>JAPDNY010000011.1:66930282-68301254 GCA_029375565.1 Gekko gecko | reverse complement strand
AGTCTGATACAGAACTAGCGCGAAATGCAAGTGATATTAAAGAGAGCGACAGTGAAATTAAGGTGGCCCAGTGACCACCGTGGAAGAGAGTTAAATTCTGTTAATATAGATGAGTGGCACTTTTGGATCCAGAACCATGAGAGCCACCATTAAAAGCAGAGATAGCTAATACTGGCTACTTACCAAAGATGTAACTGTTACTTTATGTTGACCTTCAATTAGGACACTATGGCAACATGATATACAGAAGCTTCAAGCTGCAGCATTCTAAAAATGACAGTTGGTTAAAAGAGCTAGAGGGACCAGAGAAGAGATGGGAGAAAAAGGTAATGGAATTGCTACTATTCATTGTATACTATAATCATACACTGGTAATTAATCCAGAATAATACTTCACCAATCATAGTCCCACTCTAACTTGAGATGTGTTTGTGTGTATGTGTGCATAATGGTCACACCAAACCTGACCTGCATAATTGTTACCTACCAAACCAATCCAGTATACTGGCAATAAAGAATGGCCTATAATTTTGCAAAGGTAAGGATGGTGGCGTGGTATAGCCTGGTCTCATCAGATCTCGGAAGCTAAACAGGGTCTGTACTTGGAACAGAGACCACCACCAAGGAAGCCTCCTCAGAGGAAGGCAGAAGCAAACCACCTCTGCTTCTCTTGCCTTGAAAGCCTGTTGCTGGGGTCACCCTTTGATCTGGAACTTTACATACACACAATTTTGCTCCCTGCCCTGGACTTCAGAAATAGAGGGCTGACAGCCAATAGGCAGGTTGCCACCAGTGTTCCCTCTAAGCTAAGTTAGTGTGAGCTAGCTCACAGTTTTTTAGCCCCAGCTCACACATTTTTGTCTTAGCTCAGGAAGGATGACTCCAAAGGAAACTAATTTATGCAGTAGTCAAATTGCTTGCTCAAACTTTAATGCTAGTAGCTCACAAGGTAGAATTGTTGCTCACAAGACTCCACAGCTTAGAGGGTACATTGGTTGCCACACATGGCTGATGGACCACTGAGTCATGACTTATTCAAGGCTGTGCTAGACTGAAGTCAGAAACTGGCTTATGAATGTGGCAATGCATCTGTGCACACGGACAGCATGCTATTCATACTACCTCATTTTTCACTCCTCCTTGGATCCTTGGTACTTGCAATGGAAGAAGAAAGAAAAGGAACTAGAAGAACAAAGTATAAGTAAGACCTGGAGAACTCACCTAGTTGTCTCTGGCCTAGGGGTGGCAGCAGCTGGATGATGCACTAAGACCATTTCTCTAATAGCTGGCCATTCTAACATCTTTGGCATATGAAAGAGTAACTCAAGAAAGCGGATTAATCTATATTCACTGATCTTGAACATGTGTGCTTCAAAAGGCTGACAAGACACTAAGATAAAAGGATGTGGAGAAGTGGTTAAGCAATTTGAACAAAATGTTGGGTCAACGTGGCAAATGGGGTTCAATGTGGCCAAGTGCAAAGTGATGCACATTGGAGCCAAAAATCCTAACTATAAATACACATTGATGGGGTCTGAACTGGCAGAGACTGACCAAGAGAGAGATCTTGGAGTCGTAGCAGATAACTCAATGAAAATGTCTAGACAGTGTGTACCTGCAATAAAGAAGGCCAATGCTATGCTGGGGATTGTTAGGAAGGGGATTGAAAACAAATCAGCCAGTATCATAATGCCCCTGTATAAATCAGTGGTGCGACCTCATTTGGAATACTGTGTACAGTTCTGGTTGCCACATCTCAAAAAGGATATTATAGCACTGGAAAAAGTGCAGAGAAGGGCAACTAGAATGATAAAAGGGGTGGAACACCTTCCCTATGAAGAAAGGTTAAAACGCTTGGGGCTCTTTAGCTTGGAGAAACGACAGCTGAGGGGTGACATGATTGAGGTTTATAAGATTATGAATGGGATTGAGCAGGTAGAGAAAGAGGTACTTTTCTCCCTTTCTCACAATACAAGAACTCGTGGGCACTCCATGAAATTGCTGAGCAGTTGGGTTAGAACAGATAAAAGGAAGTACTTCTTTATCCAAAGAGTGATTAACACATGGAATTCACTGCCACAGGAGGTGGTGGCAGCTACAAGCGTGGACAGTTTCAAGAGGGAATTAGATAAACATATGGAGCAGAAGTCCATCAGTGGCTATTAGCCACAGGGTTTAGATGGGAACTCTCCGTCTGGGGCAGGTGATGCCCTCTATTCTTGGTGATGGAGGGGGCAGCAGTGGGAGGGCTTCTGGTGCCCTGGCCCCACTGCTGGACCTCCTGATGGCACCTGGTATATTTTGGCCGCTGTGTGACAGAGTGTTGGACTAGATGGGCCGTTGGCCTGATTCACCATTGGCTTCTCTTATGTTCTTATGTTAGTTTTTAGGTGCGTAGGTACAATACGCAAACAGCTGGCCCGCGCGCTTCACCTCATTCCGGCTCAGAGACGCCCCGAGGGCGGCATTTTGACAACCCGAGATATTAAATATCGCCGCCTGCTGCAAACGGCTCTCTGAGCGAGTTGGGCGCCTGACGGTCGGGCTCTGCCGTAAGTGCTTTGAAGGCGTCGCTGTTCTTCGGACGGAGGAGGCGAAGCAAACTTCGGGGCCGTCTGGGTCCCATGCAACCCGCGGGACGGCCAGCAGAGGGCAGGGGCTATTGCTTTCCTCCCCCGCTTGGGCCTCTCTGGTCGTTCCCGCTTGCCGAGCAGCACCAGCGGCGCTTCCAGCGGCAACATCCGTCGCGGCGCCCGCCGCTGGCTCGCTCGCTCACAGGCGTCTATTTGACAAGGAAGGGAGCGAGGAGGCGCGTGAGGCGACGCGATGCCGCTAGGCCTGAAGCCGACATGCAGCGTGTGTCGCACCACCTCCTCGTCCATGTGGAAGAAAGGAGGCCAGGGCGAGATCCTTTGCAACAACTGCACGGGGCGCCCAGGGCCTCCCGGCACAACCGCCTACGCCACCACCTCGGCGGCCGCGCAGCACAGCAACGGCGGGAGCGGCGGCGGTGGCGGGAAGCAGGTGAGGCCTCCATTGCCGCTACCGCCAGCCCGCCGTTACAGGCCGGCCGGAGCACTGTCTGGGGCCCTTTGGCGGAGCTGGGTTGGCCGACCCTCTCGGCACCCAGGCGAGGAGGCTGCCGGCTGTCAAAGCCCGCCCGTTCCCGAGTTGGCCCGTTCACTTTATTCTGCGTTCTTGGACAGTAAGCGGAGTTGCTTCCGCTGGTACAAGAAGCGCCTCTCGTAAATAGTAGAAGAATAAAGAAAAAATAACCTTCTCCCCTCTCAGGCCGGCTATTCAAGAGCTTCAGCACAACCGTATGTTTGTTTACTCGGAGGTATGCCCTCGCCGAACTCGGTAGGGTCTGCTGTCAAGCATGTATCAAGTTGCAGCTGGATGGTGCAGCCCTCCTAAATACGGTGGATATTAATGTTGCCTGGGTTTAGGGTTGCTTCTTAGTAAGCGTCTCTTGACTTTCCTCTCTTAACAGTTTTCGCTACCATTGTACTTGTAGTGTAGTTTTGCAAGTTCTGGGAAAATATATTTCTGGAAAATAGATTTTAAAAAACCTTTCAACATACATATAGTTTATTACAAAGTACATGTATCTTCCAAATTACAAATACAAACACATATACTAGAAATTTAACTCTCTAACAATATGACCTATAGTAAATTACAAATCTGCCAATTGTAAACAACACTAATTCATAAAATTAACAATATATTGATTTAACACTTTACTAGTTTAACCATTCTACAGATTAATATGTTTAACAAATTAATCCATTTAATGATTATGCTAAACTTATACTTTATACTGTATATTTCTGGGGTACCTAAAGCTGCAGTGCAATTTGGCAGAGAGATGTGCCATGGGAGTTACTTTCTTTGTAACCGTGAATATGAGTGGGTTGCATGAGCCTGAATTAGCGTCAGCTGAAACATGAATTTAGTTATTCCAGAGAGTTACTGGAACTCAGTCCCCCAAATTTCTCACTGACCTTAATGAGATTTTTTAAATTTCTAAATAGATTACTTTAGGCTGAGTTGAATTTGAAGGTGTTTTTTCTGGCATGGTGGTGACTGATCCTACAGTTTCTTATAGGATATCATTATTGTTTGATATGCATTTGATTGTATCCATGCTCTGGTGTAAACAACACTTGTTTTTGCATACCATAGAGTAAGCAAGAAATTCATAGGAGATCTGCTCGACTGAGGAACACAAAGTACAAGTCTGCTCCTGCGGCTGAAAAGAAAGTTTCTACTAAAGGAAAAGGGAGAAGGCACATTTTTAAGTTAAAAAATGTAAGATAATTATGGACTCCTGCTACTGTTGACTGCTTACTAAATGCCAGCAATGTGCTAGGTGCTGTAGCAAGTACAAGGGCCTTACACTTTAAGGTTAGCATCAAATATAACGTTCCTTATGTAGTTATAAATTCTGTTTAGGGAAAACCAAATGTACAGGAATTTCCCTGGGATTCAGCTTGCCTGCATGGGAAGTGGTTCTGTTTGATGGATATGTGCATGGTAGCATGCAATGAAAGCTTGTATCGACACAAAGCAAATAGAAGGGTGTGTTATGGAAATGACACCTGTAAAAAGTGGCATATTTGAAGGGATCTGAAAAAAAGGCAGGACATAGTACTAGAATTGGGCTGGATAGGAAAGGGAGAGTGTAATAGCCTAGAATGGGTGCTGAAACGGGAATTCGAAGGACAAAGGGAGCTTGTTTTTGCAAAGGCTGCCATCTAGTTAGACAATAGTTTTAAGATAGAACTTTCCAGTTCTACTAGATTACAGTTGTAGTGTAAAACCAAAAATAGGACAGAATTTTGTATTTACTAGTACAGATTCAAGGAATTTATTAATGAAATGGGAAGCTATGTTCTAGCTCTTTAGACTAATTGTTGTGATTGTTTTAATCATTTTTCAGCAGTTCATATTGTTTCTGAAAGAGCCCATTGGATGCAGTTACATCTCCTTTGTGGGCCTAAGTTGTTTTGCTTCAATTTCTGCAGTCCTAAATTTTATTTAGTGGGTCCAAGTGTAGGACTACGGGGCTGCTTAACTTCTTCATGCAGTGTTATGAATATTATTCCACTTTTGCAAATAGGCTAAGAAAATGTGTATACAGGATATCAATACTTAATAATATATTTAGCATATATAATTATACATTGCCAAATCTTATAGGTTCAGAGAATGCTGACATTTAAAGCAGCAGCATGGATTGCTGCTTCATGTTACCTATACAGTTCACATTCTCATATTGAAATAGACACATGTAGATACTTGAAATAGACAGTATATTCTTGCAATCCATGGCTCTCAGATGGTTTCTTTAAATGAGATACTTTTATGTTTCTGATTTAGTATAGATCTTCAGAGTAAGCACTACATAAAATCTTGGAAAGCTTTCTAAGCTAAAGTAGACCATGGAAATATTCCGATTAATTTTTATAAGTTTTTTATGTTGAAAGGAATAAGTGATATTTGTTGCCATGTTTCTTTTTTATCTAGTGGTCCAGAGATGCTTTGTGTAATCTTTTGTTCTTAGAAAAAGCTAATTTACAAAAAAGCATAATATTTCAAACAATAGTAACACACATTCTTTGTACATTAACCATTGTGCCTTTTTTATTTAAGCCCATCAAAGCTCCAGAGTCCGTAGCCACTATAATTACAGCAGAATCTATCTTTTATAAGGTATGGCTTTTAAGTTTTATAAATCTCACAAAGGGTACTACCACTGTTACCTAAACTTGATATTAAGAGTATTTTTAATACGTAGAGTTTAAAAATTTCACGAGAAGATGATTAAGCTCAGTGAAAGTGCAAAGAAACCTCAAGATCTAAGGAAAGCATTTGCCAATATCTTTTTGCAAATATGTTTCTGCAAATCTGTGAACTTCTGGAATTAGAAGGTTATCTGAAGAGGCACAGAAAACTGCAACCAAGAAGGAAATCAGAGAATACATGTGCGTGTTACATGAGAAGGAGCACTTTTCACTTGCACAAGGAGCTGTTTATATCCAAGCCTATGAGTGCTGTTTTACAGTTCCAGCTTAATTAATGTCTGTTAGGTCAGGTATTGATGCATGGCTTTTAAAATATCTGAGTTTTAAACTACATCACCCAAGCAATATTGGTAGCAATCTAGCTTGAATTCAAAGCAGCCGATTCCCAGTTACTGCCTTTGAGAGAAAAGGAAAATAAAGGTGAGATCTTTTCATTTCTCTTTCGTTTGTTGGAAGATACCAAGGATGCCATTAAACAAGAAAACATTATGATCTATCTGAGGCAGTGGTACAGGAAAAGGGCAAAATTGTAGACCAGTAAGGGCAGCAAAAGGATTAATTGACCATAGACTTAACAACTGTTAAAGTCTTGTCTTTAAAAAAAGAAAACTCTAACTGTCTATATCTTTTCTAGGGAGTTTACTATCAGATTGGAGATGTTGTTTCAGTAATTGATGAGCAGGATGGTAAAACATACTATGCTCAAATTAGAGGGTTTATTCAAGACCAGTACTGTGAAAAAAGTGCAGCTTTAACATGGCTGATTCCTACTTCAGCTAGTCCCAAAGACTGTTTTGACCCTGCAACTTACATAATAGGTAAGTTCCAAGGCCTAAAATGCTGTTTTAAGTGATTCTGAGAAACCATTGTGTAAAGCATTACTTGCGGTATAGCTGTGTAGTTTTAGGCTTGGTTTTCTTACTTAGGATTAGCTAATTAGGTACACTTAGGTGCCATTCAAGTCTCCCTGGGATTGCTTGACCATACTGGATTGTATCAATGTAAAGAAAAATGAACCAAAGATCAAAGTTACCTATTTGAAAAACAGCCAGTACTCTCACCCATTGTGCTGATAACAGTCTGCATTGTGTCCATAAAGGTGCTGATTTCATCTGTCATTGACCATTGTTCTGTGGAAAGGGGCTGCAGTATGTGTGCACAAAGCATGTGAATCTCATATTTACTTTTTAGCCTAGAGTCCGTCATGTCTGTTGCAGCTTGACAAATATCTGCTTTTCTCCCCCACCGTACTACCACTGAAGTAATCCTAGGGAGCATGGCTATACTGACAATCTGTGTGCTGCCAGCTTCTTTCAGAGGTGTCATCTCTCAGCTGTCCCATATAGCTTTTTATGTCCTTCCTGCAGCCTCCAAGTGCAACTTTCCCCCATTTGACATGAGGGTGGGTGGGTGGGAATAATGCAATTGCACTAGCAACTTATGCAGTCTGCTGCTTGCTTATGTAGTGGATAGGAAGGTACCAGTTTCATGTAACATGTTGTAGTGGAATTATGACGTACATGTACCTAATACTATAGTTGAGGAATAAAAAGCTAACTCCCCCCCCTTCTTTTTTACTAAAGGACCAGAAGAAGATCTCCCAAGGAAAATCGAATACTTAGATTTTGTTTGTCATGCGCCATCAGAGTATTTCAAATCTCGATCATCCCCTTTTCCTACCATTCCTACTAGGCCAGAAAAAGGTTATATCTGGACTCATGTTGGACCTACTCCAGCAATCTCAATCAAGGAAACTGTGGCCAGCAGCTTGTAGGCTGTCTAGCTTTAGGAATTCCATATATATGATTTTATTACAAATTCTTGTGTATTACGTTACCCACCTGGCCCAGAAGTAGCTTTTATTTATTTTTTAAAAAATATGGGTGCCTTTGTTAAAATCAAGTCTTCAAGTTATCTACAATTTGCTTTTCTTTTCTCTGTCTAAACTACATTAACTCACCTTTGTTGTGAGGGCTATACCTTGTATTTGTCTCACTTGTGTTATGTAGAAATATACCAATGTTACTACTTTCTGTACAGTGTCTTATGTCAATCTGCAAAAGAACATTGATCTAATAATTAGAATGTAATGTTGATGTGATTGTGGGTGAATGAGTGTAGAGATCCAGCTGAAAAACCTTATTTTATTCTAAAAATGTCAATGCTTCTATGAAGATAGTCCAAGCTATGAGTTGAAAACTCATTCGAAAACTAAGCAAGTATGAGCTAGTAAGTACCTGGCTAAGAGATCTAGGTGAAGCCTTTGTATGCTACTGAGTTTAATAAAGGTAAGATACACATTTAGAATTAAACCTAAGAACTAAACCCAACATATCAACTGTGCAGGCTTGTTAATAATCATTTAGTCTTAGTGAATAAGGTATGCAAAATAGGGAAATCTTTGGAAATTGATTTCATAGTAGGCCAGAGTAGTAAAATAATTGATGGCTACTGCATTTTGTTGATTTAATTTTATAACTTGTCACACAAGTTAATACAAATACTTGTAATCTATAAACACATTCATTGAATAGTCACAAAATGGTGACTAAAATTTGTAACTGCTTAAAAGTTTCAATGTACTTATGAACAGAAATGCACATATGTAAGCACGTAAGGTACTTCAGCCAGTCCTTGAATGCCTTCAGGAATCACATAGCTGGGAAGTTTTTATACATATATGCTCACTAAGATGAACTTTAAAAAATGTTAAGAATTGTTTATGCAACTCAATGGAAAAATGCATATGCAGATTTTATTTTGAGCTATTATATGTACTAGTGAAAGAACATGGTTGCTACAGGGTAGGGGGTAGAAGTTTTTAAAGGCTTATTTTCCTTCAAAACCACTTGTGGTTTCCCCCCCCCATTGTTTCTCAGATCAGTAGTTACTTGTAGGCTGATCACTTTGCTATTTACTTAAAATGAAGCAACACTGAAGTTTAAAACAAAAACCTAGATTTTTACTATACTGCTTCTATTTACTGGTACCTTTTAGAAGTATGCTGTATACCAACATGTTTTTTAAAGCTTTCAGTGATCAATAAAAAGCAAACACTCTTCCTGTTAAAAAAAGCTATGAAGTTATTATAAAAATATTAAGCAATTGTGAATTAGAGAAATTTCTCTTATGTATAGCAAAGGCAAGCAATATACAGAATCATTTCAATTTACTAAATTAAAGCTGCTGGATGAGACAGAACAGTAGTTACAACTAAACATGTAAAGGATAAATCTGTGGTACAATTCTATTCAGTTTCTGAGCTGAATTTGAGTGGGTTGAATTCTTCTGGTTTCTCTGCTGTCTCACCTGATTGCCCACCTCACTGCAGCCTGTCTTGTGTGGCTTTTGTCTAGAAGGGTCAGTGTCCTCAGCCATAGCCTTAGCCAGTAGTAAATTTTATAAGAACAAATCCTATCGTTTTACTTAAGTTTCCCAAAGAACTTGAACTATTAGTATTGGTAATTTTATTGATATAAGACCAGACTGTTTTTTCTTCTAAAGCTGTACTCAGAGAGTCAGCATAGTGGTTGAAAGCAGTAGACAAGCTGGAGAACATGGTTCGATTCCCCACTGCACATGAAGAAGAAGAAGAAGAAGAAGAGGAGTTTGGATTTATACCCCGCCCTTCACTGCCCAAAGGCGTCTCAGAGCGGCTTACAAACTCCTTTCCCTCCCCCTCCCCACAACAGACACCCTGTGAGGTAGGTGAGGCTGAGAGAACTTCTGACAGAAACTGTCCTTGAGAGAACAGCTGTGCCAGAGCTTGTGACTAACCCAAGGTCACATCAGCAGGTGCAAGTAGAGGAGTGGGGAATCAAACCCGGTTCTCCCAGATAAGAGTCCGCGCACTTAACCACTACACCAAGTTGGCTCTCTTGGGCCAGTTACAACTCTCTCAGGTGATTGTTGTGGGGAGGGGAAGCCACTTTAAGACTCCTAACAGTAGAGAAAAGTGGAGTACAAAAACCTACTCTTCTTCATTTTCAGATATACAGCAAGTATATGGATACTGTCTTTTTAAAAAGCCACCAATGACACCAGCCCCCCCTTTGAAAATCCTGATTAAGGCAGAAAAACTGCCCAAACTGATTGCAATGCTTGCGGATCAACTGCTAAGAAAACCAGGATTAAGTCAAGTGTAAAGAAAAGCCCCTAGAGCATCTACAACAATGAATCACCTCAGATTCTAGAGGTAGTAAGGAAGAGTTGCCCAGAACCATGGAACCTTTTTCTGCATTTGTAAAACAAGACAAAATAGGCTTAATATTGGTGATGTTGAAGACAGAGCCCATTTTCAAGATCCACAACCATGTTTCCTTCTTACCTCTGAACCAGTTCCAATTCATCCACAACTTAAACTGTAGTGTCCAGAAACAGACATAGGACTACTAGAGGTGCACAATTCCCCCCCCCCCCCGTTATTTTTCATCCTGAATTTTTTCAGGATCAATAGATCCGAACCAAAAAACAGGGAGGAAAAAAGTGGCAAAGCCGCTAAAAACAACTGAGAGGAGGTTCGGCTAGGGCTGTTTTGAGCAGCCTCTTTAAACTGGACTGCCCAACAGAGCCTGCCTAGAAGCCAATTCGGGGGGGGGAGGATTTCTCCCCACAGGCTCTACTAGGCAGCCCAGTTTTGCTGGTAATTCCTGAATATATCCAGGATTTGGGGGGTGGGGTGGGGGGTTATTTTCCAGTTCTCCCCCAGAAAAATCCCAGATACATACAAAAATACCAATATGGTGTTTTCCAGGTTTATTTTCCGTTCAGGTGGACTCAAAGGCACACCGCTAAGGACTACTGCCTGGGGTACAGCAGAGCTTTCTTTCCCTTGTAGCTTGGATGCTGTGCTTCCATTGACGCATCCTAAATCATATTTCCATTTTCAGAGCTTTATTATTGTGCCAACTCATATTTCTTTTGTGATCAGTTGTAAGGATTCTTTCCCACCAGTTTCTTGAAGACATCACTGCTCCATGTATATCAGGACTTGGGAGTAAAAAACCCCCTTCCCTGATATCATTGTAGCTACACAGCTACAGCTGGTGGTTACCAAATTAAGATCTGATGTCTTCCACCCACCCACACTTTTGATAGCATACTTCCGTTAACTCTACAACAACATTCACTATTAACCCCTATGCCCTATTCGTTCCACAACCAATAACACCAGAAAACAAGTATATGCATATAAAAAGTATTTACAGGATTCAGTTTTACATCTTACTAAATGACAATTTTGCAAGCATAATTTAAACAGTACAATATATAAACAGCCTGTTTTAAAGAGCCAAGAATGAAACCAGAAATTTGAACACTTTCTTAGAAAGCATTTACAGTTGTGCACACATTCAGAAATCTTAGCAGTGTTTTAAACGACTCTGAATAACCCAACATTTTGCTAGCCACCAATTCAGAAGAAATTCAGTAGCCAGTTATTACTTGTTTCAGTATTTTCTAACTTAAGATATGTATACATAGTATAAGTTGCTTTGCTCTTGGTGGGCCAAGATACTCTAAGCAAGCTGTTCATAGTCAAAGCAATAATATTACATCTTTGTGATCAACAAGTTTAAATACCAAGAAGTGTAAATAAGCCTGAAGCTACAGCCGTGCTTTGAGGCCACACTAGGTGTTATAGTGGTATGATTGAATTCCTATGAAACCAGGGGAAAGGAAAACGGATAAAGGGATCTGTAAAGTGCAATATTGTCAGGAAACAAGTACTGAACTTTTTCTCAATTCACCCTTCCCATCCTAAAGCACTTTAAATCAGCCCCTCTACAATTCATGAATTCAGCATGTGATTTTGCTGCTGCCATGTCCAAGTTAGGCTTCAGTGCTCCAGGAAAAAAGAAATCAGGGAAGAGTGCATGCTAGTTTCAGGAAAACATAAAAAACACTTAATTCAAGTATTCCACTAATCGAGTTGATAACTACGAGTTACAATGAAGGAAAGGCGTGCCTGTGAAGTTACGATCACAGTGAGAAGTTATACAATAAAAAAAAGAAAGCAGGAAACATCTGTATTCAAGTTCTCAAAAAACAGCTATTTTTTTCAGATGTGAACATCTTTCGGGAACATCATCCACTGAAGTGCTCATGTAGTTAGAAGGTTCGTCATCTGACTCACAATACTCATTTTTTACAGGAGGCAAACAGATGGGAATGGATTCATCCATCTTGTCATGCAGCATTTGTCGAAGTCTCTGAATGCCTAAAAATAAAGAGTGTAAGAGAATATAGTTTACTTTTTCCCGAAGAACCACAACAAAAAACAAGACTATTGGTGGCATCGTATCAATCAACACTAGGGATGGACACAAGCTGGAAACATGTGGTTCGTGGTTGAACTGTGAACCAAACCAGGTTTGTTTGCAAACCAAACTGGTTCATGGCCCCACAACCCCATTGAAAGAGACTGCAGTTTCTTTAAACTGTGTGTGTGTGTGTCCAGAAAGTACAAAAAAACAACTGAGCAGTGGAGTCTGCTGAAGCTTTCATTTGTGATTTCTTGTGCAGTCCCTTTAAAAAGAGACTGGATTTATACCCTGCCCTTCACTACCCAAAGGTGTCTCAGAGTGGCTTACAAACTCCATTCCCTTCCCTTCCCCACAACAGACACTCTGTGAGGTAGGTGGGGCTGAGAGAGCTCTGACAGAAACTGCTCTTTTTCAAGAACAGCTGTGCCAGAATTATGGCTTGCCCCCAAGGTCATCCAGCTGGTGCAAGTGGAGGAGTGGGGAATCAAACCTGGTTCTCCCAGATGAGAGTCCGCGCACTCAACCACCACACTGAACAAACTGCACAGTAAAGCGCAAAAAGTGGCAGGCAACTCCCTGCCACTCAGCTGTTTTTTGCATTTTCTTGTGCAGTCCCTTTTAAGTTCTCAGCTATTTTTGCTTTAAGGTTTGGTTTATGCACATCCCTAATCAACACATTTATTGTGGCATAAGGTTGTGGGAGTCAAGGGTCAATTTGTCAGATGCATGCAGGCCTTTGGCTCATGAACACTTAAGGCACTGTAAGTCTGTTGCTGCCAAAACAAAGTCTCATGCCACCTAAAAGGCTAGCAAGGTACCCTTTGATATCTCAGGGGGGGGGGAGATGTTGTATTTTAAAGAAAAGTCTTTGGTGTGTTAAAAGCTAGGGGCCTGAGCCAATCAAGCAATTCTGCTCAGTGAAGAAACAGTTATACAGATGACAGCTTTCACATATTTACATGCCAGTTGGAATTTTGCCTTCTGAAGACCTTAAGAACAAGGATTACCTTTTGGCCCTTCCAGTTGACTTAATTTAGTACAATGTCCAGATAAGGATTCAGAGAATGTACGAATAGTACAATCAAGCAATGTGAACCTTTATTTGCAGCCTAATTTTCTCTATTCACCATATACCCAATACACTTCTCTAACTTTTCTCAATGAGAAAGACCAAAGACACAACAGGATTCTCTGTAGGACAAATGGTGTGATCATACATCAAGTCAGGGGTCATTTCGTAGAAAAAGAGGTGCAGCTCATTAGCATAGATCATTTGCATATGCCACACCCCCTGACATCACTGGAAATGTGTTAGAAGGCAACACCCACCACTCAGGCTCCACTGGACTCCTTTGGGTTGCTATCTGGGGGACGGGGGACGGGACGGGACACTGGGAAAGACAGATCTGCCATCACAGAGGAGGAAGAGCTTTTCCTGAATAATCCTTGGTCTTAAAAGTGCCACTGGACTCCTTTGGGTTGCTATCTGTGGGGTGGGGACACTGGGAAACATCCAGATCTGCCCTCACAGAGGAAAGAGAGATTCTTCCGAAAGTTGAGTTTTTCCTAGCACCTAAGGGAACGTGAAAGAGAGACTGAAAAACAGTCTAAAGAAAATGGCTTGAATGGGACACTTGGAGCTCCATGCAGATTAGCAACGGGGGGGGGGGGAGATAGAGGACTCCACACTGGCTCCGCTTCCGAAATTCCCACCCAATCCATCGGAGGTAAAGGAACTGCTCAAGTGGGGCTAAAACTCTCCATTGCAATCCACAGCCAAGGGATTTCTTCAGCAGACAAGAGAGACTTTTTTTGAAAAGCAGATTTGTTTCCTAGAAAGTAACCCCTCCTCCCTTTTTAATGTTCTCGGCGCTTTGAGGAAAAGCCAGTGAAGGAGGGAAAAAATCACGGGCTTGGGCTTCTGTTTCTCATTTTTTCTCTCTCCCAAACAACTTCAAGCTGCAGAGTTGCTTCCCTGAACTTCCATAAGAGGGACGACTCAGCAAATCTTTTGTTGCTTTGTGTGCCTCTCTCCCCACACCCCTCAGGAATCAACCCAAACAACGCCCGCCCTTAGAGAAGAAGGAAGAACTGCTTGAGGAGGAGAATGAATTCCCAGTGCATCACTGGGGATGCAGACCCCGTGCCAGTTTGCTGCTGTGAGGTGGTCGTGGTGACGTTACAGTGGAGGGGGGAGCGCTGCCTCTGAGGAAGGAGCCGAGTGAGGTGGGAAGCTGCAAGTGTGGGAGCAGCACCCTCCTGCCAAGAGATTCTGCTTTGGTCTTAAAGGTGCCACTGGACTCTTTTGGGTTGGTATTTATGGGGGGGGGCTGGGGAACACACAGATCTGCCCTCACAGAGGAGGGAGAGATTCTACCTGTATAAGCCTTGGTTGAGATGAGGCGCAAGGGCAGAGGACGCCGAGAGGGAAGTCAGCCAAGAGAGTGGCTCCTCCTCCCACCTTTCTTCAATGCGCGGGGGGGGGTGACTTAGGCTTGGGAGAGGGAAGTCGACAGAGGAGTGCAAAGCGGAGGAAGGCGAGGAGCAGAGGGAGGGTGAGGGAAAGAGGCACGAAGGCAAGAGGAAGGGCACCTTCGTCTCTGGCTGCCCCCGCCCCTTTTCTGAAGAAGTGGCCACGCGCCGCGAGTGACTCACAGAGGAAGCACCTCCCCGGCCACAAACGGGCCCCCTCTCTACAGAGTGGCAGCGGCTCTGCTGCTTCCCTCTGGCTGCAGGTGGGCAGGCAGGCGGGACCCTGGCCGCCAGAGACAGCTGCCTGCAGCATCATCCTGACGATGAGGATGGCCTCTTGGTCACCAGCCCTGCTGGGAGCCCTGTGAAGATTGCTGGGAGCAGGGGACGGGGCTTGGTCATGTGCCTGCACCCTGGACTCCTCACTCCCGGAGCGCCGCTCCTGTGTGCTCCCGCTCGAACCAACCCCTGCATCAAGTTAACTCCAGTCTAAGTCCACTGATTTCAGTGGGCTTAAATTGAAGTAACTGCATAGGATTGAACTCTTTTTGATGATGATATACCGCATTATCATAAAAAAGCTTTTCTCAACTTAGCTTTTTCCAGACCCAACATGGAACATACTGATAACCTGAAATTAATGGTTTTGTCATACTGGGGGCAGATGGGGGTGAAAAAAAAAATTAATCTTACACAAGTAAATCTTATCTACTGAATCAGAGAAGACCAATCTAAACCATCCAGGTTCATAACAGCAAAAGGCTTTCCCAGGACTAATAAGAAGCTTTACTTGGAGAAGCTTCCACCATAAATCCATTTCAGCTTCAAATGTCTGTGACTTTAAGAACTAAGAAGAAAAACAAAGGATAACACATTAATAGAACACCATATAAAGCCACATTATCAAAACAGAAAAGCACTTTACCCTTTTTGAAAGTGTCAACATGGCCAGAATCATTAGAGCTTCCCTGAAGATACCAGGATACCTTGTCATTCAGTGGTTACTCTTGATTGACCTATTGCATGGCTCAAAAATAAAATACCTATTTCTTCAGGACCAGATGCAAAATTGTCCCAGTTTTTTTCTTACTCCTACCACTAGGTTAAGTACACTACAACTTTAACTCTAGCCAGTCTAAGTTGTCTCAGCCAATACCACTAGGCACAAAAAATGGGCATCAGAACCTACCTGCACATATACTTCCAGTATCCACTGAACACCAGCCTATTTCCCACCCACCACCTGATGCACTCTAGTGGCTAAAAGAGTGAGCCATGAAATCCACATTTCTAGTTACATTTCACCTACAAACTCATTAGGCTGCTTCAAGTAAGCCACTGTTGTCACAGCCTCATTGTAAGGATCACTGAGCACTTGATATGCACAGATAGATGCCGAATATTATTAAATATTATTTAAAAAGCCATCAGTACTTATTTCCTTCAGCCAACCCTTCCTGATCTCCAGATTTTTTCACATACTTTTCTGAAATCAGCCCAGATGTATAATCCTCCTGAGCTTTTAAAAACAGGTATTCCTATCTCTGCAAGACCATCCACAAGAATATTCTGAGCTTCCTTAAGCCTTCTTCTGTTGGTAGGGAAAAACACATTATCCAGCCATTCTGTCAAAATAAGAACACAAGTTTGAAAATACTATTTGTTTTTCTCTCTCTTTTTCATTGTATTATTCAGGTACAGCTGTAAGAGCTCAATCAAACCATTGGTAATGTAACCCAGTTTTTATCCCACACAGTGACCAACAAGACACCCCTAGAAGGCCTAACAGTAGGGCACAGAAGCCAAAGCCTGTCCCTGTGAACAGCCTCTGAATACAAAGGTTCCATCCAGTTATCATTGCTAATAGCTATGATGAACCTATATTTTTAGGTGCTGACTTCGGTGAGATGTGAATTGCATCCAACATTCCATACTTTTTACATTACAGCAGGGTATTAATGAACTGTTCACTCCAACTTGACTAAGGCACTGAGTTGGTTACACTCAGATAAGGAAATGGCTGGATTCCCCTGACCTGCAATACAGATGCACCTGATGTTTAGGGCTGGAACTCATCACTTGGACTACATTCAGATGTTGTAAATCAACATATGCACAAACTCAGCATGCTGGTGGTCTTACTCCTCCCTTCTCACAGAGAATCCTGCTTGAAAACTAATTCTGGTTATCCACGATACATAAGTGCATGTGGGTTACTCAAACTAGTTTCACTACATAGGGTTGACAGCCTCCAGGTGGGGCCCAGAGATGTCCTGAATTACAACTGATCTCCAGACTACAGAGATCAGCTCCCCTGGAGAAAACAGCTGTGTTGGAAGAATGGAATCTATGGCATTATAACCTGCTGAGGTCCCTTCCTCTGAAATCCCGCCCTCCCCGAGGCTCCAACCCTGAATCTGCAGCAATTTCCCATCCTGTAACTGGCAACCCTGTTCCTACTCCAACTAAGATTTTAATACAAGCCTACCGGGGGGGGGGGGGGGCACTCTGGTTGAACCGTACATCTGTATTTCTATATCACAGGTAAGCCGAGTTAGTTTCTAACTAGGATACATCATGCAAAAAAAAGAGGGTAAGAAAAGAAGTCAGTCCTGCATACAGATTCAGAAACAAGTCAGATTCATTCATTCAGCTTAATTGCAGCTTACTGTAATGACTGAATGCAATCTCAGACTTACGCATAAAACATGAGAATTAGATATAAACAGTACCATGGTGTCCTTAAGTTTACTAACCTCGATCACGAAGAAACTGGCTGAGAACATGTTGCACTGGTCCAGGACATCCATGAAAAACTGCCAGCTTATTAACAGCTTTCCTGACTTCATCATTTCTGGTATATAATATGCCAACTCTGACACCACACATACCAAAATCCTTTTTTTTTTTTTTTTTTTTTGGGGACGGGGGACGGGGACGGGATGGCAAGAGCAAAGAACAAGAGAAGATTAATTTTTTAATTAAAATGTTAATATGCAAAATATATTTATATTTATAGTATTCACAATTAATGTGAAGGAAAATCAATTTCTAATGCATTTCTGATTCTTAGACTGGAGATGGAATTTCTTAGTTTTCAAGCAAACACCCTAGCGCTTTACAAAAATAATTTTAAAAAGACATTAACTAAAGCAAGGAAATGTGAAGTCTTCCCCCAAAGTATTTTTGTAAGTTAGTACTTATTATGACTAGAAATCTTAGTTTGGAGACTTCTGCTGTTCCCCTAAATCTAGTCTCAGATAGGAGCCTCAGTATGTGGAAACTGCACCCACAGTGGAGTCCAACTGTTTGTAGTGACAGGCCATGCAGTAAAATAAACCATCATGTCCTCTCTATCCCTCTGCATTCAGGATAGTAGAACAGATACTCTGGGTCCAATTCTATTTGCTGCTGGATGCTACAGATAAGCAATTTACCATGTGAACAGAGCCTTTGGTTGCTTCCACATGGAGGAGTTGCTCCAGTTATCTTGCAGCATACACGTATTATCATTATCATCCACTTTCCATGTTTTTCTCCATTTTGCTGAAATATTTCCCTAACCTTGTTTGGCATAATCTTTTCAGAAAGATCACAGTCAAAGCATATTTGCACACTGCATGAACAGGAAGGTGCATATTTTTTCAGGTCCTACCCACATCAGCACAATTAAATGTGGTTAATAAGCCAATTTAAAAGTATCATTTGAGATCCTGATCTGATAGGCCCTAACCGACCATGGTTAGTGGAGTGTCCTACATTTAGACAATCACACTAGCTGTATTTTTTAATAGTGTCTGAACTGAGCCCAGGTCATGCCCTAACCAGAGCTGGGCAGAATGTCCATCACCAGTGACAGCTAGGATTCTTATAAATAACTAGGAATAAGGCCCACTGTGGAAATAAATAAAATGAGATCTAGAAAGAGGCTCTGGGTGGGTGCCCTGGCCTTGGGCACTCAGCGTCAATTTGCTGTGGTGACCTCAGCAGGGTATAATGACACAGAGCTTACTGTTTTCTCCAGGGGAACTGATCTCTGCCATCTGAAGAGCAGTTGTAATTCTGAGTAATCTCCAGCCCTCCCCTGGAGATTGGCAACAATGGTTCCCCAAGAGGAAATGGCTGTTTTGGAGAGTAGAGTCTATGGCATTGTACCTGTCTTGGAGGTAGCAACCCTATCTCCTTCCCAGCTAACCATCAACATGCCATTATCTACCCTGCTCTGACTTCAGATTTCCCCACACACACACCTGGAGCCTCTACCTAGGAAAAGTACAGTCTTTCTCCTCCTCAGTGGGGACACAAGCAGGAGGGGAAGAGACCTCAAGCAGGGTATAATGACTCAGAGCCCACCCTGCAAAGCAACTATTTTCTCCAGGGGAACTGATCTCTGCTGTCTGGAGAGCAGTTTTAATTCCGAGTAATCTCCAGCCCTCACCTGGAGAATGGCAGCAATGGTTCCCCAGGAGGAAATGGCTAGTTTGGAGAGTGGAGTCTATGCCATTGTATCTGCCTGAGGCCCCACCCCTCCTCAAACTCCACCCTTCAAATCTCCAGGAATTTCCCAGCCTGGAGTTGGCAACCTGATCTCATTCACAGCCAACCATCAACCTACCATTATCTGCCACTGATCTTTACCATCTGGAGAGCAGTTTTAATTCTGAATGATCTCCAGCCCTCACCTGGAGATTGGCAGCAATGGTTCCCCAGGAGGACAAGTAGTCTTTCTTGGTAGTGGAGACCAAAGCAGCTTACATCTTTCTCCTCTCCCCCTTTGATCTGCACAACAACCCTGTGAGGTAGGTTAGTCTGAAAGTCTGTGACTGGTCCTAAATCATCCACTCAACTTCCACAGCAAAAACCTGGGTCTAGCAGACCCTGCTCTGAAGCACTGACTGCTATGTCTAGGGTAACTAACCTCCAGGTGAAGCAGGGTATCACAACTGAAATTCAAACAACAGATTTCTCCCCCCCTGGAGAAAATAACTGCTTGGAGGGTGGGCTCTATGGCATTCTATTCAGCTGAGGTCTCTCCCCTTTCCAAACTCTGGCTTCCTTAGACTCCACCACAGAATATCCAGGAATTTTCCAATCTGGAGCTGGCAACCCTAGTCACGACTGGTCCCAATGAGTTCCCCACAAAGGCCTGGAAAGGGCTTAATTCTTTTGCCTTTTTACTGACAGAACCAAGCTTGGTTGCCTAGCAACAGCCACCGAGGGAAAAGTTAGTCCCACAGGAGCCAAGGAGAAGTGTCTGTCAGGAGAGATGGCCATTTTGTGACGGGAGATGGGAGAGGAGCAGAACCAGCACCCAGCCAATGGCACATGTGCAAGTACTCTTGAGTGGCAGTTAATGGGCCAATGGCTGATGGAGCACACTGCACAGCCAATGGGAGAGCTGGAAATGGCCAACACGTAGAGGAATTAGACATATAGGATGCTGGACTAGGAGAACTGTAGCCTGATTTATCAAAGCATTTTATGCTTTTTAAATTAGAGTGCATACTTTGGAATCGCTTATTTTATGTTAACCAACTTATTCACAAACTATAGATCACCTTTCAATCATAACAGCTGAATTCATTACCACATTATATTGCCAGAGAGCTATTTATTATATTTTTAAAGTAAGCTTTCAAAGTATGGTGATTATCTGGATTATGCTGTTATATTAATGCTGTTGATTTAGCTTGCTTTTTTCCCCTTGTATGTTTTTGTACACATTTTTGGCTTTTAATATTATTTTCACCTTAAAGAAGTCATTTGGAATTCAATCATAAAGCATCAAAAACACAGTAGTTCATAAATAATCTTACAAAGCAGGAGTGCTTAAATATACTTATAGTCAACAGGGATTCTAACAGCCAAAGGGAAAAGATGCTATGCATCACTGAAGTCAGACATCAACAGCAATCTTCAGGCTTAATTTCAATGGCTGTATCTAACAAGTCTGATCCACCAGTCAAAGAACCTCTTCCTCCATCAGCAGAATATAGACACTGGATATAACCCACTGTTCTTTCAAGAAATAAAGGTAAAGAAAAACTGTGTCATGACCGAGGTCATGCAGACTAGCTATGAAACACAGTTTTCAAAATTATGTTCCAAATTAGATGGTATTTTACAGAACTGTATCTAGAAATTGGTGCACAAATATTGTCAGCTGTTCTTCCTGCATTCTTTAAAGATGATTTCACCTCTGACACATTAAAACTGCTTAACTGTAATGCCAGTTTCATCAAGCACCTGAAAAACAGAATATGCTATCCCACCAGTGGCTTGGCTTGTGATGCAGATGCAGCAGGGGCTAAGTTTTCCAACCCATAATTATGCTACTAGTTTTAAGATATTACATGAGATCTCCTACAGTACCCGGGGAGGGGACATGATAAAAATCTCCTACGGTACATGGGGAAGGGACATGATAAAAGCAGTACATGGGAAGGGGACATGTGACAATTAGCAATTTGAAACATCAATTACATTTTGAAGCAATATAAATAAATGTTCCAAACCTACCTTGCTAAATCCCCACATAAAATGTGTCCGGTCAGGATCTGGTAAACTTAAGAAAAGATTGTTTCAGAAAATTAATGTTTTATAGGAATAAATATTAGTCTTCAGACATAAAAAAGTAGTTTGGAAGGAATTTTATTCTAATCCAGCAAGATCTGCTGCAGGCATAAGAGTCCAATGCACATACAAGCATCGGCACCAAACTGTACTATCTGCTGAAACAACTGTGTGCATATACATGCCTACCTGCACCATGCAATGCATTCAAGGATCTAGATCAAGTTAATGCTGCAGTCATAATATAAATCTTTAGACGTTCGAATTATAACAATACTAAATCTTTTATGTATGGATACTGAAGCAGTTTAAATTTTTTTGCTAACACAAACAATTTTGAGAAAGGTTTCTGCAGATCCCTATGTATGAAGAGGGAACAGGTATGCCACAGACTACTAGGTTCATTCATAAAATACATACAGATCATTTTTCAAAATTTCCAAGATGGTCTACAGCATAAAAACAACAACACTGGGTTGCACACGATATCCTGACCGTGACATGCTCACATCAGAGATTTGGTGAAGTCTTAAATGAAGAATACAAACCACAATCCAGCTCTTCTGGCATGCAGAAGATGGTGTGGAATGGCTCTGGCACAATCTTACCATTCTCTTCTGCCCTTGTAGTGGGTGTAAATTGTGGTGCCAAATATACTATGGCAAGACATTCAGTGAAAAACTTATGTGCTCACCATGCCTCACCCTGAACTTTCCAGTGATCCATTCATTCTCAAGCCCACACATACATCTCAAAATGTAGGCTACCTGGAAAGTAACTGTTGGCACTCACAAGAGCTCAGGGAAGACAATGTTATTAGACATTTCCAGGGAAGGCATTAGAGCACTTTGGCTTTTCACTGAATGACCTGCCATGATGTAACACAGCTGTATGTAAAGCAGTAAAGCAAGCGACCCAATGAAGAGTCCCTGTGTATGCAGAGGGAACAGAGTTACCGCCATTGTACTTTGCATATGATTTCAGAAATGTGAGGCAATCCACTTCATGGGAGTAAAAATAAATGAATTAGAGTTAGCTACAAAGCAACAGCAGTTTTCCAGTAATCTACTGTTTCTGTATCTGCAGTAATTGTTTTGAAGTATGATTTATGGAGGCAGCTAAAGTATAGATTATTTTTGCATAAAGTCAAACAGGAATATTTATCAGATTGTCCATTTAGAAAGCCCAAATGACATACATTGGTTTTTACAAGACCAGAAATGTTAACTTACCTATCTAAACTAAGGATGCTTGTGAAGGTGGTATCACCGTATACAGACAGCATGTAAATCTCATCCATTATTATGTGTAATTGATATCTATATATATAAGAAACACAAAAATATATTTCAGTGGGTGTAATTAAAATTGCATTATTGAAACTGCACCTTAGCAAATCATTTATAAGCCCATATATTTCCTTCTATGCTCATCCAAGTTAGCTATATCCTCCTTAAAGACACAAGCTTATTTTTAAATCAAGTTACTCTTTCCAGCAAAGATCTTCTATGCACCTAAAGTTTTCGGTTAAGCAAATAATGTGTTTTTAATTTCCCTATTTTAGCCTTACTATAACCAAGTTAAACCAAGTACTTGTAAGTTTTACACAATATTGTGCAAGTCAGATAGTGCTTGAAAACTCACCATGCACTTCCTTTACAGCATCCCCAAAGTAAAAGCCACCAAGTACACACCAAACTGTGTTCTTCTAAAACAATTTTAGCAGGCCAAAGTATGTATGAAAGACACAAAGGTATCAATAATCTTTTTCCAAAAGTGAAAAAGTTCAAAGTTCATAAAATGACAGAGGCAGACTACAGCCTCAAGTCTACAGGGTCATCCTGGAGTGGGAGGAAGAATATTACCCTTTGAGGTTTCACAAACATGAAGATAAGTATTATAATGGTTGCCATTATATCTACGAGTCTCCGAAATTTAAAATGTATCCTATTTCCATTAAGTACATATCCAAATCCTTGCATTCTTACTTAGACAAAACTACATGTGAAATCAATGTTTTCTTGACTAAGCAAGAATCCATAGCAGAATAAAATTAGATCTTAGAATGTGACCCTTAGAGAAATAACAAGAAAATATTAAAGTTCTTCTGCAATTTACTATGCAATCCTAGGCAGATCTACTCCAGTCTTAACAGCTCTTCCGCATTCTCACTTTTTGTTTGTGCGTCCCTATTGCTTGTAATACATTGGACATACAGCAATGTAATATCAAATCGACCACTAGAGGGAGCAAACACATCTGGAAAAGCAACAGGGACACACAAGCAAAGAAAACGAGGATGCAGAAGAGCCCTAAATCAGTGGGCTTAGAGGAATTCTACATAGGGTTGCACTACTAGACCTCTACAGATTGGCTGGTACAATTAGATCTCCTGATCATCAGCCTCATTTTATAAACACACGTCATAAAACTTGTACAAGGCTATATTTTCAAATCAAGGCATCTATTTGGTAATCACCTATTTTCATTTTTATGACATAGGCTATAAATATTAAATTATCAAGATATCCAGTTTAAAGAACTTTGTTATTTAACATCACACAAAACAGTGATTGTAGGTTTTTACATTTTACAAAACAGACTGCCAGTTTAAGAAATCTTAATATTTTTCCCTACCAATGGCCATGCAAAGTTTAATTACAACAAAAAATATTTTAAATATTAATTCTTGGAGGATTATATGCCAAATGAAATAAGGAGATTATCAAAATCAGTTTTATAACTAACATTCTGCATCATGGAAAATTACAAGCCCAAACAAATAGCGCTAGGACTCAAACCTGTGCGCAAACTCTAGACATTCTTTCAGTAACTGTGCTGGGTAAATGTCCCCTAATGGATTGTGAGGGTTGATCAGGATTAATGCTCTGACTCGGATGCCCTGAAAAAAGAAAAACTGATAGTCGGAGACCCCAACACGATGTCACATAGGACCACGAGCCTGCAAAGTTGCCATTTTATTAAAGTCAAGTACTAAGGTTGATTGCACAGTAATCCAAGTGTCTGTAAGCAAAAAATACATTCTAGTACCATAATATTTTACTAGTTCAGATGTTTTTGTTTAGCAACAGACTTCATTTCAGGAAGTCTTACTTATTTTAACACCGTTCTTAAAAAGACAGTTTAAAAAAACACGGTAAACCACACTATTACTACGATCCAAATCAATGTATACTGATTCCACTATTCACTGAATGTCTCAGACAAAATAAGAAAATTTGGACTGTCACAATTAACTGAGCTAATTTTATATCCTTTAAAACAAACCTATGTAGTTACCAAATGAATTTACAAATAATATTCCAATAAAAATCTTTATTCTTACATAGAAAACCCTGAAAATGCCATGCAGCATGAATCAGTTACATGCAAGCCCTACTAAAACTGACAGTTTAAGAGTGGGATCCAGTGGCAATTTCTGATGGAGGGATGTGTTGCTGATCTGACTTCATTGTTTGTACTGTTCCTGGGGATCCCCTATGACCCAGGAGCAGCATTCTGGAAAGTGTTCTGTGCCACAGTGGGGCAGGGGGAGTAATTTCTGTCAGTGAAAATTACTGCTGGATCCAACTTTTTGTCACAACTAAGTGTCATTCCCATTGCAGTGGCTTTGTTCCCACTGGCTCTTTTCCTGTATCAACTAGAGACTGTACAGTAAAGAGTCAGCTGGGATTTCTTCCACTTATCATTCTATACAAATCCCTGTGTCTGCATCTCTCTGTCATCAGTTTCCTTTCTCCTTGAAGGCCCAGACCTACTCAATTTCCAATAATTTTAAATCAATAAACTCCACATATTCTAAAAATACTACGTGGAACAAGATGGGTAGCTATGTTTGTCTGGTTGTAGCAGAATAAAAGAGTAAGAGTCCAGTAGCACCTTAAAGACCAAGAAAAGTTGCAGCAGGGTACACGTTTTTGTGAGTCACTGTTCATTTCTTCAGATACAGCTAGAATGTGAGTCCATTTGTCCTACATATTGGGAAGCAGAGAGATTTCAGATGCCAAATGACATTGGCAGGCATGATTGGATTAGGTGTGGTATGCAGAGGAGTAGTAGGCGTGGAGAAACTGTTGATTCTACTATCTCTCTGCATATCATACCTAATTCAATCACGCCTACTATTGTCATTCACCTGCTATTGTCATTTGCCTGCCAGTGTCATTTGGCATCTGAAATCACTCCACTTACTAACATAGAGGACGGATGGATTCACATTCTAGCTGTATCTGAAGAGGTGAGCAGTGACTCATAAAAGCTCATACCCTAACATGAATGTTGTTAGTCTTTAAGGTGCTACTGGACTCTTGGTCTTATGTACAGCAAATTGTACAAGAATCCAAGTTTCTAACATGTACAGTTTTATTCATATTGTTAAATTTATATGTTGCATTCAAAGAATTCGAAATATTTTGGTGCTAATTTCCAGGGCCCCTGTGAATTGCAAAAATTCTCTCACCGAGGAGACTATAGTACAGGTAAAAGAATGAGCCTAATATAAATAGATATGTAAAAGGCAAAGGAATATCAAATGCCTTTCTTCCCTGAGAGTCAGAGATGTCGTTTAAAGCTTACTGGGAATTTCTGCAATTTACCCATTTAAAACCATCACAGAAATGCAATGCATGTAAAGTATGAAAACAGGTTTTGAATATTTTATGATGCTCTTAACAAACTTTCAATCTACAATGCTTCCATGTATAACCTGAAGAGAAATAATTTTTTAAAAAAGAATTTTTCCATTTATTAATGGTATCTGACAAAGGGGGCTTGACTCTCGAAAGCTTCCACCCTGAAAATCTTGTTGGTATCTAAGGTGCTACTGGACTCAAATCTTGCAGCTTTTTAATATCGTTTGCTTAGAATTTGTTCTTTAACAGTTAAGGTCTGTCTTACAGTATTACAGATGTGATATATTCAACCAGCAACAACACTACTGTCACATTAATTTACACAAGAAAATTATAAACACCAGTATGAAGGATGGAAGAATAAGATCATTTTTATAGCAAGCATTACTACTATTCATTTAAATCTTTGTGTTTACAAGCCTTACAGCGCAACCTTGTGAAGTTATTCCAGTCCAAGTCCATTGAAATCAATGGGCTTAGACTGGAGTCCCCCTGCATATGTTTGCAATATTGATAATCTGTTATATGGAAGCTTGTCCATTTTCATTGCAAAGTTGACTTGGGGGTTGGACCCAACCAAATGCCAGCAGAAGGAACTGACCGATGTGGTTTTCCCCTCCCACAGCAATCCATTTCAACTCTATAAATATTATTTTTGAACTAGTAGGAATTGCAAGAACAGACAGCTGTGCAGGTCATAGGACAATAGATAATACTGCTGTCACCTCTTCCTCCTGTCTAGAGCTGATGTAAGAGCAAGAAGATATTTCAATCCCTTCGCACTGCAGCCCCCTACCCCAGCCTAAGTGGCTGCCCACATACTTCCCACAACTCTAGAAATAATATTTCCAGGGATTGAAAGGGGCTGCTGGGGTTGGGAAAGTAGGAGAAACCCATGTTTTCTATCAAAGGTTGACCAGATACAACCCACAGTCATCAAATTTACACCAGCCTGTGTTACGTTTAAAATATTCTTACCTGCTCCATTGCTCGCTTATATGCAATTTCTAATTTTTCAATTGTTAACTGAAATGGACGACTGTCTTCATTAGTCACCTGCATAAAATTTAAAACAAAAACTGAAGTTAGGAGTTCTCACTGCAATAATCTACAGTGAAATAATCTATTTTGTTTGAGAGTCTTAAATGTAGTTATAGTAGTTTGAGGAAAGACAGCAAAACGTATGAGCAGCAAATTGTGCATTCATGTCCTGAGTTCTCCTTGTACTGTTGATATTCCCTTCCTACATTTGGAGACCATTATTGCTCTTCATGAATTTCTGGATCAAAGTCAATATTTTCATTGATGTTTGTAACTTTCAGTCTTGCAAAGAATTTGCTGTTTACACAGAATAATTTGTCTACTGGATATATACTGATGCAGACATTAAAAGTCTTCAGTCCTGGTTCACACCTTCAAAAGAAAGAGGTGTCAATGAAGTGTTTTAATGAACTTCACCAATTTGGCCTGGAGGTGAGATTCTAGCTTTGAATATGCCTTTGCATAAAAGTTCCATGCAACTAACAACCTAGAAAAGCATAGAGAAAGGGTGCAGAATCTTTTGTGGCTTGTTCTGATTTGATGTTGCAATGGGTTAAGAAAGGAAAAACATTCCAAAATGTGATACTGCATGGTCTGGTATGGTCCATTCTTCTACCATCTTATTCTCCTGCACTAATCCTTAGAAACCAAATTCCTTCTTTTGGGTTGTGACATACTACCACCTCTGCAAGTACACAGAAGAAAAAAGGAGGAATTTGTTGAGAATCTGTCATGTATCAATGGGACAAAGCAACAATCTTATAAATATAGTGGTTAGAAATGGGGTCCCCAACTTTTCTAAACCTGCAGGCACCTCTGGAATTCTGAACAGGGTGGTGGGCACAACAACAAAATGTTTCCAGGCCCAATTCAAAGAGCTGGTTCTTACCTTTAAACCCCTAAAAGGCCTGGGGGCCAGGTAATCAGAAGGACCACCTCCTCCCACATTGTTAAGATCTGTCTCACAAGCTCTGCTCTCTTTGGCCCAGCCTTCAGAGGTGAGGGGAGGTGACAATCAGAGACGGTGCTTTTTCAGTAGTGGCACCTCACTTGTGTAACGCCCTTCCCCTTGAGGCCCACCAGTGCTTTAAAGAGAGACTATGTAACTCTCTTTAAAGCACCAGGCCAAACTTTTTGGTTCATCCAGGATTTTAATTAAGAGGCTGATCTTTTAAAGCTTTTTTAAGTGCTGGGATGGGTTTTTAATGCTGGATTTTAATCTTTTATTTTTATTATTTTGTAAAGTGCCTCAGGCAGGTTTCTGAAGAAGCGGCATAAACATTTTTTTTACATGAATAAATATAATGATGAAGAGCTTTACCTCACTGAACAAGGGCACGTGAACAGGCTGCATTCCACCATACAGCCAAGTTTTGGAATTTATGCCACCATAATATGGAGCAGGAATTAGATACCCATCTGCAACAAAAAAGCACAATGAAAATTTTGTATAAGCATGTTTACTAGCTGTTAACAACTAGTGTTATATTCTGCACATATCAGACTATTACTTTCAAAACTTTTTTGTATGTGTTCATCCTGTCTGAATGAGTGGTGCCAAAGAGCAGAGGAAGTGTTGTTTGAGCCCTAATTATGTGAGGTTTCTAAATCAAATACTATTACTAGCATACACCCAACTCCCCCCTCAAAAGCACACCAATATACAATGCTTTAGTAATTATTTTCACCTCTTTCACCCGTTTGGTGTAGTGGTTAAGTGCGTGGACTTTAATCTGGGAGAACCAGGTTTGATTCCCCACTACTCCACTTGCACCTGGCTGTATGAGATTTAGCTATTATCCCTAAATAAGCCTAGTAAAAAAGGAACTGCACTTTCTTGAAACATACTTAAACATCAGTTACCAGCAGGGGGGGTTGTAGAAAAAGCTCAGCAGGAACTCATTAGCATAATAGGCCACACCCAGCAGCAGAAACTCATTAGCATATTAGGCTACACCCCTGACAGCACGGCTCATTAGCATATTAGGCCATACACCCATGTTACCAGAAGCGTGGTCATCCAGCCACACCCACCTTTTGCTTCTTATTGTTTATCTTGTTTGTTGTCAAAACCCAGGGCTTTTTTTTGTAGCAGGAACTCCTTTGCATGTTAGGACACACAGCCCTAATGTAGCCAATCCTAATGAGCTTCTGCTGTTGGGTGTGGCCTATTATGCTAATGAGTTCCTGCTGGGCGTAGCCAGCTCAGGAACCAGCTGGAACTCCGTTCCTGTGCATTCCTGCCCAAAAATAGCCCTGGCTACCAGTATGATTCTTATATATGGGTAATATGTATCTAACACTCCAATCCTAAACAGAATTACACCCTTCCGATTCCATTAATTTTAATGAATATAATTCTGCACAAAGTTGAACTGCAAGTTCTCTTACCTCCAGGATCACACAATACAGTTGAAAGAGTAGCGAAGACAGCACAGCAGCCGTTCATCACAGTAATCTTGGGGGAAAATATCAAATTACAATGAGCAAAACTGCCAAACCACTGAAGCTCTGATTTTCTTTTAGATCTAAAACAAATTTGCCACACCCAGTTGTCAGTGGTTGAAACAACTTTTTAAAAAAGGGGGCCATTATATCCTCAAACTCAAGCAGTTGTCTTTTTCCCTGCTGTACATATGGATCCTACTGGCTAGAATCCAATCATTCTTGTGTTTAGGATCCTTACAGGGCTATTACATAAGTGAAATTATGAACGCACATGTCACTTAGACCAACAGGAAAATCCTTGATGACATATTATTTTTTGGCTTAGATTTTCTGATGTTGCTTTCAAGTGGTAATTTATTTTTACTTAGTATATCACAAGCAAAGACACCAAAGTCAATACGACCATCTTCTGAGAAGGACACTGTGCATGGCCTACTCACGTTACATACTGTGATAATCCACTGGCTAAATTTAGTAATCGACTGCTTCTTGTAAGTATACAGAAAGAAACTGAAAAAATAAAACAGTGTTTCCAGGTGGCTATTTTAATGACTCCAATGAAAGGAACTGATCATATTTTGATCAGGCAGGAATTAGCCAGCCTTTTAGGTAAGTCAGTTAACCCCCCCCCAAAAAAAACTTGCATAACTTTAGAATCTTATGCAAGTTGATCTGAGGTCTCTGAAGGAAAATGGGACATGTATAATATATCATTTCTGTTTGGTATTTGCTCTTTCTAAACATTTAAAACACCCACACAATCATGATCAATCGTCTTTAAAAACCCCATCACTTTTTAGAGTTGTACAGTTTCCAAAACAATTTGAAAGGGATGAAAAACCCAGCAACCTTTGCAAAAGCCTCAATGAAGATCTTAAAGATCATTGTCGCAGTATTAAATAGAAATATACTTTGATACTTTACATGTTCTGGATCCAGTGCTGATGGAGCTTTTGCATACTCAGTAAGAAACTTTGCAATTTCTTCTCTGAAGCTGAAGTATAAAATTAATAAAATTAACAGACAGTATCACATCACTGGCATTAAAACAGTCCATAATCATAATAAAATATTTTAATAATACAAAACTGGGTGTGATTCTGTTTAGAGGGACAGAAAACACATTCTTGGGTGTAGTGATTTAAAAATTAGAAACAGTGCTTATGTTAGTGCTACAGTTCACATTCTGTAAAAAAGAGAAACAGGCAAATACCACATTGCACATCTGCTCCTGGATCGGTTCAAGTCCAAACTAGGTCCCCCCCCCCGGTTGGGTCCAGTCTCCCCCACCTGATTTTAAGAAAATTGGCTCCAGCCTTTAACCTGTGCTATTTTCCTAACCAGAATTGCCCCAAATGGGCACTCTTCAACCCTTATGGCTTTAATTTCATATTGTAAAATGCAAAAAAGATATAGATTACCAATGGTGTGAGCCACTTGTTAACCCCCAGTAAAATCGAATCAATCAGTAAAGCAAACAATAAGTGGTACCATGGTTGCCAAATAGCATTTTATGGCTTTAGAGTGCTGTGGCACAACATTCATAGCTACCGAAATTAACATGAGAAACTGCACCCAAATATCACATGATGTTGAATTAATCATACCTTTTAATGCCCTGTGTATCGGAGTACTGCAGTAAATGAGCCTCTAGATAATTCATGTCAGGTTTAGTGAGCTGTTGATACATTTTAAAAAGGCAGTTAAAGATTTTTCCATTTATGGCTTGTTCTCATCAATTTATTCAAGCATTATTTCTTGGTGACAAAGTATTTGAGAAATTAACCATCACAAGCAGAGTTACACCCACTGGCTTCAACAAACTTTGAAGGGTGTAACCAATGCTCCCTCTAAGCTGTGGAGTCTCCTGAGCAAAAATCCTACTTTGTGGGCTCCTGGCATTAAAGTTGTGAGCGAGCAATTTGGCTACTGCATAAATTAGTTTGCGCTGGAGCTATCCTTCCTGAGCGAAGACAAAAATGTGTGAGCCGGAGGCTAAAAAACTGTGAGCCAGCTCACACTAACTCAGCTTAGAGTGAACACTGGACCGTGTAACTATGTTCCCTTCCATCCTTGTTGAAGACTGATATGTGCATTACTGTACCATGTGGTTCCACTCAGGCTAGCATGAGAGGCTGAATAGAAAAAAAATGCACCTCACCAACAATTATACTGAACACAGGAATTTATCACTGTATCAGTGGTCCAGTATGCAGCAAGGAATATATTCCCATGGTCCTCCTTGCCATATACCGAATCATTGGTTATTAATGCAGTAGGCTCATTACTTTGTTGCATATTTAGTACTATCAGACATTGTGTCTGACTATTCAACAACAAATCACAACCACAAATGCAAATTATGATTTCCAAAATCTGTAACCTACACTATTTATGTGTGTAGCCAAACTTACCCTTCCCTGTATTAAATCATAGCAAAGCTTGTTCTCGCTTGTTCCAAAATTCAAAATGCCCTGGGAACAAAATAATGCATTAAAGAGCTACAACCACTCATGCTGTTCTGCACCAACATGGAAGATCTTGAAAATTTTGCCACACACTCTCCTGGTTAGAAAACTAATGAACCAAAAGGCAATACAGAACACTACACTACTACAGTGAACATATTTTCCCACAATATAAGCAAAGAAGTAACACAGTATACAGTAAAACTAAAATATCGTTTTAGAGGCACATGCCAAAAAACAGCTGCATTTATCAACAGGGATCTACTTCTGCATTTTAAAATCAATACATCTCATTAGAGATTTCTGCCCATTTTCTACAGACAGGTTATGAATGTTTTCTTATGTAAGGCTACAGCTTTATGCTCATGCTCAGTTCTTCTGCAGCCTAGACTAACAGTGAGAAGAAGCTGTACAAGCAGTTTTCTAGCAAGGGGATTTCAGGTCAGGGAATAACGTCACCCTCCCACTTGTGCAAACCAGACTGAACTACCTCTGCTTGGACTCAGGGCGGCATCCCGCCGGGGAGCTCAGGCTGAAAGGAACAGTACAAATACTTCTGCCATCATTCTTTCACCAACCGTCCAGAAATCCTGGAATTTACCTGGAAGCCTCCTTCGCTCCTGACTGAGAGCTGCAGCAAAACTCCAGCCTAGCTACAGAGATGCTGCACATCCTCTTCCAATGTCCCCCAAATCCTCTTAGCTCTCGGGGCTATTCCCCACATCTTCTCCTCCCCCCCACAACCCTTTCTCGACATTCCCTTTTCCAATAACATTCACATGCTACGTTCCCCAAGTATTCCTACGCCTTTCTACTCACCAACATCTATTTTTCAGTACCACCCTCCTCCCTCCCCTCTTCTGCATGGAGACACTGCAGCAATTCCCATCCCCCTACATGACCCAGTTTCCTCACATCGCCCCCCATCCTCAATCCGGGTCTTCCTTAATTACACTTTAGTCGCCCTGCATCATCCCTCTCTGCAGACGAAGCGGGGTCCCCCCAAGCCGGCCAGGAGGACGGTCGGGAACGAGGAGCGCCCCTCACCTGCGGGTTCCGCTCCGCGTCAAAGGGGTCCCGGATATACATGTCGAACCCCTTCTCCAGCAGCCCGTTCGCACCGCCGGCTATGAGGGCTCCCCGAGCCGAAAGCCCGCGGTGGGCGGCTTCTCCTTCGAGCTCCGCCGAATCTTCCCGGCCGTCGGTCATCGTCTCGCTGCGTAAAGCAAGGGAAATCCGCCGGGGGACGCCGCCACGAAGCGCCGCAGCCTCCCAGAACAAAAGGCGGCAAGGCACGAAAGGAAGCCGGGCGGTGGCGGAAGGCGCCTTCTGTGCAGGATGGAGTGAGAGCGGAAGGATATCAGCAGAGCCGCCTCGATGACCCCGCCCTGCCGCCTCTTTCCCGCCCAAGCGGCCTGAGTGATGGAGGTGCTGTTGGTGTCTTATGGTACCCTTCTCCCTCCCCCCCTTACCAGGGCCCATGTGCATACCTACCACCGTTTATTCAGTTGCTTATTGGCTGGCACAAATGCAAAGGGCACTTTTCTCCCTTCATAAACATAGTATCAAGTATCAAATAAAGTGGCTTTTTAACAGGAGGAGTCCTACCCCCAAGAAGTCCTCCTAGGCAAATATAATGTACTGAGCAGGATGCATCCCTAGTGATATCAGCTAATACTTTATTGGAAGTGAAGAACAAGAGAGAGCATTCCAGCTCGCAAGTGTTATGTACTGAATGTGAATAGCTCCTATCTATTCACATGTTAAGCTTGAGTCTGAATGTGGCTCTTCAGATGTCCCATTGCTATTGGTCAGTTTCTGCAAAACCTGTGTAATTACCCAATCACTGAGTGATATTGTTGCAAAGAGGGAATGGTTCTGATTGGCCTTTATCCCTGTATTCTGATTGGTCTTTAACTTGTAATGGGTGTGGCTTTGACAGCCAGGGAGAGTTTAAAAGAAGGAGCTGTGCTCCCCTTGTTGTTGTGTGTTCCTGACTTACAGTTGCTGTTTAATAAAGCTGAAATTACTTGAAGCTGAATCCTTTGTTGAGTCTCATACTTAACAGCTGGCTTATATCCCTAAGGCAAACCACACCCAAACACACAGCCCACACCCCTGATAGGATTATTTACAGTGGCAAGAGTTCCATAGGTCCTTTCTGGGATCCTAGCCCTCTGACAGGACTGGCTAGGATGCACTCTGGCTATTGTCTCTTGAAGCAAAGCTAGGGCTGTTTGCTTGACCCTGAGGGCCTGACCTCGCATATGGTGGAACTCAGTAGCAACACCCCTCCCCCTTTAGTCCAGAGCGCACTAGCAGACATAGTCTCTGAGATATGCAGCCGCTTTCCTTTCTTGGGAGGAGTGGCAAAGTTCCAGGGTTTCTGGAGCCGAGGCTGTTCACTCAGAGGTGCAGCAGGAGGAGTCTGAAGTGATGCTGCTTCCCTTGTGCGCTTGCTTGGAACAGGCATGCTGCCTGGTCTTCTGATGCCGTTGCGGTCATCCCCGGAAAGGGCCCCGTCTGTGATGGCACCGTGGCTTCCAGTGTCATCTAGGTCAGCTGGAAGGACCTTGCGATGCAGCTGGTCAATGTGCCGTTTCAAGAGTTGTCCGCTCATGGTCGAACTCAGTACACAACAGCAATATACAGCCAAACAATCGTCTTTAAAAGCCTTGTAAATATTTCTCCGTTAATTGCTGTACATTTTCCGGGTTGTGTGGCTGAGGTCTTGGCATTGTAGGACCTGACATTTCACCAGTAGCTGTGACTGGCATCCTCAGAGGTGTAACACAGAAAGACGGAGTACTCTCTCTGTCTCCGTTAGTTTTGCAGTTTCTGGTTAGGGTGAATTCTGATCGGTGCTTCCAGGGCAGGACTAAATTCTGATTACTCTCAGTAAGGAGTCAGATTTATCTCTGGATTGTACTGCAAATATATTTTTGATAGAAAATTCTCAGTGACATAATCCATTATAAAACGAACAAAAATTGGACCAAACAGGCATAAATTAGAAATCCTGACCTGTTCACAGCCACCTGAATGGTTATGTTAAGTATGAGGCTTAACTCGATTTCAGCCAACAAGTGATTTCAGCTTTATTTCAAAGTGATAACAGCTCAACAATAACCAGAACAGCGAACAACTCAAACAGTGGAGCACAGCTCTTTTAAACAGTCCGGGCTAATATAGCCATGCCTACTGTACATAAGTAACCAATAAGATTACAAAGATAACATCCAATGAGATTTGTTCCCTCCAAAGCATTATATTGAGTCCTGATTGGACGGTAATACAAAGGCAACAACAGGAGTTCAGGGATTACAATCTTTGCCTTGGCTCAAGCTTAACATTGCATTTCAATGGAGACATAATAGGTTGAGATGGCAAATTGTTATTAAATTATTAAAGCTCTTCCAAAGCAGTAAACAGCCCACTTTGCAATGGAAGATAATATTATAGAAAGAAAGGAAGGCTTAGATTTGAGTCATCGATTTCCATGTAGGGCCTGGAGATCTCCTGGACTTTCAACTGCTTTCCAGAGGACAGAGATCAGTTCTAGTGAACTTTATGGCATTATATCCTGCTGAGATTGCTTCCTTCTCCAAACCTGACCCTCTGAAGTCTCTACCCCCAAATCTCTAGAGATTTCCCAACCAACCTCGATCTGGCAACCCTAAGGGGAACTGATCTCTGTAGTTGGGCGATCTGTTGTGATTCCAAGAGATCTCCAGTCCCCACCCAGAGGAGAGGGAATCAAGAAAAGGGGAGAGACTACAGGGGCTTTCAGGAAAGGGAAAGAGGAAATAGTGGGAGGGGGGAAGTGAGATGCTTCTTGCAAGTCCTTGCAGGTTCCCACTTGTTAGGATATATTTTTTACTGCAGACAGCCCAAGAACTAGTGACAACTGCAGTTTTCCCAGCAATAACAGTCTTCAGAAATATGAATCTGGTGGCACCATTAAGACCAACAAAGTTTAATTCTGTGTATAAGGTATACCCAGGCCATAATTAAACTTTGTTGGTCTTAAAGGTGCTGCTTTAACGTTGTTCTAACTCTTCAAAATATTATGTGACAAGTGATGAGCAAGTTCTGTGCATCTGCCATGCTTCCTCCATGTGAGTGTACCTACCCGTGTTCACTTTGCAATAGCCAAGAAACCTTATATCGTTTCCAGCTGGATTAAGCTGGTCTGGGGTTTTTTTAATCCAAATCTGTTTTGGGAGGTCAGCCAAGGACAGCATTGCTCTGTGTAAACAGAGATGTGTGTGTAAATAGGGAGTTATCTAATAGCAAGCTAATACTGTGCAGCACTTGCATAATATCCTAAGAAAAAAGAAAATCAATGCAATGAAAAACTTCAAAGAAAAGATAATGGATATTTTATCAATTCATGTAAACACCTGTTAACAGAATGTATTTATAATCTGCCATATGAAAGTAGCAACACACTTTCCCTGAAAAGTTCACTAAAGAGCAACTTCCTAGTTCAAATGGCTGGGTTTTTTTGTTATGTCTGTTCTATACACAAAATAGTAGTTCCCCTCACTTTAGTTTCTTGTATGATTTACACATTGCAAAAAAATGTGTACATACTATGCAAGCATACAACCACACTGCCTTTTGATATGCAAATGAAGATAAAATCATCGAAGTTGAGAGGCAACATGGTATATTGGTTAGAGCTGGGGTGTCAAACTCATTTGTTATGAGGGCCAAATCTGACATAAATATGAGACCTTGTTGGGCCGGGCCATGTGTGTCATAAAATGTAATGCCAGGTAGCGGAGATATAAACTTTATAAAGGACACAGACACAAAGATTATTTTTATTTAAAATAAAAACATGCTACATCTCCCTATCACCATGTAGGAAGCAAACCCTTCCCCTTTCTTTGGAAACCGTTCTTGGCCTATGTCCACCTCTGTGTGGCAGGTGATGCTTTGGAAGACCCCAGAAGGCCTCTGTACCTGCAAGAAGCCCCCACTGGTAAGCAGCCACCCTGTCAAGGCAGGATGCTTTGCTTGAGTCACCCAACATTTTGTGCTTGGATCTACTTTCTGGTAGCTGTTTTGTTCCCCTGTGGTAGTAATTCTGTGTCAGTCTCCTCCCTCAGTTAAAAGCCTATTTAGTAAATGCTTGCAAATTAGCCTATTTAAATAGCTCTGTCTCTTCATTTTAAAATGCTACAGTATACATTACCTTTGTTATAGCTATTTGGAAAATCATTAGTACTAAATTGTATGTCTTGCAAAGTATCAGGTCAGATTACGACCAGTGGAAACTATAATTAAATAGTTACATATTACGATATGAGAACTAATTTTTCAGAAATAGTTGCATGGTATTATGTAATTTAAACAACTACTGACAGTAACTGCCAGACACTATTCTGACATATACACCAATTCTATTAATAGTTTGGGTTACTTTGTCATTGCATTTCACTGAAATATACAAAATGGTTTACCAGGCACTCATCACATAAAAACAATTCCAGATACCAGTGTAAAGTGAAGGCTTTTTGAAAGAAAGACTACTGGGGTCACAAGAGGGTTTTATGCTTAGTATTCTTACAAAAACAACATCCTTTGTAAACTATGATTTTTGTAATTCTGACATATTTATTGCATGAGTCTACAAACAAAAAAATCTTGTGAAAGATCAGCAAGTAATCACAGAAAGGTCACTCAAGGTTTGCTGGATGTCAATTGAGGAGAGTGGCACCTGATAAAGCACATGACATTAGATGAGTGAAAGGAAAATACATCTTAGGGTGTCAGGATCTACTGTCTGAAATGAACACTTTAAGAAACCGAATTCTGCATTTAATATATCACATGTAAGGGATCCCTTACAGGCTACTGCTTCAGGTACAGATGGAATGTGATGCTGTTGTACAAAAATAATTGCTTGCCTATTGAAATAAGGATACATATTCTGTGTTCTGTTTACTGTCACTCCCACTGCCTTTGTCTAAAAGGTTTAATACAATTTATTATCCCTTTAAAAATGATCCTATAAAAACTGAGGCATCCAATAAGAGGAATTGTAAATGTTTTGCACGGACATGCATTCCCTAAACACAGTAAATCTACCGAGTTTAGCTATCCGTATTACATAAAGGCTATGTTCTGCTTTGCAATTTTTAAAGTAAATTATGGGATAATTCCACAGACAAAGAAAGGGAGCCGTGTGTTAGCGCAACATCACATATGCCCAGAAATGCTCATGTAAACGTGCAGTACATCTGTGGAAGCACACTACTGAAAAGTTCCTATTCAGTGAAATGTTATCTGTAATATGACACTTTCACATGCACTGAGAAAAAAATATGGTTGAAGTAGTAGTAATATGCAGCCCATTCGACATAGACTCAAGAATACACAGACTATATGTCAGTTCTCTCTAAGATAGTCATAATCCTGACACTAACAATACAATATATAAACATAAGTGGGAAAAATATTCCTTGGTGTTTTATATTTAATTTGTCCTGGTCTAAAAGCAGTCAGCATTTAGCCCCAATAGCTCTTGGCTGTTTTAAAATATTAATCCACAGAGTAAATTTAAACTTTTGTTAGCTTACCTACTTTGTTTTCAAAAATGAAATTCAGACCTTCTAATGATACAATACTTGAGTTCTGAAAAAGCACACACATCTATCCCTATAGCCTTATTCTGAGCGCATAAGGATTTTGCAACAGAAGAAAAAACATTTTTAGTTTTGGTTGATACAACCTAGCAGCACCATCCCACTAAGATTTAGATGCTTGTGAATGTGCACAGTTTATGTTTGAAATTATTCTACTGAATTAGCATACTATTAAATAGTTACAGTATACTTTCGGAAATAATTTGTTATGTTCATTTTGATAGAACTGTGGACTACACTACTGTACTATTATCTACTATTAATACTGTTATATATTATCTTTTGCTGTATTTTTCATCTTGTTCTCACTGTATTATATTTGTACGTTTCTTGTGTTTTTAATACATCATGTTTAATATTTATGCCTTGTCTCAGATTTCTGCAATCCTAGTCCTATTACATTGTTTATTAGAAGATGTCTCTGCATCCTAACAATTGTCCTGATTTAGATAATGTAATCCGCCTTTAGTATCAGTGAGAAAGTTGGACCATAAATAACATAAAATCTTGTATTAATACTTCACTTGGTGAGAAGACACTATATGCATTCAAAGCAGAGATTTGTCTGCGATGACAGAAATGTAGCCTGTTAAATGTTTATTTCCTTCAATTATACCATATCTTTCTCCCCAACCGGTGCCCAAAGCGGCTAACTCTATTCTCCTCTTATTCATTTTATCCTTACAACAAGCTTGTGAGATTGGTTTGACAGAGTATGTAATAGCCCAAGGATACCCAGCAAGCTTTTATGGCAGAGTGGAAATTCAAACCTGTTTTTCCAAATACTAGTCCAAAATTCTATTCAGTGCATCACACTGGCTCTAGCTTTGTTGTATGCGCTCATCACTCCTCTCTTCATGTTTGGAGGGTGAGGGTGGTTGAAGGATTCCCAATTTGGGAACTCAGTTGCCTTAGCTATAATGTCTGACTGTACGTGACTGGGCAAATTGGAGCTTGTCCCCTACCCCTGTTTAATTGAAGGAACATTTTATGGAACAATTGGCCATACAATCTTTGAAAAAAATATATAATTGACCAGAGAGGAGCACCACTGGACATGTGATTGTACTGGAGGCCTCATTTGCAATTTTGTATTTTTCTTCCTTGCCCAGTGGTTAAACTTTCCTTTGTTTCCTGGTTTTTACTGATTTCAAACTTTATGTATGTATGGTTGTATGCATTTCTGTTTATATAATAGCCAATGTGTTCCATATGCATTTGTATTAGACCTCTGAAGAAGGTCTGCTAAGGCCGAAACGTGTCAGGTCTATTTTATCAAGCCCTTGTATATTTTTACAATTCTTTATGAGGTATGAATGGGCCCTATATAATGTTTTAATCTGTGTTTCATAAATACATGTTTGTATGTTTTTTAAGTGGATTTTAAATTTGGCCCTCTTGTTTTGGACTAACCTTTTCGGGCCATAAATATAGCCATGCCAGTTCTTCAAATTATTCTGGTATCAGAGATTTCATTGGTCTGGATATGTGTCATCTCCATCAATGTAAAAGATCAAAAACTATATATGTAAACTAAAAATATTTTATACATGTATTTGGATGTGTGTCAGTGCAATATAGAGAATAGTGACCACTGAGGAAGGCCCAAAGGGGCCAAAACGTGTTTGGTCCTAAAGTTTGAAATTGTTTATCCATCGTATGTATTTGTACTTGAAAAGTTTTTATAAGTCTGATATTTAGACTCTCTTTTAATCGTAATATGTTTTAACATGTGTACACCTTAATAAATATTTGTACTTTTATAATATACAGTGTTAGCTCAGCCCCTTTTGGCTCGCAGTTATATCTTGGGTTGAGTCCCCCCCCCTTTTCGAATTGATTTAATGACAAGCAGTTCTTAGACGGTATGGCTTTTGCACTAGAATAGCAAGAGAATGCAATGTTTGGATTACTAATATCTCATTTTTCACAATTTAAACACAAAGTAGCCAACATTATTTCAAACATTTTAATGTAGATTTGTAGGAAGACATAATCTGAAAACTAAAATTATGTAAAACATTTTGCAATAATTAAAATTTCAATGAAATTATTTTTATTATAGAATTAACATAGCCAAGTTTAATATGATTTAATAATGTAAACACTGCAAAAATTACTTAGTGATCATTATCACATTAATAGCAATTAAGCAAGTGTCACTTTTTGTCCTGGATTGAAAATTGCTCCAGTGGGCCCCTTCCTCTTTGGATTCTGAAAGTAGTCATAGCTAAAAAATTAATTGCAGCATATTAGTATTAAGTATCTTTGCAGTTAATCAATCAGCAACAAAACTATTATGAAAACCAGAAATAGTGTTGACATCTTAAATTTATTAGGGCATACACAGACAACAACAACAAATCAGGGCTGTCTACCATAAATAGACAAGCTGAATATAAGTAACAGTAAGAATAAAATCCAAATCAAAGCCCTCTACAACCACAGCCAATAACCTCCTCTAAAGCCATAAATCAACGAACTCCTAAGAAATCTCAGGAAGGAAGGAGCATTTTGCAAAGTGTGGTAAAAACTAGCAAGCTTGGGCTAAATAAGGAATGCCTTGAAAACAGCAATGGCTGGTCAAGTGGTAACAAATGGCTGCCCCTGGTGAACACTGCCTGAAATAGGAGGGGACTCCTGAAATGGAGGAGGACTCACAACCTGACAGCTGAGCATCACACAGAGGTTGGTCTAGCAAAAGGACAACAGCTCCCCACATGGGCACAACCCAATAATGTTATCAGCTCATATGAGTTCTGCTGGCTAGCATGTAGTTGAGCACCTGCACTGTGCTGACCCAAACACACCCTTTTTCCAAATCTGCTGCACAATGCTCCACACTGCCTCATCACTGCACATGAGAATTTATTTTTTAAAATGTTCTCTTAAGCTTTGACTCTCTTGAGTACATACCTTCACCTTTCTCAAGCCACTGAGTAGCTGTTTCTGACACTTAAATACCTTTTTTTGTTTTCGCTACAACACATTAAAATAGCTACTTTTCCAGAACATTCAAGGACAAATTTTCAGAATTGTGGGTATTATTTCCTTTATAAAGATACACTTACAGTTCAGCAAAATGATTCCAGTCATCCTGACTAATAGATGGCTTTGTGTTTCCAAGTGCCATCATTAGGTGACACTGAGTAATATTTAAAGTGTTCTTGGTTGACACAGATTGACTTGAAGTGACCTCCTCCTAAAAACAACATGTAAATATTACTAAGAAACAGGAATTTAAATACAGTATTTTAAGCATATTTAAACAAGCCATGTTACAAATAAAAATAATTTTCTGATTGTGCACTTGTTATCTAAAATATTGTAATATTGCAAATATTGTAATTGCAAAAGAAGCACAGTCTAAGAAAGAAGCTTTGTCACCACACACTAAATATTTATAAAAAGCAACTGTATAAATGAAAAAAGAAATTAAATTAGTCCATACTCCATTTCTGTTCCTGTAGTTGGCCTTGATAGCACTGATTTCAGCCCTGAGTTGTTCTATTTGTTCTTGATTAAGTTCTTGGTAACCTTCCTGTAAGGCTGTTCTTAACACTAGAGGCTGAGATGACACTAAATCCTTCAAAGACAGGCTGGTCAAATCCTGATTTATGGAATTTGGTCCAGAGAAACACTGAGAACTCTACAGCAACCAAAGCAAGGAAAAAGATGTAATAATGATTCAAAACAGCAATACTGTAATTATAGCAAATATTTCAATAAGAATCCTCAAAACAACAGATACATTATCAATGAGACAATCTTCAGGAAGCACTTCAATTAGGCAAGTTATTTGTAAAATAAAAAAGTTTAAATACGAAGAAAACATCTCATTGTTAAAAATATTAGAGGGGACTCCGCGTTAACCTGTTCTGAGGTGGGGAAACGGTGGGGAATAGGAAGTAGAAGAAGAAGAGATTGGATTTATACCCTGCCCTTCACTGCCCAAAGGGGTCTCAGAGTGGCTTACAACTCCTTTCCCTTCCCCACCCCACAACAGACACCCTGAGAGGTAGGTGGGGCTGAGAGAACTTCTGACAGAAACTGTCCTTGAGAGAACAGCTGTGCCAGAGCTTGTGACTGACCCAAGGTCACATCAGCAGGTGCAAGTGGAGGAGTGGGGAATCAAACCTGGTTTGCCCAGATAAGAGTCCGCGCACTTAACCACTACACCAAACTGGCTCTCATAACAATGAGGGATAAAGACACATAAGACTGAAGGATGAACTGATGACATTCAAAAAAGATGTTGATGCAGCTGAGGAGGGGCTGATGGTGCAATCAGATGGTGCAATCAGATGGTGCTGGGGCTCATTCTGTAGCATCTCCAATTATAGGATGTCAGGTGCAAGATGTTTGAAAAGACCTTTCTCTGCCTGAAACTCTAGAGAGCCGTGGTCAATTTTTCTGGCAATTTTTCTGGCCAGTTCTGAGCTAGATGGACCAGTGGTCTAACTCATAACAAAACAGCCTCACATGCTCAGCTGTACATAAGTTATGGGTGTCTCTTTCAATAACAGTCTTTGTACCTCTAAATTATATAACTCCTGTTTGTATACAATGTTTCCAAAAAGGAGACAAATTATATTTTTTTAGTTAAACATCCATTTGTTCTTTTTTTTTGTTCTTCTACAAGGGAAAAACATAGGAAGGAGTGACCCAGAGTATGAAACAGACAGCCCATAAACAATTTCCTTAACCAGACTTTAACATCTATCGATACTGACACTGAAGGGCTGAAATTTAACTAGAAATAAAAGTTTTCTTCTGACCATACAATATCAGTGAAGGGAAAGAAGCTGGTTACCATTTCTGATGGAGTTCCATTGCCAAGCTCTGATTCATAAGAGCTTCCAAAATAAAGACGATATATGTTGGACCTTGGATCTTCAGGAAGCAACTCAGACATTTCAAGGGAGACCAGAGATTGTTCCATCCCCCCTTCTCCATCTCCAGCAGAATCATCTGATCCGCTGCTTTGGTTTAAGAAAACCATTGAAGACAGACTGAGATCACTGTCTGAACTAGAACCTATGTCCTAGATGAAAATAACAAAATTACAAACAGCAACTATTATTACGTGCACATTCCTAATAACTTCAAATCAAATATACAATGGCTTGGATCCAGTGATGTGTCAGCAAAAGAAAGGGCTCATCCCCCCACCCCCGCAGCAGTTCCTTTTGACTTCCAGGTGTCACAGACCTTTGTCTGTTAAACTGTCTGACAATTTGCTTTAGGTTTCATATCTGCAAATGATGTACAAGTTTTACTTTCTCAGCTATGTTATCACAGCTGCAGATGGACAGATGCCCAGAAATATCTCTAAACAGGCTGATCTAATAGTTCACAGTTTTGATATGTGAGCCGCCCTGAGCCCATCATGGGATAGGGCAGGATATAAATGCAATAAATAAATAAATTTCTTCTAAGCTCAGAGGAGCGCTTACCTCATACCATCAGAAGTGATAAACTGGAATGTTTTGTTATGGTCATGTGGGTTTCACATAACTGGGCCTACATAAGACAGCCATACCCAAAACACCCCTGAATCTCTCAGATGTGGCTGCATGAGACTATCTAATCTTTTTTGAAAGCACTTTTGGTGAGAATCTCAGAAATTTATTTTAAGATTAAAGGATAAAACACAATAGGATAAGGGATGATATGTATGTCTTTCTGTTTCTGATTCCATTTAAATTTGCAAGTATTTTTGTGTTGTGATTCATTCATATTTACACATTTCAAGAATGATTAGAGTGACTTTAAATAAAAAATCAAAAGATAAACATAAGTGATCTTTGACTGGGATACAAAGTTTTCACTTGACACCTGGAATAAATAAACTTCAGACCTTGTCAGTCAAAGGGCTGTTAACCTAGAGAGACTAGGTATTGAAGAGAACAGCCTTCTCAATATAGCTCTGTGATTTAGTGTTGCTTTGGGACATGGAAAGCAGCACCCTGTTTCCACATGTTTGTTTTAGAAGAAACATTCTCATCATGGAAGGGTAATACCACCTGTTACACTGGGACACAGAACGTCTCTTGCCTTGAAGACTCTTTAGGGTTGCCATAAGTTGACAGAAAAAACTACAGACTAATACGGCTACCTATCTCAAACTATATTAAGGGATAGAGCAAAGTTTGAGTCCAGTGGCACCTTTAAGACCAACAATGTTTTATTCTGGGTATAAGCTTTCATGTGCATGCACACTTCTTCAGATACACTGAAACAGATGTCACTGTTACACAGAGGTAAAGGGTGGGGAGGGTGTTGCCAGGAAGGGCTAATTAGAGTCAAGATGCATAAATAACTGAACAGCTAAAATTGATTAAGGCAATTGGTAAGACTTGGGAATAGCAGCAAATTAGCATACAGCATAATAAAAGAGTTTATAAACATATGCGTGAACTGAATGACATTAATATGTATAGAAGAAACCGATATCTCTATTAAGCCCTGGGGTGTCCATTGTCCTAACTGTTGTAATAATTTGTAAATCTAATCTAATAGCCTAAACTAAATGCTGTATGATTTTAACAATAAATATTAATTATTAAATATTCATAAGTACTCTAATATCCAAATTTCTGTTATTTCACACAGACACATCAAATAAAATACGATTACATAAACCGATCACGAAACAGAAAGCCCAGGGATTACAGGACCAGGGTATATATTTGCAAAGTTACTGAAGTGAAAAAGACAAGGTCCTTTAAGCAATGGTATCAGTAAAGATATAGACCTTGAACCAGATTTGAACTGAACTACTAATCAAGATCACAGGTAGTTTCTTAAAGCAACCCCCACAAATCAACCCCCACAACATAAAATCAATACAATGCCTAAAAAAGCAGCTTACCTTATCATTAAACATCAAAATTAAATTTTATGAATTCCATAAGTTCCAAGATAGAATTACAAAGGAAGACTGCATGAACTATACCCTCTGATGAAGGAACGAAATGCCTGAGACTACCTGGGATCTGTGTTAGTAGTTCAATTCTAAAAGTTTAAGAATTACGACACTGATGCGGACATATTGTGGAATTCTAAACTCTGCCAAGCTAATTTCGGTGTGCCACAGCTTTAGAAAATATTGCTCTGGTTCAAAATGCCATTGTTTAAAGAACGTTGTCTTTTTCACTTCAGTGACTTTGTAAATGTACACCCCGATCTTGTAATCCCTAGGCTTTCTATTTTGTGATTGGTTTATGTAATTGTATTTTATTTCATTGTGTATGTATGAAGTAACAGAATATTGGATATTACAGTACTTATGAATATTTAATAATATAAAAACACAAAAACATAGACTTGGTATTCAAATAGTTATTGTTAAAAATCATACAGCATTTAGCTTAGGCTACTAGATTAGATTCTCATGACTGTATTTCTTTTTAAATAATTTGTAACTCAGGAATCTCCTGTTCTAGTCTGTTTCTGAAATTCCTTTGCAATACAACAGCTACTTTGAGGTCCCCCACTGAACATCTTGGAAGTCTGAAGTGATCTCCTACAGGTTTCTCAATCTTGTGACTCTTGATGTCAGATTTGTGTCTATGTGATTTGTGTCTATTTATCCTTCGGCACAGGGTTTGACCTGTATAGAACTGAACAGGAGATTAGCAAAACAGTGTTTAAGGAAACTCTATACATTTCAATATACTCACCTGGGGCAAGGCTGAGCCCAAACTGGCATGTACTGCCTCTAGCTGGGCATTGTACAGTAAGGCTTTTAGGTCTGCTCCCGTGAAATACTCTGTTTTTGCTGCCAAATGGTGAAGATCGACATCATGTGCCAGAGGCAGATAGTGGCTCAGTGCTTTTAAAATTTCAAATCTGGAAGCCTAAGAAATTTTTTTAAAAATTACTAAAATATGGATTTCTTGCCATTAGGTATGCTGAGAACCAAAATACTCTCTTGTATTTTTCCATTAAGTTCAACTGATCTAGGGAAAGAGAATCTAGTGAAGCTAAACAAACATGTGACAAGACACGATGCTATAAATAATCTGTTCCCAAATGGGAAGTTTAATTTGTATTTTAATGTTAGAGGGAAAATGGCTGAACCCTCTACTTTTTAAAATATAGGCATACAGAAAAAACTCTTTGGGGCCTCCAGTCACTGTCAAGTAGACATTTTGCCTTACTGTCTAACTTACGTATGCTTCATCCCCTCCCAACCAACTTTCTATAAAAACAGAATGCTGAGTTTAGAATAAAGGAAACTGAGAATATGTACATAATAATGCCCTACAGGATTTATTCTCAGCAGTGAAGTTTCCCTGAGCTTCATTTCTCTGATATAGAACAATTCTGAAGTGTCCCTCTCATAGCAGTAAAAATAAATGCATGCTCACATATGCACTCTGTTTTTGCTTTAACGGTGTGATATTGCATTTCAACACCAATGAAATATGATTTACAAAGAGGTCTTAACTTTGGTTGTTTAAATATTTTCAAAGTAGTCAATGAAAAAAATCTCTAAAATAATTTACTTTGCACAGAACTTGAGATTTCTTGGTATGGACTTCCACTAATAATAAATTGCATCATTCTCCTTTTTTCCTGCTTTGAACTTGGATGTGATTCAGCACATCATAAAACTCCAGGTTTACATCTATGCAGCCTCTCAGTCATACACAGTAGAGAAACTATCAGGAATCACACAGCAGTGGGTCTGATCCATTTTGTCTACCTTTTTTAAAACCTTTCATTCCTGGTTCATTGTTTTGTTTCTTTACCTGATCAGGACGTGGGCAATACAGGCATTTATCGAGCCGACCAGGCCTCAAAAGAGCTGGATCAATCAAATCTGGACGACTAGTGGCCGCAAGTACATAAACCCCTTAGGAAAAGGAAGAACTTTATTAACACACTCGATAGTTTTTCTTCAAAGAGGGAATAACGACAAATCATTACCTTCTAAACCTTCTACTCCGTCTAACTGAGTCAGCAGCTGATTAACAACGCGGTCAGTTACTCCAGTGTTATCATGACCTCGGCGAGGAGCAAGGGAGTCAAATTCATCAAAGAACAGAATGCAAGGCTTGGCTGCCTGTGCTCTGCAATGCAACACAATTCAGATCAAAAGAATGAAGTGAACCTGCCAAGACTGAACATGTGATATCAGCAAGTCTTGCTATTTCACACCTCTCTGACATATAACACTTGGCCTGGTTTGTTCATGTTAATCTCTAGTAGATCCAAACAGCTATTTTTAGCACTGATCATAAAAACAATCACCAATCCCCACAAATCCCTATCAGAAGCCAACCTGTTAAATACATCTCGAACTGCTTGTTCACTTGCTCCAATGTATTTGTTAAGGAGTTCTGGTCCCTGCCAAAAAAAGAGAGAGGAAATAAACTCTTATCAAATCAAACTGTTTGATTTATATTTATACAGGAGTGTAAGGAGACAAAGGTTATAGCATATCATAACCAAAAGAAGTTCCTATTATGCCAATGCCATAATATGACTTTTTGAACATGACCAACAAGTACTTTCTAAAAGGAGAAAATACACAATGGGCCAATGTGGTCTATCACAAATAAAGGAGTCAGTTGTATTCTGAACTGGCTCTGGCAGCTTGTTCATCTAATCTACTGAAACCATGTTGAGACTCCTCATTAATAAAATGGACAGGTAGACAATTCATTACCCAAAAAGTGAGAAGACTAGTAGGAGGTGGGCCAGTGAAGGGAAAACTAATGACAAAATGTATGGAGACAATTTATTCCAATTGCCATACAAAATTAAGACAAATATTTAAACATTTTTCTGTGATTGCTGTAAGGGATCAATTTGAATTTATCATATTGAACTTTATTCTTTTCATAGAATCATAGAGTTGGAAGGGAGCTCCACGACCATCTAGTCTAATCCCATGTACAATGCAGGAAATTCACAAATACCTTCCCCCCGTACCACTGCCTACTTAATCTGATCATAATTGAGAGATGATCAGACAAAAGATACACACGTCTACCACGGAAGCTTATTCAGGTTTAAAATGCAGTTTGAAGAGTCTGACAAGAGAGTTCTGAAAGCTTATAGCATAGACATTTTTTAATTTAACTGGATACTGGCCTATATAATGCATTTATTAGCAATTTCGGTTACTACAACAAACTCTGAAAAACTGCCGTCTGTTACCTTGATGCTGATAAAATTCATTCCACTCTCTCGAGCAACTACTCCTGCTAATAAAGTTTTTCCTGTTCCTGGAGCCCCATATAATAAGATTCCTGTTGTGTGTCGTATGGGCAGATTTGCAAATAATTCTGGATACTGAAAATATACAAAGTTATCTGCTTTCAAACATATTTTCTTGATAAAACACAACACAGAAGTACTCAAACAACTGTTAATCTTTTGTAAAGTTGAGTTTATGTACCTTATTAATACCCCACTTTTCTCTCCAATGGAGACCCTAAGCAGCTTCCTCACCTCTATTTTACCCCCAAAGCAACTCTGAGACGTAGGTTAGGCTGAGAATGTGTGACTGGCCCAAGGTCACCCAGAAAATTCCATGGCACAGTAGGAATTTACACCAGGGTCTCTAACACTACACAGGGGCCCAGTGTATGCCATTACTATTGCTTATCAGATGTCTCATCCCATCGACTGCATTGACTTACACTATGCAATCCACCTTGAGTGAGAAAAGGAAGCTATAAATAATGTAAATAAAAACACTTACGTTGTACCAATCAATTGCTGGCAAAAAAGCAACTCACAGGTGTAGATTTTCCCTATGTTCCCCTTCTCCCTATAGTCCCTTTGATCTCTACAAAGGTCAAAGGACTCATGTGGACAAGGAGCCACTCGTGAACACACATGAAGCTGCCTTATACTGAATCAGACCATCAGTCCATCAAGGTCAATACTGTCTACTCAGACTGGCAGTGGCTCTCCAGGGTCTCAGACAATGATATCACCTATGGCCTGGTCACTTTGACTGGAGATGCTGGGGATTGAAACTGGGACCTGCTGTATACAAAACAGAAGCTCTGAGCCACAGCCCCTCACACAGTTTAAAGACTGAAGTGAGGAGGAAGAAATCAGGCAAAACAGTTCCTGCTCCCTCTTCCACCCAGGCAATATGGGGAAAATCCACTGCTTTGGCAAACTGATTGATATAACCCAGTATCATGATACAACCCAGATTCACTTCTGGCGGAATTCAGCCTGCAGTGCAGCCAGTCCTTTGTGTCTCCTTTAAAAGTTAAGTCCTTGATGCATCTCTAAAACTACACTTCTGAGATGTGACTAATGCATGTATGTATAAAGCTACAATTTTTATGAACTTGTTGCCATGCAGCCACCTCAGATGGCATTATAAAAGACTCTTAAATATGACTGCTTTGCTGAACTGTGGAAAGTGTGTGTCAAGGCAATGGTCCCCATATACCTCTAGTAACTGGTGTTTGTGTACTTTTACTGAAGAAAACATGCAAGTCGCAGTTTAGCCTGTTTGGGCACATGCAGCCCAATAAAGGCCAACTGTCCAAACAAAAATAGCCATATATTGAACAAATTATGTAGATGAAGTTTCTAGCAGTTTAATCACCACAATGGGCGTCCCTGCTGCACTTCATGTTGGATGTAACATGGAAACAGGGCTTATGTTTACAGAACTAATACTTCCAATACTTTCCCCATGAAACTGGAGGTTAAAAATCACAGGGAGCTGGTTACACATGCAGAGACCATTTACCCAATTAGGTCCAATGCATGGATGAATTCTCTTCCTCCATCATGCATTCATGAGCTCTGCTCTCATCTTTCTCAAAATTATGAAGAGTATCTCTACCTGTTTACAATATTTATTTATTTATTAGATTTGTATCCCGCCCTTCCAACATGGGCTCAGGGCGGCGAACATAGAGGCAGATGCCATACATAAAACACTACAACAATAAACAATCATGACCTATAAAACAGTTAAAAAAATCGGTGCTCAGCAAACCATATCAATTCCATAATAAAATGCCAATAACAATAACACACTCTGAGTAAGCACCCTTGTCTCTCCTCAATTGATGTTACATTATAACTATGACCCCCAGACCAGGGCCAGTGCGCCTCGTGATGTTAATACAGTGGTGGTACAATGGCGGTGGCAGCCCCTACTAAAAGGCCTGGCGGAAGAACTTCATCTTACAGGCCCCGCAGAACTGCAATAACGTAAACTATTTTGTGAATTCTCCTGTCTCAGTTTTCCATCGCTGCTGCTTCTCAGTTCTACCCATAATCCCTAAAGATGACCTGAGATGTCTTAATGTGTTGCTGCTGCTATTGTTTTTCCTTCCTCTCCCCTAAAACTCCTTCAATCCTATCTTGAATGAGAGAGAAGACCCTTGTACATAAGCATGTTTCCATTTTAAATTAAGCAACTGACACCTAAGGACCAGAATACAGGTACAAGAAAAACTAGTCAAATCTCTACAAACGGCAATCACAATATTAGGAAAAGTAACAGATTATAGTTTCAAAAAAGAACAATACCTTTACAGGTAACTGGACAGTATCTATTAATATCTGCTGGACCTCCTTAAGACCACCAATCCTATCCCAGCCAAAGTCTTGCGGTTCATGAAGGTTAACATTTCTCAAAGATGCTGGGGTGAAACTTTTTAAACCTTGCTGGAAGTCTGATGTTGACAGAATCAGATCTGTTAAAATGGATGAGACTTTTATACACGATTCCTGAGTGCCCCCTAAATCAGTCATGCCAATGAAGCCCAGTTCAAAAATTAATGGCCTAATATTAGGATTCCATGTCTAAAGCAAAACACATCCATAATTGCAAGAGTCACTGCAGTAGGACAACCAAGGAATAATAGACATCTCCTTTCTGAAGGGACCCCATTACTTGATGTGGGTGGGAAAAGAACATGATTGTGATGGTGGGACACTAACTACAAAACATCAGCAGGTCCAGGGAACCCTTCCTAATTGTATCAGTGCAAAGTTAAATCCATAAAACATTGATCATTGATCCCAAACAAGTACCAGGTGCAAAGTCCAAACAACTGCTCCCCCTGCCTTTCGTACAGGTGAACGTAACAGATGAAGGTTCTGTGACATATGCTATCCATGTAATGGACTGACACAGTAAGGCATCTGAAATAATCCTGGCAGATGCCACTGGGTTTGAACAAGGAACTTTGCAGATCATGCACTGGCTTCCCAAATACCTGTGCTATCAGAGAACTGCAGCAAATTCCAACCTCGATGCTCACATAATTGCTCATAATGCTCCTTGACTGAGGATTACAAACCTGGTGCTATCAGCAAGAACATGGGTTTTCAGGAAAATTGCCTTCTTCAGTATAGGCAACACTGCAGTGACACTTTGATCTCTGTACTCTACACTGCTGACCTTCAGCTAACCCCAGACCATCAGCTGCCTTTAGCCTTCCCAGCTCCCAAAGCCTTTTTTGCTTTCAAGCCTGAGCACATGGTAGACCCTTAGTTATAGGATCTGTATGGCCACAGGCCACAAAGGGAGTCGAAAGAAAATAATATGAGAATTCACTGAATAAAGGATCTACTCAAATAAACTCAAGCCATCCTAGACCACATGATGTCAACTCTCTTCCACTTGTTCACATGTTTGCTGGCACACAGTGTATCTTTGTACCCAACAGTGTGATTGCACAGTAAACTCTATTAATAATGCCTTGGTTACCAAGAATACATTTTAAATACTTTTAATTCATAATTTGTTGTAGTTTAACGTTTTTTAACACCAGGCAAAAATAACTGCCAGACCCATGCCATCTTTCCTCAATAATAAATCATTTTGAGTAATACTATGTAATGTGTCTATATAGTAAAGACAGAGATGCATACTGGTATTTAAATGATAATAAGAGGGAAGAACTGGCTTGTTGATTAGTTCTTTAAATAATTCCAAGCACTTCTGCCTGATATCTTTGAACTTCTCAGGGATATTTCATTTGTTGAATATAAATTACTTGCCTGGTCAAACAAACATCTCACCCAATAGTCAACAGCTGTAGCAATGGTTGATTTCCACTGTTGAAGAAAGCTACATTAGCATAACCCTCAGATTACCTGAATTAGTTCTGCAATAATTATTGTGTTCTCTTATTGCCATGGCAACATGATGTTGCATCTGGCCTTCTATTTAGTCTTCTAATCTTGTGTTACTTAAAATGTTAGCCCTTTACTTGAACCATTAAAACATTAACAATGTAGCAAAGTAACAGTTACAAAGTAAAATCAAAACTTCAGTACTTACCTTCTTTTCTGCATGGTCTCCTACTAGAAACAAATGAATGTATGGCACGATTAACTAACATGGTCAAATCTCTAGCAACAAATCCGTCTGTTTCCTTAGCAATTTGAAGAAGATCTAGATCACCCAATCTGTCCAGGTTGGAATTAAGTTTATTTTTCATTATGGAATTAAGTATTTCACGTCTTTGCCCCTGGAAACAGAACACACAACAACTTTATCTGCAGTCCAACAACAAAGAACTGAACAAAAACAAGGAGAAAATAACTACATTTCAAAGCCATTCAGAAGGACTAAGTCTGAAAAAACCGAATGTGTCAACTTTAAATATGAGTGTTGACCACAGTAACTTCTTTTCCTGATGTCAAGCAAGTGGAGTCCATAGTGTCTGTCCAATTTTAAAACAGAATGTGAGGCTCCTGTTTTGGTGGGGCCTAGGCAGTTAATCTTCAAGCAAGCCAGCCAACTACAGCAGTGTTTGGAGAACTTATTTACACCAGCTCTACCTCTCCAGAGCATGCATTTGCCATGAGCTAGGCAGAACCCTTGAGTTCATCTCAATTGCAGACCCCCTGCCACCGGCCTCAGAATGGCCAGTCAGAGCTCTCTTCTCAGAGTGAAGGGTATGAAGTAGGAATGAGAAAGGACTGATTTTGAAAGAGAGAGTGTGGTGCAAGCATGGTGTGAAGTACATTGGGGATGGGTAAGAAAAGGATATTGAATGAGCTACGTGAGCTTTCATGGCCTGTGGGAACTGGCTTGAGTGGAAGGGGGGCCGGAAGTGAACAGAGCTGCCATTGCTGGATGGAAGAGATGGGTTTGACTACATACCAGTTGTCAGCGGAGGCACTTACCAAGAGTTGGAGGCAGCAGGTGCATCCCTTTTTGACAAGAACAGAGAGGTGGCCTATATCTGAGTTATCCACGAAGGCAATCAGCAAAGCTGTTTGAGACTCTGCGTGGATTGCATTCCATCTAGGTGATCCGACTTACTCACCCACTCTGACTTACACAATTCTTTAATTTGATTACCATTGTGCCACGTGAATCAGGACAAGCTGATTTCCCCATCCCCCCACCCTTTCCCATTAGCCTTTGGAAATGGCTGGAAAATGATCTTCAGTTAATTACAGGATGTTGTGCGCTGTCTGGTGACGGGGGTCAGTCATTCAAGCCAAGCTGAGTTCTTCTGGCTATTGAGGAGTGCGTTGGTTTAAGATAAGGTAGTTTATCACTTCCCCATTCTTTTTTTCTTTTCAGATTTCAACAAATAACATATTTGTTATTAATAAACTACTGGGGTTATTTGGCAAATAGCCTGAGGCATCGATAGAGGAAGAGGTGTTCCCAAGCTAGCCCATCACTGGCTGAAGCAGCCAGGTGAGCGGAGGAAGGGACGACCTTGGGGATGAGCAGCATCAACCAGTCTTTTAGTTGCTTTTAGCAGCACGTGGGATGAGAGAGTTACAGCATAGTGGCATAAGATCTCTTGGTAAAGTCTGGACATGCTGGCTTGGATAAAGGAAGGCAGCCACAATGCCGATGCACATTAGATGCTGTTAGCAATGACTTGTACATAAAAGTAGGGGATGATCCACACACAAAGTCTCATGTCCTCATTTGAAGGTACAGTGAAGCACTTCACCACACATTTTATACAGTGACCTCAAATTACTTGGAAAAAAATCCAACTGGTTTTAAACAACTTCTAGGAGAAGTTGCTTAGTCCAAATTAGGTTACATTTACCTGATTTGGAGCCTGGATACGTTGGAAGCATTGAAATATGTGATTTCCTTGGGCAGAAACTATGGAAGGATGTAGTAATTGTTCAGATGGACTTGTGGCAATCAGTGTAATCAAACTGCGTGTGCAAGTTGCTTCTTTTATCATATCTTTCAGTACTGGAAGCAGAAAAGCAAATGAGCTCAACTTTTAACCATCTATACACTGATGACCACATAAATGAACATTTGCATCTGTTTTCCTAAAGTTTCATAGAAGTGTAACTATCTTTTTCAATGCCTAGTTTGTTTCAGTAAAATATGTTTCACATGGTATGACGGGTCAATAGTACACAGAGAAAACATAATTCTCTTCTGTATCTAAAGCTAGTTATATATCCTGTAAAGTAGAATCTTAACTCTGCAACAAAAACAGAAGCCATTCTAACATAAAACCAAACACAATGAGATGGATCCAGAAAACCACAAGCGAGACCCTATTCACAGAAGGGATCTTTGCCACCTTTCCTTTCCCCACTGCATCCCCTCGGCATGACCATTCTTATAGCCACTCCTGAGGGTTAGGGAATCCTGGGGAATGGCATGGGTAACTACAGACAGAAGGCAGAGCTGGCATGACAGCAAAAGCTCTCGCAAGATGGGAGCAGATTCCTAACAATTCCCATTTCCCATGCCAACTGCTCTGTGCCTCACCCCACACTGTTCCCAAGAGTGTCCCAACCTTCAAGAGTAGCTCTCCCAGATTGCAGTGGAAGAGGGAATGCAGCTGACTTCCAGTTGGCAAGAAGAATTCTGTTCAAAATTCTCTCAGTACAACCTCTTGTACAAATTATTGTGTATTAACTAATAATACAGGGCACTGAATTGTGCTGTTTCCTGTAGCAGCTGGCCAAAGTTGGTTCAACTAGGGTTGAATTGTATTACTCCTGACTTCTGCAAGAAAACACAGATCAAGGAACATCATACATACACAAACCAATTGTACAGATAAGGCAGCAGAAATCAGTACAATAACAGATATTGAATCTGTAACTCAAACTCATTCTATCATAATTACTGTAGAAAAGAGCAAGAGTCCAGTAGCACCATAAAGACGAACAACATTTGTGGCAAGGTATGAGCTTTCAAGAGTTATAGTGACTCAAGAAAACTCATAATCTGCCACAAATGTTGTTAGTCTTTAAGGTGCTACTGGACTCTTGTTCTTTTCTACTGCTACAGACAGACTAACTCGGCTACCCACCTTGATCTATCATAATTACGGTTGATTTTAAGGGGCAGCCGAAATTTTACACTGATGAACTGTCAGAAGGAAGGACAAGAAAAATTATTCAGGCATTCGTTGTCAAATATATACTGTTTCAGATAAAAAAATCCATGGGACAGTTGATGAGGAGCAGTTTTAAAAACAAAACAAACAGAGGGGAAGCAAGTTGTTACCATGAGCAAGGCGAGTGCTCTGTACTGCTTCAGGACTGTTCTCGAGTTCTGGAGTAAGGGGAATCCCAACCATGTGATCAAGATCATCTAACAGAATAACTGATGGCTGTCGCCAGACTGCCTCCAGAAATGCCTCTTCCAGTTTCTTTCGTATGTTTTCTAATCTTTTCCCTGTAACAGAAAGATACTGTAACTAGAACAGAGATAAAATGATGGGGCTTCTGATATGATTCTGCAAGATTAAGAGGATAACCTAGACTGATACCATTCTACCCCACATTCTGGTTGCACCAGGAAGCCAATACTATCCTATTGTGGAATTATTTCTTAGGATCCCCCTCACTTCTTTCTCCATAATACATAGGTAGAGCTCATGTAGTTCAACAACAAACAGGTTGAGGCACAACTGAGGAAAACCCTGGTTCAAGTCTCATTCCTGGTATGAATTATTTCACCTTAAGCAACCTCTGATCGCTACCTCAACTCCTTTGAATGCCTTTGCAATACGGGGCTAATAATACTGGTCTGACAGGACTGTAGTAAGGATTCATGTACATCAAGCACTCTGAACAATCTAAAGGGCTATATAAATACTAAGTAGCATTCTGCTCACATTATGATATGGACAGCAAAGGGAAAGACAGAGGAGCGAGTTTTATCTACTGCAGTGACACCGAGAGAGATTGGTTTTTTAAAAAATATTAAAAAAATGGAATAAGATGCAGAGAGCCCTCCAGTTGACACCAAATGACATCACAAGCACAAACTGTAAAGTTAGATATTCCCCAATACGGGGATGGGGACAGAGAAAAGGCTTTGCTGTTCAAGAAGGAGATTCTCACAGAGGAAGGACCCCGAATAATCACATACTCACACAGAGTATAGCAGTTACAAGATTTAAGAGGTGAAGATTAAAGCCAGTGTAGTGGGTTGTACAGAGTGCTGTGCTTGGAAATGAAAGCTCCAAGTTTCCTGCTAAATCATGATGCTCATGGAGTGGCCTTGAGTAAAACCCTTCTTCCTTATATTAACTTAATTCTTACAGCTGCAGTTGGAATTTGAGACACAATAAGAATAATAAAATCCTTTGTATGCTGACAAGTGCAGCACAAAGGGCATGAATGGTACTCATACCTCGTAAAGTTTTACAGTCAATTACTTCCACGTGAGCATCCAGTCTATCAAAGGCTTCCTTGCAGAGGGCCTTGGCTAAAGTTGACTTGCCACTTCCCTATAAAATAAATGGGAGGGGGGCATTAAACCTTATAAAATGAACAAAATGAACTGGTATATTTTTTCCTATGGATTACTTTTTCTCTGAAAAAACATTCAAAGAACAAAATCCACCAGGAATTTGCTGCAGACAACTGAAACCTCTAAAAGAAGCCTTGAACCCTTGGAGCAACATTGCTGCAGAGCATTCACCTTAGTAGTGCTCAAGCGCTAGATATTTTCATCCAACCAAATTCTGTTATTAGGTATAGCTGCACTACAACCTACTGTGCCCATTTGTGTACAGCCAGGTTCATGGTACCAGAAGAGCCAGAAAGCTTTAATTTTCCTCAATACACGCACACAGTTAATTGCTACAGATGGAAAACTATCACGCAGATGGACTAAAGGAAAGAGGGGGGAAATACATTATATATGCACACTTTAAATGGTTGCATAAATCACTAAAACGTATTGTAGTGTACCATTCTACAGTGGCAAAAAGAATAAATTGTATAATTCAAGATATAATTTAATTTGTATTCAACCATTTTATGGAGCAGATGAGAAATGAGTGTTTGGGCGTATAGAAGAGATTAATTATAGAAACCATTGATTCTTAGATGCTTATATGTTGATAAAAATATTCACCTTTGCTCCAGTAATCAGGATACCGCCACTGCGCAGCCCTACAGATACGGTGGCTAGCTTTTGAGAAAGTGGTCGTCCCAAAAGGCTGTGTGATATGTGGCTAAACAACGACAATCCTAGTTTATCTACTCCTCTGAAAAACAAGATTTAACAAAAACAGAATGCCTTATTTAATAATATAAAATTAAGATGAGCTATTTGATAAAACTATCTTTGAACAGTCCACTGAAATGTTCTGGAAAGGCACCCAACCAATTCAGTTCTGCCAGTTATACCCTCAATAGTTATGAGAACTGCAAAAAAAAGCGCAGAATGTTTTTGGCATAAGCACCTTCTCCATGGGAGTATATAGTGGTGCACCACATACAGAGAGATCTTGCTAGAGAGAGCACAGTCAGATCTGCAGAGCCTGTTATAGACAGCACTGGTTTGCCAATCCAGTGTTTATGCATGTTTTTGTGTTTTAATCTTATTCTAGAGAAATGCACAGTGTTTTCTGTTGTTGTTCATTTGGCTCAGTGGAATTAAACAAGTATCTAAATGCTAACAAGAATATCTCTAATTTTGACTACAGAGTTGCTGACTCTCAGAATGTTCAATAGTTTTGATCCTATGCATGTTAAACAACACCTCTTCAATTTTTACACCTTTATTACTGTTCATGTCTGTGATACTATCAAAACATCTCACCCTAAACAGTTCAGACTGAGCCATGGAAGGAGTTGGTCACAAGACGACTGTGCCTCGCCACCACTGGCTACTGAAGTCATAGGATGCTTCATGACCTGCACAAAATAAGTGAACCATTATGAAGAAGCTGAATAGGCTTTTGTAAGAGGAAGGCCAAATCCCCCTATGGAATGGCTGAAGGAGGAAAAAATACAATCCACCCACACTGGTAAAAAAGTCAGACTGCTATTATGTACTAAAATCGAGCACTGGGTTAGGCTATAATATAGTTAAAATCACATGAAAGAAGACTCGCGCCTCAAAAAGCACAGGAGCCCAATGTAATTACCCCTTGACTACAGACACTCAAGACAGAAAAATAAATTGTTGCACTACCAAATTTATAAGATTTCATATGAAACATTGCATTGTGTTCACATTTCCTTGTGTGTCCAACTCCTCTAAGCTCCTCTGTGCTTTGATCTCTGTCATTTTTTAAACTGCAGACAAAAAGTTGTCACTTTACTTTCAGAAAAGTGAATGAGCAGTACACTTAAAAAAGTAAGACGGCTATAAGTTCATTTTAAAAGGGGAATACTCTGCTCCAAATACTTTTAAATCATGAACCTCAGAGATGAAGCTCTGATGGAATTTATGTATCAGAATTTCTCCCCAACACTTCAGGCAGTACAAAGACATTAGGAAAATGAATACAAATTAGTCTGTGCCTGATAAATGAAACTATTTTCTGTGTTTTAGCCAAATGCAATATAATTTAATCAACTGGATACCTTTAATAAATGATATTTACTTGTATGTTTGCTTTCTGCAGCAAGCTGGGACTCAAGATGAAAGTATTTTCTTCAGTGTCTGGAGAAGTGATTATACTAAGGACAAAGTCCTCCATGCCTTTCAAAACACAATGGACACATTAACTTACTTGCGATTTTAGGATTGTGTAACACACACTGAATTAATCAAATATAGTGCAAACAAACTGTGACAAATATATACAGATACTTTTTGAGACAGCAGGCTAGAAGTTCATCTACTGATTTGTTGTCTAAAGTATTAATTGATTAGCAGGGATAAAACATGGTGGAAGAAAATGAAGCAGAAAGTAAACTAGTTTATATATCGAAACTAGTTTAGTTTTGGTGTGTTATTGTATTACAATACTCCTTTCCTTCTAATAGTGATAAGAAGCATTTCAGAACAATCTTAAGGAGAGTTATACCTAACTACAAGGTGTAACTCTGCTTAAAGAGTTCACTATTACACTGTAAGTTCCCTGTCACTGACTTCAGTATCTTAAAAAATATACTGAAGTTTTTGGTGAAATGCAAATATTTTAAAAGTTAATCAATTAACTGGTTTGAAGGCTAACGACTGATCAACTACTAAGTCTTTAATCTGTGCGTAATATTCTTTAAAAGCAAATAGAACAAAAAGAAACATTCGAAATCAGCTAGCAACACAGTCATAATTACAACTGACAGAATTTTGCTTACTATCTTTAAGAGCTAACTGTATATCACTTTTGTCTTCTATTATCAAAGGAAGTGTGGTGGTACTGTAATCCTCCAGCCATAAATTAAAGGCATTTTTAATGACATCTTCATGGATATCTTTATTCTAAAAAGAAGAAAGAACAGGGGGACTGTTATCCTAAAAAAATGTTTTGCTCAAGAAATGTTTGTTCATACAGAGGGAATCCAAGAGACAAATTGCTAACAATTGAGGCCATCCAGTGTCTGAGGATTCACCCATGATCTCCAAAATATCTAATATCTGACAAAATATCAAATATCTGACAAAAAATCCTGTTTTGGTTCACAAGGAAAGCAGATGATGAAACTGAAAAATAGTAAGAATTTAAAATACAATAGCACTCAAGGCTTGTATTACATATGTTTGCAAACAGGCCGGGGGGAAAGTGTCCTTCCCCTTTAATACAGGCGAAGCATTCATGGTATGGAGGTAAACAACAACATCTGCAAAATAATACCCCAGTTAACTTCTAATAAAAGGATGGGACATTTTTCTCCAGGCCTATTGGCAACTATACACATAGAATGAATGTTTTAGTTCACCAATTGTATTACTATTGCCCCAAAATGTTTTAAGATCAGATAGTGGCAACAGTGTTGAATCAGTCAGCCCTATCTACTTCAGCATTCTCTATCCTTTCATACTCCCCCCTTTCTAGCAATTTTATAGTTAAAAGCAATTTTCTTTAGTTAAAAGAAAAAACATAGAAATAGATAATGGTAAGCAGTATGAAGTTCCCCAACTAAAAGCAGACCAAATTGGAAACAATTGAGCAAAACATGAACCTAAGGACACAAACTTACTAGAGTGCTCTTGGGATATAGCTTCAGAGATGTTGGAATTTTAGGGTCTGAAGTCAGTGAAGTAAGTCTGACAGCTGTGTGCATTTCTATCTGCAGTCTCTTTCTCAAGCCATCTGGTATCTGAAATACAGGAAAGAAAAATTAAGAAGTATCAAGGTATAAATCCTTAAGACTATTTTACAAAAGGTTTCATGTTCCACTGAGTTATCCTTATTCTACAGTACTATATTATTATTGTACTCCAGGTGCTAGAACACAGAGACAGGCTACTGACATTCATGCCTTGATGAGTTCCAGATCAGATTACTGCAGTGTGCTCTACAGAGGGCTGCCATAAATAATCTAAACCCAGAGTACCAAAGGAAGTATCTTCTCCTGTATTAATCTTCCTACACTACACATCTTACAATCAAGGCCACGCTTAGAAAATCATATTTTGTAGATCAAAGATCAGCAGTTGCTCCAAATACACTCCCTCATCACTTATCTCCTACTACAGCCAGGAACATTTTTGTTCAACCAGGTTTCTCAAATAAGTGTCTGGAATCTGAGATCCAAGATCTACTTGCTGCTGTTTCATTTTAAGAGTTGTTTTTTCTCTGTTACATTTTGATCCATCAATTGACTTATGAATGATTTTTAAAAAGCACTGTACAAATATTACAAATTGTTGTTCATCTGCACAGAACCACAGGATAGACATTTAGTTGTGCAAAAAAAAAAAAAGACACAGTTAAGTATAATTTTTACAATTCAAAACTTAAATTCTTAGGTTGTTATCTCAAGTAGTTCTGTGGAATCAATAAAACTAAGAAAAAGCTTCAGATTTTAAGACACCCTGAACATTATCAATGTGCAATCATGAAATTTAGGTTCCTAACTGATATTAAAAAACTGAGCGCAACTGTTTTTTTTCTGAAGCTGATTTGGAGGAGCAGTTTATACAGAAGTGAATGGAACTATGCTAAAAACAATTAACAGGGGAAAACGGATTAAAAGCCACAGCCTGATACCAGGATACTGAGCACACTTATAACAAAGTTCTATTGAAAATATTGTGCCTGTTTCCAAGAAAATGAGGCTAAAATTGTGTAAGCTGCTTTTCAGCATTTTACTTAAAATCTTTAAGATATTTAATGACTCTCCTGCAAGCTTAAGAACCTGGACTAACCCAAACTCTTCCAACATGCAACTGCTCCACGTTGTTGTTAAACATGATGGCATCCTTTAGATCTTCAAATCCATTCCATATTATTTGCACCACAGAGCTCTCACAAGATGTTTTATTTTCACTAGAACCGAGTTGATTTTGGTCTTCTGTATTAGTTATCTGCTTTTCTTTCTTTGTTGTAATATTTTGTTTTGATTCCAGATGCTGTTGTCTTGGGGAGAGAAGTTTATTAAGTTTTCCATAAGATACTTTAGTATCGGCTTCTAAAGTAGTGAATTCTAGATTCCATGGGAAAACGTGAACTGCGTTGTGTTTCTGAAAAGCACACACGGCCAAAGTACTTTGCACACTTGGGGGCTGAGTCTGGCATACTCTGAAAACAGAATCCATGTGAATCAAGTTTAACATGTTGCCTTTGAGAACAGTAAGTTCACCAGCTCCATCAGAAGTTTCCTGTTTCTTGCCAAAGGTGTAAGAGAAAATGTTTCCTATTAAATTCCACATATTTGGCAGCACATTTGAATTGAATGCTTTTGCATTTGGCGTATGATCTTGGCCACCTATATTTAAATTAGTTTCTTTGGCACACAGTTCCTTCGTTTTTTCTCTTTTATCCAATTTGGTTTTGGCAGCATTGTCCCATGAAATGTCACTTTTGGTAGAAGGCAATGTGGTGGAGCTCTCTTCATGCTCGCGTATTTTTGGCCGTATGAAAAGCTCTGTACGAGGTTCAATTCTCCCATAGTGAGCAGCTGGTCTTAGAGTAACTGGAATTAAGAGGGGGAGAAAAACTTTATACATGCTACTTTACAATTGTTCACCTGTAATGAATGTCATAAGCAGTGCTTTCATCAGTACTTACCAATTTGGATATAAATACAAGTGTGTTGTTCAACCCAAACTGGGAAGATAGCTTTGGGAAACACTATTCGAATTTGATCAAGAAGACGGTTTTCAAGAGAAGAAGCATGCAGCTCCTATGATAATTTTACAGCATGTTAGATAACTTATTTCATATTACACCCGAACTATGTTTCATGATAAAAACTGAATGCTTATATACAGAGCTCAATTTGTGCCGTAAATATGAAACCCTAATACACAGAAACATGAATTCTGGGAAAAAGAGAAGAAAACAGGAAGAAGAATAGAACTGTATGTCAAAAGCATCAGGAAACATATTTAATTTAAATTTGTTCTTTACCAGTATCTCCCAATCATCTGCTGAAAGGGGTTCAACTTCTACTTGCTGACAGGACAAGACTTGAGAACACGGCTCGAGAAATATCTGACAAACAATAAACCTTTATGAAACAGCCACTCACAGAATTGTCAATATTGATATAAACAGCAACACACTAGGGACTAAACAGATATGTTATTATCTAGACCAGAAAAAATAATTAAAAGGTAAATCATGGGACTGCCAGGAGACGCACTATTCACAGGGATTTGCATGACAGAGCAGTGCTTGCATCAGAGTGGGTTGGGGGCTGGACATTTATTACACTGCCATTACTAATATATTTATCATCAACATATATCCTGCTGTTCTCCAATCATGGAACCTAAGGCAGTATACCTCCAGTTTCCAAAACATCTTCTATCCAGGCACTGACCAGACCAATAGCTACTTGGTTTCAGCAAGATGGCTCCATCGTGCATTCAAAAACTTCTATGGCCCTATCAATGTTGGCTTTTCCCTCCAGCAAATCAACAAGCCATTTCTAAACCTCTCCATAGTTTAAAAAGCAGTTAGGTGCTGGATATAGTCAAAGACCAAATGGCTGGAAACATATCTGGTATGTACCATGAATCACAGACTATCACTCCGATAAAGCAAGGACAACTCATGAACTGAAACAGGGTTCAACATAATGATCCCCATTCTGGATTAGGTTGCACATGTAGAAGAGCATGCCACATAGGGACAAAAACAGCTGCATTCAGTACTTACAGCAGTCTACATTTCTCCCAACAGACGGTCAGTGTGGTCACTTCTGATCACCCATCACAGATGTTCAGTACTGTCAATACTGAGAGCACCGACCACCTGTTAGTCATTGAGATACTTGCACATGGTTGCACAACCCACAGTTCAGGGAAAACATGAAGCCCTTAAGAATAACTTAACCAACACATTTGCCTGGTACAGAAATAAAAATCCATATTCCAAACCTGTTGTCCATCAGTGATGCCAAGCTTCTCTCCTAGTTGTCTGTTTATTTCAACAGTGCTTTCCCCATGCTGACCACAGTGTCTGATTTCTATCCAGCCTAAGAAAACAGGCTGATGTCCCCAGGAAGCTTTCACAGCTTGACCCTATTAAACAAACAAACAAGTTAAACAGTATATCCACATATATCATCCACAAGATTTTTTTCTGGCCAGCTCTATATGTGAAAAACACACAGGATCAACCAAGATTAATAAATCCTGTATAAAGCATGAACCAATCTTACTAGTGTTCTGAGCACAAATGGAAGATTTCTGGAAATTCTGAGGTGGGGGCGAATATTTTGTGTGGGAGGGCTTGAAGTTTTGGGGGAAATTCAAATATATGCAGTATTTACTTCCTTGTCAAACCTAGGCTTATTTTGTTGCTTTAACAACATAAAAGGTACCATTTGTAACTTTGTTGGTATATAAAATTACACTTTGGAGTATTTAAAAACATAAACACCTTAGTTTTCAACAAGAAATGCTACAAAATACTTGAGAGAGAGACAGACGCTAGATCAATCTTTGCATACTTATCTTAGGGCCAAAGTAGACAATACTTCTTAAACAAGAGAACAATCTTAAGCAATGGTGAGCCTCAAGAAGTCAGGCCTGTGTCCCACATGACATGCATGCATGCTAGAACATGCTCCAGCTGATGCATATAAGACATAGAAAGCTGGGAAGTAGCTACTGTGAAAATCACACATAAATAACATTTTATTGGCAAGGGAAGTCAACAATTTGTCTTTTATATTCAATCCAATCTAATCTCAGCTATTTTCTTTACTCCATTTGGGGACCCAAAGTGTCTTACAACATTTTTCTCTCATCACAACCTTGTGAGGTAGGTTAGGCTGAGTGTGTGACTGGCTCAAGGTCACCTGGCAAGCTTCCATGGCAGAATGAAGATTTGAACCCGGTTCTCCCAGATACTAGTCCAACACTCTAACCCAGGGGTGTCAAACATGTGGCCCAGGGGCCAGATCAGGCTCCCAGAGGGCTTCTATCAGGCCTGCAAGGGACTGGCTGTCTCCTGCTTCTTCCTCCAGTTCTGCTGCTGCTGCGTCATAGCTTGCTTTCCCAAACTCTCTCAAGAGATAGATAGGCACTGGGCTGAGGCTCCTCCCCCTCCCAGACCGCTACAGCACAGACATTTTGATGCAATAATTCAGAGCAAGAAGTGTCAGTTATCAGAGACTGTTAAATAAACAAAATATTGCAAGAATGCTAGTGTTTCAAGCATGTTTTTATTTTAAGTAAAAAAAAAAATTGTGTTTGTGTCCTTTACAAAGTTTATACCTCTGCCACCTGGCATTACATTTTATGCCACACCTGGCCCGGCAACGTCCAATTTATGTCAAATCCAGCTCTCCATAACAAATGAGTTTTGACACCCCTGCTCTAACCACTTCATCATACTGGCTCTCAAACAAAGTATGTATTCTATTTCAGGAAAAACTGCAGAACAAAAGCAGAAAATTGTATTACCTGAGATTTTTTTTGGCCTTGAAGTAGGATGTAATTTCACTAGCATGGTTTTCTCAGAATCCCTACAGAAATGTATCTGTCAAGATGGTGTGGAAGGTCCTGTGCCCCCCTCCCAATCAACTTGAAGGAGAAAGAGCACCTCTGATTCAAGGGTCTTCTACTGTCCCTAGCTGTCATAAAGAAGATTTTCTGCCAAAGACTCTTCTCACTCCCAGTGCTGCAGTGAATGTAGGAACCAAAACTCAAGGACTTTACACTTTCTGCACAGCTTACAGAAAGCACACTGGCTCCTTCTTGTACCAACAGAACAATCGTAAACAGAAACACCGTGAACCCACTACCTTCAATCGACTTGGCAGGATGTAACTCTGCTTAGGAATGCACTGTGAATACAGCGTCCTTTGGTGGTACCAAGGGGCCCCTTGTTGTTACCACAGTAAAACCATACTAGGATGGTGATAAGATGCTGTCACGACCGGGCGAGAACCTCAACGACGCTAATGGTCACTGAGGCTGGAGGAGAGGATACGATACGCCTCTCCAGACGGCCCGTTTCTCCGCCCAGGCCCCGGATTAAGACACCCCTGCTCCTATACCTGCTGCAGACGGAGACGGGACGCTAGCGGAGGCGGCAGGTGCAGGAAGCAGTCCCGGGAGCCGCTCAAGGAGACGCTCACGGCAGCTACTCCAGGGCCCCCCAACCCCCACATGGTGCCCACAGCGGTCTAAGACCATCCAGCGTCCCTGCGACTCGACGCCGGCGCCTCAACAAACCACTTATTCGCCAGCGGGAACCGCGCGAGTGGAAATGCCCATCCTCCGGCTGCTCCTCGCGTCGTCTCTAGCGTAATCGGTCCAGGGCGGACCAATGAGGCGACGCGTCCTTCCTGTTTTCCTTTTCTCCCATTGGCTGAAGGCATTCGGCTCTGTTGCTTCCCGGCCGGCTTCGGCTTTCCCTTCGTCACAGAGCCGCACCAATGAAAGAGTGGCTGTACATTCCAGGTCAATCTGATTGGCTGACTGGGGACCGGGGGTGTGCGTGCGGAAACTGTAATGGGGGTGTGCGTGATGAAAACGAAGATGGCGGCGGCTAGTGGGGACAGTGAAGGGGGCGAAGTCGGTGGAGTCTATCAGCACCATGCGCAGCGAGCCGTCTGCGCTTCGCGGGCCAAGTATCGTGAGGGGCGGAGACCTCGCGCTGTGAAGGTAAAGGGGAGGGGAGAGGAAGAATTACGTGTATGTTTTCCCTTGTCTTCCGGCGTACCTGTGTTGTTCTTTGAGAGCAAAGGCAAACAGGAGACTTGTGGCACTTTAAAAGTTGTCAGACTTCCCGTAGGTGAAGCTTTTTGTGACTGGGTTCCAGCAGGCCGGGGAATGTTACATAAAAATGTACGATGAGGGGTTGAGTCTTAGTAACAGAGCGTAGCGCTCCTTGTATTGAAGACCACCCTAGGTTTCTAGTGCCGTTTAAGCCCATTGACTTTAGTGGATTTAGGAGGATCACGTTAACTTCGTTTAGCATTGCACTGTTAATCCATTCCTTGGTACTGCCAGTTAGAAAGATCAACGGTAAGCAAGTGTTGTGAAAGACTGTCCTCTGTTTGATAATGTGGAAGTTGCTGCCAGTCAGGGTAAGTAGTAAAATCAGGGAGATATATGCAGGTGTATCCAGGCAGGGAATATGCATAGCTTAAGGCAAATCCTTTAAATGTTTCGCTTCAGAGCTTACATTCAGTTCTTAGTTTATCTTGGAATATGGTCTAAATGCTGCTGTGTCAAAATCTAATTTATTTACTTAGACTGTATGGGCTGGGATATGAAAAGTGAGAACAGTATCCCTTGTAGTCAGCCAGCTTTTACACACCTGAATATAAGAAAATTCACATGGGAATGGGGACTTTCATAAACCCCAGCATGACTGGCCAAGTAATTTTGAGACTGAAACATAACTAACAAGACCAGTTAACTAGGTTCTTATGTAAAACCCAGATTTGCTGTCACCTTGCTTTCCTATTTTCCAGGAAAGTAGGACTGGAAAAGAAGGAAGCCGGTATGAATCACATTGACCAGCACAGGATTGCTGAACTAGGGGATGGTTGCTATTACTTGGCTATGTGTGGCTCCCAAGACACTAAGTGAATATAATTGACATGTTCAGTAGTGGAATTTGGACACAGATGACCGTTGTACTTTAAGATGTAAATTATTAAGTTCTGTTAGCAAAATTTTCATGAGTTGTTTTACAATAGAGTTGCTAATACTATGTCTATATAAACTGGTTCTAAGTTTGGAACTTTGGAACCTTAACTGAGATTGATGATGATGTTACAAAATAAGCATTTTTTTCAGGTATATACTATCAACTTAGAGTCTCGATATTTGTTGATACAAGGTGTCCCAGCTTTGGGTGTAATGAAGGAATTAGTTGAACTGTTTGCATTATATGGCACCATTGAAGAATATAATCCATTAGATGATTACCCAGCAGAAGAATTTACAGAAGTTTATCTGATCAAGTTTCAAAAGATACAGAGTGCAAGGTATTCATCATTTGTCACGTATGGTAACTTATCTGCATTTCCTTCTCCATTCCTTAATGATTTAATGGTGAACTTTTAAAATTAAAATAGTAATTTGTTGTATGTAAAGTGATTTTCTTAATGTCATAACTGAAGTAGCTGTGAATTAAAAGAAATTGTAGAAAACATTTAATCATCTGTCTACAGCAAATTTAGTTATTGTTTTTATGTACCTTTTTCTTTGCTAGGGTAGCCAAGAGAAAATTGGATGAGCGGAGTTTCTTTGGTAGTTTGCTGCATGTGTGTTATGCCCCAGAATTTGAGACTGTACAGGAGACGAGAGAAAAACTACAAGACCGACGGAAGTATATAGCAAAAGTAACTAATTGCAGAGGTTGGTGGCCATATATTTATTTTAAAAATTAAAGTTCACTGTCAGTGGTTGGTTTGTTATTTAGTTCCATTCACCATTATATATTGCAATGTTATGGGTGACAAGGATAAAGTAGGGTCAAAAACCATAACCAGTGCCAAAGATTCCTGAGATGGCTGTTTGAAGATTTGTTTTTGTAAGAAGACAATATGTAAAGACTGGGGGCAGAAGGAAAGAAATTCCATTTTTGTCTTTTCCCCCCTCCCTCTAGTTTGGGCTTTGTTTTCCTTGATTGCCTGCTCCAGAAGGCCATCACTGTCATATTTTTGTGTGGCACTTTTGGTTTCTATGGTAACCTAAAATACTGCCTGAACGTCACTAGTGGTTTTGTGTGTATGTGATGTCTATGCATAGCCAGATGCTACTTGTACTGTATTTGAGATTTTTTAAATACCCCATTCTTTTTTTTCTTTTTACAACATTGAAATTCCCACAGGTTGGCAGAGCCCTAAATTGTAGCAGTAGCTAATGCTATTGTGTGGACCAGTCCTATTAGGCAATCTAGTGGTAGTCAACCATAATGGATAGCTAAAGATGAAAACAATCAGGAAGGCATCAAAATAGATAGAGTCAAGTTAGAATAGGGGTTTCTTTATCCTTGGGGGAGTCTCCAGTGAAGAAACAGTAAGGAAATCATCTTCCCTTCCTTTTTGTGTAATTGTGCAATCGTGCTGAGCAACATCCTTTCTGCTGTCCCCCAAATCTCAGCAGTCTAGTTCGGTAGTCTTCAGCCATGGTTGGAAACCTCAGCGGGTCACTGAGCTCTTCCTGCTGATTTATGAGCTTCTGTAGAACTCCTTTTTTTGGTGCAGTCTTTTGGAAGTCCTTGCTACTACTGCACTTACATAAACATCAAGGGCACCTTGCCTCCTGCCTTTCTGTGCATGGATGCTGAGGGGAGGAATTGTACAGTTAAGCAAGGTCAGTCAGTGGTAGAGATTCCTCCATGACTCTGACCCTGGCTTGTTTGTCACTTTCTGTCTTGTTCTGTCTGTTCACATTCCTAGCCGTGACACCAGAGAAGTAATAACTCTGGTTCTGCTGCCTTTTCATTGCATGTGACTCTGATGTCACATGACTTCATATCACTTTTTTGCAGCGGGCTCCATGATCAGTTGGTCTCTGGCCTGAAAATGTTAAATACTACTGGTCTAGCTATATAGACTAACTGACTTGGTTGCACAATTTTGGAGTCTGCTTTTTCTTCACCTCACTCTGAATCTAGAAGTTACAGTATGGGTGTATCTTTTACCTCTCCCTTTCAGGGCTGTATGGGAGAGTTCAGGGAAGTGGTTTGGGAAATGAGCATTCCATGGCACCCATTCCTCCAGCTCTAACTTCAGCCTTTAATCCTGGAGAATTAAGCATTTGGGACTCTGCCTCCTGCATTTAAAAAGCGTTGGCGATTATGGTATATATGACTGAACAGGATCAGAGGGCATACTTTTCCTCTGGTCCAAATTAATGGATTGGTGTCTGCTAGGTCTCCTCTAGTTTCAAAGTGGTCAAAGAGCTTCAGAAGTAAAAACAAGAAAACTGATTTAGGAATACCACTAGTGCCAGTCTTAAAGACTATTCTAATGTAATCCATCTGAACAGCATAAAGATTTGTTTTTTGCTAAAAATAAATTAGGTATTCTAAACATTTCTACTACTCTGTTTTTAAGATCAGTTACAAGTGAAGAAACAGAATTTGAATACATGTTTTCAAAAGACTTTTCAGCCAGATGCTCCTGGATTTCATACATCTGAAGTAGCCACTAATAACTGGAATCTACCCGCACATATTTGTGATCCTGGACAGTCACTGAACAATGCAGCCTCTGCTTCAGAAGAGTGCTGTCAGAATACATTGTCAGTACCTCAGTATGCTAGTGACTGTGCTGAAATATCTGAGTACTGTAGCCAGAGGACACTAATGCCTCAGAGTGTGCAACACAGAATACAGAGCATACCAGCCCATTGCACCCTGCAGAGAGAACTTGCCAGTGACAGTGGAGTCAGTCGATTTATGCCTCGAACAACTCAACTACAGGAACGAAAAAGAAGACGAGAAGAAGGCAACAAATTTGCCCTTATTGGAAAAGACACTGATAATACAGAAATAATGATTGGTCCAAGGCTACCAGAACCACCTAAAATAGATATGGATGATGAATCGCTGAACACCTCTGCAAGCTTAATTCGAAATAAACTTAAGGAGGTATGCTGCATGGTAAACTCTCATTCAATGTCTTCAAAATATGTGGCAGATAGTTCTTGAATTAAATAAATCTGTTATTTCAGGAATGATAAAACAGCATGTAGGGAAAATGAGGTGGTAGGGTGCACATGTTTCTCTTTTGTAGTCTAACACTCTAAAACTGAGCATTAGATTTCCAGTTTAGTATTTATTGCTTGGGATTTGCTAAACCATAATCAGAAAGGAGTATTTAGAATTAAGCACCTTTTATGAGTAATGAATAGCAGCCTCTCCTAAAACAGAAAATCAAAATCAACAATTGTCCTTTCAAGTCTGTGTAAACTAATGTGTATATATAGAAGAAGAAGAAGAGGAGGAGGAGTTTGGATTTATACCCTGCCCTTCACTGCCCAAGGGCGTCGCAGAGCGGCTTACAAACTCCTTTCCCTTCCCCTCCCCACAACAGATACCCTGTGAGGTAGGTCGGGCTGAGAGAACTTCTGACAGAAACTGTCCTTGAGAGAACAGCTGTGTCAGAGCTTGTGACTGACCCAAGGTCACATCAGCAGGTGCAAGTGGAGGAGTGGGGAATCAAACCCGGTTCTCCCAGATAAGAGTCCACACACTTAACCACTACACCAAACTTGCCCCATTACTCATGAGTACATTTGTTTGGAAGCAGTTCCTTCTGATTTCAGTGGAAGTGAATTTGTACAAAATGTGTTGTGGATTGCAGTTTATAGAGCCACCATATAATGTTAGAAGCAGATTTCTCGATACAAAATGTACATAGCGCTTGTGATTTAACAGTGCTTAGTTTTGTGCATTGCAGAAACTATTGGATCACTCTTTATGTATTATATCATGCACAAGCGCTTTATAATGGATTCTGTGCATTATATAATTATTATTTAGAAATCTGCTCTAAGTATAGAAATGTAGTTTATGAAGTAGCTCTCAGATTATTGCCTTTTAATGAGTGTCAGTTAAATAGGAGGCAGAATAAGTAAAATGAAATTGGAAGAGAAATTGTTTCCTTTTTTATATGAAAAGTATAAAGACCACTTGAAATGTTTTGACATCTTCTCCTGTCCATATTAGTGATTGCCTATTAGCCAAATCCACCTCAGTGAGGGCTCCTGCTTGGTACTAGGTGCCTGTCATCAGTTTCCCCAGTCACTTGATGTTGCCACCTCAGACTTGTAGTCTCAAACTAGCTAGGAAGCAAACTAAACTTGCAGTTATGCAGTGGCACCGCAGTTAAAGAGAAAAAGAGATGGTGATCAGAAGATAAAATGAATGTATGTAGGGTTTGCTGGGAGGTTGTTCAGAGGATGCATTGAGACAGGCTGTCTCCACATGGTCCATCACTATTAGTTTGAAAGATCTACCGTAATGGTAGAATTAAAGGATCCAACATACTAAGATAAGACTTTTCTCTCTTCAAACTAGGTTACACTTCCTGTTCAAGTTCCAGAACTATCTGGGGAGATGTCACTGAATAGTCCAACAAAGCCAACTGTGAAACAAAGACGACGAATATAAATACTCCTGGTAGCATCTTCTATGTATTTAAAAGATACTGTTTTGACAGTTCATGAAGCAATGTCATATGGATTTTTTTTGCAATATTAAAATGCTTTTCATACATTTTATTTGCCTATTCATTATGTGGCATTTTGTTTCAAATTTGTTGTCCCATTATTCTTTAAGTGTTTATAAATGTCTTACTTCACAGGAGAACAGGAACATCTAAACATTTCCCATTATCTCTTACTTTCCATAAAGAAATTTCCTAACATCAAGGCATTTGAAATGTTGGTAGGCAACAGATGGACTTGCCTTCTTGACTTAAAAATTCTAGTAGTGTCATTTCCATAGTAATTTTCATAGTGTATTCTGCAGAGCTACAAATCAGAAGAATCTTGAAACGCCTGTGCTTCAAATGCCATCCCACACTGTAAAAGAAAAATTAGGTTTGAAAGATGTATCTGATGTGTAATTAAATAATTTTAGTCTTCTATAATATGTTATGCAACTTATGTTCTTATGTCTTTCCTTCAAAGAACCAGTAAGAAAGAGGTTCGGGGACTAATTCAGTTTCTTTAAGAGAGAAGTCTGAAGAATATACACTATCTCAATCTTTCTTTCCCTTTTTGTACCCCTCTTTATTTTGGTTGAGATCCAAGAAACTACTTTAGTCTACAAGGACTTCCAGCTGGACTTTAAGCAGTAGGTCCTTTCCCCCCGCCCTTCGCATCACAACCTGGTTTGAGACTTCCATCAGTTCCCAACACTGTTAAGACATATGGTACTTCGGAAGTAGCATCTGTACGTCCCCTCTTGGGCATGCAGACCTAGTTGTACTGTTCTTTTGGATACTGATCTGTGTTATTTTATACCTCATGTTGTATTTTGATGTACAGTTCTCTGCTGTTTCATCACTAAATGTTATGATTCCTAGGGAATCTGAATAGAGAGACTGCAGTATGTATACATTTCAGGTTTGATGCCATGGTTGTATATAAGGATTTATTTAGGCCATGCAAAAGCTAACTGTCAATTGAAAATGGACAATTATTATATCAGTGCAATATACTTCCTTAATAGTTAATAATGTGGTTAATAATGTGATTGGAAATGCCGTGAGTAAATACATTCTAATATATTCAGCAAACAGTGAAATCCTATGTAGTTGAGTAATTCCCATTTACTACAATGAGGCTTACATCTGAATAAACATGCATAGGATTATACTGCAATGCTATATTGTATTAGAGCCACTATTTCCTGGTTTACCATGTACAGCAGTTCTGATTCGGATTGCATATATACCTTCATATCAGGCAAACATGGCCCAAATGCTTCTAAAAGGAGATTTTCGTCTCTTACAGCTTTTTCAAAATCCGCATAAGACAGTTTGCCATCGTGGTCATAATCCTACAAAAGGAGAGTAGGCATTCTTAGCCATTTCACTTGCTACAATCAGTATGCTAGTATGATTGAGTAACCAAATATTTGTTTAGGATATTTAGTTTCTTCCATACTAGCTGTGGGATTGCTAGTCTTCTGTTAAGATGATGCATTTCTACAAACAGAAGCCTAAAAAAATTCATACAAAACATTACATCCCTGGACTTACCTGTTGCATAGGACTCAACGATTTTCCTTACCTTGACACCTTGACACAGAAGAGTACTCCATCTTTCCGTGTTATACCTCTGAGGATGCCAGTCACAGCTACTGGCGAAATGTCAGGTCCTACAATGCCAAGACCACAGCCACACAACCCAGAAAATCTACAGCAACTAATGATTTTCCTTACACTTTAATATTTTTGATCTGTCATTCCAATGATGCTGTTGCCAATTAGTATATATGGATTATATTTTTATTCTTGATCTTCCTGTATATAAAAACAAATCTGTAGATTGTATAATTATACACAGATCTTCCAGTCTATTTATTTATTTCATTAGATTTTTACCCCGCCCTCCTAGCAAAGCCAGCTCTGTAGGGGACCAAAGTGTACAGAAAAGGTGGGGTGGAATGAGGAGCCTTGGAAGAATCCGGGCCATGGATTGTTGGGCAGTTGCCAAAGAATCGGGACACGCCCTTCTTCATTACATCGGCCACTGTGGGTTCCAGGCTGAGGGCTGTGGCCATCTCAATCAGAAATGTTGATAGGTTTTGGAGAGGAGAGTTAATTGGTTTATAATTGAGTTTAGATATGAGCGAAGAATATCCTATACATCTGAGAAACTTGTCTTGAAATTATGTTGCTTACCATTTTCTTCAAAGTTATTTCTACTAAATCTTTAATTCCTTCATCGGGATCTTCTTCTGATGGTTGCTTCAGAAGGCTGTTCTTCAGCATATGAAACATTTCCTCCCGTGAAATGTATCCATCGCTGTTCAGGTCATAGACATCAAAACAGTCTTTGGAAAGCATAACTTATTTAATATAAAGCATGCATATGAAAAAGCACTTTTCAGCTTAAAGTACTATGTGGGTGTTGCTAAATGATGTATAAAAGAAACAAAAGTATGCCACATGGTAATATACCCATGGACATTTTGTGCGGCTTTTTCTTAAGTTACTGTATAATCATAATTCAAGTGTGTGTGTGTGTGTGTGTATGATTTGAACAATATGACTATTCACATATACCTTTTTCCCCCAAGAGCTGGACCTTTGCTCTCACAGTAAGAATTCTGTTTGGTGTTCATTGTTGTGGAACCACCAGTTTTCCATTTAAAAGGTGTGTCTCCACACAGAGAGCCCTAAAACTGTTCACCCAAAACATTACATCCCTGGGCCAAGCATATTCAAAACTAAAGCTGACTTTCTGGGAATAAACACTTAAGGAAACAGCTTCAAAAGAGAGACACTTCCTAAATAAGGAAAAGCAATGTATCCTGAACTTGGTCTGTGAAGAAATACACAATAGATGCTAAAGAAACATGAAAGAATAATTACTGATTGCATTGAAATTTTTCTGATGCTTATCTAAAGGGCATATATCTGATGACACCCAGCTCTACACCTCTGTTCACAACTAGTGATGTGGAAGAGGGCTTGAGCCGTTGTCTGACAGCTGAGGTTAAATGGATAAGAGGGGCTTGACAAATCCCAGGTGCCAGGTTGCCTAGAAATGTCATCCACAACACCAAGCAATCTATCATTTTGAATGAGAATGTTTTGTATGTCACAAAAATAAATGTGCATGAAGTTCTTGTCATTGCTTGCTAACTTAAATGGTGGAGGGTGAATTCATTTCTTAGCCAGTTGCCTTCTATATTGGCTCCAATATTCAATTAAGTGGAGCTTTTTGAAAGCAGTAACGGAGCTACAAGAAACTGGGAAGAAGGCAGGCTAGGGTTAGAGGTTAGCTTTTTGTTCTGGTGATGACCACCAAGGTTACCCCCATATTTGTTTATATAACACAATATTGTCATAGCTTTAATAACATTATGAGAAACTAAAGAGTTTAGGCTTAGGTTTCTGCTGCAGCAATAATTAGGAGATATGGTCATTAAATTACAAAATCCCAAAGGATGAAAATTGACTCCAGTGCCTAAAGCCCCCAAAAATTGTCAAAGCCTGGGTAAAAGTAAATAAATTGTAACTGAACCCTGGCTAGACAAAGTTAATGCTGGCTGAGAAGGCTGAGATCTTGAAGGACATGGTGTTTCCCTGTTGATGGAATCCAGCTGACCCTTGCCGTCTCAGTTGAGAGCCTGCGGGTTATACTGGATTCAGAATTACTGCTGTGGAAGCAAATTAATTTCAGCTTATTTCTTAGCCTGGACTGTGCCCTCCTAGCTTGACTTTGTTCAGTTCAAAGTACTGGCTCTTATGTACAAACCCCTTCATGGCCTGAGCCCTTCATATCTGCTGGACTGCCTCTCCTGCTATGCCCCACCACAATACTCATCTAAGCAGGGTGTTCTGGGGGTCCTGCCCTGCAAAAGGGTAAGATCAGAGTTGCAGAATTAGGACCTGGATTGAGCCTCAGATCCTCACTACACCTGTTACTTTTAATTTCTACAGTAAATTAACTTGTACAGCTGAATCTTTGGTTCGTTTTCACAGGAGGTTTCAGAACTCTCCTGGTGCTGTGGCTTTCTGGTACCGATAATCCTGTACATGTTTTTTGCCTTAGAGGATGTTTATACATTCCAGGAGTTGGTGGTGTCACTATCAGAATCAAAATAGATAGGGAACCTAGCTTCCTTGACTCTCTGTGAGCTTCCTGACCCCAGAGATAGAAGGGGAGGGATTTGGGTTGGTACATCGAGCCAGTTCTGTTTGGGCCTGTGTCACATCCATGGTAGTCCTCCGTGAGAGGTATGTCAGTAGGTATGCTAGCAACTATAGGTCCAAGAAAGATATATACCTCTATTTACTAATGGTCGGGGGTGCTCATCAGTGCCCAGGGGCCTTGATGTCAGTAGCTGGAATATATTCCTTATTTGTCTGGGTGTATACTATACATTGAATTATAAGTATTGAATTAAGAATTATGAGTCAATTTTGTATGCTGCATACCAGATTCTTATAAGGTTTTTTTTAAAAAAAATAGAAATGTCACTGTTTCTTGATGCAATTGGGATCCCTGCCAGTTTCTCTCCCTCCCCAGTGATCACAGTGGGGATGGGAATCCATAGAAAGGTTCCTGCACTCCTAGTTCCCCCAACAATCAATAATCAGCAGTCCGTGTGCATTCTCTGCTGTGGCCCCTGTCTTATGGAATGACCTGCCTGAGGTGGTCAGAAGAACTCCCATGCTTCTGTTATTCTGCAAACTATGTAAAACAGAATTGTTCAGGAATACATTTTTATAAATGAAAGAGAGCTATATTCAAACAAAATGGCCCAGGAAGGTGATTTTAGAAAGTGAACAGAACTGTGAAATATAGCAATATCTATAGTATGTGTTATCCTCCTCTCACCATATTGTTTTTATACTGAAGTAATTTATTTTATCTATTTATTTACTAAATTGGATTTACTAGACCGCCCTTCCCTACAAGTAGGGCTCAGGGCCGCTTACAACAAAATAATATAGAATCTGAGATTAAATAATATAAATTAAAACAAGCCAATAAATGCCAATGCATAAAACAACATTGTCAAAATGGCAAAAATACAGCAATATATAAGATGATGGAAAAAACTCCAGCACCCCAGCCTCCCTGGGGGGGAGGGGTTACAAGGGATGGGGGCTTATATGAGAGTGCCAAAGGCTATCCCCGTTGCTGTCCTCAACCAAAGGTGTGGAGGAAACATCTCTGCCTTACATGCCCTGTGGAATGGTAACAGCTCCCACAGGGCACGGATGTCTTCCAGCAAAGAGTTCCACCAGGCAGGGGCCAGGGCTGAAAAAGCCCTGGCCCTGGTCGAGGACAGCTGGACTTCTCTCAGGCTGGGGACCACCAGGAAGTTCTTATTTCTTGACCATAATGCTCTTCAAGGGGCATACTTTGTCTAATATACTGTGCTTTCTTTCAGATTACTGTAATCTTAGTCTTATTGTTTATTAGATGTCTCACTCTGTTAGTTGCATTGAGTTAACACTGTATAATCTGCCTTGAGTCTCAGGGAGAAAGGCGGGCTATTACATAAATAAAATAGTTTAAGGTTCTCAAGCCACAGACGGTACCTCCCAAGCTAAGTTACACATTACAATACATAATTTCAAACAATTGCTTTTCAGTGCATCAGATCAGATATCCAGCTGTGAACCATCAGATGTTACCTATAGAAAAATGGAAGACACACATTTTATCTGTGTCCACAACAGTTAAAACAAGTGACAGTTGTGTTTTTTTTTAACTAACATGGTTTTTTAACTACTTTTAATAATATCCTTGTCATTTAAATTGCTCTAGATTTTTGTCTTCAGTTAACCATTTGTCATCTTTGTTGTAAATTTTATTGTTATCTCATAGCTATATGTTTTTAATATATTTTATATTGCATTCAAATAAAAAATTGCCCTAGATTTAAGACCAGGGATAAACCTGCTGGTGCTACAGGAACCTTACATTTAATTTTTTCTTCCAATGTCCCACGAAGAAATATCGATAAGCCTTCTACCCATTCTGTCACGCTGACACAACTGTCATTGTCTTTGTCAAAAGCACGGAACACTGAAAGTAGAAGGAAGTGCCTTTATGTATTACTGACTTAGCTATAGTCTAATTAAGATTTTGTCTCTCAAGAGTTGGTCAGCACCACAAGGTTTTGGAACTCTGTGTACATTATCCTGAGTCAAAGTAAAAATAAATATGGGAACCTGGTATATCTCAGTGCCCAGTTAAAATCTGGACACATAGTCACAAATGAATTACTGCTCTGCTAATTTTTTCAGTACATTAACATTCAATTCACAAGCACCTCTAGTTGAAGAATTTTAAGGCCATTCTTTACCAGCCCTCTAAACAGAAATTTAGAAAATTCCAAATAATTCTTTACACACATATCAGAATGTAGAAGGCAGTGCAGTTACTGTTCACATCCTTGTTAGGCTTGCAATTCTCAAACAGCAAGGTCTCCCTCATGACATGGCAAACCATTGTTGAAATGAATTAGACTTTCAGAAGCAGTTTGTGAGATGGCAATAAGGTCCTGCTGTTCAAATACTGTCAAAACACTCTCTGGGCATGCATAAAGTAGCACTTCGCAGTTATAATGCTGAAACAATTTGACATCACTGTGGGAGAACAGCTGTAGATTACATTGGGTGGGATCCAGTGATCCATCAAGAGAAGATGGTGGTAGTCTCAGGTCTTCCCACAATTTCCCTCTCCCAGCAGCCATTTCTGATCCAAGGAAAGCACTACAAGACCTGCATGGATCTACAATTGCATGGATCAGTGTGAAGAGAGTGAAATGAGCATTGCCTCTTCCTTTGACAGTGCTGCTTCTTGCATCAGGGGAGCTTGGCTGAGAGAAGTGAGTAGGGACTATTTTGCCCCCATCACCTTCCTCACTGTAGCTCACCAACCTGCATGGCTAGTAGAATTAATTTGCCCATGAGTATTTGTAGGTACATATTTTATTCACTACTTATAATCCACCTTTTGCACAGAGATATAAAGCAGATTACACAGTGTAAATCAATGCATCAAATATCATGAGACATCTAATGAACAATGCAATAGGATAACAAAAATTAGAAACAATAAATAATAAAATATATTACAAATAATGAAATGTGTAAAGAAAAACTAGGATAATGCAGGCTTCTACCTGGCCATCTAGCAAATTTTTGAATCACCTGAGATGATTCATGTTTTCAAAACTGCTATGAGAGACACCTTGTAATGGACATGTTAAATATAAATTTGTAAAAATGCTTTTTGCCCCACCTCTGTCCATAATCATGTCATCTGTCATTCCAAATGTGACATGTAGGATATTTCGGAATGAGTTACGATCTAAGCCAACAACTGCATGCCGTTCACTAGGCTCCACTCCCAAGTTGTTGAAAAGTTTTATGAGACATTCCACTTCAAATTTATTAACTATAAAATGAGAAGTCAGGAAAATCATTAAATGAAACAATGCTATGAAGGAGCACACTAAACTATTGATAATGTGTCCTTTTATTTTAATTAATTAATTAAATTATTGATACATTTATACCCCTTTCCTCATTATTCAAGAATAAATGCAGTTTATGTTACAGGTAGATTGAGAAGAAGGAGAATAATTTCAAACAAGCATTTTTAATATTTATATGGCTTTTAACTGCAAACAGATTTGTTCTCTTCTGCTTTAATCAGGAAAACTGTAAAACCATCTATTTAAACGTGTGTCATCTTTATTACGTGGTCAATAGATCTTTCACTAATACGGTCATTAACAGTTATATTACTTCTACACATGTGGTTAACAAGAATTTGTTCCGTGTCCAAGATCTAGTCTCTGTGGCTATACTAGAAAAAGCCATCCCTTCAATAATGTGTACATTTCCCCCAGCAAGAAAAAGTCCTGGCACCTTGGCCAAAGCAAGTGCGCTAGCATATTGTCAGTTTTTCTAGCATATCTTTAAAGTAATACTGTCTGTCTTGGCTTTTAAACCAGTGGTGGGCCAGCTACTCTAAATGAATGAACATGGCACACAACAGAGAGAGCAACAAGTAACAGGCTTGTGGGTTTGGGATTAAGCACTTTACCATGAGAAATGGGATGCTAAATCACAGCCCTGTTTTCACCTGTGAACTGTCAGAAGGCCCGTGTAGAATTAAATAGGGATTTTAATCTCAATAACAGTAACTGTCCCGTTTAGAGTGTTATGTTAGATCATCCGAAAGACCTGGATTCAAATTCTCACATGCTTTAATGTCGCTGGCGTGACCTTGAGCCAATCACACAGGCTAACCTTCCTCACAGGGCTGTTGTGAAGATAAAAGGAGGAAAGGAGAACTCTGTACTCCGCCCTGAGCTCCTTGGAGGAAGCAGTGGACAGTAAAATAATGAGAGACGCGGGGTGTGGGGGGGGGAGGAGGGAATGGTGGAGGTCTCGAGAGCGCGCGGCTGAAATGAACGGGAACGGGGCCAGAGTGCTGCGGAAGGGAAGGCTCGCCTTCTACTCACAGTGTTTAGCAGTTTTGCACAAGGAGTCGGCCAGCTTCTGCAGCTTTTTCCTGTTCATCTTCTCGGCGTCCTCTGCTGCTTCTTCCGCACCTCTCTGACCAAGCGGCTGCCGTGGCAACAGAATGCACTCCAGCCAGCCCGTCCAGAGGACTGAAGTATAACTTCAATGAAGAGAGAGAGAAGTGAGAGCCGAAGGGCCTCACTGCTGCCCTTTCTCATGCATTTGACACACACACCCCGGTCCCCACACGAGACGGTGAACTAGAAGCCCGAGCACGCCTTGAGGCGGAAAACGCTGCCTGCTTGCTCGGAGGCCTGCGTAGCGAGCGTTCTGCAGGGGGAGAAGCGGAGAGGTAGAAAGGGAGGTTGCTGTGAGGTTCTGGTTACTATGGGAGCATAGAACGCCATGAGAGAGCGAGCGGGGCGGGGGGATATGGAGTGGGAAAGGGATGGTTGGGGGGACAAAGAGAGGACAATGGAAGAGATAAAGAGCTTGGTTTGAAGAACAGAGGGAACGAAAAGAGAACGGAGGAGACTCAGCATAGAAGAAAAGAGGGCTTCACTTCAAAGAAGAGAAGATAGAATGTCCAGATTTTTTTTTTTGGGGGGGGGGGGCGTCATACAGCTGCCAACTGCTTAGAGAACAACAATGCCGTTTTTATACAGGCTTATTTACCAGGAAATGTGATTTACCTCCATGCCATGAAAAAAAAAAAAAAATCAGCGGCCCATCCCCAAGCCTGTATTAAAGGAACAGGACTTTTTTCTCCAGGCCTGTTGGCACCCCTAATGGGGGTTGGTCCAGAAGCTCGGACCAAACCTGCCTAGGATAAGTGTTCAATATCTGTGGGTAAGGTTTTAACACCAACCGGTTGATTCATTCCTCACATTTATGGCTAGGGTTGCCAACTCTGGATTAGGAAATTCCTGGAAAGTTGAGGTTGGAGCCTGGGGTGGGTGTGAAGAAGCATTATGCAGTCTCTGGTCTGCTTCACAACATTAGATAGAGAAGCATGTATATGCCACAGAAGGGAAACCTTGGCTACCCTGTTCCAATGGCATGCAGATGGTCATTCACTTTTAAAAATTATTTCTGAAGCAGTTGAGAAGGCAGTTGAGATTGGTCTGTCTGATCATTAAATCACAAACATCAATCTATCACCAACAAAACAATTTCTCCCCTATTATTTTAATATAGTAAAGCAGGGGAGAGAGGTGATAAATGAGAAGGGGGAAAGGGGAGGGAGGGGGAGCAACAAGGAAATAGAAAAAAAGCAGTGTCTTAGTTGAATCACCATACCAGGAAACAAAGCTAAGGTCTTGGGGGGTGGGGAACCCAATGTTTTCATGTTTTTCATTCTGGGAAATTTCACATGTCCAACTAAGGAAATATATAACGGAGGAAAATAAATCATGTCTTTCCGATGAGCTGTCTGACGAAACTGAGTTTTATTAATCCCCGCGACATCACATCTGTTATGTACTTTACAACATCACAACCTTCCTGATTTACTTCAGAATTATTTGAAGGCAGAAGAAGATTTTCCTGACATTGACCAGATTTTTAGAGTGCATTCCAAATTTGCATTCAAGAATAAGCTGTCTTGAGATAGACTGGTTTGATTCACCTACAAGAAAAAACAAGACACAATACTAAACCAAAGGGAATCACCACTCAGGGTTGCAGGAAAAGAAGTGCAGATCTTTCAGGATTTACCAACAAGTGTGTTAAAGAAAAGACTGACTTTTTAAGACAGATTTTACAAAAGAAATAAAATATCATTGGAAAATACCATTTGCAATAGAGGTATTTTTACCAAAAGGAGGGGAAATGATTGCAACAGAGGAACTAGCCATGTAACTGGCCCAAGAACTGCAAGTGGAGTACTTACGTAGAGGAACAGGAAAATCTCCAAGTAATTCAAAGCAATCTGCTAGTAGCTCAAAGCAAAGTTCACAGACCAAAAACTCCAAAGAAACAAGCATGTAATAGATACAATCGAATTTGTGAATGAGAAAGAAAGCAGCTTTTCTATTTCTAGATGTAGAGAAAGCGTTTGACAACTTAATATGGCCTTTCTTATTAAATATTTTACACGATATGGCCCGCAGCAATCATGTGGTTCATCCTCAAGATTCCCTGGTATCTCTGAATGACTGGTAACTATGAATACTGCTATGTATAGTTAGAGCTGAACAAGCTATAGATCTTATTTGTTTTCCTACCTCTGCAGGTCTTGATATATGCATGCTTTTGCACTGATTAAAGATAATATTTCCTCAATATTATCTGAGTTTGTGTCCTATGTTGCAACTTGACTTCTAAGCCTAAATCTTGTCGTCTGAGCCAGACTCAGCTGATGTGGCTACCACTAGATTAAATAGTCGTTTGCAGCTCTGGCACAGAGCTGGTAAAATTGCTAAATCCTCTAGACCAGGCAGGAGTTTAGATCTCTGCTCCTGAGTCTTGGTGAGGGCCTTGAGGTAAGAGATCTTGGTGGCAGTGACTACTGGTAAGCCAAGAGTGTGTGCAGACATACTCTTGGGTTCAAGTGTTCCTGAAGCATATGGGGCTTTGGTATCTCTCATTCCTGGACTGGAGTGAGGGAGAAGTAAAATCCTGTACATGCTGGCAGTATCTGGGATTGTGCCTCTTATCCCTGGACTGGGATGAGGGCTCAAAACCTGTACAATAGTAAAATTTAAACTCCCAATAGAAGCATTCTATTAGGTGTTTTGCCTAACAAATTACCAAAAATTTTAGAAGAGCTATTCAAATACATGGTGACAGTAGCTAGAACTATTTATGTCTGTCCACGTTTAGAAGAATGGGAAAATAAATCTGTTGAATATGCAGTAATGGCAAAATTAACAACCTATTTGAGAAACAGGTTTATTACGAAATCTGAGGAAAGATGGAGTGTGTATTATTCTAGCAGGAGACATATTTGGGGTTTTTTTAATACTTTCATATATGCATGCACATGTGCGACTATGTGTGCATCTGGGAGTCATGGTGACCTCTGGTGACTGATCCCTACAGGGGGTCTGAAGGATATTCAGAGAGGTGGCTGAATAAAGCCTGTCCCCACCTTCCATCTCTGGTATTTCAAGGAGGTCTCCCATCCAAGTACTTCCCAGAGTTGACCCTTAGCTTCTGAGGTCTGGCAAGATCGGACTTGCCTGGGCTATCCACGTCAGGGCAGCAGGAGACAAACTTAAAGTGAGAAAATAAAATTCACAAATGTATGGTAATAAAATAGAAGTAGAATTAGAATTTGTTCCAAATATAAGATACTGAATATAAATGGGTTCTCTATATGAGATATATAGTAGACCAGGGGTGTCGAACTCATTTGTTACGAGGGCCGGATCTGACATAAATGAGTCCTTGTTGGGCCGGGCCACGTGTGTCATAAAATGTAATGCCAAGTAGCAGAGATATAAACTTTATAAAGGACACAAAGGGTTTTTTTTTACTTAAAATAAAAACATGCTTAAAACATTAGAACTCTTGCAATATTTTGTTTATTTAACAGTGTCTGATAACTGACACCTCTTGCTCTGAATTATTGCATCAAAATGTCTGTGCTGTTGCAATCTTGAGTATGCTGTTCAGGTGTGTATCTGCAAGCTGCAAACCTACGATGATGCAGCAGCAGCAGAACTGGAAAAAGAAGCAGAAGACAGACAGTTCCACTGCGGGCCTGATAGAAGCCCTCCGGGGGCCGCATGTTTGACACCCCTGTAATAGACTTTCTTTTACACCATGGTATACTACAAATCTATTAAATGTTCTAATGAGCATGTAGAAGTGGTAAAAATGTTATGTTGTATACGTAGTAATGATGAAACCAATGAAGTTTGAAACTTAAGACTTAAATGATGAATACAATTGTACCCAACAGAAGAATTACTGCATAACCCATTTTTTCCTTTTCCCCTTTTCTTTTCTGTACCCTCCTGGTTTTTCTAAAATAAATAAATAAAAGATTGATTGTCTGCCAGTCAGTTTCAAACACACACACAAAATCCAGAAAGAAAAGACATTTTTGAAACATTTTCTTTACTGAGTGTCGGCCAGTAATTTTATATTCCAAGTGTAGTTGCATAACAGATCTGCCACTGAACTTGCGTAGAATAAAATCAGCTTCAATATGAAGCTGTTTGATATCAAACCCCCCAGCGTTTTACATGCTAAATATCTTCAGCAAGAATGCATTTAAACATAGCCATGAATGCAATAGAAACTATAACATCTATAATAATGCTGCATGTGGAACATAATTATCGAGGAGAAAACAAACAACCCACTGGTTACAACTGTATTCTTCTATTAGTTAATTTAAAAATGGTACAAAAATCATGCAGAATATTAATTCTAAATACCTTAATTACAACACAAGGAATAAAAGTTTGCAAAAAAAAGTTCAGTCCAACTCACCAATACTTCAATTGATAGTAATGCACATTACTAGCACAGTAATTCTTGTAATTCAATGGTGATAAAACCCACACTTTTTGGATGTCAGCTATGCATTGGTGTTTCTGCTAAACTTGGCAGCATATGCTATAGATCCAGAATAAACTAACAGCCAAGCCAGATGTGAGGGGACAGCTACATTGGTTATTCATGTGCCTGCACTGTTCATATACAAAGCAGGGAAGTGGGATGCAGGTGTGACTATGTATTTTAAGAATAAAAGGAAGAATAAGAAGTTCAATTATTCCCCCACCTCCCTACACTCTACTGCTGCAGGCACTTTTCTCCCAGGGCTGGGGAGAAGCAACAATGCATGAGTGAAGTAAGGCAGCAGAGTTCCCCTCACACATACAACCTTTTGTCATAACTACTAGCCCATCCTGCCTCCCTGTCAATGGGGAAGACGTGAACACAGAGGCATGTAGCCTATCTGAACAATTGCTCCTGGGCAACTCCCCTTTATTTCAGCAGGGCTTGCATAGGAAACATTCCCAGTGGACTCAGCCCAATTTTCAAAGACAAACAGCCTGCTGACAATCCCCTCGCAAGCATAGCTACAGCATCAGCAAATACTGCTGCTCTTCGCCAAAGTCAGCAATTTCTGCTAATCCAAGACAGCATGAACACCCATGTCTTGCCCCAAAATCAAATGCAAAATCACACACATCTATGAAAGTAACATACGTGTGTGTTACAGGCATGTACCGATTTCAAAAAGCATCAATGAATTGTCAATGAAATCATTACGATGTGTTCCTCTCTAAAGAGGAATTTTGTAAAAATTTCTTCATAATGAACAAACTGAATATTCAATCACTATCCTGATAAAAATAAACACCCAAAGCAGCTTTTTGATCATGGGCACAGCAGCTCCACTGTGTATACTGTCCACAAAGTCTGTTCCTTTTATCACAACAGATGAAGCTGACCCATGTTCACAACTGCTTTGGGTGCGAGAACCAGTTCCTTTCATTACACAGCAGAAGAACCCCTAACGTAAAAGCTGCACGTGTGTAACAGAGCACAGGCAAAAACTTTTTAGCATCAACCCAACTCCACAGTGCTGCTGAATCATTTAAACCATGTGCAGGACTTATTTAAGAACATTTAACACCAGTTATGGAAGAGAGAGAAAGAGAGAGAGAGGAAAAGAGGTACTACGTGTTTTAAGCATCAGGCAGCGACAATGGCTACTTCCAGCTCCATGGCACTGGGCAAGCTGAAAGTCTAGAATATTGTTAAAACACAGGAGAGCTCATGCAGTTTGGTAAAGTCATCATCATTTTCACAGTTGCAGTTTTCTCTAGTCTCATTGCACTTTCGATTTTTAGGAAAAAAAAGTCTCAACTGAAGTTATTCCAAATGAGAACTTGAGCTAGCTTCTTTTACTTCCTTTTGCCGTGCTTCTTGTGCTTCTTTCGCTTTTTTGATTTATCCTTTGAAAACAAAAAATTAGAAACAATTTTATGAGTCTAAGCTCAGCTCACTCAGTCCATGACTGAGTATGCATATTTTCAAAAGAAGATTTTCACCAAAGCAATTTCAAAATTACACTAACGCCATCCAAGCAAATTAAACCATTGAACAGCAAAGGCAGGGTAGGATTAAGACATGCAGAGGCCCCACAGCATTCTCAAAACAATGTAATTTAGGGGTTTTCTTTCATATTTAGAAGCCTTGCATAGTCTGGGGCCCTAAGATGTAGCTTACTTGGCTGGTGCATAAATCTAGCTTTGTGCAAAGGCATTTGTTCACTGGCTGAGTAGTTCTTCTAGAAGACTGAAGCCCAAAATTCAGTTCTGGAACATCGAATAGCAAGGCTGGAAAAGAATGTCTGTCCATGATCCAGGAGAGCCAGTTTGAAAAAGGTTGCCAGACATGCTTTGCAGCCCTACATTAAATGGTCAAGAGAACATTAGCCTGATCCTAGCAGGATGTAAATGCCCACTAACAAACTTCACTGTGACACTGTCATATTGAGCACCCTTCCCTCCTCTGCTTTATTTGCAGCTAGCCCCTTACTGTATGTCTAACAACCAGGATTCAAGATTTATTTTTTTGTTTATGTATAGTGCTTGAGGATAAGCTGGTTAAGTGTGGGCTGGATGGCGCAACCGTTGGGTGGATTCATGGTTGGTTGAAAAATCGTACCCAATGAGTGCTCGTAAATGGCTCTGTGTCTACGTGGAGGGAAGTCTCGAGTGGAGTACCACAGGGCTCAGTCCTGGGCCCGGTGTTATTCAATGTTTTTATAAATGACCTGGATGAAGACATAGAGGGGATGCTTATCAAATTTGCAGATGACACGAAGCTGGGTGGGATTGCTAATTCTGAAAAAGACAGAGTCAGGATTCAGAAGGATCCTGATAGGCTGGAACAGTGGGCTGAGACAAATAAAATGAATTTCAATAGAGATAAGTGCAAAGTCCTACACTTAGGTACAAAAAATCAAAGGCACAGATATAGAATGGGAGGGACTTGGCTTGACAGCAGCACATGTGAAAGGGATCTAGGTGTTATGGTTGATCACAAGCTAAACATGAGCCTGCAGTGTGATGCGGCTGTGAAGAAAGCTAATGCAATCTTAGGATGCATTAGCAGAAGCATTGTGTCCAGATCACGGGAGGTGGTAGTTCCGCTGTATTCTGCTATGGTCAGGCCCCACCTGGAGTACTGTGTCCAGTTTTGGGCACCACATTTTCGGAAGGATGTTGACAAACTCGAGCGGGTCCAGAGGAGGGTGACCAGGATGGTGAGAGGGTTGGAGTCCAAGTCTTATGAGGAAAGGCTGAGGGAGTTGGGTATGTTTAGCCTGGGAAAGAGAAGGTTTAGAGGGGACATGATTGCAGTCTTCAAGTATTTGAAGGGCTGTCATGTAGAAGATGGAGTGGATCTATTCTCTCTTGCTCCGGATTGCAAGACTAGATCTAATGGGTGGAAATTACAAGGGAGTCGTTACCGGCTTAATATCAGGAGAAACTTCCTGACTGTAAGAGTGGTTGAGCAGTGGAACGGACTGCCTCGGGAGGTGGTGGATGCTCCTTCGCTGGACGTTTTCAAGAGGAGACTGGACAACCATCTTTTGGGTATGTTGTAGGTATGTAGGGGTTTCGGCTGGGTTCCTGCAGAGTGCAGGGGGTTGGACTAGATGGCCTGCAAGGTCCCTTCCAACTCTTTCTATGATTCTATGGTTCTATGCTTTTGGTTATGGACAGTAGCATTGTGTACTGAATTCTGTTTTGTCTGAAAAGTATGATGCAAATATAATTCATATATAAGTAAAATTAAAATATCTTTATTGCTTTCCTGATAACTGTACACAAAGTCAACATTATCTATCTATTTAGTATATTTTTATTTTGCGCCACCTTGTAGGTGGTCAGGACGGTGTGTGTGTCAGCACACATTTATGTTCCTCTTAAGTTTAAGACAAGTGCTTTCTGAAGGTTCTTGATTAAGGGAAATGCTCACATTTTTTTCTTTTTCTTCATAATTTTTCTTCTTTTTTGTTGGTACCTAAGGTATGGGGTGAGGTGGAACAGGAAAAGAACAGAACAATGTTTTCAAATATGCTGACATGCAGAATTTAGATAATGAAAGCAGAAATCAACAACAACGAATACCAATATTGGACAGTAACTGTACGGAGAAGTGCCTTCTGTTCTCAAATGCACTGTACAATAATGTTCAGTCCTTCAGGAGGAGTTGGATAAACAATTCCTTTGGTACAACTTTCACAGGGGATGCAAAACTTTTCTATTTAAAAGAGCTCTTTCCTGATTTATGTTCCCTGCTGAAACTCTTTCTGTGTTGAAAATTTTGATATTATACAGCATATTATTCTATTAATTATTTTATTGTAATGATTTATCAACTCATTTTTATGTTGTAGAAATGCTTAAAATTAATTTTAAATAATTGTGTCCTGTGGCTCCCAAATTACTGCAGGTTCCACTGAACATTTTTTTTAAAAAATCTGCTGAATATGTTCCTACTATATTGGGACTGATGTGATATGAATACTGACCTCCTCTGTATGGTCAGATTCTGAAGCAGATTCTGATGATGACAGGCCATCCCCACACTCAGCTTTGATCCTTTTCCGAACAATGGTTTTGCTGTCCTGCACAAAAAAGTGCCACTTTTACTAACAATCAACAGAAATCTTAAAAACTATATATATATATATATATATATATATATATATATATATATATATATATATATATATATATATATATATAAAAGTTTGAATATGAACAGTATTTGGATTTATTCAAGGGTAATTAAATTAGAAACTGAAGCTGAAAACAAGAAGCAAGCCCAAGCAATATTCATGCCCTCCAAAACTATAATTTCATTCCTGTTGATAAATTTTGTGGATAAGTGCATTAATAGGACAAATGCATTTAGCTTATTTCAGTTAAAAACAATAGGGAACTGTTCAAGGGAATGAAATAAGGACAGACCCTGGAAACAAAGGAGTTAATGGATTATATGCTGAGTGCATATAATTTTTCTTTTACAGAATTTATATCCCAGTTTTTTGCCCCATCATGGCTCATGGGGTTCTGTACAGAATTTAGTACAACTCTACCCTAAATAAAATTAGCCCCTGAAATAAGATATGTTTATAAAATAGTCTTTAGAGGCTCTCTTATCCTTTCATGGGATACTGGCAACCATTCTTGTTTTCTGAAAGATTAATGCATGCAACTGCTTGAGAAAGAACAAGGATATAATTAGCTTGGTATATTTGTGGCAGACGGTTATTTTCCTTGCAAGCTTCCACAGATCTGAAAAGCTGGTTTAAATATAGGTTATATTATCATTTGCTTTCAGCTAAATGCGGCAACTGAAAGATATTCTATGGCAAACATCTTAACTACCAATCACCTCTGGGCTGCCTGTCAGCAAGCCTTGCTTGTCTCAGCTGACTTGCCTAGCTGAGCTTATGTTATGTCATAGAATGTATCAGCGGTCAGAATGTTGGCAAACTGCAGCTTCGGCTGAGGCAGTGAAAGAGATGTTTTGCTAAGGAATGCCTCTGAAAGAACCCAAGGACAGATAAGGAAACCGTACAAAAAGAGATGATGGGGGGAGCAGTAGGAAAAAGACCGGACAGGAGGTGAACTGAGGAATAGGAACTTGAGGGCAGAATATATAGGGGAAAGAGAGACCCGAGGTGTATGAAATACAGCCACTGAAAATGGAGCTTGTGGGGAAAATCACATGGGACTGAAGAAGGGAGAATCTGTATACATCATGGAGAAGATGATACCGAAGAGCTAGGCAGGCATAGGTACCTTTGGCATTCTGACACAGAGTGGTGGGCACAAATACAAAATAGCTGCCACAGGAGGCACGGCCAACTACAGAATGCCAGGGAGTGACGTCATGCATAACTCTAATAATATCTCTTCAACCTTTCAGGAAGCAGCTCCGTTTAACAGGACTCCTTTCAAAATGAAAATACTGTCTAAAAATATTTTATTCCAATTCTAATTTCCAATAACCTTTATTGGCATAACAATAACTTTAAAAAGAAAAGATAACAGTACAAATCAGCCCATATGCCAACAAAGAGAAACAATCAGAGTACGATGATTTGTAACATTGTATATAGTAATAATAACAGGGCAAAGTGATAAAAGTTTGGAACAGTAATTAAAACAGTTGCAGTAAGAAGCTTAACTATCCGAAGAGGAATCATAGATACACCTTATCTCACTCACTCACTCTCTACCTCCTTTCCTCTTCCTCTTCCCTCTTTTCTTTCCTCTTTTTCTTGGCCCCTAAGTACATCTGCCAGGAACTCTGCCACCTGCTCAGTAACTTCGGGTTTTTTATCTGCTAGCAAGAATTCAATACCTCTATTGGTCGCAGCCTTAGAGAGTTGAAGGAAAGGGCTAATCAGGTATAAATGTAGCTGAGTAAACAATGAACAGTTTAAGAGGATAGGCTGAACAGAGGCTCTCTGCAGAGATCTGCAGAATCTTGCCTCATAGGGGATGCCCTTGTATCCGATTGTGACCACAGCCGAGGGAAATATATTGAATCTGGCCAGCATAAATGCTCTGCGTTAGGCTTGAAAAGTACTGAGCCATAGAGTTTTGTGGGAAAGCAAGACCCAGGAAACGGGGGGAACAAGTCCCCTCTGCTCCAGCTTTTATTAATTGTAAATCTATATCCTGAATTCTCCCTTGAATTATTTGGAATATATAGGTTTCATTGGAATTAACCAAGGAGTCTAAGTCAATACCTAAAGAATTGATTTTCTCCCTTATTAATTGGGACCATGTAGAAACATATGGATCAGCAGTTAGAAAAGCGATAAGACTATTTGGAGGAGGTTGAAAATAAAGCTGTAACCAATATTTGATGGCAGTAATCCAAGCTCTAGATTCTATGGCATAGGGACCCAACTCAGCACACAAAGTAGAATAACTAACCGAGTTGGGAATGCCATGAATACGATGCAGAAAGATTGCATTAACTCGTCTCTTTAGAAACAATCAAAACATTAATACTCAACATTAATACTCAAATGAAACAGCTAACCGCAGAGCTCACGAAACTGTCCGCTAACAATTGGCAGATACAACTAACATCTCAGGTACAGCCAATATCCCAGAACACTAGCATGGGAAGACAGGGGCAGACATATGCCGTTAAGGGGATAAGGGAGCATGACCTGAAATATTTTATTCAATCCTCTCAAGTAATGCAGTGAAGATCTTTGTGCTGTGGTGACAACAGCTGCTAAAACAATTTTAAAAAAATCTGTACAACTAATCAGATTTCCAGTGGCCAACCAGAAGTCCTGCACGGCAAAAGCCCCACCTGGTCCTGCGTGCTTTCTAAAAACACTTGGCAGGCGCCAGGAAATGTGTCGGTGGGTGCAACGATGCCCAAGGGCACCACCTTGAGGACCCCGGGCTGAAGATTGGGAAGAAGGGAGGAAGGAAATGTGACTCAGAAGATAGATGGAAAGAACTGCACCAGAGGAAGTACGCATATTAATAAAACAAGGGAAATTGTGGGTCTGGGAGAAATTTCACACACAGCTTATGAACATGAGAATCTATGTGCTGTTGACAGGTAGGGACCAGTCAGGCAAGTAAGCTAAAGAGGCCACAGGAAGGAGTGGTGATGAAAGTAGCGTATGGTTTTGGAATCAGCCATATCTTTGTCAACAAAGTTACTATTTGGAACCAGGTTGGTATCACAGATCTGAATGTAATTTGGTACCATCTTACAGTCCATGCTAGCAATTCAAAGACATCAAGCAACAGACTTTTTAGCTAGGGATCTTGCAACCAGCTCCGCATCAAGGGGCTCCCACTGACATCCATAGTTTAGAAGGTGTTTGAAAAAAAATCCCTCTTTGCAACACTGAAAGAAACATTTCTGAAAATAGGGATATTCAAGTTCCATTTGAAAAATGCCAGGAATCGAGTATTTGGGTCTTTGAGAGATTAAAAACAAACAGGAGTGTATATAAAATTTTACCTTTTCTCTTTCACGATCTTCCTTTGACCTTTTATTTTTTAAGCTGTCCTGAATAAAAGGATAAGTAGTTATTGCTTAAAATAAAATAAAATGGCTGAAAAGTCCCTCCTCCTCTTCCCCCATTTCCTTTGCTGAGGTAATTAGTGACTCTTTGAGGAGGAGGAACTCACTTTAGACCTCTTTATGCCTTTCAAAGAACTTGGGCTGACAGGTCCCAGTATGTTCCCAGCAGCAAACTACTCTTTCCCAGGCCACACAACCACTCTTGAGCTCAGTCCCAAATTCTTCATTTGCCCTTGGGGTGAGTCCCTTCACCTTTTGCCTATAGCCTGTCTCTCTTTCTGAGAAACAGAAGCAGGTATGCCAAAGCAGTACCTTAGTGAAAGGGTCAGCCCTGCTGGACTAAGTCCACAATATAAATCCAAGATATAAAACAAGTTCTACTGTATCTCTGAAAAATTCCAAGTTGATTCAATAGGTGATTACACCATACCTTGCTGTCCGATCCAGAATCCGAATCGGAGCTTTCAGATGACTTCCGTGAGGAGTGATACTTCTTTTTCTTTCTCTTTTTCCCTTGTTTCTTATCCTGGCCACAAACAAGAAAACAAGTTTGCATTTAAGTCACACTAAACTGGTATCTAGTATTCAGTTGGAAACAAAAGCATAAACTTGTAAGACCAACAATTAGAATGGCTGCATCTTATACAAATTCCTTAGATCGAAGCTGCCTTTCTCCAATAATGCCCTACTGGACAAATAGAGCATTATTGGACAAAGGCAGCATCCATCTATCATTCACTGTTTTCTAATGCTTCCCTCACAGATTCCTCTTAAATGTCCAAGAGGCTGTTTTAGAATTTTAATGAGGAAATCAGCATAATCTCCAATACCGTCAAATAAGTGTTATTAAACTGAAATGCAACAATGAAATATAACAATTACAAATAAAATAGCATTTAAAATTATATTTTATACTAATAAAAAAACCCAAAGTTTGTTTCAACTAACTTCAAACAACCACTCAAACCAAAAGTAATAGTGGAATTATTTTGGATTCCATTTTTCTTTCTTTAAGTCCAACAGTTCAATTAGTTTCCAGGAAATAAATGTTACTGATAATAACTGCAATATTTAAAGCACTGTGTTTGATCAAGGCCTTTTAAATTTACACTTCCCCAGCACTGGGATTTGCAGTTTTGGCCCCAAATCCCTTATGTAAGTATGCACAATATTTACTGATTTAGGTGGTATAATTCTCTCTGAAGTCTAAGGAAGTTGAAATGAATTTCTAAATCAGAGCAGCAAGATCTTCCTTCCATTTGTACATTTCTCTTTGTCAAATGATAACACTACATTAGTCTTTTGCACAAAGAACTAGATAGGCATTGCTGCGTATTTCACAATCTTGTCCTATAAACAAGCCAAATGGAGGCCAGAACTACACATCACTCAGTCACCTCTCAGTGGCCATGTCCACACTGGCAGCTTGACGCAATATGGTGCCGCCTCTAATCAAACCAGTTTAAAGTGTTGTGGGGCATATAACCACAAAGCACTCCCTGCTGCGGGTTACCCATGGAGATACTCCATGTTAAAGCATCCACATTATTGCAGCACCTCAGCCATGGAGCACACTGCCAAAAAATTCCAAAATTCATTCGTGAGCATAGGAGCACATGTGCACAACTGTGCATATAGGCAATTTTTAAAAAAGACACTTCCCTAGCGACAGAACAGATCTGCAGGTTCTGACTGCCAAGTGCATTCTGCGTGTGCTGCCCCATGTTCAAACATCTGGCCATGCGCGGGGAACAGAAAACACCGTTTTCTGGCTCCAAGTTGTTTTCTGGCTCCAAGTTGTCCTGTGATGGGATAAGTATGGCTGGGAAACACCTGACAGATGTGGCTGTCTGACTGCGCCCATTTGATCCAGAGGGGAGGAGTGCCTGTGTCAGGCTAAAGTGCCCATGTGATCACGGCCAGTGTTTGCCACACAGGAGTAGGGATGTGTACTTTTCCCACTGCTGGTGCAGCTGCTGATACAATGAAGCAAAAAATGGGGTTTCCACATGTCAGGATTCCCCATAGTTTCCCTGACCTAGATCTCCAGCAGCAACTGGTTTTTTTCCAGTTTTTTCTAAAAATCTGCAATTGAGTACTATTATGTCATAATAACAATCTGTGTGTCATGTTCTCTGAATTCCCATTTTTTTTAAAAAAGTAATTTTCTAGCCCTTTTGTTGCAAAGATATCTCTTACATCTGCACAACAAACAGGGCTAGAAACTTACTCTTTTTAAAAAATGAAAGCTGGGAATTCAGAGGCGCCAATACACCATACTCAGTTGCTGATTAAAAACCAAAAAGCCTCCTGGTGGTCTGTGGAGGGGGGAAATGGGTCACCATAGGAACAAAGGCAGGGAAAATTGATTCGCTGTGGGTGGAACTGTGAAAATCCAAACCTTCCCACCCACACAGCAACCATCCAGGATTTGCTGTGATCTTTCCTTAAATTACACAGCAAAGCAGGTTTAGGAAAGATCAGAGGAAAATTGGGAAAACCTCAGGAGGTGTACAAGTGCAGTACAATGCTGTGAGGAAGCAGGAAAAGGAACAGTTCCGAACAGCGTCAAACCAACAGGCAATAATCCATGAGAATATGGCCTTTTCTGCAAAGCAGCAGTGGGGGAGGGGCATATAGCAGAGCAGGAAGTGCTTATGATTCTTCCCCTGCAATTCCCCCTACCATTTTTCTATCACTAGCAGCTTAACATCCATATTTCTGTCACAAACACAGATCTGGAACCACAACTGGGGGGAAAGCAGTGTGCGGAGAAAGACTGACACACACATATCCTTCACTGCTTGCCAACTGTCGACTTCCAACACTGCTTTGCAGAGAAGCCGCCATCATTGGTATTCCAATGTAGACCTTGTCGTTTTTAAAATAACAAATGTTAAACACTCAGTCTTGCACGAATGGTCGGGACTGTCCACGTTTCCTAACGTCAATATAAGTAGAGGGCCCTGGCCAACTCCCAGACAATTCCTCCAGAAATCCAGACATCTTCTCAAATCAATGAAATACCTGGAGTAGGCAATTTCATTTCGCCCAACAAAAACGGTTCATTTTTTGTGGTGTTCATATAAAGATTTAGAAAGAGAGAGAAGAGATTGGATTTCTATCCCACTCTTCACTCGGGAGTCTCAGAGCAGCTTACAATTTCCTTCGCTTCCTCTCCCCACAACAGACACCCTGTGAGGTAGGTGGGGCTGAGAGAGCTCTGACAGAACTGCTCTTGAGAGAACAGCTCTGAGAACTGTGACTTGCCCAAGGTCACCCAGCAACTGCATGTGGAGGAGTGGGGAATCAAATCTGGTTCTCCTAGATTAGAGTCCGCACTCCTAACCTCTACACCAAACTGGCTGTCAGCATATGTCAGCATAAACTGCTCTCTATTTGAAAATAGCAAATGCTGTTACAAATCACACAGGCAAAACATATTTTATACTCTGATGCCTAACACAGAGGTCCTTATCTATGGGTTCCAATTTTGTGAGCACCAGGGGGCTTTTCAATGACTTTCTTGTGCTCCAGCTCTCCCTTTCCTGCCTCTGGTGGAAGAAGTTTTAGAGCTGTTTGACATGTTATCCAGCACTCTGTGTGTGTGTCTCAGGAACAACAGAGCAAAGACTTTGGCAAAATTAGTAAAATACCCAGCTGCCCATAAACTTCCTGACAGATGAGGATCAATACATCTGCTTTCAAGTAACTGACTGGGGTCCAAAAACCATACATGATCTACTGTACAAGCACTGGGAGCTTTTCAACCTTCCCTTTCTAACCACAGCTTAGTTTGTTTGTTTTTATAATTTTACCTGGTTGATATTGCTTTATATTGTTTATATTGTTTAAATTGTTTATATTGTTAGCCGCCCTGAGCCTTCGGGGAGGGCGGGATACAAATCCAAACAAATAAATAAATAAATAAATTAGGAGACTCTGGGGAGTGGCACTGGACAAAATACACTGGACAAAATACACTACCACTTTAAGAGAAAACAGACTGCTTCCCCCTGGCATACAGATCCCAATGAATCTATTTAGGATGCTGGTTTGAAACACTACTACTTTAGAAGATCACCAGCTAATTTCATTCCAAAGACAGTGACCCTTGGGTCAGAGTTTTATACAAATACAGCAAAACTTTAAGGTGCAAGGAACACTGGCACATGTCTATAGAAGGTACACAAAAAAGTTAAATCTGCAGGAAAAGCATTCTTACCTCATCTTCAAAATCAGAAGAACTACTGGAAGAATCAGAACTTGATGAGGAAGAGGAAGATGGAGACAACTTGACCAAATACAACAAAACGTAAATTTGTGAGATGCAGAATTGGTATACACAGTCCAAGAAGGAAAAAAAAAAGATTCTTAAATTTATAAAAACTATATTGCATTTCAAAAACAAAGTCTAGGAGCTATTCTTAAAATTAAAGCTGCATCAGCTACATTTTTAGCCAGTATTACCTATTAAGGAAACAACAAAAGATATAAAAACTACCTTCTAAAAATTCCAGTTTTCTTCTTGAAAAAAGTTAACTACTTCTCTAAGTTTCAATTAAAGAAAAATGAAATCTTTGCTCACCCTACTGGATTTTTTCTTCTCCTTCTTCTTTTTCTAAAACAATAAACCATTGACCAATTAGTCATGCATTAGCCACCAATGAAGGCACTACCTTTTATCATGTTGTATGGCAACAGCTGTATTATTGCGCTGACTAACAACAGCTCTCACAACAGGCACATCTGGCTCCCGTTGTTGTTGAGTGAATATGCTAAAGTCACTTACCTCTTTCTTTCGTGAAGTGCTCTCACTTCCACTTAACAATTTCTCCCTATGTTTTTCCAATTCTTTTTTCCAGTTCTGAAAAACATTGAAAGGAATCACGAATCATTCTCAAAATAACCTTTAATGCTCTCCAAAGCAACATTCGTAAGACAGACATGACATTTAGGCAATTCACTGTTATTTCCCCCAGTTTTGGGGGCTACATATAGAGAGCAACATTTGGTTAGCACACAGAGGAGGTATCCTTTTTGTTCCTGTAACAAGCCCTTTGAAGCAGCCACTCAAAGAGAGCAATCCTAAGCAGGTCTACTCAAAAGTAAGTCCCATTTTATACAGTGGGGCTTACTCTAAGGAGTTCTTAGGGTTGCTGCCATAGCCATGGGGACTTCCAAACAAAGCAGTTAGTGATAGTGAAAGAACAAGAAATCAACAGTGTCAGCCTAAGTAGAGTTACATCCTTATACGTCCAATTGACTTATAAGAGGGTAACTCTCCATATCATGTAAAGCCATAGAGGCATCATGGGCATTTTAAACCATGGAGCTGAAAATTCCCAAATTCCCATATGCATGATAATCTCTTCCAAGAATGCATTCTCAAAACTGTGTTTTTCATGTCAGCAGAAGCTAGCCTTGTTTGAAATTCCCATCACATGTCACCGCTCAAAAACACAGATCACTGCATTAGTTCTTAACAAGATTCAAAAACAAGTAATTTAATATCTTGTATTAAGACCCTCCAAAATAAAACAACACAGTATCCCATGGGAGCACCAAGAGTCCAGTCTTTCTTGTTTCTTTGGGACACTTTGAGAAGCCTGGTTTACCCACCAGGACAGATGCGTCCCTGTTTGGATATGCTGCCAAGGAAAATGCACAGTGTAATCAACATGTACTCAGGCAAAGCATACAATGGAAAAATCACAATGAATCAGCTTCTGTTTGGTGGAGGAGGGGTGGTCGGTCATTGCTTACCCCAATGCTGGCTGCTCCTTTTGACATTCCAATGAAAGAAAAGAGATCCTGGATCCACAGACAGAAAGAGGGGCCATTTTCACCAATCCCCCTTCCCATAACATACCTCTGATTCCCCCCCCCAGCTACTTCTGAGGGTCCCTCCCCACACAAAGGTAGCATTTTAGACTGCAACGGGAGAGGGAAAGCAGGAAAACTGCATTCCACAAACAGAAATCTTTCTGTCCTTAAAACCTGAAGGCAGGATCCAAGCTTCTCTAGGACACCTCAGCTGCCCTTAAGGGTGAGTACCTGTGATGCCCTTTGTGTTTCTTTCTCTTGATTCCTCTCTGGCATGAACTGCCTGTTTGCAGGAAGTGACCAGATCTCAGTAGGCATTATGAGCTAGCAGTGCTATTGCTTCAGCTGACAATAACTTGTCAGAGTGATTTTAAATGCCTTTGAAAGGAATTTACAGAATCAAATCATGCTTCTGAAAGAAGCCTGCAAAATGGAAGCCCAGCAAACGACAAGCAGCTACTTCTGAAAATAACGACACTCAGTAACAATGATGGATGAGTAAGGGAGGGAGACAAGCAATATTTTCTGCTGTGGCTTCAAAACAAATGCAGCAAAAGAATTAACAGATGGCTGGGAAAGAGTAATCATAAAATTAATTCCATTATGCTAATGATAGTAGAGAGGAAAAATGTACCAAAACAACAAACCTCATTCATCTTTTCTTCAAATTCTGCTAAGGCCTTGGAGCCCTTCTTCTTCTTCTCCAGTTGTTCTTTTACTTCTTCCCTTTAATTAAAACAACCACTCATTTACACAAATCTCTAAGGTATCTAGCTGCACACTCCAGAAGCCTGACATTTAGATATGAAGTATATGAAAGTTACAGTTAACCATGTTTACTTGGAACATATCCCATGACTCCTTTGGGACTTTGGGGAGTTGGATCCAACCAGATGTTCCACTGATGAAAAACGGTGTGTGGGTGTCACCTTTGGCCACCAAAAAGACTATGCTGGAGATCATGACACTTACAAGGACAAAAAGCCATGTGAAATAAGGCTGTAGTAAGGAGGGGAATTAGGGAAGGCTGCGTGAAAAAGCTGGCTGAGTCCAAACCTGTGTATGCTCAGGCTAGCACTGTAATCTTATGAAGAGTTACTGCACTCTAAGTGGTTATGAGTTTAGACTGGAATGACTGCATAGAAATGCACTGTCAGTGTAGGAGAACTATGCTGTTAGTTTGGAAAATGACCCCTAGAAGTACCATCTGGCTGCATTTCTTTACAAAAGTGGATTGCTTGAAGAGTGCCCATTTATCTTATACTGTGTCAAGAATATGCTAGAAAGAGAAGCACTGGCCCCTGCTACCTACGACCCTCAGAAACACTGGCAGCAATATGGCTCCAGTCTCCACATCTAAGTCACAGATAATATCTAGTGGCTTTGGATGAGTGTGCATTTCTTCACTGGCATGAAAAGACAGATCTAGTTAAATTGGGAGCAATTGGACGAGATGGGGATCCATAACTAGGTGTACATCATTGTCATCAACCACAAGCCTACTTCTATCAGTGATCTTCATTGCTAGATCAGGGCATTTACATATAAACATCAACCTACTTAGTCACCAGAGTTACAATAATTTGATCCAGACTCACTCTGCATATTACTGTAAATAGGACAGAAGTCACTACACTGCAGAAGAACATTACGATGTATACTTGAATGCAGCTACTTCTGTAAGAGGAAAAAAGTTACCCTTCCCCTACATACCACGTTGGTCTCGGTCTATTCAAGTAGTCTTGTATGGTAGGTCCTGATGATGGAGCAGGCCCTCGTGATCGAGCCATTGCTATGGGATTCATATAAGCCTGAAATGATGACAAAGCAAGGCAAGATATAAGTAGAGTCATTCTCCTCTTAAAAATAGAAAGCCTTCTTCATTTTTTTTTAAAGAAAAAGGCTTCTGCAGGCAACTCGACAAACTATGGAAGACAACACGTTGACAAACTGAAAACATCCCGTGGGTTGTTACCCTGATACATTGGACATGTCCTTCAATAACTCCTGTAGGCTCTTCTAGAACTGTTTCCTATCCCTAGGAACAGAGATCAGATGGCAACTCAATTGTGCACAATGGGAAAATATATCTTCCCTTGTAAACTGGCTGCAAACCAAAGATGGTACAGGTGAAGGGTGCTTAATTCTCTTTCCTACCACCTCTCCTCCTCACCTGGGGTGAGTAGCTGTTTTTAAGTGGAGAAGGGCAAGAAAGTTAAGCAGCTTCTCTCCCTGTTTTAATCTGCCTCCCCCTGAATTAGGTTTTTGAAAAAGTGAAGTTGCCATCAACTGAGTTAGTCCATTAGTCTATCAAAGCCAGGATTGTCTTCTCTGACCACGAGCAGTTCTCCAGAGTCCCATGTCTTTCACTCCATCTATTACCAACTAAAAGGGTCAGGAAATGCTGGAGATTGAACTGGGATCTGCATATAAAGCAGATGCTCTATGCCCTCATTTTCTTAAGTGACTGTTAGGCTTTTGTTACAACTGTGTGCAATATTTGGCAAAAACCTTATGTGCAAATGCATCTCTGCAAATATATCATTCAGATACATCTGTCAAGGAAGGTGGTCTGGTTGTGGCTTGTTGTGAAGTTTCTCAGTAGCAAATCTGGTTAGGTGATGAATGTAATGTATAAAAATTAGTTTTACTATTTTTACCTTTTTTCCCTGCCCACTTACTTTCTAATACCTTTACAGTTCTGTACCTCTATTTTGTATTGAAATGGCATATGTATATTATTTATTGAACATGCCCAACACAGAACCTTCACAAACACTGCACTGACCTCTGATAATCCAAGCGACAAACCAGGGAGTAAGTCTAAAATAGCATTACAACCCCCCCCCTTTTATGGAGTTTCTCTCTCCTACATGAGCCTACTTTTTTCTAATCCTGTACTAAGGATCAAACCAGCCCTGGGGGATGATGCTGTTTGCAAATATATTAATCAAGCAAATAGAATTCTGCAAATGGACAGTGGCTAACTCATACCAATTTAGAGTTTAGGCTGCATTGCTCTGGCTTTGCAAAAAAAAAAGCATAATACCGTAAGAAGGTATCGAAACCACATATATCTGTTTACATGACTAACTTTCAATATCAGGTCTCAGCAGGTCTACCATCATTTGATACGGGATGGGGAGGGAAGAAGAAGGTTATTCTGAAGAGCGTCCTCTTCCTGATGATGCACAACACAAAGCATGAAATGAGCACAGTTCCAGGCAGTGCTAAGGACAACAAATGCCTCAAGATGAATACTATGCCATTTGATGGAATATCATCTTTGCCAGGGCAGCTATAAATATTAGCAATGCCTGCTCATGTTGAAGTGATTTAGCAGCAGCACTAGGAGAAGACTCTGGGATGTAGCAAATAAGTACAAATTCGCAAATGAACTCAGCAGAATTCTCAGACAGCTTTTCCATGACCCTCCAATGCATCTGCTAGTCCACCACAAAACTAAAATCAGCACTGCTCTCCCAAAGAACACATTTATCAGATCTCACTCCCAAAAGAACATACAAACAAGGATACACCTAGTCGAGCATTCTGCTCCATACCAAGGCCAACCTCAGGGCAATTGCCTCAGGGCAATTCACCAGCAAGCCCCCCCCCGGTCTTCCTCACTAGTTCTACCTACCCTCCCCATTACTTTTTGATGGCAAGGCCAGAGGTACCACTTGTCACTTGATAGGAAGGAAGCCGTCCAATGTACATCTTTTAGACAAAAAGCAATCCCCCACATCAGAATTTTACAGCCTGCTCCTAGCTCTCCAAGAATATTTGCAGTCCGTATGACAGACAAAGCCTGCGTTCCTTCCCCACCCCCGGCGATCGCCTGACTCCGCGCAAGCCCTCCCGAGCTCCCGGGTTCTGGATCCCCACCCAGCCCAGCAGGCACTGCCAGGCCCTGCCTCGAAGGCCCCCAGCAGGCCTCAGGGGGCAGCGCGCGGCCGAGCTCACTCACCACCCGGTTGTCCCTTTTCCCCATGGCGTGCAAATACCCCGGCACCGACTCGAGTCCAACCACACCGGCCTAGCTGGATCCCCTCCTCGGCTACCCGTCAAGTTGTAACGCCGAAGACTACCGAGCATGCTCAGTTGTACGCCAGCATGCGCAGTAGCGGCCAAGGAAGCCCTCTGCCTTTCCCCCCTCCCTCTCTTGCCCTCCCTTGGGATCTCGCATTTCACGTACCAGGTTGGAAACGTGGACCGGAGGGGCAGGGTCACGACTCGTCGAAGTAAAAGAAGGGAGTGGGGGTGTTTGAAGGTGCAGCAAGTACTGCGTGACTCCAGACCGAGCAAATGTCTCGGTTTGTAGGCATTGCGTCTGCCCTGCTGAGTGTGGAACTATTTGCTGCCAAACGCCTGATTGTGGAAACCTTTTGAGGACGCCCCATCGCTGCAAAGCCAAGACTGAAGCACGAGTCCCCGAGGACTCAAAGGGGTTCCGGTCTGCAGCTTCTTCGTTTACCCCAGGGATGACGAATATTGGGAGGGGAGGAGAGAGTCCGAGAGCTGCAAATGCCTTTGAACCATTTGGGGGTTTGATTTCGTCTGTATCAGGAAGCTAGAGAGCCGAGGACAGCAACAGAATCATTGTGCCCTGCCTCAAGGAGCTTCGCATTGGGATGCACTATGGTCACTAATAGTGGAAATGACTTGGGGCGATTCTGCATTGGCTTTTCCCTCCGTTGTTTTAGCAAACCCACGTTGGAACAGAAATTGCCCTCAGCATTGCATGCTGCTTTCACTTGATCATCGGATTTTATGGCACCCTCTGCATTGTGTGCCACTTTCACTGTCTTTGAGCACCAGGTTTTATGGCACCTTCTACATAGATTTATGGCCGTTCAGGGGTGACTTTGCAGTCAGTACTGTGTTGGCCTGGGGTATTTGAATGTGGTTTTGAGCTGCACCTTTTCTGCAGTTTTGAGAAAATGTGGAGCGAATGCCAGATGTAGAACCAGCCTTGGTTGCCAGTAGGAGATTTGGGGGGGGACTCGGGAGAGCCTGGAGAGGGTAGGGTTTGGGGAGCAGAGAGACCTCACAGTCCACCCTCCAAAGCAGCCATTTTCTGTCAAGGAACTGATCTGTGTTGTCTGCACATCTCTTGGAATTTTGGGAGATCTCCAGGCCCCTCCTGGAGGCTGGCAACCCTACTTGGGACACCAGGATGAAGGTGGGAGTGGGGAAACCAGTGTATCCTCCCAAGGGATTTTCCTTGTTTAAGTGTGATGCTGTGCACGATACAATGATTTGTACGGCAGCATCACGTAGTGGATAGAGTATCAACACTAGGATCCTAGAGATCCAGGTTCAAATCCTCATTCCTACTGGGTTATTTTGCGCCAGTCATACCCTTTCGGTGTAACCTACCTCGCACATATCTGATGAAGTGTGCATGCACACGAAAGTATATACCTAGACTTAAACTTTGTTGGTCTTAAAGGTGCCACAGGACTCAAACTTTGTTCTACCTCACAAGGCTGTTGTTGTGAGAAAATGGAGGAGGGGAGAACAATGCTCTAACCTGCTTTGAGTCTCCATTAAGGCGAAAAGTGAGATATGAATGAATGAGTGCAAATGCATGCATTTGGGGGCTGCAGACCTGGTTGCCCATAGGACTGCAGAGAGAGAAAGCATCTCTCCTTTTTTAAATGGTTTCCAGACTGCAGCTCCTAAATAGTTGCTCACACTACTGAATGCATCTGGCCAGATGATATATTTGCATCTACCAAGCACCATACAAAATAACAGTTCCTGGTAATAAAAATGGTAACTGGTGACTTCAAAAATACAGTAACATGGTTTAACATGGGAGGGGGTTTGAAAGACCTGAATCAGATTGCGGTGAAAAGAGGAAGTCCTCCGACTGATGAACAATTTAAAAACGAATAAATCACCAGCCCCGGATGGCATTCATCCAAGAGTTCTGAAAGAACTCAAATGTGAACTTGTGGATCTCCTGACAAAAATATGTAATCTTTCTTTAAAATCTGCCTCCATTCCTGAGGACTGGAAGGTAGCTAATGTCACTCCCATATTTAAAAAGGGCTCCAGGGGAGATCCGGGAAATTACAGGCCAGTCAGTCTGACATCGATACCGGGTAAGTTGGTGGAAACTGTTATTAAGGAAAGAATTAGTAGGCACAAAAACTATTGAGGCAGACTCAGCATGGGTTCTGTAAGGGAAGATCTTGTCTCACTAACCTGTTAGTGTTTTTTGAGGGAGTGAACAAACATGTGGACAAGGGGGACCCAATAGATATTATCTACCTTGACTTCCGGAAAGCTTTTGATACAGTTCCTCATCAAAGGCTCCTAAGTAAGCTCAATAGTCATGGGATAAAAGGACAAGTCCTCTTGTGGATCAAAAACTGGCTTATAAATAGAAAACAGAGAGTGAGTATAAATGGGAAACTTTCTCAGTGGAGGGTGGTAAGCAGTGGGGTACCACAGGGATCAGTACTCGGTCCGATGCTTTTTAACTTGTTTATTAATGATTTGAAATTGGGAGTAAGCAGTGAAGTGGCTAAATTTGCAGGTGACACGAAGTTGTTCCGGATGGTGAAAACCAGGGAGGAGTGTGAGGCACTCCAAAGGGATCTGTTGAGGATGGGTGAGTGTGCGTCAACGTGGCAAATGGGGTTCAATGTGGCTAAGTGCAAAGTGATGCACATTGGAGCCAAAAATCCTAAATATAAATACACGTTGATGGGGTCTGAACTGGCAGAGACGGACCAAGAGAGAGATCTCGGCATCGTAGTGGATAACTCAATGAAAATGTCTAGACAGTGTGTAGCTGCAATAAAGAAGGCCAACGCTATGCTGGGGATTATTAGGAAGGGAATTGAAAACAAATCAGCCAGTATCATCATGCCCCTGTATAAATCATTGGTGCGACCTCATTTGGAATACTGTGTACAGTTCTGGTCACCACATCTCAAAAAGGATATTATAGCATTGGAAAAAGTGCAGAGAAGGGCAACTAGAATGATAAAAGGGTTGGAACACCTTCCCTATGAAGAAAGGTTAAAATGCTTGGGGCTCTTTAGCTTGGAGAAACGATGGCTGAGGGGTGACATGATCGAGGTTTATAAGATTGTGAATGGGATTGAGCAGGTTGAGAAAGAAGTACTTTTCTCCCTTTCTCACAATACAAGAACTCTTGGGCACTCCATGAAATTGCTGAGCAGTCGGGTTAGAACAGATAAAAGGAAATACTTCTTCACCCAAAGAGTGATTAAAATATGGAATTCACTGCCACAGGAGGCGGTGGCAGCTACAAGCATGGACAGTTTCAAGAGGGAATTAGATAAACATATGGAGCAGAGGTCCATCAGTGGCTATTATCCACAGGGTATAGATGGGAACTCTCAGTCTGGGGCAGGTGATGCACTCTATTCTTGGTGCTGGATGGGGCAGCAGTGGGAGGGCTTCTGGTGTCCTGGCCCCACTGCTGGACCTCCTGATGGCACCTGGTATATTTTGGCCGCTGTGTGACAGAGTATTGGACTAGATGGGCCATTGGCCTGATTCAACATTGGCTTCTCTTATGTTCTTATGTTGGTGATGATCAAGGCTTTCTCCAATTTAGGCAAATATGACTGACAAGTAGACAAGTCAGATGAACAACAGAATTATGTTAATCAAATTATTTGGCAGTGTCTTTTATCTCCAGAACACTCAAGTCCTACAGCTGTTAAAGGCACAGGAGCAAAAATGTGGCAATCTTGTCCATAGCAAGCCTTCTGTAGGAGCATATAGTCAAGACTGCCTTTCACAGATCAGTATAACTTATAATTAGGGTGGTGCAGTCCAATCATGCTAACTAAAAAGGCATAAAAGAGTTTCCCCCTAATGGGTAATGTGGTATTTCTAATATGTATTAATGATTATTAGTAAATCAGGGATACAAGGTGTGACCTTGTGTAGGTGGCAAAGTGCATATGGCACTGATATGTAGTGGTGGTGGTGGAGGAAAGTACTGTCAAACCACAGCTGACTTATGGCAACTCCGTAGGGCTTTCAAGGCAAGAGATGCTCAGAAGTGGTCTGCCATTGCTTGCCTCTGTGTAGCAACACGGGACTTCCTTGGCGGTCTCCCATCCCGATACACAGCAGAAATAATGGCCTCTCAGCTCTAGTCTGTGCCTTTTCAGTATACAGCACTGCATGGAAGGATCCATTTAGACTAGAGAAGATTTTAAGCATACTGTAGGGTCAGCACCCATGTCCTGCCCTGATTCTGAGTCCTATTTAGTAATAATGAATAATAGTCCATTTAAGTCAAGTTGAGGCCACCCTTGGCACATGCGCCAAGAGCAAGGAACAAGGCTGTTTTGCTTGGCACCCAGAGCCACATCTGATGCCAAGCAACCAAGGCATGGGCAGTCATGCAGGAGAAGGCAACAGGCATGGCTTCCAGGATAGCACTGCCATCAGCTGAGTCCAAGACAAATCCCCAAGATGACAGCAGTGCTGCTGGGACTTGGCATCTGCCAAGTCTGTCTCTCTCTCTTCCCTCTGTGCTAGTGCACCACCATTTTTGCAGAGAGATGTGATTGTTTTTGTTTTCTTGGCCCTTGGGACAAAAAGCTGCCTACTTCTGATTTAAATAAACACAGACTACCGTTTCCTCACCCCTAGGAAGGAGGAGATTTTATGCTCCACTTTTCACTACCTAGAGTCTCAGACCGGCTTACAATCACCTTCCCTTCCGCTCCCCACAACAGACACTGGGGAGGTAGGTGGGGCTGAGAGAATTCGGAGAGGATTGTGAATGGCCCGAGGTCACCCAGCAGGCTTCATGTGAAGGAGAAGTGGGGAAGCAAACCCAGTTTCCAGATCAGAGTCCGCAGCTTTTAAGTACACTGGTTCAATTCTCATCATGGCTACAAACTCACTAAGTGGTTTTAGGCAAACCACTATCTCTCAGCCTCAGTTTCCCATCCCATATTGTCACTTAGTTCTTCTTTTGAGGTTTATGGGCGGATGGGGTTTACTAGGCTAGATTCATATGTGGATTCCAAGCAGATTTGAACTTCAACAACCTGTTTTTGGATAGTGTGTTGGACTTGAGAGATATTTGTTGTAGCCTCATCTCAGTGATGAACACAGGGTGGCTTTGGGCACTAAGTATACACATAGATAAATGTGTACTTAGAGGAAGCACAAGTGAGTTGTTCATCCTAGATGTGCACATATTGTCTGAAATGAGGGTTCACAAAACACCGCTGGAGGAAAATGCAAGTGACCCCAGAAAGATGATGTGAGAGCTTTCAATGACTTTTTAAGGTATGTGTACAAGAGGGTTCAAGTAATACAGTACATCCTTTGCATGCAGAAGGTTCCAGATTTAATTGTTGTCATCTCCAGTGGCAGGTATGGGGAAAAGTCCTGTTTCTAAGACTCTGGGAAGCTGCTGCTGGTCAAAGCAAATGCTGAAGTAGGTGACCAATGGATTGATCCAGTGTAAGGCAGCTTCATATGTTCCTATATAAAAAAGCATGATTCTTTGGTATTCCCCGTATTTCCACACATCAATAACTTTTTTATGAATTAGAAGGCAATGGGAAACAATATACATGCATGTATACCTATTACAGTGAATGCCTAAAATCGAGTGTGGTTTGGCAATCCCAGACTAATTTTTTGAATGGAAGAGAAATGGACAATTTCCACACTTTTCAGTCTGGCATATGCAAATACACAATTAACAAAAGATTTTGTGATAAGCATTTGTAGAAGCTATTGACCATTGTCACTTGGGTTTTTAGTGGTTTTCTTTTCTTTCTCCCTTAGATTTTAGATACCCCTTCCTTTGATTTCAATGTAGTTTTTAGAATAAAAGCAATAAAAAAATTATAAAAACACACAAATTAGTCCTAAGGTATTAAAGTACTTTCCAGAAAGCCTCCTGATGAGCAAAAATAAAGTAGAATGTGCCTTCTGGCAATTAAGAAAATGAACAAAATGTAGAATATGTTTTTACAAATGTAAATAATGCCATAAGGACTACATAGTAGCTCAAAGTATCATGAAAAAATACACACGTACTCCATATTGTCAAATTTAAGTATTTAATATGCTTTACTTGCCGCATCTGCATTTATTTTGAGATGGACAGCATCTCCCTATGAAAGTGAAGCAAACATTGAAAAAAGGCTGCCTGATATATACAAAGAAACTTCTACTTCATTCATTTCGAAATTTGTTGTACATTTGGGACAAAAAACAAACCAAAACCCCCGATACTGAAACATCATGATACTGATTTCTCATATTGAGTCCTCATCATCTAACAATAAATACAAACAGAAAAGCCTCCAGTTCCAAGCCTGTGCCTTTATATAACTACACATCTGAGAATGTAGTCTCTTATCAACCCAATCCACAATCCACTTAAACTGGAGCAGTCCAATGTTGACAAATTGTACTAAGAATGCCATCCTAAACAGAATTGCACCTTCTAAGTCCATTGAAGAACGGCACTGTAAAAGTACCTTTTCATCTCTTGTCTCCTTCTATTAAGGCACATGTGTGAATGACTGCAATGTAGTTCAGAATGTGCTGGCATCCAGTTTTAAGATGGACTGAGAGGTATTGTAGGAAAGGTGGGTTGACATTTGCATTGCAGCTTTTTGTCTCACTGTGAACAGACATTGTCTACTTGAAGCACATAGACATGTATTACTTCCAAAGAGCAGCATACTTCCCCTGCTAGGCTGGCGTGAGAGCACCCTCTTTCACACTAGCTGCAGGGGAGGATTGCAATCTGTACAGTCCGGTGAGCCTCACTTTGGTGCTGTCATCACAAATCTGCTGGAGGTCCTTAAAAATATTTTCTGGTCACTTGGGAAGCTTCCCTGAATTTATTTAGCTCTGCTATAGCTTATGGAGCTCTCAGTGCCAGCCTCTATAGAGTTACATCCCTCTCTGTCCATTTAAGTCAATGTACTTAGAAGGGTGTGTCTCTGCACAAGGTGGCACTGCAGACGGGTTTGAAACTCATCCATTAGGTTTAATTGGCTTGTAGATGGCACTGCCTAAATGTCAGTTTACATGGTTTCCTCATGCTGTTCATCCATTTCATAAACTGGTCGTTATGAAGGCCAAGTAATACAGTATATGTGCATGTTCTGAAGAAAAAACGAGTATGTTTTTGACACATTTCAGTGGTCTAAATAACTTTCAGTTTCATCATAACATCTAATCTAGTCAGGACACAAATTCCAGAATATACTAGTCCTATATCACACCCCAGATTTCTTAACAAAATAATCTAGTATGGTGGTACAAAGTGGTACAGTATGTTATGTTGACTGGCTGGATTAACATGATATTGGATGTAAAGGAAACCAGAACATGTAAAAGAAGTAGGAGATATATCACAAGTACATATTTCTCCATGCATTGCAGATAATTGAAGAAGGTTGTTTCAGACTGAATGGATTTGATTTGCTGCAATGTTGCTGTATAAAGTTAAAGGTAAAGGTTCCCTTGCTCGAAAGCCAGTCGAACCTGACTCTAGGGTTGTGGTGCTCAACTCCGTTTCAAAGCCGAAGAGCCAGCGCTGTCCGAAGACGTTTCCGTGGTCATGTGGCCGGCATGACTAAACACCAAGGCACACGGAACGCTGTTACCTTCCCACCGAAGTGGTACCTATTTATCTACTTGCAATTTCTTGCTTTCGAACTGCTAGGTTGGCAGGAGCTGGAACTAGAGACGGGAGCTCACTCCATCTTGCGGCGCCTGGGTCTCGAACTGCTGAACTACTGACCTTCCACAGCCTGCAGTTCAGCGTCTTAACCACTTGAGCCACTGCATCTTTTTAATAGCAATGATTATGTCTGCTGAATTAAGGTAATTCATACACCTTTGAAAAGAAACAGTAGTTCAGAAAGGCTTAAATAGGTGGAAGAAAGCTGATATGAAAATAACAGAATGAGGTTCAAGTATGAAGTAAAAACAGTGAACTCCTTATGTTGCAAAGTATAAAAAGAGAGACTGTAGAGGTGGAGCAATTTGCAGTTTAAGTAAACATTAAGCTGTGTCGGATAACATCACAGTGAACATTGGTGTACAGTGATGACTAGGACAGTATGATTGCTCAGCTCATGTAAATTATTATTATATGAATGGCCCAACTCTAAACGGCTGGCCTTAGCCATAGCAACATAGAGATCTGAGTAACTGTAGATAAAACAGCCTCCTAAGTACACAGTCATCTGAGCACAACCATCCATCTGTTCCCACTTGCCATTTCAAGCCACTAGAGGGCAATGATTCATCCATAAATTTCACAGAAAATACCCTGGGTCCAATCTAACCTACTTTTAGGGATTCTGTTTAGGCTGTGAATTACTACTACCTTTCCTTCCTCTGCACATCAGCAGCTGCTGCAGGTAATCCATCTCCTGTTTGCACTCATACCCGTGCACAGCAACCCATTCACTGTGGGTGCAGTGGCTCATCGAATTGTTTTACATGAGGTGTGCAACTGGCTCAACATTTTAAAATTGATACTTAACTCTGTTCCTTCCAGACCAAAAAAGTCAAACTGCTTAGTTTTCTTTTCAACCACTAGATCATTTTAAAGCGAGACCATGCTGAAAAATGCATTACATGGCATTTAATTTGATACTACGGCCCAGGACAGACCCGGGCTGACAACGACTCAATAAAGGGGTAAATGGGATGTTCACACAGGCACATCTGCCTGGCGTCCCCCACCCGTAGCCTACCGGTGCTCTCGCGCTTCACTGCCAGATTAAAAAAACACCTGATAAAAGCCGGCGCAAATCTTGAAAGCCTGCGTTCGTCGCACGTTTCTCCGCTTCCGGGGAGTCTGAACGCGCAGCCGAAAAGCCGGGAGCAACCCGCGTTGGGCATTAGGCAGCAGCGGTGTGATTGGCTCCGCTCCGCTCCACTGCCCAATGCGGTGCCGGCATTGCAGGGCAAAAAAAAAAAATCGGCAAAATGCGCTTATGTGCATGAGCGCTCAAGCGCGCATGCGCACATACACCCACAGCCGAAATAATGGGGAAACAGCGAATATAGCGCGCCTCTGGCGTGGCAGTCTGAATGCTCCCGCGTGCCTCCGTCCGGTATCTTCCGGCAGAGGCCCCCGCTGTGTGGGCGGGAAAACCCGGTATCGTTTACTCTGGGTTTTTTTTGCCGCGACTGGCTACCGGGGCAAATTGCCAGTCTGTCCTGGGCCTACATTTGGGATAGAACCACCGAAGTTTTAAAAAGTCACAAGAAACATTGCATTAATCAGTTTTCAGAAAATAAAATCGAGCACCAAAGTTTTTAGAAATATATATGTATCTCATATCTTAGAACAATGTCCCCAATAGAAAGGATTTACTCCCATACTCATTTGGTTGTCTTTCTGTAGATATGATGAATCCTTGCTGAATCACAGAGTTATGGAAGATCATTCAGGACATTCAGCTAAGAATATGTGTTGGATTCAGCCAGCTTTCCCACTGTACCACACCCAGTTTCCATCCCTTCTACATCCTCTATCTCACATACCTTTTGTAAATATATGGCCCAAAGAAAAGCTGGTTGCATGGAAATCCTGCATTTGCTATTTGGCTGAGGAACATCTGAGTTTCTAATATGACACTCTCTACTATTTTAATCCATACTTCTATAAATCTGGGTACACAATATCTGAGTAGAGTATAAGAAAAGAAACTATCATGCTAATAGGGCTCCGTCTTTTCTCAGTCATGCTACAGAACAGAAAGGCTACATTGTAGACCAATCTTTACCATAGTGTAACTTAGCAGCTGTATTAAGCTTCAACAGGAGATCAGGGATCCCCAGCCATTTTGAGCCTGTGGGCACCTTTGGAATCCTGACATAGGGTGGTCAGCACAACCACAAAATGGCTGTCACAGGAGGCAGAGCCAACCACAAAATATCAGGTAGTGAAGTTATGCATAACTCTTATAGGAACTCTTAACATTTCAGGCAGACACTCTTCTGGATAGCATGCTTTTTAAAATAAACATATTGTTTAAAAATATGTTTTTGCTTCCAAACAACTTACCTATGGCTGTGCAGTCCTTGTTGCCAAATAAATGTTTTTAAAAATCTGTACTGCCAATCAGATCTTCGATTGCCAGTCAGAAGACCTGCTGGGCAGAAGTCCCACCTAGCCCTACAACTTTCTAAAAACACTTGGAGGGCACCAGGAAATCTGTTGGTGGGTGCCATGACATGCACAGGCATCATTCTGGGGACCCCTGCAGTAGATTATTGGTTCCATGGAAATGATAATTCTGAAGCCTTTACAACAAGACCCACAAATAGTTTTTCACCCTTAAACATACTGCTTTAATTTATGATCAAGCAATAAGGATGCCAACTTATTTTACCAGTTCTTGTTCCTGTGCTTTTAACAGCAGCTTAATCTATATAATAGCAGGTGATAATACTTATATCTAAATAAAGACACAGGAACAAGCCAGGCATGTGTTTTTTTCTGCTCAGTTGACAACCCTACCCATCAGTTGTGGAACACTTCATAGTTATCTGGTCAAACTTCATGGGACCTAAAGCATATTTTTCAGTGATGAGAAATCCAGGAAATCAGTTTAGCTATCTATCAATGGCTATAGTGACTACTCCTAGTCCTACAGTGACTACTACTAGTAAAAATGCAATTAAGAAATCAAGGCGATCTCTTCTAATTTTAATTAACACATAATGGTTTCCCCAGTTCACAATTCAATGTGTAAATTCCACTCCACAATAACTTTTCAAAGTAATTCATTATTTACATATTCTTAAAAATCCAAATGCAGCGTAAATGTCCAATAAGCTTTGTCTTTTTAGTTGCAATTTGCAAATATTATACTAGGTAGCTCATTCAGATAATTTATGTCCTACCTATCTCCCAGTTCCTCTAATCAAACTAGCAGCTTGCATGTCTAAAACAAACACTAATACAAACTAAACTATAAAAACACATGCTTTTTACACTTGCAACTAATGATATTTGAAGATTCCCAACACTGTTGAGCCTTTGGAATTTTGACAAAGGGTGGTGGATGCCACCACAAAATGGCTGCCATGGGCAACTCTAACCTTCTCCCACATATATTTTAAAATAAAGATTTCAGTTTTTGTAAAGGGTTAAGAAAGTTTTTGGTTAATAGTGTAACTGTTCAAGCTTACTAGTTTTTATCTGATTGAATTTTTAAAGAAAATGTGGCCATTGGCCTTAGTTCCCATTTGCAACTCTTTGTGAGATGGATGACTTAGATGGGCAAGCCAGTTGAAACATGTATTGGCAAGGTAATAAATCTCAGTACAATTGATTATATTTGGAGTGAGTGTGAAGGTACTCTGTAGGATTGCTGGGAGACTGGGGTTGGGATGTGTGTGGAAACTTACCCAAACAGCATCCCACAGTGCCATGATGTAACTTCCGGCTATGTGACTGGAAGTGATGTCACCATGTTGCAGTTCTCCAAAACTCTGTGGCAAAAACCATAGGGCTTCAGGGGAATCCTAGAACATCCTGCAATGCTGTGATGTCTTCCAGTTATGCAGTTGGACATAGCACTGTGGGTCATTTCCCCCCATTTCCCCCCCACTGCCCTATCAAGCAGTGGCAAAGGACCAAGGCCAAGGGTGGAAGGTTGCCTGCCAAAGTAGGCAACCTAGCCTTTCTGTCAGGATGTGGTGGGTGCTAGGAGAGGTTGCATGTTTTCCTGGCTGAGAGTAGGGGAGTGGAAATCGTCCATTCTCCTTGCTCTTTCACAGAATGTAAAATATGATGACGTAAAATATGACGACGACTGGAAAAGGAGGGAGTGTGAGCCTGGTAATGGAGATGAAATAAAAGAAGGGAATTTTAAAAGGGTTAAGAAAGGAGCATGCAAAGAGTCAGGAAGTGGGTGCCAGGAAGCACATCAATGGGCACAAGAGTGCCTGCTATGGATGTGTTCTAAGGCTAGTACTTTTAGCCCTAAGGTACTAAGGCATTATGCAATTTAGTATACAATAACACACAATAATTAAACTAGCAATCATTTACACTGCAGATAAACAACTTGGATATAAATGTCCATCTTTTCAATAAATGTGGACCCCCATTAACTGGGTTTGAGTGCTGTTACTAACCATGTGTCCTCACTGGTTCATTCAGTTGCTAACCAGGAACCTGAAACTGCAAATGCTTTTCTTGCAATCGTAAACATAAGTAAATCTCACTAATTTCAATGGAAGATGGTTTTGAGGTTCCAGAGTTACAGGCTGTAATTCTGAAATGATTTGCTGCACAATGATCCTGTAGAAAATCTTTAGGAAACTTCAAGGAATAAATTGCTTGAGGATTAACCTCTAATTCTAATTCTATTCCTTTAACAGCCCAAGCCAGTTGAGCCAGAGAACCTGTTTTTAGGATGACTTGCAGTTCAGTTATAAACCTTTTCACTGCCATATCTGTCCGCAAAATCAAGCTAAACTTCTTATTTTGTGCCACTTGACTAGCTCAGCATGTAGATATCACATCTGAAGCATCTGAGGATTGTTTGATCAGTGTGACTGAAGTACAGATGGATCTGGTGCACATACCGACAAGAGCGTCTCCATACATTTTAATAGGATGATAGCTCAGTGTGAACAAAACACACACCTGCATAGCTAGTCCCTTCTGTTAATGCAAACAGGAAATCCCATACATCCAGCACTATTTTTTTTAAGTGTCTGTACTCATATGTAAGTTTGTAACAATTCCCACCAATTCTCCCATCAGGACTTGGGAGAATCCCCCACCCAAAGGTGCCAGCACTCAGTACCTTTGAGTACCATCATCTCATCATGCACAGAGCTTGCAATCAGGGGCACTAGGCCTCCAAAGATCTTTATGTACAGGATCTTCTGTCCTCTTCTATGAAGGTCTCCAGGCATAAACATGGATGCCTCATTGGGACCACGTTGTTTCCTTGCTCATAATAAAGAACAAGAAATACCATGATTTGGAGCTCTGCTCACTCATGGAACCCAAGGGATTAAGGCCACTGTGCTGAATAAATTCCATTTATTTAATTGGTATTTACGTCCATGTAATTGTATTTAATTAGGACCACAATCGAAACTGATTTAAATGTAGCTTGTGAAGGCTACATAAAACATACTGAGCATGTACATTTGCACTTTCAGGTCTTAGAACTGAAAAAATACTAACCACGTGAGGAAATTGAAGTATATACTCATATATAGTACAGTATAGTATATAATGTAAATGGCACGCACACATGTTAAAACATATTTTGATATGCAAAGGAATATACAATATCCCCCACAGTATACATTTCAAGTTATAAAACAGCCTCTTGAAGCTATTAAACTGACAGGAAGGCAAATTGTGTCCCAGACACCAGACTCCTGTGCTTGAAAAGCAAGCCCACAGAATACACACCGTCTTGAATGTGGGCCTTTTTAGCAGGAAGGGGTGAATGCTGTAATTGCATTCAAACAGCAGGCAACAACATTCAAATGATTTAGGAGGCAGGTTCCCTCTAATGATTCAGGTGTAATTCTGACATCAGCAGCAGCAGCAGCAAAAAAAAAAAAATGAAATAAAAAGGTAATAGTTTAAAAGCTGCTTTCAGCAGCAGGCTATCTAAAGAGGCCACTCAGTATGTCATTGGCAGGAAGTAAGAGCCAACACAGCATAGCAACACATTTTCATTGAAAGCTTGTCAGGGGGAAGGCATCCAAATATGCCAGGGAACAGGGCATATCAGTCATTTTAAACTCCTCAGATAGAAGAAGAATAAATTGAAAAAAGAAAGCAGAGGATCCTAGTGGCTCAGAATTACGATGAGAAAATCATATCCTTTAAATAACAGGCAACTAGAGGCAAAATCCAGTCTGGCCTTCCATCTTTAAGTGCTTTACATTATGATCCTAAGAACACTTTCCTAGGAGTAAGCCTGACTGTAAATGGTGCAAGTTAATACAACTTTGACTTCTGTAGGATTCTAAATAGCTCTGTTTAGGATTGCACTGGTTAGTTCTTCGGTACGTAATGCATTATTCATGACCCAGGAAAATAAAAATTGTAGGAACATGTGCAACTACCCTAAATTGACTCTGATTACTGGTCTAGCTAGGCCAGTATTGTTTACTGTGGCTCGCAGCAGCTTTCCGTATCTCAAGCAGAGATTCTTTCCCAACCAAGTTATGAAAGATCCTTTTAATGAAGGTTACTGGGGACCTTCTACATGCAACATGTGTATTCTACAGATGGTTTTACTTCTTTCTCCCTATAGAACAAACCAGGATTAAGCCAGGATGTCAGCATTCAGACATCCCATGAAACCACATACAACAAACAGTGGTTAATAAACCAACTTTAGGTCATGGCTTCATAGCTTGATTTGACTGACCCTAAGGGCCAAACTACTTGTTTGGGTTTTTAAAGAGTTCCCCACATCCATGTAGCAGCTGCACGGAGTGGCCTTTAAGAAATAAAGGGAATCCCCAACAGGCTCAGAATGCCAGTGTGTGTGTGTGTGTGGGGGGAGTGCTTCTGTCTTCCCCTCAAGTCATTTTTCTCTGCTGAAACAGCACCACGGGGAGTTATTTCTCTGTTTTTGCTGCTCCATGTGCACAGAATATTCCATGTGGAGCAGCAGAAAGAGAGAAATACCTCCCCCCCAAAAAACATTTGCTACCACTGTGTGGCTGTGGAGAACCCAGGAATCCTGAATGTATAGTTGGGCTATTTCTAACCACAGTTTGTGGAGTGGCCTGCATTCAGACATTCACACTGACCATAGTGAGTTTAACGAAACCATAGTTTACCATGTCTAAAATGAGCCAGTCTTAAAAGTCCCAGTAGGTATATACCTTACGAAAGAACATATGAAAGTATCCCAGGATTGACTCTGTTTTATGAAATGCTTTTGTCATTACATCATTCTTCAAACATGAATTTGTTACTACATCCAGAGCTTCCATAAACTCCCTTTGACAGCCATGTCCACTGACTGAATTCTTTTTTCCATTCTTGTCACACATACTTTTCATTTAGCATCTTTAGTTTACAAGTATCCTTTAATTCTTGAAATTCATCTAAATTTCCCTTAGCCTTGTATTTGCTTTTATCGTTTTGGTTGAGATTTTCAGTACTTAACAAAATCTTGCTCTCCAAGCATCCTGATTGCTTACTGTTATATGATTATTTGGAAATTTGATACTTTTTGAAAGGAAATTCCACTAAATTTATATTCCCTCCCATGTGACCTTGGAGTTCTGTACAGCTTAGGTATGTGGAGGCCAAATTTAGATTGGGCTTCCCACCATGCCATTTTCCCTTCCCCAAGAAGCCACTGTTTGTTCCATTGGGGAAATTTAATAGCCCATTATTACACTTGATTTTTCCTTAGCTGGGCAAATAGTGGCTCCCTGGGGCTGTTCAGGTCAGAAGAATGGCACAAAGGGAAAGACTTAAGCCTCCTCTCCCCAATACTGATCTGAACTGTGACCACATATGCCTGAGAAACACAGAACTCTTAGACCACATCTTCTCAACTGGATGAAGTGTATCATTTCATTAGGCCCTCAGATTAGTTGTAAACAAGGGGGACCTGTGATACTCGTGGGGGGAGGAGCTCCACGTGGAGGAGGTCGAAGCAGCCACAGGTAAGCCTTTCTCCCCGGCACCAACGGCGAGGCCTGTGCAGCTCCCGCCAGGTCCACCAAACCTTTTCCCCCCAGCACCAATGGCAAGGCCAGCATGGCTCCCAGCTGCAAAGCCCACTGAGCCTTCTCCCCCGCCCCCCCCCGCACCAATGGCAAGGCCTGCACAGCTCCCAGCCATCGGGCCCACCATGCTTTCCCTCCCAAGTGGGGGGCGCCTTGGCTAAGATATATAGATGCTTCTGAGTCAGGGCATAAGTCCTTGAGCAACAGCAAATCTTGGGTTGCCTGTGTGGCTTCCTAGTCTCTGTCTAAGGGCCAGAGTACATGATGTCCTTGTAGCTCCCATTAGGAAACCACCACCATTTTAAAGTAATTTAAAAATGTTGCAAGGGACTGATCCTGATTGGACCTGCAGTGTAGCGCTTTCAAATGCTGAAACAGCTGTGGTGTTTGTGTGGGCAGCTGTTTTTGCAATTAATAAGGTGAGCAGGAAGGAGGGGACAAGAGTACCTCAGCCTGCTGTGCTACAGGTCTGATCAAGAGTGGGCCCTCGTGACATTTTAAAATGACACCATCATGTCTTGCCTGGTCCAAAGACATTTTGGCTTGTCATTCAATTTTATTTTCTGGTTTCCTCACCTACAATTCTTCTAGCTTTCTCTCCTGCCTGCCTATCCTTCAGCTCGATGCTCTCCAACTTTCTTCAAAAGGTCAGTAAAGGTAACCAAAAAGATAGGGTAGAATTGTGTTTTTCTCCCCTTTTTTGGTCGCACTTTTCTTCAGAAGGTGTCCTAGGCTTTGACCAAGTTCCATATTTGGATTCTGTGCTAGATTTATGTGGCCCTGCTTCCTGAGGACTGCCTAATCCCTCCTATGAGATCTGCCCTAATTTTTCCTCACAGCTCTGTTCCCTATCCTGATGGGATTTGTCCTTTCATTTCTCCCTATGTTCAGTTACCTACAGTTTAGTGTTGAGAGACAGAAAATACTATTTGGATTAGACCTGTAAGATTTTATCTTGTTTCCAAATCACATTGCATGCATTGAAAATTAGCTTTGTGCTAATTTGTGGTGCAATTTTGAGATATTCCAATCGTAAACAAGATGGCCTTTGGTTTCTAGGGCTCTTGAGAGCCCCCAAACAAAGATTCCTTCTGAGCACTCTCCACACTACCCAGACCCAACTCAAACAGCATCTGAAAACAAATCACTTGCTCCATGAGTCTCAAGTTGAACTGGAATGTTGTCCTCATAACCGCCCCCCTTCTCAGCAGCCTTTTTCAACAGAATGTGTGTGTATACACGCACACATACAATTAATGTGTTTCCAGCTGAGTGCCCACTTGAACTTAGTGAAGTCAACAATAACAGTGAATGATTATTACAAAGCAAGTGTTTGAGGGTCTGGCTCTTCTCTAGCTATCACACAGACACAAATGGCAGAGTACCTTTGCAAATGTCTGAATTGCTTTGATTTAGAGGGAGGCAAATAGCAGGGACTTCAGGAATGCTGCTAGGAATTCACAACTTTAGAATGCCTGTACTAAAGCTCCACTTGGATTTGCAACCAGAGCATATCCAGAGAATAGGTTTTCCCAAACATCTTGATAAAAACTGGTCAGCAATAAGCCGTTTTACAAAGGAGAGTTAAAGGAAAACCTTTTTGTTAGCAAGGATAGCCTGGAGTATTGCATGACAGAGAAACTGCTGAAGAGCCTCAGTGAACTAGCAGATACATGCCAGAATTTGAGCACCATGATAATTTGCCAATATATTAATATCATCAACAAGTAAACCTGCAAACACCAGACACAATGCAGAGGGAGTCAAACATGCCTTTGCATGCTCATTAATTTCTATGGGGTTTAGATGCACCAAAATTACTTCAGACAATGCTGACTGCCTTTTAAAGTCTGAATGTATTGTTCATGTACAGCTATTACTTATTCTTTGCCACTTCAAAGTATTCAGCACCTAACGTTATGTTCTAAGCATATTTCTAATTCTATAATCAGTGGTGTTAAGTGAAAAAGTTAATTGGCGACAATAATTTAAATTGTCACAAGACAGAATATGAAGCTAGCCTATTTTGACAGCATGTGTGCAGAAGAATTCCTGAATCATACTTCATATTAGCAAATTTCATGGAATTTCTAACCCATACATCATACTAGCAAATGTCATTCAAACTCTGAAGAATTCTAGCTTAAAAGGTTTTGTGGATATGTGCCTGACCTTCTCAATTACAAGATGTATTTTATGACTGATGTATTATCTGCATTGATACATAACCTGATAAAATTGTATAAGTGAGTGTGAGAGAGAGAGAATTGTTAGCTAAGAGATCAACATGGTGTTCTTTCCCGGTTATTCTGTATTTCAAAATATAGTCTCTAGCAGCCAAAAGGTCTGCCTTTCATAAAATTATTCTAAAAAGAACTTATTACATAAATAGTTTAAAGTAACATACTACTGAAATAGCATAACTAAATTTCCCCAAAGTAAAATTCAATTGGGCATCAAGCAGGACTAATCTATGACATTTTCTTGTGCTAAGAGGCTGCACTACATAACGTGAGTGGTGAGCCCCAGGGTACCATGCAGCATTGCAGAGGATTATGGGAAGGAGGTCTCAGACTCTATGGTGTTTCATTAATATTCCTTTAAAAAGCACCTCCCCAAATGGGAGTTTGGTGAGGGACTGTGGCTCAGTGGAAGGAAACACACTTTGTATCCAGGAAATCCCAGGTGTAATCATTGGCAACACCAGTTAAAGGATCTTGGGTAGAGTGTCTTGGAAAAGGCTTTTCTCTGCTTGAGGCCCTGTAAAACTGCTGCCAGTCAGAACAGACAATAGTGAGCTAGATGGCTGACTCAGTATAAGGCTATTTCATATATATACTCTGAAATATACGTTATGTTCAAGAAGCCTCTAGGGTTGCATTGGGGGGGGGAGAAAGACTGTGTCAGCAGCTTCCCCCTCCCCAAAACTAATTGCAGGTTTGGAGGAGCATTTTAAATTGTGAAAGAGGTGATAATCCTTAATTTCCTTTTTTAAAAATTGTGGACTCTCCTAATCTCATCTCCTTTGGCCGTCTGTCTATCCTCCGCCTACCTAACCATCTGCCCTCAGAACATCAGGGAACATCCAGCTATGGTTTCCGTTGCAGGACAGACTGGGCACTGCTGTCAAACAAAGTGAGATGCTCCATTTTACATGCTGAGTGGTTGTGCATCATAAATAGGCCCCTGAATTATGGCCAAAGTGCTTGACTGGAAGAAGAAAAGATTCCTGGGTAGATGTGCCCTAAATATCTATAATTTTATCCCCCTGATAAAGAGAAGTACACTATGCTGAATTTCCTAAAATTTGCACAACTACATCAATTGTTTTATGTTGGTCCTGGCTGGAGTAGTAACCGATGTCTCACACTCTTTAAAGGGGCAGCTCAAAACTAAAAGAAGATAAAGCAGCTGGATTACGATTTTAGCTTTTAAGTGAAACATATTCATAGTTCTTGTAGACTAGGGAGTATGCAAAAAGAGGTTCTCCAGTTAATCCTCGGAAAAAGGCTTATGGTGTCTCAGTCAAATACCTGGGGGAAAAACCACTGTCTGTTCACAGCCTTTGGGTACCATCTACTGCTCACAATCCAGAGAAAGTTAAACATACATGTCCCATTAGCATTGATAAGGCTTAACCACAACTGCACTGCGATTGTGCTGAATGATGCTAAGGCCACATCCACATGGGAGCTTCTGTTGGATCCAGACTAAATGGGCAACTTCCACCAAATCCTCCTTCCCACTGCAGACCCACCTCATGTCATTCCTCAGGGTCCCCTATTCCTCCAGGAGCAGCATTTCATGGAGATCAGTGGGCTCCAGTGGGAAATTCCATCCTATCACTGGAAATTTTAGTCTGGACCCAACCTAGTACAAAAACATCCTCTGTAGTGCAGAGGTTTTTTTTCATAACTAGCGTGCCCTATCCCCTATACAAGCTATAAATGAGATAACACAAAAGGAGTGGCGGGGGAGGGGGAATCTCCGAGGAGTAAACATGCAGGGACTTGGTTGGTACAGTTAAGCAGAGAAGACAAAACAGGGATTATCACGACAAAATTTATCATGGGTGTTAACAGTACTAGCCCTTCATTGGCTCAGTAACACTTATCGTATTGTTGTTGCAGCCATTTATATGGCACGTCTTCCTTGGAACTACACGTGGGTCACTGCAACTGAACAAGCCTAAGCGCACACATCTGTACTTTTGTGGATTAAAATTATTTCATCAAAACAACACTACAAAAATAAAAATTCTTTTAAAAATTCTATTTTTTTAAAAAAAACTTAAACTAAACATATATATTTATTTAATCCCTAACAAAATTTAATGTCATATTTAATAGAATTGTGCTAAGGCAGCTAGGTGAATTGTTTATTAAAGCTGGCTTTCAATGACAGTAAGTTAGAAAGAGAAAGAGGACTAGACCAATCAGTCTAAAAGGTGATGCAGACAGGGATCCTCATACATTAGAAAAATAAAATTTACTAAAGTACATGAAATGCAGATGCTCTGTGGATGATTTGCTGTGACAACTGGAGTCCTGTGCTCTGGTGCCCGAGGTCTAGTGTGGGCAGGGCAGGCTGTATACTGCAGTGAGTCCTCCTTCCCGCCCTCTTGATTTTTTCTCCAAGCACAGGAATAACATTTTGCTCCAAGTATTTTTTTCCATTGATAATAACAAATACATAGCATAGAAGGGACTTGATTTTTCTTATTGCTTCGCACACCTTAGAGAGGGACGTCAGCTACGCTGGAAATGTTATCAGTGCCCAAAGGTAAACACAATAGATTTATGAGTGAGGAAACAAGAAGTTACACTATGTAATAATGAAGTAGACATAACCAAAGTAGACTAAAACAGCAATTCCTACAAATTAATTTGTTTAAAACCCACCTTTTCTTTTGCTTCACCTCAATCTTGTTAATAATTCCCTGTGCATTAAGTCAGAAACACAAATTATTATGAAGAGCATCTCATGTTTCCTATTGGAAAGGGTATGTACACATTTTTTGCAATCGCAGGCTGTTGATGATTTCATAGACGTGCAGCACTGTTCTTGTAAATATTGCTCTGTGAAATTACTTTTTTTTTTGTAATCATGGTTAATCACCATAGCTTCAAAGAAGTACCAAATCAGACTTTAGCACCCTAGACATAGAAGGTATCGCATTCTGGCAGTGAGACTAGATTACTCTAATCCACTCTGGCACCATTCAGTGTTAAGGAAATGGCAGGTGGTATAGTCAGCAGCTTGTCTTCACCTGGAGATCTCCAGAGAATCAGACTTAAACTAAACAAACATCAAGACGAAGTAAGAGTCATTGGAAGCCTTGCCTCTTGCATTGTTTTATTGAAGTAAACTAGATTCTTTCCCTTGGCGAAGCAGATCATCATCCTGAAGAAGCACGTAGACAATTCATGAAGTGATGATTTTTCAAGTAATGATCTTTAGTTGAACATCTATGGCCTTCATCTTCAACAGTGACTGTAACTGGTTCTATTTGTAGGCTGAGTCTGAAGCATCTTTATGGTGTATTTATCTCAGAGGAGTTTTGACTGGATGACATATCAGAATCTGTACTTTCCTTGCATTTCTCCATATCATGAAAATAAGGGTGACATAAGGCATCATAAGCTGATATTCTCTTTGTGGGGCTGAATTCTAAACATTTCTGTATATAGGGGGAAAAAGAGACAGTCAAGAATCAGGAGGCTATATTTAATCTGATCCAGCAATGCAACTATTATGAGATGTACCTCAACACTTAACAAAAGTTTTCATTGATTATGATAAAAACCAATAATGAGAAAAAATAATTTTGTTTTGTTTCTAGCTCTTCTCTTTCACTTTGAATGAGAGAAGAAAACTGCAATAATTATTCATGTTATAGACAGCAACTGCATATGGACATTTTTAGATATTTGGAAACCATTTATAGAAACTTATGTGTAGATCTGCCACCACCACCATTTTTGTCTTTACTTTATGTGTGCATTTCTTTCTTTTAACTTTATTTAGTTGCTGGATTTTAAGTCCCCCTCTTGTTCTTTTTTCCTGCTTTTTGAAATAAGTAAATAATGTTTACAATGAATGGAACAAATTTTTTAGGCATCTTTCCTTAAGATGTAATCAAAAATTTTGACATTGGTATCCATCATCACTAGAACTATTAATTTAATAAACCTAATCTCCAAATTTGGGCTGCGCAACCAAAATTTGGGTGCTGAGACCCTGTTTGGGCGGCGAGCCCATTTTGGCTTGCCTGCGGAGCCAAATGGACCCAGTGCGGTTTCAGACAGCTCCTTGAGATCCAATGCCCCCTGGTGGCTTGTTGGATGAGCTTGTAGAGGACTGGCATAGCCAACTCTCGACAGCTATCGATGGGATTGCTCCCTGGCGCCCTCTGCACTCCCGGCCGAAGCTCACTCCTTGGTTTACCCAGGAGTTGAGACTAATGAAGCGGGAACTAAGACAGCTAGAGAGGCAGTGGCGGAGTGCCTGCAATGAAGCCACAAGAGCATCTTATAGGATGTTTATTAGATCCTATGAGATGGCAGTCAAGGCTGCTAAAAGACAGTATTATATGGCCAAGGTTGCATCTGCTAGCTCATACCCAGCCCAATTGTTTAGAACGATTTGGTCTATTACTGCTCTAACGCAAAACAGACTAAATGGTAGGGAATTGGATATTGGCTATGAGGCTTTTGTGAGCATTTTACAGATAAAGTCTTGTCGCTCCGCCGTGACCTCCCTGCTACAGTTGATACAGTGAATGAACTCGAGGCTCCATGCACGTCTCCTAGTCACATTCTGGATTATTTCAGCCCACTCAGCCTTGAGGAAGTTGACAAACTGCTCTTGACTGTATGCCCTACCACGTGCTCCCTTGATCCGAGGGAGCTCCCTTGATTTCGAGGTGCCTTGCGGGAGATAATTAACAAGTCTCTCGTTGAGGGGCTGTTCTCAGAGGCACTCAAGGAAGCAGTGGTGCACCCTCTCCTTAAAAAGCCATCATTGGATCCGGCCAAATTGGCCAACTACCAGCCAGTCTCCAACTTGCCCTATCTGGGCAAAATAATAGAGAGAGCAGTGGCAATTCAGTTACAGGGCTTTCTGGATGACACTTCCATATTAGATCCCTTCCAGTCTGGTTTTCACCCGGGTCACAGGACAGAGATGGCTCTGGTCACCCTCACAGATGACCGCCGAAGAAACCTGGATTGAGGCGGAATGGCAGTACTGCTGTTGTTAGAGCTGTCAGCCACGTTTGACACAGTCGACCATCAGCTAGTGGTTCGCCGCCTCGTCAACATTGGAGTCCACGGTCTGGCCTTGCAGTGGCTTGTTTCCTTTCTCCAGGGTCGGGGAGCAGCTGTCCTGAACTAGAATGTGGTGTGCCTCAAGGGGCAGTGCTGTCCCCGATGCTCTTTAACATCTATATGCGCCCTTTTCCCCAGATTGCCTGGAGGCATGGGCTGGGTTGTCAACAATATGTGGATGACACCCAGCTCTATCTGTTGTTGGGCAGCCAGTCCGACTCTAAACCAGAAGATCTAGACCGGGCACTGCAAGCTGTGGCTGGTTGGCTTAGGCTGAGTCGGCTGAAATTGAATCCGATGAAGACGGAGGTCCTGTGCCTGAGTCGAAGTGGTTCGTGGGTAGGGATCTCACTCCCGACCTTTGATGGGGGGCCATTGGTGCCAGCGCCAGAGGTTAGGCGTTTGGGAGTGCTCCTAGACATCTCCTTAACAATGGAGGCGCAGGTAGCAGCCACTGCCAAGTCGGCCTTCTACCACCTTAGGCTGATTAGGCAGTTGGTTCCCTTCCTAACGCAATGACCTGGCAACAGTGATCCACGCATTGGTCACTGAAATTGGATTACTGTAATGCCCTCTACATGGGACTGCCCTTGTCCCAGATCCGGAAGCTGCAGCTAGTGCAGAATGCAGCAGCGAGGCTGTTGCTGTGTCTTCCTGTGCGGGAAAACATCCAGCCCGCCCTAAAAACATTGCACTGGCTGCCTATAGCATACTGGATCCAGTTCAAGGTGCTGGTTATTACCTTTAAAGCCCTTTATGGCCAGGGACCTGCATATCTGAGGGACCGCCTTTCCCCATATGTTCCCCAGAGAGTACTGCTGTCAGGGACCCAGAATCGGCTGGTCCTCCCGAACACCAAGGAGGCCAGACTAGTGACAACTAGGGCTAGGGCCTTTTCGGTGACGGCTCCACTCTGGTGGAATGAGGTCCTGGAGGAGATCAGGGCCCTGCAGGACCTGTTGAAGTTCTGCAGGGCCTGTAAAACGGAGCTGTTCCGCCAGGCATTTGGAGCCGCCACCACCACTGCCACTACTGGCATCTGACAGCCTACAAAGAGCAAGCCCTACCACCTGGGCCCCACAATTACAGCTCGAGCCGACTACCCGGACATTTGAGGAATAACAAGAAGCTGGCTGTACACCAAGGACTGACCACTAGCACTTTAATATGTTAATATGTTGTAATGTTTATAGTTTTAAATTGTGTATTGATGGCTTTTATATTGTAGATTTTATTGTCATATTGCAATGTTTTATAAAGGTTGTGTAAGCCGCCCCGAGCCGGCCTTGCTGGGAAGGCGGGGTAAAAATCTAATAAATAAATAAATAAATAAATAAATAAATAAAGTATTGCTTTTTTTTTTTTTACATGCAATGCAAAAGGCAAGGAGATCCTGCTTCTAAAGGTTTGATGTGTCAAACACTTACAAGTAGCAAGTCTTTGCCTAGGTCATCAATATCAGCTACGAAATTTTCAATAGGCTGAGGGGTTTTAGATGTGAAGGCATTTCTCGGAAGGGCAACATCATTAGGCCAATCCTCTTCTTCTGGAAGCCCAATTACACTGTGAAAGAAACAAACAAGCTTCAAATAAAATATTAGTGCATTCTGTTTAGTTCACACAGATGCACCTTTATTCTATGACATTTCTCATGAGTAATACAATTAGTAATTCAGTTGTTGCTCATATGAGTGTATTCCCATTCAATAAAAGGTTACCATCTTTCGTCTCTATTCTTCAATACCTTGCTCCATTGAAGCCCATAGAGCTTTCATTCCAGAACAGGTATACTCTATTTTTTACTGAGAAACAGCTTTACAGTAGATGCTTCCAAACATTTTCATATTTACAATTGTTCAACTTAACATAGAATCAAGAGTCTGGTTATATAGACTCTAGAGCAGGGGTAGCCAAAGTTGCTTAACGTAAGAGCCACACAGAAGAAACATCACATGGCTGAAAGCCGCAAGACATGAGCAAATATTACACACGTTTTTATTGGAAAATATGCAAATTTACTTTTTATTAGTGCTAACATTAACTAACATGGCCAGAAATAAAAACAAAAGGGGTAAAAACAGATATTGATAATGATATTTAAAGGGACAAATGTTTTCTCCAAGCTGGCCGGGGTGTGTGTGTTTTGAAAACACATTTAAAGTTAAAGTTGCTTTCTTTCTCTGCTCCCCCCCCAATTCAAGCCTATCTGGGGGGGGGGCACATACTGGCTAGGGAAGGGAAGACCGGTTGGGGAGGCATGACTCCCCTTCCCTTCCCCAGCCAAACTACTGGGAGCTGCACAATATGTGTGAAAGAAGCGCGCATGTGGCTCCCGAGCTGCAGTTTGGCCACCCCTGCTCTAGCATGCCATTTTGAAAACAGCTGCTGAGTAGAAATCCTGGGAATCAGGATGCTTAACAAAAAGCCTAGCTGAAATATTTTGCTGTCATTTCATGTGCTCTGTTCCATACAAAATCGTCACACTCAACTGTACCATGTTTCTTCAAGGCAAAATATAATCTGGCTAGGAACTAGATAGAAGTCAACATGGTTGCAAGGTGCCACTAGGGTGCAGGATTGTTCTTGTTACCAAGCCATCAGTTTCTTCTAGCGCCTGTAATGAAAGCAAGGGCATTTCCATATAGAAGAGTTTTCAGAAGTCAGGGTGCTGAACTAGCCCACCCAGTGCCCTCAGACTGCATGATATCACATCAATCCCACACTGATCCTCACAGTGCTAAGGCAGTAAAGATGATCATTGGACTGTTTGTAAACTCCTGTGATTTTTTTTTACTTTTCTCCACTTACTTTTGTATTCCTGCTTTCATACTAAATATTATATCTGCTGATGAAGCTGGTTTTTTTAACAAAGAAATTAAATGAAATGAAAGAATTTAAAGTTGCACCTTCACGCTAAACTCTCTTTATCAGAGATACTTTTTGACAGCAGTTAAATAACTCCATTTCCAATGCAAAATGTCATCACTAATATTTAAGATCTTGATACAAGCTAGTACAAGACTTATTTATTTATTTTAAACATTAATCAGCCACCTTTCTACCTTGCAACAGTCATTGCAGCTTACAATATAAAGAAAATGGCTACAAAACACACCAAAGCATGTGCAAGGCATGAGAGATACTAGAACTATTAGAAGATTATTGCTTTACTGGGATAAACGCTGACAGATTTTCCCCACCCTCTGCAAATGGAGTAATAATGAATCTCTTGTGGCTGCTCAAACTGACCCAACATTTTTTCTTCTGATTAATGGGCAAATTCTTTTCCACACAGGTAATGGCACTTACGAAAAACAGACAGAATAACTTGTATATGGCTGCTGTTAGTTCAATCCTATCCTGGCACATTTTCTCACCAGAAATATCATAGAAAACATGGTGCTTTAAAAAAAGTCTATCATATTTGCTTTTAACTACAACAATATGCATAGTATAGGCATCAAAGCATTTTTTATCTAATCAAACCTGGTATAAATGAATTGAAAGGACAATTGTTACAGCCTGGAAACCCAAACCATCAATTTATGACTTAAGAACATAAGAATAGGCCTGCTGGATCAGATCAGTGGTTTGTCTAGTACAGCATCCTCTTCCCACAGCAACCAACCAGTTGCCTCAGAGGTCCAACAAAAATTTAGATTGTGCAGGAAAAGCTATTTGAAGGCATGACAAATTAACCATGCTAGTGACTCATATGCATTATGAGCATAGGAAGCCAATATGTTTCAACCAAAACCTTGCAACAGAAAAACTTTCAATTCAAAATAAAAAATCTCTAAGATTTTTCAGAGTACTGTCTAAGAAAGGTAGACTGGGGTTGCTATGCAGAGGAAGGCAACAGCAAACCACCTCTGTATATCTCTTGCCCTGAAAACTGAACAATTGCTTTTCTGTAAGTATACAACATACATATCCTGTGTGACGAGAGGACAACAGAAGCAGAAGTTAGAAAAAAAAGTGTCTGGAACTGTTGTAAAACATGTGCACTAAGAAAGAAATCCCAAACTGGTCTACTCAGAACCCTACTCAGGTCTATTCAGTGGAGTTTACTCCCAAGGAAAGGTTATTTGGATTGCTCTGTATGCACATATATATTTATTAGTCATTAGACCATCCGTAAACATGAACATTGTAATAAAAAACATTCTAACATATAAAAATACATAATATAAACAGCATTCAACTTTGAGCCTAGTTATAATACAATTTCTGTATCCTCATGATCAGCACACAAAATCTAGCAACTTGGTAAATAATTTTAGGATTCATGTCAGATAGAAGATATTCAAGCCTGGAATTATTTATGTGACCAGCAATCTAGTTCAGATTACTCTCTTATTGTGCTAAAGTCAATCACTTAGAATGCTTTGACAAAACATGCAGGAAACTATTACTCACTCAAAGATTTTTCCTAGTTGATCAACATCAGAGTTTCCACGAAAAAGTGCCCTAAAAAACAACGGAGAAACACTTTAGAAAGAAGACTTTTTAATAATTGAAATTGTTGACTTTTCACTGTGTGTGGATTTGTCATGTGCTTTCCAATAGTAGCTGTCTGAGCTTCAGTTTCTCATCAACCAAACCCAAATGTTGAAAGCCATCCTACATATGGTGGCAGCAAACTTCACTGTTTGTATGGGCCCTCCAGAAAGCAGAGTTTCAACTGCTTCCCACCACCTGGTGACAAAAGAAAATCAATGCTCATTAAGGTCAAAAAATGTTTGTTGTAGTGTACTTTGAAAAATACAGCTAATATAACATTTTTCTTCCATCTGCAATGCTGAAAAGTTTTTAAGATGTTATGCATTTCACACAATTCAATGAATTCTTTAGATTAGTACTACTGACTGCAACTCCGAAAGTAGTACACTTGAAATGATGCTAGTACATTTTATGGCCAAAATCACTGCCTGTGAAACATAATTTGATTTACATCCCTTTCACAAAGAGGCATGAAATCACTTATGAAAACGAGGAAGAGATCTGTGTCTTCTGCTGTAAGAAAGTCGCTTGCATTAAAAAACGGAAAGACTATTTTTTGCAAGTCTCATACTAGTTCCTTAAGATGACTAATCTTGAGCCAGGCAAGAGTATCAAAGCATTTTCAACAGATTAACTCACTGGAAACCACCTCACAGCATGACAAAATCCACCAAATATGTAACATAGGAAAGGGAAACTAATGTTTTTTTTGGGGGGGACGGACACAAGGCCTTCTATTTCTAATCCAAATACATTACAGAGCCACGTGAGAACTTCTAGAACTGCCAATACAGCAGCCTCAAATTCTGGGCTGGAAGCCAGGTATGAAAGGCAAGAGAATTAACTTCCAAAGACAAATATCTGGATTCTGTCACTGTTTGTACAGTATAGCCTGCTAAGATGGCAGTTACACATTTTGATGTTCTTGTTTTCTCCATAATACTGCATCAAAGGTTTGCTGATGAGCCCTGCATCTTGGCTTACGTTACTTTGCTTAAAGGTCTACCAGCACAAATCATGTTGTCATAGCAAATTGCAGTGTATGTGCTAAGAAAACCCAGTTCCCCCAGACTTGCCATAGCTGTAGTTTAAATCTTCCACAATAACTGAATAACGACAGTACAAACAACTAAAAGACAAAATCCTATGCAGTTACCTGGAGGTAAGCTATAATGAACACAGTGGGACTTACTTCTGTAAGCAGAGAAGTATTGGATTGTGTGTGTAAGTATCTGGAAAGGCCCACTTTTGGGTTTGGGTTTGCTGAGCTGATTCAGTGCATCTGACAGTGACAAAGAGACAGCCACTGGACGCAAACTTTGTTCTGTGCTGATCCCTGACAGTCATAATGTAAACCAGGGAGTGCCAGATGTCACAGTCCAAAGGAACAGCCATCGAACAGAATCCCTGTACTAATATGGCCCTGTTCCTTCTGGTACTTCCCCAAGCTTCTGGTTAAATGCTATAGTTCTAGACCAGCCATGGAGAAAGCTGCCATCTGGACAAGCCCTTAGCCACAGCTGACAACTTTGCATGCTTTGACTGATTTCTAGTTACTTTCAGTCCAAAGCAGCTAGCCTAGCTTTGCATTTCCTAGTTCGCAGTTTAAACACAGGATTTTCCAGTGGGGTTAAATGTACTTCTTCCTCTTGGGTTAGTATTTTTGTGTGAATGGATGCCAGACTCGGCACAGGAGACAGTTCCAACTGTATGTCACTTATCAAGCACAATGACAAGTTATACAGAAGTTTTATGCAGTGCAATGTTACCAGCCAAAGATATGGGAAGAAGAGGGGGAAAGGGGTAAGTTGGCCATGGCTGGCTGGGGAAAACTAATGCACAATGAGTCATGAAAAGTGGGTCTGCTGTACCAAGGGTATTGATCTGAGCATTAATTTACAATGGTGGCTTTGTTCCTCCCATTCGTGACTTATCAGGTGGCTAGAATCACAACAGCAAATTAAAGTCCAAGATCCAGTCTGGTCAAATGATATTCTACTCCACTCTGAAAGTTATGTTTAACTTTAGTGGTACAAAATGCCAGCGTGCTTTATGTGGAGTGCTGCACATACTGTGATTGGATATGTATCCATGCCTGGGTCATAAAACTTGCTGCGTAACCTTGGGCCAGTTCCTCTCTCTCTCTCCTCCTATCCAACCTCATGAAAAGAAGAAAACTGAATAACCTCATCCATGGACACCATGCTGAGCACCTTAGAGGGAAGATGAGGTATAAATGGGATGAGGAAAGGGATTTATTTATTTTTTTAAAAAAGCATTTGCCAACATAGCAAATGTGGGGCTGTGCTGTGTTACAAGTAAACTACCACACCATTATTAGCTGATCATTGTCAAAATTAGGCATACTGAAGTGTGCCAACACAGTTCATTCCATAGTTGCAGAAAACTTGTGGGATAGTGTATAAGTGAACCATCTTCAGGTGAATCCTGTTTTCAGATTTCTGCTCTACCTGTCTCTCCTTATAAATAATTATCTTTTGGTTTCGCAAGATTCCATGCACTCCCATTGGCTGTAAAATGCCCTCCCTCAGCCATTGGCCCATCAGCCGCCACTCAAGAGTACTCGCGTGGCAATGGCCGGGTGCTGGGTCTGCTCCTCTTCCCCACCCACTCCCCCTTCATACAGATTTGCATGTCAGATTTACTGGCAGACAGCTCTCTCTCCTGAGGAAGACAGTTCTCTTGACTCCTGTGAGGGACTGTCCCCTCACTGGCTGTCGGTAGGCAACCAAGCTTGGTTCTGTGAGTAAAAAAACAATAGGCATTTTCCTGTCAGAATAAATGGGAAAAGGCTCTTTCTCCTGCGTAGCTTCAGTATGGCTGGCTGGCTAATGAGGTGGGCCAGCGACCATAAGACCATTTTCTTCAATTGCCCACTGTGTGGCTGACTTTCCCCTAGGGCTGCCAATCTCCAGGTGGGACCTGAAGATCTCCCACTGTTACAATTGACCTCCAGATGACAGAGATCAGTTCCCCAGGAGAAAATGGTTGCTTTGGAGGGTAGACTCTATGGCATTATACCCTGCTGAGTCCTTCCACACACACCCCAAATGCTGCCCTCCACAGGATCCACCCCCCCAAATCTCCAGGTATTTCCCTAATCAGAGTTGGCACCTGTACTTTCTCCTCTGTCAGTAAAAGGCCCTTTCCACACCTATGTTGGCCTTTGGGAGAAAACTCATTGGGCCCAGTCCTGATCAGGTTGCCAACTCCAGGTGGGCAATTCCTGGAGATTTGAGGGATAGAGCCTGGAGAGGGTGAGGTTTGAGGAGGGGTGGCACCTCAGACAGGTACGATGCCATAGACTCCACCCTCCAATCCAGCCATTCCCTGATGGGGAACCATTGTTGCCAATCTCCAGGTGGTGGCTGGAGATCACTCAAAATTACAACTGCTCTCTAGGAGGGAGGGGGAGGAGATGGAAAACTAAAGGTAGGTTGATGGTTGGCTGGGAGGGAGATAGGGTTGTCAACTCCAGGTTGGGAAATTCCTGGAAATTTGAGGGGTCGAACCTGCAGAGGGTGAGTGTTGAGGAGGGGTGGGACCTCAGACAGATACAATGCCATAGACTCCACCTTCCAAACCAGCCACTCCCTCCTGGGGAACCACTATTACCAATTTTGGGGGTGGGCTGGAGATCACTCAAAATTACTACTGCTCTTCAGGTAGCAAAGATCAGTTCCTCTGGAGAAAATGGTGGACTCTGTCATTATACCCTGCTGAGATTGCCACAGCAAATTGTCCCTGAGTGCCCAAAGTCAGGGCACTCTCCCAGAGCCTCTTTCTAGAGCCCGTTGTATTTATTTCCACAACGGGCCTTATTCCTAGTCTTGATTATAAAGCAGGACATGAAGAAAACTCCTTAGTGAAGAGCTGAATGCTACTTAAGAATTTTGCCAGGTTTCATTTTTACGTTGTGCTGAAATTACATGATATCAACTGTGGGCAGAGCAGAAACTGGGAAGTACCTTCCACTGATGTCAGACTGGGGAGACCCAAGTTCAAATCCATACTTTGCAATGTAAATGGAAATATCTTAATGAAATGTAACGTCTTAACTTTCATTATCTCCTATCCCTTCAACCACAGGTAGGTAGGATTTGGGAAAAATACAGATCAATGAATAACCGAATATTTCAGCTATTTAAAAACACGTAGAAAGAATTTCTCAACAGCATCCAACCAGTCCGTATCATTAGAAAACAACAATTTCAAGCTAATATAATCACTAGAACTCTGAATGTCAGAATTAACAAAAACTCTCAATATACTGCACCTGGCTCTAACAAACAAGGAACTATACAACAGAACATGGAAGACAGCTTCTAGTGCTCCAGAAACACATGGACACGTTCTTTCTATCCAGGAAATGCCTTTAAACCTTCCAATATAATCAGCTGTTGGAAGTAAACTGTATCTTGCTAATAAAATTAAGCATCTGTATTTAGGGTTTTGCATAGTGATCAAATAATTAGCAGCTATAGAGCAAGTAGTGGGGATATGCCCATAATACAGAATCTTTCCTATACAAATTAGTAAGCAGCCTGGAGCAATCTTGCAATAAATTAGCTTCACTTATTGTGTTCAATAAGCGATCAGAGCAATAACTGGATAAATTATCATCTGTTGAAAATCCTAACTCACACAATTTCAAGAAAAAAACATTAATGCTTTTTGATGAAAAATGAGTCTTGCCCCATAAGACTAATTGACTACAGGGTTCTAGCAAAAATATTTTTAATCTCATCTTGATAGCATATTTCTATGTAATTGACTTTAGGGAACGTGACCCAATTTCTACTGAATTGGAGACCCAATTGGGAATTCCCAATATGATCAGAAAAAGCTCATTTGCAGTCATTTGCTGCTATAATGGTGTCCCATACAAGACTGCAGGTAATAGTTTAGAGCAGGGGTGGCCAAACTGCAGCTTGAGAGCTGCATGTGGCTCTTTCACACAGTCTAATTTAATGTTAATAAAAAGCAAATTTCCATATTTTTCAATAAAAATGTGTGTGTAATATTTATTCATGTCTTGTGGCTCTCAAACATCTGATGTTTATTCTGTGTGGCTGTTAAATTAAGCAAGTTTGGCCACCCCTGGTTTAGAGTTATATAATTTGAGCACTGCTGAAAAGGACTGTCTGCTTTTCGTAAAAAACAACAACAACGCCCCCCCCAAGGATTTAGACAGAAGCCTCAAAATGGATACCCAGATATCCATAATAGGTTTTCTCAACTCCATTCCCTAACTCTCCAAGGATCCTCCGTCTTCCTATTATCTCTGAATGCTAACATTTTAATTTTGACTTATGCTAAGTTAACTCCATTTCACAGTAATTAATAAACTGCTTAATTTGATTTCTGAAGCCTTAACTAATCAATGACACTAACAAGATATCATCAGCATACAGCTTTAGATTAACTGGATGACCTCCTAATGATGAAGCCTTTACCTTCACAGCAGGTCTTTTATATAGAGTGCAAAAAGTGTTGGAGTCAAAATGTATCCTTGATAACACTCCTTTAACCACAGGAATTCATTCTGTAAAAAGACCCTGCTTTTGAACATTGAACCTGTAAAGCTGTACTTGTGTATAATAATCAAATTAAATGCAATAATCGTCTAGAAATTGCACACATTCGTAACCTGGCCCATTGTTTTTCTCTGTTTATGGTGTCAAATGCTGACTTCAGATCTATATAGTCTTTAAAATATTTTTCAGTCAAATGCAACAGAGTTATGCCATTATACACTATGGAAAAGCTCTTCTTAAAACCAAAGTGTTGTGGTCCCAAGATACTGCAATTTATCAATCCAAGACGTCAGTTTAAAGTCCAAGCACAGGATCTGAGCAAGTAACCACTGTTAGACGGTTTGGTGTAGTGGTTAAGTGCACGGACTCTTATCTGGGAGAACCGGGTTTGGTTCCCCACTCCTCCACTTGCACCTGCTGATGTGACCTTGGGTCAGTCACAAGCTCTGGCACAGCTGTTCTCTCAAGGACAGTTTCTGTCAGAAGTTCTCTCAGCCCCACCTACCTCACAGGGTATCTGTTGTGGGGAGGGGAAGGGAAAGGAGTTTGTAAGCCGCTCTGACGCCTTTGGGCAGAGAAGGGCGGGGTATAAATCCAAACTCCTCCTCCTCCTCCTCTTCTTCTTCTACTTCTTCTGTAGATGAGAACTACAGCTGATGACTTCCAATCTCCAGGAATTTTGCCTGTTGGATCCAACACTGTTAAAAAAGCCAGGAGTGAGGCCTATTAAGGGACTTAGCAATGAAAACTCACTGGTTGACCTTGAGCTGGGCACTCTGTCTCAGCCTAACTTTCCTCACACGATTGTTGTTGTGGGGATAAATTGTGGGAGAATAACATTGTAAACTGTTTTGAGTCCACCCATTTATGCCGCACCATAAATTGCTTTTAAACTGTCCTTTGGAAACACAAGACTGAAATCTCATGAGTCAGTGCTAGTAGCAATATTCTATGGGTTGTGCAGAAAAAGGTACTGGAGCCAATGAATGATTCCAATGGATTACAGAGTATGGATTACAGAAGCTGCGGGTTTCCAAAGAGAATGAAGGGCTAATTCACATGATCAGTTGTAGAGTTAATCCGTTTAACAGTGGCTGGATGGTAAAGCAACTGTTAGATGAGTTTGATGGGGTGGTGGTGTTTGGACTAGTTCTTGGTAATCAATTCAATCAATTCTTTATTCAGCCAACGACCAGTACAAGTCAAAAATAAAAGCTTTACAATAATGTCATTAGAAAGTAAAACTGGTCCAATCTATTGGCAACAATTAGTTAATATCTGTACATAAAATATCTCTACAAATTCTACAGGCTACTGAAAAAAAATTGGCACAACTAAAGGTAACCTGTTGATTAGCACCCATTAAAGGTTTCTTTAAAATATAAACATCGGAACATCCAGGAAAATTTATAAGTAGAGGGGAAATTATTTTAGAACGAGCTTTCTGATAGAAGCGACAGTGGAATAATACGTGCTTGACTGACTCCACCTCTTCAGTGCCACACAGACAAATCCTTTCCTTCATGGGAGTCTTTTTATACCTCCCCTCTAAAACTGCAGAGGGGAGGACTCACCATCTCGCCAGAGTAAAAGCTCTCCGTTGACTGGGTACCTCCAGGACAGAGAGATAAGGCACTGGGGTGACATATTTAAGCATCTCTGGTATCAGGAAGTTTGGAACATTGTTATTGTCTCTTTGTCACTCTACATCAAACAACCTTTGTTTGATCATTGGTTTGGCTTGATCAAAACCCATTTGCAGGTCAAATTCAGAAGAGAAGCCCAAATTCTGCAGTTTAAGACGAACGGCCTTTCTCCCAAGAGGATTGAAAATAGTCTTGCAGGACTAATGCTATTAAACCCCGTGGGTTATGTGATAACTTTAACCAATAGTTAATAGAGGCAATGCTTACCCTAGCCTCTACCTTAATCATGCCCAACTTGAGACGTAAGCTGGCACTGGACACACAGCTTGGCACCTGCAATAAAGCTCTCAGGAATCTTTTTTTTTAATTTATAATTTTATTGTTTTAGATACAAACCAAAGCTCTCAGGAATCTTGATTGAATTTTTTCTAACGGGGCAAAGTGGGAGGAGGGGGTCCAAGAGTTGTTCCATATATTAATTGTGGCAATGTTTTTGCCTGAAATAACTAGAGGGCTGCTGGTACATACATGCCTCCCTTAGTGCATGCAAATTTAAGAATGGCCTGTGCAGATTTTTGACCAGTTGCTGCAGCATAGTCATGGTGAGTAGTTCTACTCCCTGTGGAGTGAATCATCACTCCTAAGTATTTCAAATAAGGTACTTGTTCCAGCTTATGGCCATTGATGTTCCAAGACCTTCTTTTCCAACCTTTGCCGAATGCAATGATTTTACGTTTTTTTTGATAGTTTCTAATAGGGACTCTTTGCAATAACAACTGAACCCCTTAAGCGCTCTTCTCAAGCCCACTGGGGTTCTGGACAGTACAACTGTATCATCAGTGAAAAGCAAAGCTGGGATTTTCCTACTGGCTAAAGCAGAGGGGTGGGTGTCAATGGAACTTATGCTACTGACCAGATTATTAATGTATAAATTGAACAGCACTGGTGCCAGGACACACCCCTGTTTTACTCCTTTATTGTTCTTAGTAAACCTGATACGAAAGTACAGAAAATGTAGAAACCTCAAAGCATGATGACTGGTAAACTGAATGACAGAGGCAGCATTCAAATGATGCCTTCACTATATGCTCATTCCTCATTGGTTACATGCATTTTGCACAGAAATCTGAGTGTGAAGTCCGAAGGTGACAAATGAATACAGGCCCTGAATATTTATGTCAACCAAATGGTTATGAACTTTGAAGCAAGATAAGAACAGTTTTGGTTTTCATGAAGATTAGAGTTCTGCTATTGTACTAAGAAAACCCTTATTTTTCTTATTAAAGAGGGTGATGATTATATACATTGGCCATGATCCAAAGGAACTGTTTACATGCATGATAAGAAGCTCACACACAGTTAAAACTTGCTTTGTAGGGTTTTTTATTGCTCCAGCTCCTAAAGCTGAGGAAACAAACCACTGTTCCATTTTAAAAACCCATTTGCATTTTCAGTTTTGTGAGCTGCACTTGTGAAAACCATAAAGGAAACTCCACTTCTGGAACCACAAAGCTCTCCCAGGAGTGTTAGTTTCCACACTGGGAATCCTGGGGTTAATATGCTGAGTGATGGCCCTAGCTCATACACTCACACTCACAAAATTTGTCCCCTGAGACTGTCTTACTGGTTTGTGGACCCAGGTTAAAGGGCTCTTTCAGCCTTTCCTTCTGTTAACATTCAGGTCTCAAGTTATTTCATTAGCATCTGAGCCACAAGGTTCCCTCTGACTGCTGTTTCCGTCCTATTAACCAGGTCTAGCTCGCTGTTTGGTATCTCCCTCATGTGTCACATGCCTGCCCCAGAAATATGGGGTTGGATACTGCCTCTTCCTTCTCCTGAAAAGAAAGAAGGGATATTTTATTTCCCTGTCTCTTCCTGACTCCTCCCTGGTCTTTGCCATGTCCTTCTCAGCCACCTGGCTCTGCTCATACAGCCTGCTTTAACTGCAAGAGGGGCATACTGCAGTGTTCTTCCTAGTGGACCACTGGAGTCCCCTGTCTACACAGTGGCCTCAGCCATCTTCACTCACATTTCTCTGTCATCCACCATGGCCCCCCAGCTGTGTGGTGGCAGCAGCTGCACAAGCACTGGCCAGGTACCCTATCTGTGCTAGCCAAACAGTGCCCAGGAAGATGCACAGCTGTAAAGTTGATCATGTGACTGATGGCCTCCATTTGAGCAGCCACAGAGATGGCATATAGTCAGAGACAACTGCACCACACATTGCAAATGTGGCACACTTACCTACGTGTAAACTTTTTTTGGGTTTTTTGCAATGCCATCAATGGCCTTAGAAAAATATTAGAACTGACTAAGTGACTAATTCCAGTCATGTTCCTCTGGTGTAGCAAAAGCAACAGAAAGTCCTGTTGCCTTTTAAAGGCTAACACATTTATTGTCACCTAACTTTTTCTGGGCCCTGACCTGGATGACCCAGGCTGGCCTGATCTTGTTAAATCTTGGAAACTAAGCAGGGTCAGCCTTGCTTGGATGGGAGACCACCAAGGAAGCCCAGGGTTATGCAGAGGCAGGCAATGGCAAACCACCTCTGAACCTCTCTTGCCTTGAAAACACTACATGGTTGCCATGTCAGCTGCAACTCAACAGCACATTCCACTGCCACCAACCTTTTCGTCTGATGCAAGTATCCACAATATAGCAGATGTTATAATAAACGTTGGCCCTTAAGGTGCCACAGAACTCTTCAATGTTTGGGTTTTACAGATATGTTCCCACTCCCTTTCGTCATTATGAAGGAAAACATAATAAAAAAATTAGTTTTTTGAGGGGGATTTTCAATTAAAAAGTCACAAGACCTTCGTTGAATTGTGGTCAAATTTTAACAAGACCTTTTAAAACACAAGAAGCGATTCACTTCTAGATGCACATGTGTTTATCAGCTTCCACTCTGGCAAGACAGGCAAGTCCAGAATCCTAGGGGCTAATAGCACCCAAAAAAGTAGAGACAGAAATACTGAAGGTTACTTTTGGATAGTTATAAGCACACCCCTGTAAGAAGAGCTCTGTAAGCTCTTGGAGGATTGGCTACATTAGGGGTGTGTCGCCTAATATGCAAAGGAGTTCCTGCTACAAAAAGAGCCCTGGTTATAAGAAAATGAAACATTATGAAAATAAAAACAATACGGAACTCTTATGTAAAGTTCTACAAATTAATGAAAAAATGCTTCCCCCATTTATATATATGAATTATAGTGACGGTGACTTGTATTTCTTTAAATTGGAAATTATATATCTGTTGATGGTCCTCAACGGAATAAGTACACACTTGTCTAGAAAATAAAATATTAAGATATAGGAAAGATCTGTGGAGACAGTTCTACCCGGAAAATCTACAGCAACTAAGTTCTATGATTGTTTAATATCCTCACCCAGTATTATGGTTATTGAGTGACATAAATTAACATTGAGATCATATATGCTTTTCTCTAAAGATCCCATTAGGGATAATTTTATAAAGTAAATAAGTCTGTAGGTAATACTGATGGAATTTTAAGACAGTCTTCTTTGTATATACTATGCTATGTTTATTGCTTTGTCTTCTAATTTTGCGATCCTGCTCTAGTACACTGTCTACTGTATGTATTGCATTACCGTGTTCTCCGGTCCTGTAAATGGTTGTGTTACTGTTTCTATTATACTGTGTAATGTTCTGTAAATGTTGTTCAGAGTTATTATGGCATATGAAATACATGGCTGCACCTCAGTGCTCCCTCTAAGCTGAGTTAGTGTGAGCCAGCTCACAGTTTTTTAGCATCCAGCTCACACATTTTTGCCTTAGCTCAGGAAGGATGGCTCCAGAACAAACTAATTTATGCAGTAGCCAAATCAGAACTTTAATGCCAGTAGCTCACAAAGTAGAATTTTTGCTCACAAGACTCCACAGGTTAGAGGGAGCATTACTGCATCTGCACAGGGCTCCTGTATACTACAAGCAAGTGGGAAATTAGGTCTAGTCACCCAGTAGTAGACACCCCCTCCCTCCCCCAGACACTGAGAACTATATTGAGCCAGTGCCATCCTGGAGTACCACTTCCATCAAAGACAACCAGTAACCACACTCCAGTTATTATGGAGTAACTGTTGGCTCTACTTTTCTTACTGCAATGTTTTTAACTGTAATCCACCTTGAGTTTCAGTGAGAAAAGTAAACCATGGATTAAAAAAATAATTACATAAACAAAAATTATGGTGACTGTGATCAAATCATAATTACTGAGGCCTTGAAAGGGGGAAGCAAATTTGCTGAATTTTTAAACTAAGTTAAAAGAGTGTCAAAATGGAGCAAAGTCATATGAAAATTTCATGATAATGGTGCCATGATAGACAGCTTGGCTTTAATAGTGGAATAGATTTTATTTTTCAGTCATATTGTTTTACTTTTAAATTTTTGAGGCAACAGCTTATATTTGCCTCACCAACTAAAAAAGTTTCTAATCCGACAGCTATGATGGGAAACTTTTGCATAGCAAATGTTTAATGCCAGTAGGTCAGTTTCTCATGGAATAAACTTTGCTTAACCAAACATACTCCTGCTTGTATCAGTTGAAAGCGGTTTGTACACATGAATGAAAGCATGAAGGAAGTTAACTCTTACCTCCTTGCAGTCTTTTCTAACAGCAATGCAGAGCAAGTAAACAAAATGGAATAAAAGAAGTTAGCTCATATATGACAAGTTTCGTGGAGAGGAGAAATTCAATCCATCTGTTCCTATTTCTAAGACTCTGTTTGAACAAGAATTAAACTGTGCTAAATGCTTTACAAATAGCAGTGAATCCTGGGCAATCCTATGCAACCAGGAAAAGGAGCAACTTTGAAAAGGCCATGTTCTCTGCTTGCAAATCATTCCAGCTTTAGTCCTTGGAGTTTGAAGACCTGAGCCTGAGACTCTGGATGAACTGCCGCCTGCTGGGCGAAGCAGGGGTTTGATTACATATTCAAGAAACTTGGTATGTTCATAAAGCAATTTTTAGATCTCTCATGAGCATTTAACAACATGCAAAGAACAACACAAAAATCATAATCAAATTATGGGTGGTGTTAGGGTTGCCATTTTTTAAACTGGTCCTTCTAGTTCTCCCTTTAATATCAATTGATCTGCTGCAATTATCAGGTGATGTTGTTTAGGCTCCATGCCATGAAAAACTTCAACTGCCCATTCCTGCATATTAAACTCCTATTAAAGGGTCAGAACATTTCTCCCCTAACCAGCTGGAAACCTTAAATGGTATCCATCCTCATCCATAATTTCTTAACACAGATCCAATACAACCAATTAAAATGAAGTGATAAACTCCATGAAACCTCCCATTTCCCATTGTTCTTTACTAATATGATCCTTTAAAAGTGTGTTTTGCCGCAAAACAAACAGGAGGCAACTCAATTCACATATACATGAATTGCCTAAAACAGTAGATTCAGAATTTAAATTTCCACTTGGATAAAGAATCATGTATCCATGTTTATTGACTATTATCTATCTATTACCGTGTCTTTTAGCAGATGATGGTTAATGGCACACACTGCTTGTTGCATTTAAATCAGACAGAGCAAATGTACAAAATTATTTGTAATGAAACAAGAGATTATTAGCTTCAGAAGGCAGCTGGACTTTCAAGACAATAAAAGCATCAGAAACCGTTACTCCACTAAATGCCAAGCCATTATGCAGAGAGAGGTGAAATTTCAACTTTTACAGCAGCTGTCCAGGTTTGAGCATAAAAGACAGGAAAGCAAGATAAGGTGAAAACATGTGATTTACGACAGCTGTCTAGGCTTACTGAGAATAAAAGATATGCAGGAAAAACTGAGAGCATTAAAGTCAGAGAACCTTTGCAACAGCAATAGCACAGCAAACTGACATTTTGTTCAAAGCCAGTTAAAATTTATACTAGTCTATACAGATTTTGCATAAAACAGTTTATATATTTATTTTAGCATGACTGCTGAGCTACCTCAGTTTGTAACTAAATCAACATATTCAATTACACCGAATCTGTTTTCAACTCAAAATTATGAAGTGCCTTAATTTTGTCTGAATACCTAAACCGAAACTTGTATATTATAGGTTCATTTTTTTAAATCTCAGAAAAACTTCCTTTCAGTACCATCTTCACATGCAGACCATTAAAAAAAAAGCTAACAAAATGGTTCTGTTATCTGTAGATACCTATACAAATCTATAAGACAATTAGGAGATTTCCTCCTAAGAAGCAACTTTTTTTTTGTCTCTTTCATCAGACAACTCCCTTTGTAGGAAGATGAGCTGTATTTCAATAATATATCGAATCCAAATAAAGACTAGCAGACAGATCCTAAGCTATTCTATGCACAGATAAGCACAGATACCACACCCCAAAGTCTCTGGGTGGTTTGAAATCTGTAAGGAAAGAACTTTTTGAGAACAGCAAAAAGGGGGCTGGGAAAGGCTTTCAGTGCCCCCTTAACTCCCACTGATCCAAAGAGTTCCTAGAATGATCCAATGTTCTATACTAATTTATTTAAAATATTTATATTCTGCACTTCCAACTATAAAAAGGTACCCAAGGTGACTTACTGAATGTTAAAATACAGTAAAGCTGTAAAATGATAAATATACTATACTTAACAGTAAGCATGAAGATTAAAACAATAAAGTCAATAAAAGAATACAAAAAGCAGCACACAACAAGGGTAATAAATCAGCCATCTATTGGTAAAAGGCTGACAAAAAAATTAAAAAGTCTTCTCCTAATGTCTAAAACTCAGTTATAATAGGCACCAATCATCTATCTTATGGAAGCACTGCCACAACTGAGGCACTGAAAACAACCAAGCTTTAACTGTCATCCATGCAAGCTCCAAATGCGGGAGCAAAGAGTGTAAGGTCTCTGATGAAAATCTCAGCAATCAGGCAGGATCATATGAGAGCAACTGGTCTTTTATATATTCCAGCCCCAGGGCTTTAAAAGAAATAGTCCACGCTAGCTCGATCTTACCAGTTCTCAGAAGGTAAACAAGGTCAGCCCTGGTTAGTACTTGGATGGGAGATCACCCAGGAAGTCCAAGGTTGCTATGCAGAGGCGGACAACAGCAAACCAGTGAAATAAATTCCCAACAGCTTTTCCAGCCAGCAATCTGAATCAACTGCAAGGAACCATTTCCAAAAACTGGTCCATATAAGTGATGCTACATGTGATCATAACATAGACAGATTCTTCTCCAGGAAGAGATGCTGCTGCTACAGATGAAACTTGCATATCCATCCACAGAAGTGGTTCTAACAATACCCTCAAACTGCAGGCCTGGTTCTTAGTACTGACTGGGAGATGAAATAGTGGACTTTCTCCATAAGTGAGGCAAACCTGTCCCAACCCTTCCACCAAGCCTTCGATTAGGGAGCTGCATCCATCTACCTGAGGCCCTGGTCCTAATATTAACAATATTACTTCAACATTAACATCAATATTATACCAACTGAATAGCCTGTGCTCCACCAATACGACCCAGACCATGTTGCCAGCTACTGTCAGATGCCCGCCATCGTTATATCGTGCTAGCACTTTATGTATTGTTTTAGACCTATTTTATTGTAATTTTTTTTAATTTAACTGTTTTATCTTGTTATAATATTATGTAAGCTGTCCTGAGCCTGCTTCTGCAGAGAGAGCGGAATATAAATTAAATAAACAAACTCTATTTGCTTCTGGTAGGATGCTTTTAGGCCCTGGAACAGTCTCAACTGTGGCCATTATTCTGCCACACAACCAGCATGTTATTAGCATGACAGAGAAATTCACTGCAAGCTGATTTCTTTTTCATGATCTTACCTTTTCCTTCCCTTTCCTTTCTATATGTCTTTTGACCTTAATTAGATTGTCAACCTGAGGGCTTTGTTATTGGCCTGAACAAATCCCAGCACATATTAGATACTACAGAAGTAATAAATGATAATGATCTCAATATACAGGCAGTTTTATCTGAGAAAAGACACAACAAGATAAGAACAACTTTAATGAACTTGTGTCCATTTTGACCCAGTAATGAGGATCATTCTGCCATCATGTGCGGGGAAAATGTACTTCACCAGACATGGTATCATTAATACTATAGACGTGCACGCCATTCAATTGTTTCAATTTTGGTTTTGTTCTCTGTATCCTGCTAATCTGGAATACCAAGATTTTTTTTCAGCGCAGTATTTTTAGTGGCTCTACAAGGTATATTTATTTAGCCATTTAGATCCCATTTTTCCCCTCAATGGGGCCCCAGCTTATAACATTGTTCTTTCATACTCCATTTTATTCTTCCATTTATCCTATCTGTGGTGCACGTTACACTGAGGGACAGAGACTGACTAAAATTCACCCAGCAAGTTTCCATGGCAAGCAGAGGAACCAAATCTGGGTTTCCCAGGTCGTAGTCCGACATCTGGTTCTCACAGTCCCTGTTTCCTATTGCCCTAAGTGAAGTCCTTAGAAGCAGCCTGTCCAAAAGAGCTGATGGACTAAGAAAAAACTGCCCCATACACCACACATGTTCTCTCTCTTATCCTCTTGAACAGACCTGGCTCAGGATTCTATTTGCATGGTTCCAAGACGGCAAAATGCTTCAGATTTGTATTATATTCTTGCCTCAGCTGTCCTTAGAGCCTGTCAGCATCCTGCTGTCCCATCCTCTTTCAGATATCTGTTTGATTTTTCCACTTCCCTGGGCGCATATTAACCTGATGTTTAAAGATCAAAACCATAGAGCTTTGATGAACATGCAGAGAACTGCCAAAAACAAAAGCTCTTTTAAAAATGTAGGGAAAACAAAAGGGTTTTATTCCATACATTTCGTATTATAACTGACTTGACTGAACAATTATTATGTTCAGAATATCAAACAGAAAGGTGTTGTGAAATATCTGCAGTTTGCATTAAACAACTATTATCCCAAAGTAGGGAAAGTCTTCTGTATTCCTGAATGGAGTTTGAAACTTACTTCTTTGGCAGCTTCTAGCTAAGTGGAGAAGAGCAGGACATATAAATTCTGGACAAAATAAACATTTCTCTCAATCAAATCAAGCAAGTTTATGAAAACATTTTGGATAGAAAATTATATTTCACTGAGAACCAAGTGTCTTTTAAGATGTAACTGCAAATCTAATTGCAAATGAGTCTTGAAGGAACTCCTGCCACCTTATTTGCAGGGTAATTACAAATCACAATTTGTCACTTCAGATATTATGGCAAACTGTGGATTGATGGAAAGCAGGAAATTAATTAATTTTGCTGTATGCAAGCAAAGGGGGCACAGGGAAACTTGAAGTTCCTGCAAGGGTTGTTCATGTGGTGTCAAACCATTTTTTACTACTATTACTGAACCAAGCCTTACAGTGCCATCCTAAACAGAGTAACACTCTTCTAAGCCAATTTATTTCAATAGTCTGAGAAGAATGTGACTTTGTTTAGAATGGCACTGCATATCTGGACAGCTTTGTTTGTGAACAGTCTCAAATATTAGGATGATATTTTTAAAAATGCCAAATTAAACAAACCCGATAAACTTTCATCTCAAATCTAAACCTATTTACATGGAAATAACTTCTGATTATTTACTTATTTATTTACAAAATGTATATTTTGTCTTTCTACCCTCACAACTGTCACCAAGGCAGCTAATAATTTAAAACATACACAATAAAATCACATTTTAAAACCAAATCACCTAACCCCAAACATGCATCATTAAAACAAATTAAAAACAGAGTTAAAACACATAGAAAGACATAAAAACTGCTATTAAAAATTGGTCTAGAAGGAGGAATCTCTAAGTGAATGCCAAATTAAATAAAACGGTCTTCACCTGCTGGAAGATGGCAAAAGAAGGGGACAGACCAGTCTCCCCAGGGAGACAATTCCAGAGCTTTGGTGCCATGACCAAGAAAGCCCACTCCAGGGTTGCCACCCACATAACCTCAGAAGGCTGGGGCACCCAAAGCAGGAACTCTGAAGATGACTGTAGTAGTCAGGAAGGTTCATCTGAGTAGCTATGCAGGACAAATATACCATTTACTTTTTTAAAAAATTAGTCATCTTTAATACTCAGATTAGAGTCCATTATGGTATAAATGGCTGTTTATCTGTTCCCACAGAGGTCAGGAGGGGCTAGTGTAGATGGGCCAAGACTAAAGTAATATGGCCTAAGCTTAGTGGTGCTTGCGCTAAATAAATGTGGTTATCACTGAAAACTCTCATTTTGACTGCAATTTTCCCTACAAAACAATTGCTGTTAGGGTCAAACCTAAACACGATGATCGTTCAAGTGGGATCTCCCATGAGTCCCCCCCAGCATTCATACAGGGGTTGCTAATTTTATCAGAAAAGTGATACTGTTTAACCCATTTCTTCTATGCCTTTTTCCTTTTACTGCCTATTAACATTTTCCACCCCCTAAAAAAAACTTTTACAGCAAATCACTCTCCTCAGTGAAGAACTTTTTCATAACAGTTTAACAGAATTTAACCTTGGAAGGGGAAAAAGGGATGTCTAGTTCAATCCCATGCCTTAGTGCAAGCACCAGTACACAATAACTCAGCTTACACACAACATATTGCCTTCATAATACAAATATCATGACACAATACACTGGAAAGTTCTCCTGTACAAGCTCCACTGAAATGAACTGAGTAGATAAAAGTATTATGAAATAAATTAAGTATGATTCTCCTATGCAGCTTCCACTGATTCCATTGGGTTTGTGCAGGACAACTCTCTAGTGGACTGTGCATTGATTTTATACTTAATAAAACAGAGTTTAGGATAAAATATTAATTTACTAGAGAGATTTTGCCAGGCTAACATTTAAGCTGTCTTGTTTGTACCGAAATTCAGATTTCGCCTTCACCACCAAAATGCCGTTTTTGTGTTCTGCAACAAAATTAAACTCTGTGAGTGATACACTTTTTGTAATGTTCCATGCATGCCAAGCTGGAGTCCTCCCCCTTCCCCCCTGCTTTTGTTAGGGTAAGTAACAGTTTTTGGTTTCTATGGTTTATCAACGGTTTCCTTTGCCCATCTTATCTGCTATTGTGACAAAGTCTGGCATGATTGGAAGCTTGAAGGAAAACCACAACGGAATAGCTTGGCATCCACTTCAACACTGCTCTCCAACCACAGACTGATACAGTTACTGGATTTGACTAACGGTTATCAATCAACTCAACTGTAGGCCCTTGGAAAGATAACAAGCCAGAAAAACAGAAAAAGGAGAAGGAAGCTAATATAAACATTATTTTTAAAACATAATTTCTATAATGTAATAGGTTTATTAACATTTGGGAACTTTTATACTGTTTTCTACTTTATTTTAATTTGGTCACTCTGGGGATGGCCACACATTATAATTAATGCTGGAAATGTACTGGTAATTCCCATAGCAAATGTATAACATGCATCTGGGAAAGCAAAATTGTATTAGGATGCAAAAATGTAAGACCATGCATGTACAATATCCATTTACAGCATGTTTGATAAAGGGAAAGGCTGTGTACCACCAGTATTTCTATCACAATCACCCTGATGTTGTCAATGTTGTGTGTACAGTAGACACCAACATTCTTGTCAGATTCTCCATTGATTAATTTTATTCAGTTTAACTATTTATGACTCTGAACACAAAATGTCCATTCCATAAGAGATATCTCACTTTAGAGTCTAAAGGAAAATAAACAATGAAAAAATAGAGAGGGGAATGAGTTGAAGGGGGGCAATCACAGAGAACAAGAAAAAAATAACCTGTAATATTACAACTTGTTTTTAACCGTGTTTATATTGAAATAAGAGTGGACTGAGACGGTGGAGCCTGTTGTTTTAAACATTTATATTCCATTCCCCAACCAAAACTGTTTTCAAGGCAGCTGATAACATAATTAAAATACAGTTACAATTTAAAAATACATTAAAATAATTAAGCAACGAAGGACTACAGCAAAACCAGCAAGAGAAGCTTCGAAACAATAGGAGAGGACAACCAAACCATATGGGAGAAGGCAGTCCTTTAAATATCATGGTCCCCAACAATTTAGGGCTTTAAATAGAATAATCAGTATATTGAATTGATCCCAGAAATAAATGGGAAGCCAATGAAGTTATTCTAACAATGGTGAGATGTCATCTCTAGAGTTGCAACCAGTCAACACACTTGTCATGGCTTTTTGTACCAGCTGTAGTTTCTGAACCATGTAGAGCACATGACAATAATCTAACCTTGATGTGATGAGTGCGTGATTTGCCATGTTCAAACTCTGTGGAATGATTTATTTTAAATGCTATTTGTATACTGCCTCTCTACCATAGTTCAGTAGTGAGATGAGTGACAAGTCACAGTTACATGGCAAGATTACCATTCAGCCATCTGTTAGCACACTCCATATTTCATGAGAGGAACTGATGTCCTGTCACGTGAAGTGGTAAAAGATTCACTTGGAAAGTCATTACGGCAAAACATGAAAGCACAGAAACAAACACCTCCACAGATGTCTTCACCAACTCATCATCACCTAACTTTTCTACTGAAGCTGACTCCCTTCAGCCTCCTCAATTCACTACAACTTCCTTCCATTAGTTTCGGACTGTGGAATCTCCTATGCAATAAAGCAAAAGACAAACCAAATCCTTGATTTAGATGCACTGTCCCATTTATCTGTTAAGTTTTTGTGAATATTTTCACACATAAAACTATGTAAACGAAGACTGCCTGTTAACTTTCAATTTAGAACCAGAAAGTAGGCATTTCAATGCTTAGATATTCAAAATTGTTTGAGTCCATTTTGAAACTACTGACCCAAATTCCCATCTATCTATGTCAAAGCTGGTTATCCATTTTTAGAGCAAGTGGCTTTTTAGAAAGAATAATTTAATTGTGAAATTTCTAAAAGTTCACTACAGTCTAGATTAACAGTGGTAAAAGAACAATAATTTTCCCAGGCCTTAATTCTAAAATGTTCTGCATTTCTTTGGCCTTTCATGAGCATGCGGATGAGGTGCAGGCTGATGCCTCCAAGCCAATCCTAATGAAACTGGGTTTTAATTTGTCTCTGGACAGGCAGCCAGCCTAATGTGGCGGTGAAAAGTGCTATCAAGCCACAGCTGACTTATGGCGACCCCATCAGGTTTCCAAGGCAAGAGATGACCAGAAATGGTTTGCCAACACCTGCCTCTCTGTAGCAACCCTGGGCGGTCTTCCATCCAAGTACTAACCAGGGCCAACCCTGCTTAGCAGCTAACATCTGACAACATCAGGCTAGCCTGGGCCATCCAGGTCAGGAGACCAGTCTATTAGGTTAGCTTTGTCAGCCCTTCTTCTGGAGTCTTGGACTCATACCATTCAGGCTGAATGAACACAGGCTTCTAATTTAACCCTGTGGCCTCTCCATGTAACAGAATAACAATGACAGCTTGAATCATGCGTTACTACCAGACAAAAGAAGGGCAGCAAGGCATACTGGTTTCCTGAAAACTGATATTTTCAGCAGAGTCTTTTGCCCTTGGGTACACAGAGCTGAAAGGTGCTTCAAGGTCAATAATACAAGCTGAGTGACAGCAGCACATTGTGGTATTTTCTGGATGTCTTGTAGGAGAAATATTTTCCCCTATTTGAGTTGAGTTCAAATCACCAAGAGTATCTAGGGTTGGTATAAATTTGTATACCAGCTTGATACCGAATGCTTTCAGCCAGTCACCAAGCCCCACTCTTCCTAGGGTCTGCAAGTTAAAACTATGGCTTTAACAGCAAGAGCTCTAGAAAATTAAGGATTTAAAGGATTCCAAGCATATCTGTTTTGGAGCATGCCTTATGCTTGAACTAATTGTTATAAAGCAAATCCATATGAATTTGTTCTTAACAGCTGCCTTATTCAACATCATTCATAATAAAATAGAATCCTTATTCCAAACTTATGAAAGGTGATATAATTAAATATAAATGCATATATCTGGATGTGATTTTACAAAGATCAAAAAGCCTCTAAATATTGGTCATGAAATATTTTTAAAAGGTTTCTAGATAGGATCAGACAAGTGACCTTTTACAATGAAATGATATTTTTGGAACTTACTATGGCATGGGATCTGTTTATTGTGTAGAGGTTTGATGCAAGATACACTGGATTTCTCAGCCTTCATTGGGGAACTTTCAGTGCCATCCAGACCAGGTCTACTTGGAATCCTATTCAGATCTATTCACAGAATCATAGACCTCCAGGGTCATCTAGTCCAACCCCCTGCACAATGCAGGAACAATGCAGGAAATTCACAAATACTTCCCCCTCCCATCCCCAGTGACTGCTGTTCCAGGCCCAGAAGATGACAAAAAACCTCCAGGATCTCCAGCTAAACTGGCCTGGAGTAAAATTACTTCCTGACTTCAGTGGGCCTTACTCCCAAAAAGACTTCTTAGAATTGCATTGTCAGTGGTTGATATCTGGCTTGGTGAACTATCCAAACTATCTGCTGCTTATCAGGATTCAGAAGCCTATTTAGGCAAAGTAGAGCTAACTATCATCAGCCATTTTGAAAAGCAAGCAGTAACAGGTCACCTTATTGGCAAGTAGCCTGCCATCCCTGCTGGAGGCCGTATCAGGCTGGGCACTAGGCACTAACAGTCTAGGGTGACTTCAATGTCCATGCCAATGACGTGACCTCCAAGCAGGCAATGGACCTGGTGTTGTCCATGGTGGCACTGGGACTCTCACAATATGTTACGGCCCCCACTCACCGAGCAGGGCACAAACTCGATCTGATCTTCACGGCGGGGGTTACAGTGGACCGGATTACAGCTATGGCTGTACCATGGTCAGACCATGATGTTCTGAAGGCCTATGTAAACGTACTGCCCTGACCCTGTTTGGGCGGCAAGCATATTTTAGCTCACCATGGAGCCAAATGGACCCTCACTGGCTCCAGAAGGCGCTGCAGGAACCTAGGCCCCCTGGCGGCTCACTGGATAAGCTAGTTGAGGATTGGCATGTCCGACTCCCGGCAGCCATTGACGAGATCGGTCCCCAATGCCCTCTCCGCCCTTGTTTGAAGTGGGCTCCTTGGTTTACCCAGGAGCTGCAGCTGATGAAACGAGTGCTTAGACGACTAGAGAGACAGTGACGGCATGCTCGCAACAAGGCAACAAGAGCATCTTATAGGACGTTTATGAGATCCTATGAGATGGCAGTCAAAGTCATGAAAAGAGAGTTCTACGCGGCCTTGGTTGCATCTGCTAGCTCACGCCCGGCACAACTGTTTAGAATTATTCGGTTGTTAATAGATCTGCCACAGAGCAGACCAAATGTTAGGAAATTGGATATTGGCTGTGAGGCTTTTGCGAGCTACTTGCAGATAAAGTCTTGTCACTCCGCTGCGACCTCCCCGCCACAGATGAGACAGTGCATGAACTCAAGGCTCCATGAATGTCTTCTGGTCCCATTCTGGATTATTTCAGTCCACTCAGCCTTGAAGAAGTCGACAGATTTCTCTCAACTGTATGGCCAACCTCGTGCAGCCTTGATCCATGGCCTTCATGGCTTATAAAAGCTGGTGCAGAATGCAGCAGCCAGGCTGTTGATGGGTCTCTCTGTCTGAGAACACATGCAGCCTGAGCTGAAGGTGCTGCACTGGCTGCCTATAACATACCGGATTCGCTTCAAGGTGCTGTTTTTGACCTTTAAAGCCTACATGGTTGGGGACCTGTCTACCTGAGGGACCGCCTTTCCCCATATATTCCCCAGAGAGCACTGAGGTCAGGGACACAAAACCACCTGACTCTCCCTGGCCCAAAAGACGTCAAACTGGCTGTCACCAGCTTTAAGAAAGCCATTAAAATATGGCTTGTAAAAAAAGTGTAGTAATATCACAGTCCATCATGCACTGGACCAACAACACAATTTTACATATACCCTTATCTCACTCATGTGATATCTGGGTAAGCTTAGTTACTAGGTTCCTGGTTGGGGCGGGGGATCCCCCACTTTTGTGAGTTCTGGCCTGCTGCTGGCTAACTGGCTGGAGGGGGAAACCCCACCCCCAAACAGACATCCCCATGTAACATCAATGATGTACAGACATCACTTCCGGAAGTGACATCATCACATCAGTGCTGACACACTACTTTTTGGGCAAAATTCTATGGTTTGTAGCCATTTTTACCATAAAGTTTTGCCCCCCAAATATAGCATTATCCTGACGTTGCTGATGTGATAACGTCACTTCTGCAAGTGATGTCAGCATGTTGCCGACATCCCCGCCCACCCCCAGAATGCCCCCCAAATCTCCCTACCGGCAGAAGGAAGGCATTTGGCAGCCCTATATATGGGACTGCCTTTTCCCATATGAACCTGCCCATTCACTCCAGTCATCTTTGGAGGCTCTGTTTCAGTTGCCCTGTCATCTGAGGCCGGATGGGTGACAGCCCAAGAAAGAACTTTCTCAGTTGTGGCACCAAAACTTTGGAACTCCCTCCCCAGATAAAGTCATCTGTCTCCCTGTAGTGGTGTCTTCCGCCAGCAGGTGAAGACCTTTTGTTTCATTTGGCATACCTCCAAACAGCAGTTGTTTGTTTATGTATTTTTATTACTTATTTTATCATTTGAAAACTTGTTTTTCATTGTTTGAATGTTTAATGTTTTTATTTGCACCATCTTGGAGGACCTGATTGGGTGGAAAAGCAGCATAAAAGTATTTTAAATAAATAAATAATTGGGGGGAAACAAATGGTGGGAAAATCTAGGAGACTGGCAATGTAATCGTAAACATGCATACTCAGAAGTAAATCCCTTTATGGTCAATGGCACTTATTCTGTAGTAAATTATGTTTAGGATTACAACCTAAGTATACAGTTGAAATCCTTTAAAGACAAACATTTAAAAAGTGATGAGAAGGAGGAAATATGAGTCACTACAATAGTTAAACAATTAGCTTTGTTTAAATATTGACCCAGCCATCAATCTTACTGCCTCACTAAAACAGCTAATTAAAAAGCAGCTATACAGTTCACAATAATTTTTTAATTGAATAAGAGTGCCATTTAAACATCTACTTTCTAAATGGGCTTTTGCAAAATGCCATACTTGTTGCTAAAACTAACACAGTGGGTTCCTTTTGCAATTTACCATTGGTCTTTCGATAATGTATGTTAAGTGATTGCCAACTTTCAGTTGGTGAGGCCTGATGAAGTGGACAAGCTGCTCAGCAGAGTGCAGCCCTCCACATCAAGACTCAACCCTTGCCTTTCATGTAGGGTTGCCAGGTCCTACCTTCTTCCTGGCGGGCGGGGGGGAGGAGCTTCGGGCCTTGCTGGTGGGGGAATCCTCGAGTGACATCACCACGTCACATGGTGACACTCTAGTTCTGTGGTTTGAGCCCAAATTTACCATAGAGTTTTGCCCCAAAACTAGAATGTTGTCGTGTGACATCGATGACATGATGATGTCACTTCTGGGTGACATCATCATGTCGCATTCTGGGGCATCTGTGGGTGGGGTTTCCCCCTACTGTCCCGCTGGTACCCAGATCCTATTTTTCTGGTTGCTGATGTCAAGGTAGAATGGGTTGGTTGACTCAGGAAATAATAAACATCCTTCTGCAAGAGGTGTAGTTCCAATGACTTTGGAAGAGATAGGCATGAGACCCTTTCCTGAAGCAGGTATCCTTTAATTGTAGTGACCTAAATAACTACTGTTTAATGGCCAACATTCCTTTTTGTGCTTGTACAGGTGGGGGTTGCATAGCTTCAGGCAGTCATGGAAGAGATGACTTATCTAGACCAATTGTAAAGGTAACGAAATGCAACATTACAAAGGTGAAAATGTTTGATGCTGTTACACAGTGATATTTTAACCTTATGTATTGGCAAGTCAAAAGTGATTTAAATGAGACTGTAGAATGTAAGAGCAGGAATACACAGCAGATTTCTAATTATTTCAGTGTTTTACAAGTATTTTCCCCTAAGTTTAAGACTATTGTTGATAGCTACATAATAAAGCATAGTTTGACCTAGGTTTCTTCCACAAACAAAAATTCTTTCACAAACAAAGAATAATTTTGAATTCAGAAAGCAACATTTTAAATTTAAAAGCAAGAAAAGCAAACTGTTTCTAAATTAAACTTCTAACAGTGCCATTCTAAGGACAGTTACAGCCATCTAAGCCCACTGAAGTCAATGGGAGTAGAAGGGTGTAACTCTGCTTTGGATGGCACTGTAACTGTTTTTTCACAAGACATTTTTTTTCTTCAAAACGTTTTATTTGTATGCAGATTTATAAAGACCTAACTAACTTAACAAATTCGTTAATCAATTAAACTATACAATTAACTGACTAAGATTTGTGTTATGTGATAACCCTAGTATTGACTGGTTTTGATTTCTGATTTGTTTTGATTCCTGACAGACAATCCTCATTAAGGGAGAAATCATGTTTACAGATTAACATGAAACCCTTTCTCCCACTAAGATCAGTTGGTAACTTCTACCTATCCTAATAGAGCTGTCTGAAAGCAAGTACAACCTGTTAACTCATGGGTTAACTCACCATGCTACATATTGTCTTAAACTATTAAAATTGTTTGGAGCAAATAATAAGAGACAGATGATTTATTCAAGAAGGTAATTTTTAATTGTATGGATGATCAATCTAAGGCTCAGATCACATATCACACTTTTTTACGCAGAGGTAATCTCTTCTTAGGACAAAACCCCCAACCACTGTCATCTGGTAAACGTATGGAAGAGTTTGTAACAAGCAGCACTTTCAAGGCTTAACCTGTGCCCCAGATTCTCAGAGCTTAGCTCTGACTCCAGTTTTCAATGCTAGGAGTCAACCCTACAAGATACATAATAAGAATATATTGAAGGATGCATGAGTAATAAAGTGCATTTCCTCCTTTTAATTGTTGCGGCATACTTTGAGGATCTGCTGATTACTGAGCATAGAAAGGCATTTACTAAAGTTTGCATGGACATTTTACAACTCTCAACAGGACTCCACATGATGAACAAGTTTGCTCTTGTGACCACAGACCTATTGAAGATCTGGCCCATGTGACCTTTTGATGCCCAAGGTGTACAGAGGATCAGGAAAGAAACCTTGAAAATATGTTATTACAACTGTCAGGGAATTCAGATCTGAATAAACTTCTAACACAAAGTAATTTTTGTTATGGTGTAGTTCATTATTATGAAATATTATGAAATTAATCTTTGTTATTATGGTTGCGAATTTTATACTATAGCTGGCAATGCAACTGTTTGTGTTGTGATTTTATGATTCTGTATTTCTTGTTTGCAATGACTTTTGACTCAATGCAATAAAAGTACACATAAACTTGAAAGTGCATTTCCCTCATTTCTGAGTAATCCTAGCCAGTCTCAGTTACCTTCAGGAAACAGGGATAAAATTTCTAAATCAGAAAGTGTGCTTTCCAAACAGACTTGAACCTCAGTATCTCTGAAGGAGAAATGCTTATATGAACCCAGCTGTCCTGCTTTCTATGTTCTTTCTGTATTCAAAAGTGGCCTTTTGAACCTCTTTATCAACATCTTAGCAAGAGTATAGTAATGTTCAGAAAATAACAGGATGCAGTCTTTTAAAAAGAGACCTATCCCCACCCTTAATATGGATATCATTGTTGTCACTGTATGTGATTAAAAATGAAACTGTTGGCAAAAAAGCTAAAAGAGATCTCCAAGACATCTTGTTAAAAATAATAATAATTGGGAGAGCATTGGTAAATCAATTATTGAATGTTTATAATTTCAGACATGGTCCATGGACCCTCTATTGTGCACAAAATTAATGTACTATTCTGAAATAAGAAAAAGGTTAAAAAATTATTTCTTACTTTCTACGGAACATTTCTGCAAAAATGCAGCCGACGCTCCAGAGATCAACTGGTGTTGCATAACTTGATTGAAGCAAAACTTCAGGAGCTCTGTACCATAAAGTGACAACCTACAATACAATGAGGAAAAGCGAACATCTGAATAATTTAATTCAAGGTCACTGCTAAGGAAAACACCCTTTTTTAGATTATAAAACATTAAGCATTGTGTTAGTACATTATTTTCTGTAAACTTATAATCGTATTAAGTTATAAATAACAACAAAGCAGTTGCTACTCACAATAACATTCTTTTTTTTTTTAACTGTCCAAATGGACAGGGTTTTATTTTATTTTTCCACGTAGCAAAATCACAATACAAAACAGTACAATACAATACAATACAATACACAAACGTACAACACAACACACACACGGGGGTGTTCACTATTGCTTAACATCAGCTTAAGTACACCCTATATGTTATTACCTCCAAACCTTTTCCATTTATGTGAGTGTATTTTTCAGCTCTCAGCTTACTTACATTAAAGTTTTTCCAACCACTATCTAGTTGCTTTTAATCTAACACCTTCTACTCATTTAAATTGTACCAATCATAAAATCGTGACCAAGTGTTCTGAAAGGTGGATTCAGTATGTCCTTTCATAATCAAAATCAACTTTTCACAATAACATTCTAAGAAGGGGTTATAGCACTATTCTGCAGTTACCTTATTTAGAAACTCTTTTAAAACCTATTTTTGGACAAAATATCTGGGACAGGTGAAGGGAACATTTAAAATCAATAACAATAATGCTATAAATGGGAAAATTGGGAAAATTATTTGTGACAGTTGTGATTTACACAAACATTTAAAGGGTGAACAAGATAATATTGCTGCTGCTTTTAGACATGCATAGCTAGAATTTGGAAATGTGCCCTCCCTTGTTAGAATACTATTTTGAAAGGAAAAAACACACAACAGAACTTGAGATTAATAATGATAATGCTTATTAAGTGTGTGTGTTGAAAAGTTCACAAGTGGTCCAGTTGGTTCAAAATCTTGTTCAGTATTATGATCTCGATTTCCAACATGTTTTAGAAAAAGTTCAGAATTTAAGGGTAAAAGAAAGCTGAGAATAGTTAACTTTGGGTGTAAATGACTGTGTAAACTGGCTCTGCAACAGAAGAGTGGTGTATGTTTAATCCTCTGCACTTCCCCTGGTTGGTAGCTTTTACATTAATGATTCTTTAGGCTTACTCACTTTACTGTTGGACATAAGAGGCTGTTTGAAAAACCCGCATGGGTTGGTTTTCTGCCTACTCACATTGCTGGTACTTCAAGGATCCAGCTTTTTGTTATGTAATGTGATGCACTCGTAATCCTATTGCACTGCTTACTTCATGTCCCCATCCTGTTGACTGTATTGATTTACACTGTATAATCCACCTTGAGTTTCAGTGAGAAAGGCAGACTATAAATAATAAAAATAAATAAAATTGATAGCAGTGATGTGGGGTGGGGGGAGAACCCACACTTGAAGTGATGTGCTAAAATATAGATCCTGCACTGGAAATGTATCTATGTCCACATCTGCCTCACAGGAAGGGAAGCAACACACGCAAGGTTTCAGGAAGCCAGATGAATGAAGAAGTCCATAAAAGAGGTCCAGTTTTTTCCTCTCCTGTACCCATTTCGTATGACTTCTGGGGAAGAAGGACAAGGTTTCGTGATTCTGGATGTTGCCTCTGCATCTTGTTCAGGGACCTGATGAATGCTTTTTATGCTAGCTGAAAAAATATGAATTTCCAAGACAATCAAACTGTGGTCCCCTTCTGTGGGAAGAAGTTCACAGAAAATATTCACACTTGGGCTGACTTTTTCTTGTTAGTTACAAAGCTTTGTTTGCAACAGTTAATAATTCCTTTCACCAAAAGGAAATGCAATTCCTTTTAGAGAAGTGGGGAAAGGTGCAGTATCAATAGCTGCCCTACTCTTAGTTTACGACTGCCATTCCCCAGGTTTCAGTGGGGAACTCCCTGATTTTTAGGGCTTCTACCTGCCGCTGGACAGCAGGGAAACACTGCCTCCACGTGCTGACATCACACAGAAGTGATGTTATCACGTCTGTCCGGGCTGCTCCTGCCCTGTCCCAGCATGATTGAGCAATGTCACGCACCCCATCTCCACATTTGGTGGGCCCCCACCAGTTGCTGTCAATGGGACAGATCTTTTCTCACCCTTGGAGATTGCCTAAGGTCTTAAATGGGCCAAGAGGGGCTGGCTCCACCCCCTTATTTAAGTCCTGATGCTGTGAGTCAGGACAGACTGGTGTTGGTTGATTACTCTGGCCAGTGCATCTGTCAGGCCATGCCAACCTTCTTTGCAGCAGGGCTAGGCAGGCTCGGATGGGGAGCCCCAACTGCCACCAACTCCACCCACTGCTCAATCTTCCTGGGGCCAGGGCTGAGTCAGGCATTCCCTCGCTGGCTAACTTGGCCCTTGTTTTATCCTTGTTTTAAAGGGCAGTTTTATGGACCTAGGAGTGAACTCCACTGAAGTTAATAGACATACTTGTGAGTAAGCCATGGTTACAACTGGGCCACTGGTTTTCCTGCAAATTGTAGTAAATCACCACAGATATATCTATCCAAATTATTCATTTTTTAACCTCCCATGTCTCTGGTCACACGCATACGCTGGCAATACACTTCTTCCATATCTCCAGCCACCCTCCCCATTAACAAAGGAGGAAGAGGAGAAAGGCATCTTCTTCTACTGCGTCTGCTCTGTTACACTGATTCAAGCATATTGTGTTAGAAAACCGCCCCTGCCCCACCCCCTGCCTCATTTCAGTGTGGACCAAAGCATGAAAGATTAACAGGGTGGAGGGAGTAAAAAAAACCACAGGCGTGCAAAGCGCAGGAGTCCACAGGTCAAGACTGAAGCACAAGGGGCAGCTCCTTGTTACTCTCTGGGTCTCCTTGAAGGCTGCCTCTCTGGCACCAGTCCCTGAGTGTTGGCCAGGCATAGGAAGGATGGAGCTCTGTGCCATTAGCAGCTTCAGGAACAGCAGCAACAACATTTGGCAGGAAGGAGGGAGATTTGTTCACTGCTGCCACCTCCCCATTGGGGTCCTGGCTGCTGGGAGGGGCTGGTTGCTCCACAGGAGCTGAAGGAAGATAAGCCCCCGCCCCCGATGTGATGACATCACTTCTGGATGACATCAGCGCATTGGAGACATTCCCACCCACTCCCAGAATGCCGCCCCAAATCCCCCCACCAACAAGATGCAGGGACCTGGCAACTCTATCTTAATTTTAGTCTCTTACAGAGCTGTTCTGAACAAAGTTACACCCATGGTCTTGGAAGGATGTAATTGTTTAGAGTTACACTGTTAAAGTTTTTCCATTTTTTAAAAAATGACAGGCTGGATTCTGAGACTCCCTTCCACTCCCTGACTTCATTTGGCCAAGTATTCCTCCAATGGATAACAAGTTTCTCATCAGGAAAAAAAACCTGATGAAAGAGAATTATAGCTATGAAATACTATAGCTTGAGTACTCTAAAAATGTGACCTTTCCTGTTGACAGTAATGTCACCATAAAAAAACAAAAAACCAGCCTGGATCCCCAAGACAAAACCATGCACCTGTTCTACAAAGAAATAATTTGGAAATGAATTTACTTGTGTGATTTATGCATTTATTCTAAATTGCAACCACTCCAGGAACCTTTGGCTGAGATATGTAATTTAGATTTCTTTTCAAGAACAAAACAATAAATACAAGTTCAGGTGAGGGGTTAAGATTATTGCAGTGGGGAGCTGTCTATTAATAATTTGGAATGCTTAAAGCTTTCATCAAGAAAAATCAGAAAGTATCTGCGCTTTAATAAACAGATCTGCAGCATTTAGTCGCAAAGTATATTATGAATACTATACTCAGGGTTTGCAGTCTTTTCCACTTGCTTTCAAGGAATAACCACAGATAACTTTTCTGTGCAAAGAATCTTCTTTTAAAAAGAACAGAGAAATGCACTGAATCTGTGCGAAGATACTTCCGGCTCTCTCCTTCCTTTTCTCACCAGAGAAACCAAGCAAATATTTGTAGACATTCCATTCACAGTGGCAGTTAAGCAGAAGTGAAAATTATTATGAAGACAGGATATGGTGAGCTCAAGAATTAGCTCATCACTTCCTTTTTTGCTTTGTTTAGAAAACATTAGCATTATATCACGAGGAAGTAATAATAGGGCATCTCTGTGTGTCCAGAAATACTAGAGAAAACTGGAGGAAGGACAAAACAGAAAAGTCTTTTCAGGATAAAGCTTTGGCTTTACATATGTTCTCTATATAATCAAGGCAGAGCCAAGGGGGACGGAAAGGGCAATATGGCTCTATCAAAATCAGTACAAGTCTTCTTGTTAGATTCTGTGGAATTTTGGTTGGAACCAACAGTGAGTCACCATTACCTCAGACAAAGAATCAGTATACCTTGTTAGTTTACTTAAAAGGAATTAGGTGATCGGTTAGCAGTCAGACCCCTCCTCCCGCAGAAGTGTAGTTAGCATCAGAGAGAAAGGAGAACTCTCTTCATATCAATATCACCTCCAAAAATCTTAAGACATTGCGTGGCCTGAAATGTCACACAAAACAGATGCCAGCAAGAGTCAAAACAGAGACAGGCCTTGGAAAATATTTCTGGTTTTGGATGGGGAAGTCAGGCAGTCGATTAATAACCTCTCCCTCACCCTTCAGGAAATGAATAATGGAGCTCCCAGGAAAACTCTGAACTAACCTTCCTCCTGATCTTTTTACCCTAATTTGCAACCATTTAACACCATTTATAAAAACCTGGTAGTTTTCCATCCAGCAATCGCAGGGTCATCAAGCAGCTATTAGCGTCCCAGGTACTGCCATCCAAAAACATCTGAAATCTCATCAAGTTTTTGTTTATCTCTGGACAAACCCATCAAGATACTGTTTGGGGGGCAACTGCATCAGCACAACCCCACTGAACAATTTTCCTATATTAAGCACACCCAGCCAGCAGTCTGTGTGTGTGTGTGTTCTTGATGTCAAACCTCACACCCCCCACTTGCATGTGGTTCTCCTCTCTGCTCCTTGAAACACTGGCTGTTTTGCAGCTGCCTTCCATGGACCTCTTTGTCTAGATTGGTAAATATTGCCTCTCCAAACCCTGTCTCCCCTGCTCCTCTCTTTAATTCCCTCTTAGCTAGTTTGTGTGTTTGCAAGTGTGTTCTGTTTGTGTTTTCTTGCCCTTTTTATTATTTTTCAATAAAACAACTTCCAGTTGAACATCTCACTGATTTTGAGAGTTCTCTAAGGGAAAATCCTGGTACACATTGGTGGAGATCCCAGTTAGCCACTTCTTGCTAAACTAATTCTTACCCTCCCCCAATTAAGAGACTGCCAATTTGGGTAACAGATCAATCAACTTGGTGGTGTAATTACAGAGGCAAAACTCCTATGCAAGTACATTCCCACCAAAGTGGCACCTGATGTTTGGCTGCTTCCTATGTCACTTAGTTGGCTATTCTCAAGAGTGGTACTAATGGTGATTTATAAAGGCTGCTACAGAATATTGATATATATTGCGGATATTGCAGGGTTTTTAGCACCAGAAATCAAAATGCTTAACCATAAGTCTTTATTTAGTAATACTATAAATACTGATGGGCAACTGAATTGCCAAAATATTATGGAATTATCTTTTAAAAATATTTTATGACTAACAAGAGGGCTTTATAAGTAGGGCCAATGCAAAGAATGGAGGGACGGATCCTTAGTGTTAATATAGCTAAACTGTAACTCTTGCTTCCCTGATGTTGTATCTGCATTTATCTTATGAATGAATGAATGAAATAATTGTCACCTCGAGGTTGGACTACTGCAATGCTCTCTACATGGGGCTGCCCTTGGTGCAACTCCGGAAGCTGCAGCTGGTGCAAAATGCAGCAGCCAGGCTGTTGATGGACCTCTCTATGCAAGAGCACATCCAACCTGTGCTGAAGGCATTGCACTGGCTGCCAATAGCATACCGGATTCGCTTCAAGGTGCTGGTTTTGACCTTAAAGCCCTTTATGGTCTGGGACCTGCCTACCTGAGGGACCGCCTTTCTCCACACGTTCCCCAGAGAACACTATGGTCAGGGTCGCAAAATCATTTGCCCCCCCCCGGTCCTAAGGATGCCAGGCTGGTATCAACTAGGACCAGGGCCTTTTCTGTGGCAACTCCAACCTACTGGAATGAGCTTCCAGATTACATCAGGGCCCTGCTGGACCTCTCACAGTTCTGCAGGGCCACGAAAACAGAGCTCTTTCGCCAGGCATTTAGGTAGGAGCTGTGTTATCATCTATCCTCTGTGCCAACCTATTTCCAGCCTGAACCCACCGATAATGGATGGACCGATAAATGCACTTTATTGTAGCGACACCGCCATTGTTCTGTTAACTGATTTTAATAACTTGTGTATTTTATACTGATATTTACATTGTTGTTTATCTATTGTTTCTTGTGTAAGCCGTTCTGAGCCTGCTTTGGTGGGGAGGGTGGGGTAAAAATCAAATAAATAAATAATAATTACAAATGAATGAATAAAATAATTACGAGGCAGTAGTCAGAATGGTAAAGCTTCGTATAGTAAGATCAAACATTTTCTGTTTTGTCAATTCTTTTTGAGCTTCAGGAAGGCTAATGCTTTTGGAGAGTTAGTCTGTTTGTTTGTGAGTTATTTGAAAAATAATTTTCATTAATACGGATCTTCTTGTAGCTGAGCTGTATGTAATGCTGTATATAAAAATGCATTTAACACATTGTGCCAGTTGTATGTTTACTTGTTTTCTTATTATTCAATCTGGCACCAGATATCTTAAAATCAGGCACCACCAAACCTTTTCAGCTTGTGGACACCTCTGGAATTCTGGCACAGGGCAGTGGGCACAGCCACAAAACAGCTGCTCCAGGAGGCAGTGCCAACCACAAAATGGCTGCCACAAGAGGGGGAACCAATCACAAAAAAAATAATAATCAGGGAATGAGGTCATACGTAACTCTAATAGTAACTCTTAAAACACTTCAGGCAGAAGTTCTGTTTAACAGGATGCCCTTTAAAATTAACATATTGTTTTAAAATATTTTCTTGTCTACACACAGCTTACCTTTAGTAATGCAGTGAAGACCTTTGAGCTGTGGTGGCAGCTGCTAGCAAAGCCAAGGTTTTTAAAAACTGCACAACCAGCCAGCTCTCCAGTGATTAATAAAAGGCCCTGCTGGGCAAAGCCCCGCCTGGCCCCGCCTACTTTCTAAAACACTTGGTGAGCACCAGGAAAGGTGCTGGGCAGGCACTATGGAATCCCACAGGCACCGTGTTGGGGATCCCTGTTGTAAACAATATCCCTACAGAGGGGGAACTACACCTTCCCTTTAATTAGTGGTGGAATTCATTCAAAGCCAGAAAACCACCACTACTCTACTGTTGATTCTAACAGTGCAGTCTTAAGCGGAGTTAGGATTCAGATGGGTGCAACTCTGCTTAGAATTGCACTGTAAGAGGTACAAACTGATCTCTTTAGCAGGGTGCGTGAAAGTTATTTTTCAGCCATATTTCCACTTCACTTGTAATTTAATATCTACTTTTCTGTACAGATTACTATTTAGACACCTATTATTCCTGCTGGTTTGGTGAAACACCAAAACTATGCTTTGTTTTTTTTTAAGAGCCAGCAAAGAAACTGAAGCTTCTCCTTGTTCAATCAATTTATCATAGTAGTTTCAAGTTCAACATGCATTATGGTATGTCCTGCTTTGTGCATCTTGCATCTTGAAAAGGAATGATAATGGCTACAGAAGATAATTTGATGAACAGAGACGCTATAGACTTCGCTATACACTTTCTTTAATGGTTTAACCAAAACTTTAATCAGAATCTTGTGCTATATTTCTAGGAAGAACCACATCCTAGAATGGTGATGCTTTTTTAGAATCTTTTTAGGTATATCCGTTCTGAATATGTGCAGAGTATGTGTGTGTGTGTAAACACAAGCAGAACATACTTTATCTTGATACAGTGGTTTTTCTATCAAGCATTAGGAACACATGCACAATTGTTATTGCATACAAAAACCTGTGTTTTCCTAGCAAAGCATAGCTAATATGGTTTTCCTCCACAAAGAGCACATTTCAAAGAATTCTGTTAGATTATATAACACTCATTTCTAAAAAAACCCCAACCACATAATTAAGAATATGAATGCTATAGCTTACATTTTAAAAAAAACAGTGCAAATCCTAAACAGAGTTACACCCTTTTATGCCACTGAAGTCAACATGCTTAGAAGGGTGTAACTCTGCTTACGTTTGTACTGTCAGTACTACATGCAGTTCATTCAAGTTTCTCATTTTGTGGTATGGAATTGTTATGACAAGTCTTTCCAAAAGAGAACTTGATTCTCCATACCCCTATGGCAAAGGAGTATCCCTACAGGGAACATTTACCCTGCTCTTCTATCATGTTTGGCCTTCAAGAAGGCTTACAAAATCAATGAAAAACAATAGCAACAAAATCTTGCACACTGATACCGAACAGTTAATATCCATGCAAAATACCTTCTGCCATGGAACTGCTCAACTGTTTGAAGAAACCTCTTACATAAGTTTTATGTACTTTCTACCTTAAATATATGCCCCTGAGCTATGCATTTCAAAAAGACCTGGAGGAGGAGGAGGAGGAGATTGGATTTATACCCCACCCTTCACTCAGAGTCTCAGAGTGGCTTACAAACTCCTTCCCTTCCCCACAACAGGTTGGTGGGGCTGAGAGAGCTCTGAGAAAAGTGTTCTTTCAAGAACAACTCTGACAGAACTATGGCTTGCCCGAGGTCATCCAGAAGCTGCAAGTGGAGGCATAGGGAATCGAACCCAGTTCTCCCAGATTAGAGACCGCCCACTTAACCACTACACCAAACTGGACAACACATTTTTTCTTTTCCTTTCCCTAACAGGAGGCACCCTTTCAGTAGGGACTGCTGAGGAGGTTATGTTCTTGGGCAAATTATCTGATCTCCCTGTCTTTCTGGGCACAGAGGTCTTTATAATCTTCCATATATACTAACAATGTAAAACACAATGCTGCATGGGTTGTTTATGAGCTCGCCAACTCTGGGTTGAGAAATTCCTGAGGATTTGGGGGTGGAGCCTGAGGAGGGCAGGAAGGGAAGAACCTCAGCAGACCACAGAGTTCACAGTCCAAAGCAGCCATTTTCTCCAGAGAAACTGATCCCTGCAATCTGAAGTTCAGTTGTAATTCTGGGAGATTTCCACACCCTATATGGAATTTGGCAACCCTACCTATTCTGCATCTACAACACCTCCAGAATGGGTGAAATCTGAAATTTTTCACAGAGTAGAACTTTTTCAAAGGACAGACTACAGAGGGAACAGTTTAGCTTTGAGTTTAGTTTTGCCTAATCAGCTACCAGGGGCTGTTGAGCTAATTTAAAATATACTTTTGGGCTCTTTTTAGTCTCAGTTTGGTGTAGCGGTTAGGAGCATGGACTCTGATCTGAGAGAACTGGGTTTGATTCCCCACTCCTCCAAATGCAGCTCTCTCAGAACTGTTTTCTCAAGAGCAGTTCTTGAAAGAGCTCTTTCAGCCCCACCTACCTCACAGGGTTGTTGTGGGGAGCGGAAGAGAAAGGAGATTGTAAGCCACTCTGAGACTCCTTTAGGAAGTGAAGGGTGGGGTATAAATCCAATTCCTCTTCATCTATTTTTGAGGCCCCTGAGGGTAGCTTGGTAAGCCTAACCCTCAGTGACTCTTATAGGGCTCCCAGACTCCAGCTTTTGGAGCAGAAGTTATCTCTTGTAAATCTTAAGGTGGAGAATCTTTTTTCTTACTCTATAAATCAAAGCAAAAAAATTGTGGCCAAACTGATTTATACCAGAGATAAGAGTTATACTCATTTTGATGCTCGGAGGACATATTCTCTGCTTCCCTTGGGCCTTCAGTCTAAGGGTAAATTCCCTTCTTCTTTAGATTCCTTGGTTAGCCCAAGGTTAGATAGGACCTTTATGCATTCACGGTTCAACTGTCCCTTTTCAATGTTATTACTGGGTTGTCTGCGAAGGATCCCTTTTTCAGATTGCCCCCTCCAGTCAGTAGACTCTCTTGTACATATCCTCCTGCACTGTCCTTATGTGCTCCAATTTAGACTAAAATGGATTGTGTCATGCCTTGATAAATGGACTATGCTTCCTCTAGCGACATCAAAACAAAAGGTTCAATTCCTCTTAGAGGATTCTGATTCCCAACGTACTTATTTTGTTGCTCTATTTCTAGAGGCTGCAGAGAAGTGTCAAAGGGAGGTGTTTTTAGACATGGGGTTTATTTAAGTTTTTTGGTTTTATTGTCCTTCAGAGTCTAAGAACAGGGGATGAAAGTAGGAGGATTCTCTTTACTTTCAGACTCTGAAAGTCAGATGGACAACAGCACTTCCTTTGAATCTAGAATCCACTTAATATATAAATAATGGATACGAAGGACTGTCCAGCTTAATCTTTTAAAGAAACTTAAAGGAAAATCAAACCACTAATATGGACAAATGCTTGTCAGAGATGCTCTAGGCTGATCCTGCATTGAGCGGGGGGGAGTTGGACTAGATGGCCTGGATGGCCCCTTCCAACTCTGTGATTCTATGATTCTGCATAAGAGAAAGGTTAATGTTTTATGAGGCATTTATTAACACATGACAAAAATCTCAGACAAGGGACCAATGATGTATCAAAATGGATCAAGAAAAAGCTTTTCTGTTACACCTTCAGGAGTTCTCTGTTCTGATATGTCTATCATTCAGGCTTCAACGACTAGTTCTGAAATTAAAATTAATTTAAAATTAAACAATGGTGTGTTGTTAGCAGGCTCATTTGAAATCCATTTCTGCACACCTTGATTTCCCCCCCTGCCAGTTGAAGGGTCAAAGACTTGCCACAAATAATGTTCAAGGTAATAAGTGCTTTCATGTTTCTAGTTCTCATGTCCGAGGGCACTCCATCCAACAAAAGGACAACAAGATAAGAATGATATTGCCAGTTGCTAACAAACACAAGATAAAAGGGCTCTTAAGGCTACTGATTAAGCAACAGCATTCTACACATTCCTCAAAGTTGAGAAAGTTTTGCCTGAGAAAGGCAGCTATGGCACATACGATATGGTACCACTAAACAAGTCTATCTCTATGTTTTCAAATTCCAGCATAGTAATGGTATGTTTCCCCTGTCTTCTTCACTGAAACAGAAACATTCTCTGGACATGCAGAAATTACTCTGTGCTGCCGTTTCCATTAAAACCTGTAACCATGTATGCTGGCAGGACAGAGAGGTTCTGTAAAACACTGTGGCTTCCAGCCAATATTTACAATCCCCTGGGTGGGAAATGCAGGGTGAAAGGCTCTTGACGGCAGGCTCCACAAGCTTTTGCTGTTGCCGACAATGACCTTCTGCTCTGTTTTCAAAGTACCTCCTATGTTAACCCATTGGAGACTTGTGGGCGCAAGAGTTTTAGGACGGAAATACCTTTTCCTGAGAAGTGCACTCCCCTTCTCCCCCTTTTCCAGGAATAAATCTGTCAGATTGTGACAGCATCTTGGGATAATGCAGTACAATCCAAATCCATTGTCAGGGTGATAGGGAAACGTCTCCCTCTTCCTCTCCCAAATAGATACTAGAGGTAGACATGCTCTCTCCCTATGACACAAAGCATGAAAGTTCCAGCTGCAAACAATGGGCTAGATTACAGTGTTGTGAAACAGCATATTGAGTCTGCAGGAGAGAAAAGGAAGCATCCAATTTAGGAAGAAATGCTTTCTTCCTGCCTAGCCAATGAGCTTTGCTGGAACTGGTTGTGGTGATTCCTCCTCCTGGCATATTCTCACTAAGGGAATTGTGCTTGAAATTAAAGACAGGCTAAAGCTGAAAGGGAGCATTCAATACACAGAGAACTTAGGTATACCTCAAAGATTTTACTTTCTTTTGTAGAAACAAACAGAGTCAGCAATACTACCCTACTGCTCATTTTACCATGTGTCAGATATACCCCTACTAAATTTATTATATTTCCTGTGACCTCTCCCACCATAGACAAAATTAGGTATACTATTAATCTGCTTTTTATACCAATCTAGTTTATATAGGTTTTATGCCAATTCTTCTCCCTCTTCCTGGCTCTAGAAATCTGCCAGGCAGCTATTAAAGGCACAGAAAAAAAATTAATAGAGGATATTTAGAATATCAAATTTGCCTCATAATTTGCAGTGCAATCCTTTGCACACTTACCTAGGAGTATTTCACTGAATACAGTAGGATTTATTGCTGAGTAAATCTTCATAGAAGTGCAGTGTTAATATCCTTCCCCATTGCTTGTATGACTCTTGCCCTTTCTGGTTACTTAAATATTCCAGGGGGAGGGGGCTGGTTGACTGGGTTCAAGAAGTAGTTTATACTTCCTTAAGAGACAGAGTGGTCGTCCCAGCCTTGAAACAGTTTGTGTTTCCCCTTCTAAAGAAGCCTAGGGGCACTTGCACACACAAATAACATACTTTCAATCCACTTTCAATGCATTTTACAACTGGATTTTACTGTGTGAAATGGCAAAATCCACTTGCAAACAGTTGCTGAAGTGGGTTGAAACGGTATTATTTAGCATATGTGAAAGTGCCCCTACCTTGACCCAGGCCATTTCAATAATCATCAACCAGTCTCAGACTTTGAGCAAGGTGACTTACTGGGTGGTTGCTGGATAATCCCAAACCTTCCTGAATGAAGCAGATCGTTTAGGTTCCTGTTTCAGGCCTAGTTATGGAACTGAAACAGCCTTGGTCACCTTGGTGGATGACTCGCATTAGAAGATGGACGTCTCAGCAGCTTTCAATACCATCAATCATGGTATCCTTCTGGACTGCCTATTTGGACTGGGATTGGGAGGCACCATTCTGTGGTGGTTCTAGTCCTACCTAGAAGGTAGGTTTCAGCAGGTGGGGGACTGCTGTTCAGTCTCTTGGCTTTTGGCCTGTGGGAAACCACAGCGTCCATCTTGTCCCCTATGCTCTTTAACAGCTAAATGAAGCTGATGTAGATGACATTCAGCTCTGTCTCACACTTCCAGCTGAGTCCTGGGAGGCTGTAGAAACCCTGAACCAGTGACTGGAGGCTGTTTTGGATGCAGGCTAATAAACAGAAGCTTAATCCCAGCAAGGCAGAAGTGCTATAGGTGGGCTGAAATTCTTACCCAGGATTTAAGGTGTCACCTGATCTGGATGGGTTTGCACTCTCTTTGAAGGGACAGAGTCGTAGTCTGGTGGTGCTCTTGAACCCTGGCCTACTGCTCGATAAACAGGTGACAGCTATGGCCAAGATCGCCTTTTACCAGCTTCCTTAACCAGCTGCGGCCTTTCCTGGATAGAAAAGGCCACTGTGATACATGCCCCGCTTACATCCAGATTAAATTACTACAATGTGCTGTACATTGTCCTTGACAAGTGTTCAAAAACTTCAATTGGTACAGAATTCTGCAGCCAAGCTGTTGACTGGAGTGGGTTGTAGGGACAATATCATTCCAGTCTTGGCCTACCTACCTTGGCTTCCAATTTGTTATTCCCAGTACTATCAGCCACTCAGGCAATTGGCTTTTTATAAGAGTTGTATGTTTTATACATTTTAATATGGTTTTTATTGTATTGATATTGTTGTTATATTTATATTGTTGGAACCCGCCCTGAGCCCATTAAGGGGAGGGCGGGATACAAACCCAATAAATAAATAAATACACCATTCAATGTACAAGTCTTGACCTTCAAAGCCATATATGGTTTGGGAACAACATGCCTGAAGGACCACCTAATCCCTTTTGAACCTGCCCAAACATTACAGCTATCTTTGGAGACCTTGTTTCAGTTGCCCTGCCTTCTGAGATTGAGTGGGTGGCAACCTGAGAGCGGGCCTTCTCTATAATGGCACCGAAGCTCTGGAACTCTCTCCCCAGGGAGATTCATCTGTCCCCTTCTGTTGCCATCTTCCGCCAACAGATAAAGACTTTTTTGTTTAGTTTGGCATTCCCTCAGTGACCCCTCCTCCCTAACCAATGTTTGTATGTTTTGTATGTATCTTAACTCTGTTTTTATATTTTTATGATAGTTTTATAATGTATGTTTTTATTATAATGGTTCCATAATGTTTTAAATTGTTAGCCACCTTGGCGGCTCTGGTAAGGACAGAAAGGTGGGGTACCTGCCTGTCAGCATCTGCAAAATATACTAGGGCCCTTCCCGGGAAAAAATGGTGGTTTAACTGCAGTACAGCTCCACCCCATCTTCTTGTGTGCTTCACCAACATCCTTCCTGAGGTAGTTGAATCTGGCTACTACAGTAGTAAAGTACAGCAATCCCAGATGGGCTGTGACCCACGCTTTGTGAAACCCTGATTCCATAAATGCCAGGGAAGTCATATAGTCTCACTTTGCCTTCTCACCGCTTGCTTTGCCACTTTCCTTACACCACAGGCTCACACTCTGTGATCACTTAAGGGGATTTTAACTAATTTTCACAAGCTAAAAGTAAGCTGAACTCAATTCTACATATGTTCTTGTTTTTCTCCTTCCTATCCCGCCTTCTTTATAAGCCATTCTTGGAGAAATCTGTCTCGCTCATTTTTTCTTTCTTCCTTTTTGTATACCTCTTAGCACAATTTTAAATGCTTAACATTATCATTATTAATTCTCATCAGCATCATAATCAACAACATTAGCAGTGTTTAAAGTTTTATATGCCACTTTTCAGCTTACCAAGCCATACAAACAATAAATTAAATAGAATACACAATAAAGCCAACAATATTTAATGGATTTATCCAATGCTCCCTCTAAGCTGTGGAATGTTGTGAGCAAAAATGCTACTTTGTGAGCTACTGATATTAAAGTAGTGAGCAAGCAATTTGGCTACTACATAAATTAGTTTGCTCTGGAGCCATCCTTCCTAAACTAAGACAAAAATGTGTGAGCTAGAGGCTAAAAAACTGTGAGCTAGCTCACACTAACTCAGCTTAGAGGGCACAATGGATGTATCCTACCTCTCTGCCCACTTTATATGTGTAGCCTTCCTTTCTCCCATGGCACCATCTTTGATGGGAAAGTTTCTTGCACTAGAGCCATATATTTAGCTGAGCAGAGTGATAGTATACAGCCCATTAAAAGTAACACCAATTATTATAACCCTATTAAAATAATAAAATATCAAGTAAGCATATTCATAGAAGACTTAGCAGCACAGATTTGGGAAATAACTGCCTAGGATGGCTACAGATGATCAAAAGACCAGAACAGATTACAGCAGGATAGTGAGGGTACAATCCTAACGCAGTAAACAGTCCAACTTTAATTTAATGCTTTTGATTTAATTTCAATCCATTCATTCTAGTCTGACCTTCTGGGGCAACAGAAAACAACTCCACACCATCCTTTAAATGACAGCACTTCAAGTACTTGAAGGTGGTTATTGTATCACCTCTCAGTTGTCTCCTCTCCAGGCTACATATACCGAGCTCCTTCAGCCTTTCCTCATAGGACGTGGTCTCCAGACCCCTCACCATGTTTGTTGCCATCCTGTGGACATGTTCCAGCTTGTCTATATCCTTCTTAAATTGCGGTGCCCAAAACTGAACACAATACTCTACGTGAGGTCTAACCAGTGCAGAGTATTTATTTATTTAGATTTCTACCCCGCCCTCCCCACAAGCGGGATCAGGATGGCTAACAAACAGGGGCACCATGTGCCAATGCATAAAACCAGATAAAACAGAATAAATTACCAAGAAATTACATAAAGTGCTTGATGCTCTTATACCATCACTTCATGTGCTCTAGACACTATACTTCTGTGATACCATCACTTCATGTGCTTTAGACACTATACTTCTGTTGATAACAGCCCAAAATCACATTTGCCTTTTTAGCTACCACATCACACTGCTAACTCACGTTCAATGTATGGTCTACTAAGACCCCTAGATCCTTTTTGTACATACTACTGCCAAGACAAGTCTCCCCCATCCTATAACTAGGTATTTGATTTTCCTACCGAAATGCAGAACTTTACATTTAACTCAGTTGAAATTCATTTTATTTGTTTTAGCCCAGTTTTCCAGCCTGTCAAGATCATCCTGTATCCTGACTCTGTCTTCCACCATATTAGATATTAGTGTCTCTTCGTAATACGCTGTGTGCTTGCTAATTCATATGTTCTAGCATGCACCGTTAATGAGCCTCCAGTCCTGAATATGGTGGAGGGATGGCTACAGTAGATGGTGCTAGGCATAAGAACATAAGAGAAGCCCATGCTGGATCAGGCCAAAAGCTCATCCAGTCCAACACTCTGTCACACAGTGGCCAAAAATACCAGGTGCCATCAGGAGGTCCAGCAGTGGGGCCAGGACACTAGAAGTTCTCCCACTGTTGACCCCCCCCAAGCACCAAGAATACAGAGCATCACTTGCCCCAGAGTCCCTATCTATACCTTGTGACTAATAGCCACTGATGGATCTCTGCTCCATATGTTTATCGAATTCCCTCTTGAAGCTGTCCATGCTTGTAGCCGCCACCACCTCCTGTGGCAGTGAATTCCATGTGTTAATCATTCTTTGGGTGAAGAAGTACTTCCTTTTATCTATTCTAACCTGACTGCTCAGCAATTTCATGGAGTGCCCACGAGTTCTTGTACTGTGAGAAAGGGAGAAAAGTACCTCTTTTTCTTCCTGCTCTATCCCATGCATAATCTTATAAACCTCGATCTTGTCACCCCTGAGCCATTGTTTCTCCAAGCTAAAGAGCCCTAAGCGCTTTAACCTTTCTTCATAGGGAAAGTGTTCCAATCCTTTTATCATTCTAGTTGCCCTTTTTTGCACTTTTTCCAAAGCTATAATATCCTTTTTAAGGTGTGGTGACCAGAACTGTACACGGTATTCCAAATGAGGTCACACCACTGATTTATATAGGGACATTATGATACTGGCTGATTTGTTTTCAATTCCCTTCCTAATAATCCCTAGCATAGCATTGGTCGTTTTTATTGCAGTTGCACACTGTCTCGACATTTTCAGTGAGTTATCTACTAAGACTCCGAGATCTCTCTCTTGGTCAGTCTCTGCCAGTTCAGACCCCATCAACATGTATTTATAGTTAGGATTTTTGGCTCCAATGTGCATCACCTTATACTTGGCCACATTGAACCCCATTTGCCACGTTGATGCCAACTTGCCCATCCTCAACAGATCCCTTTGGAGTGCCTCACAATCCTCCCTGGTTTTCACCATCCCGAACAACTTTGTATCATCCGCAAATTTAGCCACTTCACTACTTACTCCTAACTCCAAATCATTAATGAACAAGTTAAAAATCATTGGACCAAATACTGATCTCTGTGGTACCCCACTGCTTACCACCCTCCACTGAGAAAATTGCCCATTTATACTCACTCTCTGTTTCCTATTAATTAGCCAGTTTTTGATCCACAAAAGGACTTGTCCTTTTATCCTGTGATTTTTGAGCTTACTTAGGAGCCTTTGATGAGGAACTTTATCAAAAGCTTTCTGGAAGTCAAGGTAAACAATATCTATTGGGTCCCCCTTGTCCACATGTTTGTTCACCGCCTCAAAGAACACTAACAGGTTAGTGAGACAAGATCTTCCCTTACAGAACCCATGTTGAATCTGCCTCAATAGTTTTTGTTCATCAATGTGCCTACTAATTCTTTCCTTAATAACAGTTTCCACCAACTTACCCGATATCAGGATCAGACTGACTGGCCTGTAATTTCCCGGATCTCCACTGGAACCATTTTTAATGATGGGAGTGTCATTAGCTACCTTCCAGTCCTCAGGAATGGAGGCAGATTTTAATGAAAGATTACGTATTTTTGTCAGGAGATCCACAAGTTCACATTTGAGTTCTTTCAGAACTCTCGGATGTATGCCATCCGGGCCTGATGATTTATCGGTTTTTAAGTTGTTTATCAGTAGTAGGACCTCCTCTCTCGTCCCTTCAATCTGAATCAGGTCTTTCAACATCTGAAATCAGCGGTTCTGGAGTGGGCAAGCACTTCTCATCTTCCACAGTGAAGACAGAGGCAAAAAATGCATTCAGCTTCTCAGCCATTTCCCTATCATCCTTCACTACTCCTTTGACCCCTTGGTCATCCAAGGGCCCCACTGACTCCCCTGGCTGGTTTCCTGCTTCTAATGTATTCGAAGAAAATTTTATTGTTGGCCTTTATGTTTTTCGCTATATGCTTCTCATATTCCCTTTTTGCCTGCCTGATCACAGACTTGCATTTTATTTGCCATAGCCTGTAATCCCTTTTACTGACCCAATCAATATGTGGGTAGTTAAAATCACCTGTTATGACACAGTTTTTTTGTCTAGCCGCTATCTTTAATTCATTCATCATTTTATAATCCTCCTCTATCTTTTGATCTGGTGGGCAATAACAAACTCCCAGTATTAAGTTTCCTTTAGGGCCCACTATTTCAACCCATAGCATTTCCAGAAGTGAATCCAATTCTCTTACCCTCTCAATCTTACTGGACTGTATACCCTCTTCTGATATACAGAGCCACCCCACCTCCAACCCTTCCCCCCATCCTTCCGATATATATATGTAACCGGAATCACCATATCCCACTAATTTTCCTCATCCCACCAAGTTTCTGAAATACCCACAGTCTATTCCCCCCCCAACACCAAGCACTCCAACTCCCCGATTTTACCTCAGACACTTCTAGCATTTGTATAGAAACATCTATAATTTCCCATACATGTTAAGCCTGCAACCTTCCTCTTGCTGTCTTGAGACCTTGTCAGACACTCCATATCACTAGTCATGGTCTCAGTGGACAATTCCAATCCACCTCCCTGTAGAAAAGCAACAGCTACCCCCTAATCTCTCCAAGATGAGCCAACCTGAACCAGAAACTTTTCATCTCCTGTCGGCTTTCCCCCAATGTTCAGTTTAAAAACTGCTCTGCCACCTTTTTGATTTTAAGCGCCAGCAGCCTGGTTCCTTCTCAGGACAAGTGGAGCTCCCTTTTGTACCAAAAAGCATCCCAGTGCCTAACAAACTTGAAAGCAAGTAAAAAAACACTCATCCCTCTAGCAGCTCTGTCTCCTGCTCCTTCTCAGAGCTCAGCTGGGTCAGCTCTGCCTCTGGCAAGGTGCTGCCTTAAATAGAGGCCTTCCCCAGCAGAGGGTGGGGGAAGCATTCAAATTTACCCAGGCACTCAATTACGGTTAAACAATGCTCCTTCCTCACCCTCACTCAAGCAGCCGGGACTCTGCAACAACTCTAATCCCTTCCACACACTCCCCAAAACAGTCCTACCACACAATATCATCAGTTAGATCCCCTCAGCTGAAAGCAAGTAAAAAAAACCCTCACCCATCTAGCAGCTCTGTCTCCTGCTCCTTCTCAGAGCACAGCTGGGTCAGCCAAAAATATTGATGTGATTGTGTCAGCCTGAGTGGCCCATCTCCACTGATTTTGTGCAAAACCTCAGCTGTGCCTGTCTGGTAACCAGCTCTGTACAGGATGTGAACCAAGGGTCTTAGGCATAATAAATGTGTGCTGTTAACAGAGTGCTTATGCCTTTTGCTGTAGCCTTTCCTACCCTGATACATATGGCTGGCTTTGGCAGTCTGGACAATGGAGCATTTAAAAAAAATTAAAGCCAATGGAGCATTCTGAATGTTGATAATGTGGGTTTTTCCTGTATGCCCAGTGGGTATATGGTTACAGAAATGTTCTGGAGTGTAAGAGGTACAAGTTCTAGTCCTGCCTCTTTCTCCCTCTTGGTGTAATTTGAACACCCTCCCTCATGTTTGCTATGGGGGTTGCTTCTTCCCAGTGAGCTATTGGTGAAATAACAAGGATTTCATTAGTGAATGTACAACGGTGTGCTCCCTCGTGTCTGTGTCCTCCTTGCCATGCAAAGAGGTGCTCCTCAGCACTGTCTTTTCCCACTGAAACTGGAACCACTATGTGGGGAATGTCATGGCTTTTGGGGGAGGGGGATCCATTCCCTGACTCAGCTGTGGAAGTGTCCAGCTGATATAGTTGGAATGATCATCCTTCCTTCCCTGTGTGTCTGCCTGCCAAAAGGGCATGTGATTTTTGGAGGAGACTTGAACTCCCACGAGTGTACTAGTTACTGGGCTCCTACTGGACTCTCACAGTCCTCTACACTGGAAGGCACTGTATTTCTTTTGTACCTTCCCATGTGTCCTGTGGGTGGGTGGGGGACGTGTGATGCCAGGGAAGCATGCTGCCATTGGTGTGCATTTGTTATCTGCTTCTATGCATAGCCGACGTGGGAAAATGTTGGTATATTGCTAGGAACTCCAGAGCATTTGCTCTCAGCTCCGTGGAATTGAGTTTTTTCCCCCTTTTTCTTTTGGTATTTCTTTTTTTCTGCTGAGCCTGAGACAGCACAAGATACTGACTGTGCCAGAACTGCTTTGGCATTACTGATATGCTGATGTCCAGGGCTTAGGACTGAACTGTTAATCACTTAGCATACTGTAAAACTTCCCTATTTAACAAAGATTCAATTGCTTAACTGTTAAGAATAATGAACAGAACCGAAAGGTTATATCACAGCTCCTCAATTATGGCACTTCCTATTTTTACTCCCAAACAGCCAAGTTAAGTCACAGGCCTTTTCATTACATCAGCTAGCTCTAAATTCTTTCACTTCGTTGATGAGTTTAAAAGGCAGCATTCATCCCATCTGTGCTTCCCCTAAAGGCAGCTGTTGCTGTAAAGGCTTGCATTTTTTGCATTTTTTCCCCTTCTTAACATTAAGCAGTTATAAAACACCAAAACAACTCCATTGTCGCTTTTCAGAACTTTGCATGTACTTTAGACAGTATTTTATTTATTGCAACAAATCAGTATATACATGCAGTTAACAACTGATCTGTTCCATACACAGCATATAGTTAACACTGTACAACTGAAGCCAAAATATACACAGCTAAAAGGAATGTTACAGGGGGCCTCTCTCTTACTGAACAAAGCAGGCTCAGTTTGGCTCTTTTTCCCTAGGACTACCACATCCGCACATCGTTAGTTGGAAAATTCCAGATATATGCTGTAATTTTTTTTGTGCTTTCCCCCCTTCAGTGTCCAGATGCCACCCCCCCCTTATCTGTCCCTGCTAGTTTGGTTTTTTTGCCAACTGTGGTCAACAATTAATACAGCGAAAGGGGGAGGGGGGGAGAAAGAACACTCCCAGGCAACTGGCACAACCTCACAGGAAATACCAAATAAAAACTTTATTATGTATTGTTTAACTGTTTTGTTTGCCTGTAGGCCACCCTGCTATTGGTGTAATTTAGCAAAGCATGCTCCGTCTGGATGAACTGTGCGCAGACTCATTGTTCCTAGAGTCTGTCACGCACAATCCTTGCTTCAGCATGTGGCTCACTGAAGAAAAAGGAGAAGCAGCGTGGCAGGCCTCCAGCCCTGAGTTCCTTTTCATTAGCCAACTTGTGACCAAATGTTAAAACGGATGAGTAACCTTTTAATATTCATGTAATTAATTTACTCCCCACCCTTAATTATAAAAGTCCTCACATGAAAAGCTGTAGTAAAAGCACCAGCAGGAAAGGACCAGAGTGAGAGAGTGTGTGTGTGACAGAGAGACTGTATTCTTCCCCTCCACTCCCATCTGCTTGCTCTTTGGAATATGGAAGGTACCAAGATTACGCCTGGTTGCAAGCAGTGCTGAACAGTGGGGGAAATTCCAAGGCTTACAAGTCTGTCTGTGGCATTCTCTTGAATGTATTAATTAGTCTGGTACTTTAAATAGATTGTTCCTGTGCTTTTTCCATGCTGCAAATATAATGGCAATGGGATTTTAAAATTCTTTTTATCAACATGCAATTACAATGTATACTTCCTTATCGTAATCAACCAGCTAATCCACATAACTATTCATTCATATTTGGAGACAACCACCAGCAAAAATTCACTCTCTTAATTCACTTCATTTGCAGGGAAATTATAGTTTACATGTAATTTGACTAACTTGACAGTCTTACACATCGTCTGAAGCTGTGACCTACTACCATCATTTCTAAATTCCTTCCTGATAATATCATGGAATTTGGGCAAAGTCTGGCTGACTGCTATTTTTCAGAATGATTCATGACAGCGAGTATGTCTATCAACATTCATCCTAAACCCTACTAGCCTCCACCCCCCCCCCAATTTTGTTGTTGTGAGCCGCTTTGGATTTCTTTGGGGAGAAAAGTAGTATACAAATATATAACAATCAGTCAATAAATCTATCAGTTATCAGAAAAATTGAGGAACACAATACATTTATTATTTTGTGATTGCAATGTATATAACACTAAATGGCTTTAAAAATCCCCCAGAGTATTTACATCCCATTAATCCAATTTACAAATATTCCAACACATCAGCAATAACACATCAGTAAAATAAATGGGAATGCTTTAAAAAACAAATTGTATCATCACTATTGTAAAACCAAGAAATAATCAAACTTCAAAATAAAACTAGGATGTAATTTTTTTTCTAAAAATCTACCTTGTTTTTGTTGGTATTTTTATAGCTTTCACGAATTTCCATAAGACCATAGACGAGGGGGCCTTGCAGGGACTGCCGATGCAATCCTAAGCACACCTATACCCTTCTGATTTCAATAGGTTTAAAAGGGCGTAACTCTGCTTTGATTTCCACTGGAAGTCCCATAAAATGGTCACTACTGCCAAGAAGGCCTTAACTCTTTTGCCCACCAACCGTAATTCTATTTATTTATATATTTATTTCATTCGATTCGTAGTCCACCCTCCCCATGACGGGCTCAGGGCGGCTAACAGTCTGGGCATGTATGCTGATTATTAAAACAATAAAACAATAAAAACAGAGTAAAAACACTTGATGTAGAAGCTCATATATGAGGAAGCATTCCATTAGATACTCTGTAATCAAACTCTTTGGGACTTCAGAGATCAAAACCAGCATTTTAAATTGCATGTGGAAACTAATCAGGAACTGGTTTAGTTTTCTTAGCACACGTAGATTACATTTACTCATGTCAGGAGGTTGGTTGCTCCTGTCAGTAGGTTCCAAATTGGCTGCAGTTAAAGATAATCCTTCGGACCAAACCTCTACCACTGGTTTCTTGTACATCTCTTCTGTTGCTGTATCTGCTATAGATCCTACCTAAGTTTTTAGGAATGTGCCCATTACTAGAATATCATTAGACGAAGCACTTGATCCAGAATATATCAACTGAATTGCCCATGATGATCAGTCTTCTCTAGACTGAGCTTCAGTTTGTTCATCTTTTCTCCTGACGTTAGGATTTCTACCACCACATCTGGTTCTGATGAAAAGGAAAAACAGAGCTGACCGCAATTACCACCATTTTAAGGAGATGTTTAAAATCATAGGTTCAATGACTGAGCTTTATGGCACTCCATAAGACAAATCCCTCAGGTGGAGCAGTAGTCCACCACCAGAACTTTTTTGAACCTTACCAGACAGGTAAGAAACCAGTGACTCAAATCCCTATTTTAATTAAATGGTCCCTAAAGACAACATGATTGGTACTGAAAGCTGCTGAGAAGTCCAAAGGTTTCCACAGTCTTCTGCTCCCCATGTATCTCCCAGCAAAATACTAATTTTAAAAAAATCCTAATTTTAGAAAACTGAGAAACTGCTAAGCATGCCTGAATTGTGGTACAGGCCAGCAGTTTTCCAAGTGCATTCTCTGGAAACTTGTTAGGGGTTTCTCAATAAAATCAGCAGTGGTGAATAAACTTCCAAAAGATAGCTTGCCAACCACAACCAACTTCCTCCTGTAAGGTGTAGAGGGATGTTGGGTGTTTTCTGGGCATGTTTTTAATTTGTGCAGGACAATACTGAGGCCCCAAAGGACTGGCCAGTGTCCTATGTGAATAGAGTACAGTACTCCTTAGAACATGCCACAGAATCCTAGCAACGTGCAGCTGAGATGCGGCATACATGCTAATGCTCCCTATCTTTCATGAAAGAAAAAAGTTTTGAGAAGCACTGATGTGGTCTACATACAATAAATTTCCACAATCTGAAAACTATTTAAGCATGCCCCAAGGTTTGCTTGTACCTCTGAAATTGTTGGCTTAATCATAGAAAAGCTGCATCACAAACTGCATTTTAAAAACCCAGGAATTTCTGAAGTGATTTGTCATGTGACATGAGGGGGCTACCATTTGATAAGGCTACAAAGTGTGTAGTTCTGGATTGTTGCCCATCCCTACATTCCAAATGTTGAGTCATGATAATGCTGAGCTAGAGGCCTATGCCTCAAACCCAATTCCAAATGGATTGTAAACAGGCTAAAAATGAGATCAGTGCAACTTACCCATTGTCAACACATTTAAGATGGTAAATGTTACCTGACCTAAGTCTTAGTAGCTGTATTGGTTCTAGAGAAGAAGGCAAGTGAAAAAATGAATTAATTGGCATCACTTAATGTATAAAATTTTGGAAGCAAGCTTTCCAATCACAGAGAATTATTTCTCATATTGGGTGCTCAAGGGCAAAAAAAAGGAAAAGTAGAATTTGCTGTGCTATGCTAGCTTAAGACCCAGTACCATCTGCAGACTTTTCAGCACCAAACTGCAGGGAATGAGTTAAAACAGACACTTAATTAGATCTGGTAACATTTCAAGTCCAAGATATTATTTGGAAGCCTTTAGAAGAATTACATCTCAGCAGCATCAGAAATTGTTTTTCACCTTACTGAAGCTGCCTTAACCCCCCCCGAGACTTAAATCAATATATTGATCAGAAATAAGAACATGTATTGTCACATGATACCACACGTCTGATGCAACAAAACTTTTGGGACTGTATCTTTAGTAACAATTTTACACTTATAACCCTATCAACTGGTTTTTGGGGGAGCCATTTCAAAAACAGTGTGAGGAAAAGTAGACTGTGACTTCTACCCACAGCACCTCCTCATGTGGACTGGTGGCAGTTCTGCTGGCACAGATGCCTCTTTCCCTACATCTCCTTAGCATTTAGGTTGCAAACTGAGGTCTGTGTTAAGGAAAGGATAAAAAGAAAGGGCATGACCAAGACAAAAGCTCCCATATGAACCTTCCAGCAGTTAACATCTTTATCAAAGGCTTTTCTCTAAGTATCCCCCCCAACCTGGAGAAGTTAAGCAAATGATTATGAAAGAGAAGCTGACTTTTTAAAGATCTTAAGAGTCATCAGCCAAACCCACTGAATACAATGCAATTTAGAACTTTATTATTTAATTAATTTCTAAACTACCTTTTGTCATAAAAGTTAGAAAAGGTGGCCAACAATTAAAACAAACGGGTGGAAAGTAACAGAAAATATTAACCCACACCAGTGCCCTGAGGACAGACCCAGCTTTATGGTGCATGTTTTCCATGGAAAAGCAATGGAAATGCTGTTTCTTTAGGCACTATGAAAATACAAATAATTTTTAATGTCACCCTACAGACACAATTTTTCTTAATTTAGGCAAAAGATTTACATCAGGTGAGGTATATAAAACAAATCCAACAGTTTCCTAGATCCAATGGAAGACTATGCACTTCACCTATGAAAAGGGGTGGGATGTAACCCCTAACTATAAAATATTTTGTGGGTTCCCACTCACCTAGGGGCAGTTTGAAAACTTTTTTATTAATATGTGGGAATCAGGATACACACACACCTTCAGTAATAAGTACAACAAGGGCATGTCATTTGTGACATTAATTGCTAATCCAGACTATAATATTTCACATATTCACTGGGAAAGAATTTCAGCTATGCAGCAAATCACATATCAGGAATATAAAAGGAACACTGAGTGCCTTCTTGCCAATGAGGAAACAGATAATTGTTTGTGTGGGACACACACACACACACACACACACACCTAGACAAAGGCAATGATGCCCAAGGAGATAAAACATTTAAAATGAAGAGTTCTTTCCATGAATAATTTCTTCATTCCATCTAGGCTCCTACCGATAATTATTAAAATTTCCATTTTTAGACTATCATACTTCCTTTTCTGAGACGCTGGATGCTCTGTACAGGTAAAAATAAATAAATAAATAAACCCTGCATGAGCATTGTGGTACTTATGGAGATCAGGCTATATGTATATCAATGGAAGACCTAATGGCTTCCAATGGGAATTATTTCCACACATCCCAGTCCTGTGATACATCCATGTGGAAATCAGTTTCTACATTCTAACTAGTTTTATTAGCTGCTGTGAGGAACAAGAAGTCTGAGTAACTCTGTGCTGCAAGTTCAGTCCTTAACAGGTGTTCTACATGCAACTGCAGAGGTATCCAGGTTCAGCTTTCCCCTTCACCACACAAGTGCAGATCTATGTATATTTTGTATATTTTGAAAGGCTATAAAAACAGCAGAACATGTACAATCTCCCATTATGTTAATTAGTTTTTAGGTCCAAATTACTGTTAGGATTACTTGAAATTATACAATCTCTTCAATGTGAAACTGCTTGGTGAGGTAGCTTTTGGCAACTCAGTAGTTTTTTGCATGGCAAATGTATTGTTTGTGTTCTTAAAAAAAGAGAATTCAGGAAGCTTAGGTAAAGTTCAGGTTATGTTTACCTTGGTTATAAAAACCTGGAAACAGTGTTTGGATTCAAAAGAGGCACTCTCCTTCTCTGTTTCGATTTTTAAAAATCTTTATTTAAACTTGGCCAAAGGTAAGTGAACACTTTAAAAAAAACCCAACAACTTACCTATAACAATCCTACTGTACTGTTGCATGTTTTTGCTTACTGGGGGAATGTGAGCTATAATCCTAAACACTTTCCTAGGAGTAAGCCCTACTGGATGAAATGAGACTTACTACTGAGTAGACCTACTTAGCATAGCTCCCTCTGAGTTTACAGATAATTCTGTATATTAAAAAAAACCTCCTGTTTCTATTCTGTGAAATATACGTGAGCTTCTTTATAGCCAAACACAGATGTGTCCTTCCCAAAGTATTCTTTCGGCAGTTCACCCTAGCTCCCTTCTTCCAAAAGCACATGGAACTGGGCCTCTGTGATGAAGGTTTCACAATTTGGGCTGCCTTTTAATCTGAGCTGGCTTTTACATGTTTTGTCTATATACGCATGTATGCATAGCATGGGATTTAGCTGGGATGTGGAAGGGATGACTTTCAGTTAGTGATGCCTGATGAAGTTGACAAGGTACTTCGAAATGTGTGATCCACCACATCCAGGCTTTTCCTTCATGGCTAGCAGCATCATATTGGATTGGGTTGACTGACTGGGTCTAGAAAGTAAAAAAATACCCCTCCGTAGGAAGGTGTAGTTCTGCCTGTTTTGAAAGGGGCAGTTGTGAGACCTTTCCTGAAGCGTACCTGGACCCAAATGACCTAAACAACTACCACCCAGTAGCTGATACTCTATTTTTGGAAAAGTGTTCAAGTGGGTGGTAGCTACACAGCTTCAGGTGGTCATGGAGAAGATGGATTATCTAGACCTATTTCGATTTGGATTCAGGCCTGGCTTTGGGATGGAAACAGCCTTGGTCATCCTGACTGATCTCCACTGACCATGGTATCCTTTCAGAGAGGGTGGCTGGGATGTCTCCACTGGGAGAGATCATCTTGGGATTTGAAGTGAGATGCCACCCATATGTGAATGACATCCAGCTCTATCGGGCTAAGACAGATGAGCCTATGAAAGTCCCTGAATGAGTTTCTTGGAAAAGGTAATGGGATGTATAAGAGCCAATTACCTGAAGCTCAATCCAAGACTGAGGTCCTGTTGGTCAATGGAGAAGCTACTTGGAGACTGCAGAGCCAGCCTGTCCTGGAGGGGGATACGCCCCCCCTGAAGGAGGAGGTTTGTATCTTTGGGATGCTACTAGATCCCAGCCTATAGTTTGAGATTCAGGTGTAATCCATGGCACCCAGCGCCATGCTGGTTTGCCAGCTACAGCTGTTCCTCAAAATGCATGATCTGGCTACAGTGATCCATGTTTGGATCTCATCCAGGTTAGATTACTGTAATGCGCTCTATGTGGGAATGCCATTGAAAAAGGTCCAGAAACTTAAATTGGTCCAACATGCAGCAACCAGGCTATCATCAGGCATTGGTTGTGGGGATCATACCACTCCTGTACTGGGCCTCCCCTCAACAGGTCAGAACTGCATACCAGAGTTAGCATCTGTGAGGTTTTAATGTCAATGATAACAGCACTGGATAAAGGCCATTGTGGTATTTTACTAGTGTTTTAATTGTATTAATTGTGTATATTGTATTTTTATCAAATTTGTGTAACCTGCCCTGAGCCTGCCATGTGGAGAGGGCAGGATATAAGTCAAATAAAATAAAATAAATAAATACTAAAAGATCTGCACTGGTTACCCATCTGTTTCTTGGCACAATTCCAAGTGCTGGCTCTTGCCTTTAAGGCTGGGCCAGATAACCTGAAGGACCATCTCTGCCCATACTATCCAGCCCACCAGTTAAGATCTGCTTCCCAAGCCCTGCCCTCTGTGCCCCAGCCTTCAGTGGTAAAGTGGGTGGTGACTACAGAGAGGGCGCTTTCTATGGTGGCACCTCCCCTTTGGAATATCCTCCCCCTTGAGGCTCATGTGGTACCTAATTTACCTTCTTTTAGGTGCCAACCTAAAACACGTCTTTCTACCCAGGCTTTAAATATGGGGTTTTATCTTACCAGTTTTTTAATGGCCTGTTCTGTTTTATGGACTGTTTTATGCTGTTTATGTCTAATGCCGTGTTTTTTAAAATGACTTGGCTTTTTTATACTGTGGTTTTTAATTATACGTTGCCTCAAGTAGGACTCTGAAGAGGCGGCATAGAAATGTTCTGAATAAAAGGAATTTCTTGTGAAGCTTTTATATTTTTAAAGTTGATTTTTGATATTCAAGCATTCAACCTGTTTCAGTTGCCAAAATAAATAGAAGAATGAATAAATAAATAGGAATAAATACATCAACAAAGCCCATAATATTGTTTCATTTTTGCTGAGCACTCAAAATTACTGACAGCATTTTAAGTTAGTTTTAAGTTTTGATGGAAAACATCCTGCCAGATGTGATGTGAATACTTGATGACAATAATACAAGACATGATCTTGTAGTTTAAAGAGAAATATTTAGCTTTCTGTTGCTCACAGAATTCCCCTCAGTCTGTTCCCCCCAATCCTAATGGCATTAATTGCAAACTGAGCTTCCTTTCACAGTCTGGTAGAAACTAGCTTTCTGGAACTGGGATCTGTGCAGACTTTGGTCCATTTAACAAGGTCAGACTGTTTATTCTTGACCAAATTCTTTCCCACTGTAAAAAGGTACTTTTAAATGCCACATTCCACAGTCAGTGCCAGTAAGTCACTGAAGCATATTTTCCCACAAGAACTGATACGATGGATGGGCCTTTACTGATTCAAAATTTCTAGTATTTAAATTACATAAATTGAAGAGGGTCTGTAATTAGCAAATTGTTTAAATTTATCCATGCTTTCATTTCAATGAAATCTCCAAGTTGTGTATTCATTAACCACCTACAGCTATATACAGGAAACCAACAGTGGAAGAGGAGAGAAAAGGCAAATTAAGGTAACAATGAAGGTGAATACATTTCTGGCTGATGTTGATGTTACAGCTCTGGGTAATATAAACCTGTGAATCAAATGTTGCTTTATATCATTTGTGGTATATAACCCATTTGCAACAAGCCGGTATTTAATAAATAAGGCATTGTGCATCATAGTGTATTTTGACTATGCTCTCTTCACCGCTGAAACGGTCAAGTCTTCAAAGCTGCTCTTCATTTTGTAAAAGACAGAATATAAGTGTCTAAAAATAAACAAATACTATCATATATTACAAAAATCATTTTTTCTTTCTGCATATTTTCCTGCAAATAATGCTGAATGCATATTTTCCACCATTTTTCTTATTTCAAAGCTTAGGCCCAGTCTTGAGCTCTGTTGAGGGCTATCACTCACATGGCTGCAGCACACTTGTGTACTTGACTGCAATATTTTCCAATGACACAAAGAAACTGAATAGTAATGTAATTAAAGTTACCTGAGGCCAGATGGGTCATCTGATGCCAGAAGAATAGCAACCCAAGAAAGGGCCTTTGTGGTTGTGGCACCAAAACTGTGGAACTGCAGGGAGATTCATCTGTCCCCCTTATCACTGCCAGGTGAAGTCTTTTCTGTTTAATCTGGTGTTTTCTTACTGACCCTCTTTCCTATTTGCTTTATTAGTTGGTTATTATATATGTACTGTTTTAAAAGCTAATTGGTACTGAATTTTAACAGTGCATCACCTTGATGAACCTAAAGGTAGAATTCAAATGTTTTTAATGAATAACTAATTTTCTTTTCATAGTTTTAATACTGAGTATAAGAATGTTAAACCATACCCCCAAGAAGCTATAAAACCAGCATCATTTTGTTGATATTTAAAGAAATGTAATTTGGATTTCTTTTTGAAGCCTTTAGTTCCTAAAGCATAAACTTACCTCACAGGCTTGTTGTGAGGATGAAATTGAGTAGAATAGAATGATGTAAGCTGTTTTTGGTCCCATTGGGAGAAAGGTGGGGTATAAATGAAGTAAACAAACATATTGGATCCAACCCAACATTTTATTCAGTCAGTAAATTTTGTCCAATTTTCAACATATATTATTTCTGGAAATACCCATGGTACTCTCTAGTTCACCTTTCTACAGAGCCCAAAGTGGATTTCATATTTGCATGAACCATAGACACAAATACATGCTCACTGATGTATATGTACTTATGTATATTTCAGGTAAGACCCTTTCCAAATGCTGTGTCACCATTACCTGAGGTAAAGCGAGTCTGAACCTAAAAGTTTTGTGGGATAGTTCTACAATATGCAGTAGACATACAAGTGAGCATTGAGGATGAACAATTGTGCAGAAAGTAGGGCTGTTCGGAACATGTTTTCTGATCTTCAGAAAAATTCCAATTATCTGACTTTTTCTTATTCATGAAGTTGCCACTTATTCAGGAAGGCCATCCATTTGAAAAGATTAATGAAAATCAACAGTTGATGTTTTCCCTCACAGTTAGGGGGGGGGGATACAACCCTGTAATATAGATCAGGCTGAGAGATAGTGGCTGACTCAGCTTTACCCAGTGGGCTTTCTTGCTGAAATGGATCAGAGCCTGCATTTCCCTTTTCTAAGGCCAATACTCTAAAACCACACTGGATTTATGTTAAAATAAGAGAAACTCTACCAGCAACAGAGAACAACCTAATTAAAGGGATATCCTTATATATGAATACACTGCATATTCCCAAAACCTACCCACATCAGTCAGTCCTGTGTAAATAAAACCATCATTTAAGCAAAATGTCTTATTACATGAACATTTGCGGGTTGAGTTAAATGGTTGAACTGTGTTATAGTTTCTTTTCTTTGTTATTTAAAACACAACCTTTTAGTTAGACAATATTTTGTGTGCCTTGCCAAAAAACTAATAATTTCTACACAAAGGGTTGCATTCAACCAGTTCTTCCACTGGTGAAAAGGGGAGGAAGTGTGTCTCATAACCATCAAAAGCACTATGCTGGGGATTACAAGACCCTGATGGACAAAAGTCATATGAGATAGCAGCAATAGTAAGGAGGGGAATTAAGTGTGACTGAAATCCAACCCAATACAATATAAAGCAATTGTCGATTTTCTTTAGAGTATGAAAACTTAATCCTCAAGTTATATTCAAACATAAACTTTCAATTCAAGGTGCCAGCTATCAGTTGTAAAGGTCTTAATGGTCTAAGGCCCACACATCTAAAGGACTGCCTCTATGCCCAGCTGCGTCAGCTACACTCACCTGAGCAAAGCCTGCTGAAATTGCCACCTTGCAAACAGGTGAAATCCACAGCTGCCCAAACCAGAGCATTCTTGGTTGTTGCTCCCATTTTGCGAAAAGCCCACCTAAGAAGGTCAAGACAGCTCCCACTCTTCTCTCTATCACACAGAACTGCTCAGGAGGGCATTTTTATGAAAGAAATAGTGTTATTGTAAATTTTCATATGGGCAACACAGTTATAGTTTAAAGCACTATTTGCTGTATGTATTATCTTGGTTGCACTGCATTGTTTTCTAATGGTCAGGAGAACATTTTTTATAACGGGAATAGGAATGTAGTAAATTAAATTGGTCTGGAGGGTGTTTTCATATACGGAACAGGATTGTAGTTTATTGTATCATTTGCTGTATGTGTTATATAGAGGGTTACAGTTTCTTGCAGTGCTTGCTGTGTATACATATCCTGTTTGTATTGCATCAGTTTTGAATTTGTGTTATCCAGCTGCTGCATTGTTCATGGTATTTCTTACTGTTTTCTTTATTCCATTGCTTATTTCAATTCTGTGATCCATTTTGAGTCTCAATGAGAAACACAGACTATAAGTACAGTAAATAAATGAAAACATTCTCTAAAATGGGAAATATTAGAAAATTTCTTCATTGAAAGAATGTTGTGAATTTTTCCCCTGAAGGCCAGTTTCTTAATGCATCATGCAGCCTTAAAAACTCATCTAAAACCATAATTCGCAATAAAAACATGGATTTGCACCAAATACACGCTTTCTTATGATTCAACAAAATTTAAGCCACATATATTGGAAATATAAAGGAGCTGCGGTGGCTCAAGTGGTTAAGACGCTGAACTGCAGGCTGTGGAAGGTCAGTAGTTCAGCAGTTCAAGACCCGGGTGCCGCATGACGGGGTGAGCTCCTGTCTCTAGTTCCAGCTCCTGCCAACCTAGCAGTTCGAAAGCAAGAAATTGCAAGTAGATAAATAGGTAGCACTTTGGTGGGAAGGTAACAGCGTTCCGTGCACCTTGGTGTTTAGTCATGCCGGCCACATGACCACGGAAATGTCTTCGGACAGCGCTGGCTCTTCGGCTTTGAAACGGAGATGAGCACCGCAACCCTAGAGTCGGATTCGACTGGCTTTCGAGCAAGGGAACCTTTACCTTTTATATTGGAAATATACTGTTAGAAATACAGTAAATTTCCAGTGTTAGTCAGGTAAGGTAAAGGTTCCCTTGCCCTAAAGGCAGTCGAATCCGACTCTAGGGTTGTGGTGCTCATCTCTGTTTCAAAGCCAAAGAGCCAGCGCTTTCCGAAGACGTTTCCATGGTCATGTGGACGGCATGACTAAACACCAAGGTGCATGGAATACTGTTACCTTCCCACCAAAGTGCTACCTATTTATCTACTTGCAATTTCTTGCTTTCTAACTGCTAGGTTGGCAGGAGCTGGAACTAGAGATGGGAGCTCACTCCATCATGCAGCACTCTCGGGTCTCGAACTGCTGAACTACTGACCTTCTGCAGCCTGCAGTTCAGCGTCTTAACCACTTGAGCCACCGCAGCTCCGATAGTCAGGTAGAAGCATATAAAAGCTGGTGTGTCAAACACAAGCCCCAGGGGCCAAAACTGGCCCGTCCAGGACTCTTACCTGGCCTGCAAGCAACTGGTGTCTATGGAAACATAAAGTACTCCCCCTTTTATGGTATCCCTTGGAAAAAACAGTCTTGCAGATGATTAAATACATTTATTGGGGGGGGTTGTGGTCTCCCTGGTAAATCAATTGCTTTCACTGCTAGGAATCAATTGCATTTATTTGTATTTCGAGTAAAAATAATACCATTAATTGGGTTTGCCTGTGTCCTTTATAAAGGTTATATCTTTGGTACCTGGCATTACATTTTATGGCACACATGGCCCAGCCCAACAAAGTGACGTTTATGTCAGGTCTGGCCCTCGTAAGAAATGAGTTTGATACCTCTGATATAGAGGTTATAGAATTATATTTTCTTTTAAATTCTCATATACTATTTTGACACATTTGCCTCACGTTTTATCAGCTTTGATCAGAATTGCACTCACCTTGCGTTGCCAAACACAACATGATGTTTCCTCCTTAAGAAAATCAGTTAGCAAAAAGAATATTACATTAACAGATGCTGAATACTAGGGTGCCTATTTTGGTTACATAATGCAGCTGCACACTTCATTGTGAAACTAGATAGACTTTTTGAAAAATTAGTCCACACTGTGAAATCTGGTGTTCATTCTTCTATGCAATGAAAAATGTAAATGTGAAGTAAACTCCATGCCATTCTAAAATCAGCTGTCCTCTGTCACTTGGTGTCTCTCTTACTATGCAGCCCTTTCAAAGCCTTCCCAAGGGTCAGCACCAACACTAGCCAGACAATCTACTCCTATATGATATTGAATGGCTGTTCCATTCTTTTCTGTCTGAGAACAAGGTCAGATATGATTCTCCTTAGGACTACCAGTTCTCAGACTTGCTACATCTGTGACCAGTATTGTGTCCACAAACATATGACCATTTATTTTGAGGCTTTCATTCATTTATCAGATGAAGCCACAAGGGGTTGCAAATTGCAGCAATATGGCCACCTGTCAAAAAATCCCTTGCTGTTTGGGAAAGTAAGTAACTTTCACAGATAAAATGCTTTGAAATTATCTATCTGCAGTACTCAGTAAACTAGGGATGGTTCATTTCTTTCTTTTGTAGCTCTTGCTGTTCCCTTGGAAGAGATCAAGGTTGGAAAATGGTCAGAGAATGAAGATGTATCTTGGGAGTGAACTGATACATCATAAAATAATTCTTGGGAGTTTGTCTGGCAGCAGTCTACTGTTCTGCTGTAAGAAATGACAGAGAGTTCACATGCCCACTGATCATAATATCAGTGCTAAAAAGAGACTTCATTAACTTCAGTGTGCACTCAACATTGTCAGTACATGAGGGGCTCAACAAGATATAAGGGCTTCTATTAAGTAGTTCAGAAATTGTCTACCTTCTCTGCCAAGGCAAGGATAGGCTGCCGTGGAGAAAGAGTTAGGCTGAAAATTATGAAGAAATTTCTACTTGATAAGAGAAGATCTATAATGAAACCATGAAATCACCTTCTTTGACAGTTTTCTAGAAGACCTGAATAGGCATCTACAAGTGATCCCTACAGCACAGAATGTCTTTTAACAGGGTCGGGGGGATGAACTAGATGGGGCTAGAGTGCACACCATCTAGCAACTGCCATTCTGGCATATGCCAACAGAAAAATAACCAGGGCCAAAGCTATCAGGGAATTCATTCAAACTCAGTAAAGGGAGATAATACATTGAGATTTGGGGTGGGGGGGACAGAAAAGAGTTCACATTTTATTTTAAAATGGAAGTCACTGTGTGGACTTTATGGTTGAAGAGCAGAATATAAATCTAATAAATAAATAAATAAATGGTGAGATAACCTATTGTCTCCATTCTAAGCCTGTAGTTCTAAGATTATTTACTTATTTGTCTACTTTATTTATAGTCTGCCCTTTTTGCAGTGACTCAAAGCAAATGGCAGATTTCAAAAATGCACTCATATAGCACAAGACATTCAAGGACCAATGCAATTGGACTACGGTTATGGAATCAGCAGACAATGCAAACCTGAACTGCCAAGGTAAGGTCTAGAGGCATCACAAAGGAAGAAGGCATAATAATACAACACATCAGAATTTTTTTAAAAATTCTGATCTGTTGTACTATTATGCCATTAAATATTTCTCTCTCTCTCTCTCTCTCTCTCTCTCTCTCTCTGTGTGTGTGTGTGTGTGTGTGTGTGTGTGTGTGTGTGTGAGAGAGAGAGAGAGAGAGAGAGAGAGAGAGAGAGAGAGAGAGAGAGAGAAGGAAGGAAGAAGGCAAGAAGTGTCTACAAATGGAGATCCACACTGGCACAAGTTTACATTATGGTTCTGTCAATGTACAACCACCAACAGAAGCCAATGGGGACGGGTTCTCATGCAGTTTGGGGTGGCATTAATGTTCGGTTATCCCATACAACATTGCTTCCTCATTCACATATGCTCCTGGACCTAGCCTTTTTGAGAAGAAAGTTATAGTCATAGCTAAGAAGTCCTTTTTGTCATCTATAGCTATTGCATTGGTTCTGCCCATTTCTGTATCAAGGAGACTTGGCATTTTTTGTAACTGCCCACTATGCCAACTGCAATGCATTTTACAAGGGGGAGCTGATATTACAGAGGACTTGAAAGCTAGTACAAAATACAGGTGCCTATCTTTTAATGGGCACAAGAGGAGGGCATGGGCCTATATAACCTGTTTTATCAACTGTACTGGCTACAGTGCAAATTGTTGGTTCTGACCTATAAAGGCCATGACCCAGGACAGAGGTTCCTAGCATTTTTGAGCCTGTGGGCAACCTTCGGAACTCTGACACAGAGTAGTGGGCACAATCACAAAATGGCTGTCACATAAGGCGGAGCTAACCACAAAATGTCTGGGAGCAAGGTTATATATATGTAGCTGTAATAGCACTTCATTGTTTCAGGCAGAAACTCTGTTTAACAGGATGCTTTTTAATCCACACAGCCAATCAGAGCCCTGCTCACTTTCTAAAAGCATTTGGTCAGCACCAGGAAAGGTGTCAGTAGTTGCTATGGTGCCCTGTTGAGGACCCCTAACCTAGGACATAGTTGAGGGGCTGTTTCTCCCTGTATCAGCCAGTGTGCCAATTGCAGTCCAATGCTAAAGCCCTGCTTCGTATGCTCTCAGCGTGAAAGCTTAGAACTGTGACAACAAGAAACAAGGCTTTCACTGCATTAAATCCCTAGGCTTTGAATCAGCTTGCCTTCTTACATGTGAGGAAGGGCCCATCTTTAGCTTTCTTCTGTAAAAGCTGCAAGATTTGTTTTGCAATTTCATTTTATTAATGTAGTCATTTTGAACTTTAAAAACTGTTTGCTGTTTTGCTTTCTGATTATATCCTGGTGTTGATTTAAAACACTGCATGATATTTTTAGTAGTGGAGTGGGGTTTCCAAGTATTTTAGACAAATATAATATTATCTTGTACCCCTGCAATTTCAGAATCCATTAAAATATGAATTGCTATAATTACTAAATTGACATATTGTAAGATAAACAGAGAAGAGCAGCAGTTCTAAAAGTTTAGCAACCTGAGGGCCCTGACCCAAGTTCTAATCAACTCCACCCCCTTGATTGGAAAGGACTTTGTGCCAGAGTGAGGCAAACACTTTTAACCAGAGGCTAGCTGACAGGGGTGGGCAAAGGCTGGGGAAAAGTTTCAAAGTTGCTCATGGAAACAAAAAGATTAGCATCACACAAAACCTAAACTTCTGGTATTCAGCAGAAAACCACAAACTGACTATTATTGTTTTTGGACACAAAATGACATCATCTCATGTCTATGGTGAAACAATTTGCATTGGAATACTGTGAAAACCAGTTCCGTTTTCTGGCTGAAGTAATTGTGATGACTGTATTAGAACTGGTGAATTACAGCTATTAGAATTGATAACACTCAGCCAATCAGAATTCCTAGGTCTCAGCTACTGGATCCGCGTAACCAATCAGTCAATTTACTGGCTAGTGCTGTGAGGTGTTATAGAAACTGGGCAGCCACAGGAGGTGGGGGAATATGCTAACTCTCACTCTTTGAAGTTAAGTAAGGGGAAGCCAATTTGGTCCCTTTCCCTCAGGCAGAGAATTCTTGCCCCCAATTCCTAGAAGACTGAGAGGGCTATTTTTTCATGTTAGTAGGATGGGCATGCACATGAGTCAATGGCCTGTGGAAACTCTGGCTGATTTCCCACTACAGCTGCCTCAGTGTTGCGCTGCCGTTTGCCCCGACACTATTGGTCAATTTCACACCTGAAGCTGCGGGGTGCATTTTGACCCGCGGCTTCGCCCAATTTCCCCCACAGTTTCGTGATCCTGTTTCCTGAGGATCACGAAACTGCGGGGGAAATTGGGCGAAGTCGCGGGTCAAATGCAGCCCTGCGGCTTCGGGTGTGAAATTGACTAATAGTATCGGGGCAAATGGCGGTGCAACACCGAGGCAGCTATAGTGGGAAATCAGCCTCTGTGTGACCCTAGTGGACTCCCAGGGTCCAAAGACCTCACTCTGAGAAATACTGCACTAGGGTGTATGACAAATAAGTTTTCTGAGAGATGGTAATTGTTTCTAATGTAGTGGAATGACAAATTTCTGGACAACGTGAAATGTATTTTTTCATTATGGTAATATTGTTTTAAAATAATGCAATATTCTGGAAACACTATTTCAATATTCTTTTCACTTACAGAATTTCACAATAAAATACCGGAAACATTGCCCCTTCCTCTTGGTTCCTGATACATCAGGCAGGAATGGGCAGAGGAAATATATGTAAACACCACCTAAGAGCACGGTAACCATCTGATACACTTTTATTCTCTTTACCTTAATATGGATAAGCCCTAAACATTCTAGCATTCTCTTGCACGTCATTGGAAAGATTGGCATGTATCAGTATAAGACTGTGTTGGAGCACTCCCCACAGTAATGAAATATGAAGCCTGTTCTAGCAGTCTTAAAGAGTTTATAGCTACATGTAGCTTACCTACTTACTACATGCAGAGCCATGTCAGAGAACCAGTGGCAAGATTGCTATGATTTAAGCCAATGGCTTAGAAGGAACAGATGGCATATAAGCAGTGAATTCCATGGGGAACTGGTCACCTTTTCTTGGACTTCCTGCTCTTGGGGTCAGCTTCCAAATGCTCCTTTTTTCTATCCTAGCTGCCACTGCATCTCTCTTGTTCCTTCCCATACTGGAACTAGCAGATTTGCTTTGGCAGTAGACAAATGCTCCTATTCAATATTCGCAGAAGGTAGCACAAATGACAGCTGGAAAACTGTAAGTGGGACCCATAACAGAGGTATTTATTCTTTTAAATGCGCATTTAACTTACAAGGCCACCCTAAGGCTGAGAAAAGAATCCTGGATTTCCAGAGTCCCCCCCCTGCTTCATTTCATTCAAACATACAATTTGATTGCATAAAAATAATAACTGAAGTAGTCAGGTCTCAAGACTTAAGAAGTCATGCGAAGAACTCACAGAGCACATTTTCACCCCTTGGCTGCTGAGCAAATAGCTAACAGTTCTTTTCAAGACAGTTGCAAGTCTTCTTTTAAGTATTGTCTAGATGTGGAAAACTATATCCTACCTTTACTGCAATATGCACAGTTCCATACACTGCAAATACTATTAGTTAACAACCAGTTTAAGGAGAGATGTTAAAGGATATATGCAAATAAATATGCAAAAGCTTATTGCTGTGTCATTCCGCCTGTCATCTGTGGGAAACATTTCTTTCCAGCACAATAGCAATTGCTTCAGATAAAATCCAACAGGAATATTTTGCAAATACTGGCAACTATTTTTTGCCATTAATGATTTCTAAACTCATAAATAAACAAACTCTGTGCAAAAGACAAATCACGAAATTAGACTGGAAGAGAACTGAGATATATACTGAAACTTACCACAGAGGTAAGAGCCATCTGAAAACTGTAGATCCTTGCAAGGCCAAAATCAGCTAGTTTTATCTGTCCATTGCTGGTTACTAGTATGTTTTGTGGTTTCAGATCACGGTGGACCACTCTGTGTGAATGCAAAAAATCAAGTCCTCGTAGCAGTTGCAGCATCATGTCCTAAGAGTAAGCAATCAAGCATTTTGATCAGAAGGCATGAAAGAAAGCATCTTTTTTGTGTGTGTTAACATATTGATATCTACAGATACTGGTCCATCTGTCTGTGTATGCACAGATACTTATATCGGCCTGGCAAATTACACAACAAAGCTGACTAAGGCAGGAAACAACTACACATTATTGCCAGCTAACTCAAAGTGATGTGCCTGTATTATCTGCAAGGTGATATCTTGTTTCCATTTAAATACTAGAATTTCTTTGTACAACAAAAACTGCATATTAACCACTTCTCAACTGAACCAAATCACAGAATTCCATGCTATACTGACTTACTAAGAATTAACTGCAAGGATAACTGGGAGCGCCTAGCACACTCAAAACAGTCTGAACCTCTGGCATGGATTTAAAAATCAGAATGCAATTTACACATGAAAGAATAGCTAAATCCAAGAGTTGTGGTTTTTCATACTCTTTTACCATTCACCATCCATGCAGGCAGGTTCTCTGCCAAATCTGAATGTAGACTATCAAGAAAATAAAAAAAAGCACAGAACTTTCACAATCAGTTGCAGAATCCATGTTTCTGAAATCAGAAGCAACAGCCCCAGACTCACCCGGGGCTGTTTTTGTAGCCAGAGCGCTTGGGAGCAAGAGAGAGGAAAAGGGCCTTCTCCAGCTTTCCAGCAGTGACTGGGCCTTGGCTCCAAATGGGACCAGTCAGCATGTGGTCAGCTGGTAGAGGCAGGGCCTCCAGGCAGACCTGGAGGGCCAAGGCTTCACTTGGGTCCACTCCCAGAAGGCTTCACTTGGGTTCCACTCCCAGAAGAGTTAAGGGGCCACCACTAGAGAGCAGGCTTCCCAGGCTGCAGGAACCTTAGGGATCTGGTAGTTATGTGGTGGGATACATATTGTTGGAAACTGGTGGCATGCCTGAAGGGACCTTGCTGCCTTACTAGGGAGCATTGACAACAGCCTTCAGCCAGCAGAAGAACAACCAAAAAGACCAGGACTTCTGGTGCAAGACTAATAATGAGATAAGTCCCTGTGGGTAGCCAGGGGACTTAGGGTGTCCAGCAGGTTGGCAGCTAAGGACTGGAGTCCGCCCTCTGAGGCCCCTGAAAAAAGGGAGAAGCTCAGAAATGTATATATGAAATATTTATCATTTTTACATATGACTGTTTTCAGAGGTAGGATTAAACCAGTTTTTCCCATCTAATTATTCTCCTCTAATTCAACTGATAAGACTATTTGCATTTCTTTTCTGTTATATTCTGCAATATCGGTAAAGAAAAAATTCATTCTGGAATAGAGAATACATGGCTTTTTAAAAGCTCCACCACTATAGTTCTGGTCTGAAAGTGCACCAAAAGTTCCTATAAAAATGGACCTTCTACATAATATAACAAAACTGTATTTTAATACTAGTTGTTGCCAAAGTTATTCTAGTTAGTTGGCACAGAAAGAAAAAGCTTATTCCTATATACACTCTTAACCTGAAGACAATCCAGTGTGAGAGACATTTTATGTACCAATTTGGCCTATAACAATTTGATCTAGTCCCTCACTGAATCATGTTATATTTGCTTTAAGTAACTCTGGCTCTGTCCTTAGTGACAAATCCACCAATTAATGAAGTTTTCATCTGATATAAACCATTGCAGTATCATATAATACACTATGCTTATTATTATTATGCTAGGGGATATCAAGGCCTTGCAGAAGGAGATGTCACCAATCAGGCAAGTGGGAGGGCAGTATCAAACATTTCCAAAGCTACCAAAACATCTTCCATGCTCTATGTGATCCTTGGCACTCTTGGCAAACAGGGGTGCATTCATAAGAAATTATATACACTGTGTCAAGATGATGTAAAAATTGATGATTATCAACACATTAATAATCCATAACCTTTCTGCAGCCCAAACTCTGGTTGCTGCAAGTCCTTTATTAGGAAGTGGCAGACGCAAGGTCTCCCAATTGGGAATAAATATGTTCAAGTGCAACCTGCACGATTGTTTCAGTGCACTGGTATAGATCTGCAATTGGATCTCTGGCAACTATTTGCCTCTCCTCTTGGGCCAGTCACACAATTTCACTCTAACCTACTTCACAGGGTTGTTACTGGAAGAGAGTAAAACAATGTTTGGATCCCTACTTGAGAAAAAGGTGTGATATAAATCAAGTAAATAAATAAATACTGGTTATTGTAGCATACCATCTACCCATTCAAGACAACTGTAAATTCAAGGTTTGATTTTCTTTTTTTAAAAAAGAGCCACACTTGGTTTGGTACTGAGCCATATTTGGCTCCAGGGCCCCAGCTCTAGAGTTCTAGAAACTATGAAACAGCACACTTTACAGGTCTCATATCCTGAGCTATTCTGTGACACAATATTCTATAACGTTATCAGCTGGCTCAATGCTATAGTTTTTAGTTCTTATTTTGGCTGTTCACAGCAGAAACTATCTCCTTCATTAAGGGTTAAAATATGGCAGATGTTGATAGCAATCTCCTCAGTAACAGAAAAGACACATGGCTCTGGGGCCCAGATCAGGGTTTCTCCTTCCTCACAGCTGTTTGTGGACAGCAGCTAATTGTATCCACTTGTTTTACTTCAGGGATAATGTCTGGAGGGGACCAAGCGCCACAAGCACACTTTTTAAAAAATCCCCACTGGTCATTTCCTCTCTGGTGTAACTTGCATGACAGCATGTAACAAACAGAAATTAATGGGGGCACTGCTGTGCCAATCCCTCTTGAATTGCTTTGACAGTGGCTACAGGCCGCCTGCTTGGCCACCCAGCCAAGACCTCACATGAAACATGGCAAGGGGCCCACAAGTTCTATTCACTAACAAGACAGCTGGTCAGTGATTAGGAAGCTGAAACAATGCACCAAGGGGGTAAAAGCTTTTGCAAGCAGCTTCAGACTCAGGAGATCAAATTTGCCCAAATAAGTACATCTATGCATTTGTCAACTCTGTGGACTAAGGGTGACTTGTCTAGCAGTATGGAGCAACCTCTTCACAGACAGTACCTGGTGAAACAAAGCACCCCAAAGAAAAACTCAAGCAAATACAGCTTTCTTAAGACAACCCTGACAGAAGTTCAGTGAAGCATTTAAAATTATGGAAACAAACTTTTACTCAGATCTCAGTTCTAGCTTACCTACTAAACATACGGACCTCATAGATGAAGTGTGAAGCTTATTAGTCTAGATTAGACGTGCTCCAACTCTACCCTAGTTAGCTGTCTGAAGCCAAGGAAAATGTATTTTGACCTTCCCAACTATTATCAAGTAACATAATGACAAATGATTATGTGGAAGTGCATGATTGAAATGATGGTATAGCCATTATATGGGTGCCCATTGTATTTTTCAGTATTCCAGAGATCAGGATCCCAGGACAAAGCATATGAAGTATGGAGGTTGCTCTCCCCACAGTCCCTGAATGTCAATACAAGTTTAGAAAGCAAATTATCACTGAACTTTTAGACCACACCCTTTCCATGACCTCAAGCTGAACACAGATGTTTGAGGAGCAGAGGTTAAATTTACTGACTGTGGAGACTTCCAACTCCAAAAATTTTTCCAATGGTGGGATGAGAAGGAAACTCCCCTATCTTTGGACCTCCTATCAACAGGATGCACATAGAAGGTTAAGCCCATTTCTTCCTAAATTGACCCTTCCTTTGGAATGCATGGGAGGCATGCAACATTATAGTGTGGGAGGAGCAGTAGGACTGTCCTTCCTTCTCTGCCTCCTGGTACCTGCAACACTTTGTGTGTCTGTTTCTGCTATAACTGTATTTGGGATGCTAGATTTGAATCCAGTAGCACCTTAGAGACCAACAAGATTTTTGGAATATTTCCAGAGTCAAAGCTCCCTTCATAAGATAAAACTAGGAATGGAGATCCTTATATCCCAGTCAGAAGGTGGGAGGGGGTTGCAAAGAAAGGAGTCAGGATGCAAAGGTACAATGCAGAACATAATCAGCTTGATTAGTGCAGGGGAGAAATGCTTAGGGGCAAAAAATAAGCATCTGTAGTGACATGAGAATCTCATGTCCCCATTCAGTCCTGGGGGATCTATTGTTCTGAATTTGTGAATGAATTTAAATTGAGCAATCTTGTGTTATAATCTCCCCTTGAAGCTTCTCTGTTTGAGGACTGCCAGTCTTAGGTCAACAATGGAATGTTCAGGAACACTGAAATGTTCTCCCACTGTTTTTGAGTGCTGTCTGATATAGAGAGTGGAAGGGCATTGCTGACACTTGATGACATATGTAACTCTGGAAAATGAACAAGTAAATGAACTTGAGATGGTATGGTTGGTGTTGTTCAGTTGGGTGATTGTGTTGTCTGCATGAATATGGGGACAGAGTTGGCATCTTGGTTTACTGCAGGGCCGGGCCCCAGAATCCATGTCCACGTTAGGAAGTGCATTATTGTAGGTGAGAAGTTGTTTAAGGTTAGGATGCTGTCTGTGAGCAAGAAAAGGTTTGCTTCCCAATGCTTGTGAGAGAGTATCATTGTCCAGCAAAGGTTGCAGGTCATTAATGATTCATTGAAGTGGCTCAAGCTACAAACATTATGTGACCACCAGAAAAGGTTTGCTTCCCAATGCTTGTGAGAGATGACTATTTTTGTCCAGCAGAGGTTGCAGATTATCAATGATACACTGAACTGGTTAAAACTGAAAACAGTATGTGACCACCAGTGGCATTCTGTTGTTGTTTCATTTGAGCCTATCTTCTAACAAATTACCCCTTGGTATCATTCTGGCTTTGTTGGTCCTGCTTCCTTTCAATATCAGGTAGGTAATGTAATTATTTGGGATATCTGGGATGTATTTGGCATTGTAATCCATAAATGTGGTATTTCTTTTCTCTTATTTTTGCTAGCAAGCTGCTGCCACTGGTGAACAAAACACTACTGAACCATGAGAAAATTCTACTGTAAGCATTTGTCCATGTTAATGTATCTGTACTGTTAATGCATATGTTAACGCATCTATACTGATGTTATAGCAATGGAGAACATGACCTGAATATTTTTGTTACAGCATACCGACAACCAGTTTAAATACAATTAATGTTCATGGCCATCTGTCCCAGAAACTCTGGCCTCAGACCACTGATCCTGCAAGCCCAGCATCATCAATTCTGACTTGCACTGACTTTCTAGTGTCTCTGTGGAGCTCTTTCTTGACCTTGCTACTGAAGAACAGTTAAGTACAGATGCCAAGGATTAACCAGGGACCTTCTGTCAACTATAAGAAATATTAGCATGGTAAAAGGAAAACAGGATCCAATCCACCACTGTTTTGAAAATAGGCAACTGTGGCAAACACATTTCCAGGCCTAGCAAAAGTGTTAAACCCAACATACTGAGCTGAAAAAATAGCAACAAATTAAAAAACTAAAATGTGCTTGGCCAAAGGACCAACAGAATGAATAATTTGGAAAGATTTCTGCATCCACATATTAGTTTCTAAATAAAATATGACTGAGTCAAGGAATTGTTACAGTTTGTGAGAAACTAAAACTTTCTCTCACTACAAAAGACTCCACTGAGAATGAATCCAGAGGGTTAAACTAGATATTGCTCAGTTCAGCAAACAACTTTAAACATACAATGCCTCTGATGTATCAGGGCCCAAGTAACCTTTCATTTGTTCATGCCAATTAAGGGGGGAAAAACCACCAATCAGAGAGCCCACCACACGAAAGTATGCACTGTTGCAAAATGCCACTCAATGAATTGGAAGCAAACTGTATATTTAGGGAAGCAAATGAAAGAGGCCAGGAATCACTATCAAAAGAGCGCTGTTCTCTTTTGAGCCTTAGATACTAACAGTATTATTTACTGTGCGCCTCGCAAACTAGTGAGCAGCTGGGTGGAACACATTTCCATGCCATGTAACCTCTCCTTATGCTTCGTTAGACTTCTTATCAAGACCAGAAGAAAAGAGATCTCTTTGGTATGCTTTTCCTGTGGCAAAGGAAAAGACAAGATGATGACTTTCCAGCTCATTTCACTTTTATAACATTCTCATCAATCACCATGGGGTGGGTCTTTGTTATCCTTGCTGGAGAACAGTTCTTGGTTTGCTGTTCGCAATGCAGCATGACTTCACTAAGGAGCACATCAGGGGCTATCTTCAAAAGATTTGTAAGAAACAAACCATAAAGTGTGGAAGGCCTAACCAAGTCTTCTTGCTAAGATTTTCTGGAGAAAATCTTTTGTTCTTGCAGTTCCACAAGTACAACATTTGTGCTATTAGTGTAGGATTCGGTATATTACTTGTTTGTTTGTTTACCATATTTATTGTCCGCCTTTCAGACTGAGACTCAAAGCAAGTTACACAGGTTAAGTTGGTAACAGCTCATATGAAGAGATATCTAGTAGATACAGTGTAAGTCAACAGGATCAGCATGAGGAAACTTCAAATGAACAATGTATTAGGACTAGAATTACTGAAATCTGAATAAGCATAACATGTTAGGCATGATACAATATGGATACAGTGAAAAAAAATGGTACTACCTCAGAAGAAAACTATGAAACAGCAATAGAGTAATACATACAACAAAATGATACTATCCTATACACAGTGGAATTTCGGTTTCTTTTAAAAAATGAAAATTTTCTAGTTTTAAAGAGGGAAAAGTCCTAAATCATCAGTGTGGCCCAGTTCAGAAAAAAAACCTTATTTTTTTTTTCCAAAGGCAACCCAAACCAGCTTTATTCTCCTCTCCTCCATTTTATCCTTACAACAATAATCCTGTGTTGTAGGTTAGCTGAGAGACAGTGGCTGATTTCCCACTACAGCTGCCTCGGGGTTGCGCCGCCGTTTGCCCCGATACTATTTGTCAATTTCACACCCGAAGCCGCGGGGCTGCATTTTGACCCGCAGCTTCGCCCGATTTCCCCCGCAGTTTCCTGATCCTGTTTCTTGAGGATTACGAAACTGCGGGGGAAATCGGGCGAAGCCGCAGGTCAAAAGGCGGCGCAACCCCGAGGCAGCTGTAGTGGGAAATCAGCCAGTGATTAGCTCAAGGTCAAGCTTTCATGGCAAAGTGGGAATTTGAACCTGCGCCTCCTAGATCTTAATGTGATTCTACATGCAATACACCATGCTGACTCTACATAACATGAAACAGTTATTGATTTTAATTATGGTAAGCACACAGGACCATTAACATCCCGGTTTGCTTTGAAGGATTCTTGTTCAGCCGTTAAGTCTTTCTCCCACTTCTCTTGCACAGACCCAGGTGATATCGTCGCCTGCAATGCAATGAGGACAGTGCTGGAAAACAAATTGGGCTTAAGCCAAGATCCCTACATTTGTATGGCATATGAAACCATAGCAAAAGCTAACTGTAGTTAACAAACCAATTTCAGTCCATGGTTTCTAATCCTTTTATGGCATATCCTAACTAACCTCAGATAGTGGAATGGGCCTATGTTTAAATCAGACTAACCAGTTAATTTAATTTCGTGTGTGTGTGTGTGTGTGTGTGTGTGTGTGACATCTGAACTGAGCCTATGACATTATACACCTCTGAATTCTCTACCCTACCCAAACCTGCCCTTCGCAGATACCACCTCCAAAATCTCCAGGAATTTCCTAACTTGGGGCTGGCAAACCTACCAATGAAGATATTTTGCTTTTTTCTTTCTTTCTCCAGAAACAACTTGTGGGGCTGCTTTTGTTTTAATCTAGGAGCCATTTGCATTTCTGGTTTACTACACCCACAGGTTTAACTTCCTATGCCTGAATGCACAACAAATCAATAGCAATAACCAGACTAAACAGAAAAAATGAGCCAGCCATGAAAAAAATCAAGCAACACACCAGTGCACGACAATCTGGCACTACTCCATCTGCAAGTCTTGTACCACATCCTCTTGCATCTGAAAGCCAACCCAGCATAATTGCCTGCTGGGTATTTTGGAGGGGATTGCTACAAAAGAAGAGCTCTTGTAATCAACCAGTTAACTGTGGATTTGACAATATGAGTGGACTGAAGATGAAGGAAACTAACTGCAAAGTCTGGTCTTGCTGATCCAATCTCTTGCCTGGTAGATCTGAAAATGCAGGGAACTTTCATGAATGAGGCTGTATTTGCTATTTTAGATTATGGCAGAAGCTCCTTTCATAGTGGATTCAGGGCTCTGGAAATGTTCCCAGCCAACCTTCCCAAGCCAAGATGCATATGTGTGCTGGAGAGGTATTCAGCAATATGTTTGAGATGGAGCAGATTGGCCATAACTAAGCTGCTCTCTACTACTCTTTTCCAAAGGAATTCTCAGGACGTATGGCTCTCCACAACCTTCCCTGACAGCACAGTCAGCAGACAGACATGGAACCTCAGCTGATTATCAGACTTGGGCAGCCGGAGGACAGTCACCCATTCTCCAGCTGCCTCTGGAGCCTAATGTTCAGATGGGACATATGAGGCTGTCAACCATGAGGGCCTCTTGCCTGGGCAGCTACAACATGAATCAATACAAAACACTACGCCATTAAATTAAAAAGTGCCCCAAGCATAAAATAGAACAATAAAAATATATCCATAGTGTAAGTAATAGAGACATCTAAAACTTCCAAAGTAGCCGGCATGGCTTGGCAGTTGAAGTACTGGACTAGGACCCAGGTGCAAATCCCCACACTGCCATGGAAACTTGATAGGTGATGTTGGGCCAGTCACACACTCTCAGCCTAACCCACTTCACGGGGCTGTTGTGAGGATAAAACAGAAGAGAATGATGTAAGCCACTTTGGGTCCTCACTGGGGTGTAATGTGGGATATAAAAGTTCCCCCCCAAAAAAACCTAAAAGATAAAAGCAGACCTAGTGATTTCAGTGGACTTAGAAGGTCTGTTTTGGATTGACTTGGATTGACTGTAAAAGCATTAGAACAAAGAACAAAAGGGATCAGTATTATAAAACAGCAGAACTCTGGAATGAAATAAGCCTTCAAGAGTTCAAGTACACAGCCCATTAACAGTGAAAAACAGCAGCTTGGCTGTAAATGGCCATTGTATTTGTTTCTCTTCTTCTCACACTGCCAATCAGAGTTCTGCTCCTGCTGGAGAGAGGGGAGGCGGAAGATGGACTTGAGTGGAACCTTCCTTCCTTATGGCAGGTCATTGGTTTAAACTTGGTGGTAACCGAGCAAAGAACACCCGAAGGATAATAAAACACATATTTAGAGATGGTTTGACTTCCCACAAGTCGGGTGCTTTTTTCAATGTTTCCTCTGTTTTTGGTCTGTGTTTTTTCTCACTGAATGACAGGACTGTGCAAGACATACTTTGATAATATGAAGCATATGGCTTTATAGCTCTCTGGGTCCCCCCCTTTTTGTTTCAAAATTAGCCTTTCTAATTTAAAATACATGAAAGACATCTGTATACTCTTTCATTAAACTCCTTTTATATTTGTTAACATCCTATACATTCTTTTGGAACGGTTTCCATTAAATTGTGGAGAGCGGGCTGGGATGGCAGCTATTTCCTTTGCATCATAGTGGGGAAGAACAGAACTGATCTCTCTTTCTATGTCTCTCCCTCTCTCACAAGCACACAAAAACATTTGCTCAAATATATACTTCTTTTCTGCAAACAGGAAAAGGGTTAATTTAAAATGAAGTCATATTAAACATGGTTTCATAGTTCAGCCCACACATGCTCCCACTCAAATAGCAATCTGATTGCCCCTTTCACAGTAAAAATGGCTGGAAAACCCCTGGGAATCTCCATTAATGGGCGATAATATTTTGAAGTCTTTTGAAATTGCTGAACTGTAGCTGCTTGCAAAACTAAGGAGTATATAATATATCTCCTGGGTTTGTTGCACTAAATCAGATACAAAGATAAAGATATTACATGTAAAAGATATAAAGAAAAATGTCTTGTAAAATACTAAAGCATGGGGTCGCGAAGAGTCAGACTCAACTGTGCGACTGAACAACAACAACAAAGCATATTAATAGTGGAACTCATCCAAAACATCTCTGCATATATATCTATGATGCCATCAAAATGTTTGAGTGGACAATACTGTTTAGGGCACATCAGTCTCCAGTTCTGACATATTTATTACCTACGTTGCCCCCCCCCAGTTGAACCCAGACAGATGATAACCAGAACCCCAGCTTGTCATTCCTTTGATCTGTTTTTTTTTAAAAAATCTTCACTATTTTACGTGCTAATTTAACAAGACACCCTTATATATACAACTATGATATGTAATTCCATTTCATCATCTGGGCTTGGGCTTTCAGACTTGAATTCTAATATGAATAGTAGCACAGATGGGCTTCATATTTTACCCCCCAAAAACCATTGCTATTAAAAAATATTGGTCTCAGTTTGCAAAGTGGTTTATAATTATCACAACAGACCCAATTACATACTTTGAGGTTATTTCCATTTTACAGATGGTTGATAGTGAGTTTTCCAGTGGACCTCATGAGTCCATGTCAGATCACATGTGATCTAGGCTCCTAAATCCTAAGAAGGATTCTCAATTCTTCTTGCTGAGCCAACATTTGAACAGAAGAAACTGTAAACTTTGTGGCAACATTTTGGTTTTCTTAAGAACCAATTTAGTTCTTTGAGGATTCTTCAGAGCCCTTGTCTCTAATAAACCCTTTCTTGCCTCATTTCCTGACACCCTCTCCCTTCTTCCTCCAGCCCCACTCTCCACCTCTTCATCTTCTGGTTTTAACCAGCACCCTTCCTTAGCCCTTTTACCTCTTAGCTTCTTGAAATATGAAGCTGCCATATACTGAATCAGACTATAAGTCCATCAAAGTGCGTATTGTCCATTCAGACTGGCAGAGGCTTTCCAGGGTCTCAGGCAAAGGTCTTCCACATCACCTACTGCCCGGTTCTTCATTGGAGATACCAGGGATTGGACCTGGAACCTTCTGCATGCCAAGCAGATGCTTGACCACTGGGCCACAGCCCCTCTCACTTGAAAGCCTCTTCTTTTTTAACAATTTTTTATTTTACAAGAATTTTTTATTTTACATGAAAGCTTCTTCTTAATCATAGCTTGCCCATGTAACCCCTCTCTAAAGCCTGTGTGAGATGTTAAACTAACAACATCACAGTAGCTAGGCTGCAAACACTATTGACTCCATTATGATTCTGGTATACACAGAGTCACACAAGGTTTCATTTTATCCCCTATCCTTTTTAACATCTACATGAAGCTGCTGGTGGGCTGAGTTGCCCCCAATATGCAGATGACACTCGGCTCTGCTGTGTGCTTCCAGCAGATTCCAGGGCAGCTGTGAAAACTGCAAACAGGTGCCTGGAGGCAGTTATGGGATAGATGTGGGCTAACAAGATGAAACTTAACCCAGTAGGGAGAAGTTGGACCATGGGGAAATGGCCTTCTTGGTTGTGATGCCAAAACTTTGGAAGTTCCTCCCCGAGGAAATTAGTCTGTCTCCCTCCATCTTGTCTTCCATCAGCAGATGAAGACTTTTCTGTTTGGCACTTCCTCGGTGACTCTTTATTAGCCCTTCTCCATGTTTGTGTGTCTTTATGTGTTTATGTTTTATTTAATTGTTTAAAATACACATACCTATGTGTGTATTTTAAATGTTCTTAAATGTTTGAAATGTTTTAGTGTTTAAATGTTCACTGCCCTTGGAGCTTTGAATTGGGTGGAGAGGTAGCATAGACATGTTTTAAATAAATAAAATTGTTTCCTCAGAAATTTTTCGTCACTGTTAGGACTATACCACTTTAGGATGAAGTTGTGGCAATGGCATATTTGAGTTCTTCCCCACATAAACTAATACATCAGGTAGATGCTAGTTTTCCACTAGTTGGCAGCTTCCCCCTCTACTCTGTTGGGAGTATTCTGGAACCTTCCTTCCTATGTTCTAAAGCAGTACAATTCCAGAAACTGGACTACGTTCTTTTTTGACTGTGTAGATGGTTTCTTGGATTCCACAATAGCAGATCCAGTTTAGTGAAATCAAAAATAATCTCATGAGGCAAGTTTCTAAAGGATTAAGCATCCAAAAAGTACATCTCTGTATTTCACTCATGTCTTTGTTTTAATTGTGTTTGCTGGCACCTATACTCTAAATTTCCTGTTCCCTTTAAATGGCTTTTGCAAGCCCCCCATCACAGACCAGTTTGTAAAATGGAAAAGTCAATGAAAGTTTGTGGTCCATGAAAGCCATGAACCTCCATTTTTTTGGTGCATGCCTATCCCTAGTCCTGTAAACTATTAGTGAGGAAGGAAAGACTGGAATATCATTCAGTAAATACTCTGTGATATAGAATTTCTAGATGTAACTTTTTTTAAAAAAATGTTCCCTTTTAATGAAATGTTTATTTAAAACATTTATTAGCCATTCTCCATTGTGGAACTCAAGGAGGCTTGCAATATAAATAGAACATTATAAAAATACAATAAAAACATCTATTATAAAACACATAAAAGTCAGTTCAAAAAGTCCAGTTAGGACTGCCAATAAGCTGAATCAATCAACATGCAGTCCTAAATACAGCTGTATTCAATTGACCCCTGAAGATCGACAATGAGGGGGGCCAGGCGCACCTCCATGGGAAGAATGTTCCATAATTGTGAGGCTGCTACAGAAAATGCCTTTCCTCATGTACCCACCAAACAAGCATCTTTAATTGGTGAGACAATCTGGAGGGCATCTCCCCATGACCTTAATTCTCAGGCAAGCACATAGGGGAGAGGACAATCCTTCAGTTAACATAGTCCCAAGCCCAAGTCCTTTAAAATTCCAAGGGCTTTAAAGGACAAAACCAACACCTTGAATAGGGCTCAGGAGAAGATTGGTAGCCAGTAAAATTGCTGTAGTATTGGGGAAGTCATGGAAGCAGTGAAAGAGTTCACGTTCCTAGGATCCAAGATCACTGCAGATGGTGATTGCAGCCATGAAATTAAAAGATGCCTGCTCCTTGGGAGGAAAGGTATGGCAAACCTAGACAGCTTAATAAAAAGCAGAGACATCACCCTCACAAAAGTCCATATGGTCAAAGCAATGGAATTCCCAGTAGTACTGTATGGCTGAGAGAGTTGGACCATAAGGAAGGCCAAGTGCTGAAGAATAGATGCTTTTGAATTATGGTGCTGGAGAAGACTCTTGAGAGTCCCTTGGACTGCAAGGAGATCAAATCAGTCAGTCCTAAAAGAAGTCAACCCTGACTGTTCCCTGGAAGGCCAGATACTGAAGCTGAAGTTCAAATACTTTGGCCACCAAATGACAAGGGAACACTCACTGGAGAAGACCCTGATGCTGGGAAAGATTGACGGTCAAAGAAGAAGGGGACGACAAAGGATGAGATGGTTAGACAATGTCATCGATGCAACAAACATGAAATTAAGCAGACTCTGGAGTAGGATGGAAGACAGGAGGGCCTGGCGTGATGTGATCCATGGGGTCATGAAGAGTCGGACAACAAAACTACCAATAACTGCTCCCAACCAGCAGTCTAGCTGCAGCTTCCTAACACTCTTCATGGGTAGTCCCAAGTAGAGCACATTGTGATAGTCCAGTCTAGATGTAATTAAGGCATGGATCACTGTGGCTAGATCAGACTGACCCAGGAACAGACAGTTGATGCACCAGCCGAAGCTAAGCAAACACACTTCAAGCCACAGCAACCACCTGGTTCGCTGAAGTGGCTGCTGTGTCAAGCAGCACTTCCAACCTGCAAACCTGGCTTTTCAAGGGGAGTATAACCTCATCCAGGACACAGGAGATCTGAAGTTCCTGGTCTGCCTTTCTACTAACACAGAGCATCCCAACCTTGTCAGGATTAAGCTTCATCTTGTTCACAACCATCTAGCCAATTACTGACTTCATGTACTGGTTTAGAACATCAAAAGCTTCCTTGGAATTATGTGGAAAAGAAAGACAGAGTTGAGTATCATCCACATATTGGTGACACTGCAGCCCAAACCTCCTGATGACTTCTCCCAGTCATATAGATATTATAAATCAGACAAACAGATGCTAAAGGTATATAATCTGGACATGCATCCATGCTGGCATCTCAGTTGCATACCACAAATCCAGAAAGCATGTCTTTGATTCCAAAATACTATAGTTCCCAAATGCTGTGCATGCTGAACAAAGTTTGAATCCAGTGGCACTGTTAAAATCAACAAAAGTTTGATTCAAGGTGCTATTGGACTCAAACTTTGTTCTGCTGCTTCAGACCCACACGGCTACCCACCTGAAGCTGTGCATGCTGTTACTACAGGTCTCCAGTGGCCAGTTAAGTTCTGAAAACTATATCTGAGGGTACATGACCCAGGACACCTGTGATTAGGATTAGGAGGGACTAATTCTCCCCACTGAACCATTTTACCAATGCAATCATCCCCCGGATGTTATTTCCTCCCTAGGACAAAACATACCAGTACCCATAGTTCAATCCTAAGGAATAACTCTTAGGACAAATTTTTTAAAATTCTTACTACGTGGTGAAGATTAAAGTATTTTTACATCACCACATGATCATTGCAGCTACGTGATATAACTTATGGAGGACCATGTTTGGATAAGATAGGGTTGAATTTGACTACTGCTGTGAAGAGCTTGGTGGTATTATTGGATCCTGCACTTTCGTTAGAAGCTCAGATGAATGCAGTGGCAAAGAATGCATTCTGTGAGCTGCATTTGGTGTGGAAATTATCTCCCTTCCTGAACTCCAAGGACCTGACCAAATTGATCCAAGCTTCCAGAATCTCAAGACTAGGCTTTTGTAATGTGCTCTATGTAGGAATGCCCTTGAAGACTGTCCAGAATCTACAACAGGTGCAAAATATGCCTGAAGTGAACAGATGGGACCATATTCCCATCTTGTAGCTAGTTATACTAGTTACCAATAGGCTGCCGGGTTCAGTTAAAGGTGCTAGCTTTGACCTTTAAAGTCCTACACAATCTAGGCCAGCCCTCTGAGACCCTCCACATGGTTGAGCACTCCCTTCAACATGTTCTGTCAGTCATCATGCTTTTTTGGCATTATCGAATGCCTCCAGGAAGCAGAATGGAGGCTCCAATGCTATGGCTCTCATTAAAAAAAAAGTACAAATCTGGAAGCTAATTTGTCATTTTCTTATTGCTTATGTATGCCACCATCGTAGTGGTGGGGAGCCAACCCATAAATATTTAAATAAATAATGTTGTGGAAGAGTTCCTCTTGGAGAATAGGATTGTATTTGATCACAGTTTAATCTCTTCCAGTCCCAAAAGTCCATGTATCACTGACTGCATTTATATTCACTTTCTAGTAATTTCTTTAATGCTGCAGATTTATAAGCCAATTATTTGCTTATTTACTTGGAATTAAGTCTCATTCAGTTCAATAAGTCTTACATCCAGCTGCAAGTACAGATGTTTGTAGCCTTTGACTGTAAATATGCCAAGACATGACTTTGTCACTTCTGTACAGGGCTTAGCAGACTTTTGGCACAATGCAGAAGCAGTATTAATTTAACACATATTCTTCAAATAGGCACAAATGAAACAAAGCCAATATTCATGCATTGTTCAAGCTGTAGCAATAAAGAGAAGATGGTATTTTTAAAATCCCATATTCATTCATTCAAGCAATACTCAAGACAGTTGATCTTCCGCGTTTTTTTCTTTTATGTAATTTCTATATATATGTCCCCAGAGTTTCCTTCCTTGCTTTCAGTACATTCTGCCAACATCTGCAGTACATTTCAAACATGGTCAACCGATTATGTGCAGACATGGCAGATGGCAGATTACTCTCAGCTCAACATGAAAGATTGACATTTTCAGAAAAGCCAGATCTTCTAAGTTAATTGATTCTTTGACGTGCAATTATGACATACACTGGTTGGTTTATGGACAGAATGGAAAGTATACTGAAAGGGCAACAGATGCATGGTCCATTCTACTTTGAACACACATGGCTCATAATGGCCTAAACCATGTAAAGTAGGGCAACCATTTTTCATAGCTGGCAATAACTAGAAACTGGATACTATGCTCAACAGCTCAGCACTAGTGAAGCACAGGATCCAGCACTGAGAATGAGGACCAGTAACGAGAAAACACTGCAACCTGGCCCAATTAGATGTCCTTGCCCATGTGAAATGCAACAGCCTATAGGCCCACTCCTTGTATCATCTGCCTCTCACACTAGACAACATTAGACTGTATCAACAGTGCAATCCTATACAGAGCCACTCCAGTCTAAGCCCATAGAGGCAGGCAATGGCAAACCACATGAACACATGAAACTGCCTTATACGGTGTCAGACTCTTGGTCCATCAAAATCAGTGTTGTCTATTCAGACTGGTGTCAGGCAGAGGTTTTTCACATCACCTACTGCCAGATCATTTAACTGACGATCCTGGGGCCTGAACCTAAGACTTTCTGCATGCCAAGCAGATGCTCTACCACTGCACCACAGCCATTCTGAATGTCTTTTGCCTTAAAAATCCTACAGGGTTGTCATAAGGCAGCTGTGACTTGATGGCAATTTCCACCACCAAGCCCACTGAAATCAATGGGCTTAGACTAAAGCCTTCATAGGATTGCACTGCAAATAGCCCACAATGGTAGAATAAGATTGTTCTTATTGGAGGTATGTTCTATCAGGGCTTCCTGAATTTGTTTTTATAGTTTTGGCACTTGCTGCATGTCTGCTATCACAACCAGTCGTGAACTATCCAAAACATATAAGCCTATGTCATCGGAGCAGCCTCCTCTATATGGTAGAATATGGTCGATAGAATATGCCAGAATACATCCTAAGAAGATAAGAAAACCATTCTTTTCTGCTAATAATAATATTATGGCGTGGCTCAAATGTAATACCCACCCATGGCTTGGTTGTACGTGACAACTCTGTTGCTGTAGCAACTGTTCAGACTGTGGTATTTTACAGATCCCTTCAGTAAAGTACATGCAAAACACGTAGGGGTCTCAGAGTTGAATTAAAATTAATTTTCCCAATGCACCAACTTGTCTCTTGTTTTTGGCTGTATGCGGACTAGCTCTCCTTGTCCACTCTGCTCCTTCCCTTACTGTTGCATGTTCAGACCATTAATTTATTTGCCATTACATCTGAATCACTCAACTTCAGTTTATCCATTCCTTCCAAGGATTAAAAAACCAGATTCATTTTCTGGTTTGTGATCTTGGTTTGGAGTGGAAACACTAACTATATTTTGAAAAACTATGACCACTTGAGGCTATCAGACCCTTGGCTGATCAAGGTCAGTACTGTCTACTCAGATTGGAAGCATCTCTTCAGGGTCTCAGGCAGAGGTCTTTTAAATTACCTACGGCCTGATTTTTTAAAAAAAAATAACTAGAAAAACCAGGGATTGAACCTAGGATCTACTGCATGCCAAGCAGCGGTTCTATTATTGAACTGCAGCCCACAACCCATCTATGGTTGGTGCTAAAATGGAAGTCATAAACTGACTTCCAAGCATGCAATAGAACAGTATAAACCTAAGGCTCATTTGTGTAGCTCCAAAATATAGACAAGCATTATATCTGAACCATGCCTGCACAGTTTAGGCTTTTCCTGAATTCTTTTAGAAGCTATTTGCCAATTTAACACAATTAGGAAATAATGGTTACAATATAAAGGTTGGTAAGTGCAAAGCTAAATAACATGAAATGATTTTCAATTGTGAAAATTTTTATTCTAAACCATATCTTTTGAAAAAGACCAGTGCATCTTAGAGCCATGGTTGGTTGGTTAGCGATATTTTTCACTGTATGTCCCTTCACACTTAACATATTATTGCATAAAATTATGTACCAACCTCCACCCCCTACCCTTCTCTGATACCTTTATAGTTTCGCTAGGCACTCCAGGTTCTGGAACTTTATTCAAATAAGTGGTCAAGTCTTGATCAACATGCTCGAACACAAGTGTTAGTTTGGTCTCTCGATCTGTTCGGGACACTGTGCATACATCAAACAGCCTAAGAGGGGAAGAACAGAAATACTAAGTTGTAAATAACTAAAGGGATAATATCACGCAATATGTACCTCCATGTATTAGAAAACATAAGAAACATAGATCTAGATGAATTCAGGTACAGTATATATAATTCATCAGATGATCCTTGATCAGAAGTGGCTACAGTTCCCAAATCTACAAGCTTCTTATCATACAGTAGAACATAGGCATGCCCAATAATTTTAGTATTGTGCTCTGAAGGCATATTCTACAGGCCAGCACAACTGACTTGCCCACTGAATTGGGACTTTGATGGTATGTTTAAAACCCAAACAAACAAAACTGCAGGTCTGGTGCTTTGAAAATCAGGATGTTGATTTGCAATACAGTCAAAAGTCCCAATCCCCCTCCCCGGCCCAAATATGGATAAGTCTTCATTTGCCATATTATGAACCATGCAGCATTTGGTAGCATTAAGAGAAATATTTAGTAAGTTACAGTGTAGGTTATGGAGGGGAGGGGACTGGAACACAAGCCAGTTGCTGCAACACCTTGTAGCTCAACCTTTGCCCCATCCCTTCTTTTGCAGGTAACCTTTTAAAGCCTGAGCTGGCCCACAAATCTAAGCCTGTGTGGCACAGGATGACGGACAAGAGCAAAAGGACTCACTGTCATACATGAAGCTGCCTTATATTGAATCAGACTATTGGTCCATCAAGTTCACTATTGTCTTCACGGACTGACAGCAGATTTCCTTGTCTCAGGGCCAAGGTCTTTCACATCACCTAGTACCTAGACCCGTCAACTGAAGATGCAGGAGATTGAAGCTAGGACTTTCTACATGCAATGCAGAGGTTCTTCCACTAAGCTACAATCTCTTTCTATGGCTTGAGGGTTATCACCTGGAACTGGAAGATCTTCTGGTAATGAGAGAGGAAGAGCTGCCTCATATTCAGAAACCTTTCTTCCCCATCATTTATTATTTAGGCTGTATTTCTGTTCTGTAAACTGCACTGGATTCCTATTGGGGAGAAAACTGTGATATAAATGCTTACATAAATAAAGGATTGTATCCAGACCAATGTTCTTCTTCACACTTGGCCAATACTCCTCTTAACTACATTACCTATATTTCATGGCTTTTTGTCAAAATTGGTCTCATTATCCGCAGCAATGTCCTTTTGGTGGTCAACAGAGACCCCCTCCTCCCTCTTTCACCAGCTGTTTGGATCCAATCCAATATCTTATCGAGAAACTTTTACATTTCATTTTTAATCCCACCCTTCCTCCAAAGTCTCCCTATTCTCAATCCAGCACTCTATTCACTATGTTCACTGATTTGAAGTTACCACGGTTGGTACTTGGTAAGAATCTGTACTAGTTTATCATTGTAGAACTCATTGATGACACAACTTTTATGAAGGATTGACATTTACTGCTGAAACTTTGGTGACACCAGTTTTCATTTTAATTACAGCTGTAGTTTTTATTTTGTTCTTTTTCCTACCATGGTAGCCATGTGAATTTACTTCAGCAAAAGCAAGATAGAGCACAGTTCACCAGATGCATAAAGTATAACTTCAACAGAAGTCTGTTTTATATAGCTGATTTCAAGGAACCCATGTTACAAGAATGGATAAAAATGTTTTGCATAAATAAATATTAGCTTCTTGCTCTTGGATCCATGCCCTAATCACATTTTCTTTACCTAATACGTAGTGTAGGCTATCATTCTTTCCGTTAAATCATATAAACCAGGATCAGATAGTTGTAACTGGATGAAACATTTAGATTCAAAGCAGGCCCGTAGCCAGGATTTTTAAAATCAGGGGGCATTTAAATTTCTCAGGGGGCACTGGCTAATCAATTTAATCTGGGGGAGAAGGCCATGACACCCTGGGCTAGATGGAAAGTCAGGGGGCCTTGCCAGCAAGTCAGGGGGCCTAGCCCCGAGATGCCCCACTGTAGCTACGGGCCTGATTCAAAGTATAGTCATTGTGCACACGTGTGTCAATATTTTTTCATCCACTGTCCCTCTGAGGAAGTGACTTAAAACTACAGGTGGGGTGGAGTCTCCATGATAGCAGAGTTGTTTTTGCAACTTGAGTGCTCAGCGGCATCTGTCCTAGACATCCACTGTCTCCAGGCTACAGTCTCAACTGTCTGCCACCAACTTGCACTTGAAGATACCATCTGCCTCTTGTGAAGAAAATTGCAGGTCACAATGCAGTTAAGAAAAGTGCTTTGCCTTTGTCTAGAACTTTTTCATCTTCAGATATCAAAGACGTTTACAAATTGGGTGAGCATTAATATCATTAAGAACAAAGCATTGAGCCAACCAACCTGTAAGTGGGAGCATAATAATCTTCCGTTTAAGATTTCAATCTGCTATTTCAAAGATTACTTGGGCTAAGTAGAGAAGCCCCAATTAAGGTGGAATTGAATGGAGCTTGGACTCCTGGAACTGTTTACAAATTTCAGCTGAATGGGTGAATCAAGAATTACTTCTGACCTCACAAGATACATTTGAGAACCAAAGAGAGAAAAAATGAACTGAAGAACTAATTTTGTAGAAATACAAGTTTGTAACATGGTATTGTGTAGTCAGTCTGGTTAGGCATATGGGATGATAGCTGGGAAATAGGCAGCTCATTTTGAAGCCCCAAATGCCAGTTACTTTGCCAATTCTGCTAGCATAGCTCCATTGGTATCTCAAAAGACCCAAGTCCAAGGAACTGTGACCTTAGCAACTACTCTGGAGTCCAGTGACACCACCCATAACCAATCATGCAGTATATGCCAAAAACACCCATGTCAGCCATATAAAGAAACAGCCAACCAATGCACACTGACACATCCCACCAACATCACCTTTCCTCAGCATGTACCAAATAAGAAAACTGGAGGACTGTGGCATGCCTTATAGGAACAATATAATTGCCATACCCTTAGAAACAGCACGGATACCATCCTACAAACACACATCCTTTTTATAGGTGGACACACAGGAAAGGAAACACTGACAGCCCAACCATGTCATCTGGGCACCTCCACCAGTCACTCACCCAAAGGAACCTGCATGGAAATCCCACAGCCTCCCCTAGACAAGGAAAAAAACCTTGATGGACCTATGGTCTGATTCAGTATAAGGCAGCTTCATGTGTCCATGTGAGATCTGTAATCAGATGGTAGAATTTGTATCTTAAGCTGTGCTGTGGCTGGGTAGGCATGGTTGGAAGACCTTGTTTTTTCACTGCCATCCAAGGGCAGTGTTTATGCCAATGTTCTTGCCAGCATAACATTATGATGGCACTGGAGCTACAACATAGGCTTGGGGGGGGTATTAACAAAGCCCTGCTTCTCCTCCATTGGCATGCCCCTGGCACTGTCCATTTCTGTATACAATGCCAGAGCAGAAACTCTGGCACTGACTTTATAACCGTGTGGTGCCAGTTAGAAGCTATGCCAGTGAATTTTCAAGTTACACCTACGTATATCAGACTTATACAGACATCAGGTTTACTTGCTATTCTAAGCAGGTTACAGACTGACTATCAGATTACACAGTAACTGTGTACCAGTAACGTAATTCCTAGATCACATACTTCTAACCAATGTATACAAAAATAATCTGTGCATAATAATAGACACATGAAGCTGCCTTCTACAGACTCAGACAACTGGTCCAACTTGTCCTGCACTGGACAGGTAAGCCCAGTCAAGTCTCCTCTGGAATAGTACCCTCATGTCTAGATAGCAAGGTTTGGGACTACTGACAGGTGCTAGCAGCCAGAAGCTGAAACTGGAGGCCAGGCTCTTGAACCTGGCCTGGTGCTTAGTTGCCCCAGGACCTGAGGGGAAAGAGGGAAGTTCTGATAGAGTAGCTCCCCCTTCAGGCTCTTTAGGGATAAGTTCTGGTGAAGCTCCCACTGCATGTTCCTCAGGGTCAAGCACTGGGCAGATAGACTGGGGACATCTACTCTGCAAGGGTCTCCCAGAGTTTCCTGCTCTCCCCCAGACCATATTTTTGGCTCCTCGGGCTCTTTCTCAAAGGCTTCTGAGTCAAAGTCCAGAGCCAGCTCAGTGGGGAGTTAGGACCATCTAGCCTAGTACTTTCTACACGAACTGGCAGTAGCTTTCCAGGAAATCCAGTAGACTTAGAATCACAGAGTTGGACGGGGCATCACCTATTACCTGATCCCTTTTTAAAACTGGAGATGCCAGAAATCAAATTTGGGATCTTCCACAATCTGAGCAGGTGCTCTACCACTGAGACATGGTCCCACTGCTGAATGGAACAAGGTTCTACTGGGCTTGTCTGTCTTAAATTGTCTACTCATGAGAGCTGTGTAAGGGACAACTGGAAGATACAATTGTGGAAAAGTTGTCACCCATTAGCTTTCTTTTCTCACATGATACTCTTTGTGTAACCAGATCAATTGCACATACAGTTATTTGAATGGGTTGAACTTGAATTACAGCTGCTCTAGTTCATAAATCATATAGCTAGAGAAGCTTAGTATGGTTAAAAGAAGAGCATTGCCCTGCCTCCAAGTGTGGTAACAAAAAGAAACTATGGGGCCTCGGTTACATGCAACTTTTTTGCCTTGGAAACCAGTAAGTTTATAATTCCAGTTTCCATCCCACAGTCTCTAGAGATAAATCATTTCACCTTCTTTGCTATGTTCGGTATCACACATCTAAATTTGTCCACGTACAAGTTCCCAAGATCAAAGGCATAAAGACAGTTTAAACTTTAGCTAAGGATTCTGTGCCTATAGATCAGATAGGAGATTTTCTTTTAGCAATTAGTTAAATGCCACAACAGTCTCCTTTGCATCTGAAGCCTCTTGTGGATTCAGGTACAAGGGGTCAGCCTCTCTTCACAGAATCATATAGATAGATGGATTTAGATAGATTGGTTAAGATTCTGTGAAATCTGGCCAAGGGTTTAATAATCTTCAATATATTTATATAAATTATCCATCCCAGTACATGCAAACACAGAGTAGCCAGACAGCTCTGAAATCTGAACGTAAACACTGGAAAATATTTCCAACTGTATGTTTCTGTTGAACAACATTTACTTAATTTTTAAACACCTTTTTCTGCCAAGTATTTAATACATTGGCAAAGTTACCCTTTCGACTCATGCCATACTTTTAAAAAGATTCCACTGTGCAGAATGTGAACACCCTCAATATTCTCAAAAAAAAAAAGTCATTTTTTATGAAATGATAAAGACAGCTAGGTCTCTTGACTTCAAAACAATAATTATATCCCTGGCTCCTGAAAAATCTATAGGAACAATTAATATTTAGCAAAGTGGTTTGGTTTAATACTACAGAATGACGCTACACATTTGTATGGGCAGCAAGCAGGGAATGTTCTCACTTAAAAGCCTGAGCCTGGTGGTACGCAGGGCTGCAAAATGTTTAATTTCAAACCAGTTCACACAATATGTGTTATATACACACTAAACTGTACCCAGGCACCTGTAAGCATACATTCACCAAGAGAAAACATCGGTTTGAATTAGCCAACCATCAAAGTGGCTGGCAGCCACTTCCATGACCACGGCGCCACTTTGCTGGAGGCTGTCTTCCTGGGAGGTGCTACAGTACAGGACACATCGGCATCAACCAGTTCACACAATGTTTCTTCATGTGAGTGCCAGCTTGAGTTGGGACTGCTGAAGTGGAGGGGGAAAAAGTACTAGGTGAACAGGCCTTAAACCTGTTGTTTCCAAAAAGAACAAGAGGAAATGCATTTCTATGTTTGGGGAGGGTCTAGAGAGCTCTAATGTGAGAATTCTTAGCACTCTCATTCAGCTAAAAGTGTCCATATTGATTTTGAGAAACCACAACAGTAAAACTGGTATAAAATGGCAGTAAGCCTAAACTCTGAATCTGCCTCTCCAAAGTAGTAATAATTCCATCATGTACATTCCAAAGATCTCAAAACACTTTGAAGACACCCCATTAAACCAACACCCCCTGCCCTTCTGTCTTCCAATTAAATATTCTGTCTCTGTCTAAACAGAGCACCTTGAACTAAAACTTGCATTCGGCTTGATACTACTAAGGCAATGTTAGCAGGATCCCTGCCAAATATTTCTGTAAAGCGCAGACAAAAAATTATGAGAAACTCCTTCTTGCTTGGGATGAGAGTCCTTTGTTGTATATTGTATCCTTTTTATATCCACTGTGAAAATCATGCAGATGTGTTTCCATAACAGTTGCCTACTATGGTAAGAATAAAGACTCACTCAGGAGTGCTGATGTTTTTTTTCCCCTGGCCACTTCCAGCCTCCTACTTCTTGATAACAAGCCACAGCATGTGAAAACTATGTGCAACGGGTCACATTATATTCAGAAACAAAAGCAATATAAATTGGATAAAAGATTTTTGTACTGAAGGTAAATACAACCTATTATATTTTTGTTGCTAAAAGGACATTTTCATTATTTACAGTGATTGCAGTGATATGGGCAACAAAAAGTGCATCAAGGACAAAGTAAATGCAGATGCCAAGCTGGTTGCCAGCTGCTGGGCTCTACCACTCTCTTGTTCCAACTGCCACTTCCTTTGGAATCAAGGAGCTCCTGGATGATGGTAAGAAATAAACAGAGCTGGATTTACCAACAAACAAACTAGGCACCTGCATTTTTAAGGTCTCAAAACCTCTGCAGAAAAGTTAATCACATGGAAAAATTTAATCACAGCATTTGGGAAAGGGCTGTGGTTCAGTGGAAGAACATTTAATTTGCTTCCAGAAGGTTTCAGGTTTAATCCCTGGCATCTCCAGCTAAAAGGAGCCGGTAGTAGGTGATGTGAAGGACCTGCTTAAGAAAAATGCTGCCAGCCAGAGTAGACAACACGGACCTTGGTATACCTATAAGAGTAGCTTCACATCTTCATCATCATCTGTTTCTCCAACATCAGTGGATCTCTAATTATGTGGTGGGCCTTTCTGTGTGTACGTGTGTGGGGGGAGGGGGACATTAACTCCTGGAAAGTCAGAAAACTCTGCAGAGGTCAAAGCCAGAGGACCATTCACCTCCATCTTTAAGCCACCAAAATTGTTATGCCAACCAGGGAAGCTGTGTAGAGAGTCACAGAATATAATGGAAATGTATGGCCATAGTAGCATCTCCTCTCCCCTGGTTTACTGAGTCTGTGGATAATGGGGGGGGGAATGGTTGGGTTTTTTTCTTTGTTACAAACCTGGAACAATGTCTACCAATTACCCCTGAAATGTCACTCACTTGTGTTGCCAGACACTAATTGTGCTGCCTGTTGCTCATCTTTTTATGACCTGCTTACAGTCAGTCTTTACTCTTGCTTTTAAGCAAGTCAGATTTTGCTCCTTTCTTTCGTGTGAAGTGTGTTGACTGCTAGGAATGCAGATAGGGCTGAGATGAGAGTAGTAGAATGTTTGCTGATGTTTCCTTTAAGCATGAGAGTCCACATGATAACAGAGTTCCTGCAGTTGTTTTACTTCGAATGGTTGGTAAGATTGCATGCCTGTATGTTTCCCCATGTAGAAAGCTCCTTGTATGTGGGAACCTAATGCTGTAATCCTGGAAATAAGCCCATGGAATAACATAAAACATAAGACTTACTTCTAAGTTTAGGATTGCTCCCTAGAACCTTTTCTCTGATGTGCTGATTTTCATGGGTAGGGAATTGTTGATGTGGTAGACCCATTTAAATGTGTGCTTTTACACAGATTAGTGCTACATCTGTTCACCCATACATTTTCATTACTCCTGGAGTTATAAGTGAAGGTTTGCAAATGCAAATAAGTCATTATGGTTCACTGAGTCAGTCAAGTTTATATCAAACAGTTGCTACTCAACTGTCCAATCGAGTCAGTTTATACATGCAGCTACTAATCAAGATTGAGTATAAAAAGGAATAAAAAGAGATAAGAAGGAAGGGATAGGCATGCATTTGTAAACCAGGGTAATAGTTGTATACCATTCAAAATACTCACGTTATCATTCATGCTCCGTTGTTCCACAGAATGTATGAAACAGAATTGCTAAGGAGTGCATTTTCACAAAGCGAACAGGGTTGCAGCTTTACAGTGCAATCCTACGCAGTTACTCCACTCTAAGCTTATTGGAATAGAAGTGTTTACAATGAACAATGCCTGTACTCCATTGCTCATTGTATGGCATTATATTGCTTTTATTGCATTGTTTTCTAATTCTGTAATCCACCATGAATCTCAACAAGAAAGACAGACTATAACTAATGTGTATCAATAAATAACAATATTGTATTTATATTTGTATTTATATTGCGGGAAGGGCAGGCTATACATGTGAATAAATAAATAATAATTTTTTAAAATAATATTTTTTCCAGGAGATGGCTCAGAGGTTCAGGCCTCCAGTTATACAAATTATACTTTTTTTAAAATGCCTGCACTGGTGTACAGAAAAGAGACATGTTTTGAAAATGAAGTAAACAGTTCAGGGTCAAGGCCAAACCAATAAGGTGAGACTGGGCAAGCTTTCAGCACATGGCTAACAGTGACCCACCCCACCGGGTTCTCTCATCCTGCACCACTTTGGAGATGAGAGAATTTGGTCCTGACTGCCAAATTCTAACGTGGTTTTGGGATGCAGACAAATGTCTGGTAGGGGCTAGGTTGAAACCACCAAACTAATTTTCACATCCCTAGTTTGCGTCCAAGAAGCTGTAAAGGCCAGGGCCTCATTAAGTCACCATGTCACCAGTCCTATGAAAGGTTTCATTGTTAAGAATATTACTTGAAGGAAACAGTGCTCGATAAGTGCTCGCTTTTTCAGTACATCACTTTCTTTTCCAGACACACTAGTCCTTCTTAATCATTTTTTGTCTGTGTATTTTTAGTAGTCTGGAAGGATACCCAGTGACAAATCCATATTGCCAACAGGTTTTTTTTTAGGAAACAGGCCGACAGACAGTGCTGTCCTATGCATTATTACTCCAGTCTGGAGTAACTATGCACAGGACTGCACTGGAAGTCAAACAAAATCATTGTTACAGAACCTAACCCTCAAGAATGCTTCTGCTCTTCTGCACAGATATCTTTGTCTACTTAGATGTCTTCTTCATTTTGTTGTTGTTGTTCAGTCGCAGTGTCGAGTCCAACTCTTCGCAACCCCATGAACCACATCACACCAGGCCCTCCTGTCCTCTTCTACATTTGCCCTGGTATGTACTGCAAATCGATGGCTTTTTCTATGTGTCCAATGGGACATGCATGTTGATTAGCTTCATACATTGCCATGCATGATACCTTTCAAGGAGAAGGGCACTTGTCTTTATTTGGCCCCCATATCGATGCTCTTGTCCTCTGTGCCTTCCTCCAAACCCACACTCTGCTCTGAGGAAAACCTAATTGATGAGATCTAAATTATTCTGACAAGGGTCAGATTTTTTAAGATGCCATTTTGTTGCAAGGTTGGAGAAAACACAAAATAGAAGGAGGAAAGCTTTTTTTTTTAGTTTAGAATGATGGCCTGGAGGTAAAGAAGGACAAGAAACAGTGCAGAATATTGAAGTCTTGCTCCTTGACCTTTCAGAGCTTTGTTGCACTCTGCTCTAACTCACAATGTATGGAACAATAAGGAGTTCTTTCACCAGGCTCTGCCCACACATCTTTCAAGCTTTTCTTGGCGGTGCTGAAACTCCATAAACTCACAGATGCCTGTGCCAGATACAGAATTCCATGCTTAGACACAGAGTGGAAGGGAGGCCTACTACAATCTATTGTTTTAGCAAGTCTTGCTGCTGTAAGTATGTCTACACTACATGGTTGGCAGGTCCAACACAGAGCCATCCCCTCACTCACAGATCTCCCCCTGCTCTAGTACCCACCAAAGGACAGCTATCTAAAAAGGTGTGGTTTGCACATTAAGAAGAATCAAGTGGGATAATGAAGCAAGCAAGCAAACACATGGGATTGAGCCTGTTGTATTGGTTTTCCATATGCAGATGCTAGTCTGAAACTCTAACCCAGGGGTTTCAAACATACAGCCTGCGGGCCAGAACTGGCCCCACAGGGCTCATATCTAGCCCATGAGCAACTGGCCCTCTCCTGCTCCTTATCTGTGGTTGCTGCTGCATCACAGCTTGCTTTGGCCAACTACCTCAATCGCACTGGAGAGATAGAAAGGCAATCCTCTCTTCCCTGCATTGGCTGAGGCTCCTCCCCTTGCTCCTTCCTTAGGGAGGAAGGGAGGGGGAAAGAGCAAGAGCTTTTTACTGTATTCATGCCCTCATGATCCAGTCTTTCTCAGTAGGAAAGCAATGTGAACTATTTAGATGAGGAATAACAACAAGCCAGTGAGATGGATTAGGCTGAGAGTGTGTGTCCAGACCAAGTTCACCCAACACATTTCCTTTGTAGACTAGGGATTTTGAATCAGGCTTCCCAGATGGTAGGCTGATCCTGATCACTATACATCGCTGTCTCTCTATTCTTGCACTGCCTCATAGGAGTTGTAGTTATTTTTCTGGGGAAGACTATACTTTTTTAGACAAACACATAGCCCTCACTCTGTGTCACGATGCCTTCACATGTTCTTGACCAGCACACAAAGCAACTTATGTACAAAAGCTCATAATGCCCAGCCATTTCATGCTTTCCCTTGGGTCCAAGGCTCAGAGCACTGACCATGAGATTTGGCTAATGAATGTCAATAAATCAAAAGTAGGTTTGCAGCTGATAGATACAAACCTAAACAACATACTCGATTTCTACAGCACAGACACTGTCTCCAGATTTTGATACAATAATTCAGAGCAAGAGGTGTCAGTTATCAAAGACTGTTAAATAAACAAAATATTGCAATAGTGCTAATGTTTTAAGCATGTTTGTAATTTAAGAAAAAATATATTTAATTGTATTTGTCTGTGTCCTTTATAAAGTTTATATCTCCGCTACCCGGCATTACATTTTATGACACACATGGCCCAGCCCAACAAGGTCCCATTTATGTCAACCGTCATAACAAATGAGTTCGACACCCCTGCTCTAACCACTACACCACACTTCCCTTCATGGGATGGCTGCTATTGAATAGTAGCAAGCAGCCAGTCCTGGGTGAGCTAAGCTTGTCACATAGTGCTCTCGCTCAAAGGCCATAACAGCCATGGAAAGGGTCCTGCCCTCTCCCCTGCCTTTTGCTGACAGAAACCAAGGCCTGAAGGCTGGTGGTACTGTTGTGGTTGCCTAGCAATGGTCACTGAGGACATTTGTTACTTAAAAATACAGGTGCCTCTTCTATTATTTTTGGAGAGTTAACCATGCTTCTATTATTGGGGTGGGGGTTCAGATTTTTCTACAAACCTGGGGCATTTTTCAGATTTAGAGAAAGATCGGTCTTGTCTGTTCATGGCTTCAAATCTCTGGATTTAAGTATCCACAGATTTGGCACTGCTGAGAATCAGATACATTGATAATGTTCTGTCTGTCAGGTTCTCTGAATTCCCAATTTTCATTTTAATAAAAATTGAGTGTCTAGCCCCTTCTGTGCTTAAATATAATGGTATTTTGTCAACTGCTACTTAATTTTTTTTAAAAAAATTAAATCTCCAAGTGGCATGGAGGTAGAGGAGGAAATGGTTGCTGTGGAGGGCGAGGGCTGGGGCAGGGAAAATGAGGGGAAACCTGCCATGAGGAAGTCCCGTTGCTGCTGTGCTATATCAGCAGCTATAGCAGCAACATGGAAACCACACAAGGCCATCCCCATGTGGAAAACACCTCTGCTTCTAAAAAGGCTGTGGGTGAAATCATGATGCCCTGTCATTTCTGGAATCTAGCCAGATCTTTCACTTTAAAATGCAGCTGAATACAACATTCCCATGTCCTTCTTCCATTCCAAAATGTGTCTGAAACATATACTCAAATCAATTATGTATGATAACCCTTCTCATCTCATATTTGCAGTGTAGTTTTCCCTCGTACTTTATCTAACTGTTTGTATGACACATCCTAATCTACTGTAATGTGTGTCTAAGATCTCAAACTGTTCTTCCTTCATTTCCACATTTTCTGTTTTTATCTTTAAGCAGTGGAAACAGTTACAGTGTATCTTTATCTCATCTCAGATTAAACAAAGAAAATAAAATCAGAGAATTTCTCTCTGATAACTATGAGCATTAAACTATGAGTAATTGTCTAAATCAGGGGCGTCAAACATAAGGCCTGGGGGCTGGATCCAGCCCATCCAGGGCTTTTATGTGGCCCGCAAGCACCTGGCGTAAGGGAAGGAACAGGAGACTGCTCAGGGGGCAGTGGGGGGAGCCACCCTGATTGCAGCTTCAGCATGGTGGAACAACTTTGTCTGCAGCAGTCAGGCAGTGTAGGAGCGTCTGCCCAGTGCTGCACCGCTGGCTGTCCAGTCCGCCCATGCGGGTTTTCCTTTGCACCTCCTTCCGAATGCATGAGGGCTTGCAGTGAGGATACACCAACTCGGAGCTTACCAGCTGCTGTCCTCACAGTTTGTATCTCCAGTACCCGGCATTACGTTTTATGGCACACATGGCCTGGCCCAACAAAGTGACATTTATGTCAGATCCAGCCCTCATAACAAATGAGTTCGACACTTCTGGTCTAAATGGAAGAACATATTGCTTTTTGAATCTTACAAATGTTTTAAATGGAAAATGTTTGCGGTGCTTTTTGATAACTGTCCAAAAGAAGAGGAAAAAATGGGGAAAGAAAAATGTTTATTTTTCCCTATTAATTTTGCTTAAAATTTTGAAAAGCCTAAGGACTACCACATAAAATAGCCCTTTACCCATTTCTTTGCTGGAACTTTCAGAATTAATCTTAATCTGGGTAGGGGTTTTCTTTGCCACAAAGGCCAGAGGATACATTTGTTAATTTAAACCACTTCCACTGATTTTATTTTTGCATGTTGTTAAACAGAAAACCCCACCTAAACAGGAGTTTATGCATATAAAAAAAATTCCACTAAGGCCATTCTATCATTCACTTCACTTGTGTTCTTTTCTGCTATTTTCCCCTATATCATTACCAGTCAGTACTTTCCCAACTCCCACTGCCAAGCAAAAATGAAAGCACTCTTAGTTAAGAAATGATTGAGGTGGCTTGCTCTAATCAAATTAAACCAGCCAAATGTTCCTTTCAAAGGTAACTGTCTACTCGGCAGCTGTATGCAAACTACCAGATCAAATGTGGAAAAAAAAACACAGATGTACACCAACCCCCTTGACTCTACAGATCTAGCTCCAAAGATGGAGAGAAACAAAACCCATCAACAGAGCTGAGAACTCCATTCACACAACACTTGGAGAAATTTGCTAGCTCGGCAAACATTATGTTGACACTACCGGTGCTCAGTATAAAGAATTCAAGAAGGGAAATTTCTCAGAAATAGTAAACAGCAACAGAGGCTGTTTATCCCAGTGATATATTTTCTACTACATGCGTCAAGACTACCTTCTACACTTTGCAGCAAATTAAAAGGGGGGAGCCCTCTTCATTCTTCTTCTTACTTCCGATCTCTTCTAAAACACATTAATTACTGGCACTGAGAAATACTGAAGTTAGTTGTTTATAACAAGATTCCAATTAAAATTATAATGACTCATTTACATCTTACATAATCAAAAAGGGGAATTCTTTCAATGTGACCTCACACATGAGATGTTTTCTTTTTCTATCTCACTTACCTTCTCCAGCAAACTGCTTTTGAAAGTTGACCTTGACTTTTAAAAGCTACCTGACTTTGGAACCACTGTCTATAAATAAATGCTGGTGCATTTATTTAAATACTTTTTATGAAGCCTTTTGGGCCCACCTGAAACATTTCTCACATGCTTTATCAAATTATTACACCAGTGCTGTGTAAACTTAGTTTTCAGTGGAATCCTGATCATCAGCAGACTATTTTACATGAATTAAGGGTTTTAATTAAGAGAACACTGATTGTGGGAATTTCTCTGCATCAGTGCCGTAACATGTAATGTAGTACATCATACAGCATTTTCACTTATAATTGAGAATTTCCAAGTCAGTGCTATCTATGCCTGCTTCACATGATGAGCCACCTTCCATGTTACAGCAGCAATCTGAAGACCCTATACTTTTCCAAGTAGCATCGACATGATAAAGATTGACTTTTACTAGAAAAAACAAATGAAGTTTATTATTGAGTCTTCCATTGACAGCACTGAATCGATTAATCCAGACAAAACACATCTGAAAGTAGAATAATCTGAGTCCATTAATACTTTGGGGAGGGCCACACTCTTTAATAGCCTAATCAACACTACTATTATCGATTTTGGATAATATGTGTGAACCGATAACCCAATGTGAGGAAAGAGGTTTAACCTTCAGGCCCTGACATTGAAACTGCTTGTCAGTCGAAGGAAGCTGTAGGACATCCTTATATTTCAAATGCATCAGCCTTAAGGAAAATGAGATTCCTCTTTCAAGCCTTGACTCTGGACTTCTGATCATTGTCATCCTTTTATTAGCTTTCTAAACTAGATTACTTTTCAATTCTGTGCAATCTGGTTCATTCTGTCCATTCCTCTTCCTTTCTCTTGCACATTACCTTGTGAATAGACTCTTGACTATGAACCTGACATAGGGCGTTTTGACTCTCGAAAGTTTACACCCTCATGGTTTTGTTGGTCAATAAGGCACTATGGGACACAAATCTAACTGTTCTGCTGCAGAATAACATGGTAACCTCTGAAAACATCTTCATTTATGAATGGACATGCTGCAGCAAACTGTAGCAATACTTTGGCTTCTAAATGCTACAGACGAATGGCACAATTCTATGTTCCAGTTATACTGGCTGGATGGAATAAGCCACTACTAAGTACCACTAAATCAATGCAACGTTGATGCCGTAACTGTGTAGTTGCAGTCTGCTGCACTGAGTCAGCAGTGATGCCTTTGCTATAGTGTTACAAGTATGCCACAGAAAGGGCAACCAAGTACATAGAAGAGAATGTGGTGGGCGCAAAAGAGAAAGGATCAGGTGAACTAGGAATCCTATCCCTGTCCAAGGCTAGGGCCATCCCTATGCCAGCAGAGAGTCTGGATCAAAGTCTGAGGAGGGCTGATTTTGAGCATTTTCTACCATATACAAGATCCGGCTTTTGTCATGCCAGATATTACTTTTTTGAACATTTTATCATATTTTGTGCATTACAGTAGACCAGCTTCCCATGGGAAAGGAGCCAGACTTTGCACTGATATTGAGGGCAGCCCTGGGCAGCATAAGCAGGATTAGCCACCTAATTTCAGTAATAATAATAATAATAATAATAATAATAATAATAATAATAATAATAATAATAATAATAATAATAAATTGTATGGCATTGTATGTTTAATAGCCAGGAGATTCTAAGATTGTCTGGCAGTCAGAAGTTCTAGTTCTTTTAGCATTATGCAATACCAGGGGGTGAGCTAGGCTTGTTTTTAATGCAAGAGACATTTCAGAGGTGGTTTGCCATTGCCTGCCTCTGTGTCAAGCCAAGGTATTCCTTGGAGGTCACCCTTCCAAATACTAGCCAAGGCCAACCCTGCTTAGCTTCCAAGATCTGACGAGATCAAGCTAGCCTGAGCTATCCAGGTCAGGGCAATTTTTATCCTACCTTTTCCCCACAGAGCTCTGAGTAGCATATATGTTCCTCTGCTGCTAGCCTCAAGTGTCCATGTGAGATAGTCTGAGCTGAGAATGAGCGACTGGCCCTACAGTACCTAAAGAGTTTCATGACAGAATGGAGATGTGAACCTGGTCTCCTTGGTCCTAGTTCAGCACTCTAACCAATACAACCACATTGGCACTGCCAGGATGTGGCAGGGTTTTCTAGTGAGACCCAGTCCACATGAGCTACTACCTGCCCTGGTACTTACATAAAGAAGCACAAACACATGACTTTTTTAACATCTGAAAAGGAATGTGTCATATTTCTGTCTTTATCACTCAGAATAGGTTTGGCTATAGACCACACAAACAACAGAAAAGGCAAAAGCTGATGATTTTAGAACACATATATATTGATCTGTTCAAATATGAGTCCCCTCCTAAAGAAGACATGAATTATTTAAAAACTAACTAGGAAATATTCCCTTTGGGGGGCAAGATGCTTGAACAAGGCGCATGAGGTCTTGATGGGATGTGATACGTTCCTGGATGAAGATGGGATGGTTATGTTATTGGGTGGTATGTCGCTGGACCGAATTAACATCTTTTTCGAACCCATCTTGTAACTAATGATATGGTGACATCTTAAGAACCAATATTTTATTGTACTGTATTAGATTGTTTTACTTTTTTCTATTTGTTTTAACCTGGCATTTATGCCCCTTGTTAGCCGTCCTGAGCCTCAGGGGAGGGCGGAATATAAATTTAAAAATAAATAAAATAAATAAAAATAAAAATGAGACATGGCATGATAATTCCACTGATTTTTTGAACATTTTAGGAGGTCCTGATACCTTCAGCCCATGGTATTGCTCTGACCTAGTTGAGATATAAGTTGGAGACACTGTGCTCCAGTTGTTCTGGTCCTGACCAGTTGAGCAGTACCAGAAGGTGAGGCAGGAGGACCACTTGCTCAGACCTGTAACATTTGCACTATGGATTCCCACCATTTAATGTCTACAGGAAACTGCTGGGAGAGGCTGTCCAGAGATTTGGAGTGAAATGCCATCAGTATGCTGACAGCATTCACTTTTCTGTGATTGGTAAGACAACGGATATCCTGAACTACTCTCTGGAAATGATAATCGGCTGGATGCAGAACAATAAAGTTCAAGCCAGAGAAAAATAAGCATTGTTGCTTTGTAATATTGTCAATCAGCCTGTGCTAGACGGAGTTGCACTTCCCTTGTAAAAGCAGATTCACAGCTTGGAGTCCCTAGTGGATCCATGTTTGCATATGGAGACAAAGAAGGTTTCCTTTGTTGCAAATAGCAATTGCTCCCAACTTTGGCTGGTGCACCAGCTGTGGCTATTCCTATATAGACGGGATCTGGTTTATGCTTTGATCACATCCAGATGGCATTATACTCTACAAGGGACTGCCTTTGAAGACTGCTCAGAAGCCTCAATTAGTACAAAATGTAGCAGCAGCAGCAAGATGGAAACCAGTTTTAAAAGAACTGCATTGGTTGCCCATTCACCTCTAGGCACAATTCAGAATTCTGGTTATTACCTCTAAAGCTCTAAAAAGTCTAGGACCAGGGCACTTAAAAGGTCCACTAGATCTCTTATCAATCTGCCTAAAATCTTCCACCACTGCCCTGCTCCATGTCCCCTCTTACTTTTGGACACAAGGTAACAGACCCATAACCTTATCAGCAGTGGGTCCTCAACTAGGGAACTCCTTGTACGTTCTGAGAACCACGTCAAAACATTTTTATTAATCTAGCCTCTTGTTTGATTTTATTATGTATGATTGATCCCCCCTACCTCCCCATCTCACTCTGCTTCTGAACTGATTTTGCCTTATTGCTCTACCGTTTACAGTAGTGGTTTTACTTTTTCTGTTTTATTGTTATGATTATTTTATTGTTATGATTTATGGTATGATTGAGGTTTTGCTCTTGGCTACCTTCAAAATATTTAAAGCAGGGTAATTTTAGAAATATAAATATATAAATAAATACCAGGTAAAATTATATTTGGCTTGCCTAGGAATAAGTCATACAAGCTCCACAATTGTGTATTTTGCATGGTAAAATAATGAGGAGTAATGTGTGTATCAGCTGATATATAATGCTAGCATTTTTGTCACAAACTTACTGCAAACTAAGAACAGTACCCATTAATGAAAGACTGTGAGTTAGCGGTGGAGTATATGCTTTGCATACAATAGGTCCCAGGTTCTAATCCTACCATTTCCAGTTTTTAAGTAAAGTCAGTGGGAAAGACTCACGGCCTGAAACCCTGGACAGCTGTTGCCAGTAAGGAAACACAATATGCAGTCAAATGGACCAGTGGACTCAATATAAAACAGCTTCATATATTCATTTGAGTTTCTAGTCTGTTTCTCAAAAGTCTCTCTCATAGGAAAACTTAAAACCACACTACACCATTCTCCATGGAAACTGACAAAACATTCTTTCTATAAATAACAAGGGTTTTTCAGCTCAAATGTATAGTTCTGAAAAATGATACGAATGCTTACTTAATTAAAACATTACTGCAAATGTAATGAAGACCAGATTTATGTCAATAATTTATCTAGGCCCCGTCTTCTACAGGGTTGGGGGTGGTGGAATGCAACCTTAATCATATATGACTATCTTGGCCTTCTAAATCCTCACATACGCTGGTTTTCTTACTCAAAATGAATGAATTTCATGTAGAGATCTCATGGACAGTTCTGATGACAAATCTAATACTTAATTCCTTATAAAGTCAGTGCGATCTAGTAGTTAGACTGGGATCTGAGAAACCCAGGTTCAAATCCCTACTCTGAAATGGATGCTTGCTGAGTAGCTTGAGCCAATCACTCTCAGCCTAACCAACCCCACTGGGTTGTTGTGAGGACAAAATGAAGGAGGGGATAACAGTGCTGCAAGCCACTTTGTGAGGAAAAGCAGGGTATAAAGATCTAAATAAAACATTGTTGGAGTACTGATATTTTCTTTAATGCCATGCGACACATTTATACTTAAGGCAATGCAACACAAAGCCATATAATTCTGAAACATCCCATGGATTGAAAAATCTGCAAGTTTTTCAGAAAGTGTAAAACACAAGAAAAGAAAAAGAGCAAAAGAAAAGAAAGACAGAAAGAAAAGAAAAACAGTAGGTTGTTAGAAAAATTCAAAATCATAGACACAATGTCTGCTTCTTTAAGAAAAGTGTGCCACTGCGATCTCACAGTACTATGTTGTGAGATCTCAGCAGACACGGGGTGGGTGGGTGGGCCTGCTGGGAAACCTGCCACCAACAGCATTGAGGATTCCAAGCCACAGTTTGTATCAGCACGGGGTGGGGGTGGGGGTTGGGTTAGAAAAGGTAAAAGATGAGAGAGAGAGAGAGAGAGAGAGAGAGAGAGAGAGAACGAACGAACGAACGAACGAACAGAAAAGATAAAAAGGGGAACCAGTGAGAGGAGCAGAAAAAGCTGGGGCAAAGGTTGCCACGGGGAGAAACAGAAAAATGTGAATACATAGGTGGGTGATAGGCTTGCCTGGTGGTAGCAGGCATTCTCCTACTCTTGCTGCCACTCTCCTACTGCTTACCTCCGGGCAGCGGGAGAGAAATGAGGGGGACAATGGTGCATGTGTTCCAACATCACTTCTGGTAAAAACCTGGAAGTGATGTCACAGCCTCCCCACAGCACCAAGGGGTGGATGTGAAGTTGTGATGCACATTTCAAGAGTTCCGCCCCCTGAAAAGCTCCTATCATTTGTGGGAGTCAAGCTGATAACCCTAGTAGAAGAGAAGGGGCTGCAGGCACTGCCAGACAAAGAGGAAACACAAGAGGCTGAGAGGGAGTGAGGAAATGAGATTCCATTCCTTGCAAGTTCTTGAGGTTCCCCCACTTATGTAGATCTATATGTTTTTCCAGGGATGGAGTGGTCACCATCATTTTTAGAACCATTATAAATACTCTTTATTTCAAAGTACTTCTTTCAGTTATTTGGGTTTCATCTTTGTTCTCCCTTTTCCTACTGAAACTAAGTCCTCGTACATGTCACTAGAATGGCTTCACAGTCTTCCCCTGATTATGCCTGTGTTCACCTCCCCCATATGTCTCTTCTAAGTCCAATTTTAAATTGTAATATCATGCCTTGTGCTATGTAAAATAGTTTGCACATTATTGGTTACAGAAGCAATAATAACAATAACAATCCTATAATCATCGCAAGGTTCTTTCATCTGTTTTGCTTTGATAACAATTAAGTGCACTCTTCTGGACTTAGTTCTCACGAACAGTCATAGATCTGTGTATGTGTGGGTGCTACCATTTTAAGACTACAGGTGGAGTGGGCTCACATGACCAAATGCTTCCACCATTTACAAAAACACCCACTTATGCGCACAGAAAAGTAGCATTTCATGGAGAAATCTAGACTAAAATACCTTCTCTTGGCATACTGGTTTTCTACACAGAGGAAAACTTATTATAAAGCAATATTATAAAGAAGTATTTATTCATCTATGCCCCAAAATGCCATTCCTGGCACACACCTGTCATAAGTTAACCCTACCTCAGCCACTGTTTGAAAGAACTAATCTTTAGCTTCAAGACTGCCTGTTGCTTCTGGCTATTTCCTTCTTCCTTCCCAAAACTAAGCACCCCCAACACATAGCGACATCCCTGTGCTGTTATAAAGATAAGGGCCAAAATACATATTATATGTGACATGAGCTGGGTAAGGGGTACCCAGTTTGACTCCTGGTCACATGTTCATGTGGGAATTAATGTTTAAGGGAGGATTAATGAGGGAAAAAGAGGGGCATCTCTCCCACGCAGTTTTCATCAACTGTTTCCAGGCTCAACCTGTTCATCACAGGGGCACACTGAGGCTGAGGAAGGAGCAAACAGTCTCCCCTGGGCCTGTTTCCACTGCCGAAAATGGTGGAGGGAAGCCCGAAGTCCCACCTTCTCCCTCACAGCATGAGGAGCTGTGTGGAATGACTGAGGCCAAGTTCAGACTGGCAATTTGCCCTGGTAGGGATCCGTTTCAGCGACGCTTCAAACCCGCAGTAAACAGGGTGTTCACACAGGCACATCTGCCTGGCGTCCCCCACCCGTAGCCAACCGGCGTAGGGTAGCAAATCCCTAAAGTGCATGTGTGCTGCACATTTCTCAGCTTCTGGGATGTCTGAACGCACAGCTGAAATGCTGGGAGAAACCCGTGTCTATCTCCTGCGCCGTCAGGCGCTGCGCGCGGGGATGTGCATGCACACCCATGCACCCATATGCACATAGGCGACATATGTGAAAAACGCCACATACAGCGTGCCTCCAGTGCAGCAGTCTGAACGCTCCCGCGCGGCTCCGCCCAGTATGCTCCGGCAGCAGCCCGGGCTGTGTGAACAGGAAACCCCTGGAACAAACTGTTTTTTGCCGCGACTGGCTCCTGGAGCTAATTGCCAGTCTGTCCTCAGCCTGAGAGGTTTTTAAAGATCAGTTCCCTCCATGAATGTGTGACTGAGAATCAGGTCAGGCACTCATGATCTGATTCAGATCACTTGTATTCTGGCCCTAAAAAAAAATCTTGAATTGGAGGAGAAGGAACGTACTGTCTTGCCCAACTAACATCAGTCTCCTTTTCTCACTGAAAGGAAAGAATCCCTTACTGACCAAAACTGTAAATCATTAGTACTGGGTTAATCAATAGTAAAAGAACATTGCAAACTGAATGCCTCACAGATATGTAGACTGTCATGAAACACAGGCTTAGTTGGGAGGTAGTCAAGGTAAACTCTAGTCATAATTATACAAGTCATGGATGTGAAATTTAGGCTAACACATTAAAATCCAGAGAAAGAGGAATTCAGCGGCAGCATCTCTTTATGTTCTGAGGTCACATTACTATGAAAGTATAGGTTAGATTAATCTGAATAGTTAAATGGGGTATATAAGAATAGGCAAATCTGCAATAAATGTGTGTGCTTCCTGCCTCTGAATTAAACAAGCAGAACAGCAGGCCTTTTGCAGACTTAGCAGAATTATCATCATCATAATATTTGTTTCTTAGGAATAACTAAGTAAATTGATTGTGCAAGAGAACAATGTAGCACTGTGTGTTTTTAAAAGGGACAGGGACATACGTAAGAAGCATTCATGATCAACCGTGACCTTGAATCTTTGGTTTGGTCTGGCTAGCAACTGATGCAGAAATAAATGGACATGAGCTACAGATGACATTAATTCAAAGTTCAACATCTGTACATGAGGGAACAGGAAAACCTGCCACAGTAACAATTAATTTCAAAAAAGTGAACACCACAAGAATAAAGACATTAGTTAGAAGATAATTAAAGGGATACAATAAAGGACCATGCCACTCAAAATGCTCACGACAAATGTTGTTTATTAAATATTAAGTCAGAAGAAACCTCACAAATCCTATTTAACTATTTAATCCCGTTGAACTGTTAATGAACCTATTGTGATAAAGACCCTGTGTCCAGTAGCCAACCAGTTGACTCTGTAGTTGTCTCCCCCCCAGCAACTGGCATTCTGAGCATGGAAGTCCTGTTTGCCATTGCAGCTAACAGCCTCCATTTGTCTAAATAACTTTAAATCCATCTAAGATAGTGACTATCACTGCATCTTTAATTGAGGGACTTTGTGAAAAGTCTCTTTATGGGACTATCCTTTTTTGTTGCTGTTGTTGCTATCTATAATGGACATATGCTCTGACTCGGATGGACCAAGCTAGCCTGATCTCATCGGATCTCAGAAGCTAAGGATAGGCCATAGTTAGTACTTGGATGGGAGACCACCAAGGAAGTCCAGGGCTGCTATGAAGAGACAGGCAATGGCAAACCACCTCTAAAAGTTTCTTGCCTTGGAAACCTTATGAGGTCACCAAAAGTTGGCTGCAACTTGATGGCACTTTCCACCCACCACAATGGACAGAACACCAAATTCTTCATATTATTTATTTATAAAATGTCCATGACATCTTTCCAGAACTTGTTTGATGTTTGTGAATATTTTCAAAGAGCTCTGAAGCTTGGTGAAATCAGACTTCACTTTACAGAAGCCATGCTGATTATTATTTGTAGGACTTTTTCTTCTGTATGTTTATTAATACTGTATTTAATAATGATTTTTATCAATTTATCTAGAACAGATGGCCTGTAATTTCCTGGATCTGTAATTTCCTAGAACATCACTTGGAAGTGACACCACATCCTCCCTAAACTCTGCTCTCCTCAGCTGCTGCCACCCCCCCCTCCTCAGATCTCCCAGAATTTGCTGAGGCGGTTTTGAGAACCCTACTAATGACAGAGGGTTTGTAAGGCTTCACGCAGACTTCTGGTGGTGGTGCCTGCCACTCGGGTAGCTCATTTAGCTTCAACCAGGGCTTTTTTGATTGTGGCCCCAACCTGGTGGAATGCTCTGTCTGAAGAGTCTCATGCCCTGCAGAACTTGTCTGGGTTCTGCAGGATCTGTAAGATGGAATTATTCCTCTAAGGCAATCCACTGAGGCAATCTTGCTGGGCCCACTATCTTCTTTTTAGATCGTCATGCCAGAGTGCCAGTGTATTAAATTGTTATATAGAATATTTGTATTTTCATCTATGTTTTGTATTGAACTGTTCCAAGCCCCAATTGCCGGGGAAGAGGTGGGCTAAAAATCATAAAAAACAAAACAAACAAACAAATAAATAATAAAATTATGTATGGAGTGAATAAAGTTTCTCCTTCTCTCTTAATACAGCTATTGGTTGTGGGACTCACAATAAAGTTGATGCATTTCTTTACTCAATGAGTAATTAAATATAGAATTATGGGATTTACTGTCAAAGGACATTGTGATGGCCATGAACATAGATAGCTTTAATAAAGGATTAGACAGATTCGTGGAGGATATATCCATCAATGGCTACGAGCCACAGTTCCTAAAAGGAACCTCCAAAGTCAGATGCAGCAAATCTCTGAATACCAGTGCTAGGAAGTAACATTGTGGGAAGTCCTTAGTCTCTATGTTGTTTGCTGGCTCTCCAGTTCAACTGGTTGGCCAATGTGTGAAACAGGATGCTAAGCTAAAAGGATCACTGATCTGATTCAGCAAGGCTCTTATTTTCTTATGTTCTACTTAGCTTCTTCAGAGTTCTAGTCAGGTGGGCAATAACTCATCCCTTAGATGAATCCCTTTGGCTTCTGTTATATCTACCCATAGCAATTTTTATTTTTAATATTTTTGTTATTCTTATGTTTTCTAGTTTATTGGACTGTATGCCCTCTAACAACCAAAGCACTATCTGCCCCCCAGCATACACCCTTTCTGGTCATTTCCGTAAAGTGTATGTCCAGGGACAATTGAGTCCAACAGATGTTCCAGCAGGTTCAGTACATCTGTGCCCTATGGAGTATAAAAAAAACCCCAACACAAAAACTTGCCAACCTCCTTCATACATAACAAGAGTGCTATCTTTTAGAGTATTGGTTAAATCCCCAGTTCAAATATTTGTTCAGACATTAACTCCCCTGAGTGACTACATAAAAAAACACTTCTGCCACTTAGCTCCTGCTCCTGTCTAAAATATGGAAACAATAATAATGATACACCATGTAAGCTATAACACTATGCCTGACATAATTTTGTAGGAATTACCAATGTATGTGAAGTTCTTTTCCAGTTATTCTTGATGTTGCTGCTGCTTCTTTGGAATTTTGTCCCTCAGTTCTTGAAGAGGCAAATATGTCAAGCAAAAAAACCTTACTATTCTGCTAAGTAATACGCAGGAGAAATCCCAGTCAAGTGCAGACCAAGCCTGTCACAAGCAACAACACTCAAAGCCAATTTACAAGCAGAACAAATAAAACTAAATGCAATAGGGGTTTATAGTATGGGCTTAGTTTACTGGGGGAAATGGGAGATGTTATGGCAGTCTCTAGAAAAGACCACACCACCTCAGTGAAAGAGCTCGGTGATGAAAATGGTAGGCTAGCATTTGTGTAGGGGAGGAAGTTGTGAAGGAAGATGTAGTTTACGATGCTTAACAAGAAAGAAGGCACAGAAACTGGCATAGCTCAAGTAATTATTTTCCCAAGACTTGTCCCCCCACACTTTAGTTATAGGGCATGTGTTTTTTTCTTCCAAATCATAAGCAACTGCGGCATTTAAACGTCAGGAGAGTTATGCAAACATATGAACAACACTTATCAGACTCTCTAGAAGTTTGCCTTATGTTACATTCTAACATTTCCCACTGACTGATTCATGATTTTGGAGCTGAAGCGGCTTTTCCAAAGTTTGTGCCTTGGGAGTTTAAAAAAAGAAGAGAGAGGTAGATATGCATTTCTAAAAACATTATGCACTGAGAATCTTTGTAAGCCTGGAAATCAGTGCTTCCATCACATATAGCTAATTTTTCTAGAAATAGCTACTTACACCAAAATTTTGGGCAGCTTGCTTAGCAACAGGAACAGAGCTCAGATTACTGCATTCTAGTAAAGTTTTTGTGTACTCAGAGCTTATAAAAGTTAATTCCACAGCTGATTTAAAAAGCATTAAGGAAGGGGGTTTACAGCAAATATTTTATCTATTTTAACTTGTAGAGCACCATAAAAACAATAACAAGAGCTTCAAAATGCAATACATTTACATTTGAAGATGAATGTTTCTTTTCTTGCCTGAACAAACAAAATCCTGCCCCTATCTTAAAATGTAATGATTTTGATTTGGTAATTCCAGTTCTGAATCATATTCCTTAAATGCAGATTTCTCTATGTGCAGGCTGATGAAGCTGAAAGCAACAAATATAATTAGAAAAATAATTCCTGCAGATACATTACAGCAGGAAATACTTCTAATTTTACACACAGGAATTTCCTGAATCCAGTATGTCATTTATTCCTGGCAAAGTTTCTCCTTTGTCTACGTATATTTCATGTTTTCCACAAACAGAGCAGCAGTAACTTACATAACTCAGAGACACATTTGTGCCAGATTTATCTTCTTTGCTCAATAAAGGCCAAAGAAGCATTGCATCCTCTCGTTTGAACTCTGGATACTCTTAAGATATCTTACCAACAGCATTCGAAAGATCAGAAATGTTATAAACAAAATGCAGCAAGACATACTTATGCATATGTTCTTTTTTTTTTTAAAAAAAAAAGATACTTATCAAAAAGCTTTCTAGTAGAAGAAATGTGAAAATGGAATATTTACCCATCAAAAATATTTCCAAGGGAGTTTGTAATATTCTGAATTCCAATTAATATATCTAGGATTTGAGCAGCAGTTTAATTTCTAGGCCACCTATGTTGTATACACACACAAGGAACAGGGCTCTTTTTGTAGCAGGAACTCCCTTGCATATTAGGCGACACACCCCTAATGTAGCCAATCCTCCAAGAGCTTATAGAGCTCTTCTTACAGGAGCTACTGTAAGCTCTTGGAGGATTGGCTACATTAGGCATGTGTTGCCTAATATGCAAAGGAGTTCCTGCTACAAAAGAGCCCTGCGATACATATATATGGATAATCCATTCTTTAGTAACAGTATTTAAGGTGCCTCCTTATACTGAGTCATGCTAATGGTCTATTTAGCCTACTATGGTATGACTGGCAGTGATTCTTCACAGACCCACGCAGAAGTGTTTGGCAAGTACTGTTGCACAAATGCTTTAATCACAAGTGCTGAGGATTGAACCTGGAACCTCCTACAGACAAATCATGGACATTTCCCGTGCACTATAAATGCTCCCAAATGGTAACAATGAACTCATACTGTTTCTCATCTTGGCTGGTCTCACAATGAAGTAATCTAGTGCTGTAGTTAATGGCCAGTCCTGAGTTCTCTAATACACTCAAGGAACCCCATGGATTGGTGCTGCTCCCTCACTCAGTCCACTAGGGATGAGATAACAGGTGAGGAAATGCATAAAAGTTAGTTAGAAACAGTGACTTATTTTATTGTTTGGAAAGTAGATACAAAGTTATATGCTCTAGAACCTAAAACTCCTAGCCAAGTAAGAACCTGAAAGTTACCTAGATATTGTCCCAAGCAAGAAACCCAAGTATCTTGGTTCATTAATAACAATTAGGTAAATATGATCCATCCTGAATAACTTGTGGGCCATCAAGAGTTGTCTAAAGAAAAGGGTCTGATTATTACAATATTATTCAGCAAATGTCTGTTTTATTTATTTATTTATTTATTTAATTTATACCCCACCCTCCCAGCCACGGACGGCTCAGGGCAGCTTACATCAGCCTAAAAACAACAACAAATAGTATAATGACCATAAAACCATATAACAATCACACTATGTAGAAAATATATATTATGCATGAAAGGGCTTAATGATAGTGCCATGTTCATCTTATATTCATATATCTCTAAAATATTTATTATTGTCCTTAATTCTCTAATCAGAAGAAAACTAAAGGTATAAATTAATATTTACTAAGATTTTAAGAGTTTACTCTTTCCTGTAGACAGTGGAGATGAATTTTGTCTTCCAAATTAAAAATCCTATTTTGAGAACCATCATCGAAACAGATTGTGAGAGATGATATAGTAGCATCTTACTATGTTAAAAATGCTTGATAAAAATTGCTTGGATTTGTCTCTGCTTTTCTCAAAAGAGAGTGGCATCTTGATACCAAGGTATAGAACTACTAAAAAATCACATTATATATTCCACTCTTTATTATTGTTCCACTGAATGGGCAGCTAAAATATGATTTAGAATTAATAAATGTTCTTATATATTATGGGGGCAGCTAATAATAATTCCTTTACAGGAAACATTAATTTGTGCATTTTAAAGTTTCTGGGCAACTCAGAGAAAACTTGCATAAATATAAATAGCTAATGTGGTTTTGTTCAGAACAAGTCAAAATAGACCAACTGTTTAGTAGACAAGGAAGACGATGCACTTTGCAATCGTAAATAGAGTCACACTCTTCTAAGTTCACTGAAGTCTACTGGATAAATGTGGAAAGAGTGCCATTTAGTTTTAGACTGCACTGGCAATCAACTGAATGTCTCTGGATTTCAGCAAGACTTTTACCTTCCTAAGAAAGCTTAATAAACATTTATTAGCAAGGAATGAATATGAATGATGTAAAGAGCTGGCTGAAAACTTTCATGCACAGGATAATAATTGATAGGTCTTTATTACAATGAGCTCCACTGAATGAACAGTATTTGATTAGTGCTTGAAAAATTGAACTAATTATCTTTTGCACAGTCACCCCTTCCTTCATCTTACACAAATGACAACCTACCCAGTTTTCCTGCTGATGATAGTATTCTTTCAACAAGGGCTTCTTAAATCAGTTTCATTATTTAATGTTGCAAATGCAAAATTATTGTCAGGTTTTTTTTAAAAAAATAGGTGTTTAACATACTTGTTAATATTACTGGACTGTAAAACAACACACCAAACATGAAGATAAAATATTAGTACTGAAGTCACATTGCTTGGAAAATTATACAGACTCCTAGCCTAACTTCTTCTAGTTTCTGGTATGTACAGGCATGATCTACTACAGTTAATCACCACTCAAACCTGAACCACTCAGTACCACATATCTAACATGTTACTCATCTTAAGAAATGTATGATTGAAACTTTTGGGACTACACCCATGACTGGTCAATGAATCTTCCTCTCCAATTATCAAAATGAATAAGAAAGTTAGAGGAAAATTTAGATCAGAACTCCCAGTTGCTAACAAATAGTCTTGTACTATCTTCGGTGTCTACCAATAAAGGCTAAAGTCATCATGATTTGAGAACAGTAATGATGAAGAACAGTCATTTTTATTCCCCGATTCTTAGTACTAGTCATAACATTATGACTTCAGAGGGCTGCAGGATAAAACGACTACCAGAAAAAAGGGCCTGCTTAAAGAGACACCAGCTGTCATGGGTGGAAGACAAAAATGGACATGACACGAGAAGATTCTAAAATGGATCTTCCCAGCATCTTTTTAAAAGGGCAATCTTATTTGTCCTGATTCAAATCAGGTCACGATGAGAGCAGTTATGCCAATTGAACTCTTCCCCAATTATTACTTCTGGATGGGTGGAAAGTCAAAGAGAAAGGTCCTACAGATTTCCCCCCCTCTCTTTCAGGATTAATAATGCCCTGGGGTTGTGTGTGTGATTTTGATTGGCAAAATAATGTGAAGTAAAAGATTAACCCCCCTCTTCTCCTGTACCTCAGTTCTGATCTGAATAGGGTGGGGGGCTCTGGTGTCTGCTACTGTCTCTTAAAAATGCTGAGAAGATCTATTCAGGGATCTCCTATTGTCATATCTGTATAACTGTAAGAAGTGAGGTATTTGTAGGCCACACACAACAAAGTGGCTGAGAGTATTTCTGCTTAGTTAGTAGCTAGGCCCCAATACAGTTACCAGACTGCTTCCCACCTTATCTTCCATACATGATCTTAAGAATGAGCCTAAAGAACTTCCTTGTATTCATCGTGTCTGAGCCACATAGATAATGTAGGTATCTCAATACCAGCCTTGTTAGCTCCCCACAACTATAGAACTCCCCCCAAACAAGATCTCACTAAAAACTGAATATCTTTCAGAAATGCTGCAAGACTTATTAGGCACAGTTTTTTGCAGCTGAAGTTTAGAGGAGAGTTCAGCGAAATTTCAGCCCTTGTTACATTTCAGGTACTACATATTTATTTGGAATTTGATATTTGACATAAGATTTTGATATATTCTTCATTTCCCTGCATCTTTCAGGATGGGATATACTAAAAAGCTTAGACCAAATTGTTCCAACAAACTTCTAAGGCAATTATTGCCAGTGCTGACAATGTTTGGTAATTCCACAAGAACAGGATCAGTACTGTCTGTTTGAAAGTGCTGTCAATTTGCAGCTGAGTTAGGTGACTCCAGCAAGGGACTTTCAAGTGAGAAGCAGAGGTGGCTTGCCATTGCCTTCCTTTGCAGAGTTTTCCTTGGGAGCTCCCTGATTAGTTTATGAGATCTGACAAGATTGGACTATACTATGCCCAGCTTCCCTCCTTAGCATTGGTACTAGGCACAGCTAATACTCAGGACAAAAGAATTTTCCCCTCGTTATACTTCCTTTTTGTGCTTTAGAAGATTACAGCATGGCTCCATGCCCATCCACTCAAATACTTAAGTCACACACCTATGCCTCTGGAGATGGATGCTTGAATGCGTGGGAGGTAGAGCTAAAGTATAAGGTGGGTTAGGCTGGGAACATACTTGCTTGAGCAAACTTTAACCCATCTATTCTACTGCTAAATCAATCCAGACATCCAAATGCAGTGCTCAGGACATCCACTGTTCCTTTATTTCACCTATATAGACCAATCCAAAGACTGTAATCCCTGATCCAATTCCTCACCTGACCACATTGGGATGCTCAAATGTTTCCAGGTGCTTCAGTACAGCCACCTCCCGGATGGTGGAAAGAGGCATTCCCTCTTCACTCGTCTGCACTCTCACCCTCTTCAGTGCTACAAAGCGCCCTCCATTCTTCAAGTCCCGGGCTTTGAACACCTTTCCGTAGGCTCCTTCACCAATCTCAGCTACACATTCATATTGCTGGTCAGCCAGGGTCATACTGTCCTTATCCATGGTTGCACTGCTTGCCTTCTTTCCAAGTCCCTTCTGTGGTATTACAGGCACTGTGGTTATTGTCCTGGTCCAAGGCTTACAAATATGTTTACTAGAACAGTGTTCTCAGGGCTCCTCCCAATGGACCAGCCAGCAGGACAGCCTCTTGCACCCTTCCAGGATTTTAGTAAGGCACCCAGTGAACCTTCTTGCTTAGCTGCTGGCAGTTATGTTACATTCTTTGGGATCATTCTCTGGGTACATCTAATGAGATCTAAAGGACAAGGAGGGAGAGAGAGAAGAAAGAAGAACGTCATTAGTACTAGGAGTGTTTCTCTACAGGCTTCCATCATAGAATATCCCATTATTAAACATATCACCAGCATGTTTTACTTAGTACAGTTTAATTGAACAGGACTAGACATTTGGGTTGAATGGTACAACTGGCAATGCATGACAGGGTTCTTGGGTTCTGAACATATATTACTAACTGATGTGAGATTTTATTTCAAAATGTTTGCTTTTTCTGAATAAGGTTTTGTTTGACTGCATGTGATTTTTTTTTAAAAAAAAATAAGGTTGTGTCAATGGTGCAATGATTAATTGTTGGGTTAGACAAGTAGATCCTGCATCAGAGGTGAATGTACAATGAGCAACCTGTAATTGGACAACACCAGGTCTGGTCCAGAAGCTAAGAAACATTAAGAGAAAGCTGTCCTGTTGATGGTACAGCATTGCTGTAGAGACTCTGACAAACCAAAAGGACTTCCCGGTTTTCATTTCCCTTCCTAATCTTAATTTGAAAATAAACAAGGACATTAAACAAACAAAAACCCCTGTTTTTACTCAGCTCTTATACAAACTAGCTACTGGTATTTCACATTTTTGTATTTCGAAAATGATCTGACACTGATCCCCATTTGATCCTTGCCTAGTGGTACACTAGCACATTTCAAAATCATGATACACATTCTTCCTCTGAATTAAAAGGAGAACTCAAAGAGGATTATGTAATGCTTATCATCAGAGTACAATATGGCTAAATGCTTTTAAATTTCATTGATTGCAATGAGAAAGCTTCCTCACGCTTAAACCTCTTTTGCATTCTAAAAATGCTTGACATGGTCTGGATCACGTTCCCATCTTCTGGTTCAAAAAGCAGAATTAACAACATAGTTCCTTCTATCTAACAGTCCAGTAAGAGGACCTCTAGATATCATATATGATGAAAAACTGGAAGAGTCTAACCTCAATGTAATTTTCATTCTTTACCAATAGGGCTGCAATGGATTCAGCATGAGAACGGCTTACCAGGGGTTGGGGACAAAGGAGCACTGAGAGAACAGAAGCTTTGTGTCCTAAAAGTATCATCCAAGATCAGTGATTAGTTGTGACTGGTTACTAACAAATTCACCTGTCAAGTAGCAGCAAATGAAAACTGTCATTTTCCAATGTAAACATAGCAGGTTACCCTGCTCCGTCAATCACTACATTGATTAACAAGAGCAAACAAATTGTTTGTAATAAACTGGCAGTCTTGACCCACCAGCGACCTTGTTGCCAAAAGCCATACTGAAAAATCAAGAATATTATCATTTAATATAACAAGATTCACTAACAATACATTCCAATTAAGGTATTTTATGGAAAAATTAAACTACAGTTCCATATACTCAAGGCTGGAAAGTGAACTGGAATAAGAGTGAATAAGAATGAAAACAAAAACAACAAACTGGAAGAACTAGAATAATAATAAAACAAAGTGGAAATGTTATTGAAAGTAAAATACAGGAAGCTTTGAACATGATCTTGGGAAGGCCAGCTATCCCCTTCATGCAGTACATAACTAGTTGATAAGAACATAAGAACATAAGAGAAGCCAATGTTGAATCAGGCCAATGGCCCATCTAGTCCAACACTCTGTCACACAGCGGCCAAAATATACCAGGGGCCATCAGGAGGTCCAGCAGTGGGGCCAGGACACCAGAAGCCCTCCCACTGCTGCCCCCTCCAGCACCAAGAATACAGAGCATCACTTGCCCCAGACTGAGAGTTCCCATCTATACCCTGTGGCTAATAGCCACTGATGGACTTCTGCTCCATATGTTTATCTAATTCCCTCTTGAAACTGTCCATGCCTGTAGCTGCCACCACCTCCTGTGGCAGTGAATTTTTGTTCCCTATCTCGTATCGACCACTATTCACTGAGGTATTCCTCCCCACACCTGTTCATTATCAGACCAGTCCTTCCTTTGCTCAGTCCAATCCTTTCCTCTGTCCTTTCTTCAAACATTTCTCCTCTAAACCCTTTCAATACCATTTTGCAAGTCCTTCCTGTGCCTTTTTTGTGAAAACCATACAGCTCTCTTTGTTTAAAGTCCAGGTTTTTCCAAAGTCCAGCTTTCATAAGTTCTCCTCTTTCCCTCAGCCTTCTGCTTCCCCCTTCTTGCCTACTACCAGGTCCCTGCTTTTCAGACCTTGATTTGTTCCCTTTCTTTAGCTATCTCACCTCCTTGCCCTTCTTCCCTACTTCATGGGTGTTCTTTCTCCTGCTATTTCCTTCCAGCATTCTAATCTCTATTAGTGCTCAGTGGTAGGGGAAAGTAACCATCAAGGCACAGGTGACTTATGGCAACCCCATGTGGTTTTCAAGGCAGGAGACAGATGACCAGAGGGGGTTTGCCATTGCCTGCCTCTGTGTAACAACCCCAGATTTCCTTGGTGGTCTCCCATCCAAATACTAACTAGGGCCAACCCTGTTTAGCTTCCCGGATCTGATACAATCAGGCCACCCTTCGCCATCCTGGTCAGGACTAGTGTGCTTGGTACCCGTGCCTAAATTTCCCCTTCCACCCAAGAACATAAACCACTCCCGCTTCCATACAAATATGTAATGTTTCCTCTCCTCTGGTCAGGGTTCCCACTCCCCTAATACACTGCATCATTTCTGTTACCATCAAAGACAGCTTCTCCTTGAGAAGCTTTCAAAAGTTTATGATAATCACATGACATTAAAGCAGTTCCGCCAACAGCAAGGGCAGCTTGCAGGTAGAAGATGAATGACTGTCAGGTTATATAGAGAATCAAATATCAGGGGCATCCAATTAAAATGAAGAGTGCCTTCTAGCTTTTACATTATAGTAGGTAAAAATTTAGAGTCCAGTAGCACCTTTAAGACCTTTAAGGTAACTCTGTAATCCTAAAAGCACTTTCCTGGGAGTAAATTCTATTAGATAAAATAGGGCTTACTTCTGAGCAGACATTCTCAGGATAGCTTCCACCATCTTCTGCTTTCACAATGTCAAGAAAACTAATGACACTTCTGTGTTAATCTCTAACAGAGCTTCTTAACAAATATTATATGTTTAAATTGTTTCTTCCTGTCTCTAAATAGAGATGCTACCATTTTCTGCTTAACAGATCATAAGAAAAATGTAGATCTGAAAGTGTGATTATCCTAAGTGGACCAATAAAACATGACAGCTATACAATGCATGGCTTTAGGAAAACTATGAAAGAAGTAATTATGTCTCTCCTTCATAACACTGGAAACAGATGGATATTCAGACAATGAAGTCTGTCAATAACTCTATTCAAGAAAACTCCCATCTGCAACACAAAGATAATACCAGGGGCAACAGCCCTTAGACTACATACATATATAATGTTTATAAACTGTAACTATAACAGCCTCAGAAGAAGTAGTTAAAACAGTTTGATGAAGAGTTGTAGATTTCTTTTAGGGAGTCCCATGCTCCCCTTTCTCAGAACTACAATTACTAGGATGCCTGAAAATATAGAATGATTGTTGAACCAGTTATATCTATGTAGTGTGGATATACCCTGTTCTATGGAATGGAGGTTACAGTCTTGAGATGCTTAATTTTATGAATTCATAATCCACAATAATCCTATGAATGTTAAATCCCACATAAATGAACACAAGATTGCAGCCCATGTAGGGTAGCAGCACATTCTATCGATATTTATTTGGGAGTAAGCACCACAGAACGCAGTCGAACTTACTTCTGGGTAAACACAGACCCAATCTGCCAGTGTCATTAACTTGACATGAACAAAAATCAAGAGAGAGAAAGAATAACTGCCTGTATTGTTTGATCTGCTTTTCAAAGTGGCATAATTCATACTTCCACAGGACCAGTAGAACATGCCAAAGGTTTCTGGGGAAAAAAGTCTAGTACTGATATCGTTAACCAATAACAATGATATGTGAAGTAGCTTCAGCACCCAAAAGTGAAGGGAAAAAGGTGCAGAACTTTCTAAGTCATAGAATCATAGAGTTGGAAGGGACCTCCAGAGTCATCAAGTCCAACCCCCCTGCACAATGTGCAGTAAATTCACAAATCCCTCCCCCTCCACAACCAGAGTGACTGCTGTTCCACACCCAGAAGATGACAAAAAACCTCCAGGATCCCTGGAGAAACTGGCCTGGAGAAAAATTGCTTCCTGACCACAAAGTGGCAATCAGCATTTCCCTGGGCATGTAAGAAAGGGCAAAAAGAACTAAGCACTGGGGCAACCCTTCCTGCCCTCCCTCTCATGACCTGCCTAAATTCACACAATCCGCATTGCTGTCAGATGGCCATCTAGCCTCTATTTGAAAACCTCTAAAGAAGGAGAGCCCACCACCTCCCAGGGAAGCCTGCTCCACTGAGGAACCACTCTGTCAGGAAGTTCTTCCTAATGTTTAGCTGAAAACTCTTCTGATTTAATTTCAACCCGGTGGGTCTGGTCTGACCTTCCGGGGCAACAGAAAACAACTCTGTATCACCCTCTGTATGACAGCCCTTCAAGTACTTGGTTATCATATCACTTCTCACTCGTCTCCTCTCCAGGCTAAACATACCCAGCTCCTTCAACCTTTCCTCATAGGAATTGGTCTCCAGACCCTTCAGCATCTTTGTTGCCCTCCTCTGGACACATTCCAGTTTGTCTATATCCTTCTTAAATTGTGGTGTCCAAAACTGAACACAATACTCTAGGTGAGGTCTAACCAGAGCAGAGTAAGTGCAAAGTGCAAAACTTTCTAAAACAGAGGCAGCAATAAAATAACTAATGAGTCTGAGTATTACCATGGTGCATTAATGTTAGGCACTGTTAAATGTTTGCTGGAAATAAGTAAAGCATCCTAAGATCGAAGTGGAGACTAACTCTTACCCAAAAAAGAAGAGAACAGATGCAGATTGATCTTATTCATATGTGGCAACCCTTAAGCAATGAGAAGAATATTGACTCTTTATGGTATATAAGGAGTCAGAGAATGTAAGTTAAAACAATTCCGATGCTGTTTCAGATATAGTTTAAGGTATAAATTCTACACAGGGACCTAGGAGGACATTGTGTGGGTGCCTCGTTGTGCTACTGGGCTACTGCTGTCCCTCCATTTCAGGGTTTGTACATGAAGGTGATCACTAACACCTTCAGAGAATCTTTGCTGTATCTTTGTAGTGATCTCATATTAAGGAAAGTTTATGATAGTATCAGTAGTTCAAATGAAATTTGTCCAACATTGAGTGGTGAGGAAGATATGGACCACAGTAACATAAAAACACTCTTAGAGAACACAACACATTTACTAAGTGGTGTCTACTTGCATATTTAAAGAAAATATCAATAAACAGTAAGAAACAGAGCAACAATTACACCTGGCTGCAGAAAATGTTCACTCCATTCAGTATATGGTCTGATAAGCAATGACAGTATTTATATGGGATACCTTCTTAAGCTCCATTTACACAACTTTCTAGGCTCAAATAACAACTGCCCCATCCACATGCAGTTCTCTAACTTATGAGGAGACATGAAGGCAATGGTGTATGTTTAATATTTTTATATTTTCTAAAGACCCTTCAGCACATGTGTTATTTTGAACATGTGCCTTCAGGGTGCTTGGTAGCAGGGTGGGGTGGTCATTTGAGTGTCGAGGGGTGACTATGGCAACAGGAACAGAAAGAAGCAATGTCTGTAACAATACAAGGTTGTTACTTCTGCTGCTAACTGTAAGACAGTACATTTACTGAGGCAAACATAACTGTAATTCAAGTAACGAAGGTTTCAGTTCTGCAATATGTTTTGGTTGTTTTGAATTCTTCCATTAGACAGTTATTATTTCTGCATTATTTTCTTATATTTCACATTTTGTCATAAAATGTATGCCACATTTCATAAAATTATAATGTGGATATGTGCTCTGGTTTACTTTTGTCCGCAGATCTTTGCAAAGTTTTGATGGAAGTTTTCCCATAGTTGGCTAGGCTACAGGTATTGGGAGAGCAGTTTCATATGTGAAACTAAAATACCTTTTGTTTTAGCACAAATGCACACATTTTTATGTGAGAAAATAAAAGCCCAATGGCAGCCCTTTTCAAACTGAATGTGCATTCGAGACAGTTTAGGTTTTACATCATCAATGCAGACAGCAAGAAAAGTGAACACTAATATAAGTCTTACATGTGAAAATACCCTTTAAAAAGTACCCTGAAGGTGTATTTTTTATGAAGTTGTCAGGAAACCATGAGTAATTGTGTGCTGTTAGAACCAAAGCTTCATTCTGCAAAAGCTGGGCGCTGGGGTTTGTTCAGAACGCCAGTCGGCTAATCCCTGTAAACAGCCGCACGTATAAATAATCCAGAGTGAACAATGTAACGTCGGAAGCAAAGACTTCCTTCCATGATTAGGAAGAAAAACATGACGCCTTTCCCCCTAATCGCAGAACTAGCGCTCTAATCCTTATGCGTCCTTGCCACTGACACACGAGTAAAAGAGAAAACATATGCCGAAAAGTAAAGTCGGATACCGCATGGAATAAAAAAACCCTCCCCCCCCCCCCCCAAGTCTCCGAGAGAGGGTCGATCGAAGTTATTCTGCGGCGGGAGCCAGGAGTCCTGCACGTGCTAAGAGGCGTCACCACCGGGAGACCCCCGGGGATCTGCCTCAAATGAAGCCCCGGCGGTGGACTCACGAAGGAAAAGATCCACCCAGCGCACCGTACAGACTTGTATCCGCGGTAGGGAAACTCCACGTGCCCCTGACCGAGCAAAGCGTCTCCTCAGAGGGAAGCGCGTATCAGCCAATAGCAAGCAAGGAGGGCCAGAGAAGGGTGGGATCCAGAACGCCCTGGGATGGAGGTCGCCCCCCACTGTCCAGGCGGCCTCCAAGAGAGTGCCGTGTGCGTGTGAGGTCGTGAGACTGGAGGGAGGAGAGTGTGGGGGGTCGCCAGGAGGCGGGGCTTCCCGCAACACCGGTGCGCCTGCCGAAGGCAATCCCGCACGCAGTCCATCCGAAGCCGCTATTGCCGGCTGCGGCAATGGAAAGTTACCGGTCTCATAGAAATGCACATCCTCCGAGGGGGAGGATGAGAGGTATTACTCCCCTCCCCTCGCCCAGCAGGCTTTTTAAAAAATATACATGCAACCCCCCCCCCGGTTCCCAAATCACACTAGGAATGCAAATGCGTGATCTTGAAATGGTGGCAACTGCGGGCGACCCTCCTCCTCAGTTCCCCCTAAATAGAAAGTATGCATAATAACGCATTTCCAAAGAGCGACCCCACCCCCCACGAAACACACCCTAAAAATGCCCGCAAAAGAGCCCCCCCCGCACGCCATGGCATTCCACAGAGAACGTGCACGACCACCCAAAGTAGCCCCCTCCCCCGCCAGGGCATGCATGGCAATAGGGGAAACCGGCAAAACAAAGCACTCCCCCTCAACCCCCACAACCTGAATTAATAATAAAAGGGGAATGGGGGAAATGTTTCCAGTCCCAACCCTCCCCCAGCACCCCCACAGTAGGAAATTAATGGAGCATTATGTTATAGAAGAGCACATGGGCACTTCCGAAAGTACCTGGTATTGCTCTGGAGCTGCCTCGATCTTCAGGGAAAACTCCCACCTAAAGTGATCTCCGAGAGAGCTGAGCTCAAAAAAATTAAAAAAGGAAAGGGGGGGGTGGAATAGCGTTTTCCAGGAGTTTTCTGGAGGGGGAGGGAATTATCAAAAGCGACGGGCCCGCAAGAAGAACCGCACCGGATCCAAAGCGTTCACATGGTGAGGATGGCTGAGGTTCCAGCAGGTCTCAGCAGCCGCTATCGGGCCACACAGGTAGTTCCAGCAGCTCTGGCGGGGCTCGCCTGCTGCCCTGAATTCGCATCTTCCTGCAAGCCCTTGGGCAGGCAGCACCTTAAAGCAGAGGATCTCACCACCCCCCACTCGCCTGTCCCCTCCCTTTGGGGGGGAAAAAGGGCTTGTGCTAACTATTCCGGGGCTGATCAAAGCCTTGCAAAGAGCAGCCTCTCTCCCGCCCGCCCCCCTCCCGCGTGCTGGGCTTTTGCGCTCGTCCTCCACGCCGCCTGCTCGGAGGCCGCCACTCTCGCCGCCTCGGCTGCGTCTCCGCTCCAAGTCCCCGTTCCTCTCTCGCTCCCTCGGCTCCTGGGCTCAGTCTGGGAGCAGCGGCGGCGGCGGCAGCGGCGGCAGAGTTTTCCCCCACCTCGCCTCAACTTTTTTTCCCCCTTGGTTTCCCACGCTGGCTGAATGTGACTTGACCCCGTTTCAAAAAAGTTTGACATAGTGCTTCAACATTTCCGCATTCCTCCCCGACTACAAAGGCAGCGGCCGCCTCCTTCTGCTTTCTGTCTCTGCTCTCTGTCTTCACACTCAATGAAATCCTTCATGTGCTCCCTGCCAAAAAACAGCCACATACCGCAAGGGTCGCGGGTAGCGCAACGGCAAGGAAGCAGGACGCCCGGGGATTGGAGGAGTGCGCAATACACCGCCCTGCGCCGGGAGGAGCCGCGGCCTCCTACCCTAAGCGAGGCCCGTGCTCGGCGCTGTATAAAATACGTATATCTAAAATATTGTTATTTAAAAAAAAAAACACTAACAGAATTATAATTAGGGCTGTCACCCAATTAAAGAAAATGTAGTCGATATTAATTCTTTTCTTATCTTCCTTGCCTATATGCTTTTTAACCTAGCCATATAGCTGGGAAATAATGGAAATAGATATGGAAATATATTATGTTGATTATCTTGCCATATTTTGACATGTGTTATTTTTTCATGCTGTATACTTTTATATTATGCCATGTCCTTAAAATGTGTTTAACAAATGATGTTTTATGCTTCCCACTTTCCCTTTTGTCCCTTTTTATTCTGTAAAAAAAAGAAAGAAAAAAAGAAAATGTAGTCAATCATTGGCATGAGTTATAGGGGATCAATCGATTGGATTAATCTATTAGCAATAAAGGTGTATATCAAAACAGTTGTTATGAAGCAAAAATGATACTTGTTTTTGGACAATCCACCTGTGACTCCTGGCAGGCATTTTCTTAAACAGACTTCTGTTCCTGTGTGTGGGAGAGAGAAGACCTCTTACAATGGTGCCATTCGCAGTTTTTATCACTGCGTGTATTAAAACAATGGTTCTTGTACATTGGCTGTCTGATTAGCATCTTATTAGTCAATCAAATATTTGTTTTTTTAAATTAAACTTATGTTTTGATTTTGCATTATTTTACCCTTTTACTACAGGCACTGAAACTGTTTCATCCTTTGTCTTGCAAAGTCAACCCTTGCTGTCACAGCGCCTGCTCTTGTGCTTCTAGAATGAGTTGTTTCTTTCCTTTTTTATTTGCCTGTTTTGGAATCACTTCCAGGTATTTTCACTATCAACTTTGTTCTCTGTGTCTTTCAAATATTGCCCATGCACGTTCTTTCCTTTCCTGTTGCCAAAATGAGTTTTGATTTCAATCTTTTTGTAATCTTCTTTGGTTTCTGTAACCTTAAATAAATCTGTCTTGTATACTTTGACTAAAAGCGTCTCATTGCTTTTCTTGATGTAGTCATTCAGTGCTTGTTTTTCTTCTTCAGCTTCTTACTTCCACCTAATTTTCTTGGTAAAGTAAAGAAGATCAACATTGCCACTATCTGGCAAGTTTTGCAATCTATTGCTTATTATTTGGCTTGTTTCCAATTGATAATGCCAGCTGTGTGTCTTAGAACTGGAACTGCCCATGTGTTAATTGCCTTTACTGTTTTGCCTCCATTCAGTTTTGTTTGCAATAGCTTTTAAACTCTTTGGTAGTACTCCTTGACTGTATTTTTCTTAACAAGGGTATGTTTGATGTTGTCAGCTTCCAAAATTCCAAGATATCTGTAGTTTTCTTTAAAGCTCAATGTTTTGATGTTGTTGTTTGGCACCTTGATTTCTTCTTGTTCCACAATCTTTTCTCTGTTCAGTGCTAATGCTGGACATTTGTCAAGGCCAAATTCCATTGCTATATCATTGTTGAATATTTGAACTGTATTTAATAAAGAATCAATCTTGATTATGACTTTCCATATATTTTCAAGTCATCCATATACAATAAATGTGAAATCTTTGGGCCAGTCTTGGAAGGGTGGTATCCTAGGTCTTCGCTGGTGAGAATGGTTGTGACTGGTATTAGGGCAATGACAAAGAGCAGCAGTGATAGCAAGTCTCTTTGGAAAATTCCTCATTTAATATTAACTATTCCAATTTCTTCTCCAGTCACTATCAACTTGGTGTTCCATTCACTCATGGGATTTTTGATAGACATTATTACAGTTTTGCTGATGTCTACTATTTCTAGAGTTTTCAGGATCTTGTATGACAGAAGGAATTGAGGAGGAGACGGAGGATGGTGGTGGCTGTGGCGCTGGTGCTGTGGTGAAGGCTATTAGGTGAACCGGGAAGTCTCTCTTCCAATCCAATCGTATCTCAGCCATAGACCTACTAAATGACTTTGGGCAAGCCACTGTCTAGGTTCGTGGGTGACATACAGGTTAATAATCTTTTCATGCTTTCAGAAGCTTTTACAATTCAATGAAAAGTACACTTTTAGAATGCTTTGAAGTTTATTTTTTCACGACTATCCCAACTCTTCAAGGATTCAATATGAATTAACATATTCAGAATAGCAAAAGAATCAGAAATATATGATTTCTGGTTGATTGTAAGTGTTGCATGGAAAACAATAAGCTTAGGTGCCCCTAACTGTGTGCAAATATATATTTAACTGTAAGGGGGAAAATCAGATGGTGGTTACTATGTACATTTACTTTAGAATAAATCTTATTGAGGGCAGGTTACCTTTATTCTGAACATTTATTTCATGATTAAAATAGTTCTATCCTGCCAAAATAATGTTTCTCATAGGGCTCCTTATACTTTCATTTAGGAAAAGCTAAAATCTGCATCCAGTTGACAAGCTACCAAATAAAGTTGTTAAAATAAACATTCAAGAAGGATAGGAAGTGACATTTATGCTACTGAAATGCAGAAAATTTTACACAGAAATCTATGGTGCAATAAACAGAAGTACCCAAGTATTATTCTACATTATCACCATCATCATTTAGATCTATTAATAACCCTATCCCAGCTCTGGGCAATATACAAGGCATGATGCCATAAATTACACAAAAACATTAAAATTCAATATATAACTTAATAAAAATTACAATACAGAATAAAAGATCCAAGATGGCGATTTTTCAGTAATACTATTTGTCCCAGTTCTGGACTCCTGCCCCCTTTTAAAAATCATATCAAGAAAACAAATGACTTCAGCTCCCAACATAATTGTGCTACTTGTCAGGCTATCAGAAAGGTTTAAAAGCACAGCATCCATCCAAAGAGTCATACCTCTACAGCCCAAGACAGTTTAATTGATGGTCACTCCGAGGAAACAATGGGAACTTTCCTAGGATCACCTTTATGCCCTGCTTGGAAGCTTCCAGTGGCATCTAAGTAATCACAGTTAGAATTCAACTCCTCAAATGTGCAGCTAGGTATGGATGGATATTTCCTTTCATTGGTATGTGCCTCGGGGGTAGCATTCCATGGGGACTCCTGGTTTAATCTGACACTATGGAGGGATATGCTGGAGTCAGGGTTGCCAACTCTGGGTTGGGAAATACCTGGAGATTTGGGGATGGAGCCTGGGGAGGGCAGGGTTTGGGGAGGGGAGGGGACAGACCTCAGCAGCATATAATGCAGTAGGGTTCATCCTCCAGAGCAGCCATTTTTTTCAGGGGAACTGATCTTGGCTGTCAGGAGATAAATTGTAATAGTGGGAGACCTCTAGGTGCCACCTGGAGGTTGGCAACCCTAATCTGAGTTAAGCCAGGCAGAGGCAGCTGAATAGTCCCATGTGTGAGCAGAATCCTGGGCTTCACTTTGGCTTGCAGCCACAATACTGGACCAGATGGACTTCGGGATCTAGCCTGGCAATTCTTATGAGGAAGGCATCCATTCCTGATTCCGACACTTCAGCATTACAGAAGCGGAATTTCTGGTCACTGTTGCAACCATTGTTACAGAATTTCTATCACGTCTGCATATGGGAATCTTAGAAAAATTATTACATTCATAATCAATGGACACTATTTTTCATCAAAGGGAACTTTGTCTCCTTTCTGTTCTTTGACACATTATTTTTAATGACACATTATTATTTTTAAAAGGACAGAATAACCATACAATTACAAGTGGTTAAGGTAATCATATAAAGAGAGAGAGAGAGAGAGAGAGAGAGAGAGAGAGAGAGAGAGAGAGAGAGAGAGAGAGAGAGAGAGAGAGAGAGGCTGACAAGAGCAAAGGGGAACTTAAAACAGTTCAAGCAAATATGGTGAATCTGTAAATGATACACAGAAAGCATTTAAAAGAGGATAAAAATCTAAATGTCCTAAAACATTGCAACTTAGTTAAGATGTCCAGGAAAGACTAAATACACCAATTAAATTAATATTTAACTGGTTTCTTAGCAATACTAGTTTCTGGTTCTGGAAAAGTTATGAAAGGAAGCCAATGCACAGAGGAAGAACAGACTTTAACTTGGGGAGGAACATTGTCTATTAGCATGATGCCTTAAATCCTGGTTCTTTAGTTTTTCAGTGAGTTGCAATCTGGAACTTTACTGATTTTTTAAAAAGCAATAAACAATAATATTTGTCTATATTTCAGGAACCTGCAAGCCATCACAACAATTCAACCAAATGAATCATATGACCTGTAATATACTATACATATAACAAGATTTTTGAGCAGAAATGGGACTCCCTATCTGCTTGTGATTTTTAAAGCAAAAATTCCAAACAAGTCCCAATCCATATGCTTTGGTCTCAGCAGTATAATGCACTGTCTGTTTAGTAACTTATGTCTCCTTCTTAAAATCTTCCATATCCCACATTCTCCCCTGCTGTACCCCTGTTTTTGCAGGATGTTCTTCTAAATGCAATTCAGGATGTCAACTAGTGGCAGGCAGAGCCCTTTGGAAGTCCCCATGACTTAAATCCCTATTTAATAATAGTTGTTAAGAATCTTTTGGCCAAGCTGCCAAAGAAAAAGAGGTTCATTGTGATCACAGGAAGGTGTGTTTTCCACATGTAAACTCTTCCTCCTGCATTCCAATGAGTATACTGTCATCTTTTTCTATGTGGCAAAATACACTTAACTCTCATTAACATCAGTAGACTTTCCTTTGCATGGAGACAATAGTATACCCCTTAAGGCTTTAATACCTTTTAATCTATCTAGTAAAATGTAATGCAGATATACAAAAAAGTGAACTGATGGAGACAAGTGTTGAGCATGCAGAAACTAATCTTAAAGGCATTCCTGATACATAAGTAAACTGTTTATTATTCCACAGAATACCAGAATAGTCTGTAACAATCACATACCAGTGGGTGTTTCGGCAGAAGCATAATTCCTGTTATCAATGGCTGCCAATATTTCATTTTGAATACCCCTCTTGTAAAAGTGGATGGTATACTTCCAGCATGAAAGGAGATATTGTAGTCAAGGGTTCAAGTTTAAGTTATCAAAGAGGCCCCAGTTCAAAGATGCTAATGTTCTCAAATGGGCTGCACATGAGTAGACCAATATCCAGAAAGTATAGGAGGCAGGCAGAGGGATCAAAAGTGGGCACTCTCATGGTTGTGCTCAATGGTGCCTCAGGGGGCAGGGGCACCAATTACACAGTGGTCCCCTTGTTACCTCAAATATGGGCTTCTGCATGTCTGGAATGGTAATTATAACTCCTAAAAGCCTCAGATTATTCCTGCTCACCTCTGTATTTCCAGTACTTGTGCACAGCGTTCCCTCTAAGCTGAGTTAGTCTGAGCTAGCGCACAGTTTCTTAGCCTTTGGCTCACACCTTTTTGTCTTAGTTCAGGAAGGATGTCTCCAGAGCAAACTAATTTATGCAGCAGCCAAATCACTCACTCACAACATTAATGCCAGCACCTCATAAAGTAGAATTTTTGCTGACAAGACCCCACAGTTTAGAGGGAACTTTGCTTGTGCATATGTTCTAAAGTGTGTTTTATTTCTGTATGTGAGCATTTTATTAGGATTTCTTCCTTTAATAAAAACAACCCTTTGGGTTAAGCCATTGCCTGGTTTATTTCTGAGAGTTTCTCTAAGGGAAGATCCCCATAAAACATAGGTGGAGAATCTTGCTAGTTACCTCCCTCCTGGAAGCTTTCTTAATTCCCCTAATAAACAGGAGACAGCCTTTTTGGATAAATATAGCATTTGAGGTAACAGATTACCCTTTTTGCCTACCCTCTTCATCATCACTGTGAGCCCTTTGTCTATTCTCCCTAAAAAGCGCTGTTCCTTTGATTTGCATCTGCAATCCTCTTCCTAGGTTTGGAGCCTGGCTGCTGATCCCACCTCACCCAGGGCACAGTTCTGCTGGCCCTTGTTCTCAGCTGTCTGATCCTCTTGGTCTCCAGGGCTTATCTGCTCCTTAAGTGCTGTCTATGCTTTCCCCTTGTATGAGCTGCCTGCACACAATCCCTTCATTGGCTTTCCTTTGCAGTCTTTTCTTCCCCCTGTCAGCTGGACTTGCCTTTTTATCAGGGTCCAGCCTGGGGAAGAAGAAGCTGCCCAGCCCTCTGCAGTCTTGCCCCGCCCCTACTCTGGCTGTATTAAGATTCAGACGGGCTGGTGGTGATGGTGACTCTTGTGATCCTCTTCCCTCACAGATGCCATTTGCACTGGAGACTGGACGTGACTATCCATACATTGCTCAGATATATAACCTGTCCGAAGCATACTTGTCTTTGTTTTTGCACAGTTTGATACATTTGAAACTAGACTAGCAACCTCTCCTCTCTCTTGCCTCACAGGTACTCTGTAAAGGTAAATGTAAAGTTCTACATTTAGGTAGGAAAAATCAAACGCATAATTATAGGATGGGGGAGACTTGTCTTGGCGGTAGTACATGCACAAAGGATCCAGGGGTCTTAGCAGATCATACATTGAACAAGAGTCAGCGGTGTGATGTGGTAGCTAAAAAGACAAATGCGATTTTGGGCTGCATCAACAGAAGTATAGTATATAGTATCACATGAAGTGATGGTATTGCTTTGCTCTGGTTAGACCTCACTTGGAGTACTGTGTTCACTTTTGGGCACCACAGATTAAGAAGGTTGTTGGTAAGATGAAATGTGTCCAGAGGAGGGCAACAAAGAGGTGTCTGGAGACCAAGTCCTATGAGGAAAGGTTGAAGGAGCTGGGTATGTTTAGCCTGGAGAAGAGAGGGCTGAGAAGTGATATAATAGCCATCTCCAGGTATCTGAAGGGCTGTCATATACAGGATGGAGTAGAATTGTTTCCTGTTGCTCTGGAAGGCTGGGTCAGAATCCAATGTGCTAAAATAAAATCAAACGAGTTTTCGGCTAAACATTAGGAAGCACTCCCTGGCAGTTCCTCAGTTGAACAGGCTTCCTCAGAGATGGTGGGCTCTCCTCCTTTGGAGCTTTTTAAAAGCAGAGGCTAGAGCTGAGCAATGCCAATTCTATCACTCACTATGAATTTAAGCAGACTGGGAGAGGGAAGGCAGGAAGAGATGAGGCAGTGCTCAGCTCTCGTGGCCTTGTATGCCCAGAGTAATGCAGACCACCACTTTGGGGTCAGCAAGAGATTTTTCTCCAGGCCAGATTGGCCCAGGGATTGTAGAATTTTTTTGCCTTTCGGGTGGTGTGGGGGTGGTGTGGAGGTGTGGGGGCAAGATAGCTGTGAATTTCCTGTGCATGGGTTGGACTAGATGACCGTTGGGGTTCCTTCCAGCTCTGTTTCTAAGAGTGTATGTGGATCATTTGTTAATGCTCTCTTGTTCAGGCAAAGTTGAACCCTATAGGGTAGAGCTGGATGTGAGCAAAATAGAACCTCTCTCTCTCTGTCAATAGAGCCTATCAGCCTATGAAGTGAAATCTCAGTCTGCAGAACTATATAAATTCAGCAAAGGGCGGGATAGAAAACAGAGCAAATGGACTTGAATTTTTGGCATCTCGTGGCCTTTTAAATCATAGCTCATTTCTTGCCTTCCCTTCTGTCTACATATCTTTCTGCTGAATGAGGTTTCACTTCAAGATCTGATGAAGTGGGCTGTAGTTCACAGAAGTTCATGCTCCAACAAGATGCAACAAGAATCCTTTTTGTTATTCTCTGTAGCTGACTAACATGGCTATTCTACCTTGTCTCATAATTATCTCATGCATCCCCCAGAAGTCTCAGGGTGGGTATATTGTTCTCCATTTAACTGAGGGATTCCATCTTTTTTAGCCATTTGCTTCTGCTTCTAGCCTGAAGACTGTTTTATGACTGTAAGTTTAAGAAGCTGCCTCAAGACTGATCTCTCTTAATGTTTACCTCTTACTGGAGTGAAAAAGGGGGAGTATGGCTTCTGGCTTCTATTGCAAAAACAACAACAAAAACAAACCCGCAAACACAAAAACTCCTATAAAAATCTCTTGTTTGTGGGAAGCTTCTCAGACTTTCTCCTGACTATGGCTCCTGACTTGGGGCTCTTTAGCTTGGAGAAACAATGACTGAGGGGTGACATGATCGAGGTTTATAAGATTATGCATGGGACAGAGCAGGTAGAGAAAGAAGTACTTTTCTCCCTTTCTCACAATATAAGAACATGTGGGCACTTAATGAAATTGCTGAGCAGTCGGGTTAGAATGAATAAAAGGAAGTATTTCTTCACCCAAAGACTGATTAACACATGGAATTCACTGCCACAGGAGGTACCAGCGGTGGCTACAACCATGGACAGCTTCAAGAGGGGATATGGAGCAGAGGTCCATCAGTGGCTATTAGCCACAAGGTATAGATAGGAACTCTCAGGCCAGGGTAAGTGATGCACTGTTGAAATGTGCTGGGTTCAGTCGCATAGAGTGATCAGCTCATGGTTTACTGGGATTTCAGCTCAAACTCAAGACAAGCTGGGTCCAAGGCCTGCTTAATTCCCTGCAACACGTCACACCCAAACATACACCCACTCCCCGTGATAGGCTATTTACAGTGCAAGGTTCAACCATTGGTTAATTCTAGGATCCAGGTGAACCTATAGGTCTGTTCCAGAATCCTAGCCAGCTTTTGTTATGAAGCTGAAGCTGCGCTTATTTGCGTGAGCGGTAGGAATTTGTGCACAAGTACATGTGGCCATTCCAATGCATAACAACTGTATTCTTGGTGCTTGGGGCGGGACAACAGTGGGAGGGCTTCTAGTGTCTTGGCCCCACTGCTGGACCTCCTGATTGGCACCTAGTATTTTTGGCCACTGTGTGACGGAGTGTTGGACTGGATGGGCCATTGGCCTGATCCAACATTGGCTTCTCTTATGTTCTCTCTTACGTACCTAGGGAACAGAGATAAAATGCTCTGTAATCATCTAGTAGTGCCTAGATTTATACAGAATGAACAAAAATATCTCTGTGAGATATATATTGCAAGCAGTTGTTTTTTACTATATTTGTGTAGTTCTTTTGTCATGGATTGGTAGTATGGGAATTAATCTCAGGTATTCTTATGAGATACCTCACCATACAAGTAATGAAAACAGCAGTTTGGTGTAGTGGTTAAGAGTGGCGAACTCTAATCTGGAGAACTGGGTTTGATTCCCCACTCCTCTACATGCAGCCAGCTGGGTGACCTGGGGTCAGCCACAGTTCTCTCAGAGCTGTTCTCTAATGAGCAGTTCTCAAAAGAGCTCCCAGCCCCACCTACCTCACAGGCAATGCTCCCTCTAAGCTGTGGAGTCTTGTGAGCAAAAATTCTACTTTGTGACCTACTGGCATTAAAGTTGTGAGTGAGCAATTTGGCTACTGCATAAATTAATTTGCTCTGGAGCCATCCTTCCTGAGCTAAGACAAAAATGTGTGAGCTGGAAGCTAAAAATATGTGAGCTAGCTCACACTAACTCAGCTGAGAGGGAACACTGCTCACAGGGTGTCTGTTGTGGGGAGAGGAAGGGAAGTAGATTGTTAGCCGCTCTGAGACTCTGAGTGAATGGCAGGGTATAAATCCAGCTCTTCTTCCTCTTAGGAATATTTTGAATATGCCTACAGAGTTTGGTGATTATACACTGGCAAAGTGCCCACCATGAATTTCTAATTTATTTTAAACAAATTATACCCCACAACTCTTAATACACAGTTAAAACAATATTAAAATCAGGTAAAATATAAACACAGTGAAATAAAATATCAGTCATAAAACAGCCACATGAAGCCATAACTAGAAAGTCAAAATGGTGTTTATTTTCTCTCCTTTCCTTAACTGCTGGGGAGAACTAGCTGAGGTTACTCTGTGGAAGGACAGTGCTGGAGGGTGTGTGAGTGTGTATAGCCTGCTGGAGAGTGGTGCCTGTTTGACTGATTGCAAAAGATGATTGCTGTTGATTGGGAAGGTCTGTTTTGCCTGGGGCTGAGTGCTGGCCCTGCCCTCTGCCAGGTGAACCTTGAATTTGTAAGGAACCTCTGCACCAGAGGTGCAAGCCTTTGGCGCAAGCCGAAGGGCAAGAGCTAAAGGGCTCTTGCCCCGGGGATCAGGCCTGGGGACCCCATAAGTAGTTAAGGAAATTGTACATAGTTGTGCTTTTTTTCTCTTTTGGCTCAGGTTGCCATTGGGTCAGTTCTCTAAGTTCTAGGGTATGTCAACACACCAAGATATTTCTAGGTGAAAGAATCCACTTGGGGAAGTGATGATGAATGCTCACGGACCATTTCCAGTCACCTGTGGGGGAGTGGGCCATGTTTGTCTTCCTTCTGGAGGACAAGACGGACTACGCTTGTCAGAAATGTAAGTTGATACGACTCTTAGAGGAGAAGGTTCGAAACCTGGAGGAAAGGATTGCTACTCTCCATGAGATCAAGGAAGGGGAGGAGTTCATTAACAGAAGCCTTAATGTCCTACATAGGGAAGGAGAGACCTGTTAAAGGGACAACAGTGTGGTTGACTGCCCTAACGAGCAGGGCTGGCTTGCCCACTAGGCGAGCTAGGTGCTCGCCTAGGGCACCAGCCCTGCAGGGGCGCCAAAATGCCCCCCCCCCGTGAAAAGCCCCCCAGGCTGCCCAGCGCTGGCAGCCCTGGCTTTCCTGGGTGCCTCACGACTGCGAGGCGCCCAGAAAAGCCGGCGCCGCTGCTGGGAGGGAAGGGATGGACATTCTAAGCCCGCCCCTTCCCCGGCTCTCCTGGCACTGGGGCATCTCCAGGCCCCACTGGGAGGTTGGCATCCCCGGTGGGGTGGGCGCCCCAGGCTGTCCTGCCTAGGGCGCCCAGACACCTGGGGCCGGCCCTGCTAACGAGACTTCTCAAAGTGCTACAGCAGGACCCCAAAGGTGTCAAGCAAGACAGCACTTGTTGTCATTACAACTGAGAAATCAATTCCAGACCCTTGCAGTGAAGGCAGAGGTGGGAACACTACCAGTGGAAGTATCACAAACACAAGCAAGACAGAGGGAGGAGGACAAGGAGATACAAAGAAATGGCACTGGAAGGAAAAGGAAGGTGTTGGTTATAGGTGACTTCCTGCTGAGGGGATGGAATGTCATGTGTCCAGGCCTGACCCACTAGCCTGAGAGGTGTGTTGCTTGCCAGGGGTGAAAATTAAAGATAGTACATATAGGATCATAAAACTCATCAAACCTATGGAGTATCACCTATTTGTGATGGTCCATGTGGGAACCAACAACACAGCCGTGAACTAAATCAAAAACATTAAGGCTGACTATGAAGTTCTTAGGAGGAAGCTGAAGGGAATGGGAGCACAGGTGGTTTCTCTTTGATCCTTCCTGTTATAGGAAGGGGAATATGACAGGAATAGATGATAATAGAGGTGAACCGCTGTCTGCATTGGTGGTGCTGGCAGGAGTGATTTGGATTCTGGGACCATGAGCTAGGTTTTTTGGATGATAACCTACTAGCATGTGATGGACGTCACCTGTCAAGGTCAGGGGAGAAGGTGTTTGGCAGAAACCTGGAGAGATTCATCAAGAGGGCTTTAGACTGACACCACAAGGGGAAGGAGACAACCAACACAGGGATTTAAATGAAGGAGAGCAAACAACAGAGGCCCACCTGGGAAGGCCGGGTCTAATGGAGCTGAAAGTGAGGGCCTTCAGGAGTCTATGTACCAATGCTCAAAGAAAGAGCTTGAGCTTCTAATGCAGACAGAGGGATATGATTTAGGAGGCATTACAGAGACTTGGTGGGATGATTCCTGTGACTGGAATGTAGTAGTAGATGGATACGAGTTGTTCAAGAAAAAACAAAAGGGTCAAAGAGGAGGCAGAGTGGCAGAGTGTGAGGAGAGGTATGTTTGTCAGGAAATACTGGATGAAGAGGGCGACAGCCCAATAGAAAGTATATGGGTGAGGATAAGCGAAGGAAGGACAAACAGTATTATGGTTGGAGTCTTCCCAAGGAAGATACTGGAGCAGATTTTAAAGGGGTTGATCTGCAAGCTTCTAAAGTACAACTTGGTGATCCAAGGTCAGCATGGATTTGTCCCCAACAGGTCTTGCCAGACCAACCTTGTTTCTTTCTTTGATGTTGTTTACCTGGATTTCAGTAAAGCTTTTGACAGGGTTCCCCTTGATATTCTGATGGATAAACTAAAAGACTGTGGACTGGACTCTAGGATAGTTAGGTGGATAGGGAACTGATTGGAGAATCACACTCAGAGAGTAGTTGTCAGTGGCATTTCATCTGAATGGAGGGAGGTGTCCAGTGGGGTGCCACAGGGCTCATTTCTGGGCCTGTTACTTCTCAACATTTTTATGAATGATCTGGATGAGGGTGTAGAGGGGCCACTCATTAAATCTACAGATGTCACCAAATTGGGAGAAGCAGCGAACACACCAGAAGATAGAGATAGAATTCAATGAGATCTGAACACACTGGAAAAGTATGAACAAGATGCAATTTAGCAAGGATAAGTGCCACATTCTACATCTGAGTAACAAATATGAAGAACACGCAAATTGGATGGGGGATACACTTCTGAGAAGCTGTGTGTGTGAACAAGATCTTGGGGTATGGGTGGACCAAAAGTTAAATATCAGCAGCCAGTGTGATGCAGTGACAAAAAAGGCTAATGCAATCTTGGGGTGTATCAACAGAGGCATAACATCCAAATCGCAAGATGTCACAGTCCCACTGTTCACTGCATTGGTCAGGCCACACCTGGAGTATTGTGTGCAGTTCTGAAAGCTTCATTTCAAAAAAGATGTGGACAGAATGGAGTGGGTGCAGAGGAGAGCGATGAGGATGATCGGGGGCCCAGAGACCAAGCCCTATGAAGAAAGGCTGAGGGACTTGGGAATGTTCAGTCTGGAGAAGAGGAGGCTGAGGGGGGACATGATTGCTCTCTTGAAGTATTTGAAGGGCTGTCACTTCGAGGAGGGCAGGGAGCTGTTCCTGTAGGTGGCAGAGGATAGGACTCACCATCATGGGTTTAAATTAAGGGCGGGAAGGTACGGGCTGGATCTTAGGAAAAACGTTTTTATAGTAAGACTTGTGCAACAGTGGAATCAGCTGCCTAGGGAGGTGGTGAGCTCCCTCTCACTGGCAGTCTTTAAGCAGCGGCTGGACAAACACTCGTCAGGGATGCTCTAGGCCAGGGGTGGCCAAACTTGCTTAACGTAACAGCCACATAGAATAAACCTCAGATGTTTGAGAGCCGCAAGACATGAACAAACATTACACACACGTTTTTATTGAAACATATGTGAATTTGCTTTGTATTAACATTAAATTAGACTGTGTGAAAGAGCCACATGTGGTTCCCGAGCTGCGGTTTGGCCACCCCTGTTCTAGGCTGATCCTGCACTGAGCAGGGGGTCAGACTAGATGACCTGTATGGCCCCTTCCAACTCTGTGATTCTATGAAATGCAAAGTCTAAAGGACAGAACCAGCAAGAACACACAAAGACATTAAAACACAATAGCCGAATGAATCAATTGTAATAACATCAGTTAAAAGCCTGGGTAAAAAGCCATGCCTTTAATCTGGCACTTGACATTAAATAGATTCAGTGCAGATTTCCCAGGGGGAAAAGGGCAAGATGCCACAAGAGCCTGCTTCAGCGGGGAGGGCAGGGTATAAATTGAAAGAATGAATGAATGAATGAATAAAACCATGGAGCAAGCCCAATCTTCCTCCTGGAGGAAAAGAGAACAGCCTGAGCCTGTTCAGATTTTAACTTCTGGGCAGGTAAATATGTATGTCTCTCTCAGTATTGCATTTTGCACTAATTGAAACTTCCCAAATGATCTCAAAGGGTATAGATAGCTGAGGCCAAGATGTTGGGGGTGGTTGGGCTGTTCTGGATCAGTGGGGGAACTAGTTGATCAGGAGCCTGTAGACTGTACGTACATAATTGCTATTAAGTCACGACTGATTTATGGAGACCTCAGCATGGCAAGCGAGAAGCAGAGGTGGTTTGCCATTGCCTTCCTCTGCAGAGCCCCCTTGGTAATCTCCCCTCCAAGTACCAACCTTGCTTAGCTTCCCAAATCTGACAAGATGCTGCCTGTTCTCCCATAAGCTCTACAGGGAAGAAGAAATGGCCTCTTGCTCTAATGCTACTTACCTTTTCTATGGCTGGAATAGTTAGCTTTAATCTAAAACATTTAAGCCTCGGGGAGTACAAAGTAAACTTAGGCGCACCTTGGCAAGTTAACAAGGGATGTACAGGAAGTAACACAAACAGGTACAATGCGGTGCTGGAGGAGACTAGCATTTGATTTGGGGTTATGTGGACAGCTCACACTACTGAGCAAGAGCTCACCCCAGGGCATAAGGAGTATGTACTTAGCAGAGATGAGATAAATAGAATCAGCACACCTGATCCTGGGAAAAACCCTCAGTGAGGAACAACATGCCCTTAAAAACTCTTTCACATGTCTCCACAACAGAAGTTCTCAAGCTATTTTCAAATCCCACATGATTGGCTATCCCTTTGACTGACTCAGGTAATGGTCTGTTGACAACCTCCTTTATCTAAATATCTTTTGGCTGACCAACAAGATATTTGTGAAATCGGAAGTTCAGCTAATTCTAAATCCTATTTATCTTGGATTATCCAGGCACTGAAATATCTGTGGAGAAGAAGGCAGAGGAGAAAGACACAGTCAATTCAGTTAGTAGACTTTCTGGTATATTTTGCAATCCTTTATTTTAGCTCTTTTTCCTGCCTCAGATTTTCTCTCTTGTTTTTCTTTTCTTTCCCCTTTTTCTGTACTTTTATTACTTGTTTTAAAATTCTACAATAAAATTTAATTTTTTTAAAAATTGTCACCTTCTGTGGTCACAGGGTTGTATCATTCAAGTACTGTATTATCCAAAGGGTTTGGCTTTATTGGATGATCAAATGTGAAAGACAGCACAAAGAATCATTCATCTTGGGTTTATTCTTATCATTTAAGTACAGGCTCCCAAAGAATTTGTATGCCCATGTGTGAAGGGCACAGTCTGGAACACTGCCCTCTCAAACAAACATTTTAATCAGTGGTAACCCAGTCCTTAAAAGCTCTTTGCATTTATGAGTAGCGGTATTACCGAGCACCTGCCACTTAGAACATAATATAACTGCAGTTAACTGCTACATGGCAGGTGTTCCAACCGTTGTACTTTTCTTACTTAAAGGACAGTTTGATTGGAAGTATCCTCCTCCTCAGCATCCATCATCCTATATGATCAGTGGGTTTACAAACGGCTTTCCATAGAACCCTAATGCAATGCAAGGGTTCTGCAATTACAGACTTGGCAAGCGATGAACTAGCAAAACCATCACCCATGGACATATTCTGAAACAATGCAGTGCACATGCATTTGCATTCTGGATTGGACCCCTCCATGAAGGATGAGCAGGTGTAAGGCTGACCCATCCCCCCCCCACTCCTGTTGGGAGGTTTGTAGATCTATGTATGACAATAGCCTGATGCCAGAGGACATCATTTCTAGGACCAGGGAGAGCTGAGTTCAGATCCCCCCTTGGCTAGGAAGCTCACCTGGGCCAGTCGCTCTCTCCCTCTCAGCCTAGCCTACCTCACAGGATTGGTGTAGTGGTTAAGTATGCGGACTCTTATCTGGGAGAACCGGGTTTGATTCCCCACTCCTCCACTTGCACCTGCTGATGTGACCTTGGGTCAGTCACAAGCTCTAGCACAGCTGTTCTCTCAAGGACAGTTTCTGTCAGAAGTTCTCTCAGCCCCACTACCTCACAGGGTGTCTGTTGTGGGGTGGGGAAGGGAAAGGAGTTTGTAAGCCGCTCTGAGACACCTTTGGGCAGTGAAGGTCGGGGTATAAATCCAAACTCTTCTTCTTCTTCTGTTGTGATGAAACAGAGGAAGGAAGATCCATGTATATCAGTCTGAGTTCCTTGTAGAAAGGGATAACAATTGAAGAAAGAATTGGTGGCTCACTTCTGTCATTAGGAATGTTTTCTAAAAAGAACCCATTCTCCTGACTGCATTGATGAGGTTTGGAGCTTGTAATATCCATCAGTGTTTCAGTTTTTGATCACTGTACTTTGTGACTTTATGGACTGATTTGTAGTTATCTGGATGATATATTTTCAGCACGTTTGGAGGAATATGACTACCATGTTATCATAGTACCAGCTATATGCAAAACTCAAAAAGTGTCTCTATGGTCATGGGACACATAATTTCTTCTGGTGGTCCCTGACTGCCCAGATAGGAGATCTTCATCAAAATGGGGGCTCCACTAGCGAATATGCAAAAAATCCAGTGCTTGCTTTGGTTTGCTTATTTATTTATTTTAAATATTTACATGCCACCCCTTCAAAGACCTACTCAAGGTGGCTCACAAAATAAAACACAGTAAAATAAGAAAAACATAAACATTAAACTAAACCCAGACAATAAAAAACTTGCAGCATAAAAGTACATAAAAACCTAGAACATAAAGCATCCAGCATACCTAAAAGACCCAACCACTGTTTTATCTACTGCCTTTATCGGGTGATTTATCTCATCACAGCATTCTTTGTCAGCAGTGCCAGTCTTTCTGCAGCAACACAGCACAGAAGACAATCTACTGGGGATGGTGGTGTTGTTATTCCCCATCTTGGCTTATCCTGATCAATGTGCCCAGTCAGGTGGTGGGAATTCCCAATCTCAGTGCTTGCCAATCTCCTCTACCCATGTACCTTCCATTTGTGGCACCTTGGCCCAGCTGAAAGTGATCTGGGTCCAAAAATTGTTGGCCATGAAGCCTGCTTTTGAGGAGTCTCAGCTCAAAGAGACCCCTTTCCCAAGTAGTAACAGTTTATAGAAGCCTGGTATGTTTCAGAGATTTTGAATACTTGACAAGTCTTATGGGCCCTGTTGTTTTCTTGACTCTAGTTAGCGATCATGTTTTAACCCAGTTCAGAGGATGGCAGGGTTGATGGCCTTATTTCCATTCCAATGAGGAGAATGAGTCCTGCTACTTTCCTTCATGGGATATACAGTGCAGATGTCCTGTCACAGGCTCAGAGGGCCTCAACAGCTCACTCCAGTCAATGCCTTGTCAGATGATGAGCAACTGCTCCTGAGCCCTCTGGTCTCTTTACATTGGATGGTTGCTTGTTCCATCTTCAGGAGCTCTACATGTTACATGGTACACTCAGATGGTAAGTCCCATACCCACTCCTATTGGGTTCTGAGGGTCCCTGAAGATCATAGACACCTGAGATACCCATCATAAACTCAGAATCTGATGTAGCCATTGACTAGCCCTCATAGGCCATGGGCTAACATTCTTATGAATTGTGGTGTAGTGTTCTTATCCACACATAGGAAGGTCAGTAATCTCGATTGCAGTATGTGCGTTGACCGAAGCTGTGGTCACACACACTAAATAACCCACTTTCAATGAACTTTCCAACTGGATTTTGCCAGTTCACACAGGAAAATCCAGTTGGAATACGCACTGAAAGTGGATTGAAGGTGGACTATTTAGTCTGTGTGACCACAGCTCTTTGTTCCACCACTCACCTTCCTTCCTAACAACCCACTTGTTTACCAGTCATGTATTCCAGATTTTGCCTCTAGACATATATTTGGCAAGGATGCAAGCGCTTAAGAAATATTTGTCCTTGGGTGGAGTGTCCCTGTTTCTATTTATTTGCCCAAAATGAAGAATACAATAAGGCTTCTTCTTATAAAATCACAGAGAAGCTCAGTAGTAGCCAGTGTTATGCAAACACAATGCTTTATGCACAGATTCCTTTGTATGTACATCAGGAAAACATTTTTTAAAAATCCTGATGTTACATGGGGCTTGCATTGGTCTCTTATCTAGGTTGCTCCTCAGGCTTGTACCAGCTTAGTTCCAGCAATCTGTACCATCATTTTAACTCATTCCATTCATACCATTCATTTGAAGACACAATATCCAACAGTTAAATTGGGTATTATTAAATATCAACCTACTCTTCATAGATATGGAGATAACTGAAAATTGGACCAATGTTCCTTGAATCTAGCCTTGTCACAAATTCTGCCTTGATTTTTATCCCACACAGCAAGACAGTCCTAGGGATGAATTATCTTCTGGCCACATAGTAATCAAATCCATCTTCCTAACCTGCAAGAGAACTTTTGTCCTCCTCTGAATTGCCAAATGACAACAAAGACATCCTACTGGTTGCCTTCCAGACTGTTTGTCTCCTGCTGTGAGTAACTGAAGCCCATGCTGACAGTGTGGTGGAGGGATAGGGAACACAATGATGGCTGGAGGAGACGTCAATTTGCAAAAGTAAGAGGGCTACCTCTCCTTAGAGAAAACCATGAAATAGAGACTGAAAGGGACTTTCTTTTCCATTTTAACTGCTTCTCTCTCCTGACCCCATTGCCTGCCCTGATAACTAAAGGAGAAAGGTTCAAAATTTAAATGAGACTCTACTCCAGCATTAAATGGTTGCCAATATTCAATAGTCACTATTCTTTCTATTTAGAATATGCACATTCCAATGTCCTATGTACTGGAAGGAGAGGCATCAAGAGAAGAAAGACCCACCTACACTGATAAGAACACTCTTATTTCTCCCCCCAAGCTCAAAGTGGGATTATGTAGCTCCATTTACTGTATGAGTAACAATAAAAGTTATTGATAAACCACTTGCTCAAAGTAAGCAGATGAGAAACCAGAGCAAAACTCTCTTTCTTCTCTGCCTAATTATTCCATCACTGCTTTTGTTAGAATGTATGCCATAGAAAATATTACTCTGAAGTTAAAACTATTATTTATTTTTTACAGCGTGGCAAATGCAAGCAACAAAGATATAAAGAGACAATGTAGAGTTACAGCATGAAAACACCCGCTGTATTCTTATGAAAATACATGTATCATGTATTGCTGTAAGCCATTTTAAAGTAAGTAGGGCTTTGGCAGTGATACAGTAGATACTCAAGTGCCCACTGGGTACCCAAAACCTTCAGATTAACGATGTTTATAGAGGATAGGAACTCTATGAATTCTATAACCTTAGACACTAAACAGGTCCCCTTGCTAACTCGGATTGTCTTTTGATAGCTTTGATCATCTCTTATTAATATGTCAAGAGTTTTGGCTAACCAGGTAACAATTCTGGTGATTATAATTATTTTGCCAGACCCCCCCATATTTGCATTTAGAGGTATTCTGACGGAAATTAGACAGATGAATCAGGCGCCACACACTCTCCTTCCAACTGGTAGTGGTAAATATATCATACACAAGTCTTTCCCAAAACGGGCAGGTGCACCATCCCAGTGCTGATCTGTGTTTACTTTTAGGAACACCTGCTGTGCTTTCTATTTCTTTTCAACCCTTTAATTGACTTTTAAAACACATCTGTCCCAGGTTGGTTTCCTTAGCTATTTAGTTTCCTTAATGATCTGTTCAAAGCACATTTAAATCCAGGTATGTTTTATCTGTCAACTTGGCCTTTATTGTTTTTATCTTCTTCTCTTATCCTTACAAGTTATATGATATTCATTGTACTTTCAACAGTATCCTGTGGCCGTGTTCGGGCTGGCTTGTAACAGAGCCTGTTCATGTCTTTCTTTACTATTAGTTATTCCACTACACCAAATTATCAGTTTTCAGAGCAGCTGCTATTTTAATGACACGTTGCATATGTTAGCGGCCCTTTTGATTCTTTGTATCTAAATTACTCTACCTTTCAAGAGCAACTGCATTTTGAATGATTGAATGAGCTCCTCATAATAGAAACCAGGTAAGAATGGTGCTAGCTGGAGAGATGATTATTGGAACTGACAGCATGCAAGGCTTTTGAGCTACACAGGACTGTTCTTCAAGCAAAGAGAAAATGAAGGCCCAGTACCCATAAGCAGCAGGTGAGATAGTAAACTTGAATTTGAACTGGAGTATGTGTTGATTGGAGGATGGAACTCACACCAAAGGAAAGTTTCCTGCCTATAAAAATGTAGCTTTCTTCTTGATAAGCTTGTTTGTCTATATGAAAGAATACAAGAGAAACTTCTGTCATGGGAGTCTCCACTTCAGTCTACAGACCCATCTGCCTTTCATTTACCTAAGAGCTTAATTAGACTAGATGTTGAATTGTCAACAGGTATTTATTTTAGTGAATGTTAACCCTTTCCCCTGAAACAATTTTTCTGACCTCAGTCCCACTAAGGCTGCCATTTGCACCAAACGGTAAATATGCAGGCAATTCCAGGGGTATGACTGAGGTTAGGAACACAGTATCAGTCGGAAATGTCAGTCTCCCCCATGGTTTAAATGTTAATTGAAAAAGATATTAACAGGAAATCCATTAATAGATTTCCCAGACTTTTCAGATCTAAAAAGTCAAAATAACGACAGAAAAGGAAAAAAAACCTGAAGGAAGGTAATTCCGCTCCTGGAATCTTTTTGAATTAAAATTCAGAACTTGTTCATATGGCTTCATGATAAGGATGGCTATTTTCCACACGATCCTCCCCAAACACTTTAACTTCCACCCAATGTTCTATGTTCAAGGAGACTTTCCTCATGTCTTATAGAATCCCAGTGTATTGAGACGATTTATTACATGGAATAAAGTTTGAATTCATGGCACCTTTAAGACCAACAAAGTTTAAATCTGGGTATAAGCTTTCATCTGAGGAAGTGTGCATGCACATGAAGTCTTATACTCAGAATTAAATTTTGTTGTTATTAAAGGTACCACTGTACTCAAACTTCGTTCTATTGCTTCAGACCAAAACAGCTACCCACCTGAATTTATTTTATGGTTATACATTCAATTCATGTTGGGCATTATCCAGATTTGTTGCCCCTATGTTTCTACTTCAGTTGTCCTTTTCGAATACTACTTGAGATGATCAGTTTGGCACTGAACAACTGATTTGTGGCAGTTCTGGAGGCCTCATTCCAAAAACAATGTGGACAGAATGGAGCGTGTACAGGGGAGACCAACAAGGATGATCGGGGACCTGGAGACCAAGCCCTGCGAGGAAAGGCTGAGGGACTTGGGAATGTTCAGTCTGGAGAAGAGGAGGCTGGAGAAGAGGAGGCGAAGGGGGGATATGATTGCTTGCCTTAAGTATTTGAATGGCTGTCAGAGGAGGGCAGGGACTGTTGGCAGCAGAGGATAGGACTCACCATAATGGGTTTAAATTAAGGGCAGGAAGGTACTGGCTGGATCTTAGGAAACACTTTTTGACAGTAAGACTTGTGCAACAGTGGAATTGGCTGCCTAGGGAGGTGGTAAGCTCCCCCTCACTGACAGTCTTTAAGCAGTGGCTTGTCAGGGATGCTCCAAGCTGATCCTGCGTTGAGCAGGGGGTTGGACTAGATGGCCTTCCAAATCTGTGATTCTATGATTCTATGAATGCCTGGTCTAGGCTTTAATTGTGGATCTTCACTTCTTTGTTCTTGGGGTCCTGGTAGACACTCTAGGAGTGCTGGAGGTGAACAGCTCTATTGAAGGGGTTTCTGGTCAGCCTGTTCCACAGTCTTATGAATGGGAATTTCTGTGGTAGATCACAGAGCCTTGGATACAGTGTGGTACAGGGAGTCTCAGGGGGCTTCTCAGCCCTTGAGGAATATTTCTCTTCCTCCAAGGAGTCTTCCACCTAGGTTAAGATGGGGTCAGAGCAGGCCAGCTGATATTTCCTCCAAAATTCCCATCTCAATGTGGTAACTACGTCTGCCTCCAACACACCTCCTCCTAGGTAAAATGGAGGTGGGATGTTGTAAGCATACCCGTTTTGGAGAAAAGTGGAGCATAAAAGAAGTCATTAAATTAATAAAGGTTTTTGTTCTGTGTGAGGAGTCAAAAGATCCCTTCATAGGCATTTGTATGTGCCAATCATTGCCTGGATCTGGTGCATTCATTTAAGCCAAGTCAAGTGCAGAAACTAAAGAAACAGAGGCAGTGGGTTTTCTTCCTTATGCTCAGGGCTAGGCTAACCTAGTAAGAAATAGGGAACAAATGAGGAAATGGGTCTTATTCACATGGACCCACGTTTGGGGTATATGTATCTTCCCAATCACACACAGTAACAGAACACAACCATTTGTTTCTCACAAGGGGACATGCCAGCTCTGGGGGGTCAGGAAAACAGTACAGAGGACAGTGTTAAGCCCTCTATATTCATACCAGAGCCCCTATCTGAAATGGGTCCAAGAGATGACTTGCTAGTAAAACTTCTCAGAAGATCCATTAATGAATCTCTTGAGTGTCTTTTCTGGTCTAGCCCTACAACTTTAAAGGAAGCTTATCTGCCATTAGGAACCTGTATGATTCTGGGAAACATTGGGGTCTCAGGACAGACTCCTGCATCGCGCAGACCCCAGCCAACTATCTGGACATAGATTTCACTCCCCAGCCTACCATCACAGAACACTGTTGCACCCACGATAGAGTGGATTTGCTTAGGGAAACGTGTTCAGCCTTGCTAGAACGTGTGATGTGACTGATTTGTGGCATTAATTTATATGACTAATATGTTAAGAATTTCAGCCTTCTGATAAAAGTCTTCTTGTGATCAAGAGATTAAGCATTAAAGGGCAGATGAAATTCTTTTCATTTGTAAGTATTAGTTGGGGGGGGGGGACTGATGTAATCATCAGTGCTGGTGAGATCGGAATCATGCAATGCCAACATTTTAACTCCAGGATTGCTCTTTCAGTGCATTCGTTAGGAAGTCTATGAGCAAATATTATGGCTGGTTTCATTTATTTTTTTCACACTTATTTAGACATTTTTATTGATTGCCGTGAAAATGTGCCTTGTGACCCAGAGTACATTAAATGTGGGTCATTACAGCCTTGAAACTAATGTTGGAAATATGCCCGCAAGACCTGTGCTCCAAAGCTTGGGTTCCAGTATCGATAACAATATTTCTCTGGATGTCTTTTTAGGAATGCAAATTAAAATGAATAAAGTTACATACTCAGTCATGTGTGTATATCAGTTGGACTTAAACGGCTCCTGATAACATTTTAAAACATTGCAAGGAATTAGCCTGGCCATTAAAAGAAGGTTGGTCATCCTCAGAGCGGTTGTCACCTGGCATACTCAGAATCCTACTCAGGTCCATGAAATGGGGCTAATTCCCAGGAAAGTGTTCTTTGGATTACACTGCTAATCATTTTTAATGCAAAAGTGGCTTAATAGAGGCTGTCTATCAAAATTTATTAGCTGAAATCAAGATCCATTGCCTATCAGCTTCTTATTTATGTACAGGTCAGTTGGGTACAGATTATAGTTGCCATTGCTTTTGGCAAGGAAATGCAACACTGAATTGCTGCCCTTTTCCAGGTTCCACTGGCCATTTAAACAGATACTCATGAATTAATGATTTCACCATCAAGTGATGGCTTGTTATGTGTGAATGTGCCATCAGATTGCAAACATTACAGATATGAAGTGATATGAAAGTGTAAACAAATACAAAGCAATTAGAGTGTTCATCTCAGGACAATGCTTCTTAGTGGCCTACATTCCCAGATGCAGTTGTAAGAGATGTGCTTGTATGAGTGAACAGGCCCTTAGAAGCCACAGCAAACTTTAATTCCTCTCTTCTTACATTTGCGGACATATACTCTGCTACTAGCCCCAGTTTTTGCAATCTGGACAGATTTAGGAAATAGTGGTGTATGGCCATGAGTAAATTTCTGCTTTGTCATGAATCGGTTTCTATAACCTCTGATGCAGATGAATATCTTTGAATAAATAAAGCAGAAGTTTCAGAACCACACAATCAAAAGATACTCACGTACCTGCTCCCTCCTTGCATCTTGCACCAGTTCCACGTTTATCTCCATCTGTAATTGCACATGTGCACTTGTCTTTTTCTTGTAATTGCACATGTTTGCGCTGCTTGGATGCAGATGATGCTGTCTGCCAAACATTGATTGCTTCTCACAAGCAGGTAATCAAGCTTTCCTGTACTGAACCAGATGGACCAATGGTCTAGATTGCTCTAAATCTGGCTCATAAGAAGGCTGGAAAGGATGGTAATTAAATAGCTTTGGCAGTCATTGTGCTAGAATTTTTATGCTATATATTTATTGTAGCCTTATTAAGGAAGAAGCTAAAAATAACACACAGTTATCTGCTGGTTATTTCTAGACAGACAATCTGCTGAGGTTTTGTACTGGCTAAGCAGATTATCTTCGCTTTTTCTTCAGGAATGCATGTAAAATGGTTCTTGCTTGGCTCGGAGCCTTAAGACAGCATTTAGTGCAAAATTTCTTGCTGTCCTATTACTTCTGTCAGTGGCTGAAATAGTCTTTAAAAGGCTCTCAACCTCTGCAGCACACTTCCAAGACTCTACATGTATCATCTGCCTATGAAGATACTTGAATAAAGAAACTCTGCTAGGATATCCATAATGAGATGAGGGTAAAACTTGTAACACTTTGGAGATTTCTAAAAACAGCAAAACCATTCCAACTTAATCTTTTATAAAATGTGTGGAATGCAAGAAAGACTGATGATGCCTCTTGTCTCTGTGTGTCTCAATGAATCCTTTCTTTTCTCTGGGAAAAGCACAGCCTGGGAACTAGGCCAGATGCCTGCCACTTACCTTCAAATGATCAGCCACTTTGAGATGGGGGAAAAAAATCAGAAAGGCTGTAACACCATGATGTGGCTGCTTTCACAGGGTGTAAAATACTGGACAGTTTTCTCATTTGTGATTTTTACCCACCACACACCGCCCGTTTCTATTTCAAAGCAAAAGCCAAGAAGCATATTGTTTTGGCCAAGCCGTCTGATTGCCAAAGGAGAAAGAATAATTGACATGATCTGGCACCCAGCAAGTGCTTTGATATGACATCTCTTTGGGTCAGAAACTCTGCACCCATTTAATATATTGGTAGCTGATAGGGGCAACTGTATGACTGTGCCTTGATCCAGCTTCCTTGTTCAGTGGGCATGGGCGGAACCAGACCAAACACATCAAGTCATGGAAATTTATATGACCTTTTATCTGTATGGGTGGTTAGATATTTTCATTATTTGTAGTCACAACATTTAATTTATGAACAGGAAGGGCCTCCTACCCAGGCATCTGGTGGTCTGGATCTGCATGTGTACGTTGCTTCTGATCCAGACAACACAGATAATCTGGCTGGAGATTGGGAATACCTGCACTGGGCCAAGGTTGAGGAGCAGTAGGTAAAAAGGCCGTGCAGGGAAACATGTTGGAGGGACTCTCATTCCATTGGGCCCAACAGCCTGCACCCATGACTTGCCAAGCTGTGTCTTAAGAGTCCAGACAGAAGCACAGAGTTCATACTGAGTGTGGAAACTGTAAGATCTGTACTTGTGTAGTGGATTCAGGATCTAACAGCTCTTAGAACCTGGTGCTTCCAGTGAAGTTTTCTTTCACATTTCAGAAGAGGTATAAAAAGAAAATAGACAAGAGGTCTGAAGAAATGTTGCCATTTATTATAGGTGGAAGTATATCAAAGTGGCAACGTTTCTTCAGACCTCCTGTCCCTGAAGTGAAGATTGTCATGGTGCCACGACCCTTCCAGGCGTCATCCTATTTCTCTAACAGTGTGTACTTCAAATAATACTCTCAACCTCTCCACTAGGACTCTGACTGTCAAAGTCTGTAAATTACCCTCTGTTAAGAGTGTCCTTATCACTGTTCTTTCTGTAAATACAAGGTTGCCACAGGCAATGGCTGAGTAAGTTTTGGGCTTCCACATACTCTCCTAGTCTAAAATTAACAGAGCAAGTGCACTGCAGCAGTATGTTGTACGTTTACACATGCTCACTCTCCCTTTCTCCTAATGCTTTAGGACCAGAGATGTTGGCTCCCCAGGTATTGGGATCCATAATTTCTCTCAGGGGTCATATTTTACACAATGGAAATAAACAGTTTTCAGGCTTAGGTTTTCTTTGAAAATTAAAGTAGGACTATTGTTGGGAAAATTAGCAGAGCGTCAAAACACAACGGAATAAAGGCAGCACATAGTCAAATGTGTTTAGTTATAAAGAAAACTTTACTAGAAAAGAAATGAAGGGGAGGGTTACATTGGAAGGGAAAACAATAAAGAATGAATAGTCCTCTAGCTTCTCCTGATCTAAATTCCATCTTGTCAAAAACCCTCATGATCTCCTGAACAAAAAAACTGAAAGTTCTCCCAAGACTTCCCCCAACTGAGTACGTGACAACAGCATGTAACTTTCTCTAAATTATCACTTAGCCAATAGAGAATCTTGGATCACCTCATTAAGTGAATTACCTCCTCCTCCTCTAGCAGGAACATCTACACAGAGTATAATTGTTTCTGTGCTAATTAACTACTGTGTTGTAAACTCAAACAACAGATTAACTCTTTCATGACAGAAGTGAAGACACTTGCATATTCCTTTTTTTTTTTTTTTAAATAAAAACCCTCCTAAAGAGGAGAGAATTTTATTGCTTTTTATAATAAGAAAAAGGTAGGGTATATAGGTGGATTAAGAAAAGGATTGAGTGAATTTTTCTGTTAAAGGATTAGTTTCAGTTAATAAAAATACCGTTTTAGGCAACCACCATGGTTGGAAGGTCTTCTTTTCATATTTCAAAAGTCCAAAATAACTCTGTTAGTAAGTTAGTAAAGTCCCTTGGGGTTAGTTATTAATCAGCTCCTTTCTGACGTTTCACGAACAGCTATTTCTTATATTGTCTTCTTTTTGTGTCTCTCAAATTGTAAGATGGGCCCTCTTTAGCCTTCACGTCTCCCGCTCCGGCACCTCCCTCCTCTGGGTCGCTGTCCTCTTCGCTGGTTGATTCCGACCAAATTGCGAGTGCTGCATCTTCCTCTGTACTGGCGTGTCTCTTCAGAAATTCTTGTGCTTTGAAGACGGAGTCAATCTTCTCTCTTTTATCCTTATACTTAAACACCAGCCCTTCGGGGAAGATCCATTTATAAACAGTCTGATGCCTTTGTAGAAATGTGGTCAACCCTTTATATGCTTTCCTTTTCATACGGATTTCATAAGGAACATCCTTCAAGGTTCTAATAGTCTGCTCCCCAATCTTCAGGGGCACCGCTGAAACTGCACGTAAGATTTGATCTCTGGTACGTTGCTTAGTGAACTTGACAACCACTTCTGCTGGCAGATTATTTTTCTTTGTAAAAGCGGAATAGGCTCTATAAACCGTATCCATCTCTTCTTTTAATACTTTCGCTTCTCTGCCAGTTAAGGGTGCCAAGGCATTTGCCAGTATGGACCTGAGATCCTCTTTCTCTTCTTCTTTGATGCCCTGAAAGCGGAGAGTCAGATTAGATTTCTCCATCTGCAACGTTAAAATCCTTTTTTCTTGCATATCCTGATGCTTTTCTAGTTTGTTGACCCTTTTCTTTATTTTCCTGGCATCTTCCGTCGAGACCAGACACTTCTATGCGATCTCCTCCATCCTTTTTGCTGTTTCTGTTAATTGTTTTTGTTGACTGTTGAGAACACCTTCCATGTTAGTCAAAGTTTCGCTAATTTTCTGCATTTGCTCCAGCAGAGGGTGCAGTAGCTCGCTTTTCTGTTGATTGACAGCAGGCTCTGGGTGGGGGGGTTGCCCAGACCGGAAGTCCCTCCTCCCTTCTTTTCCGGCTTTTGTGGGACCTTTTTGAAAGCCGACATTTTCCCTGTTTGTTTACTTTATCAAAGTTCGTGCCGCATCCCTCAGGAGACCAGCTTACTCTTGATCTTCAATGAAACCCCACAGGTACTTTCACCAACACTTTTTCCCCATTACCCCCTTCGCTTTTCCTTTGAAGTCTCGTTTCTCAAAGGGGGTGGGGATTCCTCCCTCCTCCCAGCCGCTTATCCGCTTACAGGGGGATTCGCATTTTTCGCTTCAAAGTAAACCTCCAACTCATGATTCGATGCCTGTTCTTCTTTTTATGTTAATTCACATCGCTTATCTTCACTCCTGGAAGTCGGTGGCGTTGCTAAGTCCCATACGGGCACAACGCAGCGGGGCCGATTGGGGCGGGGAGAAAGCCTCAATTTCCCGGCTGTCTGCCGGCAAAGAGGCTACTCCCCAAGCGCCCCCGGTTCGGAGCCTTTGCCTAAGGCTCACTAGGGTCTTTCGCATATGCGAAGACCCCCCCCAACTGCGCGTGGGCTAACCATCTCCGGGAGCGTCCCGAGAGGTGGCCGCCATTCGCTCCGCCGAAAACCGAAACCTTCGCTCCGCCAAAAACCGAAACAGACACTTGCATATTCCAACAACTATTGTGTCATATACACATGGAAGGAAGTACCATTGAACTTGGTGGGACTTCTGCCTGAGTATATATTATAGCACTGGGCTGCACATTAGGGTTAGGGGGTCTGAATAGAACTTTCCCCCACCTGTGCAATAGTGTGAGAGTGCAGGGAGCAGGCTGCATCTCTCTTGTCCCCAAGCAGGCCCCTACTCAGTTAGATCATGATATTAAAGGGATTGTTTGTTACTTAAAGGAACTAGACAAACATTCCATAGCCAACTGTAAAGCATTTCTGTGGGTCTCTGAATGAAAAAAACGTCCTTAATTTACACATCAACAAGTAAAACAGGTTTTTGTCCAGGATTCACTGTGTGGCATTTTATTATTCCCTTGGTAACTGATATGCCAACTGTCACTTGACAGTATTGTTACAGCTGCAGGAGTGTGGAAACACTGGTGAAAACCAACTGCCCTTTCTGTCCTCCTGTGATGTGTAGTAATTTTATGACACTGTTATTACTGGGATAGTGTTACGTGTGCATGACTGGGAAATTACAGATCTCTTTTTCAAAATTCAATTGCATGTTTAAGAGCACAGTTTTAAGGCCAGAACAAACAGTTACCTTGGTTTCAGGGGCAAAAAATAAGAGTATAAATAATACAGCACAAGTAAGGAGACTTCCAGATAGGTATCAGAGAGGAAATAATGACTCAGAAGCACTGGTCTTCAAACTGATTTGTTTGCACAAAGTTCATCACTGCAGTCTTTGGAATAATGAAAACAGGTCCATTAATATCTATGATGCTTTCAACAAAAACGGCCACATCTTATATTATCTGTTTATAATCAACCTGCTTCCCATCTCCCATCAAGAATTCAAGAACAAAATATAGGACCAAATTCTGGATAGCCTCAATGAGAATGTGCCTGAGAGCAAAATCATCTGAATATGACATAACAACCTCTCACTCCTGTACACAATCTACGACACAGGAAGTCTTTCCTCTGACAATCTGACAGGAAACACAGGTCTTTTCCCTCTACACTACCACTACTGTCAAAATAGGGATGCTAACTAAGTGGGACAGTCCACAGAGTTAATTCAGACCTTCAGAACACTAGCTGGTAGCAGTCCTTTCAGGATTATACCACCTCAAAATCTAAGATCCCTCTTCATGACCATCAACAATAGCACCCTATTGACCAGGAACACAGTTTTGACTTTGATTCTTCTGTCATTTGAGCTCCCAATAGTCAACTGCCAAGTTATGTTGTTTTCCCCAGTAATATTCCTATTAATATCTGTCTCCTTGGCTAGTGCTCTGGGTCATGTTTGATCATCATCCGCCTTGACTATTGCATCCCCCTTCCCCTGGCCTTCCACTTTCACCTCAGTCTCATCTCTGTCCATGGCCAAACTAATGCATTTCTTCATTTCCTGGACCATGTGAGACCTTTCATAAAAGCTGTCAGACTCGGGTTCGCCTTTTCCTTTGTAGCTGTGGCATTACTAACCTGCTTATTGTAATCTGCACCCCCATTCCCTCCCCCCTTGCTTTTGCCAGCTATAGCAGATGTATCCAGCTGTCCATGTATCGCTCACCCTCACTGACATTCCTGGTGGGAGGGAGAGAAACTGTGGGAGGGGGAGCGACTGTGTGAATGCTTGTAGACTAGGGAGGTAACGCTGGTAACCATTTTCCCAAGCAGCACCTCAGGAACTTTCACATGAGAGTGTCCTTGAAGATGATAAGACTTTTGAACAGCTAGTTGAACCATTGTATTCGTCTGGGTTCTTAGGATTGCTTATACTTATGAATATGTGACTTAGGTGTGGAATGTGGGGTTTAGTTATACATCAAGTCCCTGCCTTTGCTCCCCAGTCCTGACAAAGAAGTCACCTCTGCATCATCTCAAAACTCTTTAATAAACTTTAACAAAAGAAAGGCTGTTTGGCGTGTGAGTTGACTGGGAACCTGACAGATTGCCAGGACTGCTCACTCCTACCCGATGCCCCACGATCATCATGGGGAACGATGGATCAGGGACCGGTACTGGGTCCGAACCTGAGTTGCCTGGCCCTGGAGGTGGTGGTGCATGAAGGATTGCAACACCAAGACAATGGTATTTTGGGTATTTAAAACCCTTACACCTTTTACAAAAGCAATTTTGGTGGCTGGGATTGCGTGAAGACATTTTGAAGTATGTATCTACCTGCCAGACATGCCTAATGAGTAAGCGAAGGGGGGGTAGAGTGCCTGGTCACCTCCACCCTTTAGAAACCCTCGAATGGCCCCAGGTCAGTGATTTCCATGGATTTTATAACAGACATTCCAGAAATTCAGGGAAAGACTGTGGTCTGGGTGGTGGTAGACTTATTTCCAAAACAAGTGCACTTTGTACCTTGTAGACAAAGCCCCACTAAAGCAGCTTGCCTCCCTGTTCCTATAAGACATGATCTGGCTACATGGTTTGCCAAAAAAGGTCATCTCCGACTGCGGAACTCAGTTCGTTGCCAAATTCTGGAAAGAGCTTCTAAAGTTGTCGGGCATAGAGCGGGGGCTAAGTAGCAGCCACCACCCCAAGACGGATAGGCAAACTGAGCGCACAAATCAAATTCTTGAGCAAGTGTTAAGATGCTATGTGAACTATCAACAGGATAACTGGGTACTCCTTTTGCCATTCGCAGAATACAGCTACAATAATTCCTTACATAGTTCCATGGGCATGAGCTCTTTTAAAGTGGTACATGCATACGAAGGGGGCATCTTCCCACAGTTGATCTTACTGAACCTATCCAAGGCGATGCCCAGCTATGGTGGTCAAATGTGACAAAAAAACTGGGATGTACTACAAAAGACTTTAGAGAAAGCCAAAGTGGATTACAAACGTTACGCTGATGGGACTTGGTTCCAGGAGACTCTGTCTACATTTCTACTAAACACTTAAAGGGACTACAACCCTGAAGGAAATTAGGGTGGAAATATGTAGGCCCTTTTAAGGTGGTCCACGTAATTGACAAGGTGGTTGTAGAACTCGATCTCCCTAAAACGTTATGTCATTTGCACCCTGTGTTTCAATTCAGCTTATTGAATAAAGATCTGGGACCCTCTCCCTGGGCACAGTGTTGTCCTGCTCCGCCTCCTCTTCTGATAGATGGGGAAATCCACCATGTTCTGGAGGAGATCCTTGACTCCCACCTGAAGCAGTACTACCTGGTGAAATGGAAGGACTTTGGGCCTGAAGAAAATGAATGAGTGAAAGCTACCCATGTTAATGCACCCAGACTGGTGCACAGGTTCCATAGTCATCATCCTGATAAACCGGGGGAGGGTAAACTTGGGGGGGGGCAGTATGTCAGACTTGAGTTTGCCTTTTCCTTTGTACTCTGTAACTGTGGCATTACAAACCTGCTTATTGTAACCCACACCCCCATTCCCTTCCCCCTCACTTTTGCCAGCTATAGCAGATGTATCCAGCTGTCTGCTTATTGCTCACCCTTGCTGACATTCCTGGTGGGAGGGAGAGAAACTGTGGGAGGGGGAGCGACTGTGTGAATGCTTGTAGACTAGGGAGGCAATGCTGGTAACCATTTTCCCAAGCAGCACCTCAGAAACTTTCACGTGAGAGTGTCCTTGAAGTTGATAAGACTTTTGACCATTGCATTCATCTGGGTTCTTAGGATTGCTTATACTTATGAATGTGTGACATAAGTGTGGAATGTGGGGTTTAGTTAAACATCGGGTCCCCACCTTTGCTCCCCAGTCCTGACAAAGAAGTCACCTTTGCAGCATCTCAAAACTGTTCAACAAAGTTGCATAAAGGAAAGGCTGTGTGGAGTGTGAGTTGACTGGGAACTTTGTCCAATTTCCTTTTAATTTCCAGCACAAACTTCTTGTCCTTACCTTTAAAAGGTCTCTCCGTGTTCTTTCTGTACCCTGACTCTTAACCTACGTTTCTTGTTATATCCCTGTCTATGACTGTACTTCCCTGACTCTATCACCCTGAACTGAATGAAGGCCTCTTGTATCCCTTAATGACACCATCCATTCTCTATTTCTGCCCCCATGTATGGAACTTTTTCACTCAATATGTACATAATATTCCTCAAAACACTTTTTCCCACATCATCTTTGGTTTAATCTCTTAATGCTCATTCCCAGCTGCAATTAAACCTGGGATACACGTAAATGCATTTGTTGATAGTCATAGGAAGATACCTCTTCCTACTACTGTTCACAACCTCCAGGTGGAGTCTGGAGCTCTCCTACAATTACAGCTGTTTTTCAGTTTACAGAGATCAGTTCCCCTGAAAGAAACATCAGCTTCAGAGGGTAGACTCTATGGCATCACATCTGCACTGAGCTCCCTTCCCTCTTCAGACTCCACCTGACCCAAGGCCCCCCCCCCAAATCTCCAGGAATTTTTCCACTGCAGAATTGGCTACCCTACTCCCTGCCTTTGTCCCCTCCTTCTGTTTTTCTCCATTGTCTATTTTAAGTTACAAGCTCCCCAGATGTGTGTGTGTGTGAGAGAATCAGTGTACTTGTACAACTTGGTAAAACCCTTTCTCTCCAATATGTTAATTTCATACATGCAGCAACGATATTTGGGAGGGCATTTTGTACAATTTCCCCACCGACAATTGGAAGTGGTTCAGTTGCTACAAAAAATAATAATAATAATAATAATAAAAAAAATCACTTAGCAACAAAATGTTGTGTAAACAATCTTCCACTGCTGGGCACATTATACAAACTGTTAGATTGCTTTACTGAGTAATCAGGTAATTACAACTGTATTGATAAGGCAAGATTTTGTCTAAGAATCACAGAGAGAGCTGTATAATAGAGAGCTAATAAAACCGCTGTGGCTGTTTTGTGTTTGATTACTCTTGTGTGACAAAGTGCGGTTGAGTCCTGATAGGAGAGGTGCTTTGGAGATATTAGCAGCCTGCTTTCTTGGGGTGCAGCAGGGGAAGGCAGTACAGCAGTGGGATATAATTGCACTCAGCATAGTTTTACTGGGCATCAGAATAAAAGCAGGAAGGCTGAAAGAGTGGTACACTGATGAAATGTTGAGCTTCGAAAAGAAGCTCTGATTCCCAAATTCACTTTAGACATGCTAAAGTCACCACAAGGTTTCACACCAACCAAGCCTGAAGTGGAGAAACATCTGACAGTGCATGAAAGATTAAATACAGGGATGACTGAAGGTATTTTCCTGTTCCAAGCAGGTCCTGAGTGGCACAGGTTGGGGAAGCAAAGGTGGGCAGCCTATTCCACTTGCCTTCTCCCATGCCACCCAGAGGAAAGGCCTCACAGAACTGCCTCTGCCACCAAAGCTCACCTTCCTCCTGGGCAGCATGGGTCAGGGAAGTGTCACCTGCTGCTTCCTCTAGTGCAGCCAAGACTTGGGAGGAAAGTGAACTCCAGTGGCACTGCCAGCACCACTGGATCTTGCAGTGGACCCTGGTGGGGGAGTAGCCGCTTGAGGAGGCAATGAAGGGTATAGGCCATACCCATTGTTTCGTTCTGTGCTACACCCTTCCTTAAATTGTGGTACTTCAAGTGGCAGCTTGCATGGTGAACTATGTCTGAGCCAGAAAGGCAAGAACATACAGAAGGCAGGTATGCCCAACAGCAGGAGTTTAATTTGCAGTTGGACATGTAGATTCCTGGCTTGAGCTTCCTATGCATGGCTGTTAGATGCAAGGGATTCTGCAACCCTGCAGCAGCCTGCTGCACATACAGAGGATGTAAGCCACATGCAAGGTCCTTTCCCACATGCATATCACCATTGATTTCTTCATAGCAATGGTCGACAATTGTTCTTGAAAGCTTAGGAAATAAATAACTGACTGATGGCCTTTGAAAACTAATATGCTTTAGATTTCTTCAGATGTTCAGGGGGGTTCACACAGACAGTTTATGTCCACTTCCAAACAGGAAAACCTATGGAACATAGAACATATTTCATATAATTCATATGATTGTAGCTTAGCAAGTTTTAGACACATTTATCAAATGAATTTTTTCACAGCAAGGAGACAGAAGTTATTTTTATTTTTTTTTAGAAAAAACTTGCTGAAATATTTTACACTCTTTTCCATCTTTGGATAACAACATATTTAGAATGCTGTTCATTTAAAGGAAATAATGCTCATGAGAACCATTTTGAATCTGGCTGCCGGAACCTTTGCTAATATCCTCTAACCTAAAGAGTTATTATATGAAAGCCAAAAGATATTAGTTGTAGTGATTATCTGGTTTAGAAGAACAAGTACTACCTTTGTGCTAGATGCTTATACTGTGCTGATCTGAGCCAGGAAACAAGTAAAGCCATTAACCTTTGTTTGTATTACTGATGAAGGTTTCCATCCAATACCATAAATTTTGGGTTAAAGGCACTTACAGATAGCTCTGTGAATTGAGCTACATTTTCACAAAGGCACATTGTATGTCCCATGTGGATCTGTACCACTTTAAAATCACACATTTCAGAACTAACTGTTCCCCAGCCCTCATGTCAAACAAAAACCCTGGCTTATAGAAAGGCAACATATCAGAGGAGATTATTCAAATAGTGCCTTGTCCTTATGCACCAGTTTTCTGGTTAGAGGGTTTAGACAGTTGGACATCTAATTATCACTCCCCCCCTTCTCTTCTAAAGATTTACAATCCCAGGAGGTCTGAATATGATTTCCCTGAATGTGAACAGTGGGTCTGGCTATATAAACCTGAAGCACTTTTAATTTCTTTCACCAAGACCTTCATTCCATGGCTTTCACATAGCAGGCAGTGATCAGCCTGGATTCTTTAGTCCACACAGCTGATTTCCTGGCACAGAAATGCTGGGGAGCGGGTAGCGGAAATGTACCTGCCTTTCCCTCAAATGTTTCTTTCACTCCCACATAAATAGCTACATAGGTGTTGGAATGGACTGTCTTTCTCTGAGTCCTGGTATTACACATGGAGCAGAGTGAAATGCTAATATGGTGACAGGGTGCTGAGGTGGCAGAATGGACTGTGCTACCTCATACTGCTCTCTCTGTGTGTGGATGTTACATTTTTCAGAGTTGTTCTACATTATTTATTCCCTGCTCATGAAAAAAAGGTAAAACATACAAAGAGCCTGGGCAAGAATCTTTCATCCCAATGTGCTAATTTTTTTTAATTTGCAGGGATTCCTATTTAAACACAGGGAAGCATTACAAATAGGAATCTCCACACCTGAAAGCTGAAATAGTACAACCCTTTCTGTCATGCCAGCATGCTGCACATGTTGATTAGGTCTGAGGCATAGCTTTATACCAAACACAGGTAGATCGTCCTTAAGAAAAGGAGGGGAGCTGCCATTTCTTTTGCCACCAGAATATATACTTATATCCCACTTTTGTTCCCAAAGCAGCTTACAAAATCATTCTCCCCTCTCCCATTTTGGAGTAGTACAAAGGACCTATACTCTCTCATGATCAAATAGCAGCTCTGGGAGGCTGATAATCAGGAAAATGCCAAAGAGAAATGTTATCCCACTCCTGCTGTGGATGAGATCTCCTATGGTTCTCCCATCATGATATGTAGGCTGGCTCTTGGCAACATAATTCTTCAGGAAATATGAAAATTGGGGTAGATCTAACCATCCTCCAAGTAGCTTTTCTCTGGCCTAGGCAGTCTTGCTCCAATGTAAGTTGAGGAAGTTTGCTAGCAGCCCAGAATTCTTTTCATAGCTGGTAAAAATCTTACCAGTTTTCCTGATTTAAGAATGTAAGAAAAGCCATGTGGAATCAGACCATGCTACATCTTGTCCAGCATCCTGTTTCACACATTGGCCAATCAGTTGCCTGGAGAGTCAATAATCAAAGAATACATGCCAATGCCTTCCCCCAGTGTTAGAAAATAAGAACATAAGAGAATATAAGATAACATAAGAACATAAGAGAAGCCAATGTTGAATCAGGCCAATGGCCCATCTAGTCCAACACTCTGTCACACAGTGGCCAAAAATACCAGGTGCCATCAGGAGGTCCAGCAGTGGGGCCTGGACACTAGAAGCCCTCCCACTGCTGCCCCCCCCCCAGCACCAGGAATAGAGTGCATCACCTGCCCCAGACTGAGAGTTCCTATCTATACCTTGTGGCTAAGAGCCACTGATGGACTTCTGCTCCATATGTTTATCTAATTCCCTCTTGAAACTGTCCATGCTTGTAGCTGCCACCACCTCCTATGGCAGTGAATTCCATGTGTTAATCACTCTTTGGGTGAAGAAGTACTTCCTTTTATCTGTTCTAACCCGACTGCTCAGCAATTTCATGGAGTGCCCACGAATTCTTGTATTGTGAGAAAGGGAGAAAAGTACTTCTTTCTCAACCTGCTCAATCCCATGCATAATCTTATAAATCTTTAGTCACCATGGTTAGTAGCCATTGGTAGGCCTACTCTCCAGGGATCTCTTTTAAAAGCCTTCTATGCTCATGCCCACCATTTCACCCACTGGCAGAGAATTCCACAATTTAATCATTCAATGAGTAAAGAAGTATTTTCTTTTGCCTGTCCAGAACCTGTGAGCCAACCCTTAATCATTTTGGTTGTATGAGGACTACAAATTCAAGTGATGAGGTTTAAGCCTTTTCCTTACAATATTTTCTAGAACTGAGTGCCCCACTGCTCCACCAGGGGTAAGGAAAGATACATGGATACCATAAAAGAGGGGCTGCGGCTCAGCACTAGGCCATATGCTTGGTGTACAGAAGATCCCAGTTTCAATCTGCAGTATCGCCAACTAAAAGGATCAGTTAGTAGGTGATGTGAACGATCTCCACCTGAGACCCTTGAGAACGCCTGCAAGCAAGATGGAGGACTAATTTTTTTTTAATCTGCTGGAAACTGGGATGCAACCTTTGGAGATGGAGGCTGCACAAATTCTCCTATGGAACTCTGATGGTAGCTGTGCTGTTGGCTGATAAGACTGCCTTTGACTTCACTACACTCTGTATTTAAAACAAATATGAGATACCATAGGTCCCTGGTACTCTTTTGTTTAAGGGAAACTAACAATGCCATCCTGAGCTTAGCGACTTGTAGTCCATGGGCTTAAGAGTGGTGCAATGCTGCTTAGGATGGCACTGTACATTCAGAAGTGATGCTGAGGCTGGGCAGCCTCCCTTGGCACTTGAATCACTGTGCAAGGAGGGAAACATTGTAGGAAGCAGCAACAATTCTGCCTTTGCATAATAAGTGTTATGCAGGCGGACTGCCACCAGGGGTCTGCAGTCACCAAATGGAGCTTAGCTCCCTCAAACAAAAGGGTCCTCGGATCCCACTCCACCTAGCATCGACCTATCGGAACTTTGGCGGGAAATTCAAACCCCTCCAATGGGACAGTGGGTGTGCCGGGTGAGTGTGTATATAGTTGGCCTTGTGGGGCCGTTGTGTGCCCATGTTGTGAAGTACTAATAAAGGCATCACACCGCATGTCATTGTCTGAGTCCTCCTTGCGGCGAACCCAGTACTTTACAATAAGAACACTCCCCACAGTTCCCTCTTTGTAATATGGTATGCAGAGATGCTGTTTTGTATACATACCTGGTTAATTACAACATGCTTCAGTCACAAAAAAGGAATATTGGTATGAAAAGGATCATCTGATTTTAACCACAACAAATGCTAAAAAAAAAGGGGTTAAAAAAAAAAGACTTTTAGGACATTCCCGTATACTTGAAAGGAGCCTTTTCAGTGTAAATAAGAAGCTGTATTGTAATTACATCATCTCCGCTTTAAAAATATGGAGTGAATCACATGTCTTTGCCATTCCATTCAATTCCTTAAAATAGAGCTATTTAGTCTGGCTTTTGGGCAACAAATTCAGCCAAGATGGGAGTTAACATTCAAAGATTTGTCCAGTACAGCATTAACAGCAGAGGCTCAAAGCAATATGCAGTATTATTAGATGCCAGACAAATGAGCAATTAAAGCTTTGCTCAGCAATAAAATTAATTTTAAAAAAAGAAAAACATCATAATGTGAGTTTAAAATTAATATTCTTCTGTTGTAAGTTGAAAACACATAACAAAAATCTCCTAACATATAAGTACACCACACAAGCTTTCATCTTTTCTCTGTGACTAGGTTTCAAGTGCAATTCCTCAGTACAGCTGAGCCGGGTGATAATGTTCTAACAGATCCACAGGGTTGTCTCCTTCATTGCAGCTGGTCATTCCCCACTTTTCTTTTAGTCTGGAATTTAAAGAACCCTTACATGGAAATAAGTCCCATCACAATCAACCACTGGGATCCAAAGTCAACAGTCTGTTGGTGTTACAGCAGTTTCATCCGAACAATAGTTCAGTTTGCAAAGGAGGAGAAGGCAATTTTTTGCTGATTGCTCCCTCCTACAGCAGACCCTCCACTGTTCCTGAGGAATTCACTGACCAGCAAGAACACAGTTTTGGGGGAAGCACTGGAAGGGGAAGATGCCTTCCTCCTGTGCAATGCTACTTGTGCTGCTTAGCACTGAAGCCAGTATCAATTTTCTTCTTCCAAGTTTCAGCAGCAATGATAATATCAGAATTGGTGGTTCTTCTGTTTTTGTTTTTAATTTCAGGGATATGCTGATTCACAAAGGAAACATAAAGAAAAAAAGTCAAAGGAACAATTCCTTCTTCTTCAAGCAAGTTGGATAAACAAACAAATAACCTCAAGGAATAAAGAAGGAAGTTAATTTTTCATATTAATATTTTAACCTATAATTTCAAATTTATTTTACATCATGGTGCGGTAGCTAACGTAAGAAAAAGTAACTCTTGGGATAAGCTTTCCCCCTCTCCTTGTGATGTGTGAGTGCATAAAATCCTTTGTCAACATTCCAGCGTGCTTCCTCAGAAGACAACTGGAGTAGAATCCAAGGCACAAAGGCATGAAACAAACAGGGAATTAGAAGAATATTTTTGTCCTTAGGAATTATTTCCAAATGATGTACTTATAAATGTACTCTGAAGCACTGGTCTCTGGGTAAATAAGTATTGAAAACTCCTCAGCCAGGGATAGATGAATGGAATATTCTTATGTGTCAGTATTAAGGATCACCCTTGCATTGATGGAAAAATTTTCCTCCTTTGTGCTAGTATCTATGAAAATAATTTGTAACAAAAGGCGACCTTCGATTTTACATAGGAATCACACCCTTATTTTACTTTTATTTACTGAATTGCTTGTTTATTCTAGGAAGAAACCTGGATTTCTAAAATGTCAAAAGTCATTTTTTTTGCATACCTGGGGAGTTTCCTGCATAGGTAGAGGCCCCTTCCAGCATCCACACAGGTACAGGTGGTAGCCACTTTACTACTAGATATAGTGCCAAGTACCGTTCCACATTCTAAATGAGACCAGGGGAAGTTTTTGCCCACGTCACCCCAAAAGAATGAGGAGTGAAGCATGGCAGGATTTGGCTACTGATACCTCACCCTCCGGCCAATTGGGGAGGGCTTGGCAGCACCCCCTTTAAGACTTGCCCCACCATGAGGCAGCCAAACATTCACAGCCATTTCTGGTTGGTTGTTAATCAGGTGGCAGGAATATGCAGGGTCAAGTAAATTCGGCTGGAAAATTGATGAGCCTCTTAAGTAGTGTCGTCAGCCGAGCACTGGGAACTGGTAGGAGGGTGAAGGGACGTGGGCATGCAAATCTGCATCATAGCAACGCTGTGACATCACTTCTGGTACAAACCCGGAAATGATGACGTTGTATTGGCATGAGGTCTAGGATTCCTGTGAAACTCTATCGGTTGGTTACCTGGAACATTTGTCTTTGGGCCTTTTAGAATGGTGTGTGTTTTTTTAAATATTCCACCTAGGATACAAATATGTTTGAAAGCCTTAGATTGATCCACTCATTCATGACATGCATTTTTCACAATCATGGCTTTCTGAATGAAAATAACATTCAGAGTATCAGTCTCTTACTACTTCCCCTGCACTTTGAAAACAGCCCGGTAATTACAGGAAGACAACACTCACTCAAAAATGTCCATAGCATTGGTTTCAGTTATGTCTGTCAATTAATAAGAATCAAAACAATATGTTGGCTCAACTGGGAAACCCCTGTACTGAGAAGAAAGCTTTGCAGGTTTTATTCTATTAAAATAGTAATAAAAGTATATGCATGTGTGTGGGGTGGGGTTGCTCAAATGAAAGCCAAATGTCAGCAAGAGTAATTAGAATATTTGCAGTGGACTGGAGTTTTAGATTTGCAGTGCAGTGATGCCCTTCAGGTTTTGATTACTGGAGCTAAGCCACACAAGAGGCTGGTCCTTCAGCCACCCACCACAAAATCCTGGAAACATCTTCCACTGTCCTCTGGTTAAATTTTGCCTGTTTGTACTAGATACATATTATATAACTACAAGTGGGGACTTGCAAGAAACTTGTGGGGTGGTTGTCCCATTCCTCACAGCTTTGCTTCCTCCCCTCTTTCCCTACCTCCCTCATACTCTTTCTGCCCCCCTTTTCTTACTCTCTGTCTCTCCTCCATGCATGTTACTTCCGCTCTCTTTCTGTCCCCTCACCATTCTCTGTTTTTCCGCATCCCCACCTCATCACTCTTTCTCTTTCTGACCCCATCACTCTCCCAGCCTCCTGCCTGCTTCCTCCCCCACCCCACACAGCAGCAGTGGTGGTAGCGATGCTCCCAGACACCCACCTGCTTCCTCTCCCCCTACAGCAGCAGTGGCAGTTCTCCAGGTATCACAACGGATCTCCCAGCTACAGAGATCAATTCACCTTAGGGCTGCCAACTTCAGGTTGGAAAATTCCTGGAGATTTGGGGATGGAGCCCTGGGACAGTGAGGCTTGGGGAGAGAAGCAGCCTCAGCAGGGTATAATGACGCAGACTCAACCCTCCAAAGCAGCCCTTTTATCCAGAGGAACTGATCTCTGTCACCTGGACAGCAGTTGTAGTTCAAGTTCACCTTTATTGGCATAAGTACAGCAGTTGTAATTCTGGGTGTTCTCCAGCTCTCACTTGAAGGCTGGCAATGGTAGTTTTCATGGAAGAAATGGCTGGTTTGGGGGGTGGAGTCTATGGCATTATACTGGTCTGAAGTTCCTTCCCTCCTCAAATCCCACCCTCCCCAGGCTTCATCCCTCAAATGTACAGGAATTTTCCAACCTGGAGTTGGCAACTCTTTTTCCTTCCCACCCAACAGGCAACCTACCTTTATCTGCCTTTCCATCTCCACCCTCCTCACCCATGGCCTCTGCCTAGGAAAATTACAGTCTTTCTCCACAGTGGAGAACAAAGCAGCTTATATTATTCTCCCTTTTTTATCTGCACAACAACCCTATGAGGTTGGTTCGGCTGAAAGTATGTGACTGGTCCAAAATTACCCAGTCACCTTCTAAAAGCTAAATCATTCAGAGTTGTTACCGGTTAATTCCTTTCCCTTCTTTTCTTTCATGAGTTCTGAACAGGCCTGGGGCTAACCTGAATTTCACCTTTGGGTATGGGTATGCAGGATGTAGCCTTAAACCAAGGAGGAACGCTGGGAATTGAAGATGGGAACAACCGTCCGAACTACGGGTAAGCAAACATAATAATCATGGCTTCAGGAAAGCTACAAAGAAGCATTTTTACAATGAGTCTTCAAAAGTATTGTTAACAAATCCATTGAAAAGCCTCCATACATTCTTTGCAATAATGTCTTTAATGCAGTGTCTGAAACCAGGAAATCAAACTTTGGATGAAGTCATGTAGATTTCATAGGAAAAGCTATTCAGTTTTGCAAAAGAAAGACTGCATTCTGAAATCTTTTCATGTAGTTTCAGTGGGACACTTTGCTCAGACGGATGAAGCTGTTCTTTTGAGTTGTTCTTCAAGCCTCCTACTGCTTCACAGAAATGGAAGAAGTCCCATACCATCAGAGAGGATCTTGTCAAGCCATGTCTTGTAAAGGCAGCAAATCTGATCCTTGGACAGTAACAAATGAGAAAGAGAGGGTTGGCAACTCCAGGTTAGGAAATTCTTGGAGATTTGGGGGGCAGCACCTGGGTAGGGCAGGATTGGGGGAATGGCGGAGCCTTAATGGCGGAGCCTCAATAATTGCAGAGAGTCCACCCTGCAAAGCAGCCAGTTTCTCCAGGGGAACAGATCACGGTAGATGGGAATTCACTGGTTATTTGATTCCCTTATCTCCAAAATTAATTCTTCTCAATCTGTGGGAAAATTGCAAAATCTCCAAAGCAAAACAAGAACTGATTATGATAATGTTAATTGTGGCTAAATGTCTTATTGTATCTCATTGGAAGTCTGCATCAATTCCATCGTTGCAAGAATGCCACTTGAAGTTATGGGGTTTATTCACCTTGGATAATATTACATACAATCTGTATGCATCTTTTATAAGCTTTAGGCATAAAAACATCCCCCTTGTCTCAACTTTTTAATCATATTGTTGGGGCCAAATTGTGTGGACTCTGGTTCCATACAGATGGTCACTGCTTATAATGGGAGGGGAGAGTTTTAAAACATGTTGGACCTGAGAGAATAAATCAGAATGTTCCTGGAAAGGAGGACAAGAAGAATTTCATGTGAAGATGACACACTTGCGTTCATTCTTAGCTGGCCCCAACAGATTATTTTGCAAAGATCAGTTAGCTAAGTCTCTCACTGCCAAGAAACATGGTGAATATTTTCAGAGCTCAAAACCAGGTTGCCAGCTTCCATCGCTGTGATGTATATATGTGTGTAAACGTCAAGAGTAACTTTCTGCTCCTCTCCCCAGCCTGTATTGGGAGGGCCTCATTTAGGTTTTGTTCTATTATGTGTCTGTTGGCTGCAGTCTTCCAGTGTTTTGGTGTTCTCCATCTGTAAGTGTGCGCTCTCTCTCACTGGGAGGCAACAAAGAGACGTGTTACAGAAGCTACTGGGAATCTGATGTGTGATGGCTATTGAGCAGGAGCGAAGGGTGATCTGAATGAATGAATGAGCTAATGCAATTGTCATTCGGAACATAAGACATGCAGAAAATGAGTGGAAACTATTACAAACTGTAAATAGTTTCAAAGTGAACTCACACAGAGAAAAAGGCCTGTGTGGATCTTCTCCCTTGGTCAACTCAGAAAATAAGGAGAAAGCTTAAGGTTACCTATGGTCTTTGTGGCCTTTGTTCACAAATTTCTGGGCCTGTGTAAGATGCTGTGCACCCAACTGTATAATTTCTTATCTGGAGCAGCTTGCGCAAAAATTTGCACATCCACCCGCTGATGATTTTCTTCCAGACAGAAATTTACCAGACACAATCTGTAATTAGGAGAGACTGGGATACCCTTCCATTCTGCCATCAACACTTGCCCATCTGCACTTCTGTTTTCACCCAATTTACACCATCCCTGAATTGGACAACCTGTTGTATACCAGACACATGCACAGATAATAATCTCAAACAAGGCCCAAGAAAATGGAAAATGTTGATATTAGAATAGTGGAAATGGATCATTAGTAAATTGCCTTAGTACAATTGGAAATATTAGGATTTAAATAGAAAATAAGGCAACATGGTGTACAGATGATGTCCATGTCTTTGAAATGATTCTTAAAGTCAAGAGCCTTTGCTACTAGTATTTACTCTCTCCTTCCACAGAACCCTTTTCCAGCAAACTAGGGAGTAGCATTCAACTGTACCAGGGAACTTCTGCCTGCATTGCACATGCTGTACCAGCTCTTGCCCTTCCTTTGAAGCATGAATTGTTGGGATTACAGACATAGGATCATATAGCTGCTCCCTTCCAAATATTAAAGGACAATCCAAGGCTTCAGTAAACTGCAATGGACGGAGAGTAGGGAAGTCAGTACCTGAAAAGGTTAGTCCAAAACCAACTGCTTTTAATTGAAGGAACATTTTATGGAACAATTGGCCATACAATCTTTGAAAAAAATATATAATTGACCAGAGAGGAGCACCACTGGACATGTGATTGTACTGGAGGCCTCATTTGCAATTTTGTATTTTTCTTCCTTGCCCAGTGGTTAAACTTTCCTTTGTTTCCTGGTCTTTATTGATTTCAAACTTTATGTATGTATGGTTGTATGCATTTCTGTTTATATAATAGCCAATGTGTTCCATATGCATTTTGTATTAGACCTCTGAAGAAGGCCTGCTAAGGCCGAAACGCAGCAGGTCTATTTTATCAGCCCTTGTATATTTTTACAATTCTTTATGAGGTATGAATGGGCCCCTATATAATGTTTTAAGCTGTGTTTAATAAATACATGTATGTTTTTGTATGTTTTTTAAGTGGATTTTAAATTTGGCCCTCTTTTGTTTTGGACTAACCTTTTCAGGTACTGAATTCTTTATTTTGGGTTCAGTTTTCTTCCCTCCCCTTTTCTGTTCTCTTGGAGAGTAGGGAAGACCAGAGAGAGAAATGTCATTTATCTCATCTCTCCCATTTCTCCAATATTTTTCTATGGGTACTGAGATCTTCTTCTGGTTTGTCATGAACTTCTTGCATTCCATGTCCTCCTGCTGCTTATATAATAATAATGTTTTCTGCATCTTGATAATAATGTTTTCTGCATCTATGCCTCAAAAGAACTTCTAAATCTCTCCTTCCCCTTCAGTTTATAATTTTATTAAATTTAGATTCCTCACTCCCTTTTATCTCTCCAGACATGTGGAATAACATTTGATTTTTATTTCTTAGCATGTTTTGTTTTGGCCTGAACAGAAAGGGAGCAGAACTTTAAAAAAGAAAAGGAGAAACTCCATGAAATTTTATCAAGCATGAAATGGTGTTTAAGCAAAACAGGAGGATTGCTGAAGCCATGCTTCAGTGAGGAAGGAAATGCCATTGACTTTATTACAGCTGCCTAATGTTTTCCACGAACTGCAAAAAATAATTCATTGTATCTTAGTGACCTACAATAACAGCTGACTGCCTGCACTTGGTGGAAATGTGATTTGTGCCTACAATTTCTTTAACTATTTCATGTATCAGTTCTTGAGCCTGCAGAAGTTTGTTGAATTCCTTTACATTCATTTTGAAAGTTTAGTGTGAACAATTTGGCTAAGGACTGGTGTCTAGTGAACAAATCATTCAAAGTGCTACATTTTCGGACGATGCTGCAGGTTTTGCTGTACATCTCGCTTATTTTGCAATCCCCTTGGAATTCTGGAAATCTTGACTCTGACCTTTCCACTGCCATTTTATATCCTCCACTTAACTAAAGTATAATGCAAAGGATCATGAGTGGAAACATGCACATGTGCACGTATAACAGTATAGTGATTGTGATGGATTTTAACAGCCTTCGGCTATATACAATAAATACTGTCATCATTATCAGTATAGAGGAGAGTGTAGTGGAGATGGTTTCCTAAGGATCTTTAAAACTGAAATGTTATTTTTGTCCCAAACACACTCATTAGCTCATCTTCTGACCCAGAACATTTCTAGACTGTAATGCCACATTAACAAAAACACCCTGCCGGGAGGAGCCTTCTGACTCACCAATATGTCTCTTGCTGATCCTCTAACCCTCTGCTGCTCACTGCATGTATACACGGTGCATTTTCAGAATAAAGAACAACGTTTTAAAACAGATTACAGAAAAACAAAGCACACACATTATTCTATATACAGATACAAGGTGAATGGGAGTTGAGACAAGAATAAGAACCAACTCTTTAAGAAGAGAAATTTACAGTGCAATCCTAAGCCCAGTTACACTCTTCTAAGTCCATTGAAGTCAATGAGTTTAGACTGGCATGACTTTTAATGCCATTTCATTTGTGCTATAACTGAGAAGGAAAAAATGGGGGAATCACACTTGTTACTAGGTTTGAACAAAGCTAGAAGGTAGGTAACTTCATGCTATACCCCGTATTTCGCTGCTGCATCCTGTTATGCACTTGGCTGCAACGTGGCCAGGGTTTCCAGCTTTCAGGTGCCGCCTGGGTATTTCCTGCTTTTACAACTGATCTCCAGATGACCAAAATCAGTTCCCCTGGAGAAAACGGATGCTTTGGAGGATGGACTCTGTGGCATGATACCCTCCATCCCCAAATTCCACCCTCCCCAGGATCAACCCCTAAAATCTCCAGGTATTTTTCAACTCAGAGTTGGCAACCCTAGAAGATGTGGATCATTCTGAAATGTATTTGGTTCTTGTGGACAATACTGCTTACATGGCAGAGTCAAATCTGGCTAAAGAAACACAAAACACAGCAGGAAGAAGCTAGCAACTGGGATCTTTAGGAAAAACAATTTCACACTCTTCAAAGCATAATTTGAATGACTTTACCTGCATAAAAAGTTGCTTGCACATGTCTGGAGAAAAGCATAAAAATATACTGCATGCAACAATGGGGATGCAAGAATGATTCAAAGAGTCAGCAAATACAGCCAGTTTGGTGTAGTGGTTAAGTGCACAGATTCTAATCTGGGAGAACCGGGTTTGATTCCCCAGTCCTCCACTTGCAGCTGCTGGATGACCTTGGGCAAGCCATAGTTCTGTCAGAGCTGTTCCTGAAAGAGCAGTCCTCGACAGAGCTCTCTCAGCCATACCTACCTCACAGGGTGTCTGTTGTGGGGAGGGGAAGGAAAAGGAGTTTGTAAGCTGCTCTGAGAGTCCGAGTGAAGGGTGGGGTATAAATCCAGTCTCCTCCTCCTCCTCTTCTTCTTCTTCGTTGTAGACACAATAAGAATACATCATTGTACTAGTAAAGATCAGAAAAATGAATATTATTAGGATTTGTCCTGGGGTACAGAATAGCATCCTAAGCAGAGTTAGGAAGTGGTTAAACAAGCATGCCATGGTTCTGCAGCTGTGTGTATGTACCTGCCCCATGCTACAAATTACCAAATGGTTAGCAGTTGGGCAAACAAAAATTCTTGGGACTGGGAGCTTCACTCTTTAGGTTTCTTGGTAACTACAAGTGCTAAGTGGTAACCACAGAAATATTATTAATATTATCACCTTATGCTGCCCAAAGTATGTTACAATGGAAATTATCACCTTATGCTGCCCAAAGTATGTTACAATGGAAATAAAATACAATTTATTTCCATTGTATCTGAGGAAGCAAGTTCTGACTCAAGAAGGCTCATACTGGAATAAATGTTAGCTGCTGGACTTCTGCTTTGACTAACATGGCTAACACAAAGTGTGTTAGATGGACTTCAACAATACAGTATCTAATTAACACAACCACAGTTATCTTCAGATATTCAGCATTTGGCTGAATAAACGTCAACTGCCTAAGAGTCCAATCAGACGGCTCTTTAGATCCGCACGAGGCAGGATTGCCTCACAGATCTAAAGGTAATATCCAGACACAAACATCTGGGAAATGTCCCTCTTCCGTGGGCATCCCGTTTTGCCGCGCTTCAGAGCCATACTTAAAAGATACCACTTTAAATCTGGGGGTTTTGGTTACCTGTGGGACGACTGTGGACTTTCATCCATCTGATCATTCACCAGCACACAATCCTCCCATCGGGGTGGTCTGATGTCAGACTGTCCTGAGAGGGCGCCATTTAAAAAAATCTCTATACATGCACGGATCAACAAGGACGCGCTGTCACGTCTATGCGCATGTGCAAAAAGTTTTTTTAAAAAACACCACGTGCCTCCTTCAACTAGGACGTGCTGTGATGCCTATGCGCATGTGCAAAAGGTTTTTTTTTTTTATAAAACCCACTGCACGCGCCTCCTTCAGTGAACATCATCTAGACAATCCACAATGGAGGCAGCGCATAGTAAGGCATTTCCCCAGGAGATGTCTGGTCGTGCAATGATGGATTAAAAAGATCGGGATCCAATTCAAGCTGGCATAATGGCGGGATTAGCTGCCCATCTGAATGTACCCTAAGTATCTTTAAATTCTTTATATAACCTAATATGGTATTCTTTATATAAACTATATGGAATTCTTTATATAACCTAATATGGAATTCAGACTGATAGTGTTTAGATAAGGCACATGCCATGCCATGTTAAGCGTATGTAATGCCAAATTTAGTTTTGATCTCTTTACTGGAGTGGCATTCAATCCTCAAAAAGCAACCTAGACTGATTTATACGTAAGGCAAGTAGAAGGGTAGTGAATTTAGGATTGTAGATAAATATGGCCCTACTGAGAACATAAGAAGGGCCCTGTTGGATCAGACCAGTTGTCCATCTAGCATTCCATCTCATACAGTGGCCAACCAGTTACTCTATAGAGCCAACAGCAGGGCACAGAGGCTGAGGCCTTCTGCTGATGTTGCTGCCTGGAATTGATATTCAGTGGTTTATTGCCTCGAATGTGGAGGTTCCTTTTAGTCACCACAGCTAGCAGCCACTAATAGACCTGGCCTCCATGAATCCGTCTAATCCCCTTTTAAAGCCATCTAGACATGTGGCTATCACTACATCCTTTGACAGCAAATTCCGCATGTTAATCACTTATTGAGTAAAAGAAGTATTTCCTTTTGTCCATCCTCATGCCCAAGAGCAGACTTTCCCAGTATATTATTATTTCTTTACATTATGAAAACTGATGAACTTTAATACTCCTGCATTTCTTCCTTTCACATACTTGGTGAATTACACAGGAATGTAAGACTTGCTATGCATGTTCAGACCATCTTGTCTTCAGTCATGTACCCAACAGTAGCCAGAAACAGATTCTTTAGAATGTAAAACACCCACCATTGACAATTATGCAATTGCATGCCTCGTACAGAGCCATATTTAGTTGTTGGCTTTTCTCCAGAAGCATTTGAGTTGAAGGTGGAGATGCCGGAAAAGAGTTTATACTAGTCTAGCTAAACAGAAGATGTTTCTGTGATTCATACACAAATAGCTAATCTTGTCATTGAACTACTCCTACCTGTTGGCTTTGCCTGTCTTGTAGTAGCAAGTTCCAGGGGTTAACTGGATCTTTAGTGTGTGTGGGGGAAATGATAGGAAACTTCTGAATTTTAAGCAAAAATTTGTTTAACTCTTCCAGAATTAGACAAGAGTGACAGGATTGGATCCCACTGATAATTTCTATTGATGGAAAGGGGGGATGGCTCTCACCAGTTCCCCTCTCCTGCAGCAGATTTCTGAGCCCCCCCAGGTATTCCTGGGGAGCAGCATTTTGCAGAGCATTTTGGGCTGCAGAAGGAGGCGGGGGGCAGAGAAGTCACACTCCAGTGACAGAAAGCCTTCTGTCAGTGGACTGTGGGATGTGGATTATACTCATTTTGCTATCCAAAAATGCAATGATTTCAATGGGATTTAAGGATGTTTACCAGGATATTATATCAGTAGTTTTGAAGTTTATTTTCAGGAAATCCCTGCATGGTACAAAAGATTCATGAATACATTCAGCTCAGGTAGTCTGGTCCTGCTAACCATTTTGGTTCAACTTCCTGTGTGAAGTGAATCCACTTTGGAACACAGTTAGGGTTGCCGGGTCCCCCCGTCCACTGGTGGAGAATGGGGTGGGTGGGTAGAGTTGCCAGATCAAAGTTGGGAAAGCCCTGGAGATTTGGGGATGGAGTCTGGGGAGGATAAGGAGCTCAGCACGGTATCATGCCATAGAGTCCACCCTCCAAAGCAACCATTTTCTCCAGGGGAACTGATCGCTGTAGTCTGTAATTCCAGGGGATCCCCAAGTCCCACCTGGAGGCTGGCATCCCTAGATACAAGATTTACCGTACCTATAGCTGAGCTCTGGTCAATAGTAGTATGTTGCCTTTCAGAGAAATTTGTCAGCCATTACTGAGTGTCTCACTGAGGAACTCCTTATAATCCTAACAATCCAGAGCTTTCTCTGTGAGAAAGGTAGGCTGGAAATTAAGTAATTAAGTAAGTAAGTAAATAAAGAGTTCCCTGGGGCACAGATTGGAAACCAATGGACCAGACTATGGTCAAGGAAAATTAGGAATTCCTGTCTAATCCTGTCAGCATTATATGACCTTGGAGTGCCTAATAAATGTTTTGAAAGCCTTTCTGTGCATACCAGATTTCCTACCGTTATAGTTCATTTTGATCAGCCTGAGTGGCACAGCCACTGTGGTACAAAACAGTTATTGTAGCATCAAGTCCTAGCATTAGTCAGCACCTCTTCTTTGAGTATTTCCTGTTCTATTTACTGTTTTGACACTACTATTGCTGTGAAAGCTGCAGCCTGACAGGATTATCAGTCCTTGTGATCTTTGCCTTGTTTCTTGTTAGTGTAAAAGCATGTGCTTTACCACTTAGCTATGAACCTTCTGCCCCTTGTTAGGGATTATAATCTTGGGACTGAGTCGTCTGCTGAATTTCTCCCAGTATGGTGAAGCTTACCATGCTTTGATGATCGCCAAAAGGTAGAGCTGTTCTGCTAACAGGAATTTCAAATAGATGTTTTTTCAGAACTGCAACATACCTCTGAGGGCTGCCTTTTATGTAGAGCCAAGGTTTAATGCTTAATCAACTGCCAGTGAATAAAATATTTAGGTGTTTTCTACCACACCATAGAATATGACAGTCCCTTGTTTATAGCGGAGATATAATCATCCAGATGGTGTTAGACCCATTATGAGCTGTGGTAATTTCCCCTTTATTGAATATAAAAAGCTGTTCTGTGTATGTATCACTGGAATTTGTACAGGAAAATTATCCCTGGAATGGTGAGCCAGCTCATCTGTAAAATGATCCCAAATCAGTTCCACAGCATGAAGTACTGGAGCCAGAAAAGAGTCCAGAGAAGAATCTTCACTTATGACTGGCCAGAAAGCCCAGCCACAGCTGGAAAAAAATGGTACATTAAATGCATTCCAGTGGTTGGCATCTCATCCCCCCGACTGCCAGGCACACCCACTGTGTGGCCATGGGTACTGGCTTCATTTCGAGAACATACTGAGGATAAGGCCAAACAACCACTAACCAAAGAAGGCAGGCCAGGTTGCTGCATAAACTATGGGCAAGTGCCAATTTGCTTGTGCTATATGAAAGATGACATTTTATGTAGGAAGTGTTCTTATGTATGCAATCCAAAATGACAGTTAGAGATATGCTCGTGTTTGTCACAAAAAGGGGAAGTGCAGCTACTTGTGCAGGCAAGCAGGCACACCTCATGGAATGTCAAAGGATCTATAACAATTCATCTCTCTCTGAAAAGATGACAGCACTACTGGGGCGTTCAGCTGTATTAACGATAATCATCCTCAAAGAGTTTTGGGGTAGAACCTTTATGAAGGCTCTTATACTAGTGGAAGTTACTATGGAGAAAACATAGGATTGCCTGGCCTGCACATCAACTATGGATCTCCCACATCTCCATCTTGTCCCGATACATCTGTGGCAGCTTGTTTGCATGGTGGCTGGTTGTTGCCACTGTAGGTAACACATAACACCAAGATAACAGTCAGCCTTTTCAGCCTTGTAACCTCATAAAAATCTTGTTCCCAAAACCAGGGCCAGACAAAAGTTTGAACAAATAGGCCAAGATAATAGCTACATAATGAACAGGTTAAATACGTAGAGCTTGAATAAAAGTGACACTGGTGGGACTGTTGTTCAGAATTAATGGAGGTAATTTAGGAAGGTTCCTCTAGAACTAAGATTCTTAATTTCAGTCAGTTACAGATTGTGAGGCAATTTTCCCTTTCATTCCAGGGTGGGACTGACTTCCAGCTCAGACCAGCCCACAGTAAGAAGCTCTCTGCAGATTTTTCTCCTGATATTCCCTTAGGCTAGGGTAAGTCCCTACAGCTGAGCCCAGCTGCATTCCTCTCATGGCTGGGATCCCTGGCAATCCCAAAACTGAGGAAACACAGCTGTGGTAATTTTTTTCTGTGCCTTTATGGAGAAAATTTTAACCCTTGATTAGCCTTGAACACCTTGAATAGAGGATGGGTCACTCACTTTTTTCTTCTTCAAATACTGCATTTAGCAGCCTGCATTAGTTTAGCAAAATATTTGTTGTTCTCTTTAGATTTTTGGTGAAAAAAACAGCTGTAGGCTGCATGCACACCATCTCTATTACCTGCAGACAGAAGCAGGCAGAGGCAGAAGAAGAAGAAATTGGATTTATAACCTGCCCTTTACTACCTGAAGGAGTGTCAGAGTGGCTTACAATCTCCTTTCCGTCCCTCTCCCCACTACAGACACCCTGTGAGTAATGCTGCCTCCACTTTGGGAGCTACTGGCATTAAAGTTGTGAGCGAGCAATTTGGCTACTGCATAAATTAGTTTGCTCTGGAGCCATCCTTCCTGAGCTAAGAAAAAAAGGTGTGAGCCGGAGGCTAAAAATCATGAGCCAGCTCACACTAACTCAGCTTAGAGGGAACACTGCCTGTGTGGTGGGTGGGGCTGAGAGAGCTCCCTCGAGGACTGTTCCTGAGAGAACAACTCTGAGAGAGCTGCATGTGGAGGAGTGGGGAATCAAACCCAGTTCTCCCAGATTAGAGTTTGCGCTCCTAACCAGTACACCAAACTGGCTCTCTGTTATTAGAAGTTTTAGGTACTAAAAGAAACCAAATTAATAGAGCCTAGACTGTTATGTACATATTTTTTCCCTTCTTTTTAAAATTTACTGTCCCCTAATGAAGCCAAATGGAGCTGCGGTGGCTCAAGTGGTTAAGACGCTGAACTGCAGGCTGCGGAAGGTCAGTAGTTCAGCAGTTCAAGACCCGAGAGTGCCGCATGACGCAGTGAGCTCCCGTCTCTAGTTCCAGCTCCTGCCAACCTAGCAGTTCGAAAGCAAGAAATTGCAACTAGATAAATAGGTACCACTTTGGTGGGAAGGTAACAGTGTTCCGTGCGCCTTGGTGTTTAGTCATGCTGGCCGCATGACCACGGAAACGTCTTCGGACAGCGCTGGCTCTTCGGCTTTGAAACGGAGATGAGCACCGCAACCCTAGAGTCGGAGTCAACTGGCTTTCGAGCAAGGGAACCTTTACCTTTACCTAATGAAGCCAAAGATATTTGGGACTCTCTGATGAGTTCTTCTTACTCATTCCCTATTTTTCCACTTTTTGCTCTTTATATTGAGAGCCTGAATAACACTGGGTGAAGTTTTGAATTTTGGCAAGAGAGACCAGAGTTCAAAACTCTGCTCATCTATAAAGCAGTGGGTACCTGGGCCTGGCACAGTCCTGCAGCCTAACCTCACTCACAGGTTTGTTGTGATAACAAAGTAGGGTAATCCCCATCTATGTTCACCACCCCAAGGTAATTGAAGAAAGGGTGGAATATTAATGTGATTCTTATTAATTTTTACTGACTTGAATGATGAAAAAGACTATGAATTAATGGATTTAAATAAGAGCTTATTTTCTTCCGGACAATTTATTTCGGCTCCAATTACATGCGGAATTAGCAGCGCAAGAGGGACAAATCCCAGGTGGATTTTACAGGCTCAATCACATGGGAACATCTGGCAAGCGTCCCGCACCCGTCGCCAACCCGTCTCGCCCCTCCAAAGAAGTGGAGTTAAAAAATACCTGGGAAAGTGCAGTAGCAAACGGGTTCGTGACGGGCCGCAGATGTGGTCGCACCAGCGCGTTCTCATTGCGTCAGTGATCCCTCGTTGAAGTGCACTGGAAACATGCAGCAAAGAATTGCATCTGATTGCACAGTGGCATGTCAAATTACTACGGGGCAAATAGCCTCGCTCCCCCCCCCCCCGTTATCTGGTATGTGTGACCGGGACCTTCATTTACTTAAAATGTTTAGTAACTCTCTTTCTATCTTATAGGAACTCAAGGCAGCTTACAGTATAAATAATAACACAACACAAAGACATAAAAACCACTAGTTAAAATCCATAATTTAAAACTGCTGGTAGGCTGAAGAACTAACCCAATGCCATCATGAATACAATTGTCATCAGCTACCTCTTAAAGATCAAGAGTGAGGGGGCTAGTGGGCACCTCCCCAGTGAGGCTGTTCCACAATTGTGAAGCTGCTGCTGAAAAGGCCCTTTCTTGTATCCAAACCAGATGAGATTCTTTGGTTGATGGAATAGTCAAGAGAGCCTCTCCCTGTGATCTTAGTTCCTGGGCAAAAGGTCCTTCAGATACCCTAGTTCCAAGCCATGGAGGGCTTTAAAGGTCAAAAGCAACACTTTGAATTGGGCTCAGGAGCGTATTGGAAGCCAGTATAATTACTATAAGATTGGGGTCACATGATTCCAGTAACTGGCCGGAACCAGCAGTCTAGATGCAGCATTCTGCACTAGCTACAGTCTCTGAATACTCTTCAAGGGCAGCCCCAAGTAGAGTGCATTGCAATAGTCCAGTTTAGATCAGGCCCATAGCTATGGTGGGGCATTTCGGGGCCCTGCCCCCACAAATAGTCATGTCAGAAACCTTATTTTTGAGGAGAGACCCCCCCCCAGGTGACAGTGCTGTAGCTTGCCCATGGGCTTCCCTTTCCCTCCCACTGTGGAATTTGGAGGGGCATCATGGGATCCAGGAAAAGACAGCTTAGAGTGCATTTAAATACCTTTTGAGTTCCCTTCCACAGGGCAAAAGCTTAGAAGGGCACTTAAGAGTAGCACCTTCAATACATATCCAACAAGCCCCCTTTCTGCTAGCCCAGTCCTGCTGTATACCATCTAGGTCATGGTGAGTCCTTCAAAAACATTCCTGTGAGCCTTTGGGAAACATGCAAATTCCCTTGAAAGAAAGGGCTAGAAACAGGTTTGGAACCTCCCCCTTTAAAGATAGGCATTCAGATTAATTTAATTAACTGTGATGTAATAGCCCCCTGAACAAAAAAAAAATCCAGGCTACTTCAGCACGGATCACTATGGCTACATCAGACTGAGCCAGGAACGGGCGCTGCTGGTGCATCAGCTGAAGCTGGGCAAAAGCATTCTGAACCACAGCAGCCATCTAGTTTTCCAAGGTGACCACTGTGTCAAGCAGCATTCCTGAGCTGTGAACCTGATTTTTCAAGGGGAGAGTAACCCCATCCAAGACAGCAGACTTTCTGTTCTAGCTTTCTACTAACCCAGAGCACTCCAGCCTTGTCAGGACTAACCTTCATCTCGTTTACTACCATCTAGCCCCTTACTGAATTCATGTACTGGTTTAGAACATCAAAAGCTTCCTCGGAATTATGTGGAAAAGAAAGCCAGAGTTCAGTATCATCCACATATCCCATATCCCAAACCTCCTGATGACTTGTCCCAGTGCTTCATATAGATATTAAATAGCATTGGAGATAAAATGAAACCCTCTCAAATTAGGATTGCCAGGTCCCCCCTGGCCACTAGTGGGGGATGGGGGTAGGGTTGCCAGATCCAGGTAAGGAAACTCCTGGAGATTTAGGGATAGAGCCTGAAGAGAACAGGGACCTTAAATGGGGTGCAATGCCATAGAGTCCACACTCTAAATCATCCTTTTTCCCCAGAAGAACTGATCTCTGTAGTCCGGAGATGAGCTGTAACTCCAGAGGATCCCCAGTTCCCACCTGGAGGCTGGCATCCCTAATCCCACAGGCCAACAGCCATGGGGCAGAGCAGGAATACTGCAGCACCGCCTTCTGAGACTTACCTCCCAGATAGGACTCCAACCACTGTAACACAAAGCCCATTAGTATCAGTGCCGAGAGGCAGCCCAGTAGGATACCATGGTTGATAGTACTGAATGCCACTGAAAGATCCAGTAGAACTAGCAAGATCACACTCCCTCAGTCTAGTTCTCAGTAGAGGTTGTCAACCAAGGCAACCAAAGCAGTCTCTGTTCCAAATCCTGACCTAAAGCCAAATTAAAATGGGTTCAGAAAATCAGTCTCTTCAAGAGCTCCTAGAGCTGAGAAGCAACCACCCGCTCTAGCACCTTCACCAAGAATGGAAAATTGGAGACTAGCCAGATGCTCTCCAACATGGTAGGGCTCACAGTGGGTTTTCTCAGAACACGTCTAATCACTGCCTCCTTGAGCACAGGTGGCACAACTTCTGCTCTCAAGGAAGCATTTACCACTTCAGTTACCCACTCAGCCAGCCCCCCTCCCACCACAGTTTTTATCAGCCAGGAAGGGCAAGGGCCAAGGACACACATGGTAGACCTCACCTCTCCAAGGACCCTGTCAACATCTTCAGGTGCCACAAGCTGAAAGGTATCCACATAAATGGGACAAGGAGATGTCCAAGGTATATCATCTGAATATGCATCCATGACAGCATCTAACTCACAGCACATCAGGGCAATGTTGTCTGCAAAGTAGTTTAATAAATTGATCACAGTGGGCAGACTTGTGGTCAGAGTCCAATTTAGGATTGCCAGGTCCTACCTTCATGCCAGTGGGCGGATTTGGGGGGCATTCCTGGAGGGGGTGGGGAGATCGCATAATTCCCCAATGTGATGATGTCATGAGGAAGTGATGTCATCATGTTGGAAACATTGTGCAGTGATGCTGTGCTTTTTGGGCAAAACCCTATGGTAAAATTGCCCTCAAACCATAGAGGTTTGCCTAAAAAGCAGAGTGTTGCCATGCGATGTCCCGACATGATGAAATCACTGCTGCATGATGTCATCATGTTGGGGACATTGCCACATGACATCCTGTTTTGGGGTGGGGTTTTCCCTGCCCTGGCTTGGGGAATGGGAGCACTAGCCCAATTCCCTAGGCCTATGTTGTAAGAGACCCTGAACCACACAAAACAGATCAGCTAGAGAATTACATGCAGATGCAATGGTGACAGAAAAATATTGCGTTATCACCATCGAAAAGGCTCCATCACTGCCATGGAATAGGCTCAAATATTCGCTCTATGCCATACTTGGTCAGCCTCATGTTGAGTTTTCTGCCAGAGACACTAGCCCCAAAGATAACGACTTTTTGAATATCACATTTATTATAACAATTATTTGTAAAAATATCATTGTTAAAGAAAAGAAAACATCAATAACTGCTTATCAGATAAACCTTTTCCTGGCTTCTGCTGCGCAAATGGTAAAGACTCCTTGCACAGTGCCATCTAGTGGTCCTTGGATTTATAAATCAGAAACAAGACAGTCTTCTGTATTTTAGTATTTCTTTTTCAGAATAGTATATTAGAATACTGAATGTAATGCAAGGAATATTGGAATGTTTTGCTGATAGAACACTGCACCCACCTCAAAGAGAGAAAAAATGCTCTTGAGTTGTGTCCACGCCTGACAGGAGACGAATGGACAGTCTCAGTTTACTTCCCACAATTAGAAAAGATACCTTCACACATTTATTTCCCATTTTGACATATTTATTGCTTTACTGTCCCCCCCTTTAATTAAATGAAAACAACTGTTGACCTTATAGCTTTAGCTTGTTATTTAGTTTTGTCTTCACATGTCTTAAAACATTTTCATCATGTTACATGTTACTGTGCTTTGAGGAATTAATACTAGCACTTTATTAGTTGTATATTTATAGTTTTAATGTTGTATTGACTGGGTTTTATTATTTACTGTCTTGTTTTATATTGCTGTAAGCCACCCTGAGCCGGCTTTGCTGGGAAGGTGGGGTAAAAATCTAAATAAATAAATAAATATAAATAATTTTCTGTTCAGCCTCTGTCTGTAAGTTTGGACTCTTACCTTCCATTCCAATGTATTTGGAAAAGTGTGCATGCACATGAAAGCTCATACTCTGAATAAACCTTTGGTGGTCTTAAAGGTGCCACTGGACTCTAAATTTGTCCTAAGATAGTATAGGAATAGGGATGCTGTGAATTTCACCATGAAGATGTTTGACAATGAAACTCACTGTCTGAAGGTGACAACCAGATGTAAGCAAATCGCCCAGCCTGTTTGGTCCATGCTGAATAGCTGTGAATGCCTTCCAAACAGGCTTGCATCAGGTTTTTGCAAACTCTCACAGGTGCAGAAACTGTCAATTCAAACCAGTCAGCTCAGCAGCCATTGGCGTCACTGGGGGCTACCTAGACAAACAGCAAAAGGGTAGGGGCTTATTAACACATAGCATTTATTTATCACTGATTTATATGATTTGTTACTGAGCTGTCTGTTTAAACAATTGTCTCCTATGTAGAGAAGTTATACAGCAAAGACAAGAGGGTGGTAGAACTCGATCAACCTGTGTGACATTGTGCATGCACAAGAAGCTAGTTGTGTTGTACTGCATGGTTAGGAAGGAATGCAGTGAGGCAACCTGTTGAACAGCTATGAACAGTTTTGATGATCAGTCAAACCAATCAGCTTCCTGTTTGTGACCGATGAACAGGACTTGAGCTGAACTGGCAGGCATTCGAGCATCCTTGAATGGAAACATGCTAAAGAGGAGCCAAGCTGTATGTGTCGGACTGTTCCATTTTTGCTTGTTTCTTCTGAAGTTTGTCAATAGAAATATTACAGTGAAATCGCACTGCTGTCCTATCAAGGTTGACATGAGGTAACATTTTACTGGCCCACCAAGGATTCTTCTATCTAAAATGCCAGCCAGATTTGGAATATAGATAAAAATTCAAGCCAAGACATACTTGCTATTTGTGCCATAATACCACTCTGCTATATTAATTCTGCTATATTAACCAAAAATCCCACTAAGGGTGTGGCTGCCTTTTTTACTTCAATACACACACTGGTTCTCTTTTTGTTAGCAGCCTTTTCAGGAAGGGATGAAGTTCTACAAGTCAAAATGAAACTGAGTAAAGCTACACAAGAGGCAACCTTTCCACAACTACTGTTTGATGTTATGTGTCGCTCTGGTTTTGATGCGGCTGCAGCCATTTTGGATGTATTCTCTTGAGTCAAATGTGGCTACCGAAGTCTGTACTCTTAGACATAGTTTACAGATGGTTTTCTTTCTTAGTTGTATGTGAAGCAGTGTCATTGAGTCCTTGTTTTCAAAAACAAGTTGGATTTTCAGCTTCAGACATATGTGTCCTTTGAACATATTAGGGTAGTCATTATTTGCTGTTCTGCTCCCTTAAGCTTACCACAAAATTTCTGGTTACAGGCCTCATTGTTTCAACTGTTAATATGCCCTGTATGAATCGGCGATGGTTGCCATATCAAATTCCCCAGCTCTGGGTAGCATAATGAGTATATAATGCAAACTGTTTACTAATAATGCAAATCAAGAATGTTAATTTATGCATCATCTACCAGTCAGGATTTGCTTGAGCTCTCTTTTGAGGCAACAACAAAGTTGTCTGGGGAGAGAAAAATGGAACAAGGACCTGTACAATATGGTTTCTGGTTCTGTTGCTCAAGCAGTACGTGGCTGTTCAAATAGCGAGCAGAGGATTCCATGTAGGAGCTTCTTGTTTCTTTCCCCCCAAATCTTGAACCATTGTCAGTTAGGGTTCCCATTTGCCTGCTTGTGGTAGGAGACCTCCAGGTAATTGCCTGCCGATGCTCATCTGATTGGCAGGCAGAAATAGGGGGCAAAGGGGACAAGGAATCATCCTGGGGAGAAAAATTTTAAAAAGAAAAGTATGGCCTTAAAGAAAGTTCTAGCCAGAGAGTTCCTGCTGACTCCTAGACCTACTTGGAAGTGACAAGGGTAGCTCTAAAAATTGCCAGAAACTCTCTGGTGAGGTCTTTTTAATCTTTCTCCTGGGATGCTGCCTCCCCCCTTTACAACTCTCATAGTGGATGCCAGGCAACCCTACTGACAGTTAACTACAAAATACACACGTGCTGTATAGGGCCTAACTATCCATTACATTTCCCCCCCTAGTATGTCCCCAGGTTAGGTCATGGATATATTCTGGGACCTCTGTGCATACCAGGAGCTCAGGCACCTTTTCTGGGTTGGGGTTGTGACACAAAAGAAGAGGCTTATATTCCTCCGTGATATTTTGCTGACCTGAAGCAGCTCCAAGGATAGGGTTGCCAGCCTCCAGGTGGGGCCTGGGGATCTCCTGCTTTTACAACTGATCTCCAGCTGACAGAGATCAGCTCCCCTGGAGAAAATGGCTGCTTTGAAGGGTGGACTCTATGGCATTGGACCATGCTGAGGCCCCTCCCCTCCTCAAACTCTGCCCTCTCCTGGATCCACCCCTAAAGTCTCCAGGTATTTTCCAGCCCAGACCTGGCAACCCTATCCAGGGAGCTGCTGTTTGTCTCACTTACCACCTGGAGATTTGCAACCCTACTGGCACTGGAATGGCAGCAGGGTTCAAAAAGCTTGCAGTGCCACTAAAACCTCACGACTCCTTTAAAGAGCTTTGCAGCAAAATATCTGGGCCTGTTGCCAACTCAACCAGCAGGCCCCATATATGGTCAAGGGAATTCCTCAGTGAGGGGGGATGTTATGTATTAACTGTAATAAGATGACTGCCACAGCAGTGGCCTGACCAGGGGTCTTTTGGGGCTGGAGTGTGCCGGAGCACTACTCTGGCAGCTCAGGAGCCACCACAAATGGAGGTGGCAGCAAGCCCCACCCCCTGCCGGCGTCCCCGGCCTGCGCCAAAGCACTGCGGCCCGGGAGACGCCTGAAGAGCCCCCCCGCCAGTGTTTCTGGTCCATGCAGAAGTGCTATGGCCTGGGGGATGCCCAAAGAGGGCCCCCGGAGGCATCCCCATGCCGCATCCCCTGGGCCCACGCAGGAGCGCTGAGGCTCGGGGGACACCAGGAGAGCCCCATCACCGCATTCCCTGGGCCCACACAGGAGCTCTGCAGCTCGGGGGGCACCAGAAAAGCCCTGCCGCTGGCTTCCCCGGCCCCCACCAAAGCGGTAAGTAAGGGATCTGTGGGGGTGGGGCTGGCACGGGCTTGATGGGGAGTGGTGGGAGACCCTCCCTCCTTCCCTCCATCTCTTTGCCATCTTTCCCTCCTTTCCTTTCTTTCTGTCTTCCCCTTCTCTTCTTTCCTCTTTTCTTCCTTTCTTTCTCTCTTTCCCTTCTCTTCCTTCCTCTCTTTTCCTCCTTTCCTTCTCTCTTTCATTCCCTCCTTTTCTTCTCTCCTTTTCCTCTTTCTCTCCTTTTTCCCTTCTCTCTTTCTTTCTTTCCCGCCTTCTTCTCTTTTTCCCTACTTTCCCTGTTTCCCTCCTTCTTCCCTTCTCTCTCTTTCTTTCCCTCCTTCTTTCCTTCTCTTTCTTTCCCTCTTTCCTTCCTTCTTCCCTTCTCTCTACTCTCTCTCTTTCCTTCCCTCTTTCCTCCTTCTGTGGCCCAACTCTAGTGAGAAGGGGTTTAAACTTTAAACCCCTTCTCTCTTCGCTCCCCCCCCAGGCCAGCTGGGGAAGGGAAGGGGAGGCTTTTGAAGATGCCCCCCCTTTTGCTTCCCCTTCTGACATCACTTCCGGTGATGTCGGGGGTGTGGCATATGCTAATAGCCTAGTAGCTCTTTAGCATACCATATGCTAATGAGCTCCTGCAGCTCTTTTTCTACGAAAAGACCCCTGGGCCTGACCATGCGGTCTGACAAACCTCAGACCTTCGTTCCTCAGACAATAGCCCCTTCGGATCCAAAGGCGCACCTATGGGCTCGCCTGGATCCGAAAGGAGACCTATTGAATTGCTGACTTGTAAATAAGGCCAATCACGGGTGATAGGTATGGTGTGGGGCATGCATATAAGCCGGTCACTGACCGGCCAGTTTGTTCTTCATTCCTGATGTAATCCAATAAACAAGAGCTGATTCACTATGCTGAGTCTCTGGCCTCAGAACTTTTCAGGGGAAAAACCTCACATCCCCATCTGAGGTCTGGCAGGATTTCCCTGTGACTTCCTGGGTGGGTAGGGCTCCAGTGATTCCATTAAAAGGAGAGTCAGCAAAAGGTCAAGGGAGACATGCCTGGATTCTGTATGCTAAGCTGTGGAGAGGCCCAGCATAGGAGAGGAGGATACTCCCCCAGTACTAATGCCTCAGAGGCCAAGGACACTGAAAGGTGCCCAGGTTTATGGCAAGCGTCTGCTAAAAATGGTGCTTGGTCTTACATGTTGCTGATTCTCACATGGTTTACATGCAAACAATTATTTGAAGTTTTCCACACTGCAATGAACTAATAAATACCAATATGAAACAAAAGGACATAAGCAGTAAGAAAAGGGAATAGGTGAAATCTGAGGGCATTTAAAAGCAGTTCAGAAGTTCAATAGGATAAATTGCTAACATGAAAAATTTCAAATTAACTCTTCTTCTGGATAGTGACCACTTTTTAAAAAGGTGTGGAATGTAACTGGCAAAGTGCTGCTTATCCTCCATAGATATATTTATATTAAAAGGCAAAATACAAATTCAAAAGGCAACAAACATTCTGGTTTCTAGAACTGTATCAGTTATAGCAAGCTTTTCCATAATTCAAGATTCAGGTTTCCTTGCCTAATGGTTAATGACTATACATAATGGATCTAGAAGGTAATGTACTTAAAACACTGTAAATATTATGCAAACCATGTTCATGAATATCCAGACAAATAGGAGATGAGCAGGGAAAAGGGGGTAAGGAGGGTACTTTGCAAAAACAATTCAGTATATAGTGTTATACTGACACCTACTGGATACATGTAGAGATCAGGATGTGTGCTATATTGATGGGTTTTGAAGCCAGATCCTACACTTGTTCACTGTATTCATATGTGTTTCTTCCAAAGTATGCATATATAGAATTGCTGGCATGTAGAACATGCTTTGTTACAAGTCATATCTGTAACATGTGCAAGAGAGTCTGCTGTAAGGTTAATACTATAAGGACTGGCCCTCAAACTAAACCACAGGTTTGAAATATGTGCCAATTAACCCATTCATCTCTTGTGAGAAAACATTTTTACTGTGTAGTTGAAGCCAGACTATTCTCCTCCTTTATGTGCTGTCTTATTTTAGTCATCTCCTTAGCACCTGTCCTTTTCTGAAGCTTTCTAGAAATCAGCGAGATTTGTCGGCCCCCCTCCATTGCCATCTTCCACCACTGAGTGAAAACATTTTTTGTTTGGTTTGGCATTTCCTCAGTAATCCCACCTTCCTAATCAATGACTTTTAAACATGTTTTGTATGTATATGTTTTTTTTAAACTCTTTTAAATTTTATTTTAATTATGTATGTTGGGAGGATTGATTTTAATGGTTTTATGATGTGATTTTACCACATATGGTTTAAGTTGTTAGCCGCCTTGGTGCCCTAGTAAAGACAGAAAGGTAAGAAATAAATTCTGCAAATCTCTCTATATAATAATTCTCTGTTGGTGGTGGCACTCTCCTGAACAGTCCACATGGCGCCCACAGACTTTGGCTCCGTGATCTGTCACTCAGAAACTGTCCCTATCCATTGGCTGCGTTGCCTGAGTCTCGCCTCCAACATTCTAAACAGTTTGCTGTTCCTCTCCCCCCCATAGCCAGTCAGAACACAGAGATCATTTGCATATGCGGCCTGACTGGCTTTTGCCTCGGAACACAGAGGTCGTTTGCATATGCGGCCTAATTGGCCTTTGCCTCTAACATTCTAAACAGTTTGCTGTTGCTGTTGGGAGTCAATGTGTCCTGAAGCAAAATACATCTCCCCTTAGGGCCTGTTGGGGGAAACCATTGTTGCCAATCTCCTGGTGAGGGCTGGAGATCACTCAGAATTACAACTGCTTTCCAGATGGCAGATATCAGTTCCCCTGGAGAAAATGGTGGATTCTGTGTCCTGCTGAGATGGCCCTCATATGACAGACAATGTGACATAGCACTCAGGGATTCAGAGCATGGTAGAGGCTGCAGGTGAGGGGGAAATAAAGGTAGGTTGATGATTGGCTGGGAAGGAGATAGGGTTGCCAACTCCAGGTGGGAAATTCCGGGAGATATGAGGGATGGAGCTTGGACAGAGTAAGGTTTCAGGAGGGGTGGGACCTCAGACAGGTACAATGCCATAGACTCCACCCTCCAAACCAGCCATTCCCTCATGGGGAACCATTGTTGCCAATCACCAGGTGGAGGCTGGAGATCACTCAGAATTACAATTGCTCTCCAGGAGAGAGTGAGGAGGAGATGGAAAGCTGAAGTCAGAGGGGCAGATAAAGGAAGGTTGTTGGTTGGCTGGGAATGTAGAGCCAACTGTAAGAGTGTAACTGTAAGAAGAGCTCTGTAAGCTCTTGGAGGATTAGCTACATTAGGGGTGTGTCACCTAATATGCAAAGGAGTTCCTGCTACAAAAAGAGCACCGCATACAAGGTTGCACTCTTTGCCCTAGTGGCAAAGAAAATCCACATCAAGTTGACTAAATCCTCTCCAGCTAAATAGTTCTGGACAAACCCAGAACTGGGAAAAATGCAGAAAAGGGCAACTGCAGATGAAAGGAAGTACTTCTTCACTCAAACAGTGATTAACACATGGAATTCACTGCTACAGGAGGTGGTGGTGGTGGTGGCTGGCATGAACAGCTTCCAGAAGGAATTTGACAAACGTATGGAGGCTGGAGCAGACAGGAAAAAAACAAACCAATGCCCTCCCCCCCCCAAGCAACAGCAACCAGCAGAACTTTTTAAAGTTGTAAACCTGTAAGAACCAAAAAACCTTTCATCTGTTCTAACTTCTAACCTGACTGCTCAGCAATTTCATTGAGTGCCCACGAGTTCTTGTCTTGTGAGAAAGGGTGAAAAGTACTTCTTTCTCTGCTTGCTCTATCCTGTGCATAGTCTTGTAAACCTCTTATCATGTCACCCCTCAGTCATTGTTTCTCAAAGCTAAGATCCCCAAACGTGATAACTGTTCTTCATAGGGAAAGTGTCCTCCTCTTATTATTGCAGTAGCCCTTTTCTGCATTTTTTCCAGTGCTATAAATATTCTTTTTGAGGTGTGTGTGGTGTGAGTGGTCTAATGAGGTCTGTGGCACACACTGAAAAAGAACAGGCTGATGGTGTGTTGGGCATTCAGGAACTCTCTCCCAGAAAAGACCCAGCCTCCCACCCCATGCTTTCAAGTTTATGTATGCCTTCTTATCCTTTGCTATGTCTGCAGAGGGCTGCTCGTTAACAGGGCTCTGGAAGGCATTTTATTCAGGGTTCTGATTTGCTAATAGGCCCTGGGGTTCTCATCTTGCCCATAGCAGAGAGTATATATACTGTATATACTTGGTTGTTCTGTTAAAAAGAGCATAACTGTCACAACTGACTGCAGGTGTTAAGGCATTGGCTGAGAAACATACTGCAGGTTGTGCAGAGTGGGGTCCCTGCATGACCAAAAAGGGGGTTCCCTTAAGGGGGGGACAGGATACCCAACAGCCAGCCTTGGGACTCATGCATTGGCCACGCCCCCAGAAAGATGGTGATGGGTAAGACTAGCAGTCTCTGCTGCTTCTACTCTTAATTCTCTTTCCTTGCTTATCCCAACAAGCAGCCTGGGGAAGGTGCTGACAGCAGCTGGGTTATCAACTGCCTTTGTTGTCCCCAGCCTATACTGGACCAAGACCTAAAGAACCTGCAATCAATAAAGTTGTGGCCTGATTCTTTCCAGCATGGCATATCTGTGCCTTCCACCCCTTCGTGGGCTGGTGCCCACTCTGGGCACAAAAATAATCCTGCCATGTTACCTTTCTTTTATCCCATCTTTCTGGTTACCAGGCAAACTATGATATATCATTTGCTTTTATCCACTTTTTTTTTGGTAGAAATCACTATAGCATATGGGGATAGGTCTGTACGTACTGTGGCCAACCATGCCTGTATAAACTCCTCTGAGCTTGAGCCTGCCTCATATTTTGGGGATCTGCAGGTCCATGCGTTAGGCCTGTACCACTGCTACCTTCACAGTCTGCTTCCTTAAACAAGAAAGAAACTTTATTACTTTATTACTAAAGACTAAGTTGGAACATACACATGGAAAATAGTTGTCACGTCTAATAGTTACAGATCTAAAGAAAATAATATAAAAACTTAAGTCTAGCTTAAGAGAGCCAGTTTGGTATAGTGGTTAAGTGCACAGACTCTTATCTGGGAGAACCGGGTTTGATTCCCCACTCCTCCACTTGCACCTGCTGATGTGACCTTGGGTCAGTCACAAGCTCTGGCACAGCTGTTCTCTCAAGGACAGTTTCTGTCAGAAGTTCTCTCAGCCCCACCTAGCTCACAGGGTGTCTGTTGTGGGGAGAGGAAGGGAAAGGAGTTTGTCAGCTGCTCTGAGATGCCTTTGGGCAGTGAAGGGCGGGGTATAAATCCAAACTCTTCTCTTCTTCTTCTCTTCTTCTAGCTAAGTTACAATACAAGACAGTTACCTCTGATGACCTGCATGGTTGTCATGGAGCAAACACACTCCAGGCCCCCTACTGTGCCCTTGCAGAGGAATATATGGATAAATACTTGTTTTGGACCAAGCTAAAGTTAACCCTTTCCATGCCACATAGGAAGTATCCAAGAACACTTAAATGATGAACACAGGCAGCACAACAGTGATTCGGTACTGTCAGAGACCTAAGCCCTGGGTCACCACTCCTTCTGACCTGAGCAGTACCTAGCCCTGCGGGTCCTTGAGGTTAAATGCACACAAATAAAGCAGACCTTTGTAAAAATATATGAAGTTTTATTCCAATTTTTTTTAAAAAGAATATCACTATGTAGTACAGTCTCTACAGTTTAGCCACAGAGAAATAAAAAAGCTAACTTTTCTATCTAATACATTTAGTACCTGGTATTAGATGGCATATCTTCCTGCAGCATAAGAATCCAAACTGTAGCCTGAAGTGTTCTATATGTTGCAGTCTATCATGATGTAGCATAACACATCAAAGCATACTAGCATGGCACAAGCATAAGGTTAGCCTGGTTTCCCTCTGGCCTACAGGCTAGTATTTTGCCCCCTGGCACCAGCTGATTTCTCAGATCCAATCAGGAATCTCCCTTGGTGGAACTTCTGAGTAAACCTGCTTAGGATTGCTGCATTAGAGTTTTGCATGAGTCACAGGTGTGAGCTCGTATAATACAGCACCATATGTGAGGATGATGTTTCTAGTTGACAGAAAATTTTAAAAATTCTTTTGAATACAAAAGCTTATACCCAAAATAAAACTTTGTTGGTCTTAAAAGTGCCACTGGACTCAAACTTTGTTCTGTTGCTTCAGACCAATGTGGCTACCCACCCAAATCTATCATCTCTGTCTTCCCAATTAAAGCCTATTTCTAACCAGTGGATATATTATTAGTCAAGCATTGTTAGTTAAACATTATTTCAGAAGCCACAGAAAACTGACAATTGCCTATGGCAACTTTTGTTGCTGTTGTTAGGAGTCTATAAGAAGTTTGATAACAGGAAAGTATGTTAGTTCATTAAAATAAAACCACAGTGTTAAAAAGTAAGGCAAGTGGTTGTATTTTCTTAAGTTCCTTTGCCCTAGCAATAATCTATGATTTTTTTTTTCAAGAAGAGATGTTAAAAGTGATAAATTGCATTAGTCCAAAGCATATATAAAGGATAAAGACAGGGTCAACAGCACAGAAACCACGAGACAGAGTATTGGTCAAATCTACTACTTAGTGAATGAGAAAAGACCCCAAGGGAAAAAAAATCAAGTACAAGGGAAAAATCACATTCTTGGGGACAATCAAGGACTGGTTTTATGATAAATTAAAGCAACCTTTCTGTTTGCAACACAACAGATGACATGCAACAGATTTGATAACATAAAGAAATTGTCTTCTAATATGCACTATAACAAGCTGGGTGATAGTTAATGGTGTAACAGTATTCATGAAAATATTATTAGAATATTTTGTGGCAGACAGGAATATCAATACCTAATAGTCAAGACAACCTGTTCTCTAGACCAGGGGTCCCCAACCTTTTTGAGCCTGTGAGTGCCGTTGGCATTCTGACACAGGATGGTGGTGGGATTAGCTGCAAAACTGCTATCAGAGAGGGCAGCGCCAAATCCAAATGTTATGCATAATTCTAATATTAATTCTTCAACATTTCAGGCAGAAGCTGTGTTTAATAGGATACCTCTTAAAATTAGCATACTTTTAAAAATATTTTCTTTCCTGTACACACAGATTAATTTCAATCATTCAGTGAAGATTGTTGTGCTCTGGTGGCAGCTGTTCCCAAACAGCATTTTTAAAAAATCTGCTCAAACCATCTGGCCTTGCCCACTTTCCAAAAGAACTTGGAAAGGTGTTGGTGGGCACCATGGAGCCCAGAGGCAGCATGATGGGGGGACCCCTGCCCTCGTTATTATTTGCTTACTCCCTTCTTCCACTGCTGTTGTAGCTATGATCACCAAAAGGCATCTATGATCACCTAAATGCAGGGCTCATTTAGGACTTGCAAAAGGAATCTTCAGCAGAAACATGGATCACTTAGAAAGACCACTATAAGTCTTATAGCCCGAGGGAATATCAGTGCAGCTGTACTGCAGATACAGACAGTCCTTTTCCTTTAAAACAGGGCTATTTGGGGGCAGGAATGCATAGGAACGGAGTTCCAGCTGGCTTCAGAGTTGGCCACGCCCACTACAGCCAAAACCTCTGCAGGTGCGGCTACAGAGGGAAGGCCTGGAGAGCGATCCCCCTGGCGACTCCGAGGTGGGCGGGCCAGGGCGGGCCCTGGAAGGATCAAGGAGGCATGTAAAATGCCTCCCCGTGCCTTCCCCGACCTGTCCAAGGCTGGCTTGCCTGGATGCCCCACAGCCGCAGGGCACCCAGGCAAGCCAAAGGAAGGCAGTTTAAACTGCTTCCCCTGTCCTCCAAGGGCCTTCTCTTTACTTCAAGGGGGGCTTATCCAGGCTCCCTGCAGCCACGGGGTCCCCAAGCAAGCCAAGGGAAGGCATGGGGTGTGGCCTAATATACTAATGAGCTGTGCTGTCAGGGATGTGCCCTATTATGCTAATGAGTTCCTGCTGGGCTCTTTCTACAAAAAAAAAAAAAAGCCCTGCCTTTAAAGTCAAGAGATGTAGCTTGTGTGATCATGATGGTGGACAGTGGTAGGGAGTAACATATGCCTCTTGCAGCTGCTATAGACAAGAGAAATGCTGCATTCCATTTCCGAAGTCAGAGGAACACGGTTTGAAAAATTGTTAAATGATCTCTATGTCACAGGCTATCAAGCCTCCAATGGAAAAACCCAAATAAAAAGACACTCTTTCTATGCTTTGGCCGCTCTTCAGCTGGCCTAAGAAAACAGGCCGTGCTGATATTCTAATGTCTTCCTCAATGCCGTAATCCACATATACAAGATTATCTTCTGCCTTGCCAGTCAACCGAAGCAAAAGGCGTTTAGCATTATCCGTTTTCCATATCTCTCCACTTTGCCACAGGGTGCTCAAGCTCTTGCTGCACAGAGAAGTGAAAGAGTCATCAATTTTTCCTTTGTGAATAAATTTATTCAAAAGGCTGCCTTTCCCAAGGTAGAAAAGTGCTATAGGTTGTTTGGAACGACACATTTGCCAGTACTGCCCATTAAATGCCTTCTTTAATGAATTGAGATATTTATCCATTTGCTTGGAATCTTTATCTAGCTGCTTTTGATTTTCAGGCCAGAACAACAAGGAAGCTAGGAAGTATGGCTCTGCAAATCGGTGCTCTAGGCCCACTGACTGTAGGATTGTTCTGAGCTGTTCTTTCAGCTCTGAAAAGGGTCTTACTATCTTAGATTTGGGATTGAGGCAATGGAGAATGATACTGGCCAAGATAACATTCTGTTTATCCCTCTGCAGAGATTTGGTAGAGCTCTGAGCAAGCAAAATGTTATACTTCTTTACTATGTCCTCCAGTTTGCTTGTTGATTTTTCGTGATTACTGAGATGTTCCAAAAGCCCAGAAAACTTGTCTGCTTTGGAACCCTCTAAACTTTTCCTATAATTTTCCACTTGCAAAGATGAACTCAATTTTGAGTTCATTAACTGATCTATATCAGACTTGCAAAATATTTCTACATATTTTTTGAAAAATTCATGAACCTTCTTCCGTATTTTGAGCTCAACTATTTCTTTTTCAGGGTTCTTTGGTTTCAGAAAGACAAAGTAGTTCTCAAAAAAGTCAAATGCTTTTTTAAAACTTCCTTGCAAGTTACTTAAGTAGCTCCCATAGTCTTCAAGAATCAGTCTATATTCTTCGCTTCCTGCATTCCATGTGGATTTTGAGATACCCCGGTTTCCTGATAAGAAATGTATGAGATTTTTTCTAGAAAGCTCATCTTTTTGATTGAATAGAGGAGTACATTCAAGAATTTCTATAGTGTACAACCCAGTTTCTATTTCCCCCAGATAACCAGATGTATTATATATTTCGTACCTTCTTTTGTATTTTGTTCTCTGAAAATCTTCCCTTTCACTCTCTTTATTTTCTGTTTGTTGTTGGGATACTTTAAATGCTTCTGAGGCATTCTTGGCAAGGTTCAACAAATCCTTCAGAACTTCAACACTTATGATAGATTTCTGTGCATTTTCCTCAAGGCGATACTTTATCTCACTTTTATAAACTTGGCCCAAAGTGTCTGATATGTACGAATTGTTAGGTGCACCTTTTCTTGCTTTCAGAGCCCACTCCAGGGCATGACCAAAATTTTTCTCCTTAATGTAGAAATGCCTTGCTAAGGCTTGACTAAGAAATACATTTTGGCTAAATCGTTGGGTTCCTTCTGTTAACACCCTTTCAACTTCAGTTCCTCGTTCTTCTTTTTGAATGGCTTCAATTAATGGGGAAAACAATGTGTCTGTGTCGTCCCCGTGTTCCTTTCGGTGTCTTGTAAGCAGCATGCTTTGCACATCTTGCTGTATTTTGTCTCTCCCTATGCCAGTGTCATAAAATAAATTATTTCGTAACAACGAAAGCGTAATCTCACTTTTAGTCAACTTGTATGTTTGTTTAAATTCTTCTAGACACTGTTTAGCAATGAGGGAGTGACTGATCCGTACCCCTTTGTAGCGACCAAGTTCCTGCACTTCAGTTTGTATTATGATGTTGGAACAATTTCCCATCTTGTCTTCTAAGCTTTCTCTACCCCAGTAGGCCTTTTTGGTGCTAATTCCTAAAAATTCTTCACATTGTGAGACTGAGATGGTAGATTCTGTAATGTAAGAATTTAATAGTGCCAGAAAGGAAATAAGTTGAGCTTGCTTGCTTGTAATGTCAAGTCCTTTCAATGTATTCTTAACCACATTGTCAATGTATTGCTGATCAAAATTTTTCTTCATAATCATAAATGAATAAAAATCTTCAGGATGCTCATACTGGTCTTCAATTTCTTTCAGTTTTTCCTCAAAAGCTCTTTGTTCTTTCACACTTAGATTTTGCTTCAGAGCAATACTATTCAGGCTATTGCTCTTTGAACTTTCTCCAGGATTCTGTGACCGCATACAATTTAAGATGATGACCAGAGGATTTTCATACCTAATACCTTTTTCGGTTATAGCAGACTGGATAGCATGCTGCAGCAAGTAAACATTTTCTTGCTCTTCGAAGTCATCCACAAGTAGCAAAACAGGCAAATAATCAAACTGGTTTGATGTCCCATATGTGATTAAGGTGGTCAGTTGTGTTCCAATTTCTGCAAAATCAAGTGTTTTGTTTCTCAGAACAGCACATCTAAATTTCTTCCTCATCTCCCAGAGAATATGCATAGCTAAGGTAGTGCCGCCACAGCCTGGATGATGATAGAGGTTGATAATTTTTGTAGGAGACTGTTTCAGGGTCTGTGACTCTGATTCAATCAGATCTTCAAGTTTATCATATGTGTCTCGCTTAATGAAAGGCAAACTATAGTTTTCAGAGGAGAAATAAAAATTCCACCAAGACACTTTTCCACCTCTATAAAAATGCTCTTCTTGGGATTTTTTAAATTTTGAAAAACGATCCTTATCTTTCTCAATTTCTGTGTCTTTGCATTCATTTTCACAAAGTATTTCTAGCGCAGTCATGCAGTCTTCTTCTTTCTTTGAGAGAACTGAAGAAGAAAATCCTTTTGATGGTAAAAACCTCTGAGAGGTTTGTGTCACTGATCTTAATTTTAGGATAGTTCCATTCACCATGTCCAGGCTCAGATTAGATATACATCTGTCTGCTAGTGCACCTGGTTCAATCGATCTGGCTTGCAAGAGGTCTTTCCAGCACTGGTAAGTTTTTTCTCCAATACAAATACACAGCATGTCATCAAGTCCTCGAAGTTCTTGATAAAACATACAAAATACTTCAATCATGGGATCACCTGGATCTTCTACTTTGGATAGTAGGAGAAACACAACCAAAACCTTCCCTCTTGGCATTATGTCTGGATGGGAAAGAAATGCAATCAGTTTTCGGACCTCAGCAGCCCTCTGTTGCTGCCACAGCTTAGGGTCCAATGGCTGATATTCTTCACCTCTCAGGTGTGACATACCATTGCAGAAAATCCAACTGGGCTGCTGATATAGATTTAGCTTTTCAATTGTTTCAGAAGCTGAATTCCCAGGCTTCTGATATGTCTTTGGAATGTGAAGGTTTGCAGCTCTGTTTTCTCTGAATGCTTTGACCACACCATTGCTTGCTGACTCGGGATCAAACTCTAGAACAGCAAATAAGTTTATTTCCTGCAAAAAGTTCACATGCTTTATATCAGACGAGTGGCATTTGTTTAAGACTAAAATATACCAGTCATAATGGGAGTTATCTAGCAAGTCGTTATTTCCAGTGAGTAGGCTCACCAGCTTGGGACCCTCACTATCTCTCTTCTTCCGTTTTTCTCGATGTTCTTCCTCAGCTTCCTTTCGCAAAGCTGCTAATTTATCCAACTTGGATATAAATATATTACGTTCTTTACTCTGTTCAGGGAGGTTTTTAGAGGAAGCACCATCCCTTATGAAGAAACATGATTCCCATTTTTTTGCATTGTAGTTGTATGTCTTACTAGGGAAATATTTAGACTGACAACAGGAATATTTTGGTACCACATCTACTTCAATGACAAATGTCTCTGAGGCAGTGTTATTTTGCTGTAACACTTCCACAAACCTAGGTTCCCTAATGCAATCTTTTGCAACATCCAAAGCACCTTCAAAATATTTCTTTATCATTGTATTAAAATAGGAAATATATATATCTTTGTTTTCAACTTTCACTCCAACAATTTCCCCATGAGGTTTGTCCCGTACTCCTAAATGGATGGTACCATTGCTGCGGGAATTCATGCAGGCTGCAGCAAATCTGAAAACCTCATTGCAAAATTTCAACTTTAGATTCTCTTCAGTTGCAGTCTCAATTGCATTTATAAAAAGTTTAAACTCATGAGCTGGCTCAATGAGATTAAGTGGCCCTGTCTCAGGAATGCTGAGAACATGTTGTTGTATATAACGGTGACCACTGTGGAAGTCATCAAAAGGATATGGTAGGCAAGTTTGTCTGTTTGGAAGTGGTTTTTCCCCATCTTCCAGGCCAGTCATGTTATCCATTGTTTCTTGAATTGGAGGCTGTGGTTGTTCAGATTTTGCAAGTTCTGGTGATTCACAGGCATCAGTTGGCTTGGATTTCCCTTGGGCACTTTCTTCCATTCTTCCTCCGTCTCTGTTTTCCATGAAAGAGTTGGCAGTCTCTATGCTTGGTTCTTTACCGGGAACTTTGCTAGTGCCCTCACCTGGATCATCTTTCTCTTTTAGAGCATGCATAATTTGTATGGCTGGACCATAGGTTATTCCCATAGCAAGCAGGTCTGGCATTTGCAAGAGCTTCAAACTGGTGCCTGTCACGTCTTGCTGAAGAAGGGTATTGCCATGTTTCTTGTCAAGCTTAAGTTCATCTGTCACCCATTGTTTCACATGTTCTTTTGTCCAGTCTTCAATTTTTTCAGGCAAATTTTGCTGGTCATTTTTCCTAATTATTTTGTTTTTAGCCCTTAAAAAAAAAAGAACCAAAAGTTATTAAATTCAGCACCGGAAAAAAAGAAACAAAATGTGAACATTTTTCCTACATCTGTGCTTAATATTGAGCATAGTTGTCCTTTGCATTACCCTGTCTGGCATGTTATACATTAATGAAGGTTTGATTTGAAACTAGAATTGTAATTGTTTAATCCTTCACTGTGAAAAAAAGTTTAAATTCTGACATAGCAAGATTTTGGGGATCTGTCAGAAATTACATTTTGACATCAAAAACAAACTGGAGTTTGTTTGTGATATTCAATAGCTGGCTTTGTTAAGTTCATGCACTCTCTCTCCTTCTCTTGTTCACAGAGCACAACTGAAACCTAGGTGAGATACTACTTAATGCCAGTGTGCAACAGGGGTTAGAGATGGAATAGGATCTAGGAGACTCAGATTCAAATCTCCACTCTATCACAGCAGATCACTTGGGCCATTCATTCTCTGTCAGACTAACTTATCTCACAGGGTCATTGGTGTGAAGGTAAAATGGAGGAGGGGAGAGTGATTTTGTAAGCTGCTTTGGGTCTAGGGCAGCAGGATACCAAATGGTGCAGGAAAATGCATGGGCAGTGTCAGCGATGGCATGACATCTGGGAATAACCTGGAAGTGATGTCACACCTCTCTTGGAGTCACTGGAATCATCTGGCAATTCCTAGAGAGGCCTGAAGTCACTTCAGGTTTTTTTCTGGAAGTGACTTTAGGTTGCTGACAGCCTTTTTTAAAGATTAAATTTCTCCCAGTGGCTGTAACAACAGCAGTGGGAAATGGCAGATGAGAGTGGGAGCTTGGCAAACCTGTTTTGGTCCCTCCTGGGAAGAAAAGTGGGGTCTAGCTATCTAAATATAAATAAAGTCTTCGATCTAACTTTAAATTATTGTGATATCTACATGTAGATGTATTTATTTCCCAGTAACTAGTGTTCTAAATTGTTTAATCCTGGGTGATCACATTTGGCTATCAGAGCAAACTGTAGTTTAACCAAAGACTTCCAAAGCAGATCCAGGCAGAGGCCAAGAGTAAACCAGGTTCATGCTCATCGTGAGTACACTGCAATTTGTTCCTGACCTCTGAATAGAGCTATAGATTTTGATTCACAGATTTTGAACATATAACATGATATTTCAGTTTCATTATCAGTTTTCTATGGCATTCCTATTAGTCTGAATCACTAGCACCGTTCCCATTAAACGTACCTTTTCTTCCCCATACTTGAGCTTTTCTTTCTAATTATGCAATGTTCTGTTATTCTTTCTTAGTATACCCTGGGGGGAAAAAATCACATATAAATTTCTCAGCAAAGCTTATGAGTGCTAATCTGTCCACTTACAGCATACATAAAGTAAGAGTGTATAAAGTGACTTTGAAAACTATGATGGGATTTAAAGCAATGAGATACTGAACTCAAATGATTTCTTCCTCTGTCTAGCTGGGATCTATGTACCACACCTTCTGGACAATTACACACTAGAAGCTAAAACCTTATGCCTTGATCCTGATGTCAACCCCTGTTAAATTTGTTGCTTTTTTTCCATGCAGCTCTGCTGGTCAGTTGATGAACACAGATGAAGCTGCCTTATACTGAATCAGACAATTGTCCATCAAAGTCAGTATTGGCTACTCAGACTGGTAGTGGCTGACCAGAGTCTGAGGCAGATGTCTTTCACTGGAGATGCTGGGGATTGAATCTGGGACCTTCTGCATGCCAACCAGATGCCTTACCACTAAGCCACAGACTCTCCCCATAGCTTTCTTCTGACACTTTCCAGTTCCTGTTATCCTCATTTTAATCAGGTTACTCTGCTTTGTTTGAGGCGTTCCCCCCCCTCTTAATACCCAAATGTCTTTCTCTGCAGGGCTGGCCTATCCACTAGGTGGCCGAGGAGACTGTCTAAAGTGCCAGAGGTGGTGTGGCACCCCTGGATGGCTGGTGGGGAGTGTCAGGGAAGTGTGAGGCAGCCTGGCTCAGCCTCATTGCCTCCTTACTGCACTGTGGTGGGGTGTGATAAAAATGTGGGCAGGGCCTTCATGCCATGCTAATACATGTGGGCAAGGAGGGCAGATGCCACTTTGCCACCTCTGTGCCAAACTGCCACACTCGGGGTTAAGAGGGTAGCACTGCCTCACCACCTTCTCACTTCCCCACCATGTTTTGGCAAGGAGAATGAGTGCTGCCTTACCACAGTGCAGGGGCACAAGGAGGGCAGGCATTGCCCTGTCACTTTTGCACTTTGCCATGTATGGGGGTGAGGTGAGTGAGTGCTGTCTTGCCACAGTGTGAAGGGGAGGATGATGGGTGCCATCTTTCTGCTTCACAGGGTAGATGGAGGTGGCTCAGGTGCCCTAACCTAGAGTGCCCCAAAAGCTTTTGCCAGTCCCTTTTGTCTGGCAGCAGCCCTAGCTAAAATGCTTGGCAAAGTATTTATTTACAGGATCCTTATCCCACACATTTGCCCTTACAAGGGCCAGCATGGCAGCTAAAAATTTAAAACACACATGTAGGTTTTCCAGGGCCCTGGTCTGGGCAGGGGTTCCCCTGCTTTTGTGAGCTCCTTTCCGCCATTGGCCAGCTGGCTGGTGGGAGGAAACGCCACCCGCAAATGCCTCTGAACGTGATGTAATGACGTCGGGGGGTGACACTTTAGTTTTGGGGCAAAACTCTATGGTAAAATTGGGCTCAAACCATAAGAAGATCCCAAGGTGGACCATGGACCCCCCTGCCGACAGCCAGGTAGAACCTGTCAACCCTACATATGTGATAAAATCACATTATAAAACCATTAAAATCAACCCCCTCCCAACACACATCATTAATTAATCAATAATTAAAAAACAGAGTTACAAAACAGAGTTAAAATACATACAAAACAAAGTCAAAATATATACAAAAAACCCCACACTGGTTAGGAAGGAAGATCACTGAGGGAATGCCAAACAAAACAAAAAAGTCTTCAAAAGTTTACTAGTTTATTTCAGATACTTTGGAGCAATTTATTGCACTTCATATTTATCAAAGCACATCTCCTGGTATACTTCCACGAGCCAATTTTGTATTCTTTGGACAGACTTCTTCTTGGGGTGTTGTCTGTCTGGTGACAGGCCACAGATTTTTCTGTGGTAGCCCCAGTCTTTTGGAATGTCTCCACAGAGTGGGTGATGAAGGGCCCTTCAGTTTCTGCATTCAGGAAGTCATGTAAAACACTTTTTATTTCAGAGCAATTAAATACAATGCATAAACACACAAATAGAGAAGAGGGCTAATAAGAGTGTGGGGATGCCAAACAAAAATCTTCACATCAGTGTTCTCTGAATCAGGGAAATTGTAAAGTACTGAGCAGGATGCATCGGTAGTGATATCAGCTCATACTTTATTGGAAGTGAAGAACAAGAGAGAGCATGCCAGCTCGCAGGCCGGCTTATATCCCTAAGGCAAACCACACCCAAACACGCACCCCTCACCCGTGATAGGATTATTTACAGTGGCAAGAGTTCCATAGGTCCTTTCTCAGATCCTAGCCCTCTGATAGGAACAGGCTAGGGTCCACTCTGGCTATTGTCTCTTGAAGCGGAGCTAGGGCTCTTCGCCTGATGGCGTACGGACCTGGCCTCGCACATGGTCGAACTCAGTACACAACAGAAATACATGACAGATCATTTTACATTTAATTATTTGTCTTTACATGTTGTTTAAGAACCATTTCTGTGAAAGCTAGATAGAAAGCAGTACGTTATTTTCTTTGTAATTAAATAAATAAGTAAAGCTGCGGAAACCTAGTTTTTAATCCAGTAGCCTCTGACACGTTGCCGATTGAAACAGAAGAACCACAACTACCAGATAAAGGCTGCTTCCTGGAGGCTGGCAATGCTAGTCATAGGTGCTAAGTTCTTGAGAGTTATGGACTGATAAAACTACCATGCTTCCCCTAGCTTTTAGGAGGAAGGGTAATAAGTATCTATATACTTATAGCCAAATCAGCCAGATCTTTGCGGGGAGGGCGGGGTACAAATTGAACCAATAAATAATAAATAAATAAGATCTTTGGATACTTAAATCCAGTGACTGGATCTGTGAACAGACAAGACAGATCTTTCCACAAACCTGAGCCAGTCGGACTCTAGTCCCGATGACCTAAATAGGGCGTTGCAAGCTGTGGCTGGTTGGTTCAGGTGGAACCGGCTGAAGCTAAACCCGGCAAAGACAGAGTTGGACCGGTCTGGGGCTGGGACTCCCACTCCTGCCCTTCGATGGGGCGCCATTGGTGCCATCACTGGGGGTTAGGAGTTCGGGGGTGCTCTTGGATGCCTCCTTAACAACGGAGGCCCAGGTGGCAGCCACCGTCAAGTCAGCATTTTACCGTCTTCGGCTGCCGCGACAGTTGGTTCCCTACCTCCACCGCGACGGTCACCTCGAGGCTAGACTACTGCAACGCTCTCTACATGGGGCTGCCTTTGGTGCAGATCCAGAGGCTGCAGCTGGTGCAGAATGCAGCGGCTAGGCTGTTGATGGGTCTCATTAGATGGGACCACATCCAGCTGGTGCTGAAGGCGCTGCACTGGCTGCCAATAGTATACCAGATCCGCTTCAAAGTGCTGGTGCTTACCTTTAAAGCCCGATATGGCCAGCGTCCGGCTTACCTGAGGGACCGCCTTTCCCCATATGCTCCCCCAAGGGCACTACGGTCAGGGGGGCAACATTTTTTGGTCATCCCAGCCCCCAAGGCAGTCAAATATGCAGCGACTAGGGCAAGGGCCTTTTCGGTGGTGGCCCCCACCTGGTGGAATGAGCTCCCAGAGGAGATCAGGGCCCTGCGGGACCTTATGCAGTTCCGCAGGGCCTGCAAGATGGAGCTCTTCCACCAGGCCTTTGAGTAGGGGCCGCCACCACCTCCATTACCACCTTCATCACCATCATTACCATCTTAGCATTGTCATCTTGAGGCTTACTGGCTCCGGCATGGGATTTCAGTTCCACAGGATATTATGGGTGCAATGATACATGAATGTATTATAGAGCAGAATGTGACCACTGTTTTAACTTTTTAGTTTATATCTTATTTATGGTTTTACTATTTATTCTTGGCGTTACCTCAGTGTTTTAATCTTGATGTTTGGCATTATGCCTCTTGTTCACCGCCCTGAGCCCACGTGGAAGGGCGGGATATAAATCAAATAAATAAATAAATAAATAAATAAATAAATGGGCCCCAGGTTGGCAGAAAAATGTGAAATCTAAAAACAAAACAAAACAAAACATTGAGGGGCTTAAAGAAACCAAAATGATAAAAGGAACACTTGTTGCTTTAAGCAATGGATTTCCTCAGTGGCTGTTGCTAAGCAACCACAGTATTCCAAACTTGGCGCTGTCAGTAAAAGAGAGGGGCAGGGGCATTTCCAGACCTATTTTGGACTTCGAGGGAGTACTCTGGCCTCTGAGGATTTGGGGAGGGGAAAGATCTCAGCTGGATATAATGCCATAGAATCCACCCTCCAAAGCAGACATTTTCTCCTGGGGAACAGATCTCTGTTGTCTGGAGTCCAGTTGTAATTCTGGGAGATGTCCAGGTCCTATCTGGACATGACCATAGCTAGCCAGGGGTTATCTGGGCAACACCCCTTCCCAATTCTGCCCTGCCCCTTCCTCCAGTTCCCTCCCTGCCCCCTCCCTCCGGTCCCCTGGAGCTACCAGCAATGACCAGTAGCATGACAGTCCAGGAAGGACAAAGCTGCAGTGTACTGCAGGGACCCGGCCCATGGATGCCTCCCCACAAGGGCTGTGGGTGCAAATCCTGCGCCATGAAACGAGCCCCAAAAGCCGCTCCACCTTCTGCCCAGCCAGGCCACGAGATGAGGGAAGGAAATGAGCGAAAGCAGCCAGACAAAGCCCTCCGAGCAAGGGATTGTGGGAGGGCTGGGGAGGAGGAAGAAGCCAAAATGAAGAAGGTGAGGCGATTGCAGCAGTTCCTGCCAGGGGCTGCAAATGCTGCTGCGGGAAAAGGTCCCGTGCAAGGCTCCTGCACTTGGGGGATGGGAGTAGGGTGGGCTTTGCTTGCCTGGGAAAAGAAGTCAAACCCTTGCCAAACAGCTCCCTGTGTTTAGTACACCAATACCCACCCAGCCAATGGCCTCACTAGCTCTTCCAGCTGCCTTAGTCTAATCAATAAAGCTAATTAACCCCATTAATTGAATTATTGCCTCCAGTGCCCCCTGGAAAAATTGCTAGCTATGGGCCTGCACCTGGAGGTTGGCAACCCTAGGCCTATAAGCAACCTCTGGATGACTCAATACCACTCAACTTGCATGATTCACCTAGGCCTGGCTGCTTGCTACTGTTCAATAGCTGCCACCCTGAGAAAGGGAGTGTAGTATAGTGGTTACAGCTTCAGAGCAGGGTCTGGTTCAAATTCCCCTCTTGATGCAGAAGCCCACTTAAAGTTTTTGGACCAGTCATATACATTCAGCTAGTCTACCTCACAGGCTTGTGGTGTGGATAAAAAAGAGAGAAGAATAACATAAGCTCCTTTGGTCCCCACTGTGGAGAAAGGCTGGGTATGAATGAAGTAAATGAATAATAAATATAGCTGAAGTTGGGAGGCAAATAAAAGCTGGGTTGGTGAATGTCTGAGAAGGAGAGAATAAGGCAGGTAAAGGGGAGATGATATAGGAGCTGCCAGGGGAGGGAAAGAGGAAATGGTGTGGGGAGGGGAACACAGGGAAAAGTAAGGCACCTCCCACATGTCCTTGAGGGTTCCCTACCACGCAGGTGGGTCTGGTCCAATGGCTGGCATCAAACAACTGGGCCACAGTTTTTCTAGGTAGAGGCTACCAGAAGGGGGAGCTTAAGACAGACGGGCAGATAAAGGTAGGTTGGCTGTTGGGTGGAAAGGCGATAGGGTTTAGAAATATTTAGAAATTGGGGGATGGAGCCTGGGGAGGGTGGGATTTGAGGGGGGAAGGGACTTCAGAAGGGTATAATGCCATAGACTCCACCCTCCGAAGCACCCATTTCTTCCAGGTGAACTAGGATTGCCAGCCTCTAGGTAGGGGGTCTTGATCACCTGGAATTACTCTGTCTAGATGACAGAGTTCAGTTCTTCTGGAGAAAATGTCTGCTTTTTTTAAAAAATATTTTTATTACCAATTTTTCAACAGGCAAAAGAGAAAATGTCTGCTTTGGAGGGTGAATTCTATGGCATTATACCCTGCTGGGTTGCTTCCCTTCCCAAACCTCATCCCTCCAAGGCTCCATCCCCAAATCTCCAGGAATTTCCCAACTTGGAGCTGGCAACCCTAAAGTGGAACTGATCTCTGCAGTTGGGAGCTCTGTTGTGATTCCAGGAAATCTCCAGGCCCCACCTGGAGACTGGCAACCCTAGAAGGAGAGACGGAGGAAGGAGAAGGGGAGAATCTATAGAGGCTTTCAGGAAACCTATGGAGGCTTTTCAGGAAAGCCTGGGGAGTAGGGCTGCCAAACCCTGGGTGAGGCCTGGAAATCTCCTGGGATTACAACTGATCTCCAAATGACAGAAATCACAGTTGCCTTGGAAGAAATGGCTGCTTTGGATGGTGGACTCGATGGCATATACCAGGGGTGGCCAAACTTGCTTAACATAACAGTCACACAGAATAAACGTCAGATGTTTGAGAGCCACAAGACACGAAGAAATAGGGCTGCCAAGTCCCCCCTGGGGGCAGGGATTCCCCTGCTAAAAGGGCCCCCAATCTGCCAGTCCGGATCCGGCTGGCAGGGGGAACCCCACCCCTGAAGTGGCCAGATCAGGCCGACATGCCCAGCGCCATGACGTCGCCTGGAAGTGACGCCATCACTCTGGGAATTTTGCCGGGTGACACTCTAGCAATTGCCCTGAAAACTCTATGGTACCATAGAGTTTTTAGGGCGATTACCAGAGTGTCGGCCAGTAATGTGCCCAGCATGATGGCGTCACTTCCGGGCAACGTCATCGCGGTGCATGTTATGCGCACGAATGTCCTAGAATGGGACAAAGTCTCCCCCGCCACAAAAAGGTGACTTGGCAACCCTATGAACAAATATTACACACATGTTTTTATTGAGAAACATGCAAATTTGCTTTTTGTTAACATTAAATTAGTCTGTGTGAAAGAATCACATGTAGCTCCTGAGGTGCAGTTTGACCTTCCCTGGCATATACCCTGCTGAGGTCCCTCTCCTCCCCAAATGCCACCCCCAGGCTCTACCCCCCAAATATTCAGGAATTTTCCAAGCTGGAGTTGGCAACCCTACAAGGAGTGCCGGGATTAATAAGAAGAGGAACTTCAGTGGGGTTCAATGCCATAGACTCCAGCCTCGAAAGCTGTCATTATCTCTACCGGAGCTGATCTCTGTCATCTGGAGATCAGTTGTAATTCTGGGAGGTCTCCAGGCCCCATCTGGAGGCTAGCAACCCTGTGATGCCAACCTCCAGATGGGACCTAGGGATCCCCTGGAATTGCACCTCATCGCCAGACTACAGAACTCACTTCCCAGGGTGGAAACTGATGCTTTGGAGGATGGACTCTATGGCATTGTACCCCACTGAGGTCCCTTTCCTCCCCAGGCTCCACCCCAACTCTTCAGGAATTCCCCATCCTGGATTTGGCAGCCCTACCCTCACACCCTCTACCAGTGGCTAGGGGAGACCTGGGAACCCTGGGACATCAAGTGGTGTAATCCTCCACTCTGGTAAAGAAATGGCAGGGCAGGGACTTGTTCCCACATGCCTTTGGAAAGGATTCCAGTCTCTTATTAATATGATATCCACCTAAAAGCTATTTTTCTTCATTCATTAATTTGGGTACTTCTGCTGTACTTTCATGTTTATATTTTTTCTTATTAGAGTGTCGAAAGAAAGGCTAAAATCCTTTATACAAATGAATACAATGCTCTCCTGAAGAGTTGCAGTTCTGGAAATGGAAACTGAAACTAAAGCATTCCTTGCTGTGCAATTTCAGCTCTGCTGTATAGAGTTTTCCCTGGGTGACTTGTTCTTTTATCTTCTGTTCAGTGTATTCTCGTTAAAAGAGGATAGGAGTATTTTTTTTTTAAATCGTGTTTACAAATTACCCATTGAATTCTCCAAAGCAGACAAAATTATAGACAGATATTTTGGCAAACAAAAGAGAAAATCAGAACAGCATTATACAGCATGTTGTTTTTGAAGTAAAATATTTTCAGCTTGTTTCCTTAGAATCAAATTCATATTACTCAGAGAACTGATAGCTATGTTCTCATTTACAAAAGCGTTGCTCAAATTCCTCCTAGATTCATCCAAGAACTAAAACAGGATTATTTCAGAGCAATCTCTTTTTACAGTAACACTGAAGTCTTATTCAAAAGCAACAGAATGCTCCACAGTTAGTTTGCTTGGCTTCTAAGAAAAGAAATCTTTTATATATTTGTTTGTTTTCAGTCACTTACCAAGATGACTGTGTGAATTCCTCCCTTCCACGGCTTGATACATAAAGTTTGTTCTTTTCTTCTTGCTGTTCTTGTGAGCTGTAGGAGAAAAAAGAATATGCAAAGCAAGTTTGCTGGAGTCCAGGAAGAAGTATTTTTTTAGATAAACTCTTTGTCACATGACCGGCAACGGGGCTGTCTGGCTGCTTTTCAAATTCCCCCACCCTTTTTTCCTGAACAAATTATACAACATGCACACCCAACCACCCGTTAATCAAGCACACTAATTATTGTAAATTGAAATAAGGCAGTGTTTTAAAAAGCCCCAAATATCTCATAAATTAGAGTATGTATATACTAGAAAGAGGGCTGCGGTGGCTCAAGTGGTTAAAACGTTGAACTGCAGGCTGTGGAAGGTCAGTAGTTCAGCAGTTCAAGACCCAAGAGTGCCGCATGACGGGGTGAGCTCCCGTCTCTAGTTCCAGCTCCTGCCAACCTAGCAGTTCGAAAGCAAGAAATTGCAAGTAGATAAATAGGTACCACTTCGGTGGGAAGGTAACAGCGTTCCGTGCGCCTCGGTGTTTAGTCATGCCGGCCACATGACCACAGAAACGTCTTCGGACAGCGCTGGCTCTTCGGCTTTGAAACGGAGATGAGCACCGCAACCCTAGAGTCGGATTCGACTGGCTTTCGAGCAAGGGAACCTTTACCTTTATATACTAGAAAGAATTTAATTTTCGGAATCCAGGTCTGCGAGAAGAATCGAAAGCATCTGAAGAAGTGAGAAACATCTGCAGAAGTGAGCAGTGACTCACGGAAGCTCCTGCCCTGCCACATATTTGGTTAGTATTTAAGGTGCTTCTGGACTCTTGCTTGTTTCTACTGCTACAGACAAACACGACTACTTGATCCATGTCCGTGAGAGTTCTCTTTGGCAGTTGAGTTCATTAAGAAAAAGCTCGCATAAAATGTTAATTTATGACAAGAATAATTTGTTCAAAAGTTACTGTAAATATATAGGAAGTAGGGTTGCCAGCCTCCAGGTAGTGGCTGGAGATCTTCAGGTGACAAAGATCAGTTCACCTGTCTGCCTTGGAAGGTAGATGCTATGGCATTAGACCCCACTGAAGTCCCCAAACCCTGCCCTTCTCAGGCTCTGCCCCCAAAATCTTGAGATATTTTCCAACCTGGAGCTGGCAACCCTAACAGGACATCTTCCGTATATGGATAGAGATTACAGCCTTCCAAAATCTGGATCCAGCCTTATCTGAAGCTTCCTAGATTCCTCTTCTGAAACTGTAAGCACTATCAGGAATAGTAATCATTTTAAAATCATAATCTGTTTTCCTAAACCACAGTAAAGGCACAACCTAGCATATACCTAGCAAAATGCCACATTGCATGTGAAGTTCAGCACCCAAAAGGGAATGTGTGTGGCTGTTATTTGAGTAAACCTTGTAAAAATATTTATTTATTATTTAAAAGGTTGTTACATATTTTCACCTGCATTCTGCAGGCCCTGGCATAAAGACATTGCCCAGTAATGGGAGGGGATCTCCACAGAGCGGCTGGGAGAATAGTTGCTTGGCAACAGAAAAAGAGAAGGGGGGAGCTGAACTACCAAGAGAGAGATGCAGAGAAAAGACACTGCAGAGTTTTTCTCCTGAGGGAGAGAATTTCTGAAGAAGTTCCAGAAGAGAAAGGCAGCCATCAGAAGAGTGGCCATCTTCTGCTCTGACCTGGATAGCCCAGGCAAGCCTGATCTCTTCAGATCTTGGAAGCTAAGCAGAGCCAACCCTGGCAAGTACTTCGATGGGAGTCCTCCAAGGAATACCAGAGCTGGGACGCAGAGGCAGGCATTAACAAGCCACCTCTCTGGAATGTCCAACCCCCAGTAGGAATCACCAGAAGTCGACCATGACTTCCAGGCATAGACACATACACACACATCTTTTAAAAAAGGAAGCGTGGCCATCTTCTGATGTGGGCGTTTGATCCCGAGTGTTTGTGTAACTTCTCCTGTAGTGACTGTGAGGAAAAGAGACCTCTGGAAGGGTGCAACACAACCTGTCTGCAATTGTCAGAGCCCAGAGACTTCTTTTTGTAAGTCCGTCTGTGCTCAGTGACAGCACAAATTCCACAGATGAAGAGGTACCTGCAGCTGGCCCTCAGCCAGTAATTGAACAACTGGCTGCAACTGGGTCTGAGCCGGGAGGAGAGCAACAAAAGGTCAGGTTACCGGCTGAACAGAAGTCACAGCCTACAGCTGAAACCGAGCCAATGCCTTGTAGCTCTGAAGCAGTAAACAAGGCTTACTCTCAGGCCACCTAGCTCAACTGCACCCCTGCAGCGCCAATGCTGTCAGAGGTGAGCTGAGTTGCAGGAAAGGAGGAGGAGTGTGAGACTCATGACCCGTTGTCAGCTGTCAGCTGATGAGATGGATAAGTAGTTTCAGGATGACTGCCAAGGAATTGGCTGGGAGTGTAGCTTGTTAGGACTTGGCTATAAAATCAGCCAGGAGAAACAACAGTTTTGTAGATGTAACAAGTATACATTACTGCTGAACCTTGACCCTTGGACTGGACCTGACCCTAGACTCCTATCTTGACCCTAGACTGGACTTGGCATACCTGATCTCTGGAACCCCAACTTTTGGGCTGGATCCTGGTTCCTCTCTATACCCTGGCCTGTGACCTGTCCTGCTGAACCCCAGCCCCTGCCTCCTGGGAAGGGCTGTATACTTCTCTTTTCATCCTGACTTTGGGACTGTACAATATAATTTATTATTCATATTGTTCTGTTTAAAACTCCCAGTTCTAAACCCATTGCTTCGCCACCTTTAAATAAAAGGTATTTGTTTAAGTGCTCTTCAGGTTTTGAAGAGTGCACCCTCAATTCTGTGACCACTAACTTGGCCATGTATGTGTGTATGAAAAAATTTACCTGAAAAATAACTGCTGAGGGTGGGGTCAAACTGAGGATCAGCTATGATATTCTACTAGTTTGCTGTGAGCCATTGGATCCACCCCTCTTTAGCTACAAAGATCTAATGACTCATGGATGACTACTGACTTTAAAATGTCAATTCTTATTATTTCATAGCACAGCTTTGTGTGTGTATTATTGATAATGGGTGTTAATGTTCTGCATTATTTGCATTCATATACTGACTTTTGTTTCTATAGAAAGCAAAAGCTAAAAGAGTGCTGTTTGCTGCTAATGGACTGTGTTTCCTTTGTGCATTTATGATATGTTATTATAGTATTTCTATGGTATTGTGTAGCTGAGCCAGTTCTTTCAGTTAATTTCCTGCTTCCCCAAAATTGCCATTTTAAAAAATCTTTATTTCCCGTTTCATAATTTGTACTGTTTTTGCTGCTTGCAAAAGATCCACTGTTTTTCATAGGGTTGCCAACCACCAGGTGGCACCTGGAGATCTCCTGCTATTACAATTGGTCTCCAAATGACCAAGAATAGTTCCCCTGGAGGAAATGGCTGCTTTGGAGGGTGGACTCTATGGCATTGCACCCTGCTGAGGGTCCTCCCCCTCCACACGCCTCGTCCTCCCCAGGCTCTATCCCCCAAATCTCCAGGTATTTCTCAACTCAGAGCTCGCAACCTTAGTTCTGCAGTTACACAATGTGTACAGTGCTGTTGTGCATTATGGCATTACTAAATAATGTGAGTATGATTGGCTGCTATATTGTACTTCATTATTTACAGAAATTAGCTCAGTGGCAATGATGCAGGCAGCAGAAGCAGTGGCAAAGTCAGCAATATTAGTGATAACACAGCAAGAAGTACAAATATCCTAGTGAATGTGAAATCAACAGTGTCTGCTGGTAAAAGGGCAGAAGATTCCTGCACATGTCACTGCTGGGACCAGGGAGAAAGGAAATTGCTTAGATGAAGCAGATCAGGATATAGATAAAAAGATGCAAGGAAGAAATAGAACAATTTGGTCCTTTGACTGATGGACAAATTACAGACTGACAAATCACCAGGCCCAGATGACATACATCCACGAGTTCTGAAAGAACTCAAATATGAACTTGTGGAGCTCTGGACAAAAATATGCAATTTATCACTAAAATCTGCCTCCATTTCTGAGGACAGGAAGATAGCTAATGTAACCTCCATCTTTAAAAAGGTTTCAGACTAGGTCCAGGAAATTACAGGCCAGTCAGTCTAACATCGGCACTGGGTATGTTGGTGGAATCTGTTATTAAAATTAGGATTAGTAGACACATTGATGAACAAAATTTATTGAGGAAAATCAGGATGGATTTTGTAAGGGGAGATCTAACCTTCTTTGAGCGGGTAAACATGTGGACAACCCAGAATATGTTGTTTACGAAGGCTTCCAGAAAACTTTTGATAAAGTTCCTCATCAAAGGCTCCTAAGTAAACTCAGCACTCATGAGATAAGAGGACAAATCCTGTTGTGGATTAAAAATGGTTAATTAACATGAAACAGATTGAGTATAAATGGGCAGTTTTCACAGAGGAAGGTGGTAAGCAGTGGAGTACCTCTTTGTGACACAGAGTGTTGGACTGGATAGATAGGCCATTGATCTGATCCAACAAGGTTTCTCTTATGTTCTTACTAGGAATAAGGCCCGTTGTGGAAATAAATGCAACGAGCTCTAGAAAGAGGCTCTGGGCGAGTGCCCCGGTCCTGGGCACTCAGTGTCAATTTGCTGTGGTGACCTCAGCAGGGTATAATGACACAGAGTCCACCATTTTCTCCAGAGGAACTGATCTCTGCTACCTGAAGAACAGTTGTAATTTTGAGTGATCTCCAGCCCTCACCTGGAGATTGGCAACAATGGTTCCCTATGAGGGAATGGCTGGTTTGGAGGGTGGAGTCTATGGCATTATACCTGTCTGAGGTCCCACCCTTCCTCAAACCCCACCCTTCAAATCTCCAGGAATTTTCCAACCTGGAGTTGGCAACCCTATCTCCTTCACAGTCAACCATTAACCTACCTTGATCTGCCCCTCTGACTTCAGCTTTCCATTTCCCCGCTCCCTCCTGGAGAGCAATTGTAATTCTGAGTGATCTCCAGCCCCCACCTGGAGATTGGTAACAATAGTTCCCTGGGAGGGACTGGCTGGTTTGGAGGGTGGAGTCTATGACATTGTACCTGTCTGAGGTCCCACCCCTCCTGAAACCTCACCCTCTCCAGGCTCCACCCCTCAAGTCTCCAGGAATTTCCCACCTGTAGTTGGCAACCCTATCTCCTTCCCAGCTAACCATCAACCTACCTTTATTGTCTCCTCATTCTTCAGCTTTCCACCCCCCCACCTGCAACCTCTACTGTGCTCTGAAGCCCTGACTGCTACGTCACATTGGCTGTCAGGGGCCATCTCCTCAGAATATAAGAACACAGAGCCCACCATTTTCTCCAGGGGAACTGATCTCTGCCATCTGGAAAGCAGTTATAATTCTGAGTGATCCTCAGCCCTCACCTGGAGACTGGCAACAATAGTTTCCCCCAACAGGCACTAAGGGGAAATGTATTTTACCTCAAAACACATTTTACCTGAGAACAGCAAGAGCAAACTGTTTAGAATGTTAAGAGGCCGTAAACAACCTCTGTGTTCCGAGGCAAAGGCCAGTCAGGCCACATATGCAAATGACTTCTGTGTTCTGACTGGCTGTGGGGGGGGGAAGGAGAGGAACAGCAAACTGTTTAGAATGTTGGAGGCAGGACTCAGGCAAAGCAGCCAGTGGATAGGGAGACCCTCTGAATGACAGATGGGAGCGAACTGATTTCGGAGCGTGTTGGAATGTACAAGGGAGTCCATGGCCAAAACAGAATTATATATACTGGAGGATGTGAAAGTGGAGGTAGGCTGGCTATCAGACTGCTGAGCTCCTGACTGAATTTTTTCTTTGTTGGAGTCCTGCTTCTTTAACCCATAAGCAAAGTTTATCTGTGACAAGGGAATATATTTAGGATAACTAAGTTGGATTTGAATGTTTTGAGGGTAAACTAACTGAAGGGGAATTGATATGAGGGATTTGATTTTGGTGACTCATAATCAACCTCTGCCTTGTATTCAGTTTGGGACCTTGATCTTGTTTCTATCCAGTGCAGGGTTCTCTGGAATGTTCACACCCAGAGCGTGATAGCAACAGTGTTCCCCCATCATCTACCCCCAATACCTGGTATCTAGAGAGATTCTGTTTCTGAACACTGACATTCTATTTAGTGAAGGACTTTGGTTGGAAAGTTATGGCTGATAGACCTGAGGGAAAGTACTGTGCAAGTGAGTTGCAGGGGAGACTTCTGTGTATAGGAAGCATTAGCTGCCACAGCACAGAATCATAGAGTTGGAAGGGATCTCCAGAGTCATCTAGTCCAACTCCCTGCACAATGCAGGAAATTCACAAATACCCCCCCACACACCCGCAGTGACCTCTGTTCCACACCCAGAAGATGACAAAAAAAACCCTCCAGGATTTCTAGCCAAACTGGCCTGGAGAAAAGTTGCTTCCTGATCCCCAAAAATGATGATCAGCATTTCCCTGGGTGTGTAAGAAAGGGCCACAAATGTTTACACATTTGCATATGATACTTAAATAGTCACAGAAGTCACTTTATTTGTTTCAGCTGCAGTCTTGTAGTGAAAGATTTAGGCTGGTTTTTGAAAAATCAGGTGCTTCTTAATGAACACATACTTTATTAATGTTGGCAGTATATAGATTGTCCCCAGCAGTACAAGTCGATGTAAAGTTTTAAGGCACATTCATCTCCAGTTTAAATCAAAGGATGCACTGGAAATCCGTCTAGCTGGACAAGGATGCAGTAATCCCAGATTTTCGAATCCAGCACTTTGCCATTTTTGTCTCTGCTTGTTTTTGCAACTTTTGCAGTCCAACTTGTAATCAGCAGCTGTTTCCAGGAAATATAATTTAAACAGAGCACATAAAAAACATTAGGAAGGCAGCAATAAGGAAAAGGGTTTGCTATATCCAAGATGGCGTTTTCATTATAAGTGGCATCGTTGGTCCCGTTCTCCTGCCAGCTGTTGCTGCTTCTCCCGTTCACCTCCAGAAACAGATGTCATCAATATGCTTTCTTTTCTCTTCATGTACAACTGGAACAAATTAAACATCCATTTAATCAACAGTCTTGACCCAGAGGATTGTGTGGTGTGTTTTTTAAGCTCTTTCCTGAGCTCGGCAACAAATTCCAAAGGCATATCCATTCTAGCTTGGAGAATGGAGAATTATGTAGGGCCAACAGCTTCTTGGAAGAAAGGCAGGATAATAATGCATTAAACAGTCAAGCTGTAGTTAGAAAACAGCAAAGAGATGTCCGAAACATAAAAATAGGATTGAGGCTTTCTTGTCCTTCCTAATTAGTTTCCTCTTCCTACATTATAAACTGTTTAAGAAGGTTTGGTAGTTCTCATACCTGCTGTTTTGATACAAAATCCCTATTGTATTATTATTATTATTATTATTATTATTATTATTATTATTATTATTATTATTATTATTATTATTATTATTATTATTATTATTATATCACCCAATCCCTGTGTTCACGTGGCTCTGGGCGATGTACAAAAGTCAATAAAATACAATATAAAACATTCAGTACAGTCTTAAAAACAATCCCCCAGATGGCGTTCATGAGTTGAATTTTAAGCCAGTTCTGGAGTATGTTGCCACCTTGCAGGCAGGACTGGGAGGAGGCCGAAGAAAAAAGATGGAATAAAGGAGGGGGTGCCAGCCATGACAGAGCCCGTCACTGTCCTCAACCAAAAGCCTGGTGGGACATCTCTGCCTTAGAGGCCCTGTGGAATTGCATTAGATCCCGCAGGGCCCTGATGTTATTTGTCAGAGAGCTCCATCAGGTAAAATGCTTTTACCTTATTTTTCTCCTGCAAAACAGGGCCCAGGACTCCTTGCAATATTACAGCGCTAAATATCTCATGTGACATAGATCAAGGAAGACAGCCCATAGTCTTTTCTCGTAATCAAAAGCTCCTCAGGCACAGAGGTGGGAGTATATTTATCTAATTTTTTTCCAGAGAGCCAGTGTGGGGCACCAGTGTCAGACTAGGATCTGGGAGACGCTGGTTCAGATCCCCACTGTGCCATGGGAGGTTGCTAGGTGTCCTTGGGCCAGTCACACACCCTCAGCCTAACCTGCTCCACAGGGGGACAAAGTCTGAGTCCAGTGGCACCATTAAGACCAACAAAGTTTTATTCAATGTATGAGCTTTTGCAAGGACTCAGACTTTGTTCTACTGCTTCAGACCACACGGATACCCACCTGAATCTACTTCACAGGGGTTTTGTCGGGATAAAATGGAGGAGAAGAGAACTATGTACACAACTTTGGAACCCCATAGGTGAGAAAAGCAGGGTACAAATGAAGCTTCAACTCAGGGCAGCCTTTCATCTACTTTATGTTAGAAGAACCAGATGTGATGTCCTGTGCCTCAGCCTCCAAGAAGCAAGTGACCAGAGAGTTACAAATAGGGAGACACTAAGCACCTTCTTCTGTCAGTTGAACCCTTTGATGTGTAGATTGCTACTCTTAAGGAAAACAAGTTCCTCCCATCTCCTCTCTCCCTCCCCTCACACGCACACAAAGAGGGAAGACACGTTTCTCCATCTTTGGCACCACGCATCCATCACTTGCTAGGTAGTATAGACCAGGGGCAGCCAAACTTGCTTGATGTAAGAGCCACATAGAATAAACGTCAGATGTTTGAGAGCCGCAAGACGTGAACAAATATTACACATTTTTACTGGGAAATATGCAAATTTGCTTTTTTATTAACATTAAATGAGACTGCCAAAAATAATAACAAAAGCAGAAAAAGCAGATATTGATAATGATATTTATTTGTCCAATGATACTTGTTTGCTAGTGATATTTAGCTTTGTGTGGCTCTGTGTAACTTTGTAGATTTACAAGCATACGCTGAACAAAGGAGCTCTGCTGCGTTCTGAACCTTAGTGCACCCTGCAAAACTTAGCAAGGGCTTAACATACCAATTCTCCCAATACTTTATTCTCCTAAAACCCCCATGAACAAGTTAGGCTGAGAGATAATGATTGGCTCTGACGGGAGATTTGAGTTCAGGTTTCCCCAGTCCTAGCCCAGCATTCTAACCACTATATGACAATACACTTTGCCTTGTTTGAGTCTCCTTGCATCAAATATTTCCTATAAATTGTAACCAGTTTTCAACTTTTTGTGTTACTAAAACAGTGTTAGACATTACTTCTCCCTCCCATCTGAGTAACAACTTTGCACTGTGGCTGCCAGACCCCCCGGTTTGGTGGGAGTTGCCTGATTTGGAGAGGATCCTTCCCACCCACCAGCCAGCTGGTGGGTGGGAGGAAGCCCCGCTCCCAAGAGTGACCACCCAGTCTCCTCCCCACCTCTTCCCTGTTGGAGAAAGGCAGGGGCCACACGCTTGCACTCTAAGCCCCGAATCCAGGGCTTGGAAGACAGGCATGCGCAGTGTCTCCCCCCCCCGACCCCTCCCCAGCAGCATTTAAAGCAAGGCTTTAAATGCTGCTGGGAAATGGTGGGGGCCATGCACCTCCATTCTAAGCCCCAAAATCCGGGCTTGGAATGCAGGTGTGCGCAGCCTCCCCTCCCTCTCCAGCAGCATTTAAAGCAAGGCTTTAAATACTGCTGGGGAGAGGTGGGGGCACCACTCCCCAACATGATGATGTCACTTCTGTGTGATGTCATCACATTAAGGATGCCCCACCCCCTCCAGTAACACCCCCCAAAGTCCCCTACTGGGGACTTTGAGAGGACCTTGTTGACCGTGATGACTAGCAACCAGAAATTGTGGAGGCTTGTTTAAACATTAGGTTTCTTTGACTTACTGCTGCTGGTCAAGATGCTGTACAGGAATTTGTCCAATAATTTCATAAACTGTACCATGAAAATCCTGAAACTGAACATCAGAGCCAGAAGCTGACTGACTGGAAACCTAAAAAAGGGAGATAATAGTTTTCTCTGAGAAAAATAGGCAGACGGGAATAAGAGTATACAACAGATTATGAACTAATTTTCATTCTACAAACTATAACTTCTTCTGCAGTAAATTCACTTTTGAACAAGCTGAGTCCTGCTTGATAAAGTTTAAAAGCTTTACAGGTTTTCAATGTGGCCTGAAGCTCAGATCTAGGAAGTGGTTATCACAATGAGGATGAAAAAGAAATGAACAGGAAAACAAAGGCCAAGTTTAGCATTGCTAAAATGACTACTTTATATATTAAGTAGTATGTGTGGTTTCCATTTCTGGGCATTTTAAAGCTTTGTTTCATGCCTGTCTTATAATATGTAGATTGTTACTGCTATTAATTATATGAATATGGAAGGAAATATAACTGTAACTTGATTAAAATTATGCATTGTACAAACACCTACCCTAGAAATTCCTGTAGGGTCTGGAAATGCAACAAATTCATATATTCCAAAATCATCTAGTGCATTCTCATGTCCTAAAATATGTATATTTATACAAAGAAAAAAATTAGTTACAGACAAAAGTGTTCAACCTAAACTTCAGTCCCACTGAAATGCTTTATGCATGTGTGAAGTCTTGAAAAGAGAAAAAAACCCTGAAGATATAGAGAAGATAACCATAATGTGGAAACACTTCAAGAGAGAGATGGAAATTCTATGAATTTACTTCAAACAGTTACATACTCTTCTCCTTTTTAAAAACACCCAAGACAGATCATAACAAATAATTGAAAAACACAAAACAGAAAAAATACAGCGTAAAAACAAAACAAATTTAGCCAGCAGCAGAGAGTAAAACAAATCTTATATTCTAAAATCAGAACAGAAAAATTTAAAAGATACCAGCTCCATCAAAAGCCAACAGTAAAACCAAAGGCCAAACTGACATGAGAAAGAGTGCACATTATAGCCTTCCTCAGGTGTCTTGATTTCAGTGCTGCCAACTATACCTAATGGGAGTGAATGCTATCTACAGTCCTGTTGATACATGCAGTCTCCATTCTGTGCTGAAAGAAGCAATGTGTGTGTTTTCCTTGCTCGTTCAGGTTTGCTACACACAAATGGAAATGCTGGATTATCAAGGTTGTATATACAAAGAAAAGAATGCATTGTCCCTTTTCACATAAAATGTAAACAGCATGTATCAGAAGGATCACAGATGGCATGTGCACCCATTATGCATGGCTGGAGCACTAACACTGAACATTTGAAGAGTGTTTATATACAGCAGTAATCAACCAAACGCTATGAAAAACAACAAGAGTTTTCACCTGGCATCCTAAAACTTAGCAAATTTGGTACCAGGCAAACAGTTGTGAGGAGCAAAGTCTAAAGTTAAAGCACTACCACAGAAAGGCCCTGTCTCTGGTTGGTATTCATTCACCTTCAAAGGTAAGAAGAACACAGCAGGGCTTCTGTAGAAGGTCTTGACTGGTGGCAAACCCAGCCACATGGGACGGACAAGATGACACACTCAAAGGAGACGAAGGAACTATTCCCTCTTCTAGCACAAACAGGAATGTTTGGATATATACATTTGGATTTCTTTAGGTTTCTTATATGTTTGAGAGTCCATATTCTTGCTGCTGTTCCTTTAAAATTTTTACCAATTTCAACGACTTCTTTGTTTCTGTTTTTAGATGTTTTATAACTGCTAACATTCGTTGCTTTTTACAACATGCATATGTATGGTTGCCAACTCTGGCTTGTGAAATTTCTGGATATTTGGAGGTGGTGCTTGGGGAGGATGGAGTTTGGGGGACAGGAGGAAGCTTAGCTGGGCTGTGGCATCACTCTAGGACTTCCATTTCTCTTAGACTCTATTGTACACCAGATGCTCCCCTCTGAAGTGGCTGTACCTGCTAGTGGAACTGATCTCTGTAGTCCGGAGATGAGTTGTAATTCCATATGAATTCCCGGTCCCCCCTTGAGGTTAGTAGCCCTATAGCATGTGAGGGGCAAGTGGCCTGCTTTTCATGTAAATCACAGCAACTATAAAGCTCATTTTATTACCTGTAAAATGACAAATGGTGTGTGAATTGCCCCTGTTGTTCTTATCTAATTACTGTATGTTGTCCAGACTTTTGAGTCATCTGCGCTTGTGTTGCTCTAAGAAGAGCATTTCCTACTTGAAAGAGTATGTGCTCTCTTTGTTGCTGTAAGGGTGTGGCTTTCTTAGGAAGACAAATGCGCAATGCTACCTGGTTTAGCTCCCTTTGGAAGCACTGAAGCCTTGTGGCATTTTGTGATATTTGCTTTACTTATAAGTATACAAGTAGACCACATCTCTCAGCAAAATTAAACCTCTTGCTTCTCTCTCTCAAGTTCAACACACACAGAAACACATGCATGTGTGTACACACATGTATCATCGTTTACAAACTCTTATGGATACCTTAGCAAAGCAACCGCAGGAATATTGCCTAACAATTGATACTCATTGAGGAAACATCAGCCAAACATTCTTGATGCAGGAAAATGGCTGTCAGTGGGGCCCAAATCAAGTCTCCCTTGCGGGACTGTGAACCCTACAGACGCCACGTAGCTCTGCTTGCTCCCAGGCCCTTTCAGTGGCCCAGTCCACCCCACATTAGGAAAGCGAAGCTTTTAATGCCAAAAACTTGAAAACAGGCATCACTTTTGATGGCACTTTTCATACTGTTTCAATAATTTGACCAAGGAACTGACATGTAGAATTTTATCCCAACTGAGTAGAAACCACAAAAGAAACCAGTATTTCTGAGTCAAACAACAGAAGTCACAACATTTAAATATATTCCTATCCTAGGTACAATTTTCACTACTTTGCTATCTCTACTTCCTTCTTGATCAATTTTATATTTCAGCAATCATCCTTTCCCCAACAGCATCTAAAGGAGTTTATACTGACTTCGTGTATTATTCCATATTACCTGAAATGCTTTGTGCTTGTCTGTAAACTGTTGCAGGCCTAGAAATATAATTTAAAAAAATCCAAATATTTAACACGCATGATCCAGATTAGAAGGAAGATGATGTGTTTAGTGAGGAAATGATTTAGTTTTTCTACCTGCTCTGCAGCTTCCGCTGTATAGCTGGAAACAAAAGACAAAGACACTTTATCAATGACTTTTCCCTTTAATTACAGAAAACATGAATATAATGGTGCATTCCTTTAACATACCTTTACAAGGCTGAAATCTTTTCCATAGTATTAGAAGGCACATTGATACTATCAAAAATACAGAAATTCCGGTTATTATTGCTAGAGGAGACAAATATTTTCCTTTTTGGGTCATCTTCGCTGATCCTGTGTTAGGGAAGAACAAAAAGATAAGGTTGATGTTTGATTTGTGGAAAGAACTTAACCACACTCAGGTGGGTGAGCACATAATGCGAAGCCCAGGATGTTGCACATAAAGGTGCATTGGAATATGAACAATGCCACTATTTAAGTAGTGTACATAAATGCCCCTAGAACTGCTGCTGCTTCAATGTCTGCACTTCTTTGACAGAAAACACTCCCCACTGACTCCTCGCATTTCAAGTGTGTTATTTCTGTGTCTGACTTATCTCATGTGGCAGACATAACAGAAAAACATTTAATTAATAAATTACTGATCCGGCCACAGAATGGGTCAAGAGTGTCTGCAAGGAGGAACCAAAGTGTTCCACAAACTGGTACATGAATGAATGGTAAACACCAGGAGATAACTGAAACCTGGTGCTACAACCATTTTGAGACTGGCTGCTGTCAAAATTGCACCGTGTTAGGTAAAGGTTGTTGGTACCACATATCAGTCTGCTGGGTCATTATACAAAGTTTGCACCCACAAATATTTAGTGTTCTTCCCTTTCTGTTGCTTTCATTCATGTAAAGGATTATAGGAACAGCCATTCATGAACTGAATCTGAACAAAGCTGGGGGTAACAAAGTAATTCATGTTAAAGGAATGTTTAACTATGGACAGAAAAGAAGTAGCGGCTGTTGCAGCTTGATTCTGCGCAGACTTGGGCTTGTTCAGATGTACCTAACTTCGCATAAGATCAGTCAGCAGCAATTCAGGTAAACAGAGTTATGCCTGTGCTGTCAAATATAGCAAAACACATTCTTTACCTTCCTTGGTAATATAATTTCATGGGATCTATGTGGAATTTGTCTACATTGGGGCTTAAACCAAGAATGCAAATGTCCTATTGTCAGTTTAGCCAGAGCAAATCACCTTATGTTTTTATACAGTCAGGACATTTGCTAGAAACCTGTGGTTCTTTGTTTTTGGTATTTTTTTTTGTAAAAGATCTTGTCACCCTCATAATTCTAGATACATTTTTTTTTAAGTTAACTGGTCTCTTAAACCATTCCACTTACAGTGGGTGCATGTGACCACCAGAGGGTGCTCAACACACTGCTTTCAGTACTTTTAGTTTTGTTGTTGGTTAGTAACTGCCTGGAAGAACAAAAGGAGCAGGTACTAGATGCTTTTAGCGTAGGACTCTAGGGCCATATCTGCATTAGTCTTTCCCACCAATGAACCTGCGTTTTGACTCCATCTTCAAAAAAGCCATCCACATTTGGTGTTGTTTTCACACCTCAAGAGTGCTAGCATAGTTGCAAATGTCCACATCTGTTGATCGCCCTCTCGGGGCGGCTCCACTGTGATTGCACCTCTGCACTGCTTTAAAAGAGTCTTCTCCAAATGACTCTTCAAACAAGCATAGAGAAAGACGCTGTCACAGCAGCACACATCTAATTTAAAATGCAAATGCAGATATGGCCTAGGAGTGGTATTCTAGCACTCTGTTCAGCTAATTGCAGAGCCCTCCTCTTTCCAAGATTTCCTGCAGCAGAAACACTTTACTGGGTGTTGGAGGAAGGTCCCATGGTAGCATACACATTCTATTTGTTTATTTTTTTTAATGTATATTCTTGCCTTTTGGTTTACATAAATTGTTTTTGGTTTGCATAAAATCTAAAAAACAAAACCACACCATCCCATCCAACCTCCAAAAGAGATGGTACAGGAGGCTTTGCTACAGGAATCTGCCATCATGGAAGTATGTTTGGTGGGGACTTGGGTTAAGGCTTTCTTGTCAGCCAACTCTAATCTTTGGAACTTCCTGTCCTGTCCTTTTGTCCTAAACTAAAGACTAAAAAACATAAAAATAAAAATTGGAAAGCCTCTTTAAGTAAGTTCTTGCCCTGGTTTTAAGTAAGTTCTTGCCCTAGCATATACAACTTTTAAGTGATTTTCTAATTTTCTTTTTATATTTACATCCTCTTTTATTAATCTGTAAGCACTTTTCTTAAAGTGAAAAGGAGGTATATGAAGGTCTAGATAAATAATAACCAGATCAGGTCCTCAGGTCCTTTATTAAGATGATCTTAATAAACTGGTTCATATAGGAGGAGATGAGAGAGATACTCCAGTCTCCAGCCATTTAGGTTATGATGGACTGTGTAGGTAATAAATGATGTGGACATGAAAAGGAGAAAGCAAAAGGAAAATGGGTTGTGGAAGGAGGAAATACAGGAAGTCCATGGGAACGTAAAGTTGGCAACCTAGAGCCCCCAGTAAACTGGAAGGACATGATGCAGGAACCTTGCTGAAGCTAAGCAAGTTCTGGGAACCCTGTCTGTGTATGCCATCCTGCATTTATAGAAGAAAGGTGGGATTTAATACATAAATGAGAAGGAACAGGAGCTAAAGAGACCAGAATCCATTCAGAGGACATGGACCATCATTCTGGAAACCTGCAGAAACTAGGTAGAAGGAGGTCCAAGTTAGTGTATGTATTTACTACGCCATCACATTGGGCTGAATAATTGCTTTTGCTGTGAATGAGAAGCCACAGGCATAGGGCAAAAATAATTTGAAAAAACTTCTGATCATGACCTGGATAGCCCAGGCAAGCTTGATCTAGTCAGAGCTTGAAAGTTAAGGAAGGACAACTCTGGCAAGTACTTGGATGAGAGACCTCCTTGGAATACCAGAGGCGGGGGCAGGCTTTATTCAGCCACCTCTGAATATCCTCCAGGCCCCCCAGTAGGGGTCAGTCACCAGCAATGTTCCCTCTAAGCGGTGGAATCTTGTGAGCAAAAATTATACTTTGTGATCTACCTGCATTACAGTTGTGAACAAGCAATTTGGTTACTGCATAAATTAGTTTGCTCTGGAGCCATCCCTCCTTAGCTAAGACAAAAATCTGTGAGCTGGAGGCTAAAAAACTGTGAGCCAGTTCACATTAACTCAGCTTAGAGGGAACACTGGTCACCAGAGGTCTCCATGACTTCCAGGTGCACCCCCCACATAAAAATATACACATAAAAACCTTCTTCAGCCGGTCTGCTACAATGATGCAATTAATTTCACACAGATTAATTTAGCACAGGTGCTTCAATGGACTGGCTGGAAGAAAATATCCTTCAGATGAGGAAGGGGGAGATGTGAAATAGAGACAGCAAGCATGGTTTTGTCCTGATGGAAAAGAAGTCACATGTATGGAAGCCAGAGAGGTAATGCTTTATAGACTCATTAGTGCTGATAATTAATAGTTCAGTGGTGTTGCTAGTCTGCCTGATGTCAGCGCAAGCTGCTATGACCTATTGGGAAATTGCAGGAGCTTCTGACACTTTTTCTCTAAAGAATCACTACTGTTGTGAAGATATATACGTATACAGACATACTGTTGATAGGGTTGTCCCTCTTGCCCCTATCAATATTTCATGCAGATGATCTGACTCTAATCTTTATAGAAGTACTACATATGCCTTTAATTAACATTCATTCAGTGACGCGGTGCATAATCTGTTTTTTAAACATTGTAAAAATGCTTGGGAGACATATAGCGACATCACAACTGCCAGACAGCCAGTGCTGTGCATAGCTAAGTCAAGCTGCTACACCAATGATCCACAATATGGAGGCTGGAAAGGAATAAATACTTGTCAACAATGTAATGAGTACACTTCCAGAGCACATCAACCATTGTTTTTATCACCTGTGTGTGCCTCTCATAATAATGATGCACTGTCAAATTGCAATCTGCTCATGGCAATCCCAGGACCATGGAGTTTTCAACCCAAGAGATGAGCAGAGGTGGTTTGCCTTCGCCTTCCTCTGCATAGCAACCCTGGTCTTCTTTTGTGGTCTCCCATCCAAGTATGGCTGACCCCACTTAACTTCCAAGCTCTGGGGAGACTGGATTAGTCAGGGCTATCCGGGCTGCTATGTTTCTATGCACTCCAAAATGGATAACTTTTGCAGTGTGATTAGACCTTTTCCAAGCCACCAGTTCAAATTACATTTGCCTCCAGAAGTATCTGTCTTAAATTTAATATATAACTGAAATCTCACTGAGTGTGAATATGAGAGAGGTAAGTCATATTCATGGTTTGGCAAAGTTGCAAATGATTTTGAGTATTTGTCCTTGGTAATAGTGCAAGCTTAGAACATAAAGTTCACTGTCTCCAGCACTGCCTGTAGCATAGAATCACAGAGTTGAAAGGGGCCATACAGGCCATCTAGTCGGACCCCCCCCCCCGCTCAGTGCAGGATCAGCCTAGAGGATCTCTGACAAGTGTTTATTCAGCTGCTGCTTAAAGACTGCCAGTGAGGGGGAGCTTACTGCCTTCCTAGGTAGCTAATTCCACTGTGATAAGAGGGTAGGTGGTATCCAGATATCAAATCTCAAATGAAACAAATCAATACACAATTTACATACACATCTGCTTTCTGTTTGCAGATACACATCAATTCTAGATGGGAAAATGGGCATGTGTCCTTGGGTGTGACTGAAGGGTAGGAGCCAAAGGGTTCTTGGCCTGCAATTTGTGCTCTTTGGGCTTGGACAACTGGGTCATTGGATTCCTGCCCAGACTCAAGTACAACACAGGGTTGTAGTGGTCCTGTTTGTATACAGAAATTATATTTTTTTTATTGTAGCTGATTGTAGTTTATTTGATGCAAGTAGCTTTGGGTAGCTTTGGGTCCTGTTAGGGAGAAAAGCAATCAATAAATATACTTAACTAATCAACCGATTAACTAGCTGATCTATCTCACTGAAAGAAAAAAATCCTATTCTCAAACAATACTAGAAATGCAAACATGCTGATGTCCCATGAAAGAGAATTCCACAATTGGGGCACAAACACCAAAAGGCTCTCTCTCAAGTAACGTATGAATATAGGAGTTACCAGAGAAGAGTCTCCAATGACAGTTTTAGCTTCTGGAAAGGACAGCCACTCCCCTGTAATATAGGGATTCACTGCATGTTCGAAGGTAGATAACTTCTAGTCATTTACACGTTCTACCATTAATATATGACAAGTTTTTCAGAACATAAGACGAGCCCAGCTGGATCAGACTAGTTGTCCATCTAGGCCAGCATCCTGTCTCACACAGTGGCCAGCCAGTTATTATGAAGGGGCAACAACAGAGCATGGAGGCCAGGGTCTTCCCCTGATGTTGTCTCCTGGCACTGGGATTCAGAAGTTTACTGCCTCTGAATGTGGAGGTTCCCTTTAGTCACTATGGCTAGTAGTCATTGATAGACTTCTCCTCCATGAATCAAATGGCACTTTTTAATCACTCATTGTGTTGAATCATTCTTAAATAGCTATCATGAGGTTCCTTGACATCTGAATCCCTGACAGAGTTCCACAGATGAGACTAAGAGGAGTCCAGTACCTTAAAGGTACCTTAAAGACTAACAACATTTATTCCAGCACAAGTTCTTGTGTCAGAACTCCCTTCATTGGATGCATTGGAGTGTAAATCCATCAGGCCAAATTATATATGAAATGGAAATGAAGCGGGATGCTACAAAGAGTAGATCCATTCCAAAAAGTAATCTGTTCACTCTGGATTCTTTGGATTGGATCTTGTTTTGAATCAACTTTTCTTAGTCTTGAACTGCCACTGGTCTCTCTTTCATTCTGTTGTTACAGACTAATAACTACCCATCTGGAGTTATCATAGATGAGATAACAATTCTATTTGTTTTAAATCTTTTGATTATAGTACATGTTTCCAACTAGACGTTTATTATTAAAAGATTTATATATCTCCTTTCCTCATGGTGGCTTGATTCATACCACAGTTCTTGACTGATTATCACTGGTGTTTTTGCTAATATGGTATTTGTACTGTGACATCAACATCTTGAGATGTTTCTCTAGAGCAGGGATAGCCATGGGAATGATCTTTTATCTGTCATTATAGCCCATATTTATGGCTGACTCTCTTGTCAAGTAAGGCCCTGCTTTGCAAGATAAGAACCTATGAATGTTGCTTCCTTTTGCAAACACGCTAATATTGACATCATAGAAACCAGTACCATAATTAGTCATAGTTTCTAAAAAGTCTGAAGGTCAAAGTTTTGCAGCTGGCCCGTGTTTCATTAATTTTTTTGTATTTATTTTATTTGAAATCTCTTCCACTAAGGAACAGCAAAAATTTTGAAAAAAAGAAAAACCCATAAATATTCACATGAATAAATTCAGATGAATGAACTAGTGTCAACATAGCTAGGTCTGAATGGTACGCAGTGCATAAAGATATGATTTGTATTTTGCAGGAAAACAAAGAATAGATTTAAATAATAATTCCAACTCAACCTCTAATACTGAATTTTTGTTGAATATAGCTTTCCCAGAGAGGCTATTAATCACGGGCTTTGTCTTTTGGGGTTTGTTGAAGAGTGCCACTGATTTGGTGGCAGTTTAGTATCCCCAAATTATGGCCTGCTCTACGTTGGTTCTAATGTACATCAGGCAGTCCCATCATTGTTATGGTAACTATGGAGTCCTAGGCTGCCCTAGACATGAGCTTGTATCCAGCCAACTAACCTGCTTGTGAAAAGGGAAAGAAGAATCTCCAAATATTTCCCCGCCCAGAGCTGGCAACCCTAGATACAGGACTAATTTGAAGCTACAACAACAGTTTTAATAAACATGTGGTAACTCAGATATTACTGGAAACATATTCTGAAAAGCATGAAGACATTCCTGTAGAGATACAGATCTTGAAGACTTCACTATCTTTTCAGGCTTTAAAGTAAATGTTTTAATTTTTTTTATTTTTAATGCATCATAAAGTTTGGTTTGTGCTTTTCCTTCACAGGCATCAAAGTATTACTTATTAGTTTGTTTGTTTGTTTAGTTTGTATCCTGTCCTCCCTGCCAAAGCAGGCTCAGGGCGGATTACAGGATAAACGGCTTACAGGATAAAAAACTGTACTTGTTTCCCTGTAAAATTGTAATGCATTTTTCTTTCATTGCCTCTGAAAGCTCAAAACGTTCATCTTTTGCTTTCACATTAAATCCCTCTATACAACAGACAGCTGCTGTCCATGTTTACCTTAAGCATGAATTCTGTTTTGCTTTGCAACAGTAGACCAGACCAGCCACTCCCCTGGAATCAGCCCTATCTGTTGTGCAAATCAGAGAAGCTAGTGAAATATCCTGTAAGAAACATGCTAATGTCTTAATTTGCATTGTTGTAATGGCTAAAGGATCTGGAAAAGTTTCTATTTCATACTAACAGGAAAATATGTAAGATGTTGTTATTCTCCTATCAAATATTTTTCTGAATTGTAACTAGGAAGAAAAGCAAAGTCTGGAATTTTACAGTCTATGCAGTACTTTTGGGAAATGTATTAACTATTTATTGAGGGGAAATAATTTCTGGATCTCACGAAATCTGGACAATCTTCCCCTAACTATAACCCTGCTAATATCTTATAAATAGTGAGACAAGAACACAGGATAGGAAAGACAACAAACTTAGTATTTCTCTTGTATTTACAAACACTTGTTATTATTTACTTCTAGCCTTATCTTCCTTAGGAAAATCTGAGCATGACTTATGTGCAGCTCCCAGTTGTCTCCCATCCAGGCACTGAGCTGAATCTCCCACCCCTTTATACTAAATAATACTATAGAACTGAGTGCTCCCAGTACATACATCAATGTACCAACGCAAATCTCACTTGATTTACCATTGTAGGCTACAGATTTTGGAAATACTACTAGATCAATCCTGTGCTTAGGTTGGGGGGGGGAATATGCAAATGCCTCACCACACTGTAGTATTCAAAGGACATTGAACGCAGTACTATTACAACAGATTTGGGGGCACATACAATAAGGCTAGTTTTCAAGACAGAGATGTTAGAAACATTCAGCACTTCCTCATCCCAGCAACAGCACATTTTTCTTTTTTGAGGACTGGCCATTCCAGTCTAGATTATGGATGCATGAACCTGTACATTTTCATTTTCATTTTTATTTTTGCATTTCTTTAATGTTGAAGGACCCCTGCATCATCCCTCCTTGACCTCCTTTTGCTAAGGGTGCTAGGAATTCTGTTGGACGACCTGTCCTCTCTTCACATGTTACTATTCCCAGGATACCTTGAGTGACAAAATGTCTTTTAAATCAATTTAAGCCTGGTGCAGATCTGTCCCTAATATGAAAGCTGGGTTTACTGACACTGGTTTTAAGTGTGATTTTTGTACGGTTAGACTGCTAGGCTAAGTCTGTAGCAAGCAATGGAAGTTAAAACTAGCCAGCTGTAATGTTCACGGGGTGACCTTGTGTCAGTCAACTGTCTCTAAGGTTAATCTACATTCCCAGGTTGTTTTGAGGATAAATGAATATCAGGACAACCTGAACTCCTTGAGGCAGACAATACAGCCTTTGCAATCTACACATTCAATCTTACCTATAGGTATAATTACCACGAAGACGCCAGTTTCATCCCGTTTTCCAGTCATGTAATTGTAAGCACTGCACCTGTATTCTTCTGCTTTCTGTGTCACTTTTTCAGATGCAACTTCCAGGTACCTTCCATGTGTAATGACATGTGTGGAGTTCTCTGATTTCCGGATCCATGAATAAGTATTTGGTGGATTGGAATCCGCTGAGCAATAAAACTGGACTGCTTCGCCTTTATCAAATGTAAACACCTTCCCTATTTTCTGACCTTTCTCAGAATTCACTGTAAGTCCATAGGGTCCATCTGCATGAAAACAGAGATACTGGTGAAAAATAAAATAAAACCAAACAAATAATTTGCTTCATGTCAGATTTTCCACTTATTATCAAACTTCTCTTTCATACACTACTATTCTGCTGATCTTTGCTTGAATATGTATAAAATGTCAGTACGCTGTCAGTGCATCCCAAGCATTTCTCTTTGGAAATATGGGAGATACAGGAATACCATATGAACTATGATTGTGGGTGAAGGAAGTAAGAGGCAGTCTCTCCCTGTTTCTCATTTCTGTTCTTTCTCAAGGAACTTAATATTCACCAGTGATATGGAGAGTCCAGAGATGGGTACCTCAGCATTTTGTCTGGGTGGCCCAGAACACATACACTTGTGTTAATTTAAGCTCAAAAAGCACAAATTTGTCAGGGGCCACAGTAGAGCTGGATGGACCCTTTCCCCCAACACCATTTCTCTGACCCCCTCCCCCCCACAAGCAGCTATTATGTAAAAAAGACAGAAACATGTAACTGGATCACCACCACCACTTGTTCAAATAGCATATGGGGGATTATGTTAAAAAAAATCACAAGGGGAAGGCTTAACACTTCTCTGCCAGTACCCCACACCTGATTCAGAAGAGATCCCAGATCCCAGGCATCACAGGTAGCTTTATGTCAGGCAGTGTAAGAGCACCCTTTGAACGGTGCGATCTTAGTGAACTGCATCATTCTCCTTTCCTTGAGGAAACACATAGGCATTTAGGCTGCAGGCCTAAAAAACACACACCTTTTGTATAAGCTCCAGTGCATAAAATGGGACTTACTTCTGGGTAAACGTGTTTAGGATTACACTGTGATTTGCCTAGTAACTTTACTTGCATACAGAGGTCTGTCCCATCTACATCTAGTATGAGAAATTTCTTCTGCTGCCATCTACTTCCCTAAAGGGTAGGCGGTACTATAGACACCTTACAGGGTACTAAAGACTGTAGTGACTGGAACACCTGAATATGTAGAGAAGTGAAGGAAACAAAGCACCATCAGTCCATCCCCTCCCTAACAACACATCCTTCCAGCTCCCTAAGGCTACTTCTTGACAGCCAATTGACAAAATCCAGGCAGGGGTCAGATGCAAAATTCCAAAAACCACTCTGCCTTTAGCCCCCACTATGGTAGGAAGTTCTAGAAACATCAGTGTCCATTAAGCAAATGTCTTTAGCAATGAAGGTGTACTGGTCTAGCAAGATGGTCATAATTTCATTCAGCATAATGGATCACAATGGCTACATTATGAAAAATTGTACAAACCTGGAAAATGGCTTTCTAAAGAAGGGTGGAACACTTCTGTTTACACAGTAAGGTAAATTACCTAAGATTCTTATTTGCAGGGGAAAAAAATCTGTAAATTAGTTTTGGAGTAGCTCTAGGTAAATAGAGATTACAGCACTCGCAGCTGGGTATTTATTTGCTGAACAATCACACAGTAGAATAGAACCTCAGAGATATACACTCAGCGGTGATCCTACTCTCTCTATGGCTACTCTCTCTATACATGGCCAGACATAAGCAATGTGAATTGATCTGGTCATGTATCAAATCAACCAAGGCCTGAGGATATCTGGGGCTGGGACTTAGCTGAATTACCATAGAACAGAAAAGAAGTGTGCAGCACTGGCCTGTGTCATTAGCAGGCAGTATGAACCCCCTGTACTAGCCAAACCTGGCTGGGATGAATACCACTGGCATTCTTGCCTTGCTAACAGAACACTTCCTTCCCCTGGCTGTATTTTAGCTGCCAGTGGTTAAGTGCATGGACTCTAATCTGGGAGAACCAGGTTTGATTCCCCACGCCTCCATGTGCAGCTGCTGGATGACCTTGGGCAAGCCATAGTTCTGTCAGAGCTGTCCTTGAAAGAACAGTTCTTGAAAGAGCTCTCTCAGCCCCACCTACTTCACAGGGTGTCTGTTGTGGGGAGGGGAAGGGAAAAGAGTTTGTAAGCCGCTCTGAGAATCTGAGTGAAGGGCAGGGTATTAATCCAATCTCTTCTTCTATATAACCTTGTCCATTTTATCTGGCGTGCTGCCATATTTTTCTGAGCCTCAGGCCATGCTCTTTATAAGTTTGACATCATTACCTCAGGTAAGAAAGGGATAGTTTCGATTTTCCTTTAGAGGTTTTTTGGGTCACAACTCCTAAATCTGTTGGAAGCTGAGCATAAGATTGCATGTATTAGCACCTCCCTTAAAACCGTACTACTGTTGGGGCCCGGCCAAGTCCTTTTTTCTCCCCCTTACAAAGTTTCATAACCTTTTTAACCTTGGGTCATCTCATGTAAGGGGGGGTACCTGGTTTTTTCAAGACTTGTGTTCTTAGTTTTGAATAACAATATAGCAACAGATGAGATGGCAACTTAGTCTCAAAACTTGTTATTTTCTCTGAGTCCTGAACTGCCAGAAGGGAAGGTTCGGATTAACTGCTGAACTCAGACAACCTACTTAGAATGTCGGCTTTGGCTGCGCAGTCACTCTGGCAGGCTAATTTGTTCTTCTGAGTTTTGCGCTGATCTCTTTCTGTACGAAATGCATTAACAGTGTAGTACATTTGTTCTTCAATTACTAGACAAATAGAAAGTAGTCCTGATAAAAGCATCAGTTAAAAGCAATGTTTATTTTTCCAAATAAAAAGCATTTAGGTTTAAGGACGTGTTTGGTATAATTCTCTCAGACCCATCTCTTTCCCAGTATCGTTCTCAGCAGACTGAACCTTTTCACTTACTAAAACCTATTTACTAAATGGCTTGTAAATTAATAAATCACCACTTCTTAGCAACAATTTACTTCTCACTGGGAACATGACCAATTGCTCCTGTCACCATGTAATGGTTATCCATCTTGGCTCCAAACAGATGGCAAGTATTGACTGTGAGTGACCTTTATTATTACTGTAACTCTCTTGGCAGAGATGGCATATGGCATATGCAGAGCCTGAAGCCTGCACTGGGTTCTTATTGAGAGAAGAAGGAGCTGGAAAACAGGATTGCTGCATACAAGTTTAGATTGAATTATGTGACTTGAAAGTAAAATCTAGCCGATGAGATCATTGTTGCTGCTGCTGACTTCCATGCTGTTAACTTTGCTGGTTTCTAACCATTGGTTCCATGTTTGAGATCTGTGTTACTGGAGAAACAAGATAGATTGTATTTTGTAACTAATATGCCACAGTGTTTATATCAGCTGTCTTTCTTATTACAAAATACCCAGTATGGAAAATCACAAATTACCACCTATGTTTGTAGAGAGATCCATCCCCATGCTGTGCCAATGGTCCTTGGCTTGTTCCCGATAATGTTGTGGCCATTTTTCTTCCTGGTTTACTACACTGTTACAGGCTGTCTTTGGTGAGGGCACCTCCACCCAAACTGCTGTTCATATCTGGCATGCCAAAGAACTGTATCTACAGGTCATTCCCTATGCTGTGTTGGCAGTTTTCATATTTGGAGAGAAACATATTTTGAATGCTCACTCTCTCTCTCACACACACACAAACAGGAAATTGCCTCAAACTGCAGAGTTACATTTTCTCCCACTTGTCCTTCACAACTCAGAGCAGTATTTTAGTCTCACAACAACCCTGTGGGATGAGTAAAGCTAAATCGCTGATTTCCCAAAAGGGCCCAGTGAATTTCAGAACTTCACCGTGGATTCCCCATAACCGAGCCTGACATTCTAGTTTCAGCACCATACTCAGCCCTTAACTTTCAAAGCATTCCATACACTCCCCCCCATTTCATACATGCTGCTAAGTGGGATGTTCACTGGCCAGTCATAACCAATTAAAGTGCACAAACTAAAGGGCAACCTAGGAATATTACTGGCTATGAACACATGAATCACAAACCGGAATTCAGACTGCTGGGAGAAACATCAACAACCTCAGATATGCAGAATGGCAGAAAGTGAAGAGGATCTAAAGAGCAGAGCACAAAAGTTGGCTTGAAACTCAACATCCAAAAAACTAAGATCCAGCATCCAGCCCCATCACTCCTTGGCAAATAGAAGGGGAAGTCAGGGAAGCAATAACAAACTTCATGTTCCTAGAATCCAAGATCACTGCAGACAGTGACTGCAGCCATGAAATTAAAAGATGCCTGCTCCTTGGGAGGAAAGCGATGGCAAACCTAGACAACATAATAATAAAAAGTGGAGACATTACCCTCCCAACAAAAGTCCATATGGTTAAAGCAATGGTATTCCCAGTAGTAATGTATGGCTGTGAGAGTTGGACTATAAGGAAGGCTGAGCGCTCTTTTGAATTATGGTGCTGGAGAAGACTCTTGAGAGTCCCTTGGACTGCATGGAGATTGAATCAGTCAATCCTAAAAGAAATCAACCCTGACTGTTCCCTGGAAGGCCAGATACTGAAGCTCAAATACTTTGGCCACCAAATAAGAAGGGAGCACTCACTGGAGAAGACCCTGATACTGGGAAAGACTGAAGGAAAAAAAAAGAGGGGGTTGTCAAAGGATGAGATGGTTAGACAGTGTTATCGATGCAACAAACATGAAATTAAGCAAACTCTGGAGGACGGCGGAAGACAGGAGGGCCTGGCGTGATATGGTCCGTGGGGCCGCGAAGAGTCGGACTCGACTGTGCAACTGAACAACAACAACATGAACACATGAAACTGCCTTATCCTGAGTCAAATCACTGATCTATCAAGGTCATTATATCTGCTCTGACAGGCAACAGCTCTCCAGGGTCTCAAGTAGAGATGTTTCACACGTGTTATCTGATACTTTTACTTGGAGATGCCAGGGATTGAACCTGGAAACTTATGTATGTGAAGCAGACTTCTGCTACTAAGCCACAACCAGTGTTCCCTCTAAGCTGAGTTCGTGTGAGCTAGTTCACAGTTTTTTAGCTTCCGGCTCACACATTTTTGTCTTAGCTCAGGAAAGATGGCTCCAGAGCAGACTAATTTATGTAGTAGCCAAATTGCTCACTCACAACTTTAATGCCAGGAGCTCACAAAGTAGAATTTTTGCTCACAAGACTCCACAGCTGAGAGGGAACATTGGCCGCAACCCCACAGATTTATTATTGAAAGTATCATCTGGAATTGAAGGTTTCAAATGCATGTGGTCCATTAATTTGAAACTGATCATAAATGTGGGGTTGAACTGATAAAAACTTCATTGAAATAAGTTGGATTTCTGCATATGATAATGGCAAGTCCATCCGTACAATTATAATTCTTTTACTGTATCAGTTAAGGCTTATCTATCTTGTTTCTTTGCTTTTTGTTATTTAATTTCTAAGCTTCATATCTGCTTAAATTCACCAGTTTTATTATGCTATTTTGGGATCTGTTTCAAACTCCTTTAGAAAACAAATCTTCCTTAAAGAGTGGGTTGACCAAACCAGTTGCTTAAAACTAGATTAAGCAAAGTGATTTTTCATAGCCCTTTGTCTTGCTCAGATCCCTCCAGACTCCAGAATACTGCACAGTCCTAACATTATTCCTAACCAAGCAGAGGCTGTCATAATTTTTGCCATGTTGTTTCCAGTCAAATGTGGATCCAGATTATGCAAATACTTTCCTATGGTATGGTTACCATATTTCAAAAAGAGGACATATTTTATTTATTTATTTATTTATTTATTTATTTATTTATTTATTGTTTCAACTTGTGTCCCGCCTTGCTGGACAAGCTGGCTCCAGGCAACTTACAGATATTAAAATACAGTAAAAGCAAATACAACAAAATTCATATAAACTACATAAAATTCTAACAGAGAATACAGTAGATGGCGGCATTAATTAAACAATCCCTTAAATAAGAGGTGGTATCCAATAGTATATCACCACAGGGCCATGATGTATTCCAGTGGCTCACTTATCAGTGGCAGCTCCTAATCGAAAGCCTGGTGGCAGAGCTCCATTTTGCAGGCCCTGCAGAACTGTAAAAGGTCCCACAGGGCCCTGATGTTCTCTGGGAGCTTGTTTCACCAGTATGGAGCTGCCACTGAAAAGGCCCTGGCTCTAGTAATGGTCAGCCTGGCATCTTTCGGGCGAGGGAGAGTCAGGCGTTGTTGCATCCCTGACCTCAGTGCTCTCTGGGGCACGTATGGGGAAAGACGGTCCCTCAGGTAGTCAGGTCCCAGACTATATAGGGCTTTAAACATCAAAACCAGCACCTTGAAATGAATCCGGTAAGCTATTGGCAGCCAATGCAATGCCTTCAGCACAGGATGGATGTGGTCCCATCTTGAGAGACCCATCAACAGCCTGGCTGCCGTATTTGCATTAGCTGCAGCTTCTGAATCTGAGACAAGGGCAGCCCCGTGTAGAGAGTGTTGCAGTAGTCTAATCTTGAGGTGACCATAGCATGAATCACTGTTGCCAGGTCATTGCGTTCGAGGAAGGGAACCAGCTGCCTAATCAGCCATAGATGGTAAAAGGCTGCCTTGGCAGTGGCTGCTACCTGGGCCTCCATTGTTAAGGCGGCATCCAGGAGCACTCCCAAGCTCCTTACCTTCAGCATTGGCACCAATGGTGCCCCATCTAAGGTTGGTAGTGGGATCCCTACCCCTGGACCACTCGGACTCAAACTCAGGACCTCCGTCTTTGTTGGATTCAATTTCAATCGACTCAATCTAAACCAGCCCACCACGTCCTGAAGCACCCACTCCAGGTCATCTGGAGTAGAGTCGGACTGATCACCCAGCAACAGATATAGCCGGGTGTCATCAGCGTACTGATGACACCCTAGTCTATGCCTCCAGGCAATCTGGGCAAGGAGGCGCATGTAGATGTTCAATAACACTGGGGACAGGTCCACGCCTTGAGAGACCCCGCAGAGTAGTAGATACCTCTGGGAAGTCTGTTCCCCTAATGCCACCCTCTGTCCCCGAACTTGGAGGAAGGAGATGAGCCATTGCAAGGCAAGCCCCTGGATCCCAGTGTTGGTGAGGTGGTGGATCAGAAACTGATAGTTGACTGTGTTGAACGCCACTGACAGGTCCAACAACAACAGCACTGCCATACCATCTCAATCCAGATGCCTTCGGAGGTAATCTTTGAGGGCGACCAGTGCTGTCTCCATCCCATGGCCTGGCCAGAAGCCGGACTGGAACGGTTCTAGCATGGGAGTCATAAAGCTCTGCAATTGAATTACCGCCGCTCTCTCAAGTAATTTGCCCCAATAGGACAAATTGGAAACCCACCAGCCAGAGACCAAGAGACTACTTGGTCTCACTGACTACTTCAAACAACAATATCTCATTTTAAATACCCCTACTATTTAAGCTGAAGCTTGCCTCCACTGGGGGACTATAGGGCAAAGCAGGTTCAGCCTCCCAACCCAAAAAGAGGACATTTTCATCAGGTTTTTTTTTTTTTAAAGACCACCCAAAAGAGGACAGACACCAAAAAAGGAGGACATCTGGTAACCCTATCTATGGACAATCTCACTGATGTAACAGGTGGAAACTTAAGCAAATATAAATCCTAGAAATAATACATTATCATAACATGAAGTTTCTCTTCAGGGATTCGCCAGGTCTCCTCAGGAGTAGGCCTTCTGCCGTCATGGATCTTCAGTCTAATGGTAGACATTTCTGTTTGGTGCCAAAGACTAATCAGTTGCCTACATGACACTGATTGTCACCCTCATCCTCTCAAATCAACGAATGTACCCAACAATAGAAATATGCAACTATAATAAACATCTCATCTACTCACAGTATATTGTTGGCGTGATCACATCACTCTGCATGGCACTGACAGCATTCTTGGCTAAACAGCTGTAATTACCAATGGCTTCTTTAACAACAGGGACAATTGACAGTGTGTCACGGTTTGCAGACAAAGAGTAGTTGGTGCTGGCTACAATGGGATTTCCATTTTTCATCCACTGGAAGATAACCCGTGTGCCGTTTCTCACAGTACATTTCAAAGTAATGTTCCCCTTGTATTCCACAACTCCAGCAGAAGGTTCAGTGTATACCACTGGTTTTGAGACAGGAACTGTGATAGAAGAGAGATAATTATTTATTTATTAGTTGCATTTATTTATTAGTTCAATTTATACCCCACCCTCCCCGCCAAGGCAGATAAGAAGTTATGTCCAAGATATTTCTATTTACTCTAGACCATTTGTAATTCAGTGGACTTATTCCAAATGGAGCGTATTCCCAGAAACCTGTTCTTAGAATTGCAGCCTATATCACTTGAAACTGTGGCAAGGTGTATCACTGTTAAATGCTCTCTGATGTAAAGAACTGAGACAAGCAAAAAATAGCATGAGAGGAACGGTTTCTATCCTAGACTTGATTTTACTGCACTAATTTTACGCTTTCAGGGAACATTAATAATGTAACTCCCTCATACCTGCAGTCTGAAACAATACATGACACTGCCATTTTATTCTTATTTCCTGAAAGAGAAAAATGTCCCCTCATTCATCTGCATGTATAGACCAGACTGCACAAAAGTTGCCTGGTACGATGCTACTAGTAGGGTTGCCAGGTCCTTTTCTTCTGCCAGCAGGGGATGGGAGGGAGCTTCCCGGGAGTGGAAGGGGGTGGGACAATGTTGCTGTGTGCGATGTTCCTGGTGTGATGACATCACCATAGAATTTTGCCTAAAATACCCAGAGCAACGTCAGGGGATGTCATGCCTGGCCATGGCTGTTGGAGGTAGGGCTTCCCCCCACCGGCCAGCTGGCCAGTGGTGGGTTGGAGCCCATGAAATGAGGGGATCCCCCACTCCCACCTGGGGGCTGGCAACCCTAACTACTAGTGAAATGAAAGTTTTCACAATAGATGCAATCGTATTTAGAACATTAGATTCCAAAAGACAGTCAAGAGACTGGTTTGCCTACCAGACCCTTTTCTTTCAGAAACATTACGTCAGGGTTGAGGACTACAAGAATCATGCAAACGTCTCTTCCTTTGAGAACTCAAGATCATACTGACTGATGTTTCAGAGAATAAGATAAGGAAGGAAGAAAGACAAGGCAGGTGCTGGTTAGACCACTCGGCCTAGTAGTTTCAAGGCCAAAGAATCCAGAGAGGGGGTTTTGCCTAGACATTCCATCTTATTAGTGCAAGGACCCATAGGTGGGAGAAGGTGCTTACTTAATTAGGCCATGTACAACTGAAGAGTAAATGGTATTATGATGACTGTACACCTGATTGGTTTAGGTCACCTGCTTAGCAACATACCTGATTGGTCAAGTTACATCATTCGCCATGCATTTGATTGGTCAACTAAAAAATCATGCCAACATGGGTTGTTTGGCATAAAGGAAGGCCTTTCATTTCTAGTTTTGCCCTTTGTCTATATTATATCTGTTTCTTGATGAGGTGGGCTTTGCTGGCCAGACGCCTGCTTTGGACTTTGGAACTCTCTTGGAATCAGTCCTGTAACTTGTGGATTTGGAGAACCAATAATTGTAAATGTGCTTAGGTTAAATATTGAGCTTTTATTATTCTATCAGGATCTCAGCTAGCCTCTCTCCTTAGTTCAGTTATAGTTTTTGGCTCCTCAACCTCAGATGATGATGACATCCAATCAGAACACGTTCTCAGGAGAAGCCTCTAGAAAATTACCTCATCACCTTTGACTCTCCTCCCCTCACCCTACGGGCCACAGGCCCCCATGGGAAGCAAATCACACCACTTTCATCTCTGGCCTTGAAGATGATAAGGCCAAGAGTCATATTAGTAACACCTACAAGATGGACCAGACCCACTTATATTCACATTAACCCATGAGGGGGAGGTCAGGGATATTTTGCCTCACAGAGATTCAGTCCCTTGGTCTCTGGCTGGTGAATTAGTTAAGGGGGCTGGTGGTAGCATGTTACCCTGAAGTTGTGGGGATTCACACTCCAGAACTTTGTGGTTTTGCATTTGACCAACCTGTCACACCTTAAGGAACTCTATAACTTTTGACAAAGATGGTGCTACTTACCGTCAACAGTAACGTGAATATTTTCACTTGCTGATATTGTCCTATTTCCAGCTATATTGATTCTAACAGTATAATTGCCTTCATCGCTAAAGTGTAAAGACTTTATCAGCAGTGATGCATTTGGAGGTGTAAATATAAATTTGTGCTGATATTCCAAGTCTGAAACTACTGCCTGATTTCCAAACATAAGAAGCGATACGGTCCGCGTTGATGGCCCTTCAAACATCCATGTTATCTGAATATCAGAAACTGTCACGTTGAAATGATACCCAACTGATAGTTGGAGTGGCTGCCCTTCAATGCCATGGATTGTATGTGATGGTACTGTTAGCTTTAATGCAGAACAAACACCTGAAAAAGTTAAGAAGCCATTGAAGTGGGAAAGATTTCAATTGCAAATGAGCAGAACACCGTATGTTTTACACACCATTGCGATAAGCAGTTCCTAAAAATGCTGTGACTGCCAATATTTTAAGAATCAGTTTGGCCCACAGTCATTACACGCAAGAAGCTGACATGCTGAATCAGACGACTGGTCCCTCAAGATGAGTACTGTCAGTTCAGCATGGCAGCAGCATCCCAGGGTATCAAGCAGAGGTCTTTCATGCCACCTACCACCTGATCATTTTAGCTGGAGATGCTGGGAACTGAACCTGGGACCTTCTGCTTGCTGAACTGATGCCTGTGTCCTGTTTTGACAAAACATTAGGATTGTTATAGTTCAAAACCTGATTTAATGGCTGTTCCAAATTTTCCCAACCTGACCCCCTTTTTTCCAGGGTTAAGGAAAGTTTGTAAGACCATAGGAGGTGGTGGTATCTATAAGCGTGGACAGCTTAAAGAGGGAATTAGATAAGCATATGGAGCAGAAATCCATCAGTGGCTATTAGCCACAAGGGATAGATAGGAACTCTCAGGCTGGGGGAGCAATAGTGCTTGGTGCTTGGGGGGGCAACAGTGGGAGGGCTTCTAGTGTCTTGGCCCCTCTGGTGGACCTCCTGATGGCATCTGGTATTTTTGGCCACTGTGTGACAGAGTGTTGGACTAGATGGGCCATTGGCCTGATCCAACATTGGCTTCTCTTATGTTCTTATGACTGTTCTTTCCTAATAAGCCCAAGGCTGGGTTTTTAATACTTGTTAAAGTTGATATGATTATCCAGAATCTCAGTTTACAGGCAGAGCAGGATTTATAACTGTTGGGGCTGGATAGAAATATTTTCAATATATGCACAATCATCGTAACAGGAACCCATGGGTGGGTATGCATGTGCCCTATACGTGTCTGCCTCTAGTGAAACAGGCCACCCATGACTTGAGGCTTATGGTCAAAACATATGGTTCTGTGCAGCATTTGGTATTGTTTAAACCTTGTCTGGTTAGACCCATGGAATCCTTCCAAACAAAGAACAGTTGAAAAATAATGCTTTTGTTTTTGCTGTCAGTTGGGGTGGAGCTGCCTGTAGGGGATGTAAAGTTGTACCTTCTGAGTATGATCTGATGATTTATTCAGATGTAATCAATGTGGAAAGACTTCTATACAGCCAGAAGGAAGCAGGAATTAGGGAAGTTGCTGACGTACAGCTAAGCAGCCTTTGTCTATTTATGTTTTATAGAGAATAACTTTAGATTTATTGTGGCTCTTCCATAATAGGTTTTAAAATATGGTTAAAATATCATCAGAAATAGTAGTTTGAGAGCTATATTAGAAGGTAGAGTGCATATGTCAATTTAAAAAATGCAGAAATCCAATATTTCATTTAATTCACATAAGTCTCTGTTTCTGATGACTGTGCCAATTTGCAGCAACATATGAGAGAATACAGACTAGAGGGTGCGTTCAGACGGGCAGCTAATCCTGCCATTAGCCCGGCTCTAATTTTATCCTGATTTCTTAAATCCATCGTTGCACGACCAGACAGCCCCCCATGAATCATCTTACTGTGTGCTGCTTCTGCTGTGGATTGTCCAGATGGCATCCACTGAAGGAGGCATGCGCGGTGTTTTTTTTTTTTTAAGAAAGTTTGCGCAAGCGCATAGGTGTGACATCGCATCCTTCTTTCTCCGCCCACGTCAGACCATCCTGAACGGGTGCCATTTTTTAATTGCACGCTGTAATGATCAGACGGGGGAAAGTCCCTGAATGGCCCATTGGGAACCGAAAACTCCAGTTTTAAAGTACCACCTTTTTAATACGGCTCCAAAGCACGGCAAAACGGGATGCTCACGGATGAGGTACGTTTCCCAGATGTTGCTGTCTGGAAATTACATTTAAATCTGCCAGGCACTCATGCATGGCGCAGATCTAAAGAGCCGTCTGAAAGCACCCAGAGCCTATCAACTTCCATTGACTTCAGTAGGATCTTTAGTACTGATTACACAGTGCTACCCTAACCAGAGTTACACCCTTCGAGGCCCATTGACTCTTACTGAAATAACAAAAGCTGGAATGTTAAGCCCATATGTCACTCCTCAAAGACTGAGCTCTCCTTACTTTACTGTCAGTATAGGATGCCTGTAAAATAAGACCTTTTGTCTACCTAGTTTTCTACAGATGTTTCCTGCCTACCAGGAGCTCTTCTTTGTGCTTCCTCTATAGCGTTCCGTGCGCCTTGGTGTTTAGTCATGCCGGCCACATGACCACGGAAACGTCTTCGGACAGCGCTGGCTCTTCGGCTTTGAAACGGAGATGAGCACCGCAACCCTAGAGTCGGATTCGACTGGCTTTCGAGCAAGGGAACCTCTACCTTTACCTTTTATAGAGCTCACAGTCCCCATTTCTAATCTCATCTCAGTCATGACTGGGCTGGGTCCCCTCCTTACTACAGCTTGTGCCCCATGTGGCTGTTGTCCATGTAGGTCTCATGAGGTCTTTTTGGAAGTGAAAGAGGATCACCTTCTCTCTGTGTTACCAGCAGCAAACCTGGCTGGAGCCATCCCACTGGGTGGTCTTACGGAAGCAATTCTCTCGCAGCCCCTATCCCGTCTGTATCAGGATGATACAAAGATTGGCTCACCTTACATGGGTGTTGTAATGATTATTGCAGTCTTGTATTTGATGTTAAGATTTGTTTAGGAAAAGCCCTCTGCTTTCTTTTGCCTCAAATCCATATTTTTTTACCAAAGCAAGCTGAACAGAATCAGATCAGGGATTTCAATATATTTGCTTCATTTGTACTCTGCCTTTCTCCCCAATAGGAATCCAAAGTAGCTTACACCGTTCTCCTACCCTCCATTTGATCCTCACAATAGCACTAGGAGGTAGGTCAACAGTCTGTGACTGGCCCAGGGTCACCCAGCAAACTTCCATGGTAGAGATTCGAACCAGAGTCTCACAGATCCTGGTCTGAGAATGTATATACAACCACAATACCACAGCCTTTGGCATGTCAACTACCTGTTTTTTAAAAACCAGTTTAAAGGCCAGCAAGTCTCTGAACTGTGAAAATATAGCTATGGAGAAAGTTTGCTTACACGTTTCTTACCCCAATGATCTCTTGAGGTCAGTTTCTCTGTGTTGTGTATGAACAGGCCAGATTTTATCAAAGTGACCTCCAAGTGGAGCTCAGACTGCTTTCTGCTTCTGTATCTGCTTTTAAATGTTAGTAACCACAACACCACCTTTGTTGACTGGAAACATTAGGCAGCTTTTGTTTAAATAAAAAAGTGACATCATATTTTGTGTCTCATGCATAAACGAAAAAAGCTCCATGGTTCCTTTTTTATTTTCAAGGCATTTCAGAGCGTGTCTCAGAAGCCTGATCTTAATTTTCCACTGTTTTACATTTTTATCACCATTTATTTCCAAGCAGAGTAGCTCCTCAACGAATTGGGCTAGAGGTGTACTTAAAAAAGAAAGGTGAGAATCCAGAGGAACTAGTAGATCCCAGCAACCAGTTACTATAATATCACTGCAGTATTCTGCAACAGCAATTATTGATTTTGTTAAGCTAGTGAAAAGCTCTCCACTGGTACGACAGGGAAAATGGCAGCTGTGAAGGACTGATGGAAAGCGAATGGTACTAACACAGATGGGACCTTAAAAATATATATACCTTCCCGTGCAGGAGAAAAACATATATATGGATGTAGCCTTATTCTGTCAGGAGTTTAAAACACTATACGAGTTTTTATATAAGAAAACATCTAAGAAAGCACTTTATTGTACACTATATCTTAGCGATGAAGCAAGATCCACCTACTGAAATGTTCCTGGCTATGCTGTCAAAATCTCAAGGCTAGACTACTGCAGCAGCGCACTGACTAAAGGGCTTAACTTGGTTACTGTTTTGAAGTTCTGCATCAAGACTAGGTGGGCGGTGGACAACTGAAGCATTCAAAATGGCTGCATCAGTATCAGTATCTGTACTTGCTAGTTGTAACATTTTAGGCACAATTCAAGTTTCTCATTCTAGCCCATTAATTCCTGAACAGAATCATGACAATATATATCAGGGTCTTATTAGCATCCCCAAAAGTGACTCAGGATCATTTCCTCCATGTTCCATCTATTATTTAGCTCTGGTGGTAGTAAGACACTGGTCGTCTGCATTGTCATTCAGGGTGAAATCAATGACCTGGTATGTATATCTTAAAATTGGCTGAGACTGGAACAATTGCCATGAGTGGATTGGCTAGGACATCCTCCAAGAATGCAAGAAACCTGGTCTTTACCACAAGGATCAAGGAAAAGTCTTAGGGTGTCACCAGCCACACAATCTCCCCATTTTCCTCCCTTCTTATTGAGGATGGGAGACTGAGAGCAGGGATGGGAGATTCCCCAGTGCCACTGGGCACATAGTAAGCCTACAGCGTAGTCAACTGTAGATTGGGGTTGGTTGACTGGATGATCCTCTCATGCTGATCTGTGCAGTTTCCCATCATGTGAGGCACTTAGCTGTAAAAGCTTCCCCCCTATAGGGTAGGTATTTGAACCTGGGTCTCCCAGATCCCTATCCAACACTTTAACTACTACACCATCTGGCCCTTCCTGTTACAGGCTAATTTAAGCCATAACTGATTGCAGCAAACCTTAACAGCCAGAAATTATTCACAAACGGATCTTTCTAGGGGGATAAAAATAAAAAGGAGTCTTGTGACACCTTAAAGACTAATAGATTTATTGAAGAATCAGCCTTCATGGGCTACAGTTTAGTTCTTCAGGTTCGTGAAGTGAACTCTCACTCAACAGAATTCTCAGTAACTCCACAGCAGCACTAATAATAGAAACACGCACTCAAACACTGTTATTGAAGATTAATGTTCGCGATTTTCACGACGCTTTATCTATGTGGTAGTTAGGTACTTTTAGACTCCAGGCTTACTGGTGTCATATCTCCTTCCTTTATATGGTAATTTATACCTCAGGCACAAGCCTGCAGCCTGCTTTTGTGATTTTCCTGTTGAGTTTGTGAGTTGGGGCCCTGGACTTCCAACATACAGTCTGGTCTATTTTATTGGAAGCAATTTTGTTCTAATGCTAAATATACATTCTGTTTGTACAAAACAAATTACAATAACTTGAAGAAGGATATACTCAGAAGCCTCTTCTTTAATGAGAGCTACTTCAGAGTAATAAAAAGTATCCCAACCTACTCCCTCCATCCCAGGACATGTTACAAAGTCTTGTTCTGCCCTAATAACAGAACATGGACTAGGAACTACTGTAGAAATGAAGCTATTACCTAGCCAGCCCAAAGAAAAATATTGTGCAATATTTTCCTGGGGCATCTGGGGCTGAACAAACTACTCAGCAGCAGACAGCAAGCTACCCGCAGCTCATGAGCTACCTGTTGCAGACTCCTGACTCAGAATAATATATTATGTTACTACAAACAAGTAGTTTTCTGAAAAGTAATGAAAACGTGAATAGATTTTCAAAAAGGCCATGAAAATATTTACTACACCAACAGTGCAATCCTAAGCAAAGTTACAGCCTTCCAAGTCCATTGGAATAACACTGTTTAGGATTGCACTGTAAAATTACATAGTGCTTTCCTAAGAATATAGAATGTATGCATACACCAGTTAGCTACCTAAATTGCTGCCTATGCACTGATTAATTTTATCACCAATACTAACAGCAGCTTTATTATGATACCCCCTTTTAGGAGAAATTACTCAGGTCTTTAAAATCACAAGTTCCATATAATTTTATATCTGTAAAATTACTGAACATATAGCATTCAAAATTATGAAATAAAATCTTGCATTTGGTGGAAACAGTAGAAGAACACAATAACACATATGAGCTCTTACCTAAAAGCAGAACATAGATTTTGCATCGCAAGTCATAAAATGTTGTGCTAAGGGGCTCCATGTATGCATCCTATCCCATGCAAATGCTTCCTTCTTTTCAGTGCAGTTGGAGCCTGGTCCAGCAGCCGTGGGTTTATTTGCTAGGGAAATCAGCTCTGAGTTAACAGCCCCTACCTTGTCTTGCTTTAGGTGATTTGAATATGTGTATACAAAAGACAGAGGGAGTGGGAACACCTGTTGGATTAGTATTCGACATCTTCATTGCCTTTGACCCTATCATAACTCCCCGCTCCAGTATATTCACAGCAAACACAGAGCATGATAAATGGGGCATACAGTATGAATCACTCAGCACTGATAAAAAATAAATGAGGCTAGACCATGTTCGAGTTATATACGCCTTAATACAGCATACAATGAAACAACTACACAGAAGAATAGCATGGAAATGCCAGACCCCTGTAACATAAACATTAGTTAGAAATTGAAAAATTTGGTTAGATCACTTCAATCTTTTCCAAATGGCACAATATTATTATTCCCTATAATATATTAAAATAGTTTGGTTCTTAGCCAAAATAAAGAAAAAATGAAAACAACAACACTAATTTCAAAAAAAGTGCCTTTCTATGACATATGTCTATTCCAGATGACTGGCTATTTTAATTTGTAGCTTTGATTCACAAAAGTTTATCCTGGAATATATTTTGTTAGTCTTTAACATCCCACTGGACTGTTTTACGTATTTCTATTGTCATACTACTCAGCACAGGGTTTAAAATACAGGGTAATAAGCTCTTCCCCGCCGTCATTAAATCTCACCTAGGTTGTAGTGTTACTAGGAAGCTTGGGAAGGCAATGTACTTTTGATGTTTTTCCTGCTCCCCTAATGAAGATATGATGAGCCCCCTAATGAAGATAATTAAGAGGTAGGCAAGCTTGCCAGCTCTGTCTGAAATAAAGAATTCTGATGCCTAAACAGAGTCTGGGAGACAGGAGCAGGTGTCAGTGGTATTTTGGCAGGGACAAAGCCAGAGCACATTTTGATAGGTCTGGTGGGTGCAGCACAGCTGTTTTTAGGTGAGTCCAGAAAATGGTAACCTCAGATGTATGGTAGGCAGGGGTTCATTTTACCTGCACAATTTTCACTGTACACTTCATTCTTCCTCTGTGGCCAACACACAGGAGATTTGGGCAACTTCAACAACAGGTCCCTTTGTTGTTTCCTAGCTAGGGACCATTCACATAAGGGTTTCCACAACAGGTCATACAGCATACATCCCCCCCCCCAACAATTCAAGCTGGTAAAATGGTTTAGGAAGGAAGGCAATGTCCCTTTTCCACATGTGCTATTGTTCCACCCCAAACTGGGCACCATGCTTGTAGTAACTGAGAAGAACCTGGAACACAAGTCTGACTGTTACACAAGGTAGGGATGCCAAACCCTGTCTAATCCATAAAATGTGAATTAGCATGGGAAACCACAGCTTCAGTACCAAACACATGACAAGTGAGGCTCCATCCGTATGAGCCTTGAGGGAGAAACAGAAACTGGCTCTTGGAGGTGCAAACTACAGCTGTCTTCCCATGCTTTTATCACATGGGGTAGCTACCTCACAATCAGTCTATTCCCTAAATTGCCAAGCTAAAAACCAAACCAAAACAAATTTAAAAACCACCAACAAACAAACAGCTGACAGGTTTAAGCTTTGCTTTTCTAGAAATTAAAAAAGGCCAGGCCATTTTCCCACAGGTTCTAGGTTTTCTGGGTGGCATGGCATCTAGGGATGAAGTTCTTAGGACAGAGGCCAAAGTGAGGCGACTGCATATAGCAATTTTTAGGAGATGTTTAGGAAGAACTCAGCACAAAAGCTAATGATTACTATGCAGAGCTTCTTTTTTTAAAAAAAAGTTGGTTGAGGCGGAGCACTTCTTGACACCCCCCCCCCCAAAGGGAAACAAGGATTAGGATCCATGATTTTGTCTCAGATGGAAATAATTATCTTTTATTATAAGGGTAAATGCTGCCTATTTTAAAGGACAATTTACAGGAGGCCATTTGGGATAGGAATACAATCAACATCTGTGGCTAGCAGTTGCTAGTGAAAATCCATTCTTCCATGTGAAAGACATTACAAATCCAAAACCAACAATGCCACCCAAAGAACACTTTGCTGAGAGTAAGCCCCATTGGACAGATGTGAGCAGGATTTTGAGTAGCCTGTTTAGGATGGCACTGCGAGACTATTGTCCTTATTACTGTGCGATTCAAACGGGAAAGAATCAAAGGGAATCCATGAGACGGGGACAAGCTGTTCCTGTCTCCTCCCGTGGGAAAAGGTCGTCAGGTTTTGCAATGTTTTCGATTTGCGTTAATCACAGCGGTGAGAGAAGAGTTATTCTGTTGTTGGTTGGTCATGAGGGTCGAGAAAGCTGAAGTTTGATTTATTACGTAATCGGTTTGTTTGGGTTTTTTTTGTTTCTGTCAGTTACTCGGATGGTTTTTACGGTCTTCTTGTATTTTATTACTGAACTATTTTCCAGCCCTTCATAATTACAAACTGCTTTGAGCTGTTTGATTCAAATATCATAATACCTTTTACCATCCGTTTATTGACTGACTGATGTCATCATAATTTGTAATCCATTTACAGACAGCATAAGGGGATATTTCAATAAAGGGAACTCAGAGTTTAGCAAAAGAGACGGAAAATTTGCCCTGTTCCACATTTCCAAACTTAGGAACGAGAACCCGAAGCAACTCTCGAGACCATCCTATGTTCAGTTTCGTTTTCGACGCCGAACTAGCGGCTCTGACGTTTCACCTGGCGTGGCCACTCTAGCCAGCGTCTCTTTTAATTTCCGGTTTATTTATTTATTTCCCTCCTCTCGCATGTATCTTCGTGGAGGAAATGCATGCCCATGAGCCTGATGGGAATTGTAGTTTATACTCTGTAAAATGAGAAACGCACGGACTCATCCGCACTACACTTTCCATAAGGCTTTGGGCCTTAAAGGAGAAGAGCATATCACGTGATGCGCAAAATGGCTTTCCTGTGTCGGAGACAGCGGAGTTCGAGAGGAGAGAGAGGTTTGTGAGGTATACCGGTTAGCGCTGCTATGCAGAAGATCAAGTCGCTTATGACCCGACAGGTATTGCTTGCGGGGGGAAGCGCAAACTGTTAGAGTGGTAGTAAAGTGGTAAACTGAAGCAGCTTGCAGAAAAGTGTGGTGCCGGCATTGGAGGGGGGCGGAGGGCGTGTTTTACAGTTGTAGAAGCAGGCCGAAGAGGGTCACAGTAGCCCTGGGATGCAGCAAGGGCTTCTGGTAGGATTTTGTTTGCTGGGTGTGTATGGATGTGAGGCATGTCGCTTCTTTCTGAAACCGTTTTCGTTTGCAGTTTTGTAACGGTTTTGCAGTCCTCTGAGTCTTCCTCTGATTTTGTGACTGACAGATATCGTTTCAAATTTCCGTTCCCATTTTGTCTTAAAATCCCAGTAACGTTTAGTTAAGAGACGGTTTAAAATGTTCCACCGCTTCGTAATTAATATAGGGCTGTAAAACTGGAAGTTCCTCTGCAGGTATTTTTTAATACCATGTATCCCCCTCCCCCAAAATCTGGGAACAAGGTGAGCTGGAGAGACAGTTTTTCTGTAGCCTGGCTTGAAGCCCACGCAAATATCATTGGGGGTCTTCTCCCACACTACCCCCGTTGGGCACAGCCAGGAGGCAGTGTGTGTGTGTGTGTTGAGGGGGAGGGGGGAAATCTACTTTCTTCTGTGCTGCTCCTGTTGCTTCACCCCAACAAATGGCTGCTCAGTTCTCTTGTGTGTTGAACATGTCCTGAGTGGAGGGTTGTTTTTAGAAGGATGACCATAGTATCCTATTATAGGAAAAGATGGAAAATTGTAGGATTCAAAAGGGATACATAGCATGATATGAATCTAGCATAACATGGTACGGACCTGCTTCTTTTGATGTGAAGGAGAGAAAAAAGGCAGGAATTGCATGTATGTCAGAAAGTAAGATACTGCTGGGACTGTTGGCCTGGGGATGGGAAGAAAGTTTGTTCAGTTCCAGAGAATAGGTAGGAAAGATTCCTTGAGCTCTGTTGGTCTATTGCACAAGTCCCAAACCTTTTTGAGCTTGTGGGCAATTCTTAAATTCTGACACAGGGTGGCGGGTACAACAACAAATGGCTTCTGCAGGAAGCGGAGCTAGCTACAACTCAGTTTGTTGGTTGTTTGGTGTCGTAGTTAGGAGTGCGGACTCTAGTCTGAGAGAACTGGTCTTGATTCCCCTTTCTTCCACATGCAGCTGCTGGGTGACCTTGGGCAAGCCATAGTTTTCTCAAGAGCAGTTCCCTCAGAGCTCTCTCAGCCCCACCTACCTCACAGGTGTCTCTTGGGGGGAGAGGAAGGGAAGGAGATTGTAAACCACTCTGAGACTCCAAGTGAAGGGTGGGGTATAAATCCAATCTCCTCCTCTGAGTAAGATTATATATAACTCTCATAGTAACTCTTCAATGTTTAAGGCAAAAGTTCTGTTTAACTGGGTTGTCTTTTAATCTGCACAGCTCATCAGAATCCCTGCTGGGCACAAGCCCCACTTGGCTCTAACCACTTTCTAAGGACACTGAGTGGGTGCCAGAAAAGGGGTTGTTAGGCACCATGGTGCCCCAGAGCACCACATTGGGGACCCCTGTTTTTTTGGACACCCCCCCCCAAAAAAAAAAAAAAATGGTTTATGCACAGAGAGGAACTTGCCATGCAGTACTTCCTAAATGGGCAAGGACGTAAAGAAGGAGATGCATTTTCTGGGAGAATGGAAAGAGAGATTGTTCGTCTTCTGGTATATTGTCACTCTATTGAGACAAAGGAGATAAAGTGGGATTTAAATATAATTTAAATTAAAAATGGTGGATGTTCTTCAGGGATGGGACTTTGGGATTGAACTTGACTCCCACTATAATTTATCGGTGTTTAACCCTGACTGCTCACTCTGAATGCTTCTGTCAAGCTGTTAACATTCTCTGAGTGAGAAATGGGTGTCAAGGATTTGATGATTTTATCAGTTCTAGATGTCAGAAAGCTTTATATAAGGCTGCCCATGTAGCAAAAGAAGACTTCATCCAACCTAGCTGAAGGTGAAGAATGATGCTGTTTGTTTTATGCAAGACTGTAGTGTGGGATGTGAAAGTTTTGTCTCTTGCAGGGATATTGCAAGGTCTCTCACAACTTATATTTTAATAAGTAAATATCCTGCTTTTCCTTCTGGCTCAAGGTGGCTTGCAAATCATAATTAAAGGCATCACAATTTAAAACCAACAACAACAAAAAAATTCACCCTTGATCCACAGATAACACCAATTTATGCACAATTAAAATTTCTGGCCAATAAAATGGCTTTACTGTGCTATGGCTGTGGGTACATACAACCGCCCAGCATTTATTGATTTGCCAACAAAACCTGCTCTCCTCTGAGCTTTGAGGTACCTCTCACTGTTGGTAGGATGGCTCCATAGTTATCCTCCCTACAAGCGCCACAACTACGCAGAGCTTTCTCTTTAGCCTGATGCCACGCCATCCGCCATTCTATATGGCAGATTCGATAAGTCAGCAAATGCAATTTACATTGCCCCCGTAAATCTAGATGTGTTGAGACAATCTTACATGTTTTGTTGCACTGTCACTTTTATGTAAATATACACTCTAAATTTCGAAACTCTGTATTGGCCGACATGATGGGTTTTTCAGATTCCCACAAAGTTTACAAACTTTTGAATGATTCTTCTGTTGAAGTAACTGAGAAGGTGGCTAAGTTCCTTCAATCCACCATGCTGCGGAGCCAAGAAAATGTACAGTTGTAACCTACCATTTTATTAAATGTATTTGTAATACAGTGTGTCTCTACCTGTATATTTTTATAATGACTTTGATTTACTGATGTATGCCAATACAGGCCGACTTGACTATTGATTCAAAGTATTTATATGCTGCATTTCTGCTTGACCAGGGGGCTCACTGCTGCTCAAAATAAGAAAAAATTAAGATAAAGTGAATAAGATCTGAAAATCACAGGCTGTGTTGACTGCTGAAGGCACTGTCTGAAGGAGAAGTGAATTAGCCCTTGGAGGAGGTGGTTGCTGCTTCAAGTGTTGTGCTTCAAAGGTTTTGCAGTAGCCTTTCCGCCCTGAAACACCCTACCTGAGCCAAGTAGTACTGGATGTTCTTGTTCCAAGGGGGTTGGGCTGCTCCTCTTCCTGGCAGCTGGAGAGTCCGCAGTTTCTTGCTCTTCCCAGCATTAGTCATGGTAAATGAATGCACTTGCAGGATGAGGTGATGGTGTTAAATCCCTCTCATCAGTGTTTAGATGTATTCAATAGATTTATATCCTGCTTTTCTGAGAAGAGAGCTATGTCAATAAAGAGAGAGGTCTTGTCGAAGACCAGCTGGGCTCCAGATGTTGGCTAGAGAAGAAGCAGATGCCCCCTTTTCTCTGCCAGCAGCTCTGTCTTTGTTCTGCCATAGTTTTATTTATGTATTTATATGCTTCATTTATAGCTCTCCTTTCTTGCTAAGACTCAGGGCGAATTACAAAATATTTGCAACTGGGGAATCGATTATTGTTTGTGTCTTGAATTGTAAAGGCTTTCTGTGACAAAGTTTAGAAGCACCTGCTCTAAAGGGGTTACAGTTGTATATTTTAGCAGGGATAAACCTGTACTGAGAGATGGGGGGAAAGAACATGCTGAATTCCTGTTTTTGTTGAGTCATTTTATTCAGCTAGTCACTTTTCCCATCCTTCCTCCAAGGAGATCAGGGCAACATACATTGTTCTCCCCTCCTCTATTTTATCTTCACAACAACTCTGTGAGGTAGATTAGGCTGAGAGAATAACTGACCTAGAGTCACCCAGCTTCATGATAGAGTAGAGGTTTCAGCACAGGTTTCCCAAGTCCTTATCCAGCACTCTGACCACTGTACCACAATGGTTGTCAATTACAATCAAGTACGACCTTAACAGGTCATTGGATCAGGCAGCAAAGATTTATTTATTGATTTCATTAAATTTCTAGCTCACCCTGCACTGCAGGTCTCAGGGTGGGTTACAACAATAGATGTATATGAAATAACTTTAAAACAATTAAAACATAAATCTATACAATGTTAAAAACCTGTAATATCAGATAATACCAGATGGCAGTTGGACACATGTCAGCAAGTGTTCCCAAAGAGCCTTCAACATGTGTGCCCATAGATGAAACCAAATACTGGGCAAGTGGCAGAAAAGCAGCAAGAATAACACAAGCCTGAGTAGGGGAGGCCAGTATAGTTGGATCTCCACTGCCTCAACCATAGGCCTGGCGGAACATCTCCATTTTGCAGGCCCTACAGAATTGCAACAAGTCCTGCAGGGCCCTGATCTCACTTGGGAGAGTATTCCAGGCTGTGACTTTGCTCGAGGCTAAGCAGATCTCCTTTGGGCCAGGGACCATCAGCAGATGTTGATCTGTGGAGCGTAAAGCTCTTCGGGGACATATCAGGAGCAATGTTCCCTCTAAGCTGAGTTAGTGTGAGCTAGCTCACAGCTTTTTAGTCTCATATTTTTTGTCTTAGGAAGGATGGCTCCAGAGCAAACTAACTTATGCAGTAGCCAAATCACTCACTCACAACTTTAATGCCGCTAGTTCACAAAGTAGAATTTTTGCTCACAAGACTCCACAGCTTAGAGGGAGCATTGATGGGAGAGACAGTCCTGCAGATATGTTGTCCCAGACCACACCAGACTCTGAAGGTATTGATCTGGTATTCAACTGGAAGCCCATGCAGCTGGCGAAGTGCTGGTTGTATGTGGGCTCTCAAAGGTGTCCCAGTGAGGACATGCACCATTGCATTTTGGACCAGCTGAAGCTTTTGGGTCAATCTCAAGGGCAGCCTAGCATAGAGCAAGTTACAGCAGTCTAGTCTGGAGGTGACCATTACATAGATCACTGTGGTTAAGTCATAGGGAGAGAGATAGGCAATAAGTTGCCTGGCCTGCTGAAGATGGTAAAATGCTGATCTGGCAACATTTGTGATTTGGACTTCCATTGAAAGTGAGATGCAAAATCACTCCCAAGTTCCTCACTGTCAGCGCTGGCATCAACCCTGGAGGGTTGGGAGCTGGATTCTCAACTCCATCCCCCATGCCCCAGACATAGGACCTCCATCTTTGATGGATTTAATTTCAGTTGACTCTGCTCTAACCAGGCAGCCATGGCCTCCAGAGCCCTGGCCAAAACATCTGGGGCAGTATTCAGCCATCCATCCATTAACAGATACAGCTGGATGTCATCAGCATACTGGTGACAACCCAGCCTAAACTCCCGGACCAACTGGGTGAGGGGGCACATGTAGATAACATAGAAGAGAGGATTGCTTCTTGAGGGACTCCACATACCAGAAGCTAACATGGTGAAACATTCTCCCCAAGTGCCAACCTCTGTCCCCAATGAGGCTGTGGGTCATAAGATTGTAATTGACAGTTTCAAATGTTGCTGACGGATCAAGTAATAACAGCAGTGCTGACCCACCTCAGACCTGCCTTTGACTTTTAAAGGCACTGCTTTAGATATTGCATAGTATGCCATTAAGTATTATAGAATTAGATGACTTACAGTCCTAATGCACATTTACTCAGGACTTAGCCCCACTGCTTACTGGAACTTACTTCTGAGTGGACAGTGCTTACAATTGTGCAATTAGTGTTCGTTTCAAAGCTAGGTTTTTGATCCTCCTCTGCACTCAAGTGAAGTGTATAGCCCCAGAATGGGACACAGCCCTGACCTGGATGGCCCAGGCTAGCCTGATCTTGTCAGATCTTGGGAGCTAAGCAGAGTTGGCCCTGGTCAGTATTTCGATGGGAGACCACTAAGGAATACCAGAGTCGCTACACCGAGGCAGGATATGGCAGACGACTGCTGATCGCCTCTTGCTTTGAAAGCCCTGTAAGGTTGCCAGAACTCAGCCACAACTTGACAGCAAAAAACAAACAAAAAAACCAGCACTACAAATAATTCACTTCAATCTTGGGCTAGACTGGTACTATATAGGAGCCATTTAATCTTTACTGAAACTTTATCATTATCAGATTAATACCACACACTACCTCATATTTTCATTTAACTGTTGAGTAGGATTTAAATTTAAATAGAGGTATGAGCTGGCATGTAGTGGAGCATATCTCACCTTAGGCAGGTGGAGTTGGAGGAAGAACCACTTAAGTTGGAGAACATAAGAACATAAGAGAAGCCACTGTTTGATCAGGCCAATGGCCCATCCAGTCCAACACTCTGTCACACAGTGGCCAAAAATACCAGGTGCCATCAGGAGGTCCAGCAGTGGGGCCAGGACACTAAAAGCCCTCCCACTGTTGTCCCCCCCCAGCACCAAGAATGCAGAGCATCACTTGCCCCAGAGTCCCTATCCATACCTTGTGGCAAATAAGCACTCATGGACCTCTGCTCCATACATAGGGTTGCCAACTGACTTGGAGAAAATGTCCTGTTCCTTTAACAGAATTTTAATGGGAAGTTATTTCCCAGGTGATGTGATTTGCCTCCATGCCATGAAAAGCTTCTGCTAGCCATTTTCTCACATTAAGCCTCTATTGAAAGGATGGGACATTTTTGTCCAGGCCTGTTTGCAATTCTAGTTGGAGGGAGGCAGCAAACTTTGTTCAGTGGAGTAGTATGTTACATGCTGGTGTAAATTGTCAATAGATGTTGATCCTCTTACTCTGCTGGTGCTGGTAAATGCTGGCTGTGAATTCTTCCCTAAACTTATAAAGGTTAAGGTTTCCTTTGCTTGAAAGCCAGTCAAATCTGACTCTAGGGATGTGGTGCTCATCTCCATTTCCAAGCCGAAGAGCCAGTGCTGTCCGAAGATGTTTATGTGGTCATGTGGCCAGCATGACTAAACGGCGAGGCACCTGGAACACTCTTACCTTCCCACCAAAGTGGTACCTATTTATCTACTTGCAATTTCTTGCTTTCAAACTGGTAGGCTGGCAGGAGCTGGGACTAGAGACGGAAGCTCACTCCATCATGCAGCACTCATATCTCAAACTGCTGACCTTCCAACCTGCAATTCAGAGTCTTAACCATTTGAGCCACCACAGCCCAAACTTATAAGTGGGTAGTCAAATTCATGGGGGTGGCAGTTGTTGAAGTGTTTCTGAGATTAGTACTCAGCTGTGTTTGACTGTCATAGACTTAGGATAATTGAATCCATTTTAAGTGCTTAATTTTGCATAATTTAACTGTGGAGTACACAGAATTTCAGGGATTCCTGAATGAAGCTGATTGTTAGGAAATGGCCTTGGTTGCCCTGGCCATTGATCGTGGTATCCTTTTGGTCTGCCTTTTGGGGTTTGGTCTGGGGGGCACTGTTCTGTGGTTGTTTCTCTCATATCTTGAAGGTAGGTTTCAGAGTGTGGTACTGGGGGCTGCTGCCCTGCCCCTTGGCCTTTGGCTTCTGGGGTTCTGTGAGGTTCCATCTTGTCCCCCATGCTTTTCAATATCTATGTAAAGCTGCTGGGAGAGATCATGCAGAGTTTTGGACAGAGCTGCCACCAATCTACAGATGCCCCTGAGCTCTTTCTTGCACTTCCAGCAGGTCCCAGGGAGGCTGTGGAGACGGTGAGCAGGTGCCTGGAGGCAGTTTTGAAATGGGTGAGGGCTAACAAATGGCAATTCCATCCAAACAGAGTGGAGATGCTACTGGTGGGGGGAAGATTTGACTAAGGAAATGGGATATATCCTGGATGGGGTTGTACTCCCCTTAAAGGAGCAGGCTTATAGCTTGGGGCTGCTGCTGGACCCAGCATACCTTGAGAATTGCCTTTTCCCATATGAACCTATCCATCCACTCTGGTCATCTCTGGAGGTCCTTCTATCTGATGCTAGATGGGCGGTGACCTGAGAAGGGGCCTTCTCAGTCATGGTACCAAAACTTTGGAAGTCCCTCCTGAGGAAGGTTTTCTATCTTCCCTCTATTGTTGTCTTGTGCCAGTGGGTGAAGACTTTTTTGTTTTGTTTGGCATATCCCCAGTAACTGTTACTGGCTTTCCTCCCTGTTTTTGGTGTTATGTTTGTTTATATGTTTTTATTGAATCATTGTGTAAATATACTTCATTTTAAATGTTTTTAATGTTGAAATGTTTGATGTTTACTTCCTTGGGGACCTTATTTCAGTGGAGAGGCAGCAAAGAAATGTTTTACATTATAATAATATCTTACCTGAGCTGTTTTTTTTCCTTCCCAAGGGTCTCAAAAGTCCTCAGGGAGATATTCATGATTTGAGCCCACTTGAGAACTTCAGAATTCCTAGCAAGGTATAGTTAATGTATATTTACTTACTTACTTACTTCACCTATTATACGTATAACCAGCCTTTCTTTTCAAAAAGGAAGGAAAAAACCTTAAGGCAGTTAACAAAGAAAAATGTAATATGAATGGGGGGGGAAGCAAACTGGTGGAAGGGGTCTTGTTGTGTCTTCCTCCTTCTCCCTCAGTGGCTGAGAATTGCGCCAGATAGGCTAAAGGAAAGGGTCCTACTCTGTCTGGCAACAGAATGGCTGGCCATTGACAGTGTCTGAAAGGGAGATGAGCCAGGGGGAGGTTGAGTCAGGTCAGCCAATGGGAAGCAGTTCACACTTTTTCGTCTCCTACTAAGCTGGTTGGCTGCCATCTGTTTTCATTGTGGCATTTTGCACTGGTGAACATTCCTCCTTGAAAACATTGTGTTAAACTATGCTACTAGGGACTAGCAACTGACGGCCTGTGGACCGGATATGCCCTATGAAAGCCAGGTAGTTGTTGCGAGTCCTAGTGGTGTTACTGCTAGGGCTCCATCACTGTGTAGTATGGCATTACTGTGGCATCTAGGGATGGGCACGAACTTGCTCATGACCCTAAATTCCAGACTAAAATTGCCTGGGTTGTGGTTCATGAGCTGAGATCCATGTAATCTCGCTCCAACAAGTCTTCTGTGACCTTCCACATGGTTTTTGGAGGTTTGTGTGACTTGTAGTGGTGTGCATTGGCAGTGTCTGAGGCAGACACACTGGCGTCGATCACTTAGGATCATCAAAGCAATGGGAGGGGATGGACTTCTGTAGCCCTGGAAACACCAATAGTGGCTCTCCAAAGCTTGACAGGCAGTGCTGGCTGTCAATAAGAGAGCTCCCATTCTACTCTATGGGAGCCGAATGATATATACCCCTGCCCCAGCTCACACGCATCCTTTGTTCTCCATTGGCAGCAGGCGTGCTGCATGGCAATTAGAAGCAGAGAGGGAATGGAACTGGAAGTCATTCCTGTGAATGGTGGGGTTTGAGGGTGTTTGGTGCTTACTCAAGGTTCTGAGGACCTGTCCTTCCGCTCATGCTGATCAGAGGGGCTCCATTGGTTCCTCGACTGAAGACTCCCCCATTGTGACTGCTAGCTCTGGCTGGCTGGGATTGGAATGGTCTCAGGGCTCTGAGCCACCTGTCTCTGTTCACATTGGGCAGAGAGGTTTAGCTGCTGAGAGCCAGTTTGGTGTAGTGGATAAGTGCACAGACTCTAATCTGGGAGAACTGGGTTTGATTCCCCACTCCTCCACTTGCAGCTGCTTGGGCACTTGGGCAAGCCATAGTTGTGTCAGAGCTGTTCTTGAAAGAGCTGTTTTCAAAAGAGCTCTCTCAGCACCACCTACCTCACAGGGTGTCTGTTGTGGGGAGGGGAAGGGAAAGGAGTTTGTAAGCCGCTCAGAGACTCTGAGGGAAGGGTGGGGTATTAGTCTAATCTCCTCCTTTCTTCTCCTGGTTGCCTTGCCAGACCTCCCCCCCCTTCATACTTATTTCTGAACAAATATCTCTCTCCCCCTGAGGTTATGTCGGGTGGACTCAGGGCTCTGAGCCACCTATGCTTTTGCTCAAAGTGAGCAGAGAGGGGCTTAGCTAATGGGCTCTAGCTTGCAGGGGGGCTATTCGATCCATTCCTGAACATATGACTGTGATTTCCCCAGAGAGCACTTTCCTGGGGGCACCTGCTTTGGAGGGCTACTCCCCCACAGCCAATTCTCACCAAACCTGGAGGGCAGGTAGAGGGGCATCCTGAGGAGGTCTACAATGAGTTTGACACCTCTAGCTTGCAGGGGCGTGTTTGACACACTCCTGAACTTGGGGCTGTGATTTCTCCAGAGAGCACTTTCCTTGGGGCACTTGTTTTGGGGGGCTGCTACTCTTTCCCCCAGCCAATCTGCACACAACTTGGAGGGCAGATAGAGGGGCATCTCTAGCCAGCCCAGGGGGCCGTTCTACCACAATTTGAACCTCATGAAATGAACCAGCTGGGTAAATGGGAAAGTTTGTGAAGGCTTGTGGTTCATGGTTCTTGCAACCCAACGAACCTTGATTTTCCTGGTTTGTGTCCATCCCTAGTGGCAGCTGCATACTTTTCCACCATACCTGTGTGGTTACCAGGCAATAAAAAGACCTTTGTGTAGTTGCAAACAGAAGTACATGTTCTCTGTCCTTCCCTTCTTTACCTCTGCTCTTGTTATATTCTCCCCTTGGCTGGGTTAATTTGGCCCTGTCACTCAAGTATCATGCAAGCTGGGAAGAAGAAATTAAATTTTAAAAAAAGAAAGCACAACCTGCTAGAACTTTGCTGGTTGTAACATCCTGCCTCAGCCTTTGTATTTGAGCCCTGAACTGATTTCCCCCCCTCAACTATATTTTAGAAGACGGTTTGTGTTCAGTAGGTTTTTGAAGGGATGAGATTTTTTTGCAGCTGTTATTTTTGCAGCTTTATTATTTATTTATTCATTTGATTTGGTTTGTACCCTGTCCTCCCCATTGAGGGTTTATGGTTTTTAACTGGGCTTATGGTAGTGCAAATTGTTGATGGCTAATGGATTGTGTGAGAGTATGTTGTTTCAACTGAAGACATTTATTGTTTTTTATTGTGGGCTGTTCTGAAGCTTGAAGTGAAACAGACTATACGTTTGTTGGATGGATGAATGAATGTCCTTTGATAGCCAGTGTTTTGCTGAGCAATTCACTCAAAGGGGGAAGTTTAAGGAGGGTAGGAACAGGAAGAAATATTTCTTCTCATTTCCGGTTCTGCATTTACTTGACTAGGGCAGGAAAAACTGGTCTTTTTTCCTCTGCTTTATGGTTTAAGCTATGAGTCTGTGTGAACACACACACAAATGAACACGTGCAAGTTGGATGCATGAGGGCTTGTCTGCATGAGTTCTCTGCCTCTACTGATACAACCATTCATATATATATATATTTCCTAATGCATTGGCCATTTCCAGCTCTCCCACTGGCTGTGCTGTGCGCTCCATCAGTCGTTGGCCCATTAACTGCCACTTAAGAGTAATTGCGTGCCATTGGCTGGGTGCTGGGTCTGGTCCTCTTCCCCGCCCACTGCTGCCTCAGCCACTGTTCCCTGTCAGAATAACTGCCAAAATGGCTGTCTCTCCTGACGAAGACACTTCTGCTTGGCTCCTGTGGGACTAACTTTTCCCTCAGTGGCTGTTGCTAGGCAACCAAGCTTGGTTCTGTCAGTAAAAAGACAAAAGAATGAAGCCCTTTCCAGGCCTTTGTGGGAACTCATTGGGGTCAGCCCTGACTAGGGTTGCCAGCACCAGGTTAGGAAATTCCTGGATATTTTGTGCTGAAGTCTACGGAAGCCAGGGTTTGGGGAGGGAAAAGGCCTCAGCTGAATAGAATGCCATAGAGCCCACCCTCCAAAGCAGTTATTTTCTTTGGGTGGGGGAGAGATCTGTTGTCTGGAGTTCAGTTGTAATACCTGGAGATCTTCAGGCTCCACCTGGATGTTGGCTACCCTAGACGTAGCAGTTAGTGCTTCAGAGCAGGGTCTGCCAGACCCAGGTTCTTGCTGTGGAAGTTGAGTGGATGATTTCAGACCAGTCACAGCCTTTCAGCCTAACCTACCTCACAGGGTTGTTGTGCAGATCAAAAGGAGGAGAGGAGAATGATGTAAGCTGCTTTGGTCTACAGTGTGGAGAAAGACTGTACTTTTCCTCCAGGGGAACCATTGCTGCTAATCTCCAGGTGAGGGGTGGAGATAGAATTAAAACTACTGTCCAGAGCTCCTTTGAAAAAAATGGCCACTTTGCAGGGTGTCATTATACCCTGCTGAGGTTGCTTCCCTCCTGCTAGGGTCCCCACTGTGGAGAAAGACTAGTTTTCTGCAGTAGAGGCTACAGGGAGGGGGAAAGAGATGGAAACCTGAAGTCAGAAGGGCAGATAACGGTACGCTGATGGTTGGCTGGGAAGGAAATAGGGTTGCCATCTTCGGGTTGGGAAATTCCTGGAGATTTGAGGGGTGGAGCCTGGAGAGAGTGGGGTTTGAGGAGTGGTGGAACCTCAGACAGGTACAAAGCCATATATTCCACCTTCTAAACCATCCATTTCCTCCTGGGAAACCATTGTTGCCAATCTCCAGGGGAGGGCTGGAGATCACTCAGAATTACAACTGCTCTTCAGATGGCAGAAAATGGTAAGCTCTGTGTCATTATACCCTGCTGAGGTCACCACAGCAAACTAACGCTGAGTGCCCAAGGCCAGGGCACCCGCCCAGAGCCTGTGAGGTAGGTGGGGCTAAGAGAGCTCTGAGAGAACTGTTCTTGATAGAACAGCTGTGAGAGAACTGTGACTGGCCCAAGGTCACCCAGCAGGCTTCATGTGGAGGACTGGGGAATTAAACCCAGTCCTCCAGATTAGAGTTCACTGTTCTTAATTTCTCTCTCAAACACACACACACATGCATACACACACACACACACACGAATACTTATACTTGGTTATGCAGGTATGAATACTTGTGTGATCAAGAAGAGCTGTAACTCATGTTTATGGCACCAAGTTAGTTTCTGAGAGCCAGTTTGGTGCAGTGGTTCAGTGCGTGGACTCTTATCTGGGAGAACTGGGTTTGATTCCCCACTCCTCCACTTGCACCTGCTGATGTGACCTTGGGTCAGTCACAAGCTCTGGCACAGCTGTTCTCTCAAGGACAGTTTCTGTCAGAAGTTCTCTCAGCCCCACCTACCTCACAGGGCGTCTGTTGTGGGGAGGGGAAGGGAAAGGAGTTTGTAAGCCGCTCGGAGACACCTTTGGGCAGTGAAGGGCGGGGTATAAGTCCAAACTCTTCTTCTTCTTCTATGAGCACAGCTGCAAAAGAGGTCTTTGGTTAAGCTGTTGTAGATCTGCTGCACCTCTCAATGACCAGTGGGCTAGAGGAAGCAAGGGCGTGATTGAATACTATTTCTAATGAAAGTGTGGACCCCCGATCATTTTAAAGCGGAGTTTATCATCTGCTTTCTCTCTAGCCCTAGGTCAGAATCAGATTACTCAGAATTTAGCTGCATCTCTGTGGCTTGATCTTTGGTGTTATTAATTGGAATGCTGTATAGTGACTGTTATCCACATTAACTGTAAAATAATACAGGTGGTTTCTCCGTTCTGTTCTTTTGGCATACAGATGCAGCTGAGTTTAATATATATTTAATAAATACTTCCATGGCAACACATTAATGTCTTGAGGTGCAGGATTATGATATCATAGCAGGAATTGAACTAAATCCTTTTTATATTTTTGGCTAGTTTGTAAACAACACAAGGACCTGAGTAACCGTTGCTGTAAAATATAGAACATTATGGAAAAGGTGTACATATTCTGAGAAAGCACAGAGGTAGTAGTATTATTACCTTCATTGCTGACTACATTTGTTACTTAAACGTGTGTGTTTTCATCAGGTTAAGGACAGATGGAATTCAAGAGATCCAAACAAAGTGCTTAAGTTGGAAAAATTCTTCAAAGTCCTGACAATAGTATGCTTGTAATCTGCGGGTAAAGTTGATGTTGCTGCTGAAGTGCACAACCCAAAGCAGGTCTGCTCATAAGCAAGTCTTATTCAGTAGGGTTTACTTCCAGAAAGGTGTTCTTAGGATTGCAACTTAAGAATTAAACGTACTTTATGTGACTTCATGTATTGTTGTGGCCCTCTGCTCTGATGTATTGCTATATTAGCAGTTTATTGATCTCTTTGCCGCTAGTGATGGTTTTGAACTTAGTGCTATAAGTACGCTGAGCACAGTACCAGCGCTATTCACAGGGGCAATCAGGTACCTTATCAGATACCATGTTACACTCACACATCAGACTTCATAGGCAATAATCTGATTTATTGCAGGTTTCAGATAAACCTGTATATTTCCAAGGGGCCGCAGCATGTTTAGTTGTGTTTGTTGCTACAGCCTGTATGACTACTCTTCATTCTCATCCAACAAGGCTGGAAAAAATCTAAGGGATCTGGTTACCTCATATACTTAAAAGTTGGGCCTAGGGATTTGATATATGTGTTTAATTAGTCATGATTGTTGTTGGTGGTAGAAAGTACTGTCCAGCCATAGCAGCTTGATGGCAAAACGTGCACTTTAGTGAGCCAGACTCCATTTCATCAGGTGCAAGAAGTGTTTTCCTTGACTACCAGGAATATATAATCACGTGCATTCTACTCCTCTCAGCAATAAGAAGTACTGAGGTAGCACTTATTAGGTTAATTCCATTGGGAGGAGAAAGCACTGGAGGCTTGTGGCTTTTTTCTAGTGTTTGCTTTATTGGCAAGTCCACAAACAGATCACAGGTGGAAGCAAAGAGGCACTCTTTCAGTAAAGTCCACTATCCCATATAAGATCCCCAGAGAGACACAGATCTTGTACCCTCAAGGTACTTCAGCCAGCTCACAGCAGTCTTTCTTCATCTGTCTTCCAGACAGAAGCATCTTTTTCTACATCCAAACACACATCTAGCCCCTTTTAAACTGTGCGGGTGGGTGGGTCAGCTCCTTCAGGTTGTGATGTGTTCTTGGCCAGGACCATTTCCTAAGAAATAAAGCACATTGAGAAGGTAGGCATAGTCACTAAGAAGCATTACCATTCCTTTCTCATAGTCTCTGACTTTCCCCAGGCATCCACTTTAGGACATGGCCATATGATAGACCATAAGATAGGATTCATGGTGACCAAGGTGAGACCAGAAGTACCAGTAATCCAGGGGCCATATGCTAGTTTAATGTGTGGATCACAGATGAAAATTAAGTCTGGTCCAAATGGGAAGAGACTTCTCTCAGTTGGTGATGAATTGGCCAAGCAGGGTAAATAGTGTACATAAACTGCTATAGAGGGTCAGAAGTGAGGCATCACCTTCTTCTCCCATTTCATTTGGTTAGACAGCTGCATTTGATACAGACTTCTGGTGAAAAGGGAAAGAGAAGAGATTTTTACTGTTGTAGTTTCCAAACGGGTGTCATGAGTCAGCCAGGCTCAGTGATAGCAAGGGCTCCTCAGGAGAAGAGGAGCCCCATGTAGCCAGCTTTGAGTTAACAAAAGCTGACTAGCAGGAAAATGAGCTGCAGGTTTATCAGGCTTCACAGCCAACAGCTGGTCCAGAGGCACTGACACCCTCCAGGCCTGATTCAGCAAGTGAACCTCAGGTAGCCATTCCCAGCCCATCAGGATCACCTGTACCCTTAGAGCGCTGCAGACGGAGGCTGAGAACAGAGCTACAGACAAGAAGGCAAAGTGCACACCTCCTGGCTCAACTCCAGCTGCTTGTTGATAATTGTATTTATTAAATGGATTTCCGGTTAATGGCAGCTTGAAAGCAGACGTGTCTCTGGGATGCTCCCAGGACATGATCTGTGCGCCAGTGGATTGGAGGGGGGGGGGAGTAATCGCTACTCCCCGGGAGCCTTGGGGAAAAGGCTCCCAGCCAAGGGCCTTCTGAGGGGGCTGCCTCTTCTCCGGCATAATGCTGGAGAATCGAGGCACTCCCTTGCCCCAGTGGTCCAGCCACTGTGTGTCCGAACGGACCTAGAGACGCTAGCCGGGACAAGCGGAGGAGATTGTGTGACCGGACGAACACAAGCGATGTCATAAAACAAGCAAGGAGCAGTGAGTAATTCAAAAGTGGAGAATTGGCAATTTAAAAAGGAAAGTACCCCCCTTGGCAGAAGTGTGGGAAGTGAGTGGGGGAGGGGCCCCTCCCACTCGCAGAGACTTTAAAGCAGACTAGCAAGGGGGGAGCGGAAGATTAAGCATAGAAACCAACTTAAAGAACCTTACCAGTCAAAGCCAAAGCATATTGGAGGCATATCCCTAAGGGTCAAAGCATATTCAGAGACTTTACAAACTTTCAGTTAAAGTAAACAATACAGAAAGATGGCAGGGAGACGACTCGACAAAGGACAGAAACCGAAACCACCAGGAGGCATGAGTCTGAGGCTGGAAGAGATCATAGAGTTTCCTAGGCTTCTAGCAGATTCTCTATGTCCTCTGCTGGACCAGATGACCAACATCAACCAGCAATTGACAACTTTGAACCAGATTTTTTCAGCACAGCAATTGCAACTTGCAGAAACCACAAAGAAAACAGAGCAGGTGGTTGAAAAAGTAAAGGAACTTGATGCCAGCTCTATAAAAGCAGGGGAAAAGATGCAAATGCTAGAAAAGAAGCAAGCTTCGACAGAAACACAACTGTTACAGCTGCAAATGGAAAGAGCAAATATGGTACTCCAGTTCCAAGTGGTGTCAGAAGCCCCAAATGAGAATCTAAAGCAACTACTAAGCGAAGCATTGGCCCTAATGTTGGATTTGAATCAGAAGATATCTTCAGTGAAATGTATGTGGCTTATAGACCTTACTCCACATATATTAAGAAGAATAATCTGCCTGGGGAAATTGTTGTGAGATTCTCAAAGAGATATTTAAGAGATTTAATTTTAAAAGCGACTGCAAATACACCCCTGAAAATTGGAGGCAACAACATAAGGATTCTAAAAGACATTCTATTTGAGATAAGAAAAAAGACAGAAATACAAGGAACTAATCCTTTTCTTACAAACAAATAGCATTGCATACAGGTGGTTAGAGCTGCGGTGGCTCAAGTGGTTAAGACGCTGAACTGCAGGCTGTGGAAGGTCAGTAGTTCAGCAGTTCGAGACCCGGGTGCCGCATGATGGGGTGAGCTCCTGTCTCTAGTTCCAGCTCCTGCCAACCTAGCAGTTCGAAAGCAAGAAATTGCAAGTAGATAAATAGGTACCACTTCGGTGGGAAGGTAACAGCGTTCCGTGCACCTTGGTGTTTAGTCATGCCGGCCACATGACCACGGAAACGTCTTCGGACAGCGCTGGCTCTTCGGCTTTGAAACGGAGATGAGCACCGCAACCCTAGAGTCGGATTCGACTGGCTTTCGAGCAAGGGAACCTTTACCTTTACCTTTACAGGTGGTTAATTCCCGAAGTTCAAAATAAAGGAAAGAAGAGGAAAAATTGACTCTGTTTTCAAAGCTCGAGAGTTTTTGCGGCTGCAACTGGGAGATTCAGAAGAGGAGACGAAAGAAGAAGAAGACAGCAAATCTACTGGCAAGTTGGACTCTGTATCCTCGGAGGGGGACTCGGATGCAGAAAAGGGGGCGGCTGCTCCCAAACAAAGCTATCAACTGAGAGATCGTAAGGAGAAGCAAAAATAAGGACTGAGACTTTGAAAGCCCGTATAAAGCTTTATTTTATGAGATGACTTGGGGAGGGTTCTGGAATTGGAAAAATAGTTAAGCTGATGAAGAATTGGGACTAATAGATCATGCTCAATGCTTTTTAAAGCTTTTTATGGACTACCACGGATATAAGCATTATTGAAGATCTCCATCTTTTGGGGTTTTAGTTAGTCGTGGTTCTTTTTTCTTTCTCCCTAGATTAGATGTTTCCCCCCTCTATTTTCTGTTGTAGTTTGTAGTGTTTAGAAAATGCAAATTAAAAAAATCCCCTTCGGGTGTCCAAAAAAAATAAAAAGATATTTGTATTTATTAAGTTATGATGCAAACTGCCCTGAGCTTGCTTGTGGAGAGGGCAGTATATAAATCAAATAGTTGCAGGATTGCTTCTGGGCAACTGGTTGCAAGTATGACCCTTAGGGATAGAGCCATAAAACCAGCCAAGAGAGGCTATAAAGTGTGGCTGCAACATGTACGATAGATTCTAAGCCACTGACTGTGCCTTGCCTGACTACTGGACTGAATGACTGCTTTGTATGACTTCTGGACCTCTGACCTTGGACTGAAGGACTGCTTTGCCTAACTTCTGACTCCAGCTCTGGGCTGAACGACCCTGCCTTGCCTGACTTCTGGCACCTGATACTTGGAGCCTGCAAGCCGGTAGAAATGGAAGCAGATCCCATCTCATATACTTTCCCAGTAAGTGATAACCCTGGATCCTCTAGAGCAACAGGGTGGAAGAGACTTTTCATATAGTCCATCAGCTGAGAACAACTCTTTTGTCCAGTTCTTTGAAGGGTTAAATACAATAACTGTGCAGAAGATAAGCAGACAAGGGTATGGCTCACTGTCTGACGAGAGTGCTTTGTTTTCACTTTGAGTTCTATGGAACAAAGGTGGATATAAAATGTAACACAAGAATATACTTTTTCATCTGTACTTGTAATCTTGGTCCATGAAGTCTTTAAGTTATGAGGCTTATTCTGGTAGAAAAGATAATTTTCATTCGTAATAGTAGATCATGTGTCTACTACAAATTCAAGAAACAGGCTGAGTGAACAGGTTGGGGTGAGCTCCCTGAAAAGTCATCTGTAGAGAAGAGTTGATATGTTAGGCTGTGATGGACTGTGCTTTAAAAGCTCGTAAGTGATGTATAAACATGGGGTAGACTGAAGGGTCAATGCCTCAGAGAGCCTTTGAGTGACAGGATAGTGTCATTGGATAGTGTCAGTTGAGAAGAAAGAGTTGGGAACTGACTGAAAGAGGACTCAGTTTAGCACTGACTGAGGACTGGGAAGCTGGCAAGGAGTAGTAGTAGGATCACTGAAGACCCTCATTTGGGCCAGAAGCAGGGAGAGAGCTTTTAGCTTAGAGAAATAATTCCCTGCCCAGGTGAAAAGGGAGAAAGCTCTAAAGAGTGGAGTGATCCCTGGTTTGTTTAGATAGAGGGATTTGGGGTTGTGTATCCCTGCCTTCTGAAACTTGAAGAGTTAGTTAAACTCAAGAACTTATACTGGAGTGTTTAGTAGACACCAAAAATAAAGCCTCTCTTCTCAGAGATTCTAAGACTTTGTGAAAAGCTTAAAACTCTTACTTGCTGGAAATACATGAAGTGGAGTTTTTGAAATTACTAAGTTACCTCAGACATTTTATCGTTGATTCCGCCTGACCTTTTCCCTTCTATATTGAATAAAATGTTTTGTTTATTTTTGAACTTTCAAAAGCCTCTTTCAGAAGTATAAGTTAAGCAGGTGATTTTGTCTCTTCCTTCAAGTCCCTGGGCTGAGCCAGCAGCAAAATATAATAACGTGATAGGGTGGGACAGGCATAACCCTTCATATAAGAAGAAAATAGATAAAGGGGCTGCTCAGTCACAAAGGAAGACAAAACGGAGGGAAAATCCTGCATGTGAGGGAGGGAAGTGGGCGAGTCACCATATACATTCCTTTTCCGTAAATCATGTTCTCTATCTGTTTCTTTAAAAGGCTTATGGGGTAGGGATGTTTGGGGTTTCTTTATTCATCCAGATAACTCTTCGTCTTCCCAACACTGTCCCCCTTATGGACTGAACGTTCAGACATAGCTAATCCACCCAGATAATGCCTTTCCATCAAGTCATTTTGTCTGTAAATAATTGTTTTCCTGGATTCAGACTGCTAACTATGGTGGTGGTCAAGACATGTAATCCTGTTGGTTCTTACTCTAGAAATCGTAGCTGTTATACACATAATTTTGAGGTAGTAACAGTGTTGTGAGCAATGTTCCCTCTAAGCTGTGGAGTCTTGTGAGCAAAAATTCTACTTTGTGAGCTACTAGCATTACAGTTGTGAGCGAGTGATTTGCCTACTGCATAGATTAGTTTGCTCTGGAGCCCTCCTTCCTGAGTTAAGACAAAAAATTGTGAGCTGGAGGCTAAAAAACTGTGAGCTAGCTCACACTAACTCAGCTTAGAGGGAACACTGGTTGTGAGTAGTACTTAGCAGAGGCTATCTCTGACCATGCTACCAGCAACTACACAGATCTTCCCTTCCCAGGTTGCTTTGAATTGCTTGCCAGTTTTAACTTGCTTTTTAAACTCTTCTTCCTCCCCTCATTTAGTAGTGATAGAGTTTTAATTCAGGTTGTTCAGGCCCATTCTACATTCCCTAGTAGATAATTCGTACTTCTCAGACTGGGCTCCCTAGGGAGAGCCTTCTTGAAGGAAGGATTTTCTGAAAACGAAACAAAGTCAGGGATGTTCTATGTTCATAACTGATATCCATGCTTAAAACAAAAATAGGTAAACACCTCCCTGCACACCCATGAGTAGCTTGTGATAAGAATCTCCAGGGACTGTTAATTAAATCTTTCCGGAGCTCTGTAGACCAGAGGGAACGCTGTAAATCATAATGAAATTTTTGTGTTGTTCACCCTTGAGATCTCTAATACGCTGTGACAGGAAAAAGCTAGTTATTGCAAAGCTGGGAAAGCCAAGTTGCTTTCTTGTCTGTGTGGCACTCTGCAAATGTAATTGCCTGGGGAAAAATATGTGGGAAATACACAGTGCCGCTGTGCATGAGAACAACAGAAGGCACGGCAATGCCACTGTTACCCTGTTCTGGGTTATCTGTGCCGTGTTTAACAGGACACCTTCCTCGTTTGCGAAAGGCTGGTTCACATTCAGGATGGGCTGATGTTCTCTTCCTGGTTTCTTTGGTTATACTTTTGCTGCTGGTTTTGTCACTTCAGTTATATTTGGTAAAGGATGCCTCATTCCTGCATGTAGTGTGGGTTAATGCAGAATGCTAATTTACTGATGCACAGGAAAGATTGACAATGTGTGTATTGTATGCAAAAACTTTAGTATGTGGCAAATGGTGTGAAAATAAAGAATCAGTGGCTCCATTTTCACAGGAGAGAAGCAAAATTGAAAAGAGGAGCTTTAGGACTGATGAAATTCAAAGTCATCCATAGTTCAGATTTATAAGCATATTTTAATTTTTAAAACCTCGTTTGAATTTATTTTAAAAGTCCCCCACTGTCAAGATTTCATGCATGTCATAGGATTTCTGGTCCCTGAAATTTCACTGTGCCAGAAATGCCCTAATAAGCGTTGTTTAGCTCTGTAGATCATGATCCGGGGAAGCTGCTCTATCATTGTTAGCTTTGTGTTGGAAACTAAGACCTTAAATGACTTTATAGCTGAAGTTCTTAGATACTCCACAAGGTGGCACTTTAATAAAGCTGTTGATGAAAGTCTGAATGCTGGTCTGGAACATTTTGGAGGAGTGCTTTATTTAATTCTGAAAATTAGATGAGGCGTGAAAAGAAATTGTGCATTAACACACACCATCACCCTTTTCATATGAATTTGTTATCGTTTTTATGTCTTGTGTTGCTGAGATGGATCAAAAACACTGAGATACCTCTCCCACATTCAGAAGGAACCCCTATTTCTTTGGCATTTTTTCTCGTCACAGCTGACTTACAGCGACCCAGTGAGGTTTTCAAGGCTAGAGAAGTTTGGAGGTGGTTTGCTGTTGCCTGGCTGTGTGTAGTGACCCTGGTATTCCTTGGTGGTCTCCATCCCAAATACTGACCAAGGTCGACCCTGCTTAGTTTCTGAGATTTTACAAGATCAAGCTAGCCTGAGCATTTCTTTGGCAAACACCACTTGAATAGTTAAAGTTTATTTATTCACCTGTAGGACAATCCTTTACAATAACTGTGTTTTCAAGGAAGATCGTCCATTCCCTGACCCATGCTTATTTTCTTCTTCTCCCACCCCCCATCTTAAGAGCAGAAAGAGGAGAAACCTGATGCTGGCGTGTGGCAGTTCCTGACATCTCTTCCAGCCTCCTGGTGTTGATGCTGGCAGGATGAGAGAGAAGGGTGCCTGTGACCAAGGAAGCAAAGCAGTAGGGAAGAGAAACCTCTGGAACAAGGATCCTCTTAGATCTTAGTGGGGAGGAAAATGCCAGTAATATTCCTTGAATCATTTTGTGTGAAGCAACCTGGATATCTTTATCAGTACCCTGCTTTTGTCCCCAGTGGGAACTTAAAGCAGCTTACAACGGCATTCTCTTCTCCTCCATTCTCTCACAACGATTCTCAATTCATTTGTGCCACCACTTTCTCCTCCCCCGATGCACATTCATCCAGACACAAAATACAAAATTCCACCAGCAGCAGCCAGGGAGTTAAATAGCCTGTCTGCTGCCAGTCTCTGGCCTCCAACTCTTGTTGCAGCATCAGGTAATCCTGAGATCTTCTGTTGTGGTCCCTGAGGCCCCCACCCCCAGCCTGTGCCCTGGCAAAGAGCCAAGGCCAAGGGTCCTTTGGCTTCAGTTTGTGCCTCCGGCAAGAGCTGGGCTTTAGGCTGGTCCTTTGCTGGTAACTACCTGCTATTATCACTTCCTCCCATATTGTCCAACTTGCTTGTTAAGAGCCTGCCTCACAAGCCCTAGTCTCTGTGGCCCTGCCTTCCGAGGTGAGGTGAACAGCAACTGGAGACCAGGCCTTTTCTGTGGTGGCACCTCAGTTACAGAACATGTTTCTCTTAAAGGCTTGCCTGGCAGTGGCACCTTTGGTGCCACACCAAAATTTTTCTGTTCTCTCAGGCCTTTAATTAAGCAGTTGGCCTATAAACACTATTTTAGCCTGGAATAGTTATTTTAAGCTGTCAGTGATCTGTTTTATGGTCTGTGTTTTTATTCTGGACTGGGTTTTTTTAATGCTGGATTTTAATTGATACGTTTTAATGTTTTGTTTTTATTCTTTTTATTTTGTAAGACGTCTTGGGCAGATTCCAAGAGAGGCGGCATAATCCCCCCCCCCAATAAATAAATCCTGTGAGGTAGGTTAGGCTTAGAGTGTGTGATTGGTCTAAAGTCACCCAGTAAGCAAGCTTCCATGGCAGAGTGGTGATTCGAACCTGGGTATGGCACTTTAACCACTGTGCTATGCCGGTGCTTTGTTGTGTATATTGTGCTAAGAATCTCCTTAGTTTTGTTTTTGTGTGTCATCTTCAGTAGATCGTCAACAACTGTGAGTGCCATCCTTCACAATAACACAGGCATGTGTGTTTCTAATATATGCTGTCATGCCTGCTAGGCTAAGATTAGACTTGCTTCTCATGTGAGATCCTATAAAAAGTGGTTATGGCTGTATGTCCATTTATCATAGCAACAGCAAGAGAGTATATTTTGAGGACAGAGTTCTGATGCTTTGTTTTTAATACTGGTGCACCTCCCTTAAAAGCCCAGTGTCAATGTCTTGTTTCCGATCTTGGAGACTAGGAGTACTTCATGGTCTTTCAGGTTTCTTCTCCGCCTTCTCATGCAAAATTCCTCCCCCATTTTTGAAGCTAACCATGGTGCAGAGTGATATCTGCACCAATGTTAAAACCAGGCATTTGCAACTGTGGTAAGATGTGGGTTTGCGAACCCTGGCTTGAGCTAAGCAAGTATAGTGTTATCATAAAGTGCAGATGTGACCCTGCATTACGGTTAGTTCCTAAAAATATAGGGGATGGAGAATTTGAACATGATGAAGATGAGTGGAAAGACTTGGGGAGCATATAAATCAGTGGATTGTTCCTTCTGAGCATGGTTAGGACATGGGGAACAGTTTTGACTTTGTGAACAAAAATGGGAATTGGTTGTAGCATAGTCAACAAGTCCTTTTTGATATAAATGCTGAGAATTGACTGTGTGATTGCAGTTTGCAGTCTCTTGTTGACTGTCATCTGTTTTGTCATGCAAAGAGAAATCAAAGGGAAAATTAATGCAATATCATTTAAAGCAGATGTTCTGTGCAAATGTACTGTGATAATTAAATGAACAAAATCTTATTTTTTACTCTAGCCACGAGTCTATTTAATATTACACATAATTAAATCTGCAGTGTTGTAGAATCATTATTTCATTTTCAAGTAACAAGATAGGTATGCAGCTGATGTAAGATTTAAGTGTATTTTACGTATTAGACAAACTAGCACTAATCTTCATTTACTGCTGCTTGGCTTGCCGTGAAATACAAAAAAGAGTTACAACCCTCTAAGTCCATTGAAGTCACTGGACTTTAGGATTCCTATGCCAGTAAGAACTTCAGTAAGATCTACATATTTTCCTGTTCACATAAGGATTGCATTAGGAGCAGTTATATGCCTTTGCTCTGTATTCTGCTGGGGAAGTAGGTAAAGACTATCTGTCCCAGCTTGGCTTAGCAAGCGGTACTTGTTCCATGGCTCATGGAGAGCCACATTTGCAATTACCACCAACCAAAAATGCAACATTTACTTGCATCCCTGGCATGGAGTCTGCATCCCAGGGAAGCTCTCAGCTTATCCATTCTTCTGGTGTTTTTTTGAAACATGGGACAGGTACCATATTGGGGAACAATGCCACATGTGTCTCCCAAGCCACTGAGTATCACTGGCTTAGTAGATCAAACGATCCTGCCCTGTGTATACTTCTTCCTAGAACAGTAAATCTGTCTTGTCCCTGGCAGCAGAAAAAAGCTTTTTTTTTTTTTTTGACAAAGCCCATGGCTTGGTTGGTAGAATATGGTACTCCAAGTTTCAGAGAAGGGTTTGGCAACCTTGTAGTGGAGGCTCTTCTTACAAATGTTTTGTGTGTTCTAATACAGTCGGGAAAGCCCACTTCAGCAGCACCTGTCTATGCCAGAAATTTGAAAGACCAGAAGGGAGTCCCAGCTTCTCTTACGGGCTCCATTGCTAGTAAGAATAGGTGAAATTTATTATGGGTATCCTGCAAAGATTCAGGTAACAGTGTCAGGGCATTCTGTCCCAGGAAAGACAGGCGCTTCAGCACAAAAACGCTGTGGATGACAATTGATTTATTCAAAACACTAAGAAATGTTGGTGTTTTGTTGTTATTTTAGTAACTAAGCCCTTCTCATGGTATGTATTGTAAATGTCCTTTGGAATCACGTGTCACTTATTCTCTAAATGTCATAACACTATTTCCATGTATTCTGTGTTAAGGAGGAACTTAGGGAGCTTCGGGAACAACCAACTGATCCTCAGGCACAGCAAGAAATAATTAACAGCATTGAAGAGGTCTATTTCTCCAATGATTCCTTTGATGTTGTTAAGTATGAGTTGGAGGTAAGAAAAGTTTTATCCTGCTCTTCTTCCAGGGAGTTTAAGGTGGTGTGTGCAGTCCTCTCTTCTTCCATGTCATTCTCATAACTGTCCAGTGGGGAAGATTAGGCTGGGAGGCTGACTGGCCCAAGGTTACCTAGTGAGTTTCATGGCCAAGTGGAGACTGAACCTGGGTCTTCCTAGTGTCAGTCCAACACCCTAACTCCTATATCATGTTGACTTTCCCCCCTAATTCTTTGAACTGGAACTTCACAACTTTTGTATGGTGTCGCTCTATGGATTTCTGCAGTAGACAGTTCTATAAATGGAGTACAGTTCTTCTTCCTTTGGGCAACTGGAGTGCATTTCATCATTGGCCCTTCATTATGAATTTGGTCTTAGGTCTATAGAAGCCTGTGCCTGGGTAAGTTGGTTTCACCTATTCTCTGAGGTCCCTGAGGGTAGCTTGGTAAGCCCAGCCATCAGGGTCTCTTGTAAGGCTTCCTGGCTCCAGCTTTTCAAACAGAAGTTATCTCTTGTAAATCTTAAGGTGGAGAGTTTTTTTCATCCTTTATAAATCAGTGCAAAAACATGTCCCCAAATTGATTTATGCCAGAGATATACTAATTTTGATGTTTGGAGGACATGTTCTCTGCTTGCCCTGGGCCTTTCGTCTAAGGGTAACACTCCCTTTTTATTTAGATTCCTTGGCTAGCCCAGAGCTATGTAGGACCTTTTATGCATTCACGATTCAGCTGCTCCTGTTCAATGGTATTGCTGGGTCATCTGCGAAGGATCCCTTTTTCAGATTGGTTATGTCCCCGACCCTGCCCCCTCCAGTCAGTGGACTCTCTTGTACATATCCTCCTGCAGTGTCCTTATGTGCTCCAATTTAGACTAAAATGGATTATGCCATGCCTTGATAAATGGACTATGCTTCCTCTAGCAACATTAGTGCAAAAGGTTCAGTTCCTCTTAGAGGATTCTGATTCCCAATGTACTTATTTTGTTGTTCTATTTCTAGAGGCTGCAGAGAAGTGTCGAAAGGAGCAGTGCTCCCTCTAAGCTGTGGAGTCTTGTGAGCAAAAATTCAGAGCCAGTTTGGTGTAGTGGTTAAAGTGTGCAGACTCTAATCTGGGAGAACCGGGTTTGATTCCCTACTCCCCCACTTGCACCTGCTGATGTGACCTTGGGTCAGTCACAAGCTCTGGCACAGCTGTTCCTGAAAGAGCAGTTTGTGTTAGAGTTCTCTCAGCCCCACCTACCACACAGGGTGTCTGTTGTGGGGAGGGGAAGGGAAAGGAGTTTGTAAGCTGCTCTGAGACTCCAAGTGAGGGGAGGGGTATAAATTCAATCTCTTCTTCTTCTTCTTCTTCTACTTTGTCAGCTACTGGCATTAAAGTTGTGAGTGAGCGATTTGGCTACTGGATAAATTAGTTTGCCCTGGAGCCTTCCTTTCTGAGCTAAAACAAAAAGGTGTGAGCTCACACTAACTCAGCTTAGAGGGAATGCTGGAAGGGAGTTGTTTTTAGACATGGGTTTTATTTAAGTTTTTTGTTTTTATTGTTCAAGACCTTGGTCTAAGAAGCAGGGAGGAGAAAAAAAGAAATTGGAACACAACTTCCAAAGAAGTCCTTTAGTATTCTGTACAGAATCTGTATTTTTCCTCTGTCCTTAAAATATCAGAGGCACCTCTTCTGTTGCTCGGTAGACTAAGATACTTGGTGGTCATGGGTAGGTGTTTTCCCCTAGTGCTTGCTGATCTCTAAATAATTCAACAATATGTGTCAACATTTTTATTTGTGCTTTACATACAGAAGCTGCCCCCTGTGCTTAGTCTTCAAGAACTGGAAGAGTACAGAGACAAATTAAAACAACAACAAGCAGCTGTGAGTAGAACGGATGCTCCCCATGAGGTCATTAATTCTTCTGCCAACAGCCAAAAAGCTAGCTGCCTTGAACTAGAGCACAGTTTTGCAGACTCAGTGCAGCCTTGCAGTTTCAAGTGGTTCTCACACTCCTCCGTTTTCCTGAGCTCCACTTCTGTCTTTGTATACGCTTTCAAATGCTACCACTATCCCTATTTACAGATCCTTTATTGATTGATTATTTATTCATTTGTACCCTGCTTTCTACCTGAAGAGACCCAATGCAGCTAGCAACTATAAACTGACAACCAACAAAACCACAAACTGCATCTTGGGCTGATCTTTTGGCTGTGCACCATGGGCTTGGGCTCATGCCTCTAGCATGCCCAAGCTTCATAAAAGCATAAAGGGTGTGTGTAGAGGAGACCTAAGAAGATCATGTAGTTGGCAAGGCTGTTCTCACTCTTTCCCTCTCTATTCCAGATTACTGTCCCTATTTGATCCCTAATTTTACCTGTGAATGGCTTGTTGGTAACATCCTCGAGCTCCCTCTCCAGGATTTCTTGAAATGAAAGCTGTAAGGAGAGGTTGGAGTGCACATGTTTGTGAGCATTAAATGATCATGCACAGTACTGCCCTGCCATTTTCATATGCTGCAGCTGCCAAAGTATGTGATAAATACATAATGACATACTATGGGATAACTGTGTGCTTTTAGTGTATCTTTAACCCAAAGAAAATTTTGTGCGTATTTTTAACCCAAAGTACAAATCAGTGTAGGGTAGACTGATGGACCACACAAAACCCTTCAGTGTTGATCCCCATTATGACAAGTCAGGTGTCACAAGCAAATTCTTATTTTCTCATGTGAATCTTTGGAGGGTGTGTGTGCTTCTCCGTCTCCATTTTTTGCTCCCTCTCTCTTCAGCTGGTATTACGTGGCATTCCCTGCAGCAAGAGGAGCCTCATAAGTGCTGTGCAGTGGACTCAAAGTTTGAAGGAAGGGAGGAAGACAGAATAGGCAGTTAGTGCCAGGCTGTTTCCCCGGTGCAGTGCTACCCATGGTTCCTTCAAATCCAGTTCAGATTGGCTAGCCTTGCTGGCTGGGCTGCAGTCTGGGGCTTTGCTTTGCTTGAGCTATCTGAATTGCTTTACACAACCATTCCTTGAATTGTGCAGGCATTTCTACTGTGTTTGTGTGTGGGGCGATGTCGTGATGAGGGAGGTGGAGGGTCCTGCTCTTTGCTGGATGCACACGAAACTCTTTATGGCATGAGCTGAAGGGCAGAAATGAATGTCTTGAGACCGAGGTGGAAATGTAATTAATTCTGTGTCCTTTCTTGCACTGTGCCTGATTATATGACAGCATAGAGATGCTTATGCAGGTCAATGCTAGCTAAGCACAAGATGTAACTGCTTCATTTACTGGAACCCTCAAAGAGCTGGAAGACGAAAGCATATTCTGTACATTAAAGGAAAAATCATAAATTATGAGTAGCATGCATATAGTAATTGCTACGTTGTGTAAATTGCTTCCAGGGTACTACATTTATTTTTAAAAAGTGGATTTATTTAAATCTCCTTTAAAGATGAATCATTGATGTTTATGTACTAATAACAAGGTAAACAGACTATATTAAGCTTCGTTGTCCTGGGTTGTCATAATTTGTATTCAAGTCTGCTCTTTAGTTGGGAAAGGGGTAGGAGATTATATTCAGTAAGGCTGCTGATTTCTAGAGACTGTAATTCTGCTTGTTCTTGCAATTTAGTGACGTATAGTCATTGTTTACCACTTAGACTTGCAAATGTTTTAATACAATGAGTTCAGTGTTGATAATTTTTAAAGAATTTCTGATGCAACATGCTTTATTAAAAAATTCTGATGTTCTTCAATGTACTTGAGGCAAACTTGTTTTGATCAGATTACATATTTCCCATGAATTGTGTCCCTCACCTTAATATTGTTTTCTTAAGGTATCTAAAAAGGTAGCTGACTTGATACTTGAAAAACAGCCTGCCTATGTCAAGGTAAGGCAATGAACTATTCTGAAAGTTATACTTGATCCTAGCAACAGAGCACTTGGGGGGCCATCAATATAAAATTAACAAAACATTTTTTGATAAACAAACCATAATTTTCTTTATTGGTCTAGTGTTGGCTACAAAACATATAAAGGTGGAGAAAAGTAACTTTTTGGGTACAGAACTAAGATGGGATGCAGTATCTAAGATGACATTTAATGGTGGGATCGGATTTACCCAGAGATGTTAGTGTGTTGGATAGATCATTGGCTGTTTTCTTAATGAATCTCAACAAACTGGGACTGAGTGCACTGAGAATACCTGAAAGAAGAACAAAGGGAATCAAGTACCTTCCCCAAGGCAACTTGGTTTCAGTCGTTCCAAAGGGCTCCAACGCATCCCAAGGATGAAGTATTGCTGTAGGGATAGGAAGACAATTTCATTTTTTAAAATATCCCTGGTAATTTTCTAGTTTTCTGTCTTTTACAAGAACAGTTCAATCTTGTCTCCTTCATACTTTGTGACCCATGAAATGCAGCTGAACATTTGATTCCTAAGCAGCAGCCTGTCAGTTTCTCCACATAAGAAATGTCTTCCACAGAAATATGTTTAGAATAATCTAGATGTAGAATACCACCTTCTGCATCCAGGTGCCCTGTCCAATCACCATGGTTTTCCAAAGAATATAAAGTGTGGCACTGATGGCACCACTGTTCTTGACCTTGGTATTGTGTAACTTGGCTGAGAAAAACTTTATGAGGGATGATGGGGAGGCCCATTCATTCCTCTTCTTCCTTAGGCCCCATATGCTGTAAGATGACCAGATACAAATGAGTACTGGATCCCTGTACCTTTTCGTAGTTGTGTGGAAAAGAGAATTTAGCTGCCACTGTTCTTACCCTTTGTGATTGGCTGCACCTGCCAGACTTCTCTCTTCTATGCCCTTCTGCAGGAGCTCAAGATATCTCTTCACTCATTAGGTCACCCTAATATATGGAGCCCTCTTTCTTTGTCTATCTAGTCCTGTGTTACTGGCAGGCATTTTGCTAGAAGGGTGATTGGCATCTCTTGGAGCTAATGCTCCACTAACATCTTGGAAGTTAGTGAGATAAATACCAAGTATTAGTATAAGAATAACACATGCATGGTTAGTTTTTTCTCTTTCAGGTGTGTCTTTATTTCTGCCAGCTGCAAAACGATAATGTGGAACTTAGCCTCTAGTGTTTTGCACTATTGGCTTTTAAATGGTTTTATTTCATAAGAGAGTTATTACCCACATATAAAGCACACAAAGTAGGCATTTAATGTTAGTAGCAGCAGTTTTTAAAAATAGTACTGTGCTTAGATTTACACTCATGCATGGCAGCCTAATGGCTTCAAAGGGATTGTTAAAAACCTATCATGGTGGTAAGAGTGCTTTCTGAAAGGCAAGTGTGTTTTTTGATCTTTTTTGAGTTGAAATTTGTCAAGCATATTATAAGCAGGTTATATTGATCCTTGACCATAAAGTTTTGTAAGGTTCCTTTGGTGTGAGAAGAATAAGCTGGAAGGATGACCAGTGAAACATTGAGATTTTGACTACCAGTGGTAATGAAAGCTGGTAGCCTCCTGCTGAAAACTAGGCTTTCCTAGACTTGTCATTTTTAATTTATATATTGAAATCAGAAGGGATAGTGAGTATGAAGCTCTTGTCAAGGATGTGCTGTATAGCTTTATGTAACTCAGAGGATTTCAGTGGGCAGTGGGAGGGTGATTTTTGCACTTTCCCCCTCCCACTGCAGATCTCTCATTCTCCCCCCCCCCATGATGTTCCTGGGGGTCCCAGAAGCATCATTGGCAGGCATTTGGAGCTGCACCAGAAGTAGGGAGGTAAGAACGTCATGCTTTGCTAATGGAAATCCCTTCCATCTGTGGAAATCCTCTGTGGGATCCAAGTCAATATGAAGATACATAGAGAACTATTTGATACTAAGTCAAGTAATTAATCTTACCTTTTTAAGGTTCTTGTTGCTTTAAAAAGTTTCACTATTGAAAAAATTTCAAAGTGTCCATTTTCTGTGCCAAAGTTTCATCTCCTGAATTCTTAGGATTCAGCAGTTCAAAGCATGAGGATCACTTTGTCTGCTCTATGTGGTTCATTGAAACAGTTCAGTAAAAAAAAAAGTTTAAGAATAGGGGTTCTCAACTTGATTTGAGTTTGTGGAATTCTGAGAACATTGAATGGACATCACCACAAAATAACTGTTTGGAGGGCACAGCCAATCACAAAATTGTTACCATGGTGACAATGACCAAATATTGGGAGCTTCCAAGACAAAAATTATCTTATGGTTAAGGGAAGCTATTTCCAAATGGATGCTCCTGCAGTCAAAAGTGATGCCATCTGGGATTTTCTGAAGGACTTTCTTGTCCACTGAAGTGGAGAAAAGACATTGTGGGTTCTTTGCTTTTGGAAAGGATGCTCTGAGGAAGAATGAAGTGGGCTCCAGGAAACGCTTGCACCAACTGATACCACGGCACTCCTAGGCACAAAATTTGGGGACCACTGCTTTAGAAAATAGGACCTGGGAAGTACTGTAGCCTCTGGTAATGATCTGATCACTTGAATGCATTCAATGGCATTTTGGACTTTGTAAAGTAGATTCCCATTCCATATCACAAACTGCTTTGACAGTTTCAAAAATAGGTTGCCATGGGATTTGGGAAGATGGAGTTGCTGTTGGAGGATTCTAAAAGCAAAAGCTACGTGATGCTTCTTAAGACAAGTCAAAATAGCACAACATAGTGAGCAAGCTTTTCAGTTCTCAAAGCTGATTTAACAGACTGCATTCTAACATGGACGCTGAGTTTAGTAGATGCAGTAAATATGTCAATGTAAGCCATATCATGGTAGCAGTACCTAATTTCATAGATACTTTTTCCTTGAGCTGAAGATTCATTATCTTGTTGGCTACAGAAATTAACCTCTGATAATGCATGAAACATTGAGGAAATTGACAAATCCACTCATAGTCTTGTCAGGGGCCTGCCTACTTGAGGGACCACCTTTCCCCATAAGAACATAAGAACATAAGAGAAGCCAATGTTGAATCAGGCCAATGGCCCATCTAGTCCAACACTCTGTCACACAGTGGCCAAAAATACCAGGTGCCATCAGGAGGTCCAGCAGTGGGGCCAGGACACTAGAAGTCCTCCCACTGCTGCCCCCTCCAGCACCAAAAATAGAGTGCATCACCTGCCCCAGAGAGCACTGAGGTCAGGATCGCAACATCACCTGACTCTCCCTGGTCTGAAAGAAGTCAGACTGGCAACCACCAGAGCCAGGGTTTTCTCTGTGGCAGCTCCACACTGGTAGAATGAGCTCCCGGAGGACATCAGGGCTCTGTGGGACCTTTTACAGTTCTGCAGGGCCTGTAAAACGGAGCTCTTCCACCAGGCTTTCGATTAGGAGCTGCCACTGATGAATGTGCCTTAGAACATTTTCTGGCCTGGGACCATGCTGGCTGCTATTTCTGCCATTGGGTTGATTTGGAACACTATTATCATCTGACTCTGTTGGATGCTGTGTCTGCCATTGGGTTGATTTGGAATACCGCCATCATTTGCTTGTTTCTATCTGTAAATTGATGTTGTTTAACTTCGTATTTTATTTTAACTGTTATAACTCTGGATTGTTTTATGATATTTTAATCTTGTTAGCTGCCTTGAGCCAGCGTGTCTGGCAAGGTTGGATAGAAATGAAACAATAAATAAAAATAAATAAATTATGCCATTACCATTCCTTTGCTGGTTCAAGGTCCACACTCAGTACCCTGGTGTTTACTTGTTAACATGTTGGTCCAGACTTTTTTTTTAAAAAAAAAAACACGAATACACTAGTGTAAATTAAGAATAAGTTTATAGAGCATCACCTTTTAAACACAATGATTTTGTATCCTTGGGTAAATTTAGATGCCGTTGTGTTTTTGTAGGAACTTGAACGAGTGACATCATTACAAACTGGCCTTCAATTAGCTGCAGTCATTTGCACAAATGGAAGACGGTACAGTGACAGTTTTTACTTTGCTGTTATTAACTGCTTTTATTTATTGTTGTAATGCCATTTTTCTTCATTATATCTGCTTTCTGTACCATGCCCGATACACAATGTTTATTCAGATCTCTGTAATCCCAGTCCTAGTACACTGTTTATTAGATGTCTCTTCATATTGATTGTATCCATTCACTCTGTGTAATCACTTGGTCCTATAGTAAGAAATATGGGCTATAAATATTGTAAATAAATTATTGAGCAGTCTGTTTCAGGTTCAGACAAAAAAAAAAAGACATGAAACTTCATTTCTTGTGAAGTTCTGTTCTTCTTCCCATGAGCTCTATGTGGCATGTGCGGGATCTATCCTATCGTAGCCTCACAATACCATGTCACAGAATGTCCCTGTTGACCTGAGGATGTCATTCTGCTTTGGGTCCTCTGAGAGGCTGAGACATTCTGCTGCTGTCCTGGGTCTCTGCCTGCCATTGCACCACTCTACTGAACCCACCCAGTTCCCAGGGGGGGTCTTCACTTCTCTATGCTATCAACGATGCCACCAGCTGTCATTTAGAAAATCCTCCCACTAAGAGGGCCAGCATTCATCCAGGTCGTTGTTTACAGGCTGTGCTTAGTGTCCATGTCTCCCACTTGTTCTGATTAGCTTTTGCAGGGATAGTTTTACCACACACGCTTGTGTACTCCAGGGATCTAGCGATTTGTTGACCAAGTGCTTCCTTTCTCCAGACACCTTATTAGTAATGTGTTTGAGTGGGGCTTAATGGTTATGGAGAACAAACTTTCAAAATAGCTTTGTTAAACAGAAAATGCCCATACACATACTCTGTACTGCAACATATTGAGTTAAGTATACAAACTGAAGGGTCATACATGCATTCCTGTCTCTCCTCTAGATATAGGCTTCTTGTTCTAGGGTAGGCTATTTCCTCTTAATTTTACAGCATTCCATCAATCATCCAACCTGAGTCTTTGCCCAGGCTGCCTGCCCTGTGTTAGCGCTACATGGTAATGGCAGCCATTGAGATGAAGCCTGGGTGTGAGAATTCCTTCCTGCAAGTTATCCCCATGTGGAATCAGTCAAAATGGACTTTGTTCCCCTCATATCATGGGAATTTATCTCCTCTGTTTGGACCCCATTCCCACACTTGGGTTAGTCTTTCTCTTCCTTTGCTTCTTAGGAAGAAATACAACCTAGCATTTGACATCCTCACCTCTCTAGCTGTCACATTCCTGCTGCAGTGTGAGATGGCCCCTTGATTCTCCTCTGCTTTACATTAAGTACTGGATTCTTGTAAGAGCCATGGACTCCCTGTAGTGTTATGTAGCCTGAAGTGGAGAGCATTTCTCTGTACCCTGGGGGGAGAGTCTGACTAGTCCAAAGTCCACCAGCCAAATTCGTTGCTAAGCAGGGATGTGAAGCCAATTCTTTAGTCCAACATTTTGTCCAGTTACTATAACAGCTTTCTTCATTATTGAAAATCCATCCTGATCCAGCAGTTTATTAGAGTGGCTAGGCCCTCTGGGTTTGGACGCACATGTTTAGTGTTCCACACCCAAATGCCCTAGGGTTAACTTAGCTGTAGTGAGGCAGGGGCTCTTCATACAGATCTCTTCTAGAGGCTTCTTTTGTTAAATGGCCTTGCAAGCAAGAAATCCTGTGCATACATTGTACTGCAGATTGGGTGGTTTGTGTTTTGGTGGAATGCTGTTTGAATGAGGTAAAGAGATTTATCCTGATTCAGTCGCCTTTAGGCTTGGGGCTGTCATTCGTGTGTCCTGTATTTTATACTGGGACTGATCTTTGATTCAGAACACTAGCATCTAATCCATTACTCAGACTTTGACTTCCATGATAGCTAGTCTTACTTCTGTTTGTTTGTTTTTCAATTCTTGACTCCTGCAGACATTTGAATATTGCAAAGGAAGGTTTTACTCAAGCCAGCCTGGGCCTTCTTGCAAACCAACGGAAACGTCAGTTGCTGATGGGGCTGCTCAAGTCTCTGAGAACAATAAAAACCTTGGTATGAACAGCATGTGTCTGGCTTTCTATCAAGGCATCTTGCTTTAAAAATTGTAGTGACCGATTTCTCCTTTTTAAAAATTTCAGCAACAGACCGATGTACGCTTAAGTGAAATGCTGGAGGTAAGAATAGTTCAGCCCAGAATTTAATTGTTTGTGAAAGACTCAAATTTTCTTCTTATGCATTCTGAATGTATTAGAAGCTAATAGCAGCTTATAGGGGGGTGGTTGTGTGAGATTTGTTGGGGGAAATGGTCCAGAAGCTGAGAGATGGCTAAATCCCTTTATTTTCAATGTTGCAGCCTTGATCCAAGTTGCAGCTCTCATCCCCAGCTGCTTTTTAACAGAAAATGCTGGCTGATCCATTCATTTTTTTTGGGGGGGGAGGGAGGTTGGGTAATTTGGCTTTCAATTTCTTCCTTTAAGGAAGGATTTTTATGGGAGAGGAGATGTGGCTACACCTCTCCCTACTTGCCCACAGCTGCATGGAGGAGATATCGTCACTGGTTTTCTTCCAACAACAGAAACGTGCTGAAAGGAAAACCCACACGTGGCAGAGCTTCTGCTTCTGTGTAACTTTAAACAGCACTCAGCCTCTCAGGATGGTGCTCCTGCAGGCCAATCGTAACCAGGTTTCTGGCCCGATCGCACATTCTGAACTTAGCACAGCTAACCAGAAAAGTAGTCTTGTACGGATGAGCTGCACCTGCTCACACACCGTACTAGCAGTTTGGGTGAAAGAAGCTTGTATGTGTGTTTCTCAATATTTTTTTTTTGTCTCAGGAGGAGGATTATCCAGGGGCTATACAACTGTGCCTCGAGTGCCAGAAAGCAGCTAGCACATTCAAACACTACAGTTGCATAAGGTAGGATGACAGATGTTCTCTGACGCACCTCCCGTTCTTCCATTACAGCATGGGCTGAGAAGGAACATGCAACACTTTAGGGAGTTGCTAGCTAATTTGAATTTGTTGTGGGATTGTTGTTGTAAATTAATTTTCTAGTTAGAAAGACAGGTATAGCGTTGTTCTTTTAAGGCTTGTAAAGTGCAATTTAGTTTATGAAATTTCCTGAACACGTGTGGTGGCTGCTATTAATGCGAATGTCACATGCTTCTAAGTGGTTTAATAGTTATGCTAGATAGATGTTCTCTTTTTTAACATTAATGTTGTTTTGTGCTGAAGGCGGAGGAGTGTGGTGCTGCATAATGCATTTGCTTGGGTAGCAGCTTAAGGTTCTTCATTGTTCACAGTGCCATGCAAAATATTCAGTAAAGCAAAAAAATAACCAACCCATTCTGGGAAGAGCCACAGAGAACTGATCCAAACCAAGGCTCTTTGCCTATATGGAGGCTATATTATTCTCTTTTTGACAAGGAATGCTCTTAGCACTCCCATTTCCCACCCCACCCCCCGCCTGTCCCTTGTGAGATAGTGCTAAAATCCTAATAGTGCTGCTATCTGTAGTTAACGAAGACAAGCAATGAATCCGACTGTTGTGTTTTTACTGTCTTATGTAAATCTTTTATTGATGTTTTATATGATTGTGTTGTACACCGCCTTGAGCCTGGTTCCACCAGGGAGGGTGGTTGATAAGTTCAATAAATAAATAAATAAATGTGCACGAAATTCATGAAAGGGTGCCTGCAGCACATTTCCCAACTTAACATAGAATAGGATTGCTTTGGATGTGAATGGGAGCTCTTTGTTTCCTTGAGAGCCCTGCAAAACAATGGAAACTGAGTACTTCAGGGCCGATGTTATAAATGGGCATGATTTTTTAAAAAGATTAAATGACCAGGTGATGTAACAATATTTGTTCTAATCACACTGGGAAAACAGAATATGATGTATAACTGGAAATTTACTAGTGTGTAAAATATCTTGATAATCTTTGCTTTATCGAAAGCAAAAGTGCTTTCAGTTGAGCTAGTTTCAGATTAGAGAAGAATTCAGAGAAGACTCTAATGATACTGGCTAGCAAGGTCTTGTAGGGTGTGAGGCTCCCCATGCTCAATAGGGCAAGTTTGTCACTCTCTGACTCAGTCAGGAGTTTTGAGGGACTCTTGGACCCTACTCTCTTCCTGGTTGGTGCAGTGTGGAAAAGTGCATATTCTGTCCCCTTTCTTGGACTCAGCTGAACTAATCCTACCAATCATGTGTCCATCTCAAGGTTACCGTAACATGTGCTACAGGCTGCTGCCCTTGAAAACAATTTAGAAGCTCCAGTTAGTGCAAAATGTAGCAGTTCATGTAATTTCTGACCCTGTGGACACACACACATCACTCCTCTCTTAAGAAGATTGCCCTGGCTGCCTTTGTGTTTCTGAGTTCAATTCAAGAGGCTGGTTCTTACCTATGGCCTCTGGGACCTGTGGGACTGCCCTTCCTGGCATGTACCCATTCAGTAGCTCTGCTTTGCTGGCCAGGGAGCTACCTGCTGTATTCCTTCCTGCAGGTAGATTAGAGGCATTACCTGTTCATGGGTGTTTTGGAGGCTTCCCTTGGATTGTAGATTCACCATCAAGAGCAGGGGTGGCCAAACTGTGGCTCGGGAGTCACATGCGGCTCTTTCATACATATTGTGGGGCTCCCAGCTTGGGAAGCAAAGGGAAGGCATGCCTCCCTGATTGGTCTTCTCTTTCCCAGCCAGTGTTCCCTTCCCTGGGTAGGCTTGAGGTAGGGGGAGCAGAAAAAGAAAGCAACTTTAACTTTAAATGTGTTCTCAAAGCCCCCCCATATATCATTGGATAAATAAATATCATTATCAGTATCTTTTTTTTACCCCTTTTGTTTTTATTTTTGGCAGTCTCATTTAATGTTAATAAAAAGCAAATTTGCATATTCTTCAATAAAAACTTGTTTGTAATATTTGTTCATGTCTTGCAGCTCTCAGACATCTGATGTTTATTCAGTGTGGCTCTTAGTTAAGCAAGTTTGGCCACCCCTGATCTAGAGCATGTTAAGAAGGTGCCCAGGTTGTTGTTGTTGTTATTTATTAGATTTCTGAATCACCCATCCCTGATACCAACGTACGACAAAGGTTTCAAGGCTGACTTGTTTAGGAAGGCTTTTCAGTTCAGTGTGTGGATTGTATTGCTGAATCATTGGTAGCTGTCAGAGTATATTATTTTTATTTACTTTGTGCATAGATTTGTGGTTGCTGTGGTGTTTTTAATGATAATGTGATGGCTTGTTCTAGTTAGCATTGTAACTTGCCTTGAGTCTGTGATGGGAGAAAGGCAGCATTTAAAAAATGCTCTAAATAAGTAAAATCAGAAAACCGGAAGGCATTTTCTGCTTTCAAGCCCCAGAACCCTGGGGGGAGAGCAGGGGGAACTTCTTTGCAAAGGAAAAGAGAGTTTTTCATGCATTAATGCTCCTAGTTTCTTTTCAGTAATATCTCTGTCGCCAATCAATGGATTCATTTTTTTAAACCATTTCTGTGACTCGTAGACCTTTCCTGGTAGAATTTCTAATCCGGTGAAATGCATTATTTGCATGGTGTAATCTTCTCTAACTGTAATCAGGCCAGTTATTGAAAATATGTCCCCTTTGCAGAATGTATTACAATTGTCTGTGGATTTAGTGCATAATTCTAGGTGTTTGAGCCTTATCTGCATGAGCAAGCTGCTCAAATTGGTTGCCATTTTTCATTCACAGTCCAATGTATTCATACAGTGAGCATAATAGTAACCTACCTCACAGGGTTTAAGGAGATAAGGAGAACACCTGACTCATCCTGAGCTTTGGGTCATAACAGATATCTAAATGCCTGTTGTATTCCTAATAACTTTAGCTTTAGCTTCATCACTTAATCACTGCTAAACCTAATTGTTGTGAGAAAATTAAAATAAGACCCCTCACTAGGAAAGTTATTGACAAAGTGTGCTCTTTTACTTTCTCCACTGGTGGAATAGCATGATCTTCGAATAGCTGGGTCAGGGAGGGGGCTCCCCAGAAGAGAGGCAAGGGGTGAAACTGTAGGATGTTGGCAGTGGCAGAAGTTGGCAGCTTTCAGATATGAAGAAGCCATAATTAGTTCATGTGAACGAGCTCAAACTCCTTGGGCACACGTACTGCTTCCGATTTTCCTTTGCACACAGAGCCAAAAGTGAACGTAGGATGAGCCTTGCTAGGTTGAACTAATGATCCAATATCTCTACAAACAGCTTCCATGGAACAGGCATAGAAGGCACAGCCTTGCCCTGCTGCTGCGCACCAGCAATTGACCTTCAGAGGTATTCTGCCTCTGAAGAAGGAAGTCTTATTCAGGCTCTAAGGATCTGTTTAGGTTTTGTTTGGAGTTCATTTCTTGCTCAGAAACTTGAGCCTTAACCACAGTTTAACTCTTGTTTGTGTCAAAAAGCAAATCCCAGTTTGTTTGGGAATTCAGATGTCACAATGAATTGTGGTTGGATCAAACAGTTCCTAAATTCTCTTTTACATATGAAAGGAGGAAGAAAGGAACACTCAACCCAAGTATTTGGGGCTCTTTCATGTTGCACATAGGGGTGGATGTGTGAATGCAGCTTGTGTGCTTGAGGAAGAAATGGTCCAAAAATTCTGAGGTAAATTATATGTTTTGGACAACATTTATGACAAATAACAGTAATATGGAAACATCTGATAATGAAGGGGAAAAGCACACAGTGCTTTTAGTGCCTCCTTAAGCCTTGGCAGCGGCAAATGTTAATCCTGGTGATAAGGATAAGACAGGGAAAAATTTTGTGTGAGTCAGATTTTGCATGTTTCTTAATTCAGATTCTTAGCAGACTGTCTTGACACATTAATAATGTAATTTTTGTAATTTTAAACAGCTGGATCAGCAGATAACAACAATAGGAATAAATGTAGAAGAACAGAAAGATATTTATTCCATAGGCCCTGCTGGCATTTAGTTCATGAGTCCACATATTAATGATAGATTGTGATGTGGGTATTCCTGTTTGTGCTTTTCAGATACTGAGCACATGTTCTGTTTAAGCAAATTGTACTTCAGATTAACATGGGATTAAAAAAAACCTGCAAAAACAAAAGTACAAGCCATTGTATTGAGGAAAACAATACAGATATAGCTAATTAAAGCAGAAGGGAAGAGAGAGTGAAGTCTCCTTATGCTGGTCTGCCTGACCAAGTGGCCATGTTGGCCCTCCCCTTCTCAGGCAGCCAGCTCCTTGCTGGAGAAGAAAGAGAAGACAACATGAAACTTCTTTCCACTTGTGTATCATGTTTTGTTTTGTTTTTTAGTTCTGCTAGAGATTTAAAGATGCGGTTATCTCTGTTCCCTCCCCTCTCTATTTCCTCTTTCCCTTCCTTGAAAGCCCCTTTTCTGGCCTCCTTATCTCCTTCCTGTCTACTACCATCTCCAGTTTTCTGCCCTTCCCTGCCCCTGGAATCACCTACTTGGGAAAACTCAGTTGCACAGTGCTGGCTGCCAGGCCAGGTCACATTGCACACTGGGGAACAGGCAAGGACTTCTGAGGGGCACCCTATTTTCCCCTGTCTCACTTTCCCCACACTATTTCCCCTTTCCCTCCACTTGACAAGCTCCAGATCCTCATCCTTCTTGGCTTCCTTCTCTCCTTCCCACCCACCCAGCTTTTACCTGCTCCTCCATCTTCAGTTGTATTTATTTACTTCATTTATAGCCTACCTTTCTCCATAATAAGGACCTAAAGCAGCTTACATCATTCTCCTCTCCTCCATTTCGTCCATGGAAGCCTGCAGGTGGACTCTGGAAAAGCCCCCCCCCCCACTCAACCTGGCCCTGCCCTCTAAAGGAAAGATGGACAAAGAATTAGTCTGCCTGCCCCAGACTGGGGAGGAAGGAAGAGGCACTGACTCCTCATCCCCTGTGGCCTGTGTGATTACTCCCTCATCTCAGCCAGAACACCTCCCTCACCCTGCATGAGGCCAGGCCAAGCCAGATGCTGCCCGCCTGCCTTGCCTCACACAAGGCTCCAGTGGGCCGGACTGTGTGTCTCCACTGCCTCTCCTCAGGTGGGCTTGCGCAGGGCTTGGGCAGGCCAGGTTCAACCCTTCTTTCATAAGGCTGGCCAAGCCCAGGTGGGGGAGGCCATCGACCCACTTGGTAGCATCCTGGTGCTTTTAATGGCCAGTTTGCCCCTACCTGTGAGGTAAGTTAGGTAGAGTACATCTAACTGGCCCAGGGTCACCCAGTAAATTTCCAGGGCAGAATGGGGATTTGAGAGCTGAAACTCTAACCGCTACAACACACTGGTTTTTGTAGGGTGACTACTTCAGCACATTAGCAAAGAATCTGGCCTGGTTGAGTCATGCAGGTTGCCTGCTATCAAGTCACCTGGTGGTTGCTCAGAGGTCAAAACAGCCCTGAAAAGATTGATTTAGACAATGTTCTGTGTTTCTCTAAGGAACAGGTAGATGAATTGCTCAAAAATGTTTGAGGCTTAACATCTGGTCTTGCAAAACAGAGCTTAATTAAAATGCATAAAAGGAGAAGAAAACTTTGATCCTTTCAGCATATATTAGGAACCTTCTTATTGCTACTGTTATTGTAGTCTTATTAATTTGTGAGCCATGTTTTAAATGCTTTGTCTTTTCTTTGACTGGTAAAGGGTGGTCTAAATTGACTTTTAATCACCTGTAACTTTTTTTTTTTAATATCCATGTTTTGTGATTTGTCCGAGAAGGGACCTCACCTTGAAATGTGCTGTCAATAGGTCCATAACTAGATCTCCCCTATTATATGTGACTTGCACCTTTGCATCTACTGTTTTCCTTATTGGCCTTTTGCTGCTCCCTTTTCTTCCTCTCCTACTGTGAGACTAATATTGCAAGGATAATCAGAGCCCCTTTAATATGTTTTCATTAATTGGCTTAATGAATGCCACCAGTTACTTTAGCTACTATATTTAATTCCACCTTTCATTGATTGAATCATTTATCCAGGGATTGTTAAATTTCATTTAGTTGCATGTTATGGATTTGAGCTGTGCACATTGTTCATATCAGAGTGAACTGACTGAAATACAAAGTGGAATCTGTGCTACGTTTTCCCCCTCTCCATAATATACAGTGTACCCAAGAAACAATCTGTCCTGAAAGTAATCAGCTCTAAGCATAATGTATGGTTCTCAGCTTTCAAGTGTGAGGTTCAGTTTGGAAATAGTTGCAAGGAAGAACATGGGGTTGTAAAGTAATAGCCTTCTCCTTTCTTCTTCCTGGCCTATGTCCCCCCCCTTTTCCTTGCTGCTAGAATTGAATAAAACGTTTAACAGCACTTGTACTAATTTTGTATGTGTAGTGAGTTGCCTGCCTCTGTGCCATGACCCTAGTACTCCCTTGGTGGCTTCCCTGACAAATACTAACTTGGCTTTTGAGATCTAATGAGACTGGGCTAGCCTGGGCCATCCTGGAGTTCTTCAGATGCATGTAGTTCCTGAAGTCCTATTAATACCATAAGGAACTGGACTGAGTCCAAAAGAGCAGTTCACCAAAACCCAAAAATCCAGGTGGTGGCTTCTCACACAGCCAGTTTCACAATCCAGTGTAAAGCTGGAAGAAACATGACAAACCTGAGTATCTGGATACTTTTGTACTGGCTGCATTAATGCCAGATGGCTATTATAATTCAAGGAAGCAACCAAAATTCTCCAGATATTTAAATCAACTAAGTTTTAATTGTGTAACACAAATCATATACAAGGAATAGCTTTTGTATTCTACTGAATGTTGTACTTAATATATTACTTCAGCTATCTGAAGCTACTTGACACAAATGGCTTTTAAAGTAATATGATTAATTGTATGTATTTTCTTATATGCATCCTGCATATTAGGCTGTTTAGCTGATTTGTTGTACATATATGAATAAATGATAGAACAAAAATTCTCCTTATAAGAAAATCCAAAGGGGCTGGGAGCCAACAGAGGAATTTGGTCTAATGGGATATTTTATATCGGTATTATGTTGCTGTATGTCCAAGACTTTGGAATGGGGGTAGTACTTATTTATTTAGCAGTTTATACCTCACTTTCCCAATGGAGACCCAAAGTATCTTCTCCCTTTCCTCCATTTTATTTGAACATCCACACTGGGGGGGGGGGAGAGGGGAGAGGGAGAAGGAGAGCGCATGCAACTAGCCTAATGTTACCCAGCAAGATTCCATGGCAGAGTAGGGATTCAAACCTGGGTCTTCTAGATCGTAGTCTGACAATCTAACCACTGCACTGGCTCTGTAAAGAGTGGTCTATAAATTAGGGATTAAAAATAGCATACTAGTCTAAGAGAACTTCATCCATTTATCTCAGTTCTCAGGCTCCCTGCATCGGCTTGCAAAAGGTTAAATTAGCGCACTTTATGCACATAAACAAAGACTAAAGGATACAGCCTCCATCATAAACATAGCAGGTATTTATATCAACAGAACCTCTTGCTTTAAAAAGCACTTGTGTTCATATTCAGGGCATGACACAATTGTAGCCACAGCATGACCACTCACACTGTTGGAAGGCAAAACTGGTTCACTATTGGAAGGAAGCAGGCGATGGCAAACCACTGCTGAAAGTTTCTTATCTTGAAAACCTTATGGGGTCACCATATCAGCTGTGACAACAGCAAAGAAAGGAAAGAAAAGAAAAGGATTCCAGGTAGACAGTCCTGTTCTCATATGTGGACTCCTCTAAATGTTTAACACACTACTGAAATGACAATATTACCACTTTAAGGGATGGTGATAATGAATGCTTTTTGAAAGTGCTGCTGGAGAAAAAAAGTGTCTCTGGTCATAGTATTGTGTTATTAGAACAAAATGTCATATATACTGTCAGAAAAATTGCCCTGAAAGGATCTGCCAAATTAAAGTGCTGTGCTAAAACATTCACCTTGTCCTGAAGCACTCATGTAACTTACTGGCTTGTTTTAGAGAGATTCTAATGTTGGACTTTATTGTTTGCAGTGAATTGAATTCAAAACTGCAGGACACTTTGGAGCAAATTGAGGTGAGAGCTCATCATTTGCATTTTTAAAGAAAGGGAATGTTTTAGTGCATCTTGACTTTTGAATTGCTTTACGTATTCAGATAGCATTACTTGGTTGTAGAGGGAAAATGAACATTTCAACATGAATTGTACTTTGATATTATATAATTGTTCCTTTTGACTGTGTTCAGTTTTGTTTTTGTTTTTTAAAAAACTTCTTTAGGAGCAGTTAGATGTTGCACTTTCCAAAATCTGCAAGAACTTTGATATCAACCATTATACCAAGGTTCAGCAAGCTTACAGACTACTGGGAAAAACACAGGTTAGCATACTTGGTTTGAAATCGTGTGTTGATACATAGGGGATTAGTCTTTATAATTATTTTGATGACCAGAAGGTATGAGTGCACTTTCTATTGATACTATTTAATCATGCGTCTATGAAACTTCCTTTTACAGCATCACACCATTGATCTATCTGGCTCAGCACTGTACTGCTGACTAGTAGTGGTTCTCTGCAGTCTCAGGCAGAGAAAGGGCTTCCCCTCATTTCTGACTGGATATTTCAGTGATTCGCAGTGCAGTTCTAAGCAGAGTTATAACTTTCTAAGTCTAGTGACGTCTGTGGACTTAAAAGGGTATATCTCTGCTTAGGACAGCACTATTAAGCCAGCAAATACAAGTGCTTTACTGCTGTGTGATGGTCCTTTCTCAGTCCTACTAAATTCCAGATACATAGCTATGTCACTGGGTCTCAAGTTGTCTTGTCAAGTTTTCCACTGCAGGGAAAAAATATATTTAGAATATGTGAAAGAAATCCAACTCACATTATTCAATTATTTTCTTAATGTGATTGACCATTTTTCAGCAGTTGCATATCCTTACCACACTACACTATCTGTGCTTTTCATATGCATGTATCTACCTTACGAAAATAGCTGACATTATTTTAGGCACATAAGGGTGACTTGGAAGTGATCTTTAACTGATAAAGATGATACATTTATGAGAAAGTGCTCAAGATTTCTTGGGCTGGCAGTCAGACCAACTGAACGAGAAACTTGCCAGCCACCCTCTGCGGTTTTACTCTGCTCCTGCAGTTAGTTGTTTCTGCCTTCTTTTACTTTAATGGCCTTTCATTGGTGGCAGAAGTAATTGTAGATTTACTAGACCATGAGAAGATTTATTGTTCTCCAGTTTCACACTGGAAACAATCCTTCATATTCTAGCCATTCATCTACTTACAGTCAACCTGTTTTCCTTCTGAATTATGAAATCTTCAATCTTTTTTGCTATAAGGCTGCTGACTGTTAATTTTTGCAAAGCCCACCCAGTGTACTTTTCAAAGTGAGATACACTCTGTCACTTGCACATCAAGCCTCCATTCATCTTCCTTTGTCAAAGTTGCTGCAACTGAAGCTATAGATGGTACTGTTTAACCTGCAAGGACTCTTGATGAAGTACATCTTAAGGCCTCCTGCCAAAGTAGCATTAGCTGCCTGGTACTATGGGTGGCAGTAAAATTTTGGCCCTAATCAAATGGTGTTTGCCAGTGTGCTCAACTATTTTGTCTGCTGGGAGCTGTTAACTCCTGTAGAGGGAAAAAACTGTGGACTGCTTAGGAAGACACAATTCTGACACTGGTTCTTGGTGCTAGTGTCCACAAAGATCTCCTCTGGTTGAATTGTACCAGTTTTTCTGCTGGCTCAAGAAAAAGGATGGGCATTCCCTCCTCACAGCAGCCCCATCCGGCATGGCTTTTAATCTGTAAGGGTCCTATGATAGCCTTTTTGAGGACATAAAGCACTGACTTCCCTCTTTCACCAGGAGAAAAGCTGGTAGGATCCAACCCACTGATTGCAGCCCCCTTTACGTTTTTCTCATAGAAAGCCCTGGGAGCCATTCAGTTGTACTGGAGAGAATAAATGCACTGTGCTTGGCTAGGCGACCCTAGGACTGGTGACCTTGGCAGCACTTGTTCGCTTTTATAAGAGAAAGTTAAGCTGCAATGTACCTGAATCCTATAGGTATGCAGTGTGGCCAATGCACAGGAAGCAGGAAACTGGCTTTTTAACAATATATTTTGCTTCCACCCTCCTTTCATCAGACCGCGATGGACCAACTACATATGCACTTTACTCAGGCCATTCACAACACAGTATTCCAGGTTGTTCTCGGGTATGTAGAGCTGTGTGCTGGAAACACGGACACAAAATTCCAGAAGCTTCAGTACAAGGACCTCTGTATGGTACGTAGTAATGGATGGTGGTTGAAACATTTTATGTATATTGTTGAATGTGCCTACTCCCTGCTAAAAGGAATTGTAAACTCCCATTCTGCCTTAAACACCTACTGTATTTCTTCTGTATGGGTATAATATGGAAAAAAATAAGGGATTTGAAAATGACTCTAGATTAAGATAAATATTTTAAACTTTTATTGTCCATACTTTTAATCCACTGGCCCTAAGTATGCAACATTATCATCCGAAGCCCACCCATCTGCCAGTATAAAGCAAAGATCTGCAACCTGCGTGTTTCAGGGCAATATATGAAGAGAGCCTACAGTTTCGAACTATTATTTATTTATTTAGGATTTTTCTATTCCACTTCTTCAAAATCCTGGTTTCAACAGCTTACAGTTAAAATCACCACAGTATGAAAATGAACCATTGGACAAAAGCAGCATAGAAACAATCCATAAAACAGAAGCATGGCATTAAAAACCAGATAATATAAAACCCTGGGTAAAAGCTTGGGTAAAAGATGTTTTGGCCTGGGCCCTAAAAGAAAGTAAAGTAGATGCCAGGTGAGCCTCAAGAGGGAGGGCATTCCGGAGGTAGAATGGCACCACAGAAAATGACCTGTCTCTAGGCATCATCTGCCTCACCTCTGAAGGTGGGGGCACAGAGAGCAGGGCCTGAGAAGGAAATCTTAAGTGGCAGGCCAGATAGCACGAGAGGAGACCGTACTTCTAGAGATAACTTGAGTAATTGGGTCTAGCCTGTCCTCAGCTGACATTCTGTCTTTTTGGCTTATGGGACAGAATCCAGAGTATTTCAAATGTAACAGATACCATTTTTATGTTTACCAGATTTATATGACTCACTGAACTTAGCACATCCTGGACATTTGTTCCACATGTTTCCTTGTGGACTTCCTCCCTTAAAAATTAATGGGGAAAATCTCACAGTTGGGGATAAATGGTATATGAATCCAGTCTTAACAGCCTTTCTCTTCCTCCTGTTCAAAGAAGCTCATGAAAGGGTGACTATACCACAATCAATATACTAGTTGAAAAATATATATATATATATATATATATATATATATATATATATATATATATATATATATATATATATTTAAAAATCAGTATTTAAATATTTATGTGTTGTGAGTTCATGCATGTTCGTTGCTAGGCCTGAAAAATATCAAATATCTGAGTGCCAGCTCATGCTGAATTTTAGGTCGTTGATAGGTTTATAGCCTTGTTAATTGTGTTCCTCAGTACTGTAGCAAATACATTAGAAAAGCTGTAAGTATTCATGAATGTTTGTAGAATCTGCTGCTACTCAAGAACAGCAAAATTAACAAATTACTTCTGAGCTGTTTTAGATTTTCCGAGTTGTATGGCCATGGTCTTGGCATTGTGCAGTGCCAAGACCACCGCCATACAACCCAGAAAATCTACAACAGCTAATGAACTCCGGCTGTGAAAGCCTTCGACAACAAATTATTTCTGAGTTGCTATACTTTACAATCAATGTGGAATTACTACCAAAAAAATTGGAATTGTGTGCATATGTATCTTTGTACCCGATTTACTGAATAAGGGGTAAGAAAAAGTTTCCCTGTCTTTGTGTTCTCCTCTCTACCTATACTGTGTATGCCACTTGTGCATTTTTGAGTTTTGCAGAAGTATCGAGTGTCTGTTTTGCTTATTAGGTGTTTTTCTCTTTCTCTGTGTTTCCCTTTTAATTCTGCATTTGGTGAATTAGAAAGCAAATGAAAACGCAAGAGTTCTTTTTCTTGTGTGTTCTGCAGCACATTACATCAGACAGCTACATTCCTTGCCTTGCTGACCTCTGCAAAGCTCTGTGGGAGGTAATGCTTAGTTACTATCGCACCATGGAGTGGCACGAGAAATGCGATTGCAATGAGTCTGCTTCACCTTCTGGTAGGCAATGGTTATTGCTATTTGAAAGTAACGTTGAAATGAAATACATACTCCAAGTCTCCCCTTCAACAGAAGAATGGCAGGTCCAGTATATTTGATCTATGTCAACTTGCAGTGGGGAACCCTATATAAAAAAGCTAATTTGCCTTGATTGTAGTCTTTTTGTATCAATGTATAATTTTCATACTGTTTCCTGTGGTGAGCTTCTGATGTTTTGTTTTTTGGTTAGAGGATGAAAATTAAGTGATTTACAGTAGCGACCTAAGCAGAGTTACTCCCTTCTCAATTCATTAAAGTCAATGGACTTGAAAGGATTTGCTGTTCATCTCTGACAGTTACTTTGGCAGCCTCTTGTTTCTCTAGGAGTCCAGGCGATTAAGCAGCAGTAGTTCAGTGAAGCATTATACTATTGGTATATTCCAAACCAATCTAGTTGAGTCTGTGGGCACTTCTGGAATTTTTAGAATGGGCATCATCACAAAATGGCTGCCATAGAAGGCCAAGGCCAAGCAGAAGGTAGCTTCTATTTTTGGGGCCAGTCACAAAAAAATTGCAAGGCAAGCATCTTCCTGCTATGAATTTAATTGGTTAATTGGTCCTGCTAAACATTTAGCCTGTATGAACCACGAGGAAAAGAGGGTTAGAAACGTTTTAATAAATAAAATAAATACTTCTAGTTTTGTCAAAATGAGACTTCTTGGAACGTTTTGTTACTCTGAAGGCATGAAAGGGAATGATAATGAGTGACATTTGAAGAACTGGACTTGTGCCCCTCAAGTTTTGAAACCTTGCAACCACAGAGTAAATGAGGGGAGCACAGTGAATACGTTACTTGGGCTTGCGTAAGAAAAACAAATAGCTACTTTTTTCTGGCAGCTTCAAAGAAAAAGACTTAAATTTCTTTTCCAGATGGAAGCAATACGATGGGTGGTGAAGAGACCAATTTTGACCGCAGCTATGTGAAAAAGAAATTGGAACATGGACTTTCACGAATATGGCAGGTCTGTTTTTGGAACCAGCAAAATGCTCCCCTCATAGTTATCTTATTCTGTGCTAAAAATCCAAGTAGGAATACATTCTTCAAATCTGTTTGTAGTATCCGGCTGGGCTGGATTTATTTTTGCAGCACAGTTTAATTTTCTATAAACAGACTTTAAAAGAATATTCAAAACACATTCAGATTATACACCATCTTAAAATACCATAAAGTGTATAAACTAAGATCCTGCAGTGACCTTTACTTCCTAGGCAATGTTTTGCCCACAGTCCTTTTAAGATGAATTTGCAATACCTTCACATTATTTGTTCTTTAGAAGGCATTGCCAGTTTGTCTTATGGAAGTACTAGAATAGTCTCTAGGAATTAAAAGGTCAAGCCAACACTTTGCTATATTTGTAGGCAGTGTGCTGTTTTCACTTTTTAAAAATTGTTTTTCTAAGTGATGAATTCAGTCTTGTTTGAGGTTCTGTTACATAGTAAACCTGAGACTGTTTTGAGGGTGTGAGGTGGGATAGAAATCCCAAAGCCAAAATTGAGTGTGGTGAGAATGTCAGACTAGGATCAGACAAACCCAGGTTCAAATCCCCACTCAGGTATAAAGTGCATTGTGTGACCCTAGTCCAGAAGCTAAAATGACTAAATTGAGGTCGCCATGCCTCGGTCACATTATGAGAGGACGAGAGTCACTGGAAAAGACAATAATGCTAGGAAAAATTGAAGGGAGCAGGAAAAGTGGAAGACCCAACATGAGATGGATGGATTCAATCAAAGAAGCTATGGCAGGATCTGAGCCAGGTTGTTAATTTTTTTAAAAGAATTTTTTATTTTATATAGACAAACACCACACTAAAAACATACATACATAAATCGGGGGTTTCCGTACATCAGTAAATTATTCAGATATCTCAGACATTATATAATTATGTATCTTCTAAGTTCCGTCTTTTTATTTTTATATAAATCTTTTGCACATAATTAAAAAATATAGTTCTCATTTTCTTCTAGATTGGTTGTATGGCTGAGCCAGGCTGTTAATGATAGGACATTTTGGTGGTTATTAATTCATAGGGTTGCCATAAGTCAGAAGCAGCTTGATGCAACACAGACACGCACACAATTCCAGTCAGTCTCTTTCAGTCCAGCCTACCTCATTGGGTTGTTATAATTATAAAAGGGGGCAGGGAAGTGTGATGCCCTCTGGGCAGTCAATGGAGAAAGATTAGCCAGTGTCCAGCTGTCATTATTGAGGCAGAAAAGTGTGTGGACTTCTCCGACAATGCTGAATTCTGTCTCTGAGGGGACAATGCATACTGATGCCGCATGCAGCTGTTGGTCTTCTTCCTCAGGAAATCTGCTCCCTGCTTCCCTTCACCCCTCCTGCCCCCAGTAGCAATGATCCTTCCAGCAGGAGTGAGCTTGAGAGACATCAGCTCTTCCTGAGGGGAAACTTACAGTTTGTCCTGTGAATTTTAATCTAATGCTTTTATTCAGCTTGCCAGCTATGACGCCCTGTCCACTTCCCTCCATCAGAGGCAAGATTTTCCTCTGTTTTTCTTTTCCTTTTGTGACTGAGCTGCCCTAGTTGGCTGTTTTCTTCTTTCCTGAGGAATTCTGGCTGTTCCATCCTGTCACAGTATAATATTTTGGCTGTTTGCTCAGCCTAGGAACCTGAGGGAAGGAATGGGAGCCCCCTTTAACTTATATGACTTAAATGGCACTTGAGAAGTTTTTATATTCCAAATTAAATATTTTATTCAACATAGAGGGGAAAGGTCAGGTGAAACCAAGGGTAAAATTTCTGTGGTAACTCAGTATAAGGTAACTCTGAGGTAAAACTAGTACATGCACAGACTTTAGTTCTTTTGTTTCAGGCTAATGAGAGTTTCTTAAGCTATTCAGTGTTACTTAAAATCTTTATGTTAGAGGCTTTCATTCTGGTGTTTTCTAAACACTCCAGCACACTTTCTTTGAGTATTTCTCTGACTCTTTGGGTTTCCAGAAGGCTGGCACACTCTTTCCTGGCACTGCTGGTGGACCTCCTAATGGCACCTGGGTTTGGCCACTGTGTGACACAGGGTAATAGACTGGATGGACCATTGGCCTGATCCAACATGGCTTCCCTTATGTTCTTATGTTCCAGCGTTCCAATACCCAAACTCCTTCTCCTGAAACACCAGTACTCATCTTGAGTTTTTAATTGATTCTTAAGGTCTCTAAAGGCAGTTTCTAACCATACCAGACCAGGGATCTCTGCACTCTTCAGAGCTAACTCCCTATTTGACTGGGTAGGGAATTTTCTTCTCTCTCTAGAAGATCTATCCCCTTTCCTTGGCCTAAATGGGAGTCTCCGTTGAACTGCCCACTCGTCCTTGCCCACTTCCCCCAGTTCCTCTGTCTGGGTTAAACTGTCGGGGCTCTAAAGTCAGCATTCAGCTCTAAAGTCTCTCTCTGCTCAGCTAATGCTAAGCAATAAGATTGCTTGGAGCACCCTGTCACTCAAGGCTCTCTGTTTCTGTGAAGAATTAACCCTTCACAGTCCTTCAGCTGTTTGTACATCAGTTCTAAGCTTTTAAAAACTGCAATCCATCACACCAACATATACATGAAATAGATATTTCTCCCTGTGAAACATTATTGTCATCAAAAGCAGCTTGCAACCCATCTGCTGCCATACCTTCCTCCCCATAAAGAGAGCATCCCTTTCAAACCCTCCCTCATGTCTCAAGTGGGAGCAAGTGGGTGATCTTCTTGGCCGCAGCTATGTGTTTCATCCTGTGTTTTTCTTCCTAAGAGAAGAGCAGCTTAAGGAATGTGGGAAAATGGTAAAAGAGAAAGGGAGAGGGGCTGAAGTTTGTTTTTAAGATTAGAAGTTCAGGAATTCAGTGAAGCTGCTAGATGAAATGGGGGAAGGAGTCTGGTTGTTCTTAGCTTAGAGTGAGGAGGAGGCTTGGCTTCCCTGGGCTCCCCTTCCTGTTGCTCTCCTGTTTATTGCAACCAACTTGATAGTATGTGGGCAGCAATCTGGCAATCCCAGTAAATTTGGGGTGGCATCCAGGGATTCTGCTTGGAGGTGAGGACTCTAAGGATGAACACAAAGCTCTCTTAAAGGTTTCAGTTGTCCATAACCAATGACAATATAATCATGGGTGGCCAATACAAAAGCATGTGCTAAATACTCTGGAGTTATTCAATATGTTTGTATTTTTATAGGATGTTCAGCTGAAAGTGAAAACATATTTGCTGGGGACTGACATGTCTAACTTCAAGTATGATGATTTCATCTTTGTGCTGGATATTATCAGCAGGTATTTGGGGAGAGGCATCCATTTGGTGAAGTCATGCAATACACAGTATTTTCTAAGAATTCAGCTAGGTAATAAATAGCTGTATGCGAAGGTTGGTTCAATTATCTGTACTCTGTTTAACGCAGAATATCTGAGTTGTACTGGTGACAAAGTGGACTGTAGTGGGTTTTTTTCTTCTCCGGTATCAAAACAGTTCTTAGAGTTTGGTCGGTTCAGTTTATGAGAGACAAACTGATTAGGAAGATTTAATTTGATAAGACTAGACCAGTCTAGGACCAGATACTCTGACTGATCTGGTTTGTAGATCAAGTTGCCCATGACACATGTTAGGAGATTGCAAATGCCTTCAGATGTATCAGGGTCACTTCAGGCCACATCTACACCACAGGCTAGACCAGTTAAAACCTCGACTTCCGTGGCTTTCCTTTAGGACCTTTTGGGAATTGTCACTTGCTGGAAAACTGTGAAAGGCTCTTCAGAAACAAGGTATCCGGAGTTGCATAAATGGGATGTTGGAACCAAGGAAATTTACAAGATTTAAATGTAGACATGTTTGTAGCTTCTGTTAACCATCAGTGGCTTGTCGGCAGTATTATGGCTCTACAGTAGTGGTTGTTATGGCATGCATTGTAGTTCATTGTGCCTTGTCAATATGTCCTATAAATTATAAGTAACGTCCATAGGCCAAAAAATCTGAGAACAGAGGTTTTCTTTTTCCTTGACTTCCAAATGCAGGGATTCATTGTGACTTTTGCCTTGGTGCTTCCGTTTTCTTCCCTGAGGTGCAAATGACAATGAATAGGCAGACTCATTATTAAATTGCAGAATCTGTATAGACTCCAGAGTACTACATATGTTAATTGCTTGGCTAGAAATCTCTTTGCATTTTGGTTCTTGGTTGATATGAACAGATGGCACATAATAAGAAAGAGAGAGACTTTATGTACAGGTTTATATTCTATGGGTTTAGGAAGGCAATAAATGCAGGGAAGATCGGAAATGGTCCCTGCATTAGTAAATGTTTCTGTAACAGTTCTTGACTTCTGTAAGTTGAAAAAAGCATATAACTAAAAATGATTTCCTATAGGTTGATGCAAGTTGGAGAGGAATTCTGTGGCAGCAAGTCAGAAGTTTTGCAAGAATCAGTTAGAAAACAAAGTGTTAATTATTTCAAGAACTATCACAGGTAAGGCTTGCCAAACTGGAGATCAGTTGCATGGCTATATTCACTTTTAAAATCATGATTATAACCTTTTTATTGTTAAAAAACGATACTTGTGTTTTTATAAATCTTTTTCTGAAAAAAAAATGCATAGGAGATATTGGAGTCTATTTTGTTGTTGTAATTTTTCTCGTTCTTCATAGTACCTGAATCCCACCTACCTCCCTACTGCATTTTATCCTGTCTTTCCTCCAAAGTGATGATAGCTCTCCTCCTTCATTTTCCCCTCACAACATGTGAGGTTGAAGAGGCTGAGAGAAACTGGCCAAGCTTCATGGGGATTTGTACCTGGATCTCTAAGGTCCTGCTCTGACTCTCTAACCATGACTCCAAGTGGCTCTCAAAGACCATTGCACATTTTCAATATATCTCATGCTCAACATGGCCAAATTTATGGATACTTAAATCCAGAGACTGAAGCCATGAATGGACAAGACAGGTCTTTGTACGAACCTGAAAGGTGTGCAAAAAACTGAAATCTTTAAAAAAGGGGGAAAGGGATAAATCCCCCCCAATAACAGAAGCTGCACCTGTAGGTTTAAGAAATGAATCCTCTCTCAGTGGCCATAGTGGCCATTGCTAGGCCACCACAACATTATTGACAATTTTAAAGTTTTGGTTTCTGTAAGAAAAGTGTGTATGGGGGGGAGGACACTTTCAGGGTTGTTTTGGCATTTGAGAAAGGACTTGACATGGCCAGGCCCAACAGCAACTACGGGGTGACTTGCTAACATCTGATTTACATGACTCACCCAGGCCCACACCTTCCACAACAGCAGCCACCCAATGAAAGCCAGTGTCTGGTGTAGTGGTCAGAGTTTCAGACTAGGATCTCGGAGCTGCAGATCTGAGTCCCCACCCTGCCACAGAAGCTTGCTGGATGACCTTGAGCCAGTCACACAGACTCAGCCTAACCTGCCTCACAGAGTTGTTGTGAGGATAAAATGGAGGAGAGGAGAACAATGTAAGCTGCTTTGGGTCCTCATTGTGGAGAAAGGTGGGGCGATATATATATATGAAGGAAAACAAAATGAAGTAAAACAGCAAATCTTGGGCTCAGTTCTGTCTTGAAATATTAACCTGCTGGTGTTACAGGTAAAATTCTCAGAGGCAGTTAGATAGGAGGGGGAGGTTAATGAATTTTAACCAAAGAGGACACGTGTTTTGCCATAGGGTTTGTTTGCCTCTTATTCATTGCTGCTGACCAGTAGCAAGCTGACTGCATGCATAGTAAGCCTGGCAATGTTAAGGGTGTTCTAGATCATATTGGGAGGTTCTGCTTAGAGATGGTTCAGGAGGTAGACAGCAGACTAAATACCATTTGCTATAAAGCTCTGGCTGTCTGGTAGTCTAACCGGGGCTGTATAAAAAGCTGTGATATAAGTCAGTATATTATGCTGTCTGAATGCAGCCTAAAACTCTGAAGGAAGAAGACTTTTAAAATTTTTATTTAAGCAGTTTTATTCTGCCTTTATGCTCTTTTAAAATAAAGAACCTGAGGTGGCTTACAAGAATTTTTTTCTAGGATGTTTGTATAGAACACATATTCCTAAATTTAAGAGTCAAACTAAAGGTGATAGCTGCAAAGACCTTTGTTCTATGTCTCTTCTAAGAATTAGAAGAAAGTCGTATAAAATGAGTAATCAGTAGGCTGACCAAAACTGTTTAAACAGATCGCCATCGGTGAGAAGGGGAAAGACCCACATGGTTTCTGAAGGGTCACAATTCAGCTTAGCAGTGTATTTGAGTCTGATTGACAGGTGCTGATCCAGGAACTACTGTACATATAGGACTGCTTAAGTCTCCCAATGCTATTGGGATTGTTTTTTGGGTTTTTTTAACCCTATTGATTAAGAATTATAACAGGAATATTGAATGTGTGTATGTACGTGTGCACCATACATTTCTGTGTATAAATTAAACAATTGCTGTAATAACTGAGCATTTGCAGAAAAGAATAAAATGCTAGAAATGTTTTCCCTTGCTGATACAATGTTTATGTGGGGGGGGGAGCAATGGTTGATAATTGTTAGATGAATAAATTTAGCCCAGATTCTTCTGGCTAATCTGAGCAAATAGTCCTTAATGGCGGCTGCTGAATACTGATGCTGAGTGGGTGCTGTAAAGATTTGGTTAGTTAGTAGCATCTCCAAAGCCTTTTTAAGATGTAAAGGTTAATACCTAGCTGTAAATGTACTGTACGCATATTTTACCACGAATTACATAATATTCTTAGGAGATCTAGGTTTTTCTAATAACAGCACATGCAGTTCTTGTTTTCCATTGTGTGCTTAATTAGGAAATGTTACATGGTTTTGAAGATGCATTAGTACATAAAAGCTATCCTGCGGGAACTGTTCAGAGAGCATGGTCTTCCACTTGTTCATCTTGATGTACGTGAACAAGTGGGCTGTAGATGTAGTGATGCAAATTTTAAACTATAATATAGGGAGGAGAGCAAGATGACTGATGTATAAAACCTGAAGGGGAGACTAAGTGCATGAAGAATTTTAATGGAAAATGCCATTATTTTTTGAGAGTTAAATGTTGGTGCGTGTATTTGTGAAGGGCCCATTTGGGTCAAAGTGATTAAAGTTTCTCGAAGGATCTTATTGATTTGCTTTGGTAATGGCAAAACTTGGTTATATTTTTCTTAAGGAAGAAGGTCATAGCTGATATCCAGAAGACTGAGAGTTAGGACATGAATCTTGGAGATTTATTGTGCTATTTCAATGACATTGCAGCCAGCTACTTGCTTGGTATCAAAGGCTGGATCCAAGGTTCTGTTTCATTAACAGTGGAGGTTCCTCCAGGCCTTAATCTGATGGAAATTTTTCTTCCACTGAAAGAGGATTCCTTGAGTCAGAGGAAGGCTCACCCATTAGTGAAACAGAACTTTTGAATCCAACCCTCCAACACATCTAATGAAACAGAATGAATTCCTGATTGTGCCTTGTGGTACAACAGCAGGGAGTATAAGAATATATTATATATGCATGCTCATGATAAATTTTCAGAATAAGATATCTCTCTCTCTCTCTCTGGACGTCTTACCAGAATTTGTCTTCATTCAAACTTGCTTTTTCTGCCACCATTAAGCACAATAACTTTTTCCTGATCTTTCTGCTTCAAGCTTTTGAATCTGCTGGCATGCTGAACCATCCTTAACTGGTGTGTTGCTCACTGCTTAAATTGTTGCTATTATATATCAATGGCAGTGCACTTGTTGATCAGTTGATTTCTTTAAGGATGTGATGAATAAAATCGACGTTTACTGCACCTTTGAAAACTATGCTTCCATACTTTTTTTGTTCTTTTGCAGAGTGACTAGAACTGCAGTAATTCTGTACACAGAGCTCCTTGCAGTGTGCCAACAGTAATTATCATGTTAGCAACATTTATGTAATTATACTTCTGCAGTGATTCCATAGGCTGACTGGGAAGTACTGCCTTCTACATTTCTTGTTCAAAATGAGAGTGATGACTTTTTAAAAAAAGCTTTGATGTGCCCTTGCAGAGATTACTTAATTGCTACTAAATTTCTCTCTTGCACACACACACAGATTTTCCTATTTTATTTCAATTTTTCTGGCAGAAATGTTTAGAATATTTTTCAAAAGGGAGGCTTCTGACAGTTGAATGATATGGCTATTTTGTACTCAGCATTAAACAAAGGAAATACGTGGAATGAACGTTTTAATGTGTGTTTGAAATTGAAGAGAACAGCCATTTATTAGGGGTTCTTTTTCAACTAAGAAGAATGTACGAGTAACTTCTTGGTAACCTATATTGCCCTGCGAAATGGTGAGAAGAATATTGCTACCTGGTCTTCCTCTGTTTCCCCAGATTTCAGGATATGATATAGTTTTCCTCACTACTTAACAGGACAATATATACCATAATCCTAAAAAATAACAGAAGTATGAAATATTTATTTATTTCGATTTCTCTTCTGCTTTCCCCCATGATTGTGGGGCTCAGAGTAGATTACAACATAAGCAGGCACTTTAAAAACAATTAAAATTAGTACATACAATCCAACAATTAACCAGATGGCGTATAACTGTCTCGCTGTGCCTGGGGGGAGAGAGGAGGATCCCTGATCTCACCCATTAGCCTGGTGATACAGCTCCTGGATCTCATTCAGAAATGCATTCCACAGTGCCGGGGCTATACTAAATGTAAGAGGAGGCAGCCAGTATCTTCATGTTTTCTACCTTCTGGCTACTATCTAGTCCTTTCAGGAGAAGTTTTTTAAAAAATTGTAAGACATTTATACTGGAAGCAAATAAATAAATGAAATGAAACAATGTTTGGGTCCTAGTGAAACCTTTAAGACCAACGAAGTTTAACTCTGGATATAAGCTTTCATGTGCATGCACTTCGTTGGTCTTAAAGGTGCCACTGGGACTCAAACTTTGTTCTGTTGCTTCGGACCAACACAGCTACCCCACCTGAATCTAAATGAAAAGTTATGCAAAATGAACTATACAGTTGCAGGCTTGATTTGCAGGATTATGATTGCAGGGTTTGTTTCAGAATGTGCCTTTTTCTCATAGAGGAAAAATACTATTGCATCCAGTGCTGCGCTCTGCAGTGCCTGCTGTCCACGGTGAAGTCTCATTCTGCTTCGCATTGCTGTTTGCACCTCACTATAGATATATAGATGAGTTACAGTTACTTTCATAACAGCTGGTACTCAAATCCTTGTTCCGTCTCACTGTGTTCTCTGGTTACATTGGTGTATTTTACTACAGGACATCCAGCTTGTTGTAACGTATGATAGAGTGGGGATGTAAACAGTTCCTTCAATTACTCTCATTAAATTAGAGGAAAAACTATTAAAGGGAAGTACAACTGTTCTCAGCTTTTTCCATTGTGAAAGTTTTTAATTCTGCTCATTTATTCACTGTGTAGGAACAGTGTGCTTTTGCTGACATGAAATGTTTTGTTTCAGAACTCGTCTTGAAGAGCTGCGAATGTTCTTAGAGAATGAGACTTGGGAGCTGTGTCCTGTTAAATCAAGCTTCAGCATACTGCAGCTGCATGTAAGTGCCAGTCATGTTAAAAGTCAGGCATAGGATGAATTTATGGCCTCACAGCAGTAGGACTTTCTAACCTTTTCCTGTTACACCATTTTTCTGCAGGAAATTTCTGGGTGGCTTTTTCCCCAGTAGCAGGGGTAAAAGCAGCTGAAGGGAGGGAGTAATTCCCCGCAGGAAATCAACAAGGACCCCTTTTCCCTTTTGAGGATCTTCCTCATTAAATCTCAGCCCCAGTGTCTGCTTTTATAAAATAAAAAAGTCTTTCAGAGGAAACGCACAAAAGTGTATTTCTGCCCTTGCGTTTCAACTGAAGTCACTTGTGTACAATCAAAGTTGGCTTGACGGCAGTGGCTTGAAGTGACACTTAAGAATAAGGACACAAAGAATAGCTTTGAGCTAATGTAATTCTAGCACTTGATAGCCCAAGTGCAGTCCTCTTTGGATGTATAAAAATTGCAACGGAGAAGGCAAAAGCATAAAGGATTCTTGCTAGTGAATGTGTTTTAGTAGAGAGAGGGGTTGGAATGAAGTTTCAACAAGCACCATAGAAATGTGACTTTTATCTATCTAGCTCCATTTTGTGTTGCACAAAATCCTTAAATCGCACTCTCGCTCAGCTGATTGATATGTTACTGGACTGATCTAGGAGCCATTTTGATAAATTTTGATAAATTCTAGATTACTTTGTTCACTAATATTACCAGGCAATAGAAAGCATGTCAGCCAGTTTTTATTTTACTGATATGACCAAAGCAGCAAGGAATCTAACTGCTCTGATAATGTATGAATAGGACCTCTGAATAAATGTGAGCAAATCTACAATTCAGTTCACCTGGCCAAAATTAGCCTTGCCCCAAACCAGAAGATCTTCTTCGTGGTCTCTGTGCATCACACCCATGGGAATTCAGTGCGCCTGCGCTGACCTGGTCGGTGTCTATACAAAGCTCACAACGGGATTTTCGCGCCCTCCGCCCCCAGGCATGCGCAGGAACCCCACCGCGCATGCCCAAGGGGCGGGGGCACGGACATCCCGCCAGTTCTCTTCTGACCGCCTCGCTGTTAGCAGCTTGCGTTGGTGTCTCTGAGAGCGATTTACCTCAGCGAAACTCACAACTTTCTCTTCAGATTTTTATTTTATTTTTTCTTTTCCAATCTTTTGGATCGTTCCTCTTAACTATTTTTTCTCTCAATCCACACTTTTTTGGTGGATTTTTCAAGGTCTCCGGACCATTCCCCCCCCCCACCTCACCGCCCTTCATCCTGCCGGGTGGAAGGGCTCATTTCCATTGTTTATGGAAAGTCGTAAGTGGGGCTGCTTTAAAAGGTGCTCTTCCTGCGGAAGCAAGCTAGCCTTGAGAGACGAGCACTCACTTTGCGTTTTTTGTCTGGGGGAGACTCACCGGCCTGACGCCTGTTCCATCTGTGCCCATTTCTCCAACCAAACGAGAAAGAACAGGGCCGCTAGGCTGAAGGTCGCATTGTGGGAGTCGGCACTCGCACCTCCAGCTCCCGAAATGGAGTCTGATCCTCCTACTGCGAGACCAGCCGTCTCGACATCGAAGTCGTCCGTATCGACACAGAGGGATCCCCCAACACCGAAGCCTTCCAAGGTAGTGAGATCTTCAGATACCGGAGGGGCCCCTCCGAAGAAATCGAAGGCGACTTCATCCATGTCAACACCGGTGAAGAAGACTAAGAGGGATAAGGCGAAGAGGGATAAGGCGAAGGCTCGGGGCTCGAGCAAGACGGGAGACGCGCATAAATCTCACGGTGTGAGTGGCGTTGGATCTCCTAGGGGCTCTGCTAGTGCGGAAGCATCTCAGCAACCCCTGCGACTATCCTATCCGACACCGGAACTGACGAAAATCATTGTGGAGCCTCCAATACAAATTCTGGACTCTCCACCACGTCAGTCTGGACCCCCTGTGTCGGCAGCACCTCGGCGTCGTGACCCTCCCCAGTCGATGTCGCCACCTCCTACCGACCTCGATCTGGGTTCGAATGTCCAGGCAATGGGGTCTCGATCCCCTCGCCAACATCGTGGGCAAGTGATCAATCCGGTCGATCCCGACATCGCCCTCGGGACCGTTCCAGATCTCCATATCGTCCTGACCACTGTGAGCAGGAATCCTATGGTCCACGCTACGATAGGTATCATGCAACCTATCCGTATCGACCTCCGAAGTTTCCCTTCGAAAACAAGCACGAGATGCCGTACTGGTTTTCTTCGGGGCCGTGGAACTTCCCTGGGTACCCAGATCCTTGGGAACCTTGTCAATACCGCTCGCGCTCGCCTCGCCACCAGCCCTCGGCGACAGTGTCGAAACCTCCACCGTCTCCTCCTTCTCATTCCGACCGTGCCACTGCTCCACCAATGCCGATGGCCGAGCCACCGCTACCGAGACCTCAAGAGTCGAGCTCCAACTCCGCCTCTTCTCGGGGTGACTCCGATGTCGATGACCCGGAGGACGTTCTTTCCAATGTCGTACCCCCCCCAAGCAATCCATCTCCGGGAGCAGCCCGATCTCTCCTTCGGAGGACATGTCCTCATACGGGGACTTGGTAAAGCGTATGGCACACTCTCTTGCCCTACCTATCGTCCAAACCCAACCATCCGCAGCTGACGAGGTGTATGATATCATCGAGATCGACGCCTCTACGCCGATAGCCTTACCGATGTCCAAACACCTTTTAAAAGCGGTTCAGTCCCCGTGGGCTAAACCATCATCAGCACCGGTCTTCACCAAGCGTTTAGACCACATGTATCGGGTCCAAGAAGAGGGAACCTCGTTCCTCCATCTCCATCCTCGCCTGAATTCCTTGGTCGTTTCCACATCTTCCAAGACCAAAAGTTCTAACTCCACTCCGTCTGACAGAGAGAGTAAAAAGATCGATCCCTATGGCCGTAGGGTTTACTCTTCTGCAGCCTTGGGGATCAAATCCTCTAATTATTTGGCCTGTTTTGGGAGATATGAGTATGCTTTATGGCAGAGGATGTCAGCGCTCCTCCCATCTCTGCCGGAGGACAAGCGTGCTGAGGCAAGATCCATCCAGAAGGAAGGCCTCCTTGTAGCCAAACAGCTCCTGAGCACTGCAAAGCACTCATTAGACGCTTTCTCGACGTCGATGGCTTCGGCAGTATCGATCCGGCGTCATGCGTGGCTCCGGACCACCTCTCTACCTCAGGACACTAGATCCTATATTGAGGATCTCCCCTTTGACGGGGATGGCTTATTCCACTCCTCCACCGACGCCGCCTTGCAGGAGATGGATAAAAATATCAAAGCCTCAAAATCTTTGGGAGTTTCAGCACCACAAAGATTCTACAGACGGAGATCGTGGTCCCGTTATACTCCCCGTCGTCCATATCCGACGAAGCCATCCCCTGACGCGGTTTGGAGACCCCGCCAGTCTCCAAACTACAATAAGCCACCATGCCAGCCAAAACCGAGATCGGGTGCCCAACACCCACAGGCAAGGCCCAAGTCCAACCGCGGGCCGAAGCAGAGTCTTTGACTCCACCCTCTCGACGTCGAGAGAATTGACCCACCTCCACCCCTTCCTTCCGCTATGGAGAACCATAACCTCAGACATCTGGGTTCTTTCTATCATAGCCAATGGCTATTTCATCGAGTTCATCGACCTCCCACCATTACCGACCTTCCGACCCACCCCTCCTTCCACTATTCTTCTCCAGGAGACCAACTCCCTGTTGAAGAAGAGGGCAATAGAACCTGTCCCAAAAATTTCTGAACGGATGGGATTCTACTCACGGTACTTCGCCGTACCGAAGCGAGACGGAGGACTACATCCCATCTTGGATCTTCGGGATCTCAACATCTATATAAGGTACCGAAAATTCAAGATGACGACCCTGCAAGCCCTACTGCCCTTGATTCCGCTAGGCGCCTGGATGGCTACCATCGACCTCCAGGATGCCTACTTCCACCTAAATATCCACCCCTCCCACAGGCAGTATCTCCGCTTCGCAATAGGAGACCATCATTATCAATATCGATGTCTCCCCTTCGGAATATCTACGGCACCGAGGGTCTTCACCAAGACCATGGTAGTTGTCGCGGCCCACCTTCGTCTTCAGGGGATCACCATCTTCCCCTATATCGACGACTGGCTTCTGGTGGCCGACTCCCCGATCTCTCTACGCAAGGACACTGCATTCACTCTGCACCTTCTCTCATCACTTGGTCTTCAGGTGAACCTGCAAAAGTCCTGTCTCCACCCGTCTCAAAGGGTGCAATTCATCGGGGCATTACTAGACACTGTGGCCGGCAAAGCCTTCCTACCGATGGACAGAGCCCAAACCCTGTCCAACTTAGCAACATCGGTTCGAGACGCTCCATCCTCGACGGCGTACGCCATTCAACGCTTCCTCGAACACATGTCCGCCACGACTTCGGTCCTCCCCCTGGCGAAACTCCACATGAGGCCTCTCCAACTTTGGTTTCTGAAGAGTTTCCGTCCACACCGCATGCCTCAGTCAAAGATCCTGATCCCAACACAAACCGTGCGGGACTCTCTCACCTGGTGGACTGTTGTCCCCAACATTACCAAGGGTGCCCCTTTTTCTCCCTTCACTCATCATTACACCCTGACAACAGATGCCTCCTTATGGGGATGGGGGGCCCACCTCAACGGCATCAGTATAGGATACTGGTGGGATGCTGCCACCAGAAACAGGCATATCAACTACCTGGAACTACTGGCCATTTTTCTAGCTCTTCGAGCTTTTCAGCGCATCTTACGAGGCCACTGTGTTGCCATCCTCACCGACAACACCACGGCACTCAGCTACCTGAATCGTCAGGGAGGAACCGTCTCCAGGAGCCTCTGTGGGCTCGCAATCGACCTCTGGAACTGGTGCGTTGCCAACGACATTGTTCCCGTGGCCACACACATCCCCGGAGTTCTAAACATCGAAGCGGATCTGATCAGCAGAGGCCACACTCACCATCACGAGTGGGAACTGAATCAGATCTACCTCCAACCACTCTTCGACCGTTGGGGAACCCCAACGATAGACGTGTTCGCCTCGCGGAAGAACACAAAATGCAGATATTTTTGCACCCAAGGAGGCAAGGACCCCTTTCTTTGGGAGACGGTCTGCTGGTACCTTGGACAGGCCCGTTTTTGTACATGTTCCCTCCACTGCCCCTGCTCCTGAGAGTAGTGCACAAGGTGGCCAAATCTCAACCAAACTGCATCTTGGTGGCTCCGTGGTGGCCCAGGCAACCCTGGTTCCCCATCCTACTGCGTCTGGCGGGGAGCAGGTTCCACCACTTCCCCAGAGTGCGAGATCTCCTCATCACCGAAGGGGGCAAGGTGCTCCATCCGGAGGTGAACAGCTTAAAGTTGACGGCCTGGAGGATCCAACCTTGAACTTCTCCACCCGAGTTGTAGAGGTCCTCTGTAATGCGAGGAAGGAATCGACCCGCTCGTCTTACCACAGAAAGTGGCAAAAGTTCCTCTCGTACTTGGACAAGTCTACAGGCAATCCAACCACAGTGGGCCTGGACAAAATTCTGGACTTCCTCCTGCTTCTTAGGGATCAGGGCCTATCCCACTCATCGGTCAAAGTCTATTTGGCGGCTATCTCCGCTTACCACCAGGGCATGGAGGGACACACAATTTTCTCCCATCCGACCGCTAAGCGGTTCATGAAGGGCCTCATCAGATTGTACCCTCCTGTAGCTGCACCAACAGAACTGTGGGACCTACCACTGGTATTGAGACAACTTACCAGACGGCCGTTTGAGCCAATGGCCACTTGTGACCTAAAGTATGCAGCGTGGAAGACAGCCTTCCTACTGGCAATCACCTCAGCCAGAAGGGTTAGTGAACTCATGGCACTCCGACATGACCCACCCTTCTTGGTTTTCCTGCCGAACGGCGTGCGTCTGGTGCCGGACTTGACTTTCATCCCAAAGATTGTTTCAGAGTTCCATCTCAAGGCTGAAATATTCTTGCCGGATTTTTTTCCGCATCCAGAAGATGACGGGCAACGCTTGCTCCATACCCTGGATGTGAAGAGGGCACTCCTTTTCTACTTGAATCGGACTCAGCCAACCAGACGTGACTTCTCACTGTTCTTGTCTTACGGCTCGCCCTCCTTGGGGCTACGTATCACGTCTCAACGACTCTCCAAATGGATTGTCGAGACGATTCGGCTGTGCTACACGCTGGCAAAAGAGTTACCTCCCTCTCGTCTGAGGGCTCACTCAACCAGGTCCATGGTGACCTCAACGGCCTTCCTGAAGGGCGCATCTCTCTCGTCCATCTGTAGAGCGGCTACGTGGTCCACGCCAACCACGTTCATCAAACACTATGCTCTGGACGTCCGTGCCCAGCAGAAGGGTGACTTGGGTCGTCTGGTCCTCTCTTCTACGGCTCCCTGAGTCTGACAACACCCACCTCCAGGTGAGCCACTGCTTTTTAATCTCCCATGGGTGTGATGCACAGAGACCACGAAGAAGATAAACAGGTTGCTTACCTGTAACTGATGATCTTCGAGTGGTCATCTGTGCATTCACACCGCCCGCCCGTCCTTCCCCACTGCTGTCATCCTCAGCTGTTCTCACACATGGCTAGGCTTGATAGCGGTCAGAAGGAACTGGCGGGATGTCCGTGCCCCCGCCCCTTGGGCATGCACGGTGGGGTTCCTGCGCATGCCTGGGGCGGAGGGTGCGAAAATCCCGTTGTGAGCTTTGTATAGACACCGACCAGGTCAGCGCAGGCGCACTGAATTCCCATGGGTGTGAATGCACAGATGACCACTCGAAGATCATCAGTTACAGGTAAGCAACCTGTTTTTACACTTTGTTTTTAGTATAGCCACCACCTGCCATTTTGAGTGTTTATGGTCAGTACTTCAGCTGAGTATTGTACCTTTGTGGGTTGTGAAAGTATTCACAATGGAAACAATTTTAAAAATTCTTTGTCTTTGCTTCCAGTATGAAACCTGTACTATTCATAATGCTGTGGCTGGTACGCTTAAAACCAGAAAAGAGACATGACAAATTTGTTAAAAAGCACAATAATGTCCTCTAAAAACAAGTGTTAGAGACAATATGTCCCATTAGCTGTGCTCCCCCCAAATCTCTTTATGGGTGTTGGGATGGCTTTGGAAATAGTATGGGAATACAGCACAGGAAACTGCTGCTCTCAGGTGAGAATTCATGAAACTTAGAGATGGCCCCTCCACCTTTGCAGGAGTGGAATTGTCTTCTACTTGCACAAGGGCAGCTGTCAATTCAGTCCTACAGTTTTGCAAGTGTCACATTTGACATAGCTATAAAAGGAGGGACATTATTTCTCAGAATTAATTTTTAAATTTTTGGTCACAGAATTTGCCACAGTTCTTCACTAATTAACCTGCATTTCTATACTGTGTCTGGGGAAAGAAGCTTTGACTCCTGAAAGATTACACCCTGACCTTTTTGGTAGTCTCTAAGATCTGCTGGACTCAAATCTAACTAACCTAACCTGTGTTTCTGAAAGACTTTCACTTCAGCATGTTTTGTCCGAAGTAACTGGTGTTTAGATTATACTAGCATTAAATTAGCCCTTAAGTTAAATTTAAGAACAGAAATCTTGTTAGCTAGATGTTTAAACATTGTAGCATTTGACCAGAAGCTGCTTTTTAATAATAACGAGCAGTCTTTAAAGAACATGGCCGAAAGTTCAAACTGTCTTCTCTTTGTATTAATAGGAATTTAAGTTCATGGCCCAGTCACGTTCTCCTTCCGTCTCACCGAGTAAGCAGCCTGCTTCAGAAATAGAGAGGACCGTAACTCTGTTTGAGCAGTACTGTAATGGAGGAAACCCATTTGAAATCCCTGCCAACAACAAGGATGATGAGACTGAAGATGTACTGGCTTCTAATGGGGTACTATTCTTAATAGTTGTTTTTGGGGTACCATAATCTTAGCTCAGAGTTTTCAAATCCTGGCAGCTGCTCCCCCAATTCAATGCCATTTCTAAAAACAATTAAGAAGAAGAAGAGATTGGATTTATACCCCGCCCTTCACTACCCAAAGGAGTCTCAGAGCGGCTTACAAACTCCTTTCCCTTCCCCTCCCCTCAGCAGACACCCTGTGAGGTAGGTGGGGCTGAGAGAGCTGACAGAAACTGCTCTTTTTCAAGAACAGCTGTGCCAGAACTATGGCTTGCCCAAGGTCATCCAGCAGGTGCAAGTGGAGGAGTGGTGAATCAAACTCGGTTCTCCCAGATTAGAGTCCGCACACTTAACCACTACACCAAACTGACTCTCTACAATTCAGTCCACCTGAAGGTGTATTTTTAATGCTTCATGCACTAAACACACTTGTTGTGAAATGAATCGATAGCCTAGTCTTCCTGAGTTCTTTGTTGACAGTGCTTTTCCTTAGAAAAAGAAGCAGGGAAATACAGACTTAACAGGGCAATTTTAAATCCTAATTACTTTTTCTTCTGTGCTGGTAAAAGAGGTCTTATTTTAATGTCAGTCGGTCTAGCTCCCTGTGGTTCATTAGGGAGTTAGCATTATAACTTGATTGATCTGTGGCTTTTGCCATTTGGGAACCTACAGTCATAGTTTTTCAGAGAAATTCTACTGGTAATTTTGGAACAAGAAATGCACTTAACCTTCAGTTTTAAAAATTTATTTGTCAGTCTGGTTTTGGGATACTGGATTAGGGGGTGGGAAGAAGAGAATTATAATTTCTTCTAGGTTTAATGGCCATTCTTCTAACAGATCTTAGAAATAACTTAAAGAAGAATCTTTCTGGTAGTTTCAGAGAATAGGGGGGAATTGGCCATGTTTTTCAAGAAGGATATATTGCAATCTTTAATCTAGTGATACAACAGTAGCCTATTGGAATCTGGACAAATTGGACTATTCTCACCCAATTCCTTTTCTCTTGGCAGTAACAGAGAGTACTGTAATTGGATGAGGGGAAATGGTCCTATTTCAGATCACTGATGGATGAGATTCTCACACTCAGAGTCTAACGGGTCTTACATTTGATTTCAAGGAGCTGTTCCCTCCAGATTGTATTGGGCATTAGCTTTTTATTTGACACTGTTTAATAACAGTTTTTGTGAACAGAACGCTTTACAACTTAATATAGATCCCTAGTTATCTTGTATGAGATGGGTTAGGCCTGGTCTGTGCAGATACCTTTAGGCCTTGGGCCTGTCACTTTTCCTCAGTCTAAGGTTGTTTGCAAGGTTGTTAGGGGAAAAATAGGGAGGAGGAGACTGTGCCAGTTTTAGTTAAGTAAATAGCAGAATCCTGAGGTGGTAGGATGGCTTGCCGCTGTTCTGACTGTACGTGCATGTGTGTTGGGGGGGGGGTACATTGCAAAGAGGGCTCCCCTACATTAGAAATTTGCTGCAAATAGAAGACCTGCAGTGCTGGCAAAGAAGCAACCTCTAACCATGTCCCTTTATATTCTAGCTTTCTATTTACAGGGAGATCATTTTTGCCGCCATGAGGCAAATTCAAAAGTAACTAATTCAAAAGTAACCTTGAAGTGCCATGGTCCACGCACCACAACTTATTTCCATTTCATCCTTCTCTGTGTTTGGACGAAGCTGGAAATGGAAAAAGTTAATTTTGTGCTGAATTTTCCAGCTGAGATTTAAACTCCTGTCACCCATTGCAGATCTAGCCATTTCCTTATGTCAGTGCCTTGGCTCCTGGGTAGCAGTGTTGTATCTTAATGACTAACAATCTTAGTGTGTCAGAAGCTGTCATGGGCCAGAGCATGCTTCATTCAGATATGTGACATGGTCACTAAGTGGCCACCAATGTGGAGGAGGAGGAGGAGGAGGAGATTGGATTTATACCCCACCCTTCACTCAGAGTCTCAGAGCAGCTTACAAACTCCTTTCCCGTCCCCTTCCCACAACAAACACCCTGTGAGGTAGGTGGGGCTGAGAGAGCTCTTTCAAGAACTGTCCTTGAGAGAACAGCTCTGACAGCTCTCTGTGAGTGTTATGTGTATTATGGGCTGGATTCTACTCTCTCATTCTGCTAAGTGGGGAGGCTTCATTTATTGGAGGATGGATCCTTGAGCGGAAAAGAGCCCCAGGGTTCAAGCCACTGTCCATTCTGTTTTACAAAGTATGAGTCTAAGAGGTCAGGCAGTGCAAGAGAGTATGCTGAAAGCAGATATTTGTTTATTTAATTCATTTGTATCCTGCCTTTCTCTCCGAAGTGGCTTACATCATTCTCTTCTCCTCCATTTTATCCTCACAACAACCCTGTGAGGTGGGTTAGGCTGAGAGAGTATAACTGGCCCAAGGTGACCCAGCAAGCTTCCATGGCATGTGGGGATTCGAACCTGGGTCCTCCAGGTACTAGTCCAACACTTTTAACTACTACACTGCACTGATTCTCAGTACCAGCAGGGCTTCATTCTCTTCTGGCATTCTTATGAGAGAATAACACATTCTCAGCAACTGCCCCCTAGTCCTTCCCTTCTCTTCTGCTAAGACACATTGCATCTTTATCATCTGGACTCCTAGGAAGGAGGCTTTTGAGAATTCCCCATTAAGCTAAACCTGGAGCACACTTCGGGCACACCACAGGACACAGGGCAGTTGTGCAGGTGATACCTGAATGCCATCTTGTCCTGGAAATGCTCCATTGAAGTACTTTCAAGGCAGACTCCAGCTTGAAGCTGCTGAACTGAAATTCATTAGCAGTTTGACACATGGAATTGCGTCTGAGAGATCCTTGCAATGTTTAGTTCGCAGTGGAGAAAGAGTCACCTTCTTCAGATGTTACATCTATTTACACTATTGGTGCTGCTGTACCAGTTAATCACCAGTGGCTGCTAATCAGGAATGGTTCACAGTTGTGCTGATTGGAACCTAGGTTAATTTGATTTTGTATTGATTTGTGCTCTGTAGACAACTCCTGCTACCTCTTGACTTGCTTGACTTTTTTGAACTTGACGCAAGTATACTCCTCATGCATCCAAAGGAGAAGTCACTGGCCCTGAAAGCTTAGGCCACTGCACGTTTGCTAATTTTTGAGATACCACAGATCTCTTCAGCATTTTTGCTCCTTATTTTAGAACTTCATATCATTTGCATTATATATAGAATTCTGTTGCTCGGTTACATCATTGGCAACCTATTATCATAATTTTTAATCATTATTGGATTATATTCATTATTTATAATTTGTGGGCTCCAGATGGTATTTATGCACTATTATTTTGCACCCTTCTGTACCTTGTACTTTGCCTTTTCAATTTAGAGGGTTTCCTTTCTTGGGGGGGGGTTGTCTGCTGCCAATACAGCTACTTCTTTAGAATTCTGTATGATACATATAAAGCTGCTTGTAGTTAATGGACAAAACTGCAACTGTGAAAATGCCTCAAGTGTTTTCTCTTGCCTTTACAATTTCTGGTCAGTGTTCCAACTCATGGTTGTCCCCATGATAAAGGATTGCCTTTCCCTTGATAGAATGTGAGTGAGTACATCATGTCTTCGTTTTCATACAAATCAAAAGATTGCTTTAGTCTTACAATCATAGCAGGACTGTTATTGGGACCAGCCACTAGAAGGAGCAGTGATGACATCAGCTAGCAATAGGTTGTGGTCTTCTGAAAGGAGTAATACTGTTATTTCTGTAACCTTGTTGTGGATTGTCCATGACAGTGCTATATTGCATTCTCTTCATTATGAAGACGGACAGATGTGGCCTTGTGCTGTGGTTGCTTCATTTTTTGTTGCTCTTTGCAGGGCTGCATGCCAATCTAGAGCATTTTGCATTAGCTAATCCTCACTGTGGCATGAAAATGAATTTGTGCTGGGTGATTGGCTTCTCTGTAGTACTTGCAATACAGAACATTCTGTGAGGAGGAAATTAGAATGTTGAAAAAAAATGAGTTATGTACATGTTTTCCTTAAACTTGATTGAAGAAAGTTAGATTTACAGACATTATAAATGGATTCATTAATCTTATATGTGGCATCTTTTTTATTTTTAAGCACCGGGCTAGTTTTTTTAAAAAAACAACAACACTCAGGTGGTTTTGTAATTTATTATCATTCAACAGCATCTTATATTTAGATCAGGGTTTCAATGACAACATTTCTCTTGCTTAATGAAAGCTGCTGATGGAATATTTTTAAGAATGATGTTGATTATAATGTGCTTATTTGTATTTCCATTTCTAGTTCAGCACACTCTGGTGACTCAGGTTGGATAGCAGAGGTATAAAATATGTGTTACATATGTCAGCTTATAAATCTGAGTGTTAGAGCCAGATCATAGGGTTCGTCTTATGACGATGTACCTTTGGCTCACACTCAAAGTCCTTCTTCCATGATGAGAAAGGTGCTTCTACTCATACAAAGGAGGACATTTTCTTCAGTTCTCCATTTCTCCAGCAGACTCCTACATCACACTCTGCGCTGTTCCTGAAAGCCCTCCAACCCCCACAAGTTACTGTTTGGGGGACCACAGAGGGTTATAGTAGGAAGGGAAAATGTTCTACTCTTGGTCCTTTGGCTCCATCACTATATCTATATAATATATATTTTGCATTGTTCACAAAGCAGAGAGGGTTTTTTTTGCAGTTAGGAAACCTGTAATACTGCAGTTGTGCTTTTTTCTGAAGCTCTTGTCTTGTTTGGTAGCTTATCTGTCATTCACCAGGAGGGCAATATGGGAAGCATAACCTTACTTGAAATAGTGTTACTCAGAGCAGAGAATTAAAGTTTAAGGACTACTGAAGGAACTTGCATGTGTTCCGAGTTACTGTGAAGAAACCATATGCTCTTCCAATTTATCTTGATATAGTATGAGTCAGACGAGCAGGAAAAGAGTGCCTATCAAGAGTATGACAGTGATAGTGATGTTCCTGAAGAGCTGAAAAGAGACTATGTCGATGAGCAGACTGGAGATGCCCCAGTGAAAAGGTATCTTGAACCACATGTTTTGTGTTTTATAGTGATCTGTTTTCATACCCTGCTTTGAACTCAATGCCTTCTGTCAACTCACTTGGTATAGTGTGGACTATGCTCCCTTAAAGGGATTTGTTTGCTATGTATCACACATGTCCACCTGCCACAGAAGACCTGCACATTGGAGAGGGATCTTGGGCATTCTAGGACTCTGTTTAAAAAGATGGCTGACAGATCCTGTTGGGTGTACATGATGGATGGAATCAACTGTATTTCTCTTTGGTGTGTGTGCAGAGCAGTGAACAGCTGATTAGGACCCATGAAAGGCTGAAGGAGCCAGAAAGGAATGGGAATGAGAAATCCATTAAACTGTCAGCTTAGTCAGATAGGATTTGCATCTCCAGAGGGTTAGATTGGAGAGACCATGTCTCAGGAGACTTTATAGGTCTCAGAGCCTATCTGAGACCTATAAATACTTTAAAGAGGAGACTGTGTGTTTCAGCCTGGTTTTCAGGGAAAGCAAGCTAATATTTAGTGAGTAATATTTAAAGTACTCACTGTAAGGTTAGTGTTAGAGGTTAGCTTTTTGTTGTGATGACAGTTGCAGCTACCTATATATGGTTTTGTGGTAGCGGGAATTAGGAAAATATGGTCAATAAAGAGGAACCTAGGGCCAGATCTCCACCCGGGTTATTGAGGCCCCAGTACTGCTGGGTACAGTGGTGCAGGTGAAGGCAACTGGCATGTCAGATGCCTGCCATTGCTTATCAGATCCACTGGTGGAATCCAAGGTGAATCCCTGAGATGCTGGCATTTGTCACTGGGACTTGGCTTGCTCCAAGCATGTCTGGCCATGTACAACCTTTATCCTACCCCCTTTCAGATTGCTGGCACACTAACATCTTCACAGGTGCTTGAGTAATATAAACTTAAGAGTTCAGTTGTTCTTTCTGCCAGTCCTTGGGACCCAGAAATAGGACTGGATACGTCACCTTTTATTAACTGATTTATGCTAATTTATTCGTATATTGGCATAAACAAAAAGGAAGTGATATTATTTACCTGCCATCATTTGTTTAAACACTTATAATTTATGTGTTTCCACCCAGTGTTTCTCGAGAAACTCTGAGGAGCAAGAAGCGATCAGATTACTGCCTCAACAAGGTGAATGCGCCCATTTTAACCAACACTACACTTAATGTTATACGACTTGTTGGTAAGTGGACTTGTTCCTTGGCTTAATTTTTGGTGCATATCCCATATTGTATATGTTTATGTAAGTTCTAAAGATTGTAAAGGTACTTATACTAAGAATCTCATATTCATTTGCTCTCTCTCTCTCTCTCTCTCTCTCTCTCTCTCTCTCTCTCTCGTGTCTGTGTCTGTGTGTGTGTGTGTGTATATATATATATATATATAGGGGTCTTTTTGTAGAAAAACAGCTGCAGGAGCTCATTAGCATATGGTATGCTAATGAGCTATTAGGCTATTAGCATATGCCACACCCCCTGACATCACCGGAAGTGGTGTCAGAAGGGGAAGCAAAAGGAAGGGAGGCATCTTCAAAAGCCTCCCCTTCCGTTCCCCAGCTGGTCTGGGTGGGGGAGCTAAGAGAGAAGGGGTTTAAAGTTTAAACTCCTTCTCATGAGAGTTAGGCCACAGAAGGAGGAAAGAGGGGAGGAAAGAGAGAGAGTAGAGAGAAGGAAAGAAGGAAGGAAAGAGGGAAAGAAAGAGAAGGAAAGGGGAGGGAAAGAATGAGAGGGAAGAAGGAGGGAAACAGGGAAAGGAGGAAAAAAGAGAAGAGAAGAAGGAGGGAAAAAGGAAAAAGAGAGAAGGAAAGGAGGGAATGAAAGAAGTTCGGTGGCAATTCGGCCCCATTATATCCTATGGGCCATTGAAGTCAATGGTGAAAACATAGGATATATTCTGGGGGCTGGAGGGGAGGGGGTTTGAGGTTATTTTTTCCCCACCATAGAGAACAATGGAGGGAATAGGAGCAACCTGTTTAGGGGCCCATAGAATTGGACCCCCTGATCCAATGTTCTTGAAACTTGGTGGGTATCTTGGGGAGAGGCTCCATCAGCTACCCTGTGAGTTTGGAGCCTCTCCCTCAAACCCCCTCTCCTCGAGCCCCCAGAATATACCCTATGTTTTCACCATTGACTTCAATGGCCCATAGGATATAATGGAGCTGAAATTGACATTTGGCTGCCTGAAAGACTCCCGGGACGCCGGCTGGGGGCGGGGCTTGGCTCCTGAGCTCCTGGAGCTGTGCTCCAGTGCGCTCCCCCCAAAAAACACCCCTGTATATATATACACACACACAAACACATATACAAATATATGTGTGTGTGTGTTTGACAATAATATTTGTTTTGATTGAATGTTATGTCCAATGTTATGTCACTATGAGAGTTCTGTTGCTTCACTGGAAATCTGTCTAGGCAGATCTCATGATCCCCAGCATAGCCTTTTCTCGTGGTCACAGCAGACCATTCCAGAAAAGCTGTTTGAATCCAACCCTATTTGTCAAATTTCCTTGAACTACCAAACCTGAGTCATGAAGATTAGTGACTGAAAACATTAAAATGAAAGGGAAAGCATGTACACTTCCTGTGCACCTTGTTCATATCACTGTTTTAATAATCATTCTGGATCCTCCAGTCAATTTTCTAGTGGTAGAATTGCCTTGATGTAAGCCATTTAACTGTATGCAGACTGTTGATTAGGGATGGGCATGAGCCAACTCATGAGCCAAAAATCGGCAAGAACCTGGCCCAGTTCAGAGCTCGAGAACCCATGTTTGGGGAAGGTGCCTTCCCTGAACATTTACTGGACTTTTGGCAGGTTCAGTTCGGCTGTTCGAGGCCAGCCATTTAAACCTAACAGCAGAGTGGCGTAGGGTCTATTGCTCCGCTGTTAGGTATAAGTGACTGGCTCGCAGCCATTTAACCCTTCAGTTTTGTTCTCCCCAGCTCAGTGGTTTGTGCATGTAACTGAGCATCCTTCAGTATGGAGGGGGAGTTGGTTACTTTTTTGCAATGCTTTATTTTTTGTTTTAAAAGTTACCACTTGAAGTCATTAACTTAATCTATAATTTGGGGGAATTGATTTTCATCAGTTTCACAGGGAACATAATTGAATTGTTTTATGTGGATGCTCATTTTCATGCATCTTTGGTTACCTTGTTCTCCCCAAGCTCTTACTGAAACTTCATTACAGTTGGAAAAAAATGTGTTTGTTAGCTTGACCTAATGGGCAGAGTTGCTGCACTTTGAGTCTTCTGGGATACTGCTGTAGTAAGTTAATAAATATCACCCAATGGTTGTTGGCCAGTGCATGCTATCTTTTGCTGCACTAATAGCCTGTTCATGCATGTGTTTGCTTGAATGTTCAGAATTCTCATCTGCAGATCTGAACAACAGCCTTGGTTTTTATTGTACTTCACAATGTTTGGGTGGACTTGGCCGAATTTATGTTGTTCGGCAGTTACAAGCCAAAAAATTTAAGCGAAGTCCCTGGTGCCCAAAGCTCCATTATTTAAAACTTACAGTTTTGCTCAACAGTTTCTATAACAGATAATACCAGATTGGCTGTGGTTACGTGGCAAAGCATTGTTCCAAAGATTCTGTATATGCTGATTTGTGTTTATGAAATCTGAAAGGAATCCATCTCCTTAGTCAGAGATGACTGACTGCTGGCCCTCAGATTGGATTTAGCCCCTGATGGCTCCTAGCTAATTTTAATCAAGTTCAGCTCTTCAGAAAAAGGGGGGAAATCGAGTTGTAAGAAATAGAAATATTCCACATTTAAATTTTGTCTCTCTTTTGGTTTTAGTAAGTAACATCACACCTTCTAATAGAAAAATGGCCAGCCTCTGTAATAATTACATTAGCAGCAAAAATTAGGCAACCCACAGTCCAAGGCAGGGAGAGTTTTGTGTTCCTTGGACATCCCCAGGTACACAGAAAAATATGCCTGTGTAAGTTAACCAAGAGTCATGGAATACCGAGGACTATGGAGAGTCACTTAAAGGGAGGTAGAGAATTAGCCTACAAACCCAGATAGCCTTTACACTCCTGGCAGGGGAGATTGCAGGGATGGGAGGATTTCCAAAGTGGTTTCTCCTTTTACTATTCCATGTGGTCCCCAATTTGTGTATGCAGTCTAGAAACTTAGATGCAGTAAATGCTTTGTTACCTGGCACTTGAATATCCAGAAGGCATATTTAACTGGCATTGCCCAGATGGCAAGCTCTCCCCCTCCCAACTGCCATACTCCCATGTTTGTGGATGCGCGCATGACCAATTCCAACATTGCCAGCCAGCTTGATTTTAAAGGCCTTCTTCAGGCTACTGCTAGCCACTGACATCATGCTTGGGTGTCTCCTTTTACCTCAGCCTGCCTTGAGCTGTTGAGAGTCAGCTGTCCTGGAGGGTTCCTGCTATGCAGGATTGCTTTGTGTTTCAGGAGGAAGAAGGGTCCCACCAGTCTTGGGGTCTATCACTAAGCCATTCCCAACAGGACAGGGTTGGGGTGCTGTGGATTCCTCTAGGTAGGGGGTAGGACAGTGCTGTAAACTTTGAGTATTTGTGGCACATTTGATTAACTGGCAACACTCATTCCCCAAGAAGGCAGGATAGCTGAGCCTTTTCTTTATATTTATATAATTTTCCACCTAAGTACTTGTGCTGTGTAACTGGGAAGCTGATATTTGCTAGGTCTTGCTTACTTTTATTATGAATGTTATGAAGGGGTCAGATTGTATATCAACTAGACTTCTGTCAGTTTAATAGAATTGGCCCGCAAGTTGACCACCCCTGAACTAAGATCAAGGCAAGTTAATAGGTCTGCCTTTGACTTCCAAAGTAACTCCTGATGTACATTCTGTGGACAGAATAGCAGACAACAAAGGAAACTTGTGGTGACTGTTCTGAACAACTCTGCCACCGAAGTCTATTGTATAGGATTAACTGGGGCATAAAAAAACCCAGATTGTGGAAAGTTATATTAGGGATATAAAATGCCAACTATATGGCCAGTGTTGTGGCTTCAGTGTCATGTTCTTCCAACAGCATTGCTTGTGAAAAGAGTGCTTCTTGGACATTCTCCAACACAATATAGGGAGGTGCTATTAGGGGAAGGGTGAAAATACAGAAGTGCAAGTACACAAAGCCAATTATCTGCCTAAAAGAGTCTCTTTGGACTGCAGCTATAACTTTAATTAGTGACTGTATTAAATTAGGTACTTCAAATGAGTTTACACTGAATAACCTCATTGAAATTCCAGAGGGGAGAGCCAGGTTAGCCTGTTGCATCAAATGCAGCAAAGGGACTTGTGGCTCCTTCAAAAGGCATAAACTTTTTTGGGCCTGAGTCCATGTACATCATCCAATTATGCTGTGGTTCATAAAAACTTATACTGTAGTACATATGATAGTCTGAGCCATGCTGATGGATTTCTGATGTTTCTGATTGCAATTACCAATGCTGTGAAGAATTTTGCTATGTCGGCTTTCTAAAGCAAGGGCCTCTGGCAGAGATTTTGCCATTCCACACTTCATCATTGTGAATTGCTTTTCAATAGCAGTCGTCCCCGCACACACCCCCCCCCGGTATGGAATAGTTCATAGTTCTTGTATGTTTAGCTTCACAATAACCCTGTGAAGATGATTAGATTGAGACTGCAAAATTTGGCTTTCTTGAGCGAACCAGTTCTTTACATGCTCATTACAGCTTATTTGCTCTAGAAAGAATGTGAAGCATATGTAGCATGGAAACATTTTTAAAAAGCAGTGAATGTTGTCCTCATTTGGGGATACTATGTAGACTTTTGTCATTGTATATAGGTTTATGTAATCTCTTCTTCAGATAGAATATAAAAGTACACAACTAGAATGATATTTGTATGGCACTGTATGGTTTATTACATAGACAGTATGGTGCTGTTTAATTTCTTTCAACCTAGAGCAAAAAATCGTCCCATTCTTTTCTATTGTCCTGTTCAAATACAAGGGAAGATTTATTTACATTATTTCCAACCGTTTTTCTCCCCAAGAGGGACCCAAAGCAGCTTACATTGCCCTCCTCTTGTCTGTCTTATCCTCACAGCAGTCTGTGAGGTAGGTTAGGCTGAGAGTGTATGATTGGCAGAAGATCACCCAGCAAGCTTCCATGGTAGAGTGGGGATTCAAACCTGGGCTTCCCAGATTCTAGTCCAACACTTTGACCACGACCTCATTTAAGGTCAACAAATGTAATAAGTTTATCACTTCTGATGGTAATCGTAGTGTATGCTTGAGAAAAGCTATTGTGTAGTAAACCCAATACATCATGAAAAACTTCAATTGTTACATATGAACTAAGTTTGAGTCTAGTGGCATCTTTAAGACCAATGAAGTTTATTCAAGGTATGAGCTTTCGTGTGCAAGGCACACTTCTTCAGATACAATGAAATGGAAATTACCAGTCCATACATGTAGGTAGTGGATGAACAGTCAATTAGCATACAACATAATGAAGATGTAAATATCGTATGCTAATTTACTGCTCATCTTCTACCTACATGTATGGACTGGTGATTTCCATTTCATTGTATCTGAAAATGTGTGCATGCACCTAACAGCTCATACCTTGAATAAAACTTAAACCCCACCCCCAAATTTAACGAACATTTTATTGGTTTTCACAATGTCAGTTACATTGTAACTGTGGGGTTCCTTTTTCTCTTTTTTTTAATTGAATAAAACTTTGTTGGTCTTAAAGGTGCCACTGGACTCAAACTTTGTTCTGCTGCTTCAGACCAACGTGACTACCCACCTGAATCTATCTTCAGTTTTTACATGTAATTGTTACTCATGATCATATGAACATACTATTACATGCTTTCATTTCATTTTATTTTATTTTATTTTCTAGGTGTTTGTAAACCCATCCTTAACCACTTGGTGTAAACCCATCCTTAACCACTTGGTGAAATGTGCAATATAATGAAGCTAAAAATAAAAAAAATGCTGGATTTAACTGAACGCAGCTAGTCACAACTTGCAGTTTTAAAAGACTGTCCATTTAAGATAAAGTGTTCCTAAGAATGCTTTACCAGCAGTATAACGTTAGTCAAGCAAACAGCTGGGCAATATGCAGTCAAAGATATGCAGCCCAATCCTAACCGTGTTTACTTGGAAGTTAGCCCTGCTGACCTCAGTGCTGCTTGCACCCAAGTAAATATGTGTAGGCTTGCAGCCTTGAAAAGTACCAAACTGGGGTTGCTACAAGGTGAGTGCAGAGTGCTGCATGAGAAGGGGGTTTCCCGGATGCTCAGCTGCTGCCACCAGCCTTGGCTATGTGGTATGGATGCTGAGCTGTTCTTAAAACAGAAATGAGTGGAATGCCTGTGCCTGAATGGAGCACCGTGTCCATCTCAGACTGAGGTGGTTCTCTGAATGGATGTTCCCTGAAGAGGCATGAAATGGAAACTTTGTTGAAGGCCTAGGGTGATGGAAAACCTTTTGGTGACTCATGATCATATGAACATACTATTACATGCTTTCATTTCATTTTATTTTATTTTCTGGGTGTTCCTTCTTCTAGAGTATTATGTGCGTTACAAATGTATTGATGTGGTTTGGGTGCGGACAAATCTACTATAGGAATAAGGAATCTTTGGTTTCAAAAGATTGGCATGCTGGCCTCAAGACTTCTTCATGGTATACTTTGTTTTTACTATACTTTGCCTTTTGCTGTAGTTCTCATTTGTTTTCAATGGCTTGTTCCATTGTATGGCTAATACTAAGCAGACAGGAAGGCAGATTCATAAGGTAAATCATTATACAACCGTGCTAAGGGATCTGAAAGAAGTTTCATTCTTCAGGCAGTCAATGTACAATTTTTAAAATCCTGTTCAATGTTGGAAGCGTCAAGAAGCGATATGATGGATTTACTATCTTTTTACTGAAGAACATTATTAATAGTGTTCTTTGCTTCACTTTGGGTTCTCTTGTCTTTTTAAAAAAAGAAACACTGCTTATGTTTTTGGTGCACTTTTTGATTTCTTTTTCGATACCTGTTTAGTGCAAACTAGTTGCTTAATAGTTTTATAGAGGACAGTTGAAAAAAATTGGCATTATTTGTGGAAGGAATGAAGAAGAAATGTTCTTGGAACGTGAATGGTGTCAAGATGAAGAATGATGCAGTGATAAAGAAATGTTCTTGGCCTCTACAGAGACAAGATTTTACAGGGACAAGATTTAAGGGGAAGAGTGTCTTGTGTTGCCTATAGTCTCAAGTGCTGTCCTCTCCCCTGTCTGTTCCATAAATGTACTAGCTAAAGAGACATTTAAAATCCATCCCCTACAGACTGTAGTACATGATTCCTCTCTGTGTGTAGAAGTGCTGTCAAGTTGCAACTGGCTTACGGAGATCCCAGCAAAGGGAGTTCAAGGAAAGTGAGAAGCAGAGGTGGCTTGCCATTGCCTTCCTCTGCAGAGTTTTCCTCAGTGATCTCTCTTCCAAGCACCAGCTCTACTTAACTTCCAAGATCTGATGAGATTGGGTTGTGCCATGCTGCCTTCCTATCCCATGATTTCTATACTCCATATAAATTAAGGATTTGCTTTGATGCAGAGGAACAATGCAGACCATTTGCTTGTACGGAATATGTTACTAAAATCTAATTTCAGGCAATACACATGAGGCTCTTCAGTTTCTTTAATCACTTGCCCCAGAGTTCCTATGTATACCTTGTGGCTAATAGCCACTGATGGACCTCTGTTCCATATGTTTAATTCCCTCTTGAAGACGTCCATGCTTGTAGCCACCACCACCTCCTGTGGCAGTGAATTCCAAGTGTTAATCACTCTTTGGGTGAAGTAGTACTTCCTTTTATCTGTTCTAACCCAACTGGTCAGCAATTTCATGGAGTGCCCACAAGTTCTTTTATTGTGAGAAAGGGAGAAAAGTACCTCTTTCTCAACCTGCTCTATCCCATGCATAATCTTATAAACCTCGATCATGTCACCCCTCAACTGTTGTTTCTCCAAGCTAAAGAACCCCAAAATGCCTCAACCTTTCCTCATGGGGAAAGTTCTCCAACCCTGTTATCATTCTAGTTGTCCTTTTCTGCACTTTTTCCAAAGCTATAATATCCTTTTTGAGGTGTGGTGACCAGAACTGTGCACAGTATTCCAAAGGAGGTCGCACCATTGATTTATATAGGGGCATTATCATGCTGATCTGTTTTCAATACCCTTCCTAATAATCCCCAGCATAGCATTGGCTGTTTTTATTGCAGTTGCACACTGTCTCAACATTTTCAGTGAGTTATCTACTATGACTCCAAGATCTCTCTCTCTTGGTCAGTCTCTGCCAGTTCAGACCCCATCAATGTGTATTTATAGTTAGGATTTTTGGCTCCAATGTGCATCACCTTGCACTTGGCCACATTGAACCCCATTTGCCATGTTGACACCCACCATCCTTGACAGATCCCTTTGGAGTGCCTCACAATCCTCCCTGGTTTTCACCGCCCTGAACATCTTCGTGTCATCTGCAAATTTAGCCACTTCATTGCTTACTCTCAACTCCAATTCATTAATGAACAAATTAAAAAACATTGGACTGAGTACTGATCCCTGCGGTACCCCCTGCTTACCACCTTCCACTGAGAAAATTGCCCATTTATATTCACTCTGTGTTTCCTATTAATTAGCCAGTTTTTGATCCAGAAAAGGACTTGTCCTTTTATCCTGTGATTTTTGAGCTTGCTTAGGAGCCTTTGATGAGGAACTTTAGCAAAAGCATTCTGGAAGTCAAGGTAAACAATATCTATTGGGTCCCCCTTGTCCACATGTTCGTTCACCCCCTCAAAGAACAAGATCTTCCCTTACAGAACCCATGCTGAGTCTGCCTCAATAGTTTTTGTTCATTAATGTGCCTACTAATCCTTTCCTTAATGACAGGTCCCACCAACTTACCCGGTATCGACCTCAGACTAACTGGCCTGTAATTTCCCAGATCTCCTCTGGAACCCTTTTTAAAGATGGGAGTGTCATTAGCTACCTTCCAGTCCTCAGGAATGGAGGCAGATTTTAATGAAATATTACATATTTTTGTCAGGAGATCCACAAGTTCACATTTGAGTTCTTTCAGAACTCTCGGATGTATGCCATCTGGGCCTGGTGATTTATCAGTTTTTAAGTTATCTATCAGTTGTAGGACCCCCTCTCTCGTCACCTCAATCTGACTCAGGTCTTTCAGCACCCCTCCGGAAATCAGCGGTTCTGGAGTGGGCAAGCACTTCTCATCTTTCCCAGTGAAGACAGAGGCAAAAATTGCATTCAGTTTCTCAGCCATTTCCCTATCGTCCTTCAGTACTCCTTTTACCCCTTGGTCATCCAATGGCCCCACTGCCTCCCTGGCTGGTTTCCTGCTTGTAATGTATTTGAAGAAAGTTTTATTGTTGGTCTTTATGTTTTTCACTATATTCTCCTCATATTCCCTTTTTGCCTGCCTGATCACCGACTTGCATTTTATTTGCCACAGTCTGCGTTCCCTTTTATCAACCTCACTTAGACTAGCTTTCCACCGCTTAAAGGAATCCTTTTTACCTTTTACAGCTTCTGTTACTTTGTTTGTTAACCGTGCAGGCTTTTTTCTATCCCTATTTGTGCCTTTCCTAACATGCGGTATATATTTTTTCTGAGCTTCTAGGATTGTAGTTTTAAATAGTCTCCAAGCTTCCCCAATGGTTTTCTGCTTTTCCTTCTGTGTTTTCTAAAAACCAGGTAAACTGCATCATATGTCCCAGTTTACATATGTGTCAGTTAGAAAGGCAGATGTCTCTAAAAGGAAATACACATGCTTTTTAATGGGGTGTGGTGGCCAAAGTCTGTGATGATCAAACACAAGCTTTCAAATGTGTGTGGTCATAAATATTTCAGGGTAACTTCATGTGATATGTAGAAGTGTGAACGATTTGTACTGCTTTTTTCCTCACTTCCAAGGTAAAGTACATCAGGGAGGTCTCACATCCCCAGGAAGGTGATTGCTAGAGAAATAACACCCCCCCCACACACAAATACAGAAACAAGGATGCACAGCGCACATATTCTGTTTCAGCACTTCCCTATAATGAGCCAGTGGGGATGTAATGGTTGGATTCTCCCACATCATTTCTGGAGGTGTAACAGGCTTTTTGCAAGTTGAAGTGCTCAAATTACCCCTCATTGAAAGTGCTGTGTTCTGCTGTGGCTGTTGCATTACTGCTTGGTCAGCTGGAAGTGTGCTTAACTTGCACTTTCCGTTCATTCATTGCTGGATCCAACCTCAGGGGGGTTCAAATCCCATGAAACTCACTGGTGTGCTCTGTGTCTTAACCAACCCCACAGAGATAGATGATGGGTAGCCATGTTAGTTTGTCTGTAGCAGTAGAAAAGAACAAGAGTCCAGTAGCACCTTAAAAGACTAACAAAATTTGTTGCAGGGTAGGGACTTTCTACACATGGACATCATCAGATTGGCAACATCGAAATCAGATTGATTATATAATTTGCAGACAAAGATGGAGAAGCTCCATACAGTCAGTAAAAACAAGACCTGGAGCTGACTATGGCTCAGATCATGAGCTACTCATTGCAAAATTCAGGCTTAACCTGAAGAAAGTTGGGGAAACCACTAGGCCATTCAGGTTTGACCTAGATCGCATCCCTTATGAATATACAGTGGAGGTGAAGAATTGGTTTAAGGGACTAGATTTGATAGACAGAGTGCCTGAAGAATTATGGACAGAGGTTTGTGACATTGTACAGGAGGCAACAATCAGCACCATCCCAAAGAAAAAGAAATGCAAGAAAGCAAAGTGATTGTCTGATGAGGCTTTACAAATAGCTGAGGAAAGAAGGAAAACAAAAGGCAAAGGTGAAAAGGAAAGATTTACCCAAGGGAATGCAGATTTCCAGAGAGCAGCAAGGAGAGATAAGGAGGCCTTCCTGAATGAACAATGCAAAGTAATAGAGGAAAACAACAGAATGGTAACAACTAGAGATCTCTTCAAGAAAATTGGAGAAATCAAGGGAATGTTTCATGCAAAGCTGGCCATGATAAAGGACAAAAATGGTAGGGACCTAACAAAAGCAGAAGGGATTAGGAAGAGATAGCAAGAATACACAGAACTATACAAGAAGGATCTCAATGTCTTTGAAAACCACAATGATATGATTGCTGACCTCAAGCCAGACATTCTGGAGTGCGGTCAAATGTCCTTAGAAAGCAATACTGACACCAAAGCTAGCAAAGATGATGGTATCCCAGCTGAGCTAGTCAAACTTCTAAGAGATTATGCTGTTAAAGTGCTACACTCCATATGCCAGCTAATTTGGAAAACACAACAGTGGCCACAGGATTGGAAAAGGTCAGTTTATATTCCAATACCAAAGAAGGGCAATGCCAAGGAATGTTCAAGCTATCACACAATTCCAATCCAAAGCCTTTTATTGGCATATATATAAAGATACAGTAGTCTAAATACAAAATCAAGGAGAGTAAAATTAAAATTGCAGAGTAACATCACAGAGTGACATCATAATAAGAGTAGCATCATGATAAAACCTAGTTCATAATATCACTTATCAGGCTGTAAACCCATGGCACTGCAGAGAAACTTATCTACTATTTCAGTTATTTCCGTATCTGGATTATCAAGCAAGAATAGGAGCTCCGGAATTCTTTGTCCATCCACCGAGGTGTAAGGGCAGAGAAAGGCAGCGGGTGGGGGGTGCTCCAGAGTTCTTTCTCTGCCTGCCCGCCAAGGCATGTGGGCAGGGAAAGGTGGTGGGTGGTGGGTGCTCCAGAGGCAAACTGGCAGAGAAAGGCGGCGGGTGGGGGCGCTCCAGAGTTCTTTCTCTGCCCGCCTGCTGCGGTGCACGGGCAGAGAAAGGTGGCGGGTGGGGGGCACTCTGGAGGTCTTTCTCTGCTTGCCCGCTGAAGTGTACGGGCAGAGAAAGGCGGTGGGTGGGGGCGCTCCAGAGGTTTTTCTCTGCCCGCCCACCACGGCGCATGGGCAGAGAAAGGCGGCAGGTGGGGGTGTGCTCGGAGATCTTTCTCTGCCCACATGCCTCAGAGGGCAGGCAGAGAAAGGCAGCGGTTGGGGGGTGCTCCAGAGGAAGCTGGGGAAGGGGCTGAAGGCCTTCCCAGGGCGCCGCGCCTCCGTGCGGCCAGAGGAACTGGGGATCAGGCAAGAGGTAGCCAACTTACCTTCCTTCTTCTGCCTCCTCATGGCCTGAGTGGTGCTGGGAGCGGGGGGGCAAGGCTTGATCATGTGCCTGACCCCAGGCGCCTCACTCCCAGAGCACCGCTCTTACGTGCTCTGGCCCCAACCAAGGCCTGCCTTAAAGAAATGAGAGTACCAGATCACTTCACATGTCTCCTGAGAAATCTATATATGGGTCAAGAAGTGACAGAACCAGACATGGAACAACTGATTGACTTAGAATAGGAAAATGAGTACCGTAAGGATGTATATTGTCGCCCTGTTTATATAATTTAAATTCAGAGTACATCATGCAAAATGCCAGCCTGGATGAATCACAAACTGGAATTAAGACTGCCGGGAAACATCAAGAACCTCATATATGCAGATGATGCCACTCTAATGGCAGAAAGTGAAGAGGACCTAAAGAGCTTCTTGCTAAAAGTGAAAGAGGAGAGCACAAAGTTGGCTTGGAACTCAACATCTTGGTGGTCTTCCATCCAAGTATTAACCCAGACTGATCTTGCTTAGCTTCATGAGAACTGATGGGTTATCCTGAGCTATCCAGGTCAGGGCAGAGGAGCTGTATATGTGCTTACAAAGTGGAAAGAACTGTAGTCAAAGCATATATCTTACTCAGCATCACTGTGGGACAGAAAGATCTAAATGCTTAGAAAGGGATTTGATGGAAGTGATAGCATTAGCATTTAAAAAAAACCTTCAAAGGGTTTGGGAGCAACTGAGCCACTTGCATAAGACCTGGGATGATCATCTGTCTCTCCCTTTACAGGTACTTTAAGTCCTGGGTGTGGCAAGAGGCATGAGCCTTTGAGATGAGCAAGAGTGGAAAGGCTATTAGCTCATCACTTGAAGCCTATGGCTCCTGTGTGAGCCAGGCTAGTGAAACCAGTGCCAGACTGGGATGTCGAATTGTATTGCTTTGTGTGTGTATTGTTAAAATGGTATTTTTGTATTTGGTAAGCTATTTTGAGGAAGGGCCATGGCTCAGTTGGTAGAACATCACCTTGGCTTGCAGAAGATCCCAATTTCAACCCCTGGCATCTCCAGTTAAAAAGATCAGGTAGCAGGTGATGTGAAAGACATCTGTTCAAAACTCTGGAGAACTGCTGTCTATCTGAGTAGACAGTACTGAACTTGATGGACTAGTCTGATGCAGATGTTAGTTTGAATCTCCATTATGGGAGCAAAGCAGGGTAAAATAGTTAAATAAAATATTTTGTAGTATTCTGAAGAGGCCTCTAACACATACCCGCAGCATGGTTTGTGATTGCAGCAGCAATCCCTTTCTCCATAATCACTAGCTTTGCTCGTACATATGTCCATAATTGCTTGGTTTTCATGGTATTTGTTCAAGTGCATGTGTGCCCAGGGATTGTTGGTACTACTCAGATGTTCAAAGATGTATTGTGTAAGCTGACCCAGAGACAGCAAAAGAGAAAGAAACACTTAGATGTGCATAGAAAGAAACTCGCAATGTGATGACCTTGGTGAAGTTAGTAGGACCAGTAGGGTATTTAATTGGTCCCATACATTTCATTCCATTGTAGTTATTTGGATGTTCAAAAGCTTCCAAGAGTGGTTTTATTTCATTTTAATGTGTTGGGGCATCCAGTATAGTACTATGACTAGAGGTACAGCTAAACCTCACTATTGTTGTAGTTGGAGAAGAGCTTTTGTCACTTCATTATTCTCTGATGTATTTCAAGGAGATCCACTTGACCCATAAATCTTTTCTGTTCAGCTGCTGCATTTGGACTGATGGTTACTCTCCCTCCCATCTCCTCCTCTTGCTGCTTTAAAAGCAGGAATTTGCCATGGATGAGCTAGCTGGCATGGAGGTGGAAGTAGTAAATGAAAAAGCCAGCAAGGAGAAGAGGGAAGAGTCTCCTTGCTGCCCTCTACCCTGGTGCTTCCTGAAAATACAATTTCCAGGATGCATGACATCCTAACTTCATATCCTCTGGGAACTAGCAATGCCATCCTAAGCTGAGTTTCACCCTTCCCAAGTCTACTGCAGTCAATAGACTCAGCAGGGTGTAACTTGGATAGCACTGTATGTTCCCTTGAATATACTGAGGGGAAGAAGACACAGGAGAGGAGGAAGAGTAGTATATTCACAAGCTGTATGAGCAACTGGAATAGAGTTTGGGATATTCTGAGCTATTGACTGTTTTATCAGTCAATATCTCAGTTTTTCACAGTGCAATTCAGAGGTGAGCTGGGAGAAGGGTTGCCCGTCTTTAATGAAAACTAGGATAGTGCATGACACTAAAGAGATTAGTGTGATATTTTTGGAAATTTTGTTGTATGTTCAATATGCTTAAGCCATAACTTTCAGGCTCTTGATTTCAAGACCTATAGTCTGACAAAGAAATAGAATCCAGAATGGAGCTATACAGTTAGCAACAGGCTTACATCCTAATCACTGTGGTCACCAGAGCAGGTCCTTTAATCTCCCCCCTTCATTTGCTCCTGCAATTTGCTCATTCCTTTAGAAAGAAAAATATGTTGTTCAGGACAATGTTACAGTGAGATCAAAACTTGACTTGTGCCCCAAGAATGGGTGGCCTGTCATGTTGACAAGGATGGTTTCTGTGAATGTTGTACGCTACATAGATGTTCGACCTACTGCTGGTTTTCCTTCAATGCATATTTGCTTATCCACCATTCCTGTGGAGGTTGTAATCTTCAAGGGTGAAACAATGAGTAGCTACGGAAATCAGCATTTGAATATACCAAGGACACTAATGTTTATGGGAAGATTTGGCTTGGGAATCTGGTTACTTGGAGAGTGGGGAGTTGTAGCTGTGAATTTTCTGCATTGTGCAGGGCATTGGACCAGATGATCTTTGAGGTCCCTTCCTGCTCTATGTATCTAATCTTAACTTTTGTGGGTTGTCTTTTGTCTTCAAGGCAAGTACATGCAGATGATGAACATCCTAAAGCCAATTGCCTTTGACGTGATCCACTTTATGTCCCAGCTTTTTGACTACTACTTGTATGCGATATACACATTTTTTGGCCGAAATGACACAGTAAGTAAATTTATTACCCTTTAATTAGTGTGTGGTGTGCACGGGTGCAGGCAAGTCATGGCTATTCTTTTTCTGGAAGTGCCAAAATAATGCTTGATGGAATAGAGAAGCAGTAACAGCTGGAAAAGTAAATTGCTGTTGAAGTCCAGTGATTAGAAGGTCAGCAAGTTTTCAGTGTGGGATATAAAGTGATATGTTGTAAGGAAGCAAATCCGAGGGCTAAGGAAGAGCCAGCTTCTGGTTTATGAAAAATAGGCACAGAAGAAAGGGAAGCCATGCTAGGAGAATTAATTTTATTTCATTCAGTTTTTCAAACGATGTTACTTTAACTCAGGAGCTCTCACAGTGTGTCGTAGTGAGACTTCATAGACCAGGAGAGCTACTTAAACTTCTTTTCCTTGGACAGCTGTGTTGAAGCACAGACATAAAGGAACAGTTTTGACCGTAGAGGCCTGTGGGTTTGCTTTATAGTCTGACGAAAACTCCCATTGAGATGTTTAAGGTAATTTAGAAGTAAGCATATTTTGACATTGGTTCTAGAATTGTGGCACAAGTTGCAGAGGGATTGGCATTGTTTTTGTTAACCCAGTTTTAAGAGTGCAAATGAGATGGGCCATCAGCAGGCCTCTTGGCTATTTTAAGATGCACAGACTGAGATAATAGAAAGTTGCTTGTGTCTCTCTCAGCACCTTTCAGTGAACCTTTGAATAGGCTACCTTCACACACCAAAAAGTGTGGTTTCAGATGGTTTTAATGTATTTCACACTTGGCAAAAATAATTTAAGAGTTTTAAATCTTCTAAAGATGTCTTGAGGAGATCAGTATAAACAAGTGAAGGATATTTCCCATGAGATAGCAATTGCAAAACAATGCAGTACAAATCAACTGCCTGATGAACCTTAAAATAATAATATTGGAAATGAGTAATTTATCTGTGTGACAGATGCAAACATGCACAGCATGTTCTTTTTAGAGGGAGTGATATATTGAGGTTTGGTTGTTTATAGAGATGGACAAGGAAATGCTTCTATTAAATTAGATTTGATTTTCACTGGCTGTTTGGCTAGACTTTATTTCACTTTTTTTTGCACTTCCTGTTTATATTTTAAAACTCCTACTCAGTTTTACATTTTCCATGTCTAGCAGAAGAACTGAATGCTAAGCAGATAAAGGCATAGTGGCTGAATAATGCAAATACTCATTGTGCGTTATCGTTGGCTCTATATTCATAGGAAACAATCAAATTACAAGAAGCCTGTGGATTTAGTTCAGATTTCTTATAAAGAAGATGTCATATCCTAGCAGCTCTGAAATTTTAAAACAGCTTTGTGTAATGCCTGATATACTTCTTTGGTATGTGCTTTAGACCAGAGACCTTTATCAGACTGCACCCCACCGGCTGTATACTGTGGCCCAAGAGGGTCTTGTTGAGTTTCCTGCTTATGCCTTGGTTCACAGTTCACAGAAACTCTGGGTGCAGATATGGTACACCTCCTGCACCGTGTTAGGCTTAGTGGGTCAAAACCTGAAGTTATGCAGTCCCATATGAAACTGAACAGCACTACTGCCCTTATGTGGGATTTTGGACCATGAAGCTTCTTCTGGTTGTTCCAAATTCACTGCTGTTTTTGTACCACTTACATAGGCAGTGAAGCATCTGGATAAATATCCGTAGTCAGTTTTATCTTTGTTGACACTTATGGTAGTCTGTTGAGGAGTAGTATTCTCTCAGTGTCATGTACTGGTACATGTGAAGGAGAGATCCTCTGGCATATTTTGAAATGCCATTAATGTCTTTTAATCAAGAAGTCCAAACTTAAGCCTGATGTAGTTGAGAGACTGGAAGATCCAGGGTTAAATACACACATTATAAAATGCCTTGAACTGAATTGGGGGTACAGAGCCTGGGTGGGATGAGGAGACTGAGGGAGTAACCCTTTGCCATCCTGCTAACTGCTACAAGGGAAAATGTACAGGTACTCTATAATCTCTCCTTCCCTACCTGTCATCTGGTTTGGGCCTGCCCCCAATTTTTTTAACTAAAAAAACCTACTAAAGATCTGCTGTCTTGTGAAATTTGGTCCTTTGATACTTTAGTTGAAGACTCCTTCACTCTGCTTATATATATCATGCAATTTCCCCCCTAGTATTTCCTAGGCTTCCCAAGAACTTACCGCGTGACGGCAGGGGATGGATACGTCCTCTCAGGACCATCCCCAGGGGAAGGAGAGGCACGGAGCACCATACTGTCGCCAGGAAGGGACGGTAGACGACGCTCTGGCAATGGGGCTGGAAACTCGATGGTACCATCGAGTTTTCAGCCCCATTGCCAGAGTGTCACCTGGTATCACTTCCTGGTGATGGCATGGTGCGTTACCAGGAAGACTGGTCCGGCCGGGGAGCATTCGTCCCCCGCCCCCAGACGGTAAGTACTTGGGAACCCTAGTATTTCTCCTCATCAGGAGGTTCAGTCTGGTACTCTTAAAAGTTTTATTTCCCTGAAACCATGGATAGCACTGACACTGCTAAATGTTCAAAAAATGCAGTGCCATATCCCATTTAAAACACCAACACTGGCTTGCAAATAGAAATGTAAAATGGACTTCGTGCTATTAGGTCGTCTGATTTACAGTACAGTCTTATGCAAAGTTACTCCAGTCCACTGAAACTGATGAAACTGGACTGAAGTTACCCTACATAGTTTTCACTGTTAGAGGGTGATTTCGTGCAGGAGGTTACTGCTGTCTTTTTCTTGCATTTCTGTTTGTGCAAGATCTCTCGTGCAAGCAGAAATTTAGTGCTCGATCCCGCTATCTTTAAACATGAATAGGGACACGAACAATGCTGTATTATAGTTTATTTGAGCCATTGCTCAATATCTAAGCCAGTCTTTGGTGGAAGAATGCAAAGCAAAAGCAAGATTCAGTGTCACATTTTTAAAAAATTCTTTCTGCATTCATACTAGAGAAATGCCACTTTCAACTGTGACTTACGAGGGCGGGGAGGGGATGGAACAATTTCTACCAATTTTTCTTTTTGATTAAAATTCTGCACTGCATCCCACACTGTTCCTGAGGGAACCCTGATCCTCAGGAGCAGCTTTGGGTGGGTGGGTGGGTGGTGGAGAGGGTGAATCAAAGCAACACCTGTGTTTAAACTGAAAAAATATGTTCCTGATGTGAAACGTATGCTGCCATTTCAGTAATATAACCAAAGCAGGGCCTGATAATACAGGTATGCTTCAGTACTCCTATCATGATGCAGTTTTATTAACCAAGCAGTTCTTTTTAAGCCTTTATAGTTTCCACTGAATTTAAAATTGGATAAGAAGCAATTGCTGCAGCTGGCACAATACATTGATACAGTATGTCAATAAATACCTACTGAAAAGTGGGCTCTGTTTTGGGTCTTGTGTGACCTGTGGGAGTGAAACATTTTCTGCTTTGTTCATATTACACTCGTAACTTCTAAAAACAAAACTGGTTATTTAAGTATTCATTCAGATTGGCATTAAATTAGTTTTTCACCTGGCAAAAATATCTGCTGTCTTATGCCCTTTTCACCAAGAACTCAGAAACCCATGGTTTTTCTGTGTCTCATCATCACCATATTGAAGTACTTTTATAGAACTATAAAAGTACTTAATCCTCCAGTACAGCTGGTGGCTTGTGTCTCTCGTACAGAATCATAGAATGTTAGAGTTGGAAGGGACCTTGCGGGTCATCTAGTCCAAACTCCTGCACTCTGCAGGAGCCAAGCCGAAAGATAGCCCTACAATATACCCTCCGCTTGAAAATGTCCAGTGAAGGAGCATCCACCACCTCCCGAGGCAGTCTGTTCCACTGCTCAACCACTCTTACAGTTAGGAAGTTTCTCCTGATAATTAGCTGGTATCGACTCCCTTGTAATTTCCACCCATTCGATCTAGTCTTGCAATCCAGAGCAAGAGAGATTAGATCTGCTCCATCTTCTATATGACAGCCCTTTAAATATTTGTAGACTGCAATCATGTCCCCTCTAAGCCTTCTCTTTCCCAAGCTAACATACCCAACTCTTTCAGCCTTTCCTCATAAGACTTGGATTCCAACCCTCTCACCATCCTGGTTGCCCTCTTCTGGACACGCTTTAGCGTGGGGTACATTTACAGTATCTGTAGTTCCACGTTAGTTTTGATCACAATGCCATGAGGAGTTATTATGTGGCATCACATTGGATATGGGCAAATTGCAAACATCTTTTGATTTGTTGGTGCTGTTCTGCACATACTTAGAATTTATTCTTATTTCCAGTTTGAATCAACAGGACTAGGACTCAGCAGTAGCAGACTTCGTACCACTCTGAACAGAATACAGGAGAGCCTCATTGATGTGGTAAGTCACAGGGCTTTGTCTAAATGGTTGAGCTGATCAAGGATGGGAAACTTGCTTAGCATTAGCTACAAGCTAAGTATGAAGGAAAGAAATGCATTTTTGCCCTGGAATCTGGACTTCTCAGTTTTAAAAGGGACTCTAAAAAGAGCATGTGTGACAGCCCTAAGATGAAGAGGGTTAATTCTTCACAGTTCCTATGTAATTCAGATTTAATGTCTTTGTACCCACAACAAAAGAGAAGACCTTGTGTACTGTTTGTAAACTTCATACTGTTCCAAAATTCTTGGTGCCAGTTGTGCTCAATATTCATTTGACTCAAATTCCAATTTCTCTGCCATTAATCTGAATTACATTCTGAGAAGACTATTGCAACTATGATCCAAATAGAAATCTGTACTGAAGTTTATATTAAAAAATGCCTCTAGCTGCATTTCATATTGTGCCTGATCATTTTAAACCATCATAGATCAGCATTGTTTATAAAACGCCTTATTTGACCTAATTTGGAAATCTCATAAGGCTTACTAAAATATTGCAGAGGAATGCAGGCAGAGATTTGTCACAGAATCACATTTTGTCACAGCAGGAGCTAGACAGTAGGTAATCATAGGAGAAATATCCTTTATTAGAAATCTCTGGGACTTTGTTTTGCACAGAATTTATATTCTGGTAGATTGTCCCAGTTAGTCTGTCTGATGGAAGGGATATTCTATTTAAATAAGGTGTGATGTGCAATCCAAATTTTCGTAACGGTTTAACAGAGTTATTCAAATAATGAGAATTAAATTACATCTTGGTGATGAGAACAAAGGGTAATAAGCACTTTCATCACTACATTTTCTTGTTATATTTTCAACATTGCAAGTCATCTTAGCACTTAATGTTTTCATTAGCAAGTAAAGCTCTCTCTGATACAATTGAATAATTCACATTTAAGTTGTTTGGTCCCTCTGCCTAGCTCTGTGTAACTGTGATATTCATTGCTTCTGATGATAAGCTTTGGTTCTAAGGTGCAAAGTGAAGATTTAGCCACTTTGTCAGCATGTCTTTTGCTTAAGTGAAATCTTGATGTGATAGGAAGATTTTCAGGAATGTTGATATCCCCAAATTTTTGTTTGTCGGCATACTGAAGTTTATGGTACAGACTGGAGTGAGCCGTACTTTCAAATAAGTTTGTAATGGGAACATTTTCTGAGTCACTGTTCATACCCCTTCAAACTGATTCTCCCAGTGTGGAGACACATGCTGAAAAAACTGATGGTAGATAGCAAAACAATTAATAAGGTGGCTGCTTTGTCAAAGATCTGCACCTCATTCTCTTAAGTCTTGTGGACGGGGTCAAACGTGAGGCTGAAACTTTCTCTATAATCTCTATCCCAAAGAAGTCCTCTCACTCACTTCTCTCAGGCTAACTCTAAATAACTAATTGCCCATCCCTACTATAATGCCCCAACTACTGAATTAGATACCAGGGAACCAGTGTTTCTTAGGGTTACTGCTGTTCTCCAGTTAACACTGTTCCTTAGCAATTTCCTTCCATTTGGCTCCTGTAAAACTCAGTGATTTGTATCACTATATCTGTCACACTGTATTATCCATGAAGCTGCCACTGAACACCCTTGTTGACTTCTTAGCTCATCTCCTGAAATTCCAGATGAGTCTATCAAAATTGCAGTAACCAAATCTCTGTGGAAACTATAGTTTAATGGTTTCAGGAAATGTTGGCCTCTCTAGATTACAAAATGAAAGTTATGGCAATCTTAGAAAAGGCTTTTACTCACCTTTGTGGCAGCTTGCATATCTAGTGGTTCCAGAGCTAAATATGGAGGGTGAGGTATCTGTGGATGTGCGTAGCTGCATCAAGGTTATAAATAAGTGATCATAGTTAGTGCATATGTGCAGCTGTGCCTTTGGAAAGATATTACAACTATTTAGGCAAATGGGTAGAGTCAGATGTCCACAGCCCCCCCCCCCCCCGGTTCCTTAATATAAGTATCCATTGGTTACTGACTGCAAAAATATAGTGTGTAATCCTGGCCTGGGAGGAAAGCCATCATGGTGTAGCCTAATCTCATCAGATCCTTGTAGCTAAACAGGGCCAGTACTTGGATGAGAGGCCACCAAGGAAGACTCTGCAGAGGAAGGCAATGGCAAACCACCTTTGCTTTGCATTTGCCTTGAAAGCACCTTGTTGGGGCTGCCATAAGTCGGTTGTGACTTGATGGCGCTCCATATGTACATAATCATGGCCTACATTGCATAGTGATCAGAGAGGGACTTTAGTTCTCATACTACTTGGCTATTCAACCTTTGAGAGATTATTCCTGGATTCCTACTCCTTCAACTGCAGGTGACGATTTAAGGTCTTCTGAAACAGTGATGCATTCATGACCAAGTTTTATAGGATATATGTATCTGATTGCTTGTACAATCTTTTCATTCAGCAGACTGGATCTTGGCTGGAAATTAAATATAATTGGACAGTATCACATGACTTTGCATTATTGTTCATGTGCTTTTGCCTTTTAGATGTGAGATTTATAATTTGCTAAAGTCAGCAAGAGACATGCTACACTTAAAAGTTCTTGCCTGCTCCCCTGTTTGCCAGGCCAAGCAGCTACAAGGTCAGCATAGTGTCATGCCAGACCTCTGGTGTCCTTTTTCTGCTTCTGAGAAGCTTTGTAAGGGACTTTGGCAGTTCTATTGTTTGTAGTTTCTACTGATGCCATGCAGATGTCAGGAGCAGGAAAATCAGGGCTGACCCATGCTTGATGCCATGCAACATGGAACAGTACAATGCAAGAAAGAGTAGCATTGTCAGAAGTCTCACACGGGAGCTTTTCATATAGTCTGTGAACTGCCTTAGAGACTCTTATCTCTTTGATGTGGGCATAATAAGATAATTGTAGGATTTTTAACAAGGGGCAGTTGTTGCAAATACATCAAAATGGTGTATGACAGTATAAGAAGGGTTCATGATTGTTTAGTGAGGTAGTGGCTGTCTCTGGAATGGGTCAGAATTACCTAAAGACTCTCTAGTCTTACAATTAGAGGGTACATTTTAAACCATACCACAGTTCTTTCGAACTGTCATGCAGGCATGGAGTCCAATTACTACTTTAACCTTCTCCAGTTTCCAATTACCTGGTGCTTTATTTACTGCTCATTAGGTTTAAATCTTCTTGGATAAAAAGAGGAGGCATGTTAAGAACACTGGGCTGCAATTTATCTTAAATTAGAAATGACTAGTTGGCTCTTTCTAGCAGTGGTATCATCCAGTAGTGTAGCCTTAGAGCAGATTAGAAGAACACGAAGAGTGCATGCTTTTGGGATATGATCACTGGAACATTACACTTGTGGCAGTGCAAAAACCCACAAAAGAGCAACACATATGCTTGTCTTGAAAACCTTAATGAAAGACCACTGATCATTTGGAGACTGCAGTTGCTTATCTGGATGGGAGCTGGGAAGCAGAAGCACTGTTTTCTTTGTTCTTCATAGCCCTAAATGCTTCAGCTTTTACGTCCTTTTGCTGTTGCTAAGAGGGAGGTTACCTTTTTGTTACACCACTGTGTGATACATGAGAATAGAACTTTCCATTAGAGGTTTGTCAAAGGCCAGCTAACGCTTTTTTCTGAGTACTGTATGAACTTCTGCAGTCAAGTTATACCAGTTTTTAATACATGATTTTGGTCTAATTGCTTGAACTATCAGGATGAAGTTTAAAAATTGAACAGAACTTGGATATCCAAATAGAAAAATCTACCCTGTGTAGATAAAGCAGTGAATGAAACCAAATGCATCAGATATAAATTATGCTTTTAAATATTCTGTTACAAAAGGCTCTAGGCCTTACGGAACTTGTGACAATTTAAGAATCTGAAGGCAGATTTTACATTAAGCTTTTACATTAAGCTTTTACCACAAGGGCAGCCCATAGTAGACTTGATTTATTCTCTGAATGAATTTGGGTTGGAACGCTCTGTGAAGCTCCAGAGAAATGTCTAAGAATGATCCTCTCCCTTGAGAACCACAATTTCATTGTGTAGTCATTGTGTAACATTTGTGAAAACTGTACTTATAAAACTTCAACAAGTTGCCATGCAGAGCCTGAATTTCTAGTCACAGGGAAGGAAAGTAGTAGAACTCAAAAGTGATATGATGTCCATGAATAAGTTGCTGTCCTTCAGCCAAGCCTGTATCACAGGGTGGTTGTGAGGATAAAATGGAGGATGATAGAACCATGAGTTCATTGGAGGAGGAGAAGATGACATTGGATTTATACCCCACCCTTCACTACTCGAAGAAGTCTTACAGCAGTTTTCAATCTCCTTTCCCTTCCTTTGCCCACAACAGACACCCTGTGAGGTAGATAGAGCTGAGAGAGCTCTCTTGAGAACTGCCCATGAGAGAACAGCTCTGAGAAAACTTACGACTGACCCAAGGTCACACCAGCAGCTGCATGTGGAAGAGTGGGAAATCAAACCCTGTTCTCCCAGATTAGAGTCTGCACTCTTAACCACTACACCGTACTGGAAGGGGGAATTAATATAAATTGCAGTTTGCCCGAGTACTTCCAGCTTGACAGTCTTCCAGAAAATGAGTTATACCATTGACAGCAGCTCTGAATATCCTTAGTGGTTTATCGATTCAGTGTTATATATGTTCAGGTCTAAGCACTCTGTGTTTTTTAATACGAAAAACATTTTCATTAGTATCAGAGTAAACAGATTCCTAATAATGCCACCCTGCATAACTTCAGATAATGTATACCATCGGTCTGAGGGATTGGTCTTCTGTTTTCCAGTCCCCCAGGTTGCCAAACATCTGTCCTTTAATATCTGCAAATGAACTGATTTAATATCTAGCAGCTTTCTTGGTGCTCTGTGCATTATGGAAATGTTATGGGCAGTGTGTTGCCCAAAGCAACACCTGGAGTTTTTTTAGGGCTGAGCTGCTTGTGTATTACACATTCTCAACAGGATATCTCCCAAAATTGCATTGCACACACATCCCTTGATACTTGAAGTATTATTTTTTTCTGGATGTATTTCTCTTGTAAATCAGAGCTGGAGCCAGTGCTTATTTTTTTTTCTGTAGGAAGAGCTGAGTAAATGATGCAGTATGGTCTACAGAAAAGCAGGGTGGAGACTATCCTTAGGACACTGATGGGTATAAATGGCACTTCAATGACTCCCATGTTTGGTGTCAGATTGCATTCCAGTTTTTTGTACTTTCCCCATATCCCGTATATTTGATCAATAATAGAAAGCCTAGTTTTATGTATGGCTTACTAGCACTATATGAAATGGTAAAACTGGTTCCTTTAGAGTAAATCCCTTCAGATATTAAGTTTTTTTCCCTTACCTGTCTGTATTGTTGAGGGAAGTATCTGGTAGCTGTTAATTGGATGTTTTTTGTTTTGCTATTATATTGGCATCTACTAATGCCATCTAGGGTAGTCGGACTTTCTTGATGCCAGAGCAGTAGGGTGCATTCCCTTTTAAATTACATGCATTGAGTAGACCTTTATTTTTCTCCTTGGTAAATAGTGGGATGGAATAAGCGACAAGGTTTGTCACTGCCAAATGCTAAAATTATCTGATAAATTTAATCTGTGAAAACCATGATTTGGATCCATAGGTTCTGGCCCTGTAATGGAGGTACATTCCTCTGGTACAAGGAGAGTTCCATCAGGGGAAGAAGCATGTTCCATTGGTAGGAGGAAGGTTCTACCTTTATCAGATCAAAACCTTTGGATCCAGCTCTGTGTGTAGTACAAGTTGGAATGTTCTGATTATCCCCCCATTCCCTAGTTCTGCAGTGGAATGAATTAAGCAAATTAATTGAGCTCCTTTCAGAAAGTGTGAACAAAAATGCCTCCTCAGTCTAGCAGGAAAAAGAGTAAAATAAGCTATGCTAGACTCTGTGGACAGCTACTTTTTTCCTTACAGAGGCGTTACAGGGGTGCTGATTTTGATAGAATGAGCTAGGGAATTTATGGAACTTGGCAACATAGATCTGCTAAGAACTGTGGAGTGACTTTGTCCATCTTAAATGATAGTTTTGGTGTATTTTTTCTTGGGTGTGGTTTTGGAATAATCCAACTATGGGAAAATATACTTCAGCACTGAAAATGCATATGGATTTTCTAGGAAGGTTCATTAAACTGTTCCTGCTTGTAGATCATTGAGGCAAAATGTTTCTGTCAGGATCTTCCTTCCAACCCTGCTCTGATATCAGGCTGGGGGGAAAGTGCTGAAAGCAACTGAGCACAGTGTGGTAAGGCGACAGAGGTGCAGGGTTTGGTTCCCTTGACCTGCAAGCTCTGTTTTTAAAAAATAGACCCCACGAGCACCCTTTAGTGTGAGGTATGTCTAGTTCAGCCTTGCGTATTAGAAGTAACCATCTGAGCTTGCCCTTTTTGTTAATTCAGTTGATTCTGGATTGTTTTAAAAAAGCTTTGTATAGTCAGATTTTCCCCACATTGCTACAGTTTGTCCAAGAATAATTCTTGCCACTAAGTGCTTCTCTTCAATAGTTACATTTAAATCCTTTGATCATCTGAATAGTAATCTCACCAAGTTTTTAGTTCCCAGAGTGGAGTGTGCTAAATCCGAATACTGTGTTCCAGCACACGCACAGTTTTATTACTTGAGACTGTACCAAATGAAATCAATTAATAGGTAATCAAAGTGGCTTGTCAGAGAAAAAGAATTCTCAAAGGTAGAAAGGGAAATGATTGGCCTGAGCTTTGTGTGATGTGTGTTTGTTGGAAATCTTATTTGTTGATTTAATTTGTTTTTATTACAGGGAACTCGCACCATGTACGCTTAGTGGAGAAAGCTGCTAATATCAGACAAAGTAGCAAATGTTTGCTATAAGTGTACTTAAAGATATGTAGGTGTCCTTAAAGATGGCTTGGAAATGTCAGCTGGTACAAGATGCAGTAGCCAGAGTCTGGGGGTTGAATAGTATGGATCTGTTCCGCTAACAGAAGTTCCTTGCTTTGGTGCAAGGTGCTTTCATCTCATGCAGGACTGGTAATGACTGTTAGCTAAAAAAAAAGTCTCTTGTGTCAGGGGAAGACACCTTCTTCTGGAGGTAGGTGCCCTTGCTTATGGAGCAGATCTTTGAGATCCAGCCCCCTGGTTGGAAATCTTCAGGAGCATCTTCTAATATCTAGTTCTGAGCATGGCCATAAAATGCAGATCAATAAATCCACGCAGTAAGGCCAACTATAGTGAAGGAGCACATTTCTGCAATCAAGGGGACTGGAAAAAACACCAAAAAAAGTATTTTTAAAAAGATGCGGCGGTTGAAATTTCCCCAGATCGGAGAAAGTCAACCGAGATGTCATGAGATTACAGTTATCACTGTGGAGTTGCTAGACAGCCAAGGTACCAGAGTCTTGGTTTAGACAGTCCTGGCAGGAGTGGCTGGGACAGGAGCACAAAGTGAAGAGTGGGGCAAAATAGACATAGAAAGCTAAGAATACAGGCCATGTAGAAAATGGGGATGGGGAGAGAAAAGCCTGGAAAAAGAGGAGGGGAGAAGAAAAAGGGTGGGTGGAGAAAAGCCTGGAGGAAAGCAGATGGAGAAAAGCCTATGAAGAAAAGCAAGAGGGGAAAACATGAGAGGGAAAGAAAAGCTTGAAAAAAAGAAGCAAATGGTGAGTGTCTGAAAAGAGAGAGAAAGTGGGGCCAGTGTGGATGGAAAAGATTCCCCCCCCTGCAAGTAATGCTACCCTAATTGCCCTCGCTCCCAGTCGGCTTCCAAAGCCAGTTCAAGGTAGCTCATTTTGACCTTCAAAAGCCCTAGATGCTTCAGTCTCTTGCCAGTTCATGTATCATCCTGCCTCCAAGCCTATGTTCCGTAAGTTGGACCACATTGTGTGACTCTGCCTTGTTAAAAGAGTGACTGGCAGGGACCCACGGGAGAATCTTTTCAGCTGCCACCTGCATATTATGGAACCCCTTCCGCTAGAAGATCAGACTGTTAATATTTATTTATTTATTTATTACATTTATTATACCCTACCCTCCCAGCCATGGCTGGCTCAGGGCGGCTTACAACAGCATAAAAACAACAATAAATAGTATAATGATCATAAAACCATATAACAATTTCAATATTAAAAGGTGCTAACAATATGTCTGTCTAGTGGGGCTGTCTGGAAGAAACTGAAAACATTATTCCATTTGAGATTCCACCTTTTTTCATGCTTGCTCATAGCTTCTTATATGGCTTACTCCTGAGCAAGCTTTAAAGCATTACATAATCACATGTATGTGTTATGTGTTGTCCAGTCCTTTCCATCCTATGGTGACTTTATGAGCTAATGATTTCCAAAACATCCTGTCATTAACAGCCTTGCCTCAGGTCTTGCAAACTGAAGGCCGTGGCTTCCTTTAATGAAGCAATCCATCTCATATTGGATCTTCCCCTTTTCCTGCTGCCTTCAGCTTTTCTTAGCGTTGTTGTCTTCTTCAGTTAATCTTGTCTTCCCATGATGTGACCAAAGTATGATAGTCATTTTAGCTTCTAGGGGGGCTTGAGGCTTGAGCTGGTCCTAGAACCCACTTGTTTGGCTTTTTGGCTGTCCAGGTAATCATGGAAAACCTAAATTAACAGACATTGCTGTGGTACATGATTTCATTTTATAAAAACCATGGTTGTTCTTCCCTTATTATATCATGTTTACGTAAGGATTCAAAAAATGTGATGGCCTTTGTGTTCCCAGTAATCAAGCATGTAGGTTTCTCTGTATAGCAGTTTTGAAGAATGTGAAGTCTCTGCCCATCTGTGCATGTTACAGTTGCTATATTTTTAAGGCAATCTTGTTTATGCTTCCTGTTGCTTAATCTTCTGAGAAATCTTTCATTGGCAATGTGTTTTAGTTATGCAGTTATGACCAAGTGTTTTCTGGGTGACTTCCTGCCTGGGGTTGACTGTGAGTTGTTCCACTAACTTTCATAAGGTGAATTTTGCTTTGGAAAAGGTCAGTTTTTAAAGTAATTCTTTTTTTTTTTTTTTTTTTGGTATCTCAGTTTTTTATTGGATATATCACATGTTCATACAATTTAAACAAATCACTACATATCCATTTTTCTTACTCCCTCTCCCCCCCAAACAAGGCTTCCCGCACTGCTCCAACCCCATTAGTGTCTCTCTTATTCTATTACAATTACTTCTAAACTTATATTCTCTTACTAACGGTAACAGTTCAAAAAACTAACTCTCTTTCATTTTCTTCTTAATAACTATCAAAACAAATCAAACCACGTTTAATATCCCAATTTTTCAACAGATATTCTCGAAAGTCTTTCCAGTCTTCAAAAAAAGTTTCATCTTCTTCATTGTTTAACTTTCTTGTTAGTTTGTCCATTTCTGCCATAAACAACGTCTTTTTAATCCATTCCCATGTTTCAGGTACTTTATCTTGTTTCCAACATTGAGCAAAAGTCAGTCTAGCTGCTGTAATCAAGTATCATAATAGTGTTCTCTTGGCTACATTTATTTCTTCCATTTTAAGACCTAGCAATAACATCTGTGGGTCTTTCTTAAAAGTACATTTCAGAATTTTTTGTATCTCATTGTGGATCTTAGTCCAATAACATACTGCTTTATCGCATGTCCACCACATATGGTAAAAAGACCCTTCATGTTTCTTACATTTCCAACATTTGTTAGACATACTTTCATTTATAATAGCAATTTTTTTAGGCGTCATATACCATCTATACATCATTTTATAGCAATTCTCTTTAACATTTACACATGTTGAAATTTTCATTGACCTTTTCCACAAATATTCCCAAGATGTCATTAATATCTCGTTATTAACATTTACCGCCCATTTTATCATTTGCTCTTTTACAATTTCATCCTCAGTATACCATTTCAATAAAACCTTGTACAGTTTAGAAATCATTTTTTTCCCCTTTTCAAGCCATACAGTTTCAGTTTCCATATTATTTTCTCTAAAACCATGTTCTCTTTTATCGGTCTTAAATAAGTCATAAATCTGTCTATACTTCAACCAATCATATTCAAATTCCACATCAAATCTATCTTTTAACACAAAATTTTTCCCTTCTAATTTTAAAAGACTTTAATAAGGTAGCCAATCTAACCCTTGATTTCTTGAATATGGATTAATCACTTCTGCTGGTACTATCCAAAGTGGTCTTTCTTCTGAGAAGAATTTTCTATATCTCATCCAAGTCTCGAACAGTGATTGTCTTATAAAGTGGTGTTTGAAGAATTTGTCCATTTTTACTTTTCCATACCATGAGTATGCGTGCCATCCAAACTTGTTGTCATGCCCTTCTAAAGCCAATAACTTCTTATCCTCAAGATTAATCCACTGTTCCAACCATGTTAAACAGACGGCGTCATAATACAGTCTTAGATTTGGTAATTGTAGACCTCCTCTTTCTTTTGCATCACATAAAATTTTCATTTTAATCCTTGGTTTTCTTCCTGCCCATACAAATGTGGATAATTCTTTCTGCCACGTATCCAATACTTTCCTTTGTTTTAATATTGGAATAGTCTGAAATAGGAACATCAAACGCGGTAAGACATTCATTTTTACAGTTGCGATTCTTCCCAATAGTGATAAATTCAACGTATCCCATTTCTTCATGTCTTGCTGAATCTTGTACCACACCTTTTCATAATTATTTTTAAACAGATCAATATTTTTCATGGTTAATTCAATTCCTAAATATTTAGTCTTTGTAACTACTTCACATTGAATTTTCTCTTAGTTTTTAAAGTAATTCTGATAGTAGCAAAAGTGTTCAATGATGATCTAAATTAAACCAAGAACAGTTTCGGGTCCAGTCTCATTTATGCATTGGGACAGTTTGTCATGTTGTTTAGGAATTAATCGAGATTCATCTAAGGTCATCTGTTTGCAAAAGAAAATTTCACACTGGGAAATATAAATGGGTTAAAATCTGCTAGAATACATTGTAGGGAAAAATAATTTGGACAAATAAACCAATTCTGGCATCATCAACTGTTAATTTGAATCCTCTCGAATCTCAAGTTGAGGAAGAACTCTTAATGCAGATCTTCTAAATCTACATCCTGTACTGGATTGTACTGATCCTCGTGGTAGGCTTTAGTTAGTTTTCTGTATAAACGATTGCTTTCAGTTAAAAGAATTTGTACAAACTTTGTATAGACACCCCCCCCCCGCCGCCCATGGTTAGTTCTGTAGTCACTTCAAAAGCAACTTGTATTATAAATGCAGTAGTTGAGAAGAGGGCATATTTTGGTTTGCAAAACTGCCCTTTCCCAAGGAAAACATTAGTTGGTGAATAAAATATAATTAATGTCATCCATCACCATGAAGGGGGTATATTTTAATGGCTCTGTACTCAAGTGTATGCAAACATAAAATATGCTGTTACAGAAAGCCTATATAAAAGTTTAGATTATCAGGGCTGAATACAATTATGCTTTAGAAAAGTAAAATGCAGTATCATTTACTATTTAGAAGGAAAACAGTAATATGTATCATTTGAAATCTTGCTAAAAACAGGTTTCATGAAAATGTTCCACAGACTATAGTTCTCTGCAGGCTTCCCTGTAAATCCCATAGGATTCAGTGATACTTCTGAATAAGTATAGGATTGGACTGTATGGCTGAAATCCTGTGCATGCATACTTGGAAATAAATACCACTGAACTTAGAAGGACTCAGCTTCTGATTGTATTTGCATAGGCTCAGCCTGCATATCTATTTTACCTTATTCAAAGAAACATTACTGAATTTGCATGAGGTTTTTAATCCGTACCCATTAACTTTCTGCAAATATCTGGCGGTATTTTGCAAAATAATATTACTTTTTGCTTTGCTCATTATATTCTTGGTTATTTGTAATGTTGCTATGTGGTTCTGACAGATACCTCATTAAGAGAAAAAAGAATCACTTTTTATTTGAATATGCTCATTTAAAATGTATGTACATTTACAATTGTTTCATGAAGTACAGGTTGTGCTAAGAATCTGACTTGTTCATGGCCTCTTCAGTGTGACTGGTCAGATTTGCTGTGTGTTTACTTAAATATATTTATTAATAAAATGCTCTAGGAGTTCATGGACTCTGAAGAATCATCGTCCATGCCCAAGTAGCCTTAACAGATTAGCCCTGTATTAATAAGTGAGAATGCTCAACATTCTGACACTGAGGGTTGTAGCTTGTTGCATACTCTCCTTTGAAATTAAGAGTGGCAAGTCCAGTTTATTACAATAGCTTAATAGATGTAAAAGGTGTCTCTCAAATCATAATGACACTTTATGGCATAATGTTAGAGGGTTTGGGGGGTGGGCTCTGTTGTCGAGTTGCATCCAGTTTATGGCGACCCTGAACATAAGAACATAAGAGAAGCCAGTGTTGGACCAGGCCGATGGCCCATCCAGTCCAACACTCAGTCACACAGTGGCCAAAAATACCAGGTGCCATCAGGAGGTCCGTCAGTGGGGCCAGGACCCTAGAAGCCCTCCCACTGTTGTCCCCCCCAAGCACCAAGAATACAGAGCATCACTTGCCCCAGAGTTCCTATCTATACCTTGAGGCCAGTGTTCCCTCTAAGCTGAGTTAGTGTGAGCTAGCTCACAGTTTTTTAGCCTCTGGCTCACACATTTTAGTCTTAGCTCAGGCAGGGATGGCTCCAGAGCAAACTAATTGATGTGACAGCCAAATCGCCTGCTCACAACTTTAATGCCAGTGGCCCACAAGGTAGAATTTTTGCTCACAAGATTCCACAGCTTAGAGGGAACATTGCTTGTGGCTAATAGCTACTGATAGATCTCTGCTCCATATGTTTATCTAATTCCCTCTTGAAGACGTCCATGCTTGTAGCCACTACCACCTCCTATGGCAGTGAATTCCATGTGTTAATCACTCTTTGGGTAAAGAAATATTTCTTTTTATCTGTTCTAACCCAACTGCTCAGCAATTTCACTGAGTGCCCACGAGTTCCTGTATTGTGAGAAAGGGAGAAAAGTACTTCTTTCTCTGCCTGCTGTATCCCATGCATAAGCTTACATACTTCGATCATGCCACCCCCCAGCCATCATTTCTCCAAGCTAAAGAGCCCCAAGTGCTTTAACCTTTCTTCATAGTGGAAGTGTACCAACCCTTTTATCATTCTAGTTGCCCTTTTCTGCACTTTTTCCAATGCTATAATATCCTTTTTGAGGTGTGGTCACCAGAACTGTACACAGTATTCCAAATGAGGTCACACCATTGATTTATACAGGGGCATTATGATACTGGCTGATCTGTTTCCAATTCCCTTCCTAATAATCCCCAGCATAGCATTGGCCTTTTTTATTGCAGTTGAACACTGTCTCGACATTTTCAGTGAGTTATCTACTAAGACTCCAAGATCTCTCTCTTGGTCAGTCTCTGCCAGTTCGGACCCCATCAATGTGTATTTATAGTTAGGATTTTGGGCTCCAATGTGCATCACTTTGCACTTTGCCACATTGAACCCCATTTGCCACATTGATGCCCACTCGCCCATCCTTGACAGATCCCTTTGAAATGCCTCACAATCCTCTCTGCTTTTCACCAGCCTGAACAAGTTTGTATCATCTGCAAATTTAGCCACTTCACTGCTTACTCCCAACTCCAAATCATTAATGAACAAGTTAAAAAGCATCAGACCAAGAACTGATCCCTGCAGTACCCCACTGCTTACCACCCTCCACTGAGAAAATTGCCAATTTATACTCACTCTGTGTTTCCTATTAATTAGCCAGTTTTTGATCCACAAGAGGACTTGTCCTTTTATCCTGTGACAATTGAACTTACTTAGGCACCTTTGATGAGGAACTTTATCAAAACCTTTCTGGACCCTGTAGGGTTTTCAAGGCAGGAGACCTTCAGAGATGATTTGCCATTGTCTGCCTTTGTATAGTAACCCTAGACTTCCTTGGTGGTCTCTCATCCAAGTACTAGCCAGGGTTGACTCTGCTTAGCTTCCAAGATCTGACAAGATTGGGCTAGCCTAGGCTATCCAGGTCAGTGCTAGAGTAGGTCTGTTTAAAAATACAAAAAAACATGGTAAGTTCAAAATACACAATGTAGTCTTTTGATAAGGAAATGATGATTTAAGAAGCAGCCCCAATTGGGATCTAACTTGTGTGAACAGTGGTGTGAAATTGTCCAACCTTGTACCTAATAATTGTCCGTGTGGGTGAGCAGGTGAACATTCTGTTGATATTTAGACAACTAAATGTGCTTTATGAGGTTCACTTTGAGAAGTGCTTGGAAACTACACTGAGTCTAGAATGTAATGACTGAAACATTGACTAGAGTAAATGAGTCACATGGAATACACAATTCCAGTGTTGCAGTCCTTTCATTGGCTCCCAGTTGGTTACTTGACCCAATTCAAAGTGCTGGTTTTATTCTTAACCCTTGTAAGGTTAAAAAAAATGACTATACTACTTTGGCATTGGGGTCAAAGTGACCCCAAATTACAGCAAAAGTAATGGAAACCTGAAGTTGTCAATCATGGCATTACATACTATGAAGAAAATAAAGCCTCAAGTCCTTCAGCAATGCAGGACAAAGAAGAGTAAAATTTGGAATTGAGGTCAAAAGTACCCCTAAATGAAAACATCAAAATCCCACAGAAATGTAAATGGGGTCAAATTGACCCCACCATTTTTAAAGCATAAAACACAGTTGGTAATATGTAAAACTGTTTATTTTAAAGAAAACAATAATTTTTAACTGTTACAATATTGATTCGTCTTCCTGGAAGCTCTTCTGAAGCTCTTCCAGGGCATGCTGAGTAGCTTCTGAGTCAAATGACTGAGAAGTACCCTGGGCTGCCAGTTCTTCCACTGTTGTTCAGTGGAGTTTTGAATTTCAAGCCGAAGCTAATTGATGTCTAATTGATGGTTAATTGATGCAGCAGGGCCTTTTTAGCAGAGACATCAATCTTTGAAACATCCTATTGAGAAGGTGCTCTGCCTATCTTAACTGGTTTTAAAATGCTACGCAAAAGCAGTCTTTTCAAGAGAGTGGTTGTTATGTGATGTGTCTGGTTGGTGCTCTCAGTGACATAAAATCCTGAGAATGTATGTTAGTAAAAGTTCTGTATTAGAAGTGTAATATTTAATAATTAGCAAAGAAATGAGTATGGATTTGAAAGGAAAAACAGTTGCAGGCCTCTGGGCAGCCTGCCAAGGAAGGGTGCAGTTTCAGTTCCTGTAGCCATAGAAACCTCTATGAGGTTTTCAGAAACTATTTATGTAGAACAGAGGAATCCAAATACATTGCATATGATTGACCTGTTGATGGACACTCTCAGTTCTGGACATTGGTATTTAGTTAGGAACCAGTGAACTGGGTACCTGAGATATGGTGTCTGAATGGGTCTGTCCAGAGTTTGGATGGTAGTCACAGTGAATGACAGAGCTGGTTTCTGATGATAACGACTACAGCAGAAAGTGCTCCAGAAGGCAGGGCAGCAGAAGAAGAGTTTCCTGAAGAAAATAATCCCTGTGGTCTGGTGGTAGGACTCAAAGAAAGATGAACCTGAGCTGAGGCAGCTGAGGAGGCAGCGGAGATGCACCAGCACTGGCTTATTCATTGAGCTCTGCTGCAAGTTTGGTTTTGTGATTGATGGTTTCTATTTTATTGTGTTTTATTATTCAGCTGTGACTTTATATATGCCCCGAAACCATAAAGGAAAGGCTAGAAACATTTAAATAAACAAATCACATTCTTTGATTCACTCTGGTGAATAGAGCAATCCATCATTGTCTGTGATGTTAGGTTTTATATATTTATTTGTTTAGTAAGCTGTTAATTCCAAACTTGTAGGCTTTACTTCTTATTTTAACAGGCTGCTCAAAGAAAACAAAATAGACTGGGAGCATACATTGTTGTGTTTCTGAGTGTAGTTATTATGCATATAAGATGATGGGGAGGTATTTGCTAGAGTCTGAAAGGTTGCTTCTCTTCAAGTATGTTCCTGCCTCCACTGGCAAAAAACAGTCTGAAAGCCTCTATGAAGCATCAGTGATCTCTCTTCCGCCTCTCTAATTATAGGGGGAGATATTGTACAAAAGCTGTTGATGCTTTTTTCCCTGAATGACACCTGTAAACCTGATGACTGTTAGAAGGTCCATTGTGTTTTCCTGTTCAATGAAGAGGAAAATGGAGTAAGAAAATATCCCTCTTCTGAATGTAACAAATACTTGAGACAGAATGACATCTTTCCTGTTTTTTAAAGCACAAACTCTACTGGGATAATAGGAGGCTTTTCTCAGTACCTAGCTGCCTTTGTTCTCTTAAAATAATACTTTTCTCGGTATATTGCGGCCATAAAAGTACAGAGCTGTGTTTTAAAGAACCAAAATATCATTAAGGGTCAGGTGGTTAGTGTATTTTCTTAGCATGTTTGGTCAAAGGTAGGCTTGTGTGATCAGGAGTCTTACGGGGAGGGGGATGCAAAAGACTTGCCTTCATTTGTTTTGTTCTTCGTCTGCATCCTTTCAGGCTTCCATCCTGGGATGTTGCTGCTCGGGCTGCCCATGTTTAGAACTCGGGGTCAGAAACTGCTTGTAGCTAAGCGAGACTCGAGTCCAGTGACACCTTAGAGACCAACAAGATTGTCAGAGCTTAAGCTTTCAAGAGTCAAAGCTCCCTTTGTCAGATACCGAAAATCTTGGTCTCTGAAGGGCTCACCGGACTCAAATGTCGCTCTTCTACTGCAGACCAACACAGCTACTCTCCTGAAATGGCGTCTAGGTAGCTGACAATGGAGTCCTAAACAAAACTACCCTCCTTCTAAGCCCACTGACTTTGATGGAATTAAGAAGATTGTGACACAGTTCAGCATTGAAATGTTAGATGTTTACCCTTTTTTTAAAAAGCCTCTAAATCGTGAGAGCTTTTGCCTCTTTCCCCCCTAACCCTGTTGGCTGCCATTATTTTCCCTCACTGATGCTGCTTTGGAACCCTTCTCATTAGTCTGGTGTTTTCTTTCAGGGAAGGTGATCCTTTTGCTCCCCATACAACTCCCATCACCCCGAAATTGCCCCAAATGCTTTTTAGGTTATGCCAGTGCTTATTTTATGGAGAGAGAGGTGCTGGGGTTTGCATCTGTGTGGGAGATGCGGGGGGCAACTTTTTGCTCCATGTTCAGATTTCCAAACTGCTGGCCAATGGTAGTGGGAAGGGTGGGAATCTTGAAGATGGAAGCACAATCCACTATTATTCTTGAGTCACCACCCCTGCATATTCCTTCCTTCCCTGCGCTCCTGCATGGTGAAGGTGACACCGCCTGCATCACTGGGTGGCCTGCCCAGCTTCACTGGTGGTCATCTTTAGTAGTGGCAACTTCTCCCAGGAACCATCACTAACTGTCTTCTTGCCCACTGGGCTTCTTCTGTCCCCATAAGCAACCACGGCCACTGCTTACCACTTCCCCTGACTGCCCAGGCAAGATCTTTTGAGGTTGCTAGGTGGCTCCCCAAATGGCTGAGATTTCATGACACAGCATCACAGGAGTTTTCTTTAAGTTAAACAATTCTGGGAGTTTTTAAAATCCTCCTCACCATTTTCTTTATTTATCAGATTTTCCTGCAAACCTGGAGATGCCCTGTGTCTATTCATGAACCGGTTTTGTGGATTTTTTCCAGACTCCAGAGCCACATTCAGAATTGGGGATGAAGATAGCCATTGGGACAGCCCAGCACTGAAAGTCTTGCTGTATTATCAGGTTTAATTTGTGACTAGATTGTCTCCTCACAACATGTTTTCATGTTGCGACCTCACAACTTCTCCAGTCATGCAAAAACCAGAGTAGGAGATGAAGCCATCCCATCATCAGTGAGAGATCCTAGGCCAGGTTCATACATGCAGGGAAATAAGATTTATTTTATTTTATTGGATTTGTATCCTGCGCGCCCTGAATAGCGGGCTCAGGGTAAGTTCCATCAAATATGGCAGAGACTTAAGATATTTAGGTGGACCACACCACTTCAGTTTGCAGGTGGAGGGTTGTGTTTTGGAAGGTTTCTCTGTTTTAAAAACTCCCTGCAAATTAAAACAAAAAACACACAAAAAAACCCCCAGAACCAACACAGCTAGGAACGGCACCATCTGTGCTAGTCAGTTTATATAGAATATTCTATTTGAAGGACCATTCACAACTAGAGTCAACCACCTGTCATCTCAAGTGGGTACAGTCAGTTCTGCCATCCCAGGGCACTGCTACTTCATTCTTCTATGCGTGTGAACCAAGGCAAAGAATCATCTCCATAATTTTCTAGCAGATTCCCAACTCAGCAGTCCTCTGCCTAAGAAAAGATGGATGACTTGACTTGGATGCTCACTTTGAGCCAGAGTCTCAGATATCAAATGAAATGGGAGGTCAAAGGAGGCACCTTTTAAGATACCTGAAGGCAAGATACAGTATCAACCGAAGAGGTGTGGTTCCCAGCAGGCACTGGTTATACCTACTGGGTGGACTGGGAAGGTTAACACAGAGCACAAAAAATGCTGCAGTCTCTCTGGAGGGGGAGGGGTCAAGAAGGAGCCCACAAGTTCCCTCTGAGCAGCCTGACATGCACCTTTGAAATTATAGCCAAACTTAAATTTGGTAAAAATGCCTGAATTATATCTTTCCATTTGTACCCGTATTTCTTTCAATTTTTCACACACCTGCAACTTAGTATAATCAAAACAGTTGAGGGGGTCAGACCTAAAAATGGTAACTCTAGCCATATTTTCTTCTAAAATGCTTGCAGTAAGCATTAGCAGTCTGAAATCTTGTTGCACTGAGGTTTATCAGTTCCTGGAGAGGTGTTTCAATTACAAACCCCATTTTTCTGTTATTATATGAATAGCTTTTTGACTTAAAGGTTGATTGAGGCAATAACAAAGAGGACTGTCCCTTGGTGAGGACTCCCCAGGCCAGTTTTTTGCAGTAATTTACCTTTGGTTTTCTCTGAACACAGTGCTTGCTTTTCATTCACTTTGCAAACACAGGGAGATTTTTTTTAAGTGTTTCTATAGGGCACAGCTTTCTGTCTTGTTAATGTGCAGGAGAGACAGCACAGCATTGCATCTGATGAGATGTCTGCTGTAATATTTCTTAAAATAGAGTTGTTAAAAGAAGGTGCACATATTTACTGCTGTGGAGAAGACTAGAAATTAAGTTATTGAGATCTTCAGTGCTAATTATTGTTGATGCAAATCTAGGGGTGGGTGACTGGTTTGTTTGGGACTGCTGTACTACTTAGAGCATATTCCGTGTGCTTAACTGCACATAAGAATATAAGAAGAGCCCTGCTGGATCAGACCAGTGGTCCTTTTAGTACAGCATCCTGTCTTACCAGGTGGCCAAACAGTTACTCTGGAGGGCCAACAACAGGGCACTGAGGCTGAGACTTTCTCCTGATGGTGCTTCCTGGCAGTGGTATTCAGAGGTTTGTGGCCTCTGAATATGGAGATTTCCATTAGCTACTGTGGCTAATAACCACTGATAGGCCATGAATCAGTCTAATCCTCTTTTAAGCTCTCTATGGCTGAGTTCAGACTGGCAGTTTGAAGCGGTAGCCAGTCGTGTCAAAAAAGCCCCAGAACAAACTGTTCTGCGTTTTCCCAGTTACATGGGGCTGACTGATGTGGGAGCATACCGGGAGGAGGCACGCAGGAGCGTTCAGGCTGCTGGCACGAAGGCACGGCTGTAAATGGCTTTTTCCTGGTAAATCGCCTGGATGCCTATGTGTGTATGTTCATACACACATAGGCATCCAGCCGATTTGGGGGGGTCCCATTGCACCGGCACCACATTGGGCAGTAGAGCAGAGCACAGCCAATCATATCACTGCTGCCTTATGCGCAATGTGGGTTGCTCCCGGCTTTTCAGCTGAGCGTGCACACTTCTGAGAAGCGGAATGCAGCGGGATAAAGGCACTCTCCGGGATTTGCTACCACTTTAATCCCAGGATTGAAGCTTGGGTTGCCTAAGGGTGGGGAACGCTAGGCAGATGTGCCTATGTGAACGTCCCCTTTAATCCGCTTGGGAAATGTGGCTGAAACGTGGCTATAACGGAGCAAATTGCCAGTCTGAACTCAGCCTAAGTCTGTGTCCATCACAAAATCCTCTGAAAATGAATTCCATATTTTAATCACATGTTGTATAGAGAGGTATTTTCTTTTGTCCATCCTGAGTCTACTACTCAAACTGAGTCAACTTCATTGAATGCCCTCAGTTTCATGTACTTTGGGAAAGGGAGGGAAAAGTTCTCTCTGCCCTCTCTCTCTCTCTCTCTCTCTCTCTCTCTCTGCCTTTTGCACAACTTTATAAACCTTTATCATGCCCTCCCACAGTTGTCTCTTATCTAAACTGAAAAGTCCCAGACTCTTCAGCCTTTTCTCATATGGAATGTGCTCCACTCTCCTAACCATCATGATTGCCCTCTTCTGTACTTTTTCCAATTCTGCAATGACCTTTTTGAAATACAGTGACCAGAACTGCATACAGTATTCCAAAAGAGGCTGCACCATAGGTATCTCTACAGTATCTCTGATATTGACTGCCTAATTTTCAGTCCCTTTCCTAATAATCGTCAGCACAGAGTTTGCCTTTTTCACTGCTGCAGCGCAGTGGGTTGACATTTTCGTTGAGCACCACAACCCCAAGGTCTTTTCCCCTCTCAGTCACAACCAGTTCAGACCTATTAGCATGTACTTAAACTTTGATCTTTTTGTTCCATTGTATGTCACCTTACACTTAGCAACATTCAGCTTCATTTGCCACATTGTTGCCCACTCACCCAATTTGTGGAGATCCTCCTGGAGCTCTTCACTGTCAGCCTTGGTTTCCACCATCCTGAATAATTTTGTGTCATCTGCAAACTTGGCCATTGCACTGCTCACCCCTAGTTCCCTATCATTTGTGAACACATTGCATAGCATGAGCCCCAGTAGTAAGCTTGTGGGACCCCAGTGCTTACTTTCTTGTATTGCGAGAACTGCCCAATTATTCCTACTACATAAGAGAACTATCTTCTTATCCCTTGACTACTAAACTTACTCAAGAATCTTCTATGAGGTACCTTGTCAAAAGCCTTTTGAAAGTCCAAGGGTATAATGTGTCTTCTAATTTGCCTGGGGCCGGTATTAGGCAAACTGACATGTAATTCCTGGTTCCCCTCTGGACCCCTTTTTAAAAATCAATGTGACATTTATTACTCTCCAGTCTTCTGGTACAGGGGTTGATTTTAGTGATAAATTACATCTATGGGTTAGTACCTCAACATTCTCACATTTGAGTTCCTTAAGAATTCTTGAATGTATGCCATGAGGACCTAGAGACTTACTAGTTTTTAGTTCCCCAGTAGGTCTAGATCTTTATCTCTTATCACCTCAATTTGTTCCAGTTCTTGGTAGTTTCTTCCTGAAAATAGTGGCTGTGGTGTGGGTACATGTCCTGCACTTTCCGTAATGAACACAGAAGCAAAGAATTCATTTAGCTTCTGTAGGTTTCTGTCAGCGTGCACCATCGGTTATCTTTTCTCTCTCTGATGTGGTATGTTGTTGAGTGGGAGCTGATCAACCTACTTTAGGGAGCAACTTTATCAGGGAGCAGTTTTATTAAGCAACTATGAATTATGTCTTACAAAAGTCATCCATACTTATCCCCTCACTTGTTCTGTTAATTTGTTGACACAGTACCCACCTGGTAAAATTGTATGAAATAAATTCTCACTGATCACTTGGGTTGCCTGTTGTGGTGCTTGTTTTCTGCATACAGTCATGTACATTGTGGCAAACTGTCAAAAGTGATTTGTGATACGGCATGCAGGCCATAGAAACCAGCAATAATACCTGGTGTGTGAAACTAACTTGGATCCAGGCATAGACTTCCCATAAGACCAGAAGGGTGCTTAAAACTAGCATATGATGATGTCTGATACAAGTTCATATCCAGTGGATACTTTAAAACAGTCCATGTTGGAGATTTTAATATTAACTGGATTTCCATTTAATAATTTAATTATAGATACAGATATGCACAGTATGATGGTGGTAGGATTTTCATATAGTCAGCTGCATTGTAAATCATCCTATTACCTTTTGGGATCATCTGTATTACAAATATTGTGGTATTGCTTTTGTTTTTGTTACCTTGGCAATTTCTTATAACTTGCTGGTAATAGTTTTTTTTTCTTTCTTAAAACTTGTTTTTCTTACTCAGAGCATTGGGGACCAACTGGGTATGCTAGTGCATGAGGCATCTTCGGCTCAGGTTTCCTGTAGGGATTTGTTTGAATAACATTAAGTGCAATCAACTGAGATAGAAAGATCCTACTGAATAAAACCATATGGTCATTATTAAAATAAAATATATTCTTTGTGCTTGTGCAGGTGAAATTTGACAAACTCATAGACAAAAATGGATTCATTTGTTATCTGTAAAATAGCTGCAGGGTTAGAGCACAGTAGGATAAACTTTCTCTTTGCTTGTAGCTATGAACATGCTTTGCTACCTCTGGAGATAAGGAACTGTCTTATTAATTATGCTTCTGAAATTTCAGGCCTCCTTGCCTTAGAAGCCCACTGAAGTGTGTGAGTTCTTAGGGTCGGATAATCTGTCCAGTGGAAACTAGAATGAAGGCTTGTAGAACGTCTAGCTCGTGATCCCTAGAGTGTCTCTGTTCCAGTTGAAATTCAGTTGAATAGAAATGAGACCTGCCAGTTTCTGACACCTTAATTCTCTAGCTTGTCTCATCACGTCCAACTAGTTTCCTCCCCCCCCCTTTTTTTTTTTTTACAGGAGATGTCGTCTGATACCACTGGAACTCTTACCGGTGCTGAAGAAAGAAAGGAGAAAGTTCCAAGCCCACATCTCAGTCATCTTGTCATTCTAACATCTCCCAGCACTCTGTACGGCTTGGCAGAGAGAGTGGTGGCCACAGAATCCTTGTGCGTTAAAGCTTGTAAACCAGGTTTCTCTCCATTTATTGAAAGGTGTTGGGAGTTTGGTTAATAAATGCCTGGTAAATAGTTTTGAATAGATTTACACTGAGTAGATTTACTGTACTGATAAGTCTTCTATCTATTGTGCCCCATATGCAACGAAGTTCCACTGTCACCTGTGCACTGAAAAGTTTTCTTATAGTTGTGCTAAGGGGTAATATTTGTCCCAAATAGTTAAGTTTTTGCATCAACCGGGGTTTGTTTGACAAGGAAGAGGGGTTGGAACGTCAAATGATTTAATCATATCAAGATTAACACTGTGCTATTTCTAAATGAGAGAAGACACAAACACCCGAATACAGTTAATTTTCTTTTTACTTACATGATGATAAGCAACAGAATAAAGTACAAAATGAAGTGAAGTCCCCAAGTTTCCTGGCAAAATGCAAGTCCTTAAAATACCAGCAGTCTTGCCCGGAGAGGGAAAAAGTAAAAAACCCGAAAGAGCTACTCTGCTGCATCATACCTGCAGATACACAGCCGTGGCTAATGGCTCTGAGCACCTGCAAAGAAGAAAACCACAAAAGACGCACCTGCTGGGTTAACCTGAGATTCATAGGCTTGTTGCTGATGCTTCAATCTTGGGTGTATTTCTAGGACTCTTGGGTCCCTCTAACCTAGAAGCGTCCTAAGGAAAAAAAGCAAAGCTGCCAGAAACTCCGAGGGACTGAGAAAAGTGTGTGAACATGTAGCCATCCTTTGCGGCAGCATTTAGATAAGAGAAATACACTTTAATGTTATTGCAGGTCTTGAACAATGGGTAATACCCTCATGTGGTTCTTCCACAGCAGACCACGTGGCCTTATGTACTGCTCTGCTGGTGCTCACATTGCCAGCTGTTGCCTTTCTTTTTAAAAAATTGTCCTGGTTTTATAAAGTCTTCCTTTCAATACATGGTTGCATAGATTTGTGTAGGTGTGTGTTTGTACAAAAGAGGTGATCTTATAATTCAGAAATAATCAGATAATACCTCTGTAACCAAGGCAACACTCTGGTCCCACCGGGAGGTTTCCAGCATGTGTTTGTGTTCCTTTCAATAATATACTTAGTAATGGGGAGTTCTTGGGCACTGGGTTTACAGGATGCAATACTGATACAAATATGCACTAAAAGGGCTTAAACTGTTTTTTCCCCCCCAAAGTCTGTCTTTTGTTTGTCAGCCACATGAGAGTCAGCCTGTGAAAGATTGTACCCAGTGACAATGGATTTTCTGTGTTGTTTCTCAGAGTATTTTTAGCTGAGCAGTTTGAGTTCCTTCAGCCTCATCTCGATACTGTAATGCCTCCGGCCAAGAAACCTTTTCTTCAGCAGTTCTACTCTCAGGTCAGGATTCTGCGTGAAATCCCCAGTTTTACTTCCAAAGCTTAGGAATCGTTCACTTTCCTCTACAGCCTGATAATATTTTGTGCAGTTTGTCCATGGCATCATGTAGATTAAAACAAATACATTTTCTTTTACCTCTTCCAGACGGTATCAACAGCCAATGAGTTGCGTAAACCTATTTACTGGATTGTAGCTGCTAAAGCAATTGATTATGAACAGATGCTACACCTTATGGCCAACGTGAAATGGGATGTGAAGGAAATCATGTCCCAGCACAATATTTATGTAGATTCACTTTTAAAGGTAAATATGTTTTTTCCCTGCAGTGTTTACAGCAGTGTAGTTCTATGCAATGTTAGATTAGCCTAAGCCAGTTGAAATCAATAGACTTAGTCTAGAGTAATTCTACATAAGACTGCACTGAAAATGAGATGCATTTTTTCCTCTCTTCTGCTTGGTGCTGTTTTTTTGTTAGGCCTGCTAGAGGTAGGAAAAATATACTTGTTTGGTTTATCCATTATTAAGTCTAAAAGTTTAGCAACAGTTTAACAGGAGAATAAATGAGGTATCAAAGATAGTAGTTTGACTTCTGAGTGACAGGTTAGCATTGAGTGCTGAAAAAGTGACACTTTTTCATAAGAGTCTATTTCAGATCATGACTTGGACTTTCTATTGTACAGTGGCATATTTAGAGTCTGGCACTCTTTGAAATCTGAAAAATGTATCATATAAAACACTGCACAGAGAAGAAAGAGCCAGATGTAATTTGATAAATAGTCAACTTTGCCAAGACCTGGTCAGATTGACCTTGAATAATAATGCAGCATAACTTCCTCCATTTTATTATGTGTTTCTGTGGTCTTGTAAAGAACACCAGAGTTCCTAGACTACATTACAAATGTTAACCCTGAGGTTTTTATTTTCACTAAATTTCCAGGACAGGTTGCACTGATGTGTGCATTACTTATGTCAAATCTACAAATTACTGTATTTGATTGTTTTATCTGCTACAATGTTTGCCATGACTCCAGGCTAATGCTTCCTATTTTAATGCTTAACTGAGCCTAAGGTCCTCGTGTTGAAACAGACACACAGTAGTGTAAGCAGTGTGTGTGTGTGTGTGTGCTCCCATGTGCATGCATGTGCACAGTTGTGAACATCATAAAAACTTGGGATGAGCATATCCCACTGATAATTCAGTAATAATATAGATTTACTAGGTGAGATGAAATCAACATACTTGTAGCAGGTATATTTCTTACTTTTGCTTTATGTACTTTCTGCACAGTTATGCTTCTCATTACTAGGTAGGTGTGTTAGGCAGCACTGACTAATATACATTTTATACATTACTAGGAATTTGAACACTTCAACAGGAGGCTGAATGAAGTATCTAGAAAAGTCCGTATTCCGTTGCCAGTGTCAAATATTCTTTGGGAGCACTGTATACGACTAGCCAATCGAACTCTTGTAGAAGGGTAGGGGCACCAGTCTCTTTTTTCACAGATAAAGCGCACCTTGTTGCATATGATCCATTCCTGCTCTTTTCTTGTCATACCATAAAATACAGATTATGTAGTCTAATTGGTTAGGACCAGTCAGATTACTGTAGCCTGGTCTTCCCATTAAGGTCAGTGGTTCTGTCCACGACCTATAAAAATTATGGTGTGTATGTCTGTAGACAGTTCAGCATCTGACACATGGGGGGTGGGTGGGGGGGGTGGAGTCTTTGAACTGAGCCTCCCTCAACATGTCACTGTTGCATATGTGTGAGGATATTGCTTTCTTAGTGAAAGCTCTTCCGTTGTCATTTTGCTGTGGAGGAACAGCTGCAACAGCACTTCAGGCTGCTTCCTGTATCAGCACACAGCTTTTTATCTTCAAGGGAGTATTTAATAGCATTTTAGAAAGTTTGGATGCATTCCAACTTCATTTCCCCAATGCTCATTCAGAAGCTAGACTATCCCTGTTCCAAATGGATTGCTGTCAGTGAAGATGACATGGGAGATCAGGATTGCCCTATAATAAAAGAGAACCTCCAAAATAGCTCTTTCAGAGGGAAGGGATTACAGCACTGGTCTGATCTGTCGAATAGAGTATATATATAAAAAAGTCCTATAACAGTCAGCTTAGTAGACCTGGCTTTGTAAATATCTCACAAATAATAAATGGAGATTTCCTTAACACCTTTTAGCTTCTTCCGGCATACTAGAGTAAATTGTGGGACTGATTATAATATCAAGGCGATTGCCAAACAAAGCGGGAGCGTGACTGTATCTGTTGCTTATCTGCTAATGTCTTGCTTATCTGTTAGTTATGCTAATGTCAAGAAGTGCAGCAACGAGGGCCGTGCCTTGATGCAGCTGGACTTCCAGCAATTTTTAATGAAACTGGAAAAGCTCACGGATATTAGACCAATTCCAGATAAGGAATTTGTTGAGACCTACATCAAAGCTTATTATCTGACTGAAAACGACATGGAACGCTGGATCAAGGAGCACAGGGTAAGAACTGATCTTTGGCTTCTCATGCTGGATAGGAGTGCAGAGGAGGGAAGAATGTGCTGAAGCAGAAATACAGCCTGCTAATCTAATCCTCCCCCCCCACACACATTTACTTAAATTGTCACAAAGGTGGAAGCCATTTCCTACTCTGAGTGTGATTGAACCTATAATCTTCAGTGATACAATAATTTTCAATCTAAAATATCTATTGTACTGATACTGTGATATTGGGTTCTCAAGCAATAGGGAGGAACAGTCATCGCAGGGAACAGCTTATTGAAGTTTTATTCGCTTACTGCATTTCAGTGCTGCTTTTTTCCCCTGAAGGAACCCAAAGAAGATCTTACAAAAGTACCAACCTACAGTTTACCAGTTCAAAGGAATAATAGAGTTTAACAAGATATGCACATCCCAGGCTGGTCCTAACTGATGACACAAGGTCCAGGCTGTGAGCCACGGGTTTAGCAGCCAACAATCCTTCGGCTCCTGCTCTTCAGCTTGTACTTTCTGGCCCCAGTTTAATACCTGCAAGGAGAGGAAAACAAACTTAGCTGAAATGGAAGTCAGCTGCTGCTAGCTGCCAGCAAGATCTGCCTCACTCCCCCTCCCCCACAGTATGTGTTTGGTGTAAAACTTGTTTTTCATAGCGCCCTCTAAATCTTTTACAGTGGTAGTGGTACTTGCTTAGTCTTCCAGAATAGCACACACTGCTGAATAAGGTGTTTATGTCTGAAATACATTGGGCTCATTATTGTAAACTCCAGGGGTTTATGATGCTGCTTTTCAATTAACTAACAGCAAGATGCCATTTACTGCTGTTTCTGTTCTATGATGCTAAAAAAAGGGCCTTTTTAGGAATCATTCTTGGTTATTTTCAGCTATTTTGTCACAAGCAGAGGGTCTTCAGTTATGTTATTAAGCAATTAATATTCACTTCAGATCTTTGACATTGCTGGTACAAACTAACAATAAAAAATTATGGAGAAAAATCATTTATCTATAAGAAAGTAACTTCATAGCACACGGCTGCCCACCTTGATCTATCCATAGCATTCTGTTACAGTAATCTACTGGTATGGGTCACACAGTCCTATTACAGTTTTGATATTAAAATATACAAAAACCATAAGGAAACAAACTTACTGTAATCTCAGTAAGCCACAATAAAATCTCTTCAAATTTCTTAATGAAAAGGAATTTCATATTCCACATGTCTTCCACATGTCTAAGTTTAACTTATTAGGCCTCTTTGAAAATACATTTCTTGAGGTTGAGGCCACAGCCATTGAGGCCCTGCTTTACTTATACTAAACCATCCTGTTCGAGGAGGACTTTCAGCAGAGCCTTTCTTGTTGACCTTAGCACACAGAAGTGGTAGAGCCTATTTGATGGCTGATCAAAAATATTTTTAAAGTAATGTGATCATCTAGAAGAAAAACAGAAGGGGAAGTTTCCCACAGTTATGGCTTCTCACCATACAGGCGAACTTGGAGTCTAATCATTCCATGCTCCTTTGATCATGCAATAGAATTGTCATTAATTAGCAGCAAGCTGGTGGAATATTCTGGGTGGTAATAGTCCAGAGAGCAATACCATATGCTGCATTTGGAAGCCCTCGAAACAAAATGGATTGGATGTGCCAGGGCTGTATTTAGTTTTTCTCACTTGATGAGACATCTGAGGAACAAAGTGCAGAGACACTAGAAGGTCACCAGTTAATCATCGGACAAAAAAAAAGTCTAAATTAAGCTGTAAATTTTACTCCCTATGCTTGTCAAAAAAAAAATTAAAAGAAGAAACTGGGATAATAAGGAAATCTTCAAAAACAGACATTAACATATACCACACCATCCACAAACCATGCAAAGACACTGTGCCGGAACCTAAATAGCTTTGTTAGTTGTTTGGGTATATGTGGGATGTGTGGCTGTTTTGGTATGTATACCTTTGGTGCCTATTGCATTTTGCAAACAATAAAAGTTAAAGGCATAGTCAGTGCCATCATGGGCTTATTGGAGCTATGGATGGTTGCAATTTCAAAACTTCCAAAATGAGACACGGAGTTTGTAATTCTGGATTACCCTATGTTTCTCTATAACTAGACTATTATTTTTCTTGGGTAGGAGCTTTCACATTTTCAGCCCTCTTCCTAGCACAAAAGAAATGTTAAAAGCTGTCAGTCTTTAACTCTGTTAATCATTCAGATGTTCTGGCAGTGTCTAACAGCAGGGCTCTGTTTGAATAGGCAGTTGTTTCCTGGCACACCTCACTGTTTTGTAGCAGTTAACCATTTTACCAACTTTTGTTGTTTGTTTGTTTTTGCAATTACAAATTTTGTGTTTCTTTTGATCTTATATAATGTTGCTAATTAGTTCTCCAATCCTTTAGCTAAAGGTAAATCGGAAATATGAGCTGGAGTCCTAAAAATGGATTTGTTGAAACAGCATTTTTTAAGAGTCTGTTTTCATAGTTATTTTCAATCTTAGCCAGCTTTTCATATTTCCCCCCAAAGAACGGAAAATAAATTTTTATGTGCCTTAAGATGTTTAAATTTTGCAAACTTGCTTTCTGTCCAGCACTTGACTCACTTCCATGATAATGTGACATACTTGTAGTAGAACACTACCTTTTAGCTTTATGACCACAAATAGTAGCCACACGTGGCACTTAGTATTTCTTATTTATTTATTTATTTCAATTTGCATCCCGCCTTGCCACAGAACTGGCTCAAGGCAGCTAACAACAATTAAAAGCACTAAAACAATAAATACATTAAAATACAATAGAATATAAACACAACTGCCTAAGCAACTGAACAGTACTAATGATAATGATGGCGGAGTGCGATATACAAACAGAGGCAATAACCAGCCGATGTTTCACGCGTGCCAAGGTGTATTCCGGCGGCGCGTTCATCAGTGGCACATTCGCCAGTGGCCCATTCATTAGTGGCGGCTTCTAATTGAAAGCCTGGTGGAAGAGCTCTGTTTTGCGGGCCCTGCGGAACTGTAAAAGGTCCCGCAGGGCCCTGATGTTATCTGGGAACTCATTCTACCAGCGTGGAGCCGCCACTGAAAAGGCCCTGGCTCTAGTAGCAGCCAACTTGACGTCTCTTGGGTCAGGAAGAGTCAGGCGATTCTGTATTCCTGACCTCAGTGCTCTCTGGGGCACATGTGGGGAAAGACGGTCCCTCAAGTAGACAGGCCCCTGACCATATAGGGCTTTAAAGGAAGTAACAAGTTCTTTGTATGGTGGAAAATGGATTTGGACCCTGTGTTTTTCCTAGACTCTTCAGTTTGCTTGAATCTAAACTTTTTTTCTTTTTGACCAGGAATATTCTACAAAGCAGTTGAACAATCTGGTGAATGTTTGTCTGGGATCGCACATCAACAAAAAAGCAAGACAGAAACTGGTAGCGGCTATTGATGACATAGATAGGCCTAAAAGATAATCAGAGCAATTTCCAGTCTTGTGATTATTTTGGCCAGCTGTTAATGTGAATAGACTGCTGATAGGTAAATGACAATGTGAGCATCCATTTCCTGTTGGCTTTGGAAACACTCCAAAATCAGTGTGTGGTCTTCTCAAATACAATTTTTATAATGTCTTTTTCTCCCCCTGCTTCTCTTTGTGGCCAAGAGGGCACTATTGCACCATTTTTGGCTGTACATTTGTCTTAATTGTGTATTATATGACTATATAAAAATGTAGAAGGAAATATGCTGAGTTAATATATTTAGTTGGCGGTTTTATGTTTTTAATTTTTGTTAAGGAACTACTGATTTAATAGACTTTCCTTCAGCATTGAGAACCCCCTTTGTTACAAACTAATATAAAGAAAGGCTGGTACAGAGAATTCAGATTATGAATTGTGCATGTCCTTTTAAGAGTGTGTACATCAGCAAAACATTACTGTCATATTTAAGCCCTGTTGCCTTTCAGTGTACTTTTAAATGTAAGTTCATTTCCAGAATGAATTCTGTCTTGTCGAAAGAATTGACCACAAATTATGGAAACGTTAATAAACAGTGTACAATAGTGTGTAGTGTATGTGTGCTGTTCTTGGTTGGTGTAGTGGTTAGGAGCGTGGACTCTAATCAAGGAGAACCGGGTTTGATTCCCCACTCTTCCACATGCAGCTGCTGGTGTGACCTCGAGTCAGTCAAAAGTTGTTTCAAAGCTGTTATCTCACGAGCAGCTCTCGAAAGAGCTCTCTCAGTCCTACCTACCTTGCAGGGTATTTGTTGTGGGGAGGAGAAGGAAAAGGAGATTGTAAGTTGTTCTGAGTCATTTGGTAGTGAAAGGTGGGATTTAAATCCAATCTCCCCTTCTTCTTGTAGCACTCATGTGTATGCTCTGGCTGTATGTGACATTAAAATATTTACCATAAGATGGTTGGAGGGGCCCTTAGCCCAATTTCACCATGTACCTGTGTACTTCCAGCAGGATGCTGCTGCCCAGCTTTCAAATGCAGCTGGTTTTCCATTACCAAAATCATGAGGTACACAGAACTGATGTCTGCAGCATGCATCTCAGGCCATTCTCTGAGTATTTCAGCTCCGGGAACAGGCACCATTGGAAGATTACCCACAATTTCTGTAACTGCCGCATCCCCGGTAGAAGGCTTCCTTGTCCAAGAGAGCACAACAGATGGAATGCAGCTGGGATGATAAGAATGTAGATAGTAAGGCAGAAAAGCCCCACTGGACTCAGTGTGGTAGAGACAGCTTAAGAGGCGACGCCACCACTTGGTTGTGCTGCATTTTTCTCTTCCCTTTGTCCTCCCTTATCAGATCACTGTGCGGGGCTGTATAATATAGGCCTGCTCAAGAACAGTGCCTTGTGCTCTGAAGAACTGTAGCTGGTTCCCTCTTTGGCTGTCCCTATGCCCTCCACAATTCATCAGAATAACTGGAAGAACAAAGAGGAAGAAGGGAGGAGAAAATTGCTCACCCTCTTCAGTGAAATAGACTGCAGAAACAAACTGTAATAGCAGGAATGATTTATTCTCTCTATGCAGTACGTGGACCTGGGTGTTCCCCAATTACTGCCGCTACAGTCAGGTAATTTTATATTTCTTCCATAAGGAATATCAGGTGGATTGTCCTATATCTAAGTGCTTAATAGTCAATTGAAAGTGTTTCACGTCTGAATTTGACCAGGTTTTCCACTGGTTTTATAGACTTTATTTCAAAAACTACATTCGTTGAGTAAAATATTTGCTTCAAAGATAATGTCGATTCAAGATAATTCAGATCTCTTACCCTAGAATCTTTTGGATCACCCCCCCAATAGAATTATTTTGACAAGGAAATGAAGACAAAAACAGTATTCATGTTTCAGTTGTCAGTACATTAGCTTATGTACTGAACTTGATCTTACAGGAAAGTGGCTAAAATATATTAAATGGCCTAATGGACTCATCTATATAGTGTGTTTGTACACCAAGGCACTAACTGTCATTGAGATAGATTGGAAAGTCTGTGGAGAGTAGGGGTTAGTGTGTTGAACTATGATTTGGGAGACCCAGGTTCAAATCTCCAGTCCACCATGGAAGTTTGCTGGGTGACCTTGGGCCAGTCACACTCTCTCAGCCTGACCTACGCTATAGGGTTGTTGTGAGGATAAATGTAGAGGAGACTGCTTTGGGAGAAAAAAAGTAGGATATAAGTGAAGTAGATAGTAACATCCTCTCTGCAGATAGTAACATCCATACAATGGGATGAGGCCTGAAGAGAGGGGAAGGGTTCTGCATATATGGGGAAATATGTGTTCCTCCTCCTAGAATTGTGGCCTCCCCCCTCAATTCATTCCTGCAGCTTATGTATGTATTTGAAATCCATCACAGACTGAAAAGTTTGCAAAGTTGTCTAAAGAAGCTCCTGAACTGTGGTATTACAAGTTGGCCTTTCAGAAAAATAAACCTGGTTTGATTCTTGTCAAGATGGTGAAATGTAAGCTGCCTTATGGGGCCTGATGGTGGAAAGGTAGCATATGAATGGACTGAATTTTATTAAGACATCAGCTGCATGGTGCTTAGAGGAGAGACCAGCTGAGAACCACATGCAAGCTGCTTCTAGGCTCTCCAGTCAACGATTGGGATTTAAATAAGAAATAACAGTCATTTTAGCAGTTACAGTCTAATCAATTGTTAACAGGGAATCAAGTGGTTGCTTGTTCTGTCTCCATTTTTAGGAAGTTCCTCTGTACATTTAACTCAATGTTCTATAGGTTGATCAGTATATTATATAAAACAAGTGAGGGGTTTCAAGAAACTTGCAGAGAGGAGGCATATCCACCACCTTTTCATCCTTCCCTCTCCCCCTTCTCTATTAATGTTCCCCCTCTCTCTTTCTGCCCCCACACCTTATCTATCAAGCTTTCCACCTTCCCTGCTTTCTATCTTTACCACTCTTCGTCAGTCTTCCCCCCTCTCTCCCACCACCCCTTATCTGGCTATCTTCCCCCTTTATTCCCTCCACCTTTTCTCAATCCCCCCTCTTTTCCCATGCCAACCCTTCTTCGGCAATCTCTCCCTCCCTTCATCCATCCCCCCTACTTTCTCTCCCACCTGTATTCAGCAGCTGTCCTTTTAAAATCCCACCCCCTAGCTTCTAATCAGTCAGACTTCAGCAAAAAAAACAATGCTGGAGGCATGGCCTCTCAAATAGCCATTTCTTCAGCACTGCTTTTCCCCTGGCCTCTTCCCCTACCCCAGTCCAGCAGCACTGCTTTTTAGGGGGATTTAACACCTATGTTTTTAGCAGAGGGTTAAAAATTTTCTGCCACCTTGAAGGGGGGGTACCTTAGGTTTGGAGAAAAATCTGTCTTCTTCCCATGTGGGCTCAATCCACAGATATAAGTGTCTGCAGATGAGCTCACATGTGGCTATTAGAATATATGATACTCTTACAATCAAATTCCAGGGGTTCTTTTTATAACAGTGGAAACTGAAGGCCAGATCATATGACCGTCATGTGTTGTGGTGCTTAAAATATGCTTAGAATTGTTGCACTAATCTGTTTCCTGCATGGATATAGATAATGGTGCTTTAAGAACACTACTGGACTCCCTCATTTAGAGTGACTTGTAGCAGTCTGCAAGAAGTCCAGTCCTATCTGTGGTGCCACCTAGAGTCTAACTCCTACACAGTTCTGTGGACAATGATTTCGAGCAGATTTTCAGCATCATCCATATACCCAAAGATCAAGTGAAAAGACTCCCAAGTCCATAAACTTAGCAAGGATAAATGGCAGCCGAGATGTTGGTGGAAATGTTGCCCTTGGCTTCAGTAGGCCCAGAATGTTGTTCAAGAATTCATTGGGAAAGTGACTAATGGGGGAATAGTTCCTTCACCCTTGGCACAGTTGTGCAGAGGCAGCACCAAGGCGATTCTTTGGTCAGCTACAATGCATTACATTTCACTCAGAAGTGGGAACCAAAACAAAGAGAACTGTGATTTTTTAAAAACAATCTTCAGAACAGAAAAACCTCAAGACAGATTTTTTTTTAAAAAAATCCTGCTTCTGTAGTATCCAATGTTACAAAATAAAAGCTGTGATTTATATTATTGTAACTAAAAGTTTTCTTAAAAAGTTTTATTAGGTTATGCATAGAAAAAGGGAAAGGGGAAAGAAGGGGAAAGAAAAGACGCAGAGAGATATATATAAAAATCAAATTTAACATTCTGCATGCAAATCTTCTCCTTAGATCTCCACAGCTACTTTATCCACCATTCTTATTATTCTTCATTTACTCTTATATTCTCAGTACTTAAGTTTTAGCCAGTCATAAAACACCCTCCACGGTCCCATAAATTCTTTTCCCATTCCTCCTCCTAATATATTTGTCAATCTGTCCATTTCAGCGCATTCCATAATCTTCATTATTAACTCATACAGTGTTGGGATCTTCAATGTCCTCCATGTCATTGCAAATAGAACTCTGGCTGCTGTTATAACATGTTAAATAAAGTATCTATGGTTCTTATCTAAGTCATCTGCTAAACAGTTTATCAGAAATATCTCTGGCTTCAAAGTTATTGTAATATTCAACACTGACTGTAAGAAAGTATGTACTGCAATCCAGTATTTATGAACCTTTTTACATGTCCACCACATATAATAGTATGATCCAACATGATTCTTCCATTTCCAACACCTGTTACTCAAGTTTTTATAAAAATGGTTTTTGAGTTAGATAAAAAAGTTGTGTGCCAAGTCCCTTTCTTTCAGCTACACTTAACGACACTGAAATGATAGACAGACAGACAGACAGACAGACAGACAGACAGACAGATAGATAGATAGATAGATAGATATATTCTTGACAGTTGGAAGACCTGATGCTCAGCTGGAATGATTCTGGAGTTATTTTTCAGTTAATAGCAGTGTAAGTTCTTCCTTTCTTGTCAAAGGGTTGTATTTGTCCTCCTCCCCCTAAGGAGCCTTTTGCTTCTGGAAGATCTGCTTCAGCTGTAGTAAGACTGCACAATAAGCCCACTGAATTAATGCCTCACTGAAAAGCAGTTTGAGTGACAGGCTGCTACCTCCTTGCACCCCCCCCAATTGGTCAGTGCCAGCTGAGGAGAGTTTTATAAAATCTTGTGAGTCTTGTCAGTCAGTCATCGTTTGGATTTTGACTTGGCAGTTGCCAGTCAGGAGGAGTATATGTGTCAGTCTGAGGGAAACAGACAAGTCACTTCAGAAGTGAAAGGACACAACTGTGAAAGGACATTTGGGGAGAAGTTCAGAAAGAACTTAATGTCTAAGTGTCAGCACCAGCTGAATTCTCTGTTTGTTCACAGTCTCCAGAACTGGGGTTAACGTTTGCTAGAAGAGGTTGGGTAGTTAGTGGAAAACTACCAGCCTAGCCATACAGAAAAGGGATATTGCTCCTAGGAAAAGGAGGATATTCCTTACCAGTTAGTCAGAGGGTTCAACTAAGAAGGGACCTCTGGTTTTAGACTTCTCAAGAGTACAGAAGGGGAAAGTTATAAGTCCAAAAGGGAAATTGTGATATACAGGAAGAAAGTTCTAACTTCCAAAAAGCTGAGATATTGTTATGAAACTTTGTTGCAGTAAGAAATTTCCAAGACAACTCTCTCACAGTAAAGAACTAAGTCTCTTAGAATTCAAGCTTTAAGTATATTCTGTTGCCTGTTCAAGATATTCTAATTTTCTTGTAAAGAACTACAGTTTAAAGAACTCATCATCCCCTGCCCTATTCCTGTTACAACTGTGCCTGTTCAATAAAGTCAACCTTTTTGTTTCAACTTTACTTCGTGTCCAGTGCCATTTCCAAAGGAGTTTTAAAAGAGGGCTCCTGCTGAGTTACAATAAAAATCTCTGGCCTGAGAAAAAGCCAAATAACTTTTTTAACACTGGGTGGGACACAAAGAAAGTTATAAGTTTATAATTCAAACATGGTACTAAGAGGCTGCTCAGTCAGAGTGGTGAACAGTGTTTTGGTGGGAAAACCTGCCTCATGGAACAGAAGGAGCAGGGGTAGGCTACAGCCTTAGGGTTGCCAACTCTGGATACCTGGAGATTTAGGGGTCGAGCCTGGGGAAGGTGGGATTTGGGGAGAGGAGGGACTTCAGCTTCGAAATCAGCCATTTTCTCCAGGGGAACTGATTAGTGTTGGCTGGAGGCTAGTTGTAATCTACAGCCACCACCTAGAGGCTGGCAACTCTATACAACCTATTTGCCAATGCTAAAAAGCTCATAGTTTTTTTATGTAACAATCTTCACACCATGGTCCATTTTTGTTTTTGATGTTTTAAGAAGCCCAATATTTCAACCACTGCAAAGCCTTCTTGGGTATTCCCTAGCTCAATTCATACGAAACTGTCAGTAAAAAGATCTTTGTTTTAATGACAGTTCTCAGACCTGTAGGCTGCAATCCTAAAGACACCACTGAATAACCTGGGATTTACTTCTGAGTAGAACTGACTAGGATTGTTTCTTTACTTGGTGGTTATTTGTTTTTAATCAGGCTGTTCCTAAAGGTTTTATTTTGGCAGTTTTAGATAAGAAATCTGGGTACAAATATTATAAATAAATACACCTTAAATAAATAAATACACCTTAAAGACTAACAGTTTTATGATGGTGTGTCATTCCATTTTATCAGCTGGGCTCTAGTCTACAAAATTGTATGCCATTGTAAATTTTAATCTTTAAGGTTCAAATGGCTGTGTCGCTTCCCATTGGTCTGTACCTCAGAACATTTATTTTAGCTGACAGTAGCTTTCTGACAGATTAAAGTCTTCTGCTACTTTTAATTCAGGATTTCAGAATTTGAATCTGTGATTCTCTGCACATGAAGTGCTCTGCTGTGGCACTACAGATCCACTTGTTTTATTATTCACGTGGTTATCCCTCTGAAATTCATGTCCAGAAGTGAACATTCTGGCAACTGGACTTCGCTAATAACCTGATTTGACTTGGTGAGCATCTTAGATTTAAATAGATGGCTCAAAGAGATGCAGATGTTTGATTTGCATGCCCTCATTTCAACAGGACTAATTTTAATATTCATGGCACCTTAAAGAAGTAAATTATGTGCATCATTAAAATCTTCCTCCTGAGCCCTAATGAATCATTGTCAAAGGCTTGAATTGACTTTTTAAAAAATCCAGAATCTGTGTCAGCATTAAATTAGCCATGCACTTGAAGTCTGGATTGGGAAACAACTGAGATTTCATGAGCACAGTTTGGAGGGTCAAACTTCAACTTTGTTTGGCAGTGTTCTTATTTGGTGCTCAGAATGAATTATTCTTATAACATAAATTGATTTATGTCTCATCTTATACTGTTGAAACAATACTAGGGAGAAAATGGTAGAAATGTGAAGGGAAATGCAACTACAAGACAGGATGCAGGTGGGTGACTATCAACCACAATATCTCCCTTGCTTATTGAACACATGAAACTGCCACTTGAATGTAGGCTCTTTGAGAATATAAGGGATCACTATATTAAGCCTTTAATCAAACAACCCTCCCCCTACACTCTGGAAACCTGGCTTGTTTGCTCAGTGATAAGGATCTTAAGTTTACTCTAGCAAATACAAAATTTGTCTCAGTCCTTTTGGCCCTTGCATCAAAAAAATAAGCAAGTATCTTTTACTGCCTAAGATCTGTGAACTGATGAGCTTCTAAGGGTATAAAAGGAGAGGAAACTGCCTTATACTCAGTCAGACTGTTGTTCTCTCAGGGTCACTAGTCTTCTCTGACTGGCGGATGCTGGGGCAGAGGTCTTCCACATTAACGCTCAGCTGTGACTACTACTTGACTTAACTACTACTTGACTTAAAACAAACAAACAAACATAGGGGTTGCTAGGGATTGAAACTGGGATGTTCTGCATACAAAGCAGATGTTCTACCACTGAACCATGCCACATTTCTAAGAAACAGGTGGGGTGCTTTGGGTCCAATCTGCAAAAATCATCTTTCCCTCAGGCATCATTCGTGAAAGGTCCTGCTTTTTCTCCATTCCAGAAATATTCATTAGACCCTAGCATAGGGATGCCAGATCCCCCTGGTGTGGGCAGGGGTCCTGCGGTTTTGGGTGCTGCTCTCCACTCCCCATTACCCCCCCCCCAAACAGGCAAAAAGCTGGAAATAAACGTGACATGCCTACATGACCAAGAAGTGATGTAGGCATCTTGATGCCATCAGGGGAGCGACGCTCTGGCTTTTGGGCAAAACTCTACAGTAGAAGCTAATTCTACCATAGAATTTTGCCCCAAAACCAGAGCAATGTCCCTGACATACCTACATCTCACTTCTGGGTCACATAGGAACATCACGTTTATTTTCAACGTTCCTCCCCACTCCTGGTAAATTCACCCCCCCATCCCCTGCCAGCAGGTCCAAGGGATGGGGCAACCCTACCCTAGTATGAAATTGATTGGGGGGGGGGGGGCTGTGGCTCAGCAGTAAAGCATCTGCTCTGCATGCAGAAGGTCCCAGATTCAGTCCCAGAGAATCCAGAACAGGGGTTGTATTCTCCATGTCATCTCTAGCTCTAATATATTGGAGGAGGGGTCGGGGTGTATGTTTCTCTTTCAATATTTAACCATTGCCAGAACAGTTTGCAGGAGTCAATTCAAATCTTTCAAACATAATGTAGGAGCAGCACATTATGAGCACAGATTGTGTTCTCTAGGAAATTGTCTTCTGGTCTGAAATTCCTCTAATTCTACAAAGCACTTTAAAATGTCAGAGTTGGCTGTTCAGAAAAGATGAATATCCTAGACAGGACCTGAAACACCTGACCAGTTTTGCAGCTCTTCTGTTCTGATATCAGTCTAACTCATCTATGTCTGGGCAAACAAAAGAGAAGTAGTGAGTGAAGTCTGGGAAGTGCAGAAAAAGGAGCGTTTTGGGTTTTTTAAATCCCTTTTTGGGGAGGTAGAAGTAGATCACAATTTTTTCCTTTCATGTAGCTATCATTCAAGTAGCTCTCCAGTCCTTCAGGTTTGGGCGTGATTGTAAGATCATTTACAAAATGGGATGTGCACTGTCTGTTCTTTTGTAGGCTTTTTCTTCTTGAAATGTCATGGCACTGAATTATTATGTGTAATAGAAAGAAAATGTGATCATGCCACATTGGCCTATGAAAAGGACGAATTTGCTTTTTTCGGGGGAGGTTTAAATTTCTGTCTTGCCATTATGTTTTCCAAGAGCAGGGTAACCTGAAGTCTGATAAATCTCTTTTATTGTGTTGCCTGGAAATGTACATCAGCTCTCGTTCAGAGTCAAATCCATTATAACATGCTTTTTTCTGATTGTGTGCTTTTCTTTCCCTTGTAGTGAATCAAGTTTTAAATAACCCAGAGTACAGGACTGGCTTTTTTGTTGTTGTTGCAAAAATAGACATTAAAATGAATAAGTATGCTTTATAGAGATTGTTTTAATCTGATGTCCCAATTGCAGCTCTCTGTCTCTTTTTTAAATAGATTTTATTGGTTTTATACAGAAGGAGAGACAAGAACTACAAGAACAAAGAAAAGCAAGGAAAGATGTCTATTCTCCCACCAAGACACATTTTCCAAAACATTCCTCTGGGACATTAGAAAAAGGCTCCAACAGATGATGGGACCAACAACACACTCTTAGAAAGATTCAATAAATCAATTTTGTTTTCTATCTAGTATATATTTATCTCATCTTTTCACCAAAGAGCTCATGGTGGCATACATCAGTCTACCTTCTATCCTTACAACAGCCCTGTGAGGTTAAGGTTTCCAGGTCCTGGCAAACAGCAGGGGATCGGAGAGACTTACCAGGAGAGAAAGAGGCCCAGGCGACATGGAGACATCACTTCTGGTGTGCACAGGAGGTGATGTCATCAAGCTCCAAAGTCTTGGTGATGCTCTGGTATTTGGGCAAAAGCTCTATGGTTAAAAATGGCTTCTACCACAGAATTTTGCCCAAATACCAGAGCACTACCTGGATGTCGCTTGTGTGATTATGTCCTTTCTTGTGCATACCAGAAGTGACATCACTACATCACAGGTGGTGTTGCCTGGGCCTTCCTCTCTCTCCTGGAAAGTCCCCCTGCCAGTCAGCTGATTGGTGGTGGCCTGGGGGGGGTCCTGCAGTGGGGGACCCCCATCTCCACTGCAGGAGCTGGCAACCCTACGTGAGGTGGATTGTGCTATCTTGTGATTGTCACAAGGTCACCCAGTGAGCTTCCTGGCAGAGTGGGAATTTGAACCCAGGTGTCTCTGATCTTAGTCTGACACTCTCACCACTACAGCAGGTAGGCTGTTGTGGTACTGCCTTGAGGCAAGACATGTAGAAGAGAAGCTAAAATTATGATTCACAGAACAAATTAAAACTAAATGCTCAGAGATGAATGATGTAATCCCACTGTGTTAAATCTGTGTTTGTTTAAGGGGTTTCTTAAACCAGCCCAATGTATTTATGTTCTCCTGGAAGCTTTTAAGATAGACTGCTAGACCCAGCTAGAGACAAGATGAAATGTTTGCCCATTTCACAAATATTGGTTAAGAATATACTGACTAGCTACATGTGACTCAGAGGACTTTAGAGATGCCTCTTGAACTTCAGTTTTACATAGAAATATCAGATCAGGATGTAGGGCTATTTTTGGGCAGGAATGCACAGGAACAGAGTTCCGGCTGGCTCCTGGGTTGGCCATGCCCAGCAGGAACTCATTAGCATAATAGGCCACACCCAAAAGCAGAAACTTATTAGGATTAGCTACATTAGGGTGGCCTAACATGTGAAGGAGTTCCTGCTCCAAAAAAGCCCTGAGTTTTGACAACAAACAAGGTAAACAGAATAAGAAGCAAAAGGTGGGTGTGGCTGGATGATCACACTTCTGGTAACATGGGGGTGTGGCCTAATATACTAATGAGATGTGCTGTCAGGGGCATGGCCTAATATGCTAATAGATTTCTGCTGTTGGGTGTGGCCTAATATGCTAATGAGTTCCTGCTGGGCTTTTTCTACAAAAATAGCCCTGACAGGATGTACAGTCAAACATCTACTAATCAAGATGTAACTTGAATCATGCCTATTCATACATACATTAAATGTTCTCAATCAACATTTGAGGCATTTTGGGAGCAGTTTGAAACTTCCCAGCCTCACTGTTGTTCTGGTGCCTCACTGTCTGGTTTCAGTTTTGGATCGAGTGCCTCTCTTGAAAGTCCTAATGTACATTCTACCCTCCTCCATCCATTTCCCACAAAGCTTGCATTCTATCTTGGTTCAGCAATTTTTATTTTTACAGAGGATGCTTAAAATTCCACACTATAAGATGGAATCCTTTGGGCCCTGAACTATGACTGCTGTCAAGACATGTGCATGCATGTTCTGTACTTAGAAACGTTACCCATATTTTCATTTCCATCCATTCCACCTTTCCCCCTGTTATGCAGAGAATATTTCCCACCTTTCCCCTCATTCCCCGATGTTATCGTTTCCTTTTATTTTCCCATCAATTTTGGTCTTACCTCCTCATTTGCTCTTCCTGCTTCTCAAAGTTTTTTCCATGGCTTTCATTGTTGTTTTTGTCCTGCTGCTATATGTGGAACCTCGCTTGGGTCTACACAATACAAGGTGCTAGCATGTTGAGCATTACAGCAAAGGAGGCAGGGTGCCAGCACATCTAAAAAGCCTTTTCTCTCCGCAGCTCTAACAACCTGGCTGTAGACTGTCCTGTGCAAGTCCAGTGATTCCTCTGCTTTTCTTTAGCCCTTTGATTTAGGGAAGGTTGCTCAGAGACTGACCTTGTTCTCAGCAGCAACATCAACCATGGTATAGCTTGAAGAAGACTACACCATAAACTCTAGAATAGAATACTTAAAATAAATAAATAAATAAAATCCCAGAGGAAAATGTTCTGCTGAGCATCTGAAACATGCCCGGCATGTTTCACATCAAAAGTGGGATTTCAGCTGGTTTTTATTTCAGCAAGAAACTAGTATGAAAAAGAAGTCTCATCAGTGTTATTTCATCCTGATTTCCCTCTACAACACCACATCTGGCTTGCAAGAAAATTATTGGCCCCAATCCAGTGTAGTATTAGGCATGCCGTTCTTCAAAAAACCAGAAATGGGATTATAGAAATAGGCACTTGACCACATGTTCATATTTGCTACATTTGCGGCCTGTGTATGGCATAGTGGCTGCTGAAGTGGTTTGTTTGGGTGAACCACTTTCCCGAACTACTGAGGGAAACAGGAAATTACCTGTCAATGATGACAGGCAGAGGCACATCCTTGATTGGTGGAGTTGATACAAGCTGCCCATCATACAGGTCAGGCTGCTGTCTTTGGAAGGGGGTGTCCAGCCCGTGACAATGTGCTTCTGTGGTTCTGGCTGAAGTGCTCCTTCATTGCTGCCCCTGAAACTTCTAGGTAAGGGCAGGAATTTCTCTTCTGTAATGACCACTTTTCCACCATGATCACTCACTTAGCTGTCATTTCTCAATCCCTGCAAAACCCAAAAGCAGATGGAATCCCTGCTACCACCGATGGCCTGCCTTACTGTTTGGGGAATTAGCTAGGCAGCAGGCAAAGCCACAGGGGTACAAGCAACCTATATACCTGTTTATACCAAGGTCCAGTACAGTAGGAAGACTCCAGATTTGAAGAGTAAATTAAATAGTTTTTATTAAAGTACTTCCCTGATTACAAGCACACTAATATTCAAAAAGAGTAAGCAATACAGAACCAAGAAAGCAGAGGTGACTGATAGCAAATAGCAAATAGAAAGGTCAGTTACGGGGTAATACAACTTATCCAGGCATGCAGGGGTTCGTTGAGATGAAATTATGGCCCAAATCAAAGACCAGGGGTAGACACACAAAATCTGAGGCTATGTGCTCTGATGGATATAGACACTGGAAAACAATGCAGACCAATGGGAGGCCTTGGGGGCTGGTCTCAGGTGAGAACAACAGATTTTCTAGACCAGTAAGGAGTTCATGGAGGTGTGGTACCAAGTGGAGAGTAATTCAGGTGTAACCAATGGGGTCCCAGAGGGGCAGACTCTAGCTGCACAATAGCCTTGATGGGACTACCAGTGGCATCTGAATAGATATGATGACCCTTGATGGTCCAGTCTAGGTGAGTTGAATAGGTTCCCATATTTAAACAAAAGGTGTAAATGGGTCCATTTACCTGCCAATGATGGTAAAGGATGACTAAACATTTGAATATATGATTGGTTTATCTCGGTGTCCTGAGGGATGGAACAGGAAAGACAGGTGTTGAGACAAAGGATTCTTCGCATAGGTATAGGAATCACAAAAGGGATTACATGCAGAGTTGGAGACAGAAGGGCTATGTACCAGATGGCAACTGAATAGCTTTAGAAATGCAAATACCTGATGGAACTCGCCATTGTCTCTTATGCATATCTTTCTGGGAGGGATAAGACTGGAGGTTTCCTCTGAGGCCTGCCTTATGAAACCTGAAAATGGAGACCCTTTCCCCAGAGCTCTGGCTTGCTTTGTGGTGCAGGCTGAGAATGCTTTCTTTAGCCTGACTTTTGTGGGTATCTGGTTGAGGTCAGGAGTGGGGTGCCCCTGCTATTGGGGCTACCCTATAGTAAGACAGCACCTCTGGGCTACACATCCTTGGAGGAGGCTGAGTCACTGGGACCCTGCATCCCAACAACTACCCCTAGAGGAAGATCTTAATCCCTCTGCAGCCAGAAAGAATCAATATACGTGGTTCAACACATCAAGCAGAGTACCAATTGACTCTGCTAAATCCTGCTATCCTAAGAGCCAGCATGGTCTAGTGGTTAAGAGCAACAGACTTTAATCTGGAGAACTGGGCTTGATTCCCCACTTCTCCACACAAAGCCTGCTGGGTGACCTTAGGCCAGTCACAATTCTCTCAGAACTCTCTCAGCCCCACCTGTCTCACAAGGTGACTGTTGATGGGGAGGGGAATTGGAGGACATTGTAAGCTGCTTTGAGACACCTTAGGGTAGATAAAAGCAGGGCATAGGAAGCAACTCGTCTTTTTTCTTCCCTCTATCCAGGAGCTTGCCCATTATCCCACGGTTCCCAATACAGACCAAAGACAACAACTCAATTCAAAGCAAGAGACTTTCCTGTTCCTAGCACAACTTCTGCAAAAGGGCCTCACACTTAAGTATGACTGACTTGGTTCCCTTATTGCGTCTAGAATGGGTAGAGATGCAGGGCCAGCTACCATGTCCTTCAATAGTTACATGACATTGCTGGTCTGACCCCCTCTTTCTGACCAGTTCCTTGTATTCTGCCTCAGGCTTTGCTTACCTGGCTGGACAGCTCTCCTGCTGTTTCAGTTACCTTGACCTGGATTCTGCTCTTCACCCTGCTGGACAGCTCCCTTGACTCTCTGCTATATGTGGAATTTGCCTTAAGGGCCAAACTATATATTAACATTTTGCAATGAATCAGGCCCTGGTTCCCATTTAAAATGTGATTCCCCACAGCTGCTGTGTAGCTGTGGAGAAAGTGAGTTGGATCTGGTTTCCCTGGACCCAACTCACTTTACTCACAACCACACAGCAGCTGTGGCAAATGGCACTGTAAATATCTTTGGGGACCCAGTTCAGCTCAGGACTTCAGCACAGGAAAAAAGAGAGGCTCCTGCCTTCCCCCCGTTCCTTTTTCCAGAACTGAAACAGCCCCAGTGGGAGTTGTTGGCCCCATTTTGGAGCTGCTTGTGCCCTTATGGATCCTTAAAATGCCACTGCCCACAGCTCCAGGGAACCCGGACCTGACTTGTTATAAAACATATTGAGTAGTTTAAGCCCTTAGATTGCCAGTCTTGGAAGGAATGGGACATTGGGGTTGCTGTCTGCTAGTACTTGTCAGGTTCAAAAGCAAGTAGATCCAAACATTCTTAATCAAAAGAAGGGCTTTATTGGAATACAGTGCTAAAACCCACAGTGAAGGATCATTGTCAGGAATTGGGGGGGGAAGCGGTGCAAGCAAAGTTATAGTGTGATGCAAAGTGCAACTAGCAAATGAACTGTAAGCGCGCGCGCGGGAAACTCCTGGCGGGAGAATTACTTAATAGGCGGGGGACTACTCCCTCCTCCCCTCGTCTTCACAGGACTGGAAAATTCTCATAAGCTCAAGAATAGCCCAAAGCCCACATTCAAGGCCACCGTGATAAGACCAAGCGGCAGGGAAGAAGCTCCCACGTTACTGCCAGCATACCTACGCAAGCGCAAAGCGAGGATGAGATAGGGAACACAGAACAATGGACTCAAAGAAAATCAGCAAAGAGACATTTCTGACACTACTGGTCAGAGGGTACCTGGGGCAGTTGCCACTGGTGTCATACCATGAGATGTGTAGTAGCCATTAGTTTGGAGCTGGCACAGATGCTACAGCTCCAAAAAGTTTATCTCTTTTGCATGTCTTTCAGTTCATCTCTGAAACAGGAAGTGGCAAAGCTTTCTCTGTGATTAGAAGAAACAGCCTTTTTGGATCATGAAAATAACCTCTGCTATCTTCTGCAAGTTTCTGCTTCAGACATAACAATGCTTCTGTGAATAGACCACTTGTGGGATCAGTTGTTTATGTGCACTAGATGGCTGCAGCAGTAAAGTTGGCACCAGCTCTTTAATATCTTTTCAAAATCTTTATAACTTAGGGAGGGAGGATCTGTCAGCAGCAATTTCTGTGCTAGCACAGCCTCTGTAGATCTCATAGCAAGTGTTGGTAACAAACAACAGGCTTTTGGCCTTCAGGCCTCACTTGGGAATGTCTCAGAGACATCTAACTGGCACTGGCCCTTTTGGAAACAGAATGGTGCGTTAGATGGACCTTTGCTCCTCTCCCGCATAGAAAGTTTTTACAAATCTAGTTCAGTCATGGAGTATGGGTGAAATCTTATTTTCTCTGGGAAAAACCATCTCAGAGACTCAAAGTGTATTCTTCTCATTACAATATACAGTCTCTTCATTCCCTGAAGAGTAAGATTACCTTTCCTTAAAAAAACAAAAACCATGACTCACAATTCAGTTCTGCATTCTTTTTACTTATATAAAGCATGCTATCAATCACCCAATAGACTGTATCCTTTTCCATTGCTTAAGGTGAGGGAAGGAAGCGTATCCTGATTCATTTTAGATGGCTGGGGGTAAAAATAAAAAAGATGAAACAAAATATTAAACCCTGTCACTTTTCTGCTGAGGCTGAGAGATTATTGTGAAGCTTCGCAGGGAATATATTAAGATTTTTAAAAGGAACAATGCCTGCTGAGTCTGTAGATGTTTATCAGCTGCATTTTTTGCTTTCCCCACACTGATTAAATTTGGCATTTGTTACACTGCTAATAAGAGAGATGAAGCTAAGGAAACTGTGATGTCTCTCCCCCTGTTTATAACTCACTGCTGTGTGTGTTTGAATTATCTCTTGGTTTCTCCCCAGCTCAAGGCCCTGGTCTGGCCTTTGAACAGAGGTGTAACAATCCCCAAGTGGTAAAAGAGACTGAGGTAAGGCTTGACTGTGAGGAAAACTGGTCCCAGGTACCTATGGCTACAAAAGCCATACAATCAAGTATTAATTGTCTCCACTTCCTCCTTTTGGAGATGCTTGCTGAGAGGGGACCAATGTTTACTTCCCTGGATGATGATTGCTCCCTGGGTGTGCAGTCATCAGCTGGTGTTCCATCTTTCCTGCCAAATGTTCTATCCCCTTTCAATAATGAGTGAGAGCAGCTTCAATGAAGCAGCTCCTTGCTCTGAGTTCAATACTGTTACGCAGCTATTTTTATCCATTCTGCGGCCATCATCTCCTTAATTCTGCCTGTTCTACTTTCTTGGCTTCAGCGTGGTTCACTCCTTCTTTAAAAAAATCAAATCCCTGACATGGAACATGGCTTGTTATAAATAGTTTATTGCATTTAGTTTTCTAATGATCTAATAAACTTTTTCTTCCTAGACCAATCTGGTTTCAATAGCATGCAGGCATGCCGTAAACCTGGCAGCTGACTGGCTTGGCAGGTGAACAGCCATGTGTGATTGCCACGGCCACCCATGGGCTGAGCCTCAGACCTGCCTCACGCACCACAGCTGGCCTTGAGCCACTGTCAATTTGCAGTTGTGACAAAAGCGCTTACTGGTGAGACTTGATGCTCCTTTCACAAACTCCTATTTAAACTCAATTGCTGTCTGTACAAAGCAACGATGCATGCTTAAAAGCACACTAGAGGTCTGCGGCCTGGTGGATTGTATTGGCAGCCATGTTTAACTGAGATAACCAGGAAAATGCAGTGCCATGGGTGAATGGCATGCCAGCATCATGTTTATTGGCCCTGTCTTGCTATTACAGGAAATGTCTCCTCAAAGTGCCTGCACTTACACTTGGCATCCTGTATTTCTGCCTCGCTCTGTGACCCCTTGGTCGACCCACTGGCAACTTTTTAGCAAGTGGGGTTGGCCATATATGTCGTTTGTAGCCGTTTGTAGTCAAGGGTCTCTGCTTGATCACAGGGGAGGGATGGGGCTTCTGGTTCTTGGGTTTTGGTCTTGGAATGCTACCCACCACCACCACCACCACCACCACACACACACACACACACACACACACACACACAACTGTTACTCCCTGAATGTGGCTGCTGCTGATACTGCCGGGCAATGCTCCCTCTAAGTTGTGGAGTCTAGTGAGCAAAAATCCTACTTTGTGGGCTCCTGGCATGAAAGTGGTGAGCAAGCAATTTGGCTACTGCATAAATTAGTTTGCTCTGGAGCCATTCTTCCTGAGCTAAGACAAAAATCTGTGAGCTGGAGGCTAAAAAACTGAGAAATAGCTTGCACTAACTCAGCCTAGAGGGAACCCTGCTGCCCGGTTGTATAGCTCCTCTCTGGCTGCCTCGTCCCTCTTAGAATGAAGGATGATGTCATGAGGGTCTGTATGTCTCGCCTGCTGAGTGGGGCCACACGTGTAAAATACCATGCAAAAAAGAATCTCAATACAGTTGTATATATAGTCACAAAAGATCTACCTTTCACAGTGCGTCATTGATGTGTGCATACCTATTAACCCTGAGTGGATGTAAAGTGTGAACAAATAAAAGGAACAACACATGGCACGCTCCCCTCCCCTTTTAGTTCACTTACACTGTCCATGCAGACCACACTAACAAATTCAGAAATGAAAAACCAGAATGAGGTAGGATTCCTAGTGCACTAGTTCTGCTTTGTAAACAAGAAAAGGCAGTTCAGACATCCAAAAGTTGGGGAGAATTTTGGAAAAGGAGAATGCTGGAGGTATCTCTACCAGGAATGCCCAGTATTGCTGTAGAAAATGAGAGCCAGTTTTGGTGCAGTGGTTAGGAGCGGCAGGCTCTGATTTGGAGACCCTGGTTTGATTCTCCACTCCTCCACATAAAGCTAGCTGGGTGACCTTGGGTCAGTCACAGCTCTCTCAGAACTCTCTCAGCCCCACCTACATCACAGGGTGTCTGTTGTCAGGAGAAGAAGGGAAGGTGATTGTAAGCTGTTCCAAGACTTCTTCAGGTAATGAATGGTGGGATATAACACCAATTCTCCTCTTCCTCCTCCTCCTCCTCTGCGCACTAAATGCTACAGTTGGATATGGTGAGTTCACATGAGGAAGCAGCTTGCCGTGCTATTCCCTTTGTTTCTTGTACCATTTCCCACATTACTCGCTATGAGCTTGGGAACATAGTGTCTGTGATTCACTGTCTGGGAATGGCTATCCTATGGGTGCAAGAGGCTGCACAAACCCTCTGCAGTTTGTTCTTACAACTGTGTACATAGACATGTCATTGGCAAGTAACAGTCAATGAAAGATTTGGCAGAGATGTTCATGTGTTATTAGATTCTCCCAGTGATCTTGATTCAACTCGAGTCATTAATAGGTTTGTACTATCGAAATTACTATACTTAGTTCAATGGAAAATTCTGATCCAAGGACCTCTTCTTTTGCTCTCCAATAGTCCTCTGCATTGAAAGGGACATGCATCAATCTGCTTTACATTCTTTCCCCCCATAGTTTTCATAATTTTTGACTATTCTTTCAGTAAACAAACCATGTAAGGGTAAGGAAAATTGTTCCTTCAGATTCTGGCCTGCTCTTAAATCTTGTTTGATTTCATCACATGGCAAAATTCTAGGAGAACCTGGTTCAGTTAACTAAGATTTTCTTTTAAAAGGACCCCCCCCTCCAAACTGAATAGAAATAACATGAGTATGGATTGGATCCGGCTGTCTTTCTTCACTCAGTCTTGCCCAATTCTCTTCTAATTACAGCTGCTGTCACACGTGGCTTTTGTCCACGCAGGTCCCAAGAAGGCCAGCATAGCCTTTCTGGTGGCCAAAGGAACTCCCCTTGCTTCTTTGTCATTAGTGGAAAGGCTGGTTGGATCCAGCCTTATAGTTTTACATGTATAGTGCCATACAAAACATAATTACACCCTTTAATGGATTAGATGGCACTGCTGGTCATTAAAGTCCTTGTATTAAAACAGTTCCATGTCTATAGCAGTTCAATCCAAGCCTTGCATTCTAATGAATTTATTTATTTATTTATTTATTTGGATTAATTTACAACTTCATACTTCAATAAGGCTGGCACTGAAAAGTGATTGTGTCCGTGTGTCAACATACATGGGTGTATTTAGGGAGTAGCCCTTTTTTCTCAGAAAAATAAGAAAATTCTATTCGATGTGTGACAGACTGCACTTTAAAATCTTTTTAAAATATATAGATAGATATAGATATATAGTTAGATAGATAGATTTTCCAAACAAGCATGAAAAAACAAGACAAAAAAAACTCAAAAAGAGAGTAATGACATGTTACATTCAATTTATGTTTCTCCTATGTAGCTTATAATAGAAAATTTAACTAATAAACTATTCTTATTTGCAACCATAAGTGTCAACAATACATTGATAAAGTCTTACTATGAAATTTCCATATTTTCCCACTTGTTTAACCTTTAATAATAACATTTCCTTTTTATTTCTTCTTAGAAAGTCACTTTTTCCTACAATACATGCGTATCTATTTTCCATTCTGACATACTAATTTATCCTTAATAAGTTGAAAATTAACAGATCCATCTTTGTGGTTTGGAGTCACCTATTAGTCTAACTTATTTACTGTTTTATTCCACCTCCTATCCTATCCTCTCAGTAAGTTTAATTTCTTAAGATTGCAAGCCTTTTTAAAACAAAATAACATTTCCATATAAGACATATAACTCTATCTATATTTTCTTTTCTTATATGTGTATTCTAGAGTGCTGATATATTATTAATACAAGCGAAAAATTAAAGGTCTTTCTTTAAGGCTTAAATTCTCCTGGTGCTCTATCTTTCCAAATTTTGCTTCACTTCCTTACTCTAATATCTTTCTCTTTTTCATTTGTTAGCAATGAAATAGTCCTTCTATTTAGTTACACTTCAATATAAGCTAAGCCATTCTGTTTAGTTACACTTCAATGCAGCCATCTTATAAGGAGAGAGGTTAAGATTTCTTTTTAAAGTTTTGTACATAGATCTTTATGGAGCTGTGGTGGCTCAAGTGGTTAAGACACTGAACTGCAGGCTGTGGTCAGTAGTTCAGCAGTTCAAGACCCGGGTGCTGCAAGACGGAGTGAGCTTCTGTCTCTAGTTCCAGCTCCTGCCAACCTAGCAGCTCGAAAGCAAGAAATTGCAAGTAGATAAATAGGTACCACTTCGGTGGGAAGATAACAGTGTTCCGTGCACCTTGGTGCCAGCCACATGACCACAGAAATGTCTTTGGACAGCGCTGGCTCTTTGGCTTGGAAACGGAGATGAGCACCGCAACCCTAGAGTCGGATTCGACTGGCTTTCGAGCAAGGGAACCTTTACCTTTACATAGATATTTATTTTTTTCCTTTTTGTCATGTTTCTTCTCTTCAGAAGGATTTCTTCTTTGTGTCTTTCCCCCTTGTAAACCACATAGGTTTGGTTTAGAGTTGGCAATGTGAAATTAAGTTAATTTTTGGTTGCCTGCTTTCTTTCTTCTATTTATTCTGAGATGAAGCTGTAGTTGTCTTTATTAGGTTCTTGTCTCTGTGCCTTTTCTATTCGTACACTCCATTAGTTTGCTTTGACATTGGCCGTGTATGCTTTAAAGTAGCACCTACTTGCATTCCCCCCCCTTCTTTCTGAGATAACTCTGGTTTCGCAGATTTAGTTATTTCTGTAAATAACAGTCTCTTAGATTTTGAAGGACTTGCTTCCTTAAAGAGTTTCACATCTTTTTTTTGCAGTAAATTTCTTTTTATAAACCATTTTCGTCTGTCTAGATGAAACATCTTCTTGCAAATTGTCAGTGTTCCTTATAGGTTTCCTTAATGTAATTGAGCTTTTATCCAATAATTCAGCACAAGTTTCTTTAATTACTAACTTAATTGTATCAGCAATCATGTATTTGAAGTCATCCCACAAAAACTGAGTCCACTTTTCCTCTTTATAGTTGATTATTTTCACTGGCTTTAGCTCCTTTTCCAATTGAGAATCCATTTTATAGACAGAATCTATAGTCTCCATACCTGCAAAGGTGAGAGTATTTTCTCTGCTGAACTTCTAGGAGCCAAACCACCATTATTAGAAAATTACTATACAAAATATTTAGGTTTCTATACAAGACCCTTTAACAACCAAGAATCTTTCAACAAAGTCAGGTGGTTATTGTTATCCAAAGTCTTCTGGGAATGTAGCAGGACGTTGTATTTCCATATAAGGAAGCTCCATTTTAAATGCCTCTATTTTTCTTTCTCTTTTTAGTAAAAATCAAAAGCTTATTCAATTTATAATTCCAGTGGTAGAATGTACAGATAGTAGTATTTATGTCCCTTTTTTCTCTTGCTTATAACTCTATAAAGAATTTTACATCCACATCTGTTACTTGCTGTTTGCATCGAGGAGGGGGGGAATATCACTCTGCCTCCTTTCCTTGTCTTTATAGATAGCTTGTAGCTCATAAGGGGGGTTTAAACAAAAAGTCTCAAGATTCTTTAATATTGCTTACTATTGCTTAAAGATTCATTAGTTTACAGTCTCAGTAGAGAAACTCTTCTATTATGCATCCCACTCATCTCACCCTCTTTGTCTGGTAGCAACAGCTATTGCTTTGGGAGGTGCCTCTAATCAGCTTGGAGCTTCAGGAACACTGGTTTCCCCCGCTGCTGCCGCTGGTCTAGGAGTACCAAGTGAACTCCCATGCACCCCTCTCTCCACCAGAGAATTGGGGAGGGTCTCAAAGGACCTGAGACCCTTATCCAAAGCAAGAAAAGTCAGAGCAGCAAGAAAACGATTCTCTGCCGCTTCCGCCATGCTGCACTGCAACTGGAAACTCCTACTTGAGATCTGCACTTTAAAATCTTATAAATGCTGTGTAAAAAGGTAAAGGACTGTGAAGGCGTTTGGGTACTGGACAGAGTATCCCCGGCTTCTGGAAACCAAAAGAGCCAAATGTGCTCAAGAAAATATATTGGAGTGTTTGTGAAACACTGAAAACAAAAACCTCTCATCTTAATGATTCTAAGGCTGAGGTCAGACTGGCAGTTTGAAGTGCGAGGGAGTCGTGGCAGAAAGACCCGGAACAGGTTTGTTCTGGGTTTTCCTGGTCACACTGCACTGACTGATGCAGGAGCATGCCAGGGAGGAGGCACAAGGGGAGCGTTTGCACTGTTGGCCCACCCCTGGTGGAGGCACGGCTGTAAGCAGCTTTTTGTAATGTAATCTAACGATATGCACTTATGCACTCATGTGCATAAGTACATCTCTTACCAGATCAGCTTGTTCGGTTCACACTTCTCAGAAGTGGGATGAACATGCTCTCCAGGGTTTGCTACCACTTTCACCTGGTATTTTTTAAACTCAGAAGGGAAGCGTTACAAGCCGGGTTGAGTACAGCTGGGGAATGCCTGACAGATGTGCCTGTGTGAACTGGCCCTTTAATCCATTTGTGAAACATTTCTGAAACATGCCTATATTGGGCCAAACTGCCAGTCTGAACTCGGCTTAAGTCATTATGAAAAGCTTAAGAAATTCTCATTTGCTTTAAACATCTGAACTGTAGTCTGTGTCTATATTGATTTACCTCTGCTGAGCCAGCAGCAAAATTTTATATTGTGACAGGGTGGGACAGCCATTGTTCTTCAGAAAGGAAGAAAATAGACACAAAGGGCTGTTCAGACAGAAAGGGAGAGAAAAAATGGAGGGAAAATTTTGCCTCTGAATTTTTTACCCTGGATTTCACCTGACCTTTCCCCTCTATGTTGAATAAAATATTTTGTTATTTTTGAACTTTTAAAAAGCCTTGAGTGCCATTTCAGTGGTGTAAGTTAAGGGGGATCTCAACCCTTCCCTCAGTTCCTTGGGCTGAAGATGCGGGGGGAGATGTTGCAGCTGATCAGCTGAGCTTTAACCAAGACCCATACCCTTTTACCAACAGACAGTTCAAAGGAGCAGAAGAAAGAGAGCCATACCAAGCAAGGAAGCAGCAGAGAAAGTGCCATACTAAGAGATGGCACATAGACATGCAGGCATGAGACTGCTGATTGGCCAGCAGATTTCAGCACGTGTAAGTCAAAAATATTTACTGTCATAGCCATAGGCCATGACAACCCAGCAAATAACCCCCTACACACAATTCACTTCTAGACAGAGAATTAAAACATTCCAGCATAGCAAAATAAACAGAATTTAAAAAATATATAGTAAAACTGGTACAATAAAAGAACTGAATGCTAAAATGTGAAATAATTATAGTTTGGCTAAAATTCTTGTAGGAGCAGCTGAAATTAATTTCTTCCTTATATTTGATGACAGGAAAATAAAAGTAGCTACCTTAAGAATTTGGGATAGCACCAGCCAACAAAAAATTAATACATTCTTCCTCTGAACTGGGAAAATTTGTAAGGAACTGACCTAGTCACAGTTGGATTGTGTGTGTCAACCAGGTAAGTTTGTCTGCTGAATAGGTTCACTGAGGAATTAATGGCATTCCTACTCCTATCCTTCTAAAGCACCAGAGGCCAATGATACCAAGCACCACTTGACATTTTATAGTCCGGAAGGTCACCAAACTTTCTTATACATGCAGAACAGATTTGTGGCTTTCTTACAGTCAGAAAACAAGTCTAAATGAATATATATTCACTGAAGAACAGGCACCAAAATAAGATGCCATAAACACATTATACAAATGTCTGTGCTGTAAAACCAATTGAATGAAATCATTAAGGTGCAAGAAGTATACAGTGTAACCATACCTAACTTTAGAAAACTAGAAAAGACCACAAACAAGACATGGAATGCACTGAAAACTATGACTTCTGTATCACATGATGTTATCTTTTTTGCAGAGTCAATGAGCTTTTTTGTGGTTTGAACAAAAATGTATTTTTAGTAATATGTAGTTCCCTCTCCTTTTTAAAAACCTGTATATTTTTGCAGTTTCTCCTCATGAATGAATCAATGCTTCCATAGCAAAAGAACAAAGAAAAGCTTAAAAAATACCCTCAAAATACCTTCCAGTTGGCAAGGAGATTGAAAAACAAACAAAATGACCGGGAAAGAAAAGTTACTAACTCATTATGTCAGCCATCCATTTTCTCCAGAGCCTCCCACAGATTTTAATAGATGATTGTCAGTTTCAGAAAGCTGAAACCCACAGCCTAAACATCCAAATTGACTATTTTACCTATCTTTGCAAAATTCAGCTTAGTACAAGCTTCAGAGCATTTTTGTCCAGACTGTAAGCACAATATTCAGACTCCAGTCCACTTAATGTTAAATTCTTTTGAGAAAAAACTACACCTATTTTAGTAAGTGGAACAAAGCTGTGCATGCATTGTACATATAAATGTCTGCACACCCATCTGCTTCCTCACTGAAATGAATGTGAAAATACTTGATGGACAAGAAAGAGCTCACTATGTGCAGTGGAACACCCACAGTGGTTGGAACAGGACAACTACCTTTGTATTTTGGGTGCATTCCTAACGATCTGCAATTTGATCTCCATCTGGGTGCAAAAATAGTTTGTTGCTATGTTCATATATGCTGCTTATTCCTTTTACCTCCCTCCTCTTTGTCTGGGAACATTTCACAGCTTGATTGAGGTCCAATTCATTGCGATGTACAGACACAGGCACTGGCAAATTGGAATGCATTTGCTTGACACAAATGGGATTTGGAACTGGGGTTAAATTGAAGTTTTGAACCTTGGTTTATGTGTAGTCAGCTAACAGGAGGAGGAGAAGAAGGAGAAAGAGAAAGAAGGGTTTTATATTCTACTTTTCTCTACCTTAAGGAGTCTCAAAGTGGGCCTTCCATTCCTCTCCCCACAACAGGCACCTTGTGAAGTAGGTGGGCTGAGAGAGTTGTGAGAGAACTGACTCGCCCAAGGTCACCCAGCAGGCTTCATGAAGAGGAGTGGGGAATCAAAGCCAGTTGTCCAGATTGGAGTCTGCAGCTCTTAACCACTACACCATGCTGGGTCTCTTTCCAGTTCAGCAAGGCACCTGCATTTGGATATGATGGCGAACAGGAGCTTGATCAAGGAGGGAAGTTTTTAATCAAGCTCTGCATGCTCGAGGAGGAGGAGGGCAAGGGGCTTTGCGAGGATAACGACAAAGTGCGTTTTTCTCAGTTGGAATTAATTGTAGTTCATCTGGATAGATATCCTGAATGTCTGTGATGCAATTTCATACTGATTTGCATTTCTAGTCCAGAATAAGTTGAGTTGACTGCTAAATCATAGGTTCAAGCAATTATGCTACTGCAGTTCATGTACGAGGCCTTCCCAAGACAGATTTGGTACATGTTCTTTTGTTGAACACATGAACTTGGTTCATACTGAACTGGACTACCAAGGTCCGTGTTGGCTACTCTGACTGGCAGCAGTTCTCTGGTGTCTCAGTCAGAGGTCTTTCACATTACCTACTACTAAATAATTTTAACTGGAGAAGCTGGGAGTTGAACTTGAGTCCTTCTGCATGAAAAACAGATCCCCTGTCACTGAGCCACAACCTCTCCCTTACTCTTCAGAAGCATCAGGAGGTAAAAGGAGGACAAAAATCTGGTGCTCTTAGGAGTGCAATTTCAGTATTCAATTAGGGTCAGTGGCAGGCTTACATTTTTGGGACCCTGAAGCTTGAACTTTTATGGGGGGCCCTTCTCAACCAACAACAATAGGGCAACATCCAACAAGGCCCAAAGGGACTTGCTGCCCTTGCAAGGATCTTGATGCCCAAATGGTGGAGAATGGGGTGGTGGGATGGAGCCCTTGAAAATGGGCCATATAGTAAGATCCTTCCCACCCTAAGAAAATTTTGAAATTTGACCAGTTATAGGGACATTTTGAGGCCATATGAAATGGGCATATTCTAACGTCAATATTAAGTACTTCAACCCATTGTCTTATGATTCTGTCACTAAAATAGCCTTATTTTAATACCAAACACCTAAAAAAACTTCATCAATGTTGTTGAAAAATTCACTCATTTAAAAAAAAATTGCTTCAGGGACCCTCCACGATTAGGGCCCCTGAAACTTAAGCTTCAATAGTTTCATAGTAGATTCATCCCTGGTTAGGGTCAATGTTCTTTCAAGATTAAAAAGCCCATTCTTGGATATTTGTAAAATTGAACCGCCTCTCCAGTGCTGAAACCTAAAACAACACTCTTTTTTCAGGGCAATCACTACTTCTTTGTTAGATACGTTCGTACTCCTAAATATTTCTGGGCCAAAGATGGTGGGTGAATTGATAGGAGATTGTGCAGTGAGTAGGGAAAAAAAACTTGATATAGTCATGTGTTTCTACACCATGAATTCTGATGCTCAGACTTTTGCAGATTAAGAGATTACATTACAGGTAATTTGGCCAGAAATCTTTAATGGTATCAGCAGGTCTCCCATTTACTGAATCAAAGTGTTGAGTGTTCTTTCTTTCACCAAATAATTGCTACAATGACCACAGTATGTGGTTCTATGCACAGCCCAATTAATTCCTGACCACTAACAATTTTAGCAGAATGGCTCCTGTCATTATTATGTATGCCAATGACTTTTTCAGCAGTGCTTCACAATAACTGCTTGAGAGATGAGATATGACATTCAGAACAATGAATGGTGCTAAACAAATCAGAGATGGTTTCAATTATGGCTTATATTCTTTTATTTGAAATGTTTACTGACTCAAGAGTCTTCTGTTGTTTGGGGAAAATGTTTTACTGCAAACAATAAAATTGTCAAAATCTGTTGGAATTAATGAATATTTAATCACTGCTGAAGTTTGGCTGGATTGAATGAGAAAAGCTGAAGAATAAAAGTATATACAAAACAGAAGTATATGTGTTTTTCACATGAACATCCATGAAGCTGCCTTATACTGAATCAGACCATGGTCAGTTAGGATCATTATTGTCAAATTAGGCAGGCAGCAATTCTCCAGGGTCTCATGCTGAGGTCTTTCACATCACCTACTGGAGATGCTGGGAATCAAACCTGGGATCTTCTGCATGCAAAGCAGTGGCTCTTCCACTGGGCCACAACCTCTCTCCATGAGTAGGGGTGTGTGTGTATGTGTGTGTGTGTATAATTTTCCCTACTATATAGGACATTTAGGAAGGGGAGGACAAGGGGAATGGGATAAGACATATGGGAAAGGGTTTTCATCAGGCTTAGGTAATCGCTTATAAAACAGTTTTCATCTTAAACCTTTGCTTCCAGTCTTTTTTCATTAATATAATTTCTACTGATGCTTAATCAAATCCTTAAAGTCTTCTACTATGATTCCTGAAAAAGTACATATTCTTTACAGTTCAAGTTAAGTTTCTTCCAACTTTATAATACTTGTAATCCTTTATTCATGATTTTCACTTTTCATGGCTTCTTTTCACCCATTCATAAAATAATGTCCAGTTTTCTCTCATATTTTGTTTACTTTGGTCTTTCAATAAATCTGTCAATATATCCATTTCCGCTGTTTCACTGCCCCAGATATCGTGTGCCATCTATACCTTGTGACTCGTAGCCACTGATGAGCCTGTGCTCCATATGTTTATCTAGTCTCCTCTTGAAGCTGTTTTGCCAAATATTTACTGTCTTAGCAAAGAGGTGTGTGAAAACCAAAGGGTACACATTTACACTATTTATTTGTCAGTCTGTCTCTGTCTACTGGTGCATTTTTTTTTTTTAGATGTAGGGAAATAGTCTGAAATAACTATGTGAAAAACTTTTTTTAAAACTCCTCACCAACCCATGTCCCATGAAATGCTGTGGTAATGGGAACTGTGTGTCACATCACTCTGCTTCATCTTCCCCAGCTGGAAGTAAACATGAGGAGGGAGGAGGGGATGATGAATGCATCTGAAGTGAGACCTGGTGGAGCTTGCTCTTGGCTTCAATTTATAATGGAGACTGTGGTTGAGAGAAAGCGAGAATTGCAGGGGGGGGGGGGAGCCAGGAAAGGACTGGGTGGCAGAGTGCCTCTCTCTTTTCCTAGATCAGCCTCAGAGGCAGTGGGTTGCTGAGCCAGCAAGCACATCATGGAAACTCTGTACCCATTGGGCTGTCAGTGTTGCCAGGTATTACCCCAGCACTGAAGAATGGGTGTTGATGGTCTAATGCTGTTAGCTCCCATTCAAGAGCTGCAAGTGCCACAGTCCTTCTCTGTATGTTTTTGGCAGTGTAAAGGAAGCCTGGTTATGGAGGCCTCTTAACAAGACTAGTATCTGTCATGATCTGGTTGGAGGTAAGGATGGACCCTCTCTGACAGTGGTTTCTGGGGAGTTCAGCAATAGTCACAGGACCAGGTCTTATCTTGTGAGGCTAAATTAGCGTGAAAGCTGCTCAGACATGGCAGGCCCTGTAGTCATCACAGCCATTAGATTCCATGGACTTGACTCCCATATTAAGAACATAAGAGAAGCCATGTTGGATCATGCCAATGGCCCATCCAGTCCACCACTCAGTGTCATACACTTGACAAAATCCAAGGGCCATCAGGAGGTCCCCCAGTGGGGCCAGAACTCCAGAAGCCCTCCCACTGTTGCTTCCCCAAGCACCAAGAATACAGAGTATCACTGCCCCAGATATCGTGTGCCATCTATACCTTGTGGCTCATAGCCACTGATGAGCCTGTGCTCCATATGTTTATCTAGTCTCCTCTTGAAGCTGTCTGTGCATAGCTGCCATTGCTTCCTATGTCAGTGAATTCATGTGTTAATTACTCTTTGGGTGAAGAAGTACTTCTTTGTATCTGTTCTAAGCCTACTGCTCATTAATTTCATTGAGTGTCCATGAATTCTTGTATTGTGAGAAAGAGAGGAAAGTACTTCTTTCTGTACCTTCTCTATCCCATGCATAATTTTGTAAACCTCTATCATGTTACTCATTAGTCATCATTTCTCATAGCTAAAGTGCTCTAACTTCTTTAGCCTTTCTTCATAGGGAAGGTGTTCCATCTCCTTAATCATTTCAGGCTACAGTCATATGTGCCAGTTGGAGCCAAGGGGAAGCAAGGCTATCTCCTCTGGAGGAATTTGACATGCAGTTGCGAGATCACACATCCCTTTGTAGCTGCAGGCACAGCCCATCACTGTGCGATCAGATGCAACTGCAGGTGAGTTGGAGTTATTTTGGCCATTTATTTCCCATGCAGGTAAATGACAAATTGCACCTCTGCACTGAGGACCTCCTATGGAGTATGCGATGATGCACATACTGCGAAGGGGGGGGGGGCTGTGAAACAGCACCGAGCCGGGATAGCCTGATCAGACCATCCTGATGGCATGAGAGCGTGCTTGCGTGATCAGACAGGGGAAAGTCCATCCATGATCTGTTGAACCTGTTTACTACTGGACTTTCCCCTGTGTCTTTCAACTCCATTTCTGTAGTGGAGCAGCACAAGTTGCCGACGACTGTGGGATGCTTCCCAGATGTTGCTATCTGATTGCGCCTTTCAGATCCATCTGGCATTTGCACCTATGTTGGATCTAAAGATGCATGTGATCGCAGTCTTAGTTGCCCTTTTGTGCACCTTTTCTAATGCTATAATATCTTTTATGAGGTGTAGTGACAAGAACTGTACACATGAGGCTGCATCATAGATTTATACAGGGGTGTTATGATACTGGCTGATTTGTTTTCAGTCCCCTTCCTAATAATCCCCAGCACAGCATTTGCCTTTTTTATTGCAGTCACACACTGAGTCAACATCTTCAGTGAGTTATCTACCACGACTCCAAGACCTCTTTCCTGGTCAGTTACCACCAGTTTGGACCCCATCAACTTTTATTTATAGTTAGGATTTTTGGCTCCAGTGTGCATTACTTTGCACTTTTCCACACTGAACCTTGCTCGCCATGTTGATGCTCACTCACCCAGATCCCTCTTGAGCACTTCACAGTCCTCCTTGGTTTTCACCACCCTAATCAACTTACTGTTATTTGCAAACTTAGCCACTTCACTGCTTACTCCCAACTCCAAATCATTAATGAACAAGTTAAAAAGCATCACACTTAGTACCGAGCCCCGAGGTACTCTACTGCTAATGACCTTCCGCTGTGAAAACTGCCCATTTATACTCACTCTCTGTTTGCTGTTAAATAACCAGTTCTTAATCCACAAGAGGACTTGTCCTCTTATCCCATAAGTGCTGAGTTTACTCAGGAACCTTTGATGAGTAATTTTATCAAAAGCTTTCTGGAAGTCTAGGTAAACAAAATTTACTGGGTCACCATTGTCCACATGTTTATTCACTGCCTCAAGGAAGGTCGGTGAGACAAGATGTTCTCTTACAGAATCCATGCTGATTCTTCCTCAATAGCAATTGGTCATCAATGTGCCTACCAATTCTGTCTTTAATAACAGATTCCACCAACTTAGCCAATATTGATGTTAGACTGACTGGGCTGTAATTTCCAGGATCGTATCTGGAACCTTTTTTAAAGATGGGGGTTACATTAGCTTCCTTCCAGTCCTCATGAATGGAGGCAGATTTTAGTGATAGATTGCATTTTTTTTTAGGAGTTTCACAAGTTCATAGAGTTCTTTCAGAACTCTTGGATGTATGCCATCTGGGCCTGGTGATTTGTCAGTTTTTAATTTGTCCATCAGTTGTTGGACCTACTCTCTAGCCACCTCAATCTGACTCAGGTCTTTTAACACCCCTCCTGAAATCAGTGGTTCTGGAGTGGGCCAGCACCTCTCATCTTCCACAGTGACGACATAGGCAAAACATTGCATTCAGCTTCTCTGCCATTTCTGTATCATCCTTTAGTAATCCTTTCACCCCTTGGTCGCCCAAGGGCCCCACTGCCTCCCTGGCTAGTTTTCTACTTCTAATGTATTTAAAGAGATTTTTGTTACTGGTCTTTATATTTTTTCTCTGGCAAAAGGTCCTATGAGAATGGCAAAAAGGTCCTATGAGAATGTGTTTCTCATAGGACCTTTTTGCCAGTCTGATGAGTGACTTGCATTTATTTGCCAAAGCCTGTGCTTCCTTTTATTTACCTCACTTGGACTACCCTTCTACCACTTAAAGGAGTCCTTCTTACCTTTTACTGCTTCCATCACTTTGTTAACCATGTAGGCCTTTTTTATACCTATTCATATCTTTCCTAATCTGTGGTATACATTTTATCTGAGCTTCCAATATTGTAGTTTTAAATAGGCTCCAAGCTTGCCAAAGGGATTTGACCCTCCTTATCTATTCTTTCAGTTTCTCCTTCAGAAGCCCCCTCATTTGAGAGACGTTACTCCTTCTAAAGTTAAATGTGGTTGTGTTGGTCTTTTTGGGCAACTCCCTATTTATATAAATGCTAAACTTAATAGCATTATGGTCACCGTTTCCAGCTAGTGGTATCATGTTTACATCTCTCACCAGGTCCTGACCAAGTCCAGGAATGCCTCCCCCCTGGTAGGTTCAGTGACCATCTGCTCCATGGCACAGTTATTGAGAGTATCTAGAGACCCAATCTCTTTCTCCTGACTTGAACACATACTAACCCAATCAGTGTTGTGGATCAGTTACTCAATTTACATAAAACAAATTGGTGTCAATTTCTATTTGCCAGGTGTCAGAAGGTATGTATATTTTTGTACCTGGAATTATATAAACAATAATCTATAACATACAACAGCAGGTGGGGTGGATCCTACTCCATCCTACCACTCAGCTGAACAAAGTCTGGAGCCTTCAACCAGCCTCAGGAGACTTACTCCAACTTAAGTAGCTCTTTCTCCAATAGAAGAGCTGCTTAAGTTGGTGGAATGCTCCTTAGGCTGGAGGATTCTCCTTGGTTTCACTCCAGCATCTATGACAAAGACATGAAGGATACATTCATATTTATGGTAACATTCATATCAAAATGATGAAATGCATGTTAGGAAAAGGCATGTGGTGATGCTGAAAATGTTCTTTGAGAGTATGCGCTTTGGCTTTCTTACAACCAAAAGAACCGCAAAAAGGGCCAATGTTTGTACACTGAAATCAACAAAGGGAAGGAACAGATGGTGAATCAGTGGAGGCACCAGTCTTTGTAGACTGACAGCATGTGTTTTAGCAGAAGGTTGAGCATGGAAGAGCAGGGCAGGCCTTCACACAGCTCTTGAGATTACTCAGTTCTAGAGATCTGACAAAAAGCATTCCCTTGGAGATATTCATGGTCCCAAATGCAAAATATATCATTCTGATATGGCAACAAAATAAGTATTGCTTTTGCCAATACTGGCTGCTGTGGGAGAAGGTACCAAAAATAATCGTGGCTTTTTAATTTCAGCTCATTTTCAAATCTCCTTTGCATTTTATATCAGGAAGTTTAGTTTTACTTTGTACAAACAGTTACAGATTCAGTATCATGGCTGGAATGAGATCTGTCCTAGTTTTGTTGGGAGTTGGATTAACCCCGCATCAATTTAAAGACTGAGAATTAACTAGCTTTTGGTTTGGCCTGCTAGACTGCTGATTTTAAATAACTGCTGAGTAGGGACCATGTCATGGTTCATCACAAATAGGTTCTTTATTTCAAATAAGTTCAAGGCAATTCACTTTTCTTGTCTTGGCTGTCCAGAACCATTAGCTGTTTTAAAACCATCCTTTTAGTCAATTATTCCAAAAGTATAATAACTAACTCCCTACTATTGGAGAGAGAGGGGAAAATCTCATTTTTGCCATGAAAGAAGTTTGGAGGCATAAAACAGGTAACTTTCTAGATCTGACTGCCTGATTTAGTTCACTTCTTGATTGCAAGCATAATTAAGACTTCCTATAAATGTCTATTTTTCACTGCAGAATGTCACACAATCTGAGAAGCCTACTGATTCTTTAACTCTTCTGATTATGAGGAGACTTTTCCACAAAAAGAATGGAGAAATGTGGGTCAAAACAAATATGAAAGTGCAGCTTTAAACCTTGCAGTATTTCACAGAGTAAACTAGGGACATTTTTGATGTCTCTTCCTTTGTACCAGGATTGTGGCCCAGGCCCCTCCCTTACACATGCACTTACTGATCGCTAGATCCAGTCCATCTGGCATACCTGAAGCTAGATCTCTTATATGCTGTACCTTCTTTGTATGTAAAATGAGACTGTTGACTGAGTGCTATGATAGTGTCTGTCATTATGGGTAAACCTAAAGTGGCACTGAAAGGACATTTCCAACAGCTGTAGATGTTTCCTCCGTGGGAGCTAATTGTCAGGAAATGGTCTCTAGATAGTTCTGGCTTATGTGTGTGCGTGCACATAAGTATATATATATATATATGAAGAAACTGTGGCTTTTGGGTTTTGAGGAAAAACAGAGGGAAAGTCAGAGAGACAGAACTATGTGTTGGTTGAATGTGAATAACTTTCTGTCCAAGAATCTGATGGGTTTGTTGCCCAATGAGTGCTTCCACCTGTGCCATACTTATATATTTTAAATTAAGCAAATACTACAAAGACACTAGAAAACTGCTATGAGAAAGTGTTTTCTCATGGCAGTGTTGCCCTAGAACTTCTCTCCCCGTAGAAACAATGCTACTTTAATGTGTCCAAATGTGCATCTTGCTCTTTTCATCCCATGAATTCCTTATACCATGAAAGTGCAGCTGCCCTCATTTGATGAGACTCATTAAATTTTGCTGTGATTCCATAGCAGTTGATATTATATAATCCACACTATGTTTGCCATTGGCTTGGATCCAGTGACCAGAAATGTAAATGGACTCAGTGCAGTTCCACTTGCATGAGGTAGAATCATAAAATCATAGAGTTGAAGGGACCTCCAGGGTCATCTAGTCCAACCCCCTACACAATACAAGAAATTCACAAATACCTCCCCCTCCATACCCACAGTGACTGCTGTTCCATGCCCAGAAGATGGCAAAAAAACCCTTCCAGGATCCCTGGCCAAACTGGCCTGGAGAAAAATTGTTTCCTGACTCCAAAGTGGCAATCAGCATTTCCCTGAGCATATAAGAAAGGGCTGCAAGAACTAAACACTGAGGCAACCCTTCCTGCCCTCCCTCTCATGATCTACCCAAGTTCACAGAATCAGCATTGCTGTCAGATGGCCATCTAGCCTCTGTTTGAAGACCTCCAAAGAAGGCGAGTCCACCACCTCCCGAGGAAGCCTGTTCCACTGAGGAACTGCTTTAACTGTCAGGAAGTTCTTCCTAATGTTTAGCTGAAAACTCTTCTGTTTTAATTTCAACCTGCTGGTTCTGGTTCAACCTTCTGGAACATCAGAAAACAATTCCTTACCATCCTCTATATGACAACCTTTCAAATACTTGAAGATAGTTATCATATCACCTCTCAGTTGTCTCCTCTCCAGGCTAAACATACCCAGCTCCTTCAACCTTTCCTCATATGACTTGGTCTCCAGACCCCTCACCATCTTCGTTGCCCTCCTCTGGACACGTTCCAGCTTGTCTATATCCTTCTTAAATTGTGCTGCCCAAAACTGAACACAGGACTCTAGGTGAGGTCTAACCAGAGCAGAGTAAAGTGGTACCATTACTTTGTGTGATCTGGCATTTGCCTTTTTAACAACTGCATCACACTGCTGACTCATGTTCACTACATGGTCTACTAAGACCCCTAGATCCTTTTCTCACATACTACTGCCAAGACAAGTCTCCCCCAACCTATAATTATGCATTAGATTTTTCCTACCTAAATGCAAAACTTTATAGAATCATAGACTCATAGAATCATAGAGTTGGAAGGGACCTCCAGGGTCATCTAGTCCAACCCCTTGCACAAGGCAGGAAATTCCCCCTCCAAACCTGCAGTGACTGCTGTTCCACGCCCAGAAGATGACAAAAAACCTCCAGGTTTACATTTATCCCCATTGAAATTCATTTTATTTGTTTTAGCCCAGTTTTCCAGCCTGTCAAGATCACCCTGTATCCTGACTGTCTTCTACCATATTTGCTACCCCTCTCAGTTTGTCAACAAGAATATTATGTGGAACCTTATCAAAAGCTTTACTGAAATCACGATAAACTATGTCTACAGCATTCTCCTGATCCAGCAAGGTAGTAACTTCCTAAAAAAAAAAGAGATAAGGTTAGTTTGACATGACTTGTTCTTACAAAACCCATACTGGCTCTTAATAATCACAGCTGTCGTTTCTAAATGCTCAAGGGCTGTCTGTTTGATTATTTGTTCTATAATGTATAGACATCAAGCTAATGGGTCAGTAGTTACTCGAATCCTCCATTTCCCCCTTCTTGAAGATGGGTAAAACATTTGCCCACCTCCAATCTTCTGGCACTTCACCTGTTCTCCAAGAATTCTCAAAAATAATGGACAGAGGTTCAGGAATTACATCCATGAATTCTTTTAGTACCCTTGGATGCAGTTCATCTGGCCCCGAGGACTTAGTTTCATTTAGAGAAACTAGATGTTTATGCACCTTATGTCGATCCTAGGCTGCAACTCCTTTCTCTCATCATGTGTTCTGTTTTTGCCATATTGAGCAGCTTTTCCCTTGCAAGAGAAGACTGAGGAAAAATAGGAATTAAGCAGTTCTGCCCTCTATTCAACACCTGTTATAATTTCACTTTCCTGTCCCTGCAATGAGCCTACCATGTCCTTGCTCTTTTTCTTACTTTGAACATAAGAAAAGATCCTTTTTTGTTGTTGTTTTTAGCATCTCTTGCTAGCCTAAGCTCATACTGAGCTTTAGCTTTCCTAACTCTCTCTCTCTACAATCACTGGTTATTTGTTTATATTCTTCCTTGGTTATGAGGCTCTCCTTCCACCTTCTGAATGAGTCTTTTTATTTCTCAAGTCTTTAGAAAGCTGTTTATGGAGCCATCTTGGTTTCTTTAGGCTCTTCCCATTTTTCCTTCTCATAGGATTGTGCTTTCAATATTTCACTTTTAAGAAACTCCCATCCCTCTTGAACTCCCTTCTCCTTAAATATTTCTGACTAGGGGATTCAACCCAGCATAACTTTAAGTTTGTCAAAATTTGCTTTCCTGAAGTCCAACCTATTTGTCTGACTACGTACAGCTTTTACTTTCCCCAGGACTATAAATTCCAAAAGTACATGGTCACTACTACTCAGGGTGCCCACTAGTTTCACCTCATCAACCAGTTCTTCCCTGTTGGGAAGAATCACGTCCAAGATAGCAGATTCCCTTGTTTCCCACTCCACTTTCTGGAAAATGAAGTGGTCAGTAAGACAAGTCAGGAATTTATTGGACCTTTCATTGTTAGCAGAGTTGGTCTTCAAACAGAAATCCAGGTAATTGAAATCTCCCATGACCATGTCCTATCTCTTTGAGAATTTTGTAATCTGTTCTAAGAGTATCTCATCAAAATCCTCTGCCTGGCTTGGTGGTCTACAGCAGACCCCCACCATAATATCACTATTATTTCTTACTCCTTTTATTTTTACCTAGAGACTCTCAATGGGACTTTCATGCCCAGAACTTTTGTAACACCTAGGAGATTTCCTCCTTATGTCTTCTAGTGACTTCTAGAGCTCTATTTCTTGCACGAGCAGAAAAATAGCTTTCTATATAGTGTATTTAACAGTGCAAGGCATTGTTTAGAAAGTGTTTAACAGTGCAGTGTTTTAGAAGGTGTAACTCTGCTTAGGATTGCACTGTTAGAAAGTATTCAGTTTTACTTTATTTGGAAGGTCCTCAAATAATGACCTTTTCAGTTTTTCACTTTTCCTTTGGACAATTTTCTTGTAAAATAAATATGAGTCATAACGCATATGGTGCTGCCAAAAGTGCATGTTGCGATGATGATGTATTCCATATCACATTTTAAAAGTGTAAAAAGCATCTTTATCCTGATACAAAATACTTCTGGTAGCTCATCCTATATATATGTGTATATATATATATATATATATATATATATATATATATATATATATATATATATATATATATACTGACGTGAATATATGAAGGCCTTCATGCTCTCTAATCTCCCACAACGTTCCCTGGCCATATATAGTAGCAACACAGTGTAACTGAATTTAAGTCCAGCGGCACCTTTAAGATCAACAAAGTTTTATTCACAGTATAAGCTTTTGTGTGCTTGCAATCTTATTGGTTTCTAATGCCCTCTGTAAACACACCCACCAATGGAACATGCCTGTCCCATTCTATAGTTTCAAGGATGCAAAGTTCCACATGGCAGCTGCTTAGCAATTGCTCCTACAGAAACAAGAGAGAGGCACTACTTGCCCACTCATCCCTTTCCCCTGGAGCACTACCTAAAACATGGCTGGTCAGCAGTGACAAATCTGAATGGTTGGATATGTGCCACTAGTGGGGTTCCAGTAAGGACCTACGGTGCCACATTCTGGACCAGTTACAGTTTCTGGGTCAGTCTCAAGGGTAGCCCTGCATAGAGTTAGTCACAGTAGTCTATTCTGGAGGTGATGGTTGCATTTTATTGGCTAGACTCCCTATTCTGCAAGACTGAAGCAAAGCATTACTTAGTGTGTTGCAGCAAAAGAAAACAACCAGTTCGGGCTTATTTATTTATTTGATTTATTTATAAATTAAACTTCTAGACCACCCTCCCCAGTACAACCAAGGCTCAAGGTGGTGTACAACAATAAAAATACTTTCATAAATTAATAAACTATTTTAAAGAATAGGAAAATACAACAGTTAAAAACCTCTAGATGGCACTAAAAACTACAAAGTGTGCCATTACCTCAGGGGGGGTGGGAGGCAAGAAGCAGAAGTGCCAGACAAGATGGAAACTGTCACTGTCCTCAACCAAAAGCCTGGCAGAACATCTCTGCCTTACGGGCCCTGTGGGACTGCATTAGGTCCCACAGGGCATGGATGTCATTTGGCAGAGAGTTCCACCAGGTGGGAGTCAGGGCCAGAAAGGCTGGATGTCTTTCAGGCTGGGGATCACCAGTAAGTTCTTCTCTGCAGACTGCAATGTTTTTCAGGGAGTGTACCAGGACAGGTGGTCCCAAAGTTACATGGGTCCCAGACCATTTAGGTCTTTAAAGGTTGATACTAGAACCCTGAACCTGATCCGGTACTCCACCAGGAGCCAGGGCAGCTGGCACAGCACTGGTTGAATATGTGCTGCTTGTGGGGTTCCAGTAAGGACCTGCGCCACCACATTCTGGACCAGTTGCAGTCTCTGGGTCAGTCTCAAGGGTAGCCCTGTGTAGAGGGAGTTACAGTAGTGTAGTCTGGAGGTGACCATTGCATGGATTACTGTGGCTAGGTTGAGCTGAAACAGGAAGGGGGGCAATTGCCTGACTTGGTGTAGCTGGAAAAATGCCAGTCTAGTAACATTTGTGATCTGAGCCTCCATTGATAGGGAGGCATCCAGAACCACACCCAGGCTCTTGACAGTCAGTGTTGGTGTTAGGGGCACACTGTCAAGAGCCAGAAGTTGGCACCCCAATCCTGAATGTCCCCCACCCAGGCACAGGACCTCTGTCTTAGCAGGATTCACTCTCAGCCGTGTGTTTGATCAGGGATCTGGAATGTTGGGAAGATTATTTTCAATGGGGAACAAATGTGAGGGTTTGAGGCAACTGCTTTTAAAGACAGTGGGACCAAATTTGCACAGAACATAGTCTTGCTTTAATCTAGAGACTCCCTACATTTCAAGCAGAATGGACAAAGGGGATGATTACACAGACCCCTGATGCTTTTTGGCACAGGTGCACTACTCTCCACAGATTCTTTTTTAATTTTTTTTATTTCTTTTCTACTACACACTACAAAGGAAGGGGACATACGGACACTAACACTAATAAAACAAGAGATATAGCAAGGATCATAATATATATGGGTTACTTATTGGTCATTCCTACTATTATCAAATTGCAAACATATAATAGAATAATACTGTTTTTCTTATTTCACTAAGAGTAATTCAAACCCATTTAGCCTTATTGGGTACATCATAGAATTACAAGATACTCATAGACTTTCAGGATTTTGGTAAAGTCATTATTTCCTGTGTTTAGCTTTATCACATTTCAGTTGGACTTTAAGTGTTTTTGGAGTTGCTGCTCTTTTTTCAGTCAGACTCTTCTGCAGAGCTGTCAAAGGTAGTTTCACTGGCTTCTGAGTCATGATCGCTTTTATCTTCTGTTTGTACAGTGGTCTCTGCCTTCCCTTGGACTTTAGGTTGCTGATCCAGGAACAGTTTTGCTTTTTGGACAGAATCAATCTTCTCTTTCTTTCCATTATATTTGAAGATAAGTCCTTCTGGAAATATCCATCTGAAGGGAGTGAAGTTCTTATGCAAAATGGCAGTTAGATTTTTGTATTGTTATCTCCTTTTGCGAATTTCAAATGGAATGTCTTTTAAGATCTTTGCTCCTTTGCCTTTGATTTTCAGTGATTTCCCTTTTGTCACTTTTAAAATTGCATCTCTGGTTGATCTTTTAGAGAATTTAACAAATACTTCATCAGGCAGTTTATTTTCCTTGATAAAATCCAGATAGGTTCGGTAAAACATATCCATATTGCTTTGTAGGGAATCTGATTTTAAATCTGCCATTGGTGCCAGTGCTTTGCTCAATAGTTCTTTTAAATTCTACCCTTGCTATTCTGGGATACCCTGGAATCGCAGGACGTATCATGATTTCTCCATTTGTAGCTGTAGCAGTTGCTCTTTATTGGAGATCTGTCCTTTCTCCACTTCCTCCAGTCACTGTTTGATAGCATTCGCCTTATCGTCAACTTGTTTCACTGCTTTATTCATTTCATCGGTCTTCTTGGCTGTGTCCATCATTTGTTTCTGGAGACAGTCTAATTTGCTGTTGACATTAGTCATCTGGTCCAGCAGAGGGTGCAGCGCTGTAGCTATCATGTTTGGGAAGTCAGTGACTGCTTCTGGTTTAAGAGCTGAGGTCACTGAACTGGCATTTCCTGGAGAAGGTCCTGTCTTTTTTGCCATTTTGTCTCCTCTAGTTGACATTGTTTACACAAGAATAAAGTTTGTTTGAAGAGCCTGTAAGTCTGTTAATTTATTTCCGCTTTAAGCTATTTTGCATCCTGTCCGGCTATGTTGAAGTTTTTCTATTTAGAACCATCTCTTGCCTCCAAATCATCACTTAGAAACCACTTTTCTTTTCAGTGGGGAGATCCCCTGCTCCTCCCCTCCCCAATTTGGGGCTTGTGATCGGCTCTCCACTTTAACATTTGACTAGCTCATCAGGGCTTTGCTTAAAACTCACAGTTCATTCTGACGATTTCCCCCCAAAGTAGAAAGAGCTCTGAATCACGGGATTGCTTGCTTGCCTCATCCAGTGTGTGCCCTTAAACTCCATAATGGTCTAGTGGCAGTGGGACCTATTGGGGTAAAGGGGAGCCTCAGTTCCTTGGCCGTCACCTCAGAAGAGGCATCCCTTGGCACCCCAGGCTGCGAAACCCCTGCAGGGATCCTAGGGAGGCTCAGAAACATCCGCACCCCTCCCATTTGCTGCGATTTTGGGTCACTCACATCAGAGCACGATGTGAGCACACCTGTCCAGTAAATTGCCAAAAATGGAAAACTCGCCATGGATTCTGAGGTGGGGGGAAGTAGAGCAGGAGAGCACCAGCTATCTGCATTTTTAAAAAATCCTACCTGCATCTGTTTTTAATGTAATCTTATAGTGACAGACAGACAATAAAAAGTGCCTATTGCTGAAAACTGCATTTGCTATCCTTCCTTGTTGTTGTCTGTTGTTTCCTTTCACAAAGTAAGAAAAGCTTCCTTTGTGGAGAGGCTTTTAAAATAGAGCATGTCTCTGTGTGTGATTGGATGTAATGATTCAATCATCTAATTGCTATGAGACACTGGTCTTCATGCTGGGCGTCCACTGGAGGGGTACCTTAATTACTACCGGTATTTAGGGAATTCCAGGAGGAAGAGAAGATGAAGAGGTAGCAAAGGACTGGGGCATGGGAGGGCTAAGCTACATGGTATGTTTTAAAAGAGTTGCCTCTAGGTTCTCTGCTTTGATCAGAGTCACATGTCAACTCCAAGAATGTCACTTTAAAAGCCATAGAAGATGATTTTACTGACAAGGGGTGACATGGTTGGAGGAGGGGGCTCTTGTTCCCCCCAGCCTTTTCCTTGATCCTAAAGGACTCCCAGTGAGAAGATATTTGCATAAATTTGGGCTGAGCACTCACAGTTGAATACAGTTGAATACAGACTCTCTACAGAAATTAGTTATCCCGGGCTTGTGTCACCTCCTGATTCCTTTGCAAGGATCTGACTGGAAGGGAGAAATGTCACTGCCCAGGAAATTGGGAAAGTCAAAGATAAACAAGATGCCCACTGCTGACAGTAAGCATCCAAACATGAACACAAGAGTTGTTGTTGTTTTTTTGGGGGGTCTTTTTCATAGTGCCTGAGAATTCTAGATTTATCTGACTCTTCTGGGGAATCATAGAAATGACCCAAAACAGCAATTTTCATGTATATTTTCATCTCAGGAATTTCAGAATGCAGTATACCTACTTCTAGGTATACTCATTTTCTGGCCATCATTAAGGAATCCTAGTTTAACTTTTAAGAAATCCCAGCATTCACAGTTGCACAACTTGAAATCTACTAATAAAAATATGGGGGAGGGGTTGGTTGGACATTTTCTATCTGTAGTGATACAGATGTACAAAGAAAAGAGCACAGAACAAACAGCTTCCCATTCCATCCTGTACACACCACTGGATTTCAATCAGGAAAATGTTTATTATAATGTGTGCTCCCGGCTGAAATCAGCAGGCTGTTTTCAGCCCACAATAAAATTACTTCTTTTCCTCCCAAAGTGTAAACTGACGACACATCAATTTTAGAAGTCGGACATGACTTGCTAAGCATTATTGCAAATTCCTTGACTTGTGGATTTCAAATGAGATTGGAATGAAAGAAGTAATGGATAAACACATGAACAAAAAAGAGTATTGTCAGATTGGTGCCACAGTTATGTATAACAAACACACACAAGTATAAAAACAGTGTAGCCCCAAGAAAACTTTCCTGGGAGCAAGCTAATGGGATAAACCTGCATCAGTAGATCTACTTTGGAAGCCCTGTTATCATCTTTGGCATTGTTTTAAACATTATATTTAAGGATGCAAACCTTCTGGTTAGATTTGCCTATTTCTTCACAGTGAAAAGTAATCCACATTCCTGTCACTTTTCTATAAATATTTGAATAAGTACCTGTGTAGATAACAGAAATTGACATCAGCAGTATTTTTGCATACTGTTGCAATCAGAGAGCATCCAAACATAATGATTTGTAAACAGTGTAAGCAAGCAAATGAACAGATTTTTTTAAATGCAGCATGCACTAAGATGATTGAATTCAGCAGAATGAAACAGAGTGAAACTATGCAACTGGATGACAAGAAAGATCATGTGTGTTCGTTTGTATCCAAAGATTTCCCTGTGTAGTATCAGGAGACACATATTTAGTTTCAGAGGGTGGCTGTGTTGGTTTGCAGTAGAACAGCTGGATCGAGTCCAGTAGCACCTCAGAGACCAAAAATATCACTAACATCTGTTGAAGGAAACTTTGACTCTGGAACGCTTATACCCCCCTGAACATCTTGTTGGTCTCTACGGTGCTATTGGACTTAAATTTAGAAGATACGTATATACGTACACACACACTGCTGTACAAAGACATCTTTCCATCCATGGTGATGACAGTCACCTATTCATGGTTAGAGGATGATGGGAAATGTGATAAAGATAATTTCCAGACTACGTAACAGGACATGAGCATTTTCAGATCTGAGAGTCTCAGTCGTCTGCTTGGTCCTCCTCATGGGGTTCTGATCCAAAAAGGAGAAATTTTGAATATATCTGCTGCTGTCCAGCCAAGGGAATTGCATGTGGAGCACCAGATCCCCAAGAGGGTTCACACATGGTAGTAACCTGCTTTGGCATGCAGTTCACTTGTAAGGGATCTGATGCACAGTCTGGGTGGGTTAGTGTGATTAGATTGCCATTTGCATCCTTTCAATGACTGCTTGTAAGTGAAGTGGGGGTTCTGTTTAGCTTTATGTATGGAACCTGAGAGTGGCAATTATTCTGTAAGGATTAATGAGGGGGGGGGGTCTGATGTGTTTATAGAGCAGGAAGATACAAGGAACAACTTGTACAGAATATATTTTGGAAATAGTGTTTTTCACAAGATGTAACAAAGCCAGGTAGATCACAGAATTGAAAGGTAACGGGAAGCACACAGTTCCCATGTTGTTTTGACTTTCTTACAAATTGAAGTTGGGTGGATTTGAGAGTTGTTAAAAGGGAAATGTCTCTTTATTCATGGGCATCTCTCATTTTGTGGTGATGTGAATGTGACAACTATTCATATCCTATTTCTGTGACTTCTTTTGTTAAACCAATGAGATGACAATCATGTGTATCATTTCATCCATAACATACACATCACAGGCTCATACAGCCTCAGTTTGTTTCCAGGCTGTGTGGGGAATGGAAGAGGGTTTAACCCTATCACCTCCACATTCATTCAAAACCAGGCCCCCTATTTTTAGCTTTTTAAAAGGGAAAATATGCATGTTATTAAAAGCCATATTTTTTCTCTCTTTTAGGATGCTAACAACAAAGCAAGGGTCCCATTTTCAAATAGTGAAGCCAAAAAGAGGTTTGCCTTGAAACTAAATAGAGGTTGAATCCTATGAGCCTTGAATGAACCTTGAATTATTCTGCCCTACAACCCTCCCTCCAAACCCCCTTGAGGCCCTGAAAACGCTGTTTCTGAGGGTGAGGAATCCTAAGGAACAGTGTGCACCACAGGAGGGCTGCAGACAGAACAGGAAATTGGTAGACACCCCCCCCCATAGAAGAGCTTATGATTTCTGCAAATTTCCCCTCAAGCTGCCCCCAGTGAATTCCACTGAATTCTCAAGATTCACTGAACCTCAGGAGCAGCATTAGGGAAGGGGGCAGGCAAAGAGCTGCAGAAGAAAGGGAGAAAGGGGAGTGATACACTCCTTAAACTCCCTCTGTCGGCCACTGGGCTGGGCCTGTGGCCGACAAGCATCTGGGCCATCGGGAGATGGTGTTCTGAGGCCTACCAGACTTACAGTCTCCCACAGCTGGTACCTGATGTTTACCGTTGGCTCATTCAGTTTCAGTTTCAGGGGAACAGTGCCGACCAGTCTGGATCTGTGAACACAGCACCGTTCATTGGGCAAGCACCTATGTGGCCTCGTCAGGTAGGGGCAGGGACCTTGGTCTGCAGAATAAGGTGTGAGTCACTTGGCTGGGTGAGTGAGGCATGAAATGGGACACCCTCCTAACCGCAGTGTGGTGCCATTTGCAGAATCATCAGCATCCCAGTGAACTAGTGGTACAACTTGGTGAGAATGACTTGAGGGCCCACCCTGGCATTGAGGGAGCACACCATGCCAAGGCAGACCTGCAGACATTGAGGGAGGAACTCCCAGGTATGACCATTTTCTTGTTTGGTTGGCTGCAGTGCCACTCCTACCATAGGACATGTGATCCTAACCGGGTTGAAGTGGCTAGGTGGAAGGTGACCAAGAGGCTGGGCAAGACTGTGGAGGCCATGGGGGAGGGGCACTGAATTCGCCATCCTGCCATTTCACTCCGACTTGATGCCCTGTTTCAGCCTGATGGAGTTAACTTGTCTCGCTGGGGGATGGAAATCTGGCAGCATGGTATTAGGGCTGGCCTACGGGCTTGGCTGCACCTGTAAGAGTGTTGGTGGGAGCCGGGCAACAGGATGCCTGGCTCTTTTGGTGGTATCAGCAAAGGGCTGGATCCATTCTCAGGAAAGCCGGCCTGTGTGCCCATTTTCCTGAGTATGGGGATCCCCTTAAGGGATACTGGCATGAGGGTCAAGAGGAATGCCCAGCCCAGGGGGCACTGCTGGGGATTATCCTCACACTCAGGTGACAGGGGAGACCACTCTAGGGTGGATGCCCTTGTGAGATCTGGTGACCTCGCATCCCAAGGTTTCCCACAACCCCAGCCAGCGGGCTGTGTGTGTTTTATTTCAACCTGGGGTTAGGAATGGAGTCATTGTGAGGGAATAAGGAACCCCCTGCCTTGGGGCTCTCTTTGTCTCCCCATTGGTGCTGGGGCTGCAAAAAGAACTGTAGTTCCTGACTTCTGATGTCTTGCGTTGATACTGCAGAAAATGTATATAATAAAGGAAACAGAACTGTTAGCAAACTTAGACATAATGTCAATTGCTGATAGCTTGATGGTAAAGCTGCCAAAGTCTTTATCCGTTTAAACAGAGAATCCATTCCCTACCCCAGCAGTTAAATGAATTCTGAGTCCCCAAAATGTCATGCAAAAATGAAATTAGTAATGATTTGTCTCTTCTTTGCAATTGCAACTTTGTGAAATTTATTTTTTGAAAGACAGAATATTTGCTGGAGTATGCAGTTTTGCAGTTCTGCTACTTGCTTTTTTCCTCCTGATTATTATATACAATCTGTGTTGCCACAACAGCACAGAATGTCTACGTTGCTTCTATTTCTCATTTCACTGAATAGGTTTTGACAATAAGGGGATGGATGCAATTTAACAAAAAGAATGGGGATGTGCTACAGAAAACTTTTGTCATAAAGAAGTACAATAAACACTAATTTTGTGCTCTTTGCATGTATATTTATCAAGTCCTTATGTGCTGGAAAAGGTTTAATATGAAGATGGCTCTTATGTGCAGATTCAGATAGGTTTTTCCATCTCTCATCTTCAAGCCACAAAATGGTCTTTGCAGTCCCTCTTTGGCAAGGAGTCATATGTACTCTCTCTTGGCAATTATCCTTTATAGACATTAATTTCTTCAGCTATATCTCTGTGACATCCTGCCATATCCGCTCATCTCATTTCACCCTGCACTAGGTTTTATGTTTTTCCTATCTCACAACTGTTGGGAGTGTCTTACACCCACTTGGAGTGAAATTATCTTTCTATGGGTTGGATCTTGTTTTGAACTGGAATCTCTTTGTAACATCACCTCTTTCTGTTGTGTATATAAACTGGCATGATGGATGTACACCTCATACATCTGATGAACTGAATTCCTGAAAGCTTATGATAGGTCTTATTTAGTCCTTAAAGTGCTCCTGAGCTCTGGGTTTATTTTGTTTCTACGGACTATGCATCTAGAATTGTCATCATCACTGGGTATTCTATCAACCTGTGACACATAAGATTCAAAAATTAGGGTAGCTTAGGGCCCAACAATGGGCCAGGCAAGTATGTGTTTATAGGGGATGAGATTAATACTGTCAGAGGAAACAAGTGTGTAGTATTGCCCCCTCCGTCCCCGCCCCAAATAAGCAGGACTGAAATGCTTCTTCTGCAAGCCAGTAACAGTGATATGTATTTGGCAGATCAGCACATGTGCCAAATATTTGGACTGATAATGGACACCAACCTAGCAAAATGGACCAGGCTACAACAGAGGGACAAACCATACAGCTGTCTCTCCCCACAGCAAGAGTTAAGCACCTCTTTTTATTGTACTACAGGGTAGTCATAAGTCAGCTGCGACTCAATGGCACTTCCCATTACCACTTGCAGAATAAGTCTATCTTATGCTTTTAGGGCATCCCATATTACTGAAGGTGATACAGCATTGGTATTATTCATTTGTAGATATTGTTTGATATTAAGTTCAATTTTATCAGTATAAGTGTTATTCAATAAGATGGGCTTGTTGCAGGACCAATGTCTATTATTTGGGTTTTTGGAATGTGATTTTAGCTGGCATTTGACCCATGCATGGTCTGACCAGAGGATAGGTCCTGTTGTAGCTTCTGAAATATCTTCTTTCAAGGAGTTCGAGATAAGAATGTAATAAATTCTGGTGTAAGTATCATGTTGTGGCAAATAATAGGTGTAATCTTTGATTGATGGATTGACATGTCTCCAAGTGTCAATAAAATGGAATTCTTGCAAAATGTTGGAAAGTTTAGTAAATGTTTTTTTTTTTTTAGTCAATCATCTGTTGGTTTGAGAATGATTTAGGTTATTGTCAACAATATGGCTTAGATCTCCTCCTAATATAGCATCCCCTTCTTGGAAGGATCTCAACTTGATTAATCTTTTTTCAATGGAAGTCAGTTGACTATCATTGGGTGCATAGATGGAGGCAATGGTGACTTTCTGGTCTTCTATCCCTTTAATAAAAATGAAACATCCTCTAGGATCTGCTTTAGTTGCTTGATGTTGGAATCTGACATTTCTGGATAGTAAAGTGGCTACACAAGGAGATTTCGAATTTCCTGTGGCATGAAATTGTTATTTAATCCATTTTGCTTTCAATATATTTTGCATGGAGGATTTTATATGGGGTTCTTGAAGAAGAATTATGTCTGCTTGTGTTCTATATGACAGTGAGAATCTGTCTCCTCTTAATGACATTATTAAGTCTCCGAGCATTGAGGGACAATATATTCCATGTCTGAGTCATGTTTTGGTGTTGGGAGATAGATATCAGATGGTTTGCTTATTATTTATGTTTGTCTGCGTGTTTTAAATTTTACTTAAGTTGTATGTGTGCGGGTGTGAATATATATGTACATGAATGCTAGTCAATCACTTAGCCTACTTCTTCTCTTTAGTGTATTGGTATTGATTTGTATATTTATTCCAGTACTTATTTTCCTATCTCCTATTGGTCCTTTGTCTATTAACTTCTGTTGTTTGATTTATTTATGATATTGTCATAGAAGATGTCCTCTTTGTGCTGTATAGGGACCTTTACACAGAGTAAGTCAGTGGAAATTAGTGTTGAGTATCGCTATCTTATAAAAGCCTGTCTGTGTGTACACTTGGACATAAATGATTGTATATGTTTCAGAAACTATTGGTAAATGACGAGTATTGATATATCTTGAACGAAGATCTCTGCAATCTATTACAAGTTCAATGTAATATGTATCAACTAAATTAAAAGATATTGACAAGTATTAAATCAGCATGGTTTGGCGCCATTTAAGATGGATGCCTAGATGCTTGGCTCTGCTTTCCCACCCTCCTTGAACCTAATAAATCAATGAACAATCACATAGTGCATTGAAAATAATATGGGGAAAAAGGGAACCAACAACCCGATGCAGACCCCAGGTACCTCTAAAGGCATTCCAGTTTATTTTAATAAGCCTATTCATAGACTGACATCAAGAAGCACTGAGGTGAAGACTGACAAAGTGGCAGCAGTGGAAAACCAGGGTACAGTCCCCCCCCCATTTCTTTAACTGAGGGTACACTGACAGGAATGTTTAGCAAAATGGAACAAAAACTTCTAGAAAACATGACAGCTCTAACTAAACCTTTAAATGGTCTATTTGCTGACCTAAAAATTGCCCTGACAACAGTAACACAAATGGCTGAAATGGCAAAAGATCTAAGCCTCCCTCTCAAAGAAGAAGTGAACACGATTAAAAATGACTCCGCTAGCATGAAGGACTGCATTCTACTACTTGAAATGGCCAGCCGATGTTCAAACCTTAAATTTAGAGGGTTTGCAGAGGATTTAGGGATTAATGTTGATTTACCCATATTTATTGCAGAATGGTTAGCACGAGAACACTCTTTAGAAGACAACATTGCCCCCCCCCCATTACAGCAGCTTACAGACTTGGCCCCCTTATTCATGCAAAGTGAAATGGCCTGAGAGACATACCTGCAGTAATACTGGATCCAAGAACACGTAAAAAAATATTAAATGAAGCCAGGCAAAGGGGATCATTCTCATTTAAGGGAGAAAGATACTAGTGTTCCATAATCTTCCACAAGAAGTTCTCATTAAACATTGGGAACTATGCACAATAGCAGAAATTTTACGACAGGCCAAAATATGATATAAATGGGTTAACTTTACCAATCTACAAGTCCTCCATAAAGACTCAGAATCAGGCACAGCCCTTCTACAAGAGCTCCAGATTACTATACCAATGGACTGCAACAAAGTGTTGCAAAAACAGAAAATGCCTCTGTCACCAAATAAGGATAGCAAGAAAACCTAATTGTTAAGTATATAGGAGTTAATTTAAGGTGTCAAAATACTAACTTAGGTCTAAATAAGAGTTGTTCTAAGTCTCGTTCCCTTTCCCCCCCATATTGTTTGAGCCTGCTTGTGGGGAGGGCGGGGTACAAATTGAATTAAATAAATAAATATTTTTTAGGCTATTAATTTAAAGCAAAATACTTGTTAAGTAGGTTCAGGGGGAGGGAAAGTCGGGTTCTCTTCTACTATACCTTCTATTTGGTTTACAGTCTCACCTGCTGGAGATTACTCCATTATTCACACCAGACTGTTGTGAATAAGAGAGACAGTGTAGCACACTCTCTTAAATGTCATAGTTTTATTACAATTTAAAAAAAATATTACATTCAATATAACCATACCAAATTGATTTGCTGATCACAATAACTTTTTAACTTACCTATTTATTTCATTTTAACCAAATTAATTCATATAATAGATTGACTCAACACATACATTATCTACTTAATACCATAGCTAATAAATTCTATAAGTAATTAAAAAGGGGGAGGGGATAACATTCATATTGTATTATTAAGGAATTAATCAGATAATCCTAAAGAAAGAAAAGAACATTTTATTATAGTATAAATTAATTTTAATACAAATTATTAACTTAATATTGTCTCTATAGCTCTAAAATAAGAATATCAGTTTATAATAAGATTTAGGGGCTACTTATTGCACAGTGCTACACATTCCAAATTACTTCTTCTTTTGTAGTTTATATCAAATTAACTTGCTAACTACCTGTAAGATATATTTATATTGTGTGATAGTTTAACAACCACTGTTATCTTCTGATAGTTTTATCTTAATAACTGGGAACTCGCTTTAACAGTACCATGGGAAGGCATGATTCTGGTTAGGACCACTATGCATGGAGGGACTTCTGCCTTCCCCACACCATTTTTCTGACCCCAAATGGCATCAGGGCTAGGGGCATATAGGCAAATAATGCCCCTGGTACCATTTAAGATTGGAAAAATTGTACAGAAGGGAGACAATAGCTCCACCACCCCAACACCATGGTGGTCCCAACCAGATTTGCATCCCCATGGTGCTGTTAAAAGGAGTTCCTCATTGGGAACTTATTCCTACAAGATGGTGGTATGTCCCTGAGGTGGGCTGAGGACCTATTACCATCTTTGTTTGACCCTCGGCCTATGGTACTAATGGATCTGTGGTCTCCATGGTAGACTGTATTCCTTTGTCTCCATGGTAGTCCTGAAGTGTGGTTTTCTCCATTAGAAGATAAACAGGGCTTGTTCTCACCATTAAGTAGATATGGTGATGAACCTGTTTTTGACATTGTTCACTGATATTTCATTCCTTGCTTGTATGTATATTCCACCTTCCTTCCATGACAGTAGTGTATATAGATGGAGTTGTTTCATAGTTTCTTCATCAAAGGTAGGTTACACTGAAAAGGATTGTCCTTGCCTAAGGTCAACGAGTGAAATTCATTGTCAAGGGGAGACAATGGTATACCTCAATAGAAGGCAACTTCATGTATTCAAAAGCGTAGGCGTGATTAGGAAATTAGATAAATATATGGAGCAGAGGTCCATCAGTGGCTATTAGCCACAAGGTATAGATAGGGACTCTGGGGCAAGTGATGCTCTGTGTTCTTGGTGCTTGGGTGAGGGCAACAGTGGGAGGGCTTCTGGTCCTGGCCCCACTGGTGGACCTCCTGATGGCACCTGGTATTTTTGGCTGCTGTGTGATAGAGTGTTGGATTGGATGAGCCATTGGCATGATCCAACGTTGGCTTCTCTTATGTTCTTATGATACATGACCATGTTGCTTACTGTTTATTGTAGTTGGCATTTACATGTAATTCAATTAATTGTTGAAGACAGAAATCAGTTAAATATTTTTTTTGTATTTTTGCATTTTTTTTGTGTGTGCCCGTGGCTGGAAGTCATGGCGACTCCTACTAGGGCATGGAAGATGCTCAGATAAGTGGCTTGATAGCCTGCTTCTGCCTCCCAGTTCTGGTATTCCTTGGAGGTCTCCCATCCAAATACTTGCCAGGATTGGCCCTGCTTAGCTTCCAAGATTTGACAAGACCAGGCTTGCCTGTGCTATCCAGGTCAGGGCAGTTAAATAAAATTATTTGACTGCAGTCTTTAATGCAATGAGGCATTGTACAAAGCAGTTTACATTTTGATTGGATATAAAGCGGAACAGTTAACGGACAAATGCAACTCAAATTATGTAAACAAAATAATAATTGTTTTATAGTTCATGATTTTTAGTCATCTTGATTGCTAGCCACTCAGCAATCAACATTGGACATTTATTATTTTTTCCCCAGTGCAAATGTATTCATGCGGATTGACTTGTAATACAGTTATCAAATCCTTTTTATTTATAATCTTGACATTAGCGACAATTCATTTGGAGCTCTGAGACACCTAATTGCTGTGCGTATTATTTCTGTGTGAAGTTCATGTCGTAATACTTTTGGCTTATGAATGGCTGAGCCATATGTACAATAGGTATTTATCAAAAATTAAGCACATTTAACAAGCATTAAACACTGACGTTCACTTAGCAAACGTAAAACCTTGAAATATATTTTTCTTTCATGTGATTATTATCCTCCTTTGAAGTATTGCTAGCAGCCTTCAAATATCCAGCTTGTTCATCTATATTTTATGCATTTGAATTTTTAATGCTCAAAAGAGCAAAAATTTAACCACTAATAGAAAGGTAGTTAAAAAAAAAGTAAAACAGGTCTGGTACAGGTTAAACATTACAATTTATCTTTAAAAGCTTTAAGGACTGTTCACCCCCCCAATAAAGTCTAATTAATCTTGTCCTATCAAAATATGCCATCTCTAATTTATGCTACGCTTATTACCGCAAGTAGAACTCGGTTTTCTGTTGTGTCATATGAAGCTGTCTATTAAAATGAATGATACAACCTTAGCTCTGGCCCTTTAAATATTCAAGGAAACATTGACAAAAGTAGAAATATATGCAGGCCATAAAAGTAGTGATTGGTGGAAGCTCTGGAAAGAAAGGCTAAACCACAGTAAATAATTTGCATCTTCCAACTAAGGATAGAAATTGGAAGGTGGGGCTTTGAATGCTAACTGCTCCAATCCTGGTCTACCATTAAAATATATATATTGACTATTGTAATACCATTATGAAAGGCAGGGATGGAGAAATGAGCTCTCTGGGTCTTAAGATGCACAAGTGGAAGACCCACAAGGCCTAGTGGGGGGCATTCCATCCCCCACTATTTCCTATTTCACTGCCCTGAAAATGCCCACAGTTTCTCCCCCTTTCCAGCCCTCCCTCTTCAGCCAACTTATTTTAATCTAACCTTCTGTTTTCACCTTTCTCTCCTAAGGCCCAGTTGTGCAATGCTGGCTGCCAGGCTGGGCCCAAATGCAAAATGGGGAACCTGCAAGGACTTGTAGTGTGCCCCTCACTTTCACCTCTCCACAGCATTTCCTTTTTTCTCCTCCTGGCAGCCCCTATATCCTCACCTTTCTTCTATTCCTTCCATACACCAACCAATTTTTATCTGCCTCCATTTTTTAGCTATATTTATTACTTATTTACTTCATTTATATTCTCCTTTTGCCCACCACAGGGACCTAAAGCAGCTTACATCATTCTCCATTTTACTCTCAAATGTTAGCAAGAGCAGCTTATTAAGGTTATATATAATGTCTAAGACTACAGAATGGTCCTCCCTCCAAAATACTACAACTGACCTTCACCTAAACCTACATTAAAATGTCAAACAGCTAGATTCAAGTCCGGTTGAGTAAGATTTTCAGAGTATGAGCTTTGACTCTCAAAAGGTCATACCCTGAAAATCCTATTGGTCTCTAAGGTGCTACTGGGCTCGAATCTAGCTGTTCTACTGCAGACCAACACGGCTACCCTCTGAAACTGAAATGTCAAAGTATTTCTTGCCTCTTTTTCTCATATCACCATTTGTCAATTTGATATGTAATCTATTTTGCAAGGCACCAATGTAAAAATGTTTTATTTTCAACAATTTCACTCATTTTGTATCATTTATTTTTACATTCATGTATGCTTCCATTATTTCCAGCAAGAAATACTGTCCACCAGTGTTACATAGTGGACTAGGATCAGGGAGACCTGGGTTCAAATCACCACTCTGCCATGGAAGCTTGCTGAATTACCTCGGGCCAGTCACACTCTCTCAGGCTAACCTGAGTATTGTTGTGAGGATAAAATTGAGAAGAAAAAGATGTAAACCACTTTCAGTTCCCTTAGAAAGAAATGAAGAAAACAAATAAATCAGATAATTTTCACAGAGATTTGCAACATGAATACAGAAAAGAAAGCTATTATGAAAAGCTTATTTAATATATGGAAATTACACAAGAACAATGCAGCTTTCTGAAGATATTAGACTTGTACATGTGATTTTTAAAAAAATCATTATTGGGTTGTTTCCTATAGTTTTGTTTCATTACCATTTAGTTATTGTTTCATTTTTATTTCTATTCCATTGGTTTCAATGGAAGACACACACACAATTTTGCGAGTCTGTACTAACATGGGTTTTCCATCCAACTTGGGCAACACTATGGGGGACTGCAGTACTCCCACATGATATCCATACTGCCAAATTTCCAACAGATAGGACAAAACTGTCCCCCTTTTTGAAGCAATGAACTGTGTCTAGGTTTAACATAAAAATCTATGGGAGAATTGATAGGAAAGATTCCAAACAGTAACACAAACAGCAAGAGTGACTTTGGCATTGCAACCACTTAGCTGAAGAACAGTAGCATGAGGAAGAGGCATTTGGTGGCACAAAGAGGGCATGGCATCTTGGCAAGCAAGCTGGCAGGAGCAGGATCTTGAGGTAGATTTGCTTGTACTAGGGATAACATTTGGAGAGCACCGGGCAAATGGGGGAGTGTAGACTGCAAGGGGAATTCAGCAGAGAAGGAAAAGCACTGGACGGAGAAAGGAAGGCAAAGTCCCGCATTATATCCTTCAGGATTGGAGTATCTCACACATGTAGGTAATGGCTAAACCTTGCAGACCGATCAAGAAAACACAGAGTCTCTATCTTCACCCTTTCCCTGAGGAAAACTGTGCATTCTCTCTGCCTTTATTAGGAAAAGGCTGGCTGTCTTGCAGAAGTGAAACCAGTGAAACAGTAAGAGAGGCAGACTAACAAAAGAAACCAAACAGAATGAAAGAAAGAAAAACATAGGGTTTTGTTGTTGTTATAGGCTGTTTGGACAGGGAATTTGTTTTATATTCATATTAATTCTGATAATTATGAAGCACCCTATTTTCATAATTACTATAATTAATAATGGAAAAGCCACACAAGTCTACAAGATATAGATTTCTAATCAGCCCAGTCCAACAAATTAGTTGCACCTAAATAACCCTAAACCCTGACCTGGATAGCTCAGGCTAGCCTGCTCTTGTCAGTTCTGGAAGCTGCTAAGCAGCATCGGCTCTGGTTAGTATTTGGATGGGAGACCTGCAAAGACAGGCAACAGCAACCCACCTCTGAATGCTTCTTGCCTTGATAACTCTATGGGGTCATGATAAATCAAATATGACTTGCCAGCAAATGATCAAATGAAAAAAGACAACTCTTTGCTGTGAAAGAACAGTTTGCCATGGAAACACTGCAAAAAAACCTGAGCTTGCATCAATGACTCATAATGTGTCATTCCCTCTTATTGTGTTGTACTCTTTTTAATTATTAGTGCAAGAATTTCACGTGGGTCAAGCAGAAGGGAAAGATTTTCTACTAAAGATTTTTGATACAGGCCATGTACAGCATGCCTATATTCAAGAGAGAGACTGAGGACTCAGAGAGGTCTGTCCATTTATTCTTTTTACTGGTACATGACTTAAGGTTTTGATCTGTGTAGAGTGCCTGTGCAGACGGAATCTGAAGCACACATCTATTAAAGTCTGTCTTACCAGAAATGTTGAATCCATTAGAAGACATGATACACTCAACTAGCATTTAACATACATTTCACTATGCTCAGAACCATAGGTTATGAGTGATATGGGGCTGCTGCTGAAAATTGTGCACCTGTGTCAAACTCTTTCTAACCCTCTCCTAATATGTAGGGTCCCAGCTGACACCATAACAATATCTTGCTGCACATTTCTCTGTCACATCATTGCTGCTGGAAGTGCCTATCTCATATGACAATCTCTTGACATGGGCTAAGTCATCTTACATATTATAGGAGAGAGAAGGAAAAGGTGATGCATCACTTTCATCAGTATCTTTTGGGATAGTCTATGAGACAAGGTTCAGTTCAGTGGCATTACAGAACTTTTAATGGGTTTAATCTTTTCTTCAGATTCCGAGAAACTGTTTTTTCTTCTCTCAGACACTTTTTGCTTTAGCAGCTAAGAAAATACAGGCTAGAACTGTATCTAGAAAGAGAAATGTTTCTATTTGATCAGTACCTCTTGGCTAGATCATTTTAATGCTAACATTTGTAATAATGCATATCTATGTATGTGTATCTATGTTTGCTCAAAACCCGTGCTTTGCTACGGTATTTAACTACCGTAAATCCAGTTATAATACTTCTGGATTTTTTTTTTTGTGGTTTAGGACGGGCATTTTCATTTTTTGAATTGGTCTTGTAATATAATAGCATAGTATCTGAGCTTTTATTTATTTACTTATTTTATTAGATTTATATACTGCCCTCCTCAAATGGGTTCAGGGTGGTGTACAGCAATTAAATAATATAATTAAAATGGTATTAAAATAACAATTTACACATAAAATATAAAATACCATGTAAACAAAGAGGTGATCAGATGACCAATCAAGATCAGGCCACTGGTGGACAACTGGCCAGAAAAGATGGGCCAGAAAAGGGACAGAAAAGCTGGGAGGGAGGGGGATGTCCGCTGCCTCAACCAAATGCCTGGCAGAAGAGCTCCATACTGCACTAAGTCCCACAGGGCCCTGATCTCATATGGGAGCTCATTCCACCGGGCAGGGGCCAGGGCTGAGAAATAACAGATGTTTATTTGTGTATCTCAGTGCCCTCTGGGGCTCATATGGTGAGAGGTGGTCTCATAAGTATGCTGGCCCCTGGCCATATAGGGCTTTAAAGATAAGAACCAGCACCTTGGAACGGATCCAGAATTCAATAGGCAGCCAGTGCAGTTCACGCAGCACCGGGTGGATACAAGCCCACACAGGCGTCACCATTAATACCCTTGCTGCCACATTCGGCACTAGCTCACATAGAGAGTTACAATAATCCAGTCTGGAAGTGACCATTGCATGGATCACTGTAGCTAAGTCTTGGAGAGTAAGATACAGAGCTAACTGTCTGATCTGCCTTAGATAGAAAAAGGCAGACCTGGCAGTGGTGGTGACCTAGGTCTCCATGGAGAGGGAAGCATCCAGGAACACCCCCCAGACTCTTCACACTTGACATAGTCACCAATGGAGTGCCATTGAAGGTTGGGAGCCTGATCCCCCGATCCAATCCCCCGTGACTCAGGTACAGGACCTCTGTTTTAGATGGATTTAACTTTAGTCAGCTCTGTTGTAACCATCCAGCCACAGCCTGTAACACCTTGTCAAGATGTTCTGTGGCCGTGTCTGGGTGACCATCGATCAGTAGATAGAGCTTCACAAAGGTGTTTGAATAATGCAAAGTGTGTTGATGGAGAAAATGGATGAAGTGAATTTCAAAGTATAACATTTGTTGAAGGGATTACAAAGGTGAAGATTGTAGTGTAAAAAATGAAGTAAGAAATATGTACAACTTTTTCCCCTCTCTACTGAAGAACCACATTGGTGGTTGTGTCTTCAGGTGTTAGGATCACCAGGCTGCTGGGAGAGCTCACTCTCGAGCAGGCCACATAGAGCTGCCCATGTGAGAAGCAGTCCTCTGTTAAGTCAATTCTTGCCACTTTTGGTGTCTGCCCCTGGGACTTGTTGATAGTCATAGCAAAGCAGACTTTGAGGGGAAACTGCAGCCTCCTGTTATCTAATGGTCTGAATAGTATGTGTGGTATGAACACCAACTTCCCCTGAGCACTGCCAGTGAGCAATGTGGCCTTGATGACATTCCTGTGGAGGACCTTCACTTGGAGTTTGATGCCACTGCAGAGTTTGGGTGGGTTGAAGTTGCACAGCAGCATAACTGGAGCCTCCACTTTGAGGAGAAGCTTGTGGGCTGGGAAGCCAGGACGATTGAGGGTGTTGAGGAACTCCATGGGGTATTGGACTGTGTCATCCATTTGCATTACTGTGTCCACAGATCAGTGCTTCATTCCTGCTCCTTCAAAAGAGTTAAGTAGAGTTTCATTAATGATGGCAGCCTTGTCGTTGTTGGGGGTCAGAATGGCATGCTCGCACAGGTAGTCCATGGAATTCTCTGTGGTAGTGGTGATATCAGGGTATATTCTGAATTTTAGATCTGGTAGGGTTCTCACTACTGACTCCAGGCTTGCAGGTTGAGGAATACTCTTAGTTGGGGATACCCCCATTGGTCTGGGGATACTCTTCATCCCCTATTTTTAGTAGGAGTTCAGAGAATTCCCCAGAAGACACATCGTGTCTCAAGTAGACCCTCATGTTCATCCTTAGTGAGAGTTTCCTGATGAGTGGCCACAGGTATGACACCTTGACAGATGTGTTAACCTTGTCAGCTTGAGTTTCCCTTGGCACTACTGGTAGAGTCTGCCAGAAATCTCCAGCCAGCAGCATGGTGACTCCTCCATCACTCCATTGTTGCCCCGGATATCTTTGAGGGTTTTGCTCAGTGCCCCAAAACAGCCCTTGTGCACTGTGGTGCTCTCATCCCAAATGATGAGCTTACAGTCCTGCAGCACTTGGACCATGTTGCTTTGTTTTGAGATGCTGTACAGGGTCCATCTGCATGGATGAGCAGGAGTACTATGCACATATTTCTTTGCTGCATCCCTCCTTTTAGTGTTGGTGTATCTGGCACGATGTTTGCCAGGAGCCTTCTTGGGGACAGTAAGAGGTGAGAGGTTGAGGTAGAGTTGGACTGAGGGAGGGGTGTTGGAAACCTCTTCAGGTTCATGAGGGAGCCACATATTGAAATGGCTCCTAGAAAGATCTTGCACCATCTCCCCATGAATATTCACGGTATTGCTATACTGACTTTTTCGAGAAACCCCATTCAGAAGTCACTGATGTTATTACACAGAAGACAGAACTTCCCTGAATACTAACTGTCTTAAACTGTCTGCAGTTTCCCGTAACTTGTTTTTACCTTAGAATGCTGAGCTTCACATCTGACCAATCAGGGAGAGGGGTGTGCAAGCAGGCAGCAGCCTGCCATGTTCATAGCAAAGCTTTACCCCTTTGGGAAAACACATTTTAGCCCTTTTCACCCCCTTAGGGGTCGAATTTCTAAAAATACCTTCTTAGTGGGTGCTGATGTCATAGAAGGAATGCACTCCTCAAATTTCATGTTCCTAGGTCCAGGGGTTTGGACTGGGCACTGCTAAGCCAGTCAGGACACACACACACACATACACACACACACACACACACACACACACACACACACACGCACACGTACATAGACAATTGACTTTACCTGTACCAGTGGCATTGAAACCAGACTTCCTAATTATGAAATACACTTTCAGATCCTCCTGAACTCTTATGAATTCCTTCCAAAGCAGTCATCTGCCCACAGCACCCTTGACTGTCTATGAAATAGGCCTCTATGCAGGCGTGCTCTTTTTCAATTGCTATTTATTTTGCACATTGTCAATAGGATGCTTTGGTGTTAGATCAGAACTGTATGTAAGATGAGATATTTGATCTTAACGTCACTATGGTCTACAAGAATGCATCCAGCATTGAAGATGTGGCTGCATACACATTCAGAAGCATCTTATCTTACACAATCAAAGTTCAACAAGTAGAGTGATATTTCTGCAAAGCCAACATTATTTTTCTTGTAGAAATAGGGTGATATTATAAACCTCCACAGATATCATAGACTCTGTGAATAATATTGTACAGATCAATAAAGCAAGTATTTTGATAGATTCCTTATGCATTAGGTACAGTTCTCATAGAATCATAAAGCTGGAAGTCCAGTTCTATGATTCTATGAGAACTCTACATAATGCAAAAGGAATCTATAAAAATACTTGCTTTATTTATCCGTACAATATTGTTCACAAAGTCTATGAGATCTGTGGAGATTTAAAATACACCCTATTTTTACAGTTATGTTTCACTAGTCCATTTTATTCTTGCTTAGAAATTATATAAACCCTAGGATAAAGCTCAAGAAGCATCAAAACATTCTGAAATATAAAAGTCCATGTAAAGTTTACCTGTTACTTAAAAATGATTTCCTTCTCAGTTTGTGCAGAATACTAGCAAAAAATAGGAATGGGATTACAGAAATTGTTCTTGTTTGTCAAAAACAGTTCCTATTGTTCTAGGTATTTCAAGCAAAGGAGGAATATTTCGGTGACAGGCAAAATAACTGGCACATTTAATTTCTACATTTTCCTTACCCAGCAGGACACCAAATTAAAATTCAACCCATGACTGGAATTGCCCGAAATGTGATGGTATCTGAAGGAGTACAAAAGGGTCAGGCCTGTTCTTTCTCCTGGGAGAGATGTGTTGCACATGTGCATATATGCATAAGCAGCAGAAACTGGAGGTCATGTTGCCTATGATCCAACAAAACCTGAAGTGATACTAGACATAAGTATCCCTGTTTAATAGGACTGGGATTGGGAAATATCTGGAAATCTGGGGGGTGGAGCCTGAGGAGGGTGAGGTTTGGGGAGGGGAGGGAACTCAGCAGGGTATAATGCTATAGAGTCCACCTCCCAAAGTGGCTGTTCTCGCCAGGTCTTTATAACTGGAGATCAGTTGTAATCCCAGGAGATCTCCAGCTACCACCTGGAAGTTGGCAACCCTACTATCCAGTAATCTTGGTATTTAAACAGATCAATCAAGCAGACTATCCAACATGTAATTAGTATGTATATTTAGCTGATAATTCACAAGAGAATGACTGTGACATCTGATACAATTTAGTCCATGGCTATATTCCAGCCAAAATTAAGCATTATTCAATCCCATTGATTTCAACAATTCCAGAGTCTCAGCCATATGCTTAAGTATCTCTTACTGAAATCTAAAACAGTTTAATATTCACTGGGTAGTGCTGTATATTTTTCTTTCAACTTAAGACCTCTCCATATTTCTCCCTTCTTCTTGAAATGAGGAAAATGCATCATTTAACAAATGCCTTCTTGCAGTAGTTTAGGGCATGGTACGAATTTAAATTTACGGTATTCTCAAAGCTTGTGGCGAATAAGATTGGGTGGATTTGCAGGATCATCTGGTGCATTCTCTGCAGGGTAGGTTCATATGCAAGCCCAAGATCCCCTTACACACTTTACAACCTGATTCGTTCCATTAATATCTCAATTTATTCAGCATGAAATTTCAGGAAGGACCATGATCAAAATGCTCAGACCCTTGAAATAATCTTTAGCAACACCATTTTTAGGTCTAGAAAATACTGCTTTGATGAAGAGAACCCACCTTTAAATTAGCCTGCAAATTGGGCAAAATTGGACATTCTGGACTCTAACATATGGCCAATAATATATCTTTAAAACAAATACCTGGAAGCAATGCAGCCACCTCCCTGCTCTTGGGGACAAATGTCTCTTGGGTACTTCCAGATTTAAGTAGATCACATGGCGCACAAACATGCAGACAAGTGGATGGGACTACCTACTTTTCTACATATTTCCAAAAACAAAACATAGCTAGGATGGAACTTAAGGTATTTATCTCATAGTATGAAAGCTGAAGTGCATTTTTCACATGGGTAAACACATTAGTGAAAATCTAACTTTGTTGTACATCAACCCATGACAAAAAATGTACCAGCATCACGTTTTATATATTACGAAGATACACTGTTTCTAACAAAGTGAGTACACAGATTTCTTGAGTACACCTGAATTCTAATGGAAGGAGCCAATCTCTATGCATAAATAAATATATCTGCAGCTCTGAAGGGGAAGTCTTAATTGTGGAAGGGGAAGTTCCATGTACCATTTGCAACCATAAAGTAATAGCTGGCATGGAATGATAGTATGTAACAATAGCACAAAATGTTGATGTACGACTTCTTTGATTTTTTTCCAGTTGCAGTACTAGATTTAGGCATGATACATTGCATGCAGCAGCACAGGAGCCATATTTCTCTGCTGTACAATATTCCTATAAGGTTTGTTTGAAGGGACCACATGGGCATGATAAACCTTCTCTGTGCCCAGAAAAGTAACACTGGATTGGTGTGAACCCTGGCATCTGCCCCAGCTATGCAGTTCTTGTATCCAGAACAGTCACACTGAAGTACCTTTTATACCAGTTGCATAACTTATACAGTAGCTTATGAATTGGTCCTAAAGGTTTAACTACACCATGGAAATTTGGACTCTTTAAACAGAAGGACGACAATTTTATTGGTAAAAGAAAGCTTGCATGATTGGAACTAGAGAAATATCAATGGTAAGATTTAAAAAGAAAACTATTTCCCAAGTACATTTCACAGTTTATTCACAGCGAAAAGTTGTTCCCTATATCTGATTGCTGCAATGAAAAATATGGCTGACCATTTCCCTATCAATGGTTATTATCAAGCAACCCTTATTTAGCATTCTGAACAAAGTCTCTTGGGTCCCCACATTAGATTGTCCAGCTGCACACCATATTTCTCACGTGCTTCATCTATTTTTGAGCACTTTTGACACAATAAATAGTTTGCCTTCAATTCTGTCCTGTGCTTGACATCATATTAATACTGTAAAATGTCCTCTTGAGATAGTGAGGATTTAAATAAAATGGAATGATATTTTAAAAATTGTTTTGCCCTAAGTGCAAAAACCCTTAAGAAAGCACTGGAGCTATTCAAATGCAACGTTTCCCCAAGACACTGACAAGTGACTCATGTTTATGGATCAGAAGTCTACTGTAAAAATATCTTATGCAATAGCTGCTGACCATTTCTTTCTTGTGTTTAGCTTAGTTGAGACAACAAAAAATCCATTTACAGAAACAGTGATAGTTCCCAGATCTTCATGCGACATCTAATAGACATTTTTATTACTGTAGCATCCTCAGTCCATATATTGGCTGTGTTCTGGAACTGGGGAAATTCCATTCTTCTCACTGAGTAGCTCAGCCTTGGTCCTTCCTCCATGGCCACTGCATCCAGTGAACACTTCTCTCTCCATTCTTCTCTTTCTTCCCTCTCAGACTCTCTTGAAGTTGTCACCATCAGAAAGCAGAGTTTCTGTAGTTTACATATGACACATCTTGTCATTTAATAGAGCCTGCTCTTGCAACGGCCTTGAAGTCTTCTCCTCCTGGTCTCCTGCACAAACAGAAAACCGTATCCCCTTTCTGTAAGCTAGGTGGATGTCTCTCCAGATTTTAATGCAACAAGTTCAGAGTCATCTATATACTTTCCATTAAACTGTTCACTGTTGGAGTCATGGGGATATAGATAAATGGGGACCTCTGTGATAGATGTTGCTGTATAGGAGGTAGATCGCGTAGAGCAATGTTCTCGGCGTCTCTGACCCCATTGGGTTTTATACTGCATCCATTGCCTTTTCAAAGCTCCTTGGACCTGTGAGTGAAATAAACTAGATTTAAGACTAGTGGTAAGAGAGGTTTGGGGCTAGTCTGAACAAATTCAGACAAAAGCCCTGTTCACAAATGCATGTACAGTGTACACTTGAATTTTACTTATACAGCCATTGGGTAGTTCTCATGTTATGTTCAGTGCATGTAAAGCTCAATGCATGATTCAAACTCCACACTTATCCAGGTAACAGTCCCTGGTTCCATTTATAAAGTGAACGTGTGATAGTTCTTTCTCACAATAGATGTATTCAGAATGTGCAGGGCTAAAGTGTCCTATATATGCCTGTTCTCCTTCCTAAACACATCTGGAATAGTGATGCTAGAATCTGAACAGGCTTAATACATTGTATCTACAATATTCCATAAATACACACTGAATGTTTTCACAGGATTAAATAAGTAGCTTTTCATGAACAGAGTTGATGGTGAAGATTCAGTTTTGCAATGTAATGATGCAGTCAATGTCTGTCAAAAATCCATTTATTTTAATGCTCTGCTTCTAATAGTAAAAAGAAGACCCATCAAAACAATACGAGATAATTTGTTCTGAGCAAAATCTATTCAGTAGAGAGACCGCACAGATTCTAAATAAATCACATTGTAAAATGTTGTGGATGTTAGCTGAGAACATAGGGAAATATTATTCTAATGTAAATTACTATAGTTCTGAAAAGCAGTTAGGTAAACATCTAATACTGTAGATAGCTGGAAGTCTACTGCAGCCACCATGTAACAGAATGTACTTGTACAAATAAGGGTTTGGGTCTCTGGAGGAGGAAACTGAAGTGAGATAATACAGCTCTCTATGTTAGTATGAATGCTTTCAAACTGATGGTATTTTAAAAAGTTAAGAAGCATTCCGTGTTTTTATTCTTTGTTAACTGATCTTCTGAACATTTTTTTGTTTGTAGATGCAACATTAACAGTGTTAATTGTTAGATAATTGTACACACCTGAAATAATTGCATGTTGGACAATATATTTCGATTCTGTCTCTTGACGCTAAAATAGTGAAATCAAATATGATAACTAGTGGAGAGGGGGAGGGATATAGAATGGCATAGTATAGCCTGATCTCATCCGATCTCAAAAGCTAAGCAGTGTTGGTACTTGGATGGGAGACCACAAGAAAGACTCTGCGGAGGAAGGCAATGGCAGAGCACCTCTACTTAATGAAAAACCTATGGGGTTGCCACAGGTTGGCTATGGCTTGACAACACTTTACGCCCACATGATGGAGACAGACATGAATAGCAAATGGCTTGTAAATGTAATCTGTTTTTAAGTGTTTCATCAGTGGATTTTAAAGATTTTAAAACAAAATGCATGACATTTTGTTTATTTATTTTGAAAATCCATGAATAATCTCTTCATTTAGAAAGCTTATAACTGTTAATGTCATGCCAAGTTCCCACACTGTGGGCCAAGACACAAAGTAAAAAATCTAAATGGGGGGGAGGGTTTCATTGAGGGTGATTTCCCACTACAGCTGCCTTGGGGTTGCGCCGCCGTTTGCCCCGATACGATTAGTCAATTTCACACCCGAAGCCGCGGGGCTGCATTTTGACCCGCGGCTTCGCCCGATTTCCCTCGCAGTTTCGTAATCCTGTTTGTATTTTTAGCTTCCAGATCACACATTATTGTCTTAGCTCAGGAAGGATGGCTCCAGAGCAAACTAATATATGTAGTAGCCAAATTGCTCGCTCACAGCTTTAAAGCCAGTAGCTCACAAAGTAGAATTTTTGCTCACAAGACTCCACAGCTTAGAGGGAGCATTTTACATTACTCTTGTAGAGATTACAAGACAGAATCAAGATCGTACTCACATGGCACTTTTGCTTCACCAGTGAAAAAGCATGTGGAAGTAAATATTTGTACAAGAGTCCTTCTGTATACTTGCTAACAAACACAAAGGCAGGGCTTTTTTATATAGAAAAAGCCCAGCAGGAACTCATTAGCATAACAGGCCACATCCATCAGCAGAAACTTATTAGCATATTAGGCCAAACCCTGACAGCACAGCTCATTAGCATATTAGGCCACACCCCCATATTACCAGAAGTGTGGTCATCCAGCCACACCCACCTTTTGCTTCTTATTCTGTTTACCTTGTTTGTTGTCAAAACCCAGGGCTTTTTTTGGAGCAGGAACTCCTTTGCATGTTAGGCCATGCAGCCCTAATGTGGCCAATCCTAATGAGTTTCTGCTCTTGGGGGTGGCCTGTTATGCTAATGAGTTCCTGCTGGGCGTGGCCAACTCAGAAGCCAGTCAGAACTCCGTTCCTGTACGTTCCTGCCCAAAAATAGCCCTGCACAGAGGTAAACAGATGCAGAAAAAGACTCTTATAACTAGTCCGTAAAATAGATTAGTATTATTTTCCCTATAATTTCAAGGGTTGAAACTGAAACTTGTCTATGGCCAGTTTGAGAACTGGGGATTACTCAGTTTACTGTACCACTATAAATTTCTTCTGAAGGGTGGTGGGAAGAAAACATAGAGAGATGAACAAAAACTACACCATATTTTTCTGTTGATTAAGACATCCAAGACTTTGGGTCCCTTTTCACTAAATTCTTGGTGTTATAAGCCAAGCTCTTGTAGTACTGAAGACTTGTGAAACAAAGAGCCTGTGCAATGGAAGATGTGGAACATGGGACTGTCTTTGAAATCATTTACACTGGATAGATTTCATTTTCTTTTCCCTTCATATGAATAGCCCAGTAATAAGCAATAAATCAGTGAGCAACTGAACTTCCATTCCATTACAGCCAAGCCCTCTTCTGTGCCATAGAATAGTTTTCCCCCAAGAAATATCACTTTGATCTGTATGCACCTGGCAACAACTCACTAGACAATTTGGAGGAAACTGAATGCTGAAGATCACACTGTGGCTTTAACTAATGGATTGTGCTGGATCTGAGGCATGTCTGGAGCCCCAAGAAAAATTCTGGTGGAGAAAACTAGAGTTTTCCCAGGTTCTCCAAAGCAACTTATATCAAACGATCCTCTGGACTCTCATGAAAAGGGATGGGTGGTGGGTGGTGAATGTGCAGTAGGGGAACAAAATTGCTCACCTTGCATTGGTTCATGTCAGAGTTCACACAAGACTGTGTGGGATTATTTTGCCAACTTTGGTGGTCCTAAACCGCAGTCCTACTTGTTATATCCCATGCCATTCCTGGACCCTCACCAATGGCTTGGGGCAGGGGATATCAAGGGCATTCAATGGGATGAGGGAGGTAGCAAAAACAAAATCCTTTCACTCTTAAATTCAAGCCATAATAAATTAAATGACTGACAATTTGACTCCTTGAAGCAGCAACCTCACTCCACCTAATCACAGGACTGGCTCCACTGCCATGCCCTCTTTCATTCCTTTTAGGCTAATCATGTATTGTTTGCTCATTTCCCTTCCTTGTGCACTTGCTAGAGCAACAGCATGGTGGTGGAAAATAACTCCTTTCCAGGTTTACCCATTTAAAAAAACAGAAGGTGTCAAACTCCATTTGCCTTAAAACAATTTTCTAGAACAATGCTCTCTGAAAATATGAATCAAGCCAAATTACTTAGGAAGATGTATGCTTTTCCCAGGAACAGATTCCACCAAAATGAGTGGAACCAGATTTGAAATACAGAGGCTTTCCAAATACCACACAGTTAGTAGAGCTGCACTGTGAATTCTGTGGTTCCTGGATCCTGACCTTGACCTCCGGAAACGGAATATCAATCTCAGCACCCGGCAGTTCCAATGAAAAAGAGAAGAGGCTATTATGAAAAGCAGGGCTGTTGTATGTTCAGCTTCTAAAGTATAAACTACTACCAGATTGACATCATTATAATATTTGGCTATTAGGAGAAAATTAATGTAATTGGGGGGAAATCAATGGAATTTTTTTAGAAATTTCTTAGAAAACTGCTTTTAACTGATAAAAGGTAGAATGCCTAAAGTAATCCATTTTCTGAAAATGGGCAGATATTTGAATCCTTTTGATCCTTCAGATTTCTAAGAGGATATGAAAGTTGTGCAGATGTGGGAGGTTCTGGGTTGCCTTTACAGAACCAGTTTTCTTTGGATGAGGGAATGCTGTACACAGAGGCTATAATCATTTAGGTTCTTTATCATGTCTGTAGGTACCCATGTACTCTGAATTATTCTTTAAACTCAAAAAACCTGAAGAGCTGCACTGAACTATGATGCTCATTATCTGGCTCTCGACAAATCTTCATTTCAGCTTAATCTAACTTACTTTACAAGACTGTGAGCGTGAAGGAGATAACAGCTACAAAACATTTTGCTTGGTGAGAGTGTTACGGGGATCATTAATTCCTACATACATAAATTGGCAGCTTGTAAGAAATTACAGGGGATAAACAGTTAGGACATATCCCTTCTCCCTGTAATGTAAGAGCAGCATAGGTGATCTCAGGGGTTCAGGAAAGTTTCCTGCTCCCCTTGCCCTATAGAACAGGTTATTGGGAGTCAGGGCTAAGTGAATAGAAGCGGCTGTTGTACCCTCAAACACGAGCAATTCAGTGTAGAAACAGGGTGATTTTTGCTTTTTTCAGCTTAGCCTGTATACTGCAAGTGGATCTTGGAGAGGATCCTTGAGGTTGGAGGGCTATACCCGCTAGAATACTATAATATTCTAGGGGATCAGTAAGGCCAATATCACCCTTCTCTGTTTTACTTTTGTAACTTCAGATAAATTAAGCTGCCCTCAACATTCTATGGCTCTTAGAGAGCAATCAGCCTGCTCAGTCTGTATTTTGTATGTAATCCCATTGAAACACTGTTGAGTTTCCCACTGAATGGAAACTTAGCCTCATTGAAAAGAGGACTTTTGCCATGGGGGGGGGGTATTTCAGATTAAACTGTAGACTAAGAGTCAATGAAGTCTAAAATTAATTTTGGCTTGTTTGTAGACTACAGCCTACAGTTTACTGCTTTTCACTCACAAAAATTACATTTTTAATAAGCAAATTAGCGACTTGACAATTCTGAATCTGAGCAGTCAATGGAAACATTCAGGTCCGCAAGCCAAATCTATTAAGTTTAAGTCCCTCAATGCTTTTCTGATGCATATTTATTTTAAAAACATCTGTGGAAAATAATGAATTAATGCATCGCTATGATCTGGAAATTAGGGCTTTGGTTTTCTAAAAAACATATAATGGAAAAAATAGCATCTCAAACAGTAATTTGTACTTCTTAACTTGCATTCTGATTAATTGGTAAGCATCTGTAATTAAAGCATATTTTTTCTGCTAAGCTTGTGCGGTAAACAACTTCATTATTAGAATGTCAATGAGCAAATTCAGGTTTAGTTTTTTACCATCCTCTTAGGTTTTATGCCCTGGACAAAAAAAGGAGGGTTAAATGCTGCCCTTCAGGCCAGGCAACTGTTTGTCAGAAAGTTCTTGCAACTGGCAGCTCAATGATGAGTCAAGGGGGTGGTATTTACTAATCACTATTTTTTCCCCCTTGACTATCTTTTAGCAGAGTCAAGCTGTACTGGAGAGATGAGACCCAACTCCAACTAACTTTAGTGGAGTTAGGCTACAATTAGGGTTCCCATTATATCTGACATTTGAAAAGTAGTTTATATCAATGCAAACTCTCGTCAGCTTCTGGACTGAGGCTTTGAGACATGAATCCAAAACAGGTCTGCACAGAATTCTACTCACATATATTTGACAGGCCTTATTCCCAAGAAACAGTTTATAGGATTCAATTGTCAGGCATTGTTAAACATCAAGAGAATCTAAAGTCACCGCAACCTACTAAAATCTCTCTCTTTCTCATGTCCTACAAACTGCAAATGTTCTAAATGTTTAGTTATTATTAATCATTTGCCCCACTATTAATTTGTATAAAACCTTAGCTTCATGTCTGAAGAAGTCCAAAACCTCCCCCACACACCAGTCTAGTGGTCCCAGGAAAGCTATACTGAGACCTCATCTTCTCTTTCTCTAATGAGGCAATAAATGTCACTGTTTTGGACAAACTGTTAAAATGTGTATGTATATGCACATAACAGTTTTAAATTTTACAGAATGTCTGTATTACTTTGCATAGAGATAAAACCTGGTTTACTTTTCTTTAACAGGCCCTTTCTTTTATTTCAGGAGGTTGTTCTAGTTAACTCCTCTTACAGGATCATAATGCTTTTTCTCAAGTGCCTCTCAAGAAGGGCTTCTATTAGGTAGTAAATTGGTGCTTGACAAGTCCTTGCACCACATTTAGTATACCATTACAGAAGAATAGGAGTGAAAAGCCAAGAAGGCATATAACATGATGAGTGTGTGAGAGAACAGTTATTCAAAGGGATTTATTTTCCACTGACTTCTTCAAAATGGCTAAATCTGGAAACTGGTCAGTGCTTATTATTGAATGTGTGAACAAAATGACATATTCCATGTGTGTTAGGAATTGCCTATCATTGCTTTTCCAAATATTTAGCATTATGAGTTTGCATGTTGCGGTCTCACAGCACATGTTTGTGTTCACACACAAGGAAGCATTGGGCATTGTGACTCTCAAAGAGCCACCTGCCCATGGCTTGGGGGGGTGGGGGTGGAGAGGGCTTAAGCTATTTTTGAAACTAAACTTTAAAAAACCATTTGTGGTGTGGCACAATCATATGATATGGTTTTTGTTTGCTGCCTGAAGGGCAAAAAAGTCTAACCTCACCAACCATCCCCAAGATCTTAGTCCTATTCAGAGCTTCACATACCTGTAGGCTAAACTCATGTAACTGGAATGAGAAATACACTTAATGCTTTGACCTCCAAATATTCAGTAAAAGGTCTGAGCAGAGCCCTTGTGTGAACACTAGTGTTTGTGCACAGATTCTTTTATACTGCTGAGTACCCTACAGAAATGGGCCGCAGTGGCTCAGAGGTTAGGATGCTGAGCTGCAGACTGGAAGGTCTGTAGTTCAGCAGTTTGAGACCCATGTGACAGAGTGAGCTCCCGTCTCTAGTTCCAGCTCCTGCCAACCTAGCAGTTCAAAAGCAAGAAACTGCAAGTAGATAAATAGGTACCATTTCAGTGAGAAGGTAACAGTGTTCCGTGCGCCTTGGCATTTAGTCATATCGGCCACATGACTATGGAAACATCTTTGGACAGTGCTGGCTTTTTGGCTTGGAAACAGAGATGAGCACCACCCCCTAGAGTTGGATTTGATGGGCTTTCGGGCAAGGGAAACCTTTACAGAAATCCATATTCTCAGTTGAACATATATACCATCCATGTGTACATTTGCAAACACCTTGGACTCTCCTTTGCTTGTATGGAGGGTGGGGTGGGGGTGAAGCTAGTGGGCATGATCTTGCTCCCCCTGTATATATTCAACATGTATGTATTTAAATGTCTGCACAGGGCTCCTGTACATGTCTAAAGTAGTTCTTCGGAATTTTGCCTATGTCGTTATTTTTAGCTATGAATATTACTTCTTATTTTAAAAGGTCATAGATGGCAGCAACTACTTCAGGTACCTTTTGGTGTAGGTTCAGGAAAGAAATTTAAGAATGAATGAATGGCACCTGATCCAGCAAGAGAGACCATAAGCGAATTGCCCCCTCTGCAACTGTAAGAAGAGGCTGTTGCACACAGGCATGACTTGCGCATCATGTTTGTGACCCTGGGATCCGTGTACACAGTGCTGTTATTCAGGAGTGAGCAGTGATATTGTTAATTGTCGTAAATTTATGTTAAAATTATGCGCATTAGAATGAAATTATTTGCTATTCTTACCTCTCCATTGAAGAAACAGAAAATGGTTGCCACAAGTAAACCCTAAGGAAAAAGAAATGGATTTAGATCGTTCCTGTGACTGTCCTACTTTTTGCGTTTACGGTACAAAGAAATGACACAAATGTAATGCAGTCATAACATAATGCAGACATAACTATGTATTGTAGAGACTTTGATAGCTAAAACTGACTATTTTACAGTGACAGTTTTCAGTGCTGATCCCTTCACCCCAGTAATACTAGCTTTCTTACCACCTTTGTTGTGTAAAATCAAGACTAGTTGACATGAAATGGGCATATCCTCTATACCAACTAAAAAATGGAGATGTGTCTGAGGACAAACTACCATCTGGATGCCATTGTTAAAGGGAAATGAGAGGTACATTGGTATTAAGGAGAGGAGAGGAACAATACCATAAATTCCATAGAATGCTCTCTCTTTTTTAAATGTGTAACATCCAGCCTGATTAAGACCTCTGGGGACCTCAAAAACTTGCACAATGCTTTGCATCTATTTGTTTAGTCCTAATAAAAGGTATCACACAGAATTTATTCTTGTTTTAAGAACAGAGGGAGCCACGTAATAAAAACAGTCATTGTGCTTGTTCCATCTTTCTAGCTAAACAATGCTAATTTAACATCTGTAGTGAAAAGAAACCAGACGTCCTGATTACATTCAAATCAAATAAATCTGATCTAAAACGACGATAGCAGCATGTTGGAAGAGAAGGACATATTCCTTTCTTCACTGCTGTTCCAGTGGCCATCCAAGGTTGCCAGCCCTCTCTTCTGATGGTGAATGAATCAGTTCCACAGTATGCACAAAGCACCAAACGCCATGCCATGCCAGAGCATGAGGACAAAGGACTCCAAAATGCCATTAGGAGACCTCTCCAGCGCACATAGGCAGACCCCTTTCCTCCCCCCACCTACCTGCAAAGCTATACGTAGCTCAGAGACTCTATTCATAGTTGCTTAGCAACTAATCTCTTGCCCATCAAGGACCTGGCTAAGACCATTGAGAAGATAATGGCCTTGGCTCGATGACTCATCTCACCTACATCCAGGTGCCAGCCACAAGTTAAGCTTTTAGTTCTCAATATTGACCACTCCTTAGCTCCCCTCCTCTATTCCTCCTAGCCAATAGTATGTTTTTAGGGACAGACTAACCAGGATGTGTGACCAGAGGGTATGGCCAGCCCCCACACCCCCACATAAAAGGGATACCCAACCACATGCTCGACCTTCTGCTCTACGACCCCTATCTAAGACTTAACCCTCTTATGTCCAGCTTGCTATCCCAATACCCTTCCTCCATCTTTAAACTCTAGGTCTGCAGCCAGAATTCCACGTGCTGCTTGCTGGTTCAATCCATGTGTCCCTTTTTCATTTCTTCCCTTCCTTCTTCCATTGGAATGGCTCATTCGATGAGGACAGGTAATTACTGCCCCACCAACGAATTCCTGCTCATGCAACCATGCTGAATATCTCTCTTTATTTTCCTAGTCTTGATTAATTGAGTGTGTGTATGTGTATTGTTTGTGTGTGAAGAAGATTTCCAGTAAAGGACTTTAATTCCAACCTAATACAGTCTCCGTGTCTGTTACTGGTACCTCTGGAAGGGCGGGACCTCTGTATAAACAGGTGTTCACTCCCTTAGCTGATTGCATATTGATAATAGCTCACAAATCCCCTAATTTTGAGAATAACTAAGAGCAATCAGGCTAACAGGTGACTCTGAGGTTAGCAGTGGAGTATCACGGAAGACTGAAATGTTCTCCCGTTGATTTCTGAAGGCCAGTTCACACAATAAAAGTCCTTGTGGTCACAATGAGGACATATCACCTGTGTGCTGAAGTGCTATACCTGGGACCATTTCAGTTAGTGAAAATACCATGGGAGGTTCAAGCCCATTCTGCAAGAATGCTGCAGTCTTGACTGGAATATAGTCCTCACATTCTCTTAGAAGGGGCATAGCATTCTCTTTACATGAGATTATCAGGTTCTCATGGAAGCCACAAGGATATCTATTGTATGAACTGGCTCTTAATGCTGCTATTTTAAATATGTGTCCATTTATTATTTTATGTAAGGACTGACTTGGTTGGCCTATATTTAGGGCTGCCAACCTCCAGGTGGAGCCTGGAGAGCTCTCAGAATTACAACTGATCTTCAGAGACCAGTTCCCTTGAAGAAAATGTCTGCTTTGGAGGAATGGGCTCTATGGCATTATATTCTGCTGAGGTCCTTCCCCTCTCTAAACCCTACCCTCCCAAAATTTCACACCCCCAGAAATTTCCCAGCGTGGAGTTGGCAACCCTATCTGTGTAGATAGCAGAAGGGTATTGTTGGCAGGTGATAGCATATATCAGTCTGGAGGATGACCTGTTGAATGGTATTGCTGACATTATCACAGTCTGCTATAATGTTGCCTGGCTAGAAGTGGCCCAGAAGATTAATCTTCTCTGGAGGGAAGCAGTAGACTGATTAATTCTTGCAGTATAAGTGCACGGATAATTTGAATGACAGAATCAAGCATGTTTTAGACATAAGAACAGCAATGGCACATCCCCAGTTTATTTTTCTAGTGATGTCATGGCACTGGAAAACAGTGTCTGCGGGATCGAAAATAAATTACAGCGCCTTTCGATTAACGTCATTTACAGCCACTCCTTTTGGTATCTTCCTTACATTCTGTGAAGTAAGGAAGATTAACGAGGGCAAAATCACTTCTGACCATTTGCTAAGATTCACCAGCCTAGATAGGCAATTATATCATCTTCAAATGAAAGCTATTTTCACCTGCCTTTAGAAAACCAAATTGCTCTCTGCATGATTTTTGCTCTTATGTCAGTTCAGGAAGATACAATTTTCAAACCAAGAGAGAAACTGTTTTTACAGAACCTATTAATATTATTGGTTTCCAAATATGGCCTGCGGATTGTGACTGAGTCCAAAATTCATTTCTAATAGGGTTGCCAGGTCTGGATTGGAGCCAGGAGAGGGCGAGGTTTGGGGAGAGGGTCCGCAGCATAGTATAATGTTATAGAGGCCACCCTTCAAAGCAGCCATTTTCTCCGGGGAAGCTGATCTCTGTCAGATATAGATCAGTTGTAAAAGTGGGAGATTCCCAGGCCCCGCCTGGAGGATGGCAACCCTAATTTCTAATGGTTAGCTATCCACAGAAAGGTCCAATATGTCATATTCATAAAATAGTGTCTCTTTCTTTTTAATTTTTTAAAAATAAAAGTACCTATTTGAGGTGTGGACATGTGAGGTGCATAGCCTATCTGGATCGGGAAGGGAGCAACTGCGGAGGCACCCCTGGCCCTGTCAGGGTTCATTACTTCCTCTGTAAACTTAGCAAGCTAAACCATTTTGGCATAAGTACTTACCATAGGGCTGAAGAAACATCCAAACTACCTGAAGAATTGCTTTCTCCCATATCAACCTGCCTAACTTTTGAGATCAATAGGTGAGGGCTTCCTGTAGAAACCTGCCTTGTCTGAAGTGAGACTCATGGTGACTCATAACAGGGCCCTGTCAGCAGATGCCACCAAGCTCTGGAGTTCCTTCCTAAAGAAGGTGATGTTTGCTCTGTCTCTTCAGGCCTTGTGTAGAAATTGCCAAAAACTAAATTTTATTCCAGAAGGCCTTTGGATAGATTAGAAGGCAGTGTTTTTTATTGCGTCTGGACATGTTTAAATGGTATTTATGATATGAAATGTTTATGACTGGATTTTATCTTTGTGAGGGGCCTTGGATACCTAGTGTGGTAGAAAGGTATATAGAAGTATACAAAATAACAGAATAAAGCTAAGCTCTTATTCTTTGTTGCTCACAGCCCTTATTGAGAACTACTTTATCACTATTTTTCTGCTTTTAAACGGGAAATAGTGATGTCATATTGCCAATCAGCTTAGAACATATCACGTAACCAATCAATGTCTCTGAAAGCAAATTCAAAATGTGTTGGCAATGATTCCCACAAAGCATTGCCCGGACTCTGAATGACATACAGTGTACCAAGGTTCAGCTGTGTGCATATTCATGACAAGACTCAGGTTCAGTCTGAGCCTGTAGGGGAACACATATGGTGGCCATGGCAACCACACTGGTGGTATGGACTTACAAGGGTGTCTTAAACTCTTTTCTAATACTTGAAGAAAGGTATTTTTTAAAATCTGTGCCTCTCTGCCACTAATAAAGACATTTTGATCATAGACAACCTCCACTCTTCTAAATTCTGTTCTTATTTGCAGTTTTATAGACATATAGTTCCCCCCTCCAAGAGTGTAATGGGAGAACATGGCTTGAAGTCAATGAGTTTGTTCAGATGGCCTTGAAATTAGATTTTAGTTAACAATTCTGTAGAAGCTGCTGTCTGAGGTAAAAATAAAAGTCTGGTGTGAAAAGTGAGACATAGTTGTTATTTCTACAAGACAGAAAGTAAAAGCAATAAATGGGGTAATAAAAAGGTTATGTCAGCACAATAAAGAGGGCTGCCATTTCCTGAACAGGGGAAGGCAGTGAGAAGATGCCTCTGTTTATCGCTGGCTTTAACATAAGGTGAAATGGGATAGACCTTGGATGTGAAAACTGTGAGCTGTTTGAACCTGGCACTATTGTGCTTGCTCAGTCGGTAATTATATTAGTTCAGAGTGTGTCCATTGCTATTCCTATTGAGAAAATTTGTGTGGAAGAATGGAAATGTCATCTAGCCTGGTGTGGAATGATCAGTGCTCAGTTCTTGGGGCTTATCCATGCACAACACTTTCATGTCACATAAAACTGCCTTATAATGAGACAAACCATTGGCCTACGAAGGCCAATACTGTCTACTTTGGCAGTGCATCTCCAAGGTCTCGGGTCAAGGGCTTGCATCTCACCCACTACTACATGAACCTTTTAAATGGAGATGCTGGGGACTGAACCTGCAACCTTCTGTATGTGACGCTGATACTCTACCACTGACCAGCTGCCCCTCTCCAGTTCCTGAACTATAATGTATTCTCATGCTATACTAAAAGTAAAGTTGCAGTTGCTCCAACAGAGAACCTACTACATCTCTAGAGAATTAATTCTAGGACCTGTTTCCATTTCATGAAGCTACTTAGATATTTCAACAGAAGGATTCAAGAAACTCTATCAAGATGTAATTCCAACATAACTGTGTGAGAGCAGCTCACATAATCTATTAGTTTAAAAGTTCTCGGTATCTCTCAATTTTGCAGCATTTGTTAGAGGCCTATTTATGTATTGCTGCTGTGTTGTCAGCAACCAGTCCATTGTGGCTTCTCTCTTGCTGCTCCAGTTATATCTCCAGTGATGGAAAAAATAATGTGACTCCTTCACACGACAACACCCTGATACTTGGAACTGTCTTAAGTAACATGGATTTGTACATAATTGTACTTTACATGTTCACATCTTGCATGCACCACATTTCTGGCATATTTGTTGCCATTGTGGGGGAGACTGGAAAGTTCATTGTTCCTATCACTTTCTGTCTACTTTTTGATTCAAGATGGGAACTCCTCTCTGCCTACTTTATTTCTCCTATCCAATTCTAGAACTGGTTTCAGACAAATAACAAAGAAAGAAGATACAAATAGCTCTCATTTTCTCTTTCTCCGTTTCCTGTATAATGAACAAAGTGGGGAATAATGTTACCATGAGATGGACGATTTTCTAGACAGATGTGCAGCTCACACAAGTCATCAGTACTGTTTTCTTCATGGTTCATGAAATCAGCTAAAGGACACAGTATATGATGCCTATTATAACATGCACCTTAAAATAAGGTACATCATCTGTAGTCCCTTTAAAGAAAACATTTTTAAACAGTACAAACTACTATCATTTTCCAATCTTCTCTTTCTAATGGAAAATTTTGGAGACAGTTGTAGCTAGACAACTTCAGATATTCTTGGATGGAAGTATTCAACTTCGGGAGTCAGTCTGCATTCACACCTGGTCATAGCGTGGAAGTTGCCTTGATCACCAGGATGGATAACTTACACCACTCAATTGATGGGTAGGGTGTCCTCTTGGACCACTACCATTGATGGGTAGGGTGTCCTCTTGGACCACTATATAGCCCTTGACCATAGTATCCTTCTGGACCTCCTAACTGGGATGGACTTTGGAGGAAAAGAGTTATTTTGATTTTGTTCCTTCATGCAGGGCAGGTACTGGGGGACTTCTGTTTGACATCGTGGTCACTGACATATGGGCTACCTCAAGGATCAACTGGATCATGCAGGATTTTTTGGTCACTTGCCCCAAACTGTGGAAATGACTTCCTAAAGAAGTGAAGTTGGTACCTTGACTTGAAGACTAAATTATTTATTTAGAAAATCTATATACTGCCTCTTCAGAAAACAGTTTGACTTTTAATGGTTTTTCTTTTTCTGGAATGCCTTTCAATGGGACCAGCAGAGGGTTGGTGTCTACAGTTTCACCCCTGAACTTGTTGTATTTTAAATTTGTGTTTGTTTTATAATGAAATTGTTTTATGCCTCAATTTATTTATTTAGAAAATATATACATCACTTTCTCAGAGACATGCTCAAGGTTACTCACAAAAACCCAATTAAATAAAAAATGAGATTAAACATTAATTAATAAACAGCCATAAAAATCTATCCATAAAACTCTGTCAGGGCATAAAATCCAGCCAAGGTATAAAATGTCAACAGACTAAATGGTCTTCAAAATTTTGTGTGCAGGCTAGAAGTAGACCATAAAACAATGACAGAAGATTGGGTCCCCTCAGTTAAAAGCCTGGGGAAAATGGTTTTGGCTCAGCATCTAAAGGAGAATAAGATGGATGTCAGGTAAGATTCAAGGGGCTGGGCATTCCACAGGTGAGGTGTCACCATTGAAAAATTCCTGCTTCTGGTTGCCACACACACCTCATCCTGAAGTATGTACCAAAAGCAGGGACAGGGAAGGTGATCCTAACTGGAAGATGGATCACCTGAGCCAGATCATCAGGAGGGACCATAACTGCTGCATTAGTGGAGGCTGATAAAGGCATTACATGCTATGGAAGAGACCTGAGCTTCCAGCCATGGGCCAGGATGTAATAGCATTCCCAAGTTACATACCAACTCCTTCAGGGCAAGCGCAAGCCCAGTTGTGAGAGACTGTGAGGACCTCTGGATGGAAAGGCAGTTGAAAAGGGCTACAAAGAACTACATACTCTTGCCTCAGGGCCAGAAGTCCTTTCTGTTTTGTGCTGGCAAACTTGCTCCACATCATGACTCTACAGCTGTGTGGTTCATCTATCTAAATTTGACTTGCTTAACTTAATATGTGTAAGTTATTCTTACAATGTCTGGGTTATTCCAACTCTCATATGATAAGCTCCCTCATGGATCACTGCCTTGTCGTGGTGAGGGGGCTTGCGTGGTTCGATGAGGCTGTGGGCTATGCCATGGAGGGCCACCCAGGAGGGACAGGCCACAGCAGAGAACTCAGACCAAGCGTGATCCCCTGGAGAAGGAAATGGCAACCCACTCCAGTATCTTTGCCAAGAAAACCCCATGGACAGTAACAAAAGGCTAAAAGATATGACGCCGGAAGATGAGCCCCTCAGGTCGGAAGGTGTCCAATATGCTACTGGAGAAGAGCAGAGGGCAAGTACAAGTAACCCCAGAAAAAGTGAAGCGGCTGGGCCAAAGCCGAAAGGACGCTCAGTTGTGGATGTGTCTGAAGGTGAAAGGAAAGTCCGATGCTGCAAAGAACAATACTGCATAGGAACCTGGAATGTAAGATCTATGAATCAAGGTAAGCTTGACATGGTCAGAAATGAGATGGCAAGAATGAACATCGACATCTTGGGAATCAGTGAACTAAAGTGGACAGGAATGAGCCATTATATCTCAGAAGACCATTATATCTACTACTGTGGCCAGGAATCCCGTAGAAAAAATGGTGTGGCCTTTATAGTCAACAAGAGAGTGAGAAAGGCAGTATTGGGATACAATCTCAAAAATGACAGGATGATCTCGGTTCAAATCCAAGGCAAACCATTCAACATCACAGTAATCCAAGTCTATGCCCCAACCACTGCTGCAGAAGAGGCTGAAGTGGACCAGTTCTATGAAGACCTACAACAGCTCATAGAACTAACACCAAAAAATGATGTTCTTATCATCATAGGGGACTGGAATGCTAAAGTAGGAAATCAAAAGGTAACCAGAATAACAGACAAGTTTGGCCTTGGAGAACAAAATGAAGCAGGGCAAAGGCTAACAGAGTTTTGTCAAGAGAACACGTTGGTTATAGCAAACACCCTTTTCCAACAACCTAAGAGGCGTCTCTAACATGAACATCACCAGATGGGCAACACCGAAATCAGATTGACTATATAATTTGCAGTCAAAGATGGAGAAGCTCTATCCAGTCAGTAAAAACAAGACCTGGAGCTGACTGTGGCTCAGATCATGAGCTACTCATTGCAAAATTCAGACTTAAATTGAAGAAAGTTGGGAAAACCACTAGGCCATTCAGATTTGACCTAGATCGCATCCCCGATGAATATACAGTAGAGGTGAAGAATAGGTTTAAGGGACTAGATTTGATAGACAGAGTGCCTGAAGAACTATGGACAGAGGTCCGTGACATTGTAAAGGAGGCAGCAATCACCGCCATCCCAAAGAAAAAGAAATGCAAGAAAGCAAAGTGGCTGTCTGATGAGGCTTTACACATAGCAGAGGAAAGAAGGAAAGCTAAAGGCAACAGTGAAAAGGAAAGATTTGCCCAACTGAATGCAGATTTCCAGAGAACAGCAAGGAGAGATAAGGAGGCTTTCCTGAATGAACAATGCAAAGTAATAGAGGAAAACAATAGATTGGGAAGGACTAGAGATCTCTTCAAGAAAATTGGAGAAATCAAGGGAACGTTCCATGCAAAGCTGGCCATGATAAAGGACAAAAACGGTAGGGACGTAACAGACGCGGAAGAGATTAGGAAAAGATGGCAAGAATACACAGAAGAACTATACAAGAAGGACCTCGATGTCCTTGACAACCACGACGGTATAATCAGTGACCTCGAGTCAGACATCCTGGAAAGAGAAGTTAAATGGGCCTTAGAAAGCATTACCAACAACAAAGCTAGTGGAGGTGATGGTATCCCAGCTGAGTTATTCAAAGTCTTAAAAGAAGATACTGTTAAAGTGCTGCACTCAATTTGCCAGCAAATTTGGCAAACGCAACAGTGGCCACAGGATTGGAAAAGGTCAGTTTACATTCCAATCCCAAAGAAGGGCAATGTCAAGGAATGTTCAAACTATCGCACAATTGCACTCATTTCACACGCTAGCAAGGTCATGCTCAAGATCCTACAAGCTAGGCTTCAACAGTATGTGGATAGAGAACTGCCAGAAGTACAAGCTGGGTTTCGAAGAGGTAGAGGAACTAGAGATCAAATTGCCAACATTCGCTGGATTATGGAGAAAGCAAGAGAGTACCAGAAAAACATCTACTTCTGCTACATTTACTATGCTAAAGCCTTTGATTGTGTGGATCACAATAAACTATGGCAGGTTCTTAAAGAGATGGGAGTACCAGACCACCTCACATGTCTCCTGAGAAACCTGTATAAGGGTCAAGAAGCAACAGTTAGAACCGGATATGGAACAACTGATTGGTTTAGCATAGGAAAAGGAGTACGACAAGGATGTATATTGTCACCTTGCTTATTTAATTTATATGCCGAGTACATCATGCGAAATGCTGGCCTGGATGAATCACAAGCTGGAGTTAAGATTGCTGGGGAAAAGATTAATAACCTCAGATATGCAGACGATACCACTCTGATGGCAGAAAGTGAAGAGGACCTAAAGAGCCTCTTGCTCAGGGTCAAAGAGGAGAGCGCAAAAGTGGGCTTGAAGCTCAACATCAAAGAAACTAAGATCATGGCATCTGGCCCCATCACTCCTTGGCAAATAGAAGAGGAAGTAGTAGAAGTAGTGACAGACTTTACGTTCCTGGGATCCCAGATCACTGCCGATGGTGACTGCAGCCATGAAATTAAAAGACTCCTGCTCCTTGGGAGGAAAGCGATGGCAAACCTAAACAGCATGATAAAAAGCAGAGACATCACCCTGCCAACAAAAGTCCGCATGGTCAAAGCAATGGTATTCCCAGTAGTAATGTATGGCTGCGAGAGTTGGACTATAAGGAAGGCCGAGCGCCGAAGAATAGATTCTTTTGGTGCTGGAGAAGACTCTTGAGAGTCCCTTGGACTGCAAGGAGATCAAATCATTCAATCCTAAAAGAAATCAACCCTGACTGTTCCCTGAAAGGCCAGATCCTGAAGTTGAAGCTCAAATACTTTGGCCACCAAATGAGAAGGGAGCATTCAGTGGAGAAGACCATGATGCTGGGAAAGATTGAAGGGCAAAGAAGAAGGGGACGGCAAAGGATGAGATGGTTAGACAGTGTCATCGATGCAACGAACATGAAATAGAGCAAACTTCAGCGGACAGTAGAAGACAGGAGGGCCTGGCGTAATCTGGTCCATGGGGTTGCGAAGAGTCGGACTCAACTGTGCGACTGAATAACAACAACATATGATAAGCTGTTCAGATTGAGTATATCGTAGTAGCTAAGGCATTGCTCTAAGAAGTCCTGTGCTCAAATGCTGCCTTAGCGGTTGGCTTACTGCAAGACTTTAGGCTGAATATCAGCAACATAGACTAATAATGGTGGCTTTTCTTAGGAGGCTGTGGTCAAAAACACTGTACAAATACTAAATATTATTATTGCTGATCTAACTTGTCAGCTTGGCTGTTGCCTGTCTTATATAAATCATCAACAAGAATTCATTGCTGATATTACTTATTATTCTATTTCTCTTTCTTGATGAAGAAACAATCAGTTTGTAGCAAATAAGTTCATACTGACGATTGGTCAAGTACTTGAGTTCTAATACTGGGTAGTAACAGTAGTAGTTACATCTGTCTGGGGTACTGAAATATTTTTATTACTGTAAAATGCTCTGCTTTGTATTTGTTTCTTTTAAATCATTTTTTGACTTGATTCACCCACTATATTCTGTAGACTGGAATTTATATTCCTCTTCACTATCAATAACTAGTGTTTTAGACTATGCATTACCAGAATGCAGATGGTTGTATGGTGATTTTTCCATTTGCAAATTACTCAAATTAAGTATCTAGTTCTGGCTGCTGAGGCATTTCACTCATGTGGCGAGATGTCATTTTCACCTTACCTTGCTCTTACCAGCTATGGGGTTGCAGAACCATTTTACACATTCAGATTAATCTATGGATTTGCTCATTTTATGGGCTTTTTTAAAGGTAAATATGCTTTTCAACATGATTCTTTTTAAACTGGGCTGAAACATCCAGAGATTTCTGCTTCTCCCTCAGAGTACCCTATCTGGTACAGGATGTATGAAAGATTGCTCCACATGCATATTTTCTCTCACGTATTCTTAAGAATACAAGAAGAGCCCTGCTGGATTAGACCAGTGGTCTAGCTAGCTTGGCATCTTTTTTTCCAGAAAGTGGCCAGCCAGCAGCCCTGGAGGGGAACATTCTTTACCTAATGGATAATGGCTGACAGAAATAAAGGAGGAGACTGAACAATACAGTGGGGGGGGGGGAAAGCACAAAAATGATTGAACAAATAAGCAGCTAGAGAGATCCACAGGGAGCTGAAAAGTACGGGAAACTAACTATGTTGTAAGGGGGCCAAGTACAGTGAAGCTCAGTATTTGAATTGGAAATAGACAGGTTTAGTTTTAGAAACTCTTTTAGAATACTGTCATGTTGGAAAAGAACATGAAGGTCTGCTTTATGTTTGCCTTTGATTTTTAAACTGCTCAGTTTATCAGATATGACATCTGCATCCATTCGTTATGCCCAAACAATCTCATAATAGTGAAGCACTTATGAAGCTGAGAAACCAGCAAGACAAGGATCATTGCTGCTTCGACTGAAAAGTGTGATCTGTTAAGGACAATCTTGTCAAGAGAGCGGGACAGTTAGAGCTGAACTGGCTTCTATTGTTCAAGTTCACTTTCCGTCTGAGAGACCTGGCAGGGGATGCTTTATTGTGTTATTTTCCAGCTGAGAATACTACTCTGTGGAGAAAATGCTATTATACTGTTTCAAATGGAAACATGCAGCCTTTGGTTCAGCACCTTCCATCTTCCTATTAACTGTGGAGTGCACTGGGATACCAAGTACTTTTGACACAAAAGCAGAACATTTCTGTTCAATATGCTCAAAATGGATTAACACAGAAAGATGTAAACCATTTTTTTTTGGGGGGGGGGATCCTCCTGAATTACTGTGCCTTCATATAGCTATAAAAATGGGGTATTTTCCAAAATCTTTAATCTATATTATCCACACTCACAAGAAGTAGGACCTCAGTTCTTATAAAATGGGGCATACCAACAGGAAGCCAGTGTGGTACTACAACACACACTGATATTGTAATAATTAATTACAAATACTGACACTTGAGAAAATCACAGGAAAGGTAGGGCAAAGAGAAGGAGGTTTCCTTTCTTGTCCTTGGAGTCCTTGTGTCCATCGGGTCCATGTACTTCATGCATAATGGAACCAAAAGGAGGCTGATGCAATGTCCCAAGATCTTCCAGGGCATGGCAGTGGGCTTCTTTATTGGCCCCACACACAGTGGGTGCATAAGTTTACCAAGTGAAGGATTCTAGGGAGGCCAGTGCTGTCTCATGAAATGATGTAACTGCTTGGAGAGCCCTAGGTTGGCAGAGAGTGCTCAGTGGTGCTCACTGCTTTTTGTGGAAGACATCTCCATCCCCCTGCAAGCTGAGGGACACCATCTGTGTTGGTGGAGAGATTCTTCAGAGGCATGGAAAAAATGTGTACTGGGGAGATTTTGAAGTTTTGTGCTGGGCAGATTCTGGAGTTTTGTGAAGGAGGTTGACTCACCTTGTATTTTGGGCCAAGGTTCATTGATTTCTACCACTGGTAAAGATTTTCTTCCCAGCCCCCAGTTTCCTGACTTCCATGTCTGCACCACTCTATTCTCAGATTAAAAATACATTTTATTTGTATCCCATCTTTCCTCCAGGAGGTTCAGAGTGGCATTTCACAGTGCAATCCTAAACCGAATTACGCCCTTCTAAAAGCACTGGTTTAGAAGAGTGTAACTCTGTCTAGGATTGCCTTGCTTGTCTTACAACCATCCCTAAATAGTTGATTAGGCAAAAAAATCATGATTTGCCATGGAAAACAGTTCTGCCAAACAATTCTCTCCTTCTAGCTGGCTTTCATTGCATAAGATCTATTCTGGGGGGAGCAAGTAAAGCACACCCTTGTCCTCAAGCAGTCTAAACTGGTACAATCCAATGTGAGATTCCCTGATTTTTGAGACCCAGCCATGAAAGGATGATCCTATCTTTGTTTACTCAGAAATAAATCCCTCTGATTTAAATAAGGCTTATTCCCAAGTTAGTATTCATATAAAATTGTGTTTCAAGTACTGGCAAGCTGCTACAGATATTTTAAGGCTGGATCACTTATCTAGAAAATACCAGTCCACAAATCAATTAAGGTGGTGTAAAGCTGACTTGTGCTCATTGACTTCAGTGGCACTAATCCATTAGCTGAACTCAGCTGTGTTTCCTGGGAAAAAATGCCTTTGCCAGATGAAACCTACCAGCAAATACATCAGCCCAAACTCTTAGTTAACGTTTTAAACTCTTACCTGGTAATGCATCAATATGTGCATGACGTAATCATAGACTTCTCCAGCAAGTCTGTTTTCTGGTCTCCAAGGAATAATGACAAACTGAATCCCTAACAAGGGCACGAGGATTAAAGTGGCTCGGACAGCCTTCATGTACATGTTGGACTCAGCCCGATGCGTGTCTCTCAGCTTTGTGACAAGGACTCGGACAATGTTAAGCAGGAAGAAAAAATTGACCTGCAAGAACATAAACGTTATTATTATACGGGCTTCCTTATTTTTTAATTTACTAGAAACAATCAAACTTGTGAAACTTTAAATACAGGAACATACTGTCAGTCTTCAATATAAAATGGCTTAAAAATAAGATCTGTTGAAATTCCATTGAACATCTTTTATGGCACATACAATCATTACATTATTTGTAATTTGTAAAGAAGTCTGCAGAGGGGGAAAATGAAGACACCATATTGACACCCTCTGCTGCATCAGCTGGACCAGCCCTTCCCCCCACCACAGAACTTATATTTTGTGCTTGCATTTTATTTATTTACATTCCACCTTTCTGCAATGGTAACCCAAAGAAGTTTAACGACAGCATTCTCTCTTCCTTCATTTTATCTTCACAGTAACAATCCTGTAAAGTAGGTTAGGCTGAATGAGTGAGAGAGCAACTGGCCCAAGATCACCCACTGAGCTTCATGGCAGAAGGGGGATTTGAACCTGTGTCCAGATCCTAGTCTAATTTTCTAACCACTATATCACCTTGGCTTTCTGAAACCTGCACCAGAAGCTTCTCTGTAACAGAAGGCATGGGGAAGGAGGCACACAAAGATGCCACATTATGAAGATGAGTGGGATTCTTCCCAGAATCACTACTTTTTCTCCCTAGTTTTGTGAGTGCAATTACTATGTCGGCTTGAGCCCCACTTAACATTTCTGGAGGTAACTCCTGACACACTGTTACTGAGAAAACAACAGGACTCCTTTGTGCTTAAACATTATTGTCTCTCCTTTAATGCCAGTTGAATTGATAGCCAGTACATTTTTTGAATAGCAGTATGTTAAAGAGCAAGCCAGACAGTCAAATCAGTAACTGTGATATGTTTTTTAACAAAGTAGTTTGAGTTTCTTTTAAAAATATGGTGCTTTTCTTTCTTAGAGTGACTGAAGTCCACAGCTCAATAGGGGGGGGGGGGCTATTTAAAAGTTTGCACAATGCCCACCGGAGTTGGCCTTTATAATCATAGAAGGGGGGAAATTAGGCTGCTGCAATAAATCTTGAGCCAGCTGCGATTCTGGAGAAGATGAGGTGCTTGCAAGGAATTCCCATGCGGATGATAAAATTATGATCTTGTGCACAGCAGCTCACTTTTACAAACCATTACATTGAAAATGATCATGTGTAGTTTTCATTTTTTGTAAACAGAATGATTCATTTAAACCTGAACAGAACAACCAAATAATATTTTAAACAGATTGGGTCTCCCTCACCTAAAGTATTACACCTCCATCCGGCAGCTGAAATCTAGATTCATTTCCCAAAGACAGATTGAGGCTACCCTTTTTGCATTTCCATTGTACTTATCACCAAGGTATTTGTTTTTATACCCAGAGGATGCAACTGTGTCTTCAGGCAGGCAAAGGTCAGGCTCCAGGTCATTACATTTTGAAGGTTTCATGATACTGACTCATACCCTGGTCTTACAGGTATGTATGCAAAGCTCTGGTAAAGATACAGATTGGCTTGAAGAGACTGAGGCAGCTGCTAAATCTGCTGGTTGCTATCCCACTGTAAAATGTTCCTGTCAAATACTGACAGGAAGGAATGCATGAGCATAAAATGAGTTTAGGATTCAAGGTAAGCTGCTCAACAGCTTTAATGCTGCTTCCCAGTAGTATCTGGTGACAGTTATTATTCCTAATGTAGCATCACCAAACCATGCTATTATGCCAATGTGACACTACTTACCGAGAAGTTATGACATTTCCTCCAAAAGAGGAAAACAGGGACATGCTTTCAGTACCCTTCTGCTCATACAAAGCCTTACTGCCTAAGCCCCCTCCACATGACACATTGCTAAAGGCGCTTCTTTGTCTGATAGACTTCCTATTGATTTAGGCACAGCTTGTTTGCTCTGCTTCCGTTTGTGCAAGAGCTCACTGAGAACTATTGATCCTGTGTAAGTGGATACACAAGTGGTAGAGGAAGCAATGTGCACTGCGGTTGAGCAAAGTGCATACGCAGGATCCAAGCCTTAATCTATGCCTGCACTGTTTTTCAGATATGTGCAATGGCAGGCTGTGCTCTGTATATACCGTTAATGGTCATGTGTCTTTCCACGTGTATGCATTAGAGAACTCCCGCAGCTCTTCCACCACCTCCATTCAAAAATTAACTTCTAGGTACCATGGGCAGGGAGTTGAACCCTGAAGCACAGCAACTCTAGAAACTCGCACTGAAAATTTAGCAAGGAATTCTCAAAGGTTGAAAATGGGGATAAAAAAAGAGACAGGGATAGATTCCACAAAAACAGGATTATCTCTAGTAAATAGGAACAATTGGAGCTCATGATGTGGCACAGAATCAGCAGCTGGTACTCCCATCAGGCAATGCAGTACCTCAAGAGATTAGGATGCAAGTTTGTAGTCCTCCTAACACATTCATTTGACAGTATATTCTATTAAATTCTGTTTAAAATGTTTTAAGTAAATAAATAAGGGCCATACAGTACCTGCTTTCAAGTTACTGTAGAGAGTTAGTAAAAGAAATAGACACTGAATCACTAACAAAAAATCTGAGCATATGCAATTGCCTGACACATTGCCTGAGTCCACCAAGCTTATCATTGTCTACTCTGGCTGGAAATGGCTCTCCAGAGTTTCAGGAGAGAAAGGTCTTTTCCATATCTGCTATCAGAGAACCTTTGACTGAAGTCACCACTGGTTGGACTTGGGTCTTTCTGCTTGCAAAGTATGTGCCCTCTCACATCCTCCCTTCCTTAAGTTTGAGTTTATTTTAAAAGAACAGCTGCAAAATTATTGCAAAATTTCCTTTTATGACAGATTCAGAACCATCCTAACAGTTTTTACTGAGAAGGCAATGTACTGGGGCTGACTTTTAGGTATGCTTACAACTGGAGCCTTGGGCTCTGAACCCTGTGGTTGTTTTGGCCCCAATATGCACATAAAGCTCCCCCACCTGCAAGGGCTTCACCACTAATTTTAATGTAAACTGCTCCAAAGTGCAGTCTAGTTCCACACACAAAAAGAGAACTGTATATGTTCCAATTATTCATGTGCACATTGGTGATGGCCACATGGAACACTGGGCTAGTCTGAAAGTGTTGTGTCATGAGAGAGAATAGCTGGTTGATTACGATGTGAGGGTGCATATGGTGAAGTAGGCTGTTGCCTTAAGAAGCACTGGCAACTATCAATCACTTCATTTAAATCTGTTCATGACAGTAGCTTGTCAGAACTAAACAACCTGTTCTGTTCCATGGGACATGCTGGCGGCTGAAATGAATGAAGCTTTTTCTTTGCATTGTATTTATATAATATCACATAATTGATATAATTTGCACTGAATTAGAAGGTGTTTCATTTCAATGAGACAATTACTGGCATACTGGGAAGCATGAAAAATCTCCTTGCTACCATCTGTGCCTCCCAGCCATCTGGAATCACCAGGAGCCTGGTACAATTAACGACACATATCTGACAATAATGAATCAGCTGCCAAAAGGCACCTCATGAGGCTTATTAATTAGAAGATAAAGATTTATCAAGAAACAATAATACAAGAAATGGAAGGTGATATGTATGAGGAAAAAATGAAGGTGCTATGCATGATCAACCTAAGGGGAATGGGGAATGACATATGGTAACTGCCTACAGATATGTAACAAGATGTCAGGGGGAGGAAAGAAACCATTTGTTCTTCCTATCCTCAGGATAGTGTTCTCACAGACAATTCTGTTCCTATGTATAGGATTGTGTGGGATTGTATATGCGCTGGCAGCATGCGTTGGGTCTTGTATTTTTTAGCAGTGTAATTTGTATTAGAATGCGGCATGTCAGCCCTGCTGATTTGTAGCTGTTTTTAAAGCCATTTTTTCCAGCACTGTCACTGGGCAGCATATATATCGTTTCCAGACAGTGACTGTTTGCACTGAAAGGGTCCAAGAAGAGATGGCTCCCAAAATTGGCTAAATATAATCAGCATCTTAGAATTTCATTGCACTGATCTAAGGTCTGTAGTTGTTGTAAATAAGGAGTTTCTGAGCAAGCATGGGGGTCCCTCAGATTATAATCTGTTATTTCCACAATGTAACAGTACGTATGTTAAGGATGTGTTATGATTGGTAGGTATTTTTCTTTTAATTTCTGAGCTTTTAAATACCTCATGCTTTGCCCCAGAAACCCCAAAGTTGACATGATTCTATAAATTAGGTATGGTCAAATACTGCCCTCTGTGATCAGTTTGATGGCCTGTAATCTGACCAAAGTCCATTCCATGATATTCTATGAAACCAAGAATATGTTTGTGGCCATCTTTATGCTTCTACAACTGGCCATTGACAGCTATCATTAGTTATCCAAAGAGAAACAATAACACAAGAGTCCGAATACACATGTTTTCACCTCAGGGGGCCTGAATTCTCAGCACTAAGCTGAAAGACACATTAGGAGTTCCAAATAAGAACATATAAAGTTTGTGTTTTAATGTCTAGAATTTTTTACCTGGGGTATCAAAATCCCATCCTTCAATAGAAACCATGGCATGTAGAAAATATATCACAAAGATTCAATGCTATCCTGTCTCTTTGTGTGTAGGGGACAGAGGGTGGGTCCTAAGGGATAGATAGAGCTTGTGGATTTCTCAGCTGTACTAGCAAAATTGCATGTGGGAAGCACTTACACTAACAGCCTCACCGTGTGAACACGGGCAGACCCACAGAATAGAGCAAATATGACTCAAATGATATATTTTGTAATTAGGAGAAGTTGAGCACTCCCATCATGTGCATCATTTCCTAACAGCATGCTCCCCTGAATAAAACAGCATTTGTTTCTGAGTAAACATGCACAGGATTGCACTATATATGAAGCAGAACTCTCAACAGAAATTCACCTGATATTCTTACCAATAAAGCTGCCATCACTGGCCCATGAACGACATACAGCAATTGAGTGTCAACACTCATCCAGCAGCTGGAATTAAATATATATATATATAAAATAAGTAAAACTGTTTGTTTTTTTAAGAGCTCAATAAAAAATATTTTGAAAGACCTGCTGCTTACTTATCATTGAAGTATTTTGCTCTTGCCACAGCATGGATTGATGCTGGCACTAAAGGAAAGCCTAGAAAGATTAATTACAGACATCAGATTTCATATCATTTAAGAATTCATTTCATGTTAGTTGGAAAAGAACCTGTTAAACAGCATAAGAATACCCCACGCGATTTACAAAAGAATGACAAATTCAAGCATTTGAAAGTTGCACATTATAGGCTGCTGTGGCAATAATTCTTCTTGGTAAGGAAAAACAAAAGCGGGCTCCCTTTCCATATCATGGTCAGTGTGCAGTCCAAAGCAGATTACTGAGATGTAAGTCCTGTTGCACTCAATGGGGTTTACTTTCTAACAAGAGTGCATAAGATTGCAGGCTGAAAAGGCTGCTGGAAGTGCTGCATCTCAAAGCACCTACAAGGGCTCTAATATTTACAAACTGATATGGTCCAATCAAAAGGAAACCTGCTATGGAATCCTGAAAAAGCAAGTTTCTCATTAATGGAACATGAGCCCTATTGTGTGTACAACATATGCACACAGAATCTTTACAGACTTCTTCAAGGTGAAGGCACGTAATAAGTGGGTGGTTCAGCTTAACATGGCAGGGCTGCTACTCCTACCTATATAGAATCTTTGCAATGTTGCATGAAAAAGGGCTTAATTCTTCAGGCTGAGGCAATAATAAGAAGAGAAGAGATTGGATTTATACCCTGCCCTTCACTACCCAAAGGTGTCTCAGAGCAGCTTACAAACTCCTTTCCTTTCCCCTCCCCACAACAGACACCCTGTGAGGTAGGTGGGGCTGAGAGAGCTCTTGACAGAAACTGCTCTTTTTTCAAGAACAGCTGTGCCAGAACTATGGCTTGCTCAAGGTCATCCAGCCAGGTGCAAGTGGAGGAGTGGGGATTCAAACCCGGTTCTCCCACATTAGAGTCTGCGCACTTAACCACTACAACAAACTGGCACACACATGGTAAGATCTATGTGACCTCTGCCATAGCCACAACTGAAAATAAATTTATCAGATTTGGGACTGGCAACAACAGGGCTAGTTGGAGAAATGTAAAGAGAAAATTATTGCAACTTAGTTTGCAAAAACTCATGATTTACACAGCTTTTTACCCTTTCATTTTCAGCTAGACCAGTTTGAACACTGTAAAACCAGTATTGGTTTTTTGACTGAAAACACAAGAGTTGAGGGCCAAACTAGAGTTAACTGCGGCCATGGGTAACAGCTCTTTCAGCACTTGAAAAGGAATGGGGAGAAAACAAGACCCCCTGCTCCCTCTGTGCTGTGGCCTCCCCCATCAGGACTGGACTCTGTGGCATTTTTAAATGACCAAAATTCTTCTTTTAAAAAGGTGTTGGCAGCCACGTGTGGGACTCATGGCCACTGTAGCCTCTAGTTTGGCCCTGTGCTATGCAGGTTTTAGATGAAGTTTTTGGAACTATTTTGAAATAAAATGTCAACATTCTTACATGTTAATGTTTTTAGCCTATCTGATGATATAGGAACAACATTTTAAAATCTTATAGAAACAACCTGCATTCATATTGCTTGAATAAAAACAAGACACTGCTTCTCTTCTAGCACTTCTCTCTCCATGAATTCTAATTTCAGCCTTAGATAACATGGGTGACTCTGCCTTTCTTGCTTCACATGAGCAGTTTTACATTTACTGAACAACTGCAATGTGCAAATCTGTCAGTGTGACAAAAAAGGGCAAGAGTTTGTTTAGAGTGGAAGGATGGCAGGGCACAGCTTCCCATTTTTAACATTTCTGCTTAATAAAATTCAGATATTTCATTCAGTTCATCTCCCTGTTAGCATACCCATGGGTACAGATTCATGTTAAATTCATGGGGCTGGTACATATTATAACCGTGTGCCTCAAACAAGATTAAGCCAGTCACAAGCTCCAGGTTTGAAGTTAAGTATATTGGTCCCAATCTAAAAATAAATAAAATGTCTTCCTTTGCAATCCAGCTCATTTACTGAGGGCTGAATTAGATGAGAGGCTTACTTTTTTCCCACCATAGAGAACAATGGAGGGAATAGGGGCAACCTGTTTAGGGGCCCATAGAATTGGACCCCCTGGTCCAATGTTCTTGAAACTTGGTGGGTATCTTGGGGAGAGGCTCCATCAGCTACCCTGTGAGTTTGGAGCCTCTCCCTCAGACCCCCTCCCCTCCAGCCCCCAGAATATACCCTATGTTTTCACCATTGACTTCAATGGCCCATAGGATATAATAGAGCTGAAATTGACATTCAGCTGCCTGAAAGACTCCCTGGGATGCCGGCTGGGGGTGGGGCTTGGCTCCTGAGCTCCCGGAGCTGCGCTCCAGTGCGCTCCCCTCCCAAAGACCCCTGGGTAAAACTATAGGCACACTGTATGGTGCTGGTATGTTTGCCCCATTGGGGCAAATAGCAGTTCCCTATGGCTGTTTTTACGTCAGAAGAACAGTGAAGGGAGAAAAGGAAAGGACCACAGGAAAACTCGCCATTACATACATATAGTGCTAGGAAATATGCCATTCTTTATGCTATGCTAAGAATATTCCACCTTTACATTCATTCTCTTGTTGGTTTCCCCCTCAATCTGAATTGTGCTGTTAGTTCAAACAGTACAGACCAAAATATATAATTGGAGAGCCTTATGTATTTTGCTAACCCTCAAACCTCCCCCCCAATCTAATATCAAAGTAGGACTGCCAATTCTGGCTTGAGAAATACCAAGAGATTTGGGGGTGGTGCCTGCAGAGAGTGGAGCTTTGGGAGGGGAGGGAATTCAGCAGGGATGTGATGTCATACAGCCCAGCTTTTGCCTTTTCCTCTGTAGTCTGAGGCTCAGGTGCAATTCCAGGAGAACCCCAGGACATGCCTGGAGGTTAGCAAGCCTATATGAGGCCAACATTGGTCAGCCTTACAGGAGTGCTGTCATGACTACTGATGCATGTGACATGCTGTGAACCTTCAGGAAACTGGCTTTAGAAGCACTAAGCATTATGTTCCCAGGGTTAGGATGAGAGAGCTCGTAACTCAGACAAGGGACCTTGCTGTGCTTTTCTGTGAGTGTTCCAAGCTCCTGTGAACTATGGGAGTACTTTGTGACAGCACTAGAAGAAAGTAGCAGTTGGTAATTTATACAGAATGGAAAAAACCCCACATACCCCAGCCCAAGAGGTAATACCAATGCAAACGCTGCTCTTCAGCAAACACCGCCACTACGATGAGTGTATGAAGATAAATGCCTTCACAGAGCATCCAGAAATAGTTACAGCCCAGCATGTACTGGTGAAAAAACTGGAGCACTTTGCAGCTTACCTGTCAGACAAATGGAAAAGAATTAATATATATATATATATAGACAAGAACTAGGCAGACAGCATACTGCATACCTTAGGTAAGTAAGCAAGCAAAAACATTATTGGTTAGATACAAAGGATTTTACTTCCCTCATATTCGTTGGATGTTCTCCACATCTCCCAGTGACTATGAGGGACTAATAAATCAGACTTACTGAGTAAATGTTCCTCTTAAATCACAAGGCTTTAGCTTCAAAGAGCCAAAATTCCAAAAGCTGCTATCGGAAACTCACACTTCAGAACACTCTTTTCCAGACTGATGTTTAAATGAGTAGACTTCAACCCCAGCTAAATCCTGGAAAAGAGTTAGCTGACTCCTCCAGAAGGTCACGGTAGCCTGCTTTTTCTTGGTCATTTAATTATAGGCATTAACTAGTCTTAGGTTTCTAGACTGAATTTCCAAAGATGCAGAAGATTCTTTTTTGAAAACTTACTGATAACTCAAGCTAAACATAGCAGTTGTTGTTTTATATTAAGAACTACAACTTATTACATTTCTATCCTGCTTTTCTGCTGGCATGAGGTTCCCATGAGGTCTCCTAACCAGCCATAGACTCAACCTAGACTGCTTAGCTTCAGCAAAGCTGCTGGATCATGTGCCCTCTAGTCACAGCTAGGGAGAATCCTAAGCAGGTCTATTCAGAAGTTAGTCCCATTTTATTCAACAGGTCTTACACCCAAGATAGCATTTTTAGGACTGCAGCTTTAGTGTAATGTTAACCAATTTTAAGCTACAGGCAGGCTCCTGTATTGTCAACCAGTAAGCATCCATGGCAAAGTGGGGATTTGAACCTGGGCTTCCTAGTTTTTTTGCTGGTTCATGTGCACAATGAGATCTCTCCCATTTCCCAAATGCCCTGTGATTGAGACATACCTTTAAACCCTTCCCCTATTCAGAGTCTCCCTTATAGTATTTAAAGGGTCCCTCCATCCCTTTGAGCCCTATGAGAACCTGACCATTCACAAAGGTCTAGCATGTTCCTTGGCACATATAGAAGAAACAGCATTCTCTCCCCCCCCTTCTTTATAGCAAGTAATTTCAGGCAAGGCAATTAACATTTCTTGCACCTCATAGCCTAGCTACAAAAAATAAGCACTTATTAAAGATATGGATTACTCTCTGAAGGACTTCTTTCGTATATGTATTTCTCCATGCATATATAATCACTTTGTTTTATAAACTCTCCTTTGCCAATATAGACTCATACAGCAAAAAGTACCTTCTACTCCATTTCTGTCTCTCCATCTACTTACCAGTTCGGTATGAAATACCAGTTCTGGAAGAGAGTCCTGTTTATTTTTTAATAATTATTTTTCTATGAGCTGTTTTGCAAAGTAATGACAAAATGACAGTCTATATAACATATGGAAGTTATCATTACTTTAGGGCATACCCTTTTGTACAGAGAAGTGAGCCATTTCCCCTCAGATACAGGCTACAGCTGGTACAGCATAACAGCAAAGAGACAGCAAAGCGCCAACAGCAAAGTGCCAACCTAAGCAGAGTTATACCCTCTTAAGGTAATTGCAATCAACAGGCTTAGAAGAGTGTAATTCTGCTTAGGATGGTAATGTAACTGATGAATTAGGGACTTCCTGCTTCAAACCTTGCTTCTGTTGTCAACTGACCAGAAGACGTTGGGTGAATCATTCTCTCAGCCTCAGTGATACTGATGTACCCTATACAGCCAATGTAAGGATCATTTCAAGATCATGAATGTGAAGAAATTGAATACCTGATATCATGATACAAAGACTTATAATTCACAACTTCTGCAGACAGACTGGCACTAACCAGTGCTTAGCCCGCAAATTGGTTTCTAGTACCAGTACTTGTCCTGGCTTATATGGGATAATGATGGTATTATATTTCCTTCACCACTGAGCATCCACAACCAGCTGCTGCACCACTTGGAATAAGGCAGGATGAATGTTTCTAGCCTGAAGCTGTGCCTGCAGGAACACCTCAGACTTTTCTATAACAAATTAAGTAAAGACTAAGAAGGAAGAACAGGCATGCAAGAAGAAAGCAGTATTTTAGTTTTCTTTATGCACTGAAAAACATTTTCATGTTACACTGACGTTATCCTTAGATGGCTTTTTAAAAGTATGGGTTAGCATATTCTGTGCTGTGTCTTTCTTGATGTGCTGAATATAGTTTTCTTAGCTGGTGTACATGTCCAATAGTTCAATCCTAAACAGAGTTACACTTTTCTAAGACAATTTACTTCAGTTGGCTTAGAACTGTGCAACTCTGTTTAGGATTATACTGCAACCCCCTCCCCATCTTTGTTCTCACTGATCTTATGGCCTGATGAACACTGATGTGATTGACATCACACATCTGTGTGGCACACATTACTCTGAAGTCATGGCAGGATTTCACTTAACTAAAGCATGCCTGTCTCTAAAAGCTGTCAATAAGCATCTTCTGGGAACTCGCCATTGCAAATACTTATATTTGACTGGCAGCCAGGCATAGTTGGAAGACTAAAGTTCAGCTCCACAGATTATTTGTTATTCACAGACATGCATTTTTGTGTGATTGTCTAAAATTACATTTGCTTCATTTGTGGATGTACTAATTGTGGGTTGGGGTGTCAGTCCAATGATAGAGACCCTGTTTTGGAGAGACAGGCTATGTTGGTATCAGCTGTTAACTGGTCTTGTGTTTTGTGGTTATAAAACAGCTTTGGGGTCAAATTACATATTACATGGGATACCCTTGATTGTAACTGCTGTAAAAGGCCCCCAAAAGTAGATCAGCACGCTGTTGGCTGACCTTTTTAAACATGTTGATTCTGCAGCATAAATCCTCCTGGTTGCTATTCCATCTGTCTAGTACATTTTTATACCACACTTCTCCAGGGTTTTCATAGATAGGTCTACTTCCTCAATTTTATGCTCACATTAACCCTGGGACACCCTTGGTGAGGGTGACAGAGAGTGATTGGCCCAAGGCTCCCACTGACCTTCATGTCAGTAGAGGTGATCTTGTTATACCAAAAAGTCACTATTTCCCTTCTTCAAAGGTAATGTGTTCTCTATTCAGACACTCTATGTGGTAGCTGGAGCACTTTCACATACAAACTTGAAGCCACCTACACTATAGCAGGATCATCTTGAAGGTTCTTATCTATTTGATCAGCTAAAATCACTTTGAATCTGCTCTATGTAACATCCATATGTCCATGTCATTTTGGCTAGTGGCACACAATAGCGTCAAGAGCTAATCCCTGCCTTTCTGTGGCAAATTCAACAGGATAGCCTTTTGGGACAGAATTACTATGCAAACCACTGTAGGCTTCTTGGATGTCTTAATTCCATTAAGCTTCCCATGGCGCCAATGTGGGGATCCGGGGACAGTCTTATAGTGGTCTATCTCTTCTCCAAGGTCAGGGACAGAGGGTGGTGCTAGGGGAGAGGGTTTCACCATGATACCTACTGGTATGTGGAGTCCCCCAGGGGGCTATCCTCTCCCCAGTGTTATTCAACATTTGTATTCGCCCCCTTGCCCACCTGGTGCGGAATCATATCTGTTGATGAGTGGCCACTCGGAGGCTGCCCCAGAACATCTGGCCATAGGTTTGGAGACTATGGTTAGTTGGTTAAAACAGAGCAGGCTGAAATTAAATCCAGTGAAGATGGAGGTTGGGCGGGGGGGGGCTTGCTAACTTCCCCTCTCTTGATGGGATGCTATTAACAGTGGGACCATCCATCAAGAGCTTGGGAGTGATCCTGGATGCCTCTCTTTCAATGGAGGCCCTAGTCACAAAGGTGGCTAAGCTGGTGTTTTCCCACCTTTGCCAGGTTAAACAGTTGGCCCTGTACCTGTCACCCTCTGAACTTGCCACAGTGATCCATGCAACAGTCACCTCCAGTCTGGATTACAGTAACTTGCTCAATGGAGGGTTTCCCTTGAGGTTGATCCAGAAAATGCAACTGGTCCAGAATGCAGTGCAAGGGTGTTGACAGGAGCACCCTTTAGAGTGCATAGCCAACTGGTGGTTTATCAGCCGCACTGACTCCAGATTGAGGACCACATCAAGTTCAAGGTTCTGGTGCTGACCTTCAAAGCCCTTAACAAGCAGGGGGGATTTGAAGAATACCTCCAGGACTCCCTGCCCTGGTATGTCCCCCGTAGAGCGTTACGCTCAAGTGATCAAAATCTGCTAGTGGTTCTTGGCCCAGAAAAGTCTGGTTGTTCTGGACCAGGGCCAGGGCCTTTTCAGCCCCAGCCTGGTGGAACACTCTTCCAGGAAAGATCAGGGCCCTGTGGGATCTGGTACAATTGCTCAGGGCCTGCAAAACAGAGTTGTTCCACTGGACTTATGGTTGAGGGCAGTACCAACCCCCTAGCCAATATAGGTAGAGTTTGGCCTCCCCCTATTTCCCTTCCCCTCTCCTTTCCCCCCTTCTTCCCAGTTTGGTGTAGTGGTTAAGTGAGCGGACTCTAATTTGGGAGAACTGGGTTTGATTCCCCACTCATCCACTTGCAGCTGCTGGATGATGTTGGACAAGCCATAGTTCTGTCAGAACTGTTCTCTCATGGACAGTTCTGGAAAGAGCTCTCTCAATCCCACCTACCTCACAGGGTGTCTGTTGTGGGGAGGGGAAGGGAAATGAGTTTGTAAGCCGCTCTGAGATTCCAAGTGAAGGGTGGGGTAAAAATCCAATCTCTTCTCTTCTTTTTCTTCTCAGTCATTCTGTATATTACCCCCCATATGACTTTTATGCTATCTTGATTTTTACAGAAATTGTCTTATCTATTTTACTGTTTTATGGATTAAGTAATTATATATTGTATTTAGAAGGTTTTAAATTGTATATTTATAAGATATTGTCACCCACTCTGGGCTGGTTTTGGGGAGAGAGGGCTATAAATGGAACTAAATAAATAAACAAATATTTCCCATACTTCATCTATATTTCTATACTCCCTATCACATGCAGCAATCACTGTTTGTAGCTTTCTGATTTAAATTCTGCAGTCATCTTCTGAATTAATTCTCACTCATCCACTTCAATTTATGGCTTTTTGAGAAGCTTACTCTCTTGATGGGCAATAGGTTTGGGAAAAGCTACGAGACAAGGCATGATGGATGAGCCAGGTTAGTCCTTTAAGCAGTATCTCATCAGTTGAAAAATATATTAGATAACGTTAGAATGAAGTGTTCAGGCTTCGCCATATATCAAAATGAATTGTATTAAAGAAATCTTATTCAGAACAGAGTAAACAAAACTTCACTTACAAAGATTTATAGAATTTTCATTTATATAGAAGTGGTTTAAAGCTAATTTCATTCTAATCTTCAGTGCAATAGATTTCCTAGTCCATTTTAGGTATCCTAAACCCAAGTTCACAAAACAGCCTATATGCCAGCCATTCTACAACCAAAAGCCTCCAGGTAACAGCCAAAGCAGCTTTCAAGAGCAGTAACTGCCGGCATCAACAGAGAGCCTCCTTCTCAGTGCTGCCACCTGATACTGCCATGATTCATTTACTTCCAGTGCAATCCTATGCAGATTTATCCTGGTCTAAAGTAATTAAAATCAACGGGCTTAGAAGAGTTAACTCTGCATAGGACTTCATCAAGTCACCTATCTTTCAGTAGGGACTTGCTTTTTCTCCCAGTGAAGAGAAACAGGAAAGTCACATTGAATGGAAATCACAGTAACTTACTTGTTCTTCTTAAGAATATTTCATACACTTTTGGAGGATAAATGAATAGGCAGTATTTGGTGTGAGTGCTGAGTGAATTGGAAAGGATTTTATCCACAAATGTTTGTAGCTTTTGCTTCTGATCGCTGCTACTACAATAATCCAGTGAACCACTGCTGGCTGGTTCTCAAGTGTGTGAATTGGAGCTTAACGTGATGACAATATAAAGACAAAAAGAACATCGGTTATGGAAATTATACCATCATATCACACATGTTACAAAAGCAAATGCAATCGTGTTATATTGGTATCAAACCTTTGACAAATATGTCTGAAAGCCATATTTGAAAAATAGCAGCTAAATCACATGACAGGAAGGAGCCAAAAATTAAGCACTACAGTGGTAGATTTTAGAAGTATGTATAACTCTCTGACTGAGATCCGTGGGACTAAAAGTGTTAACTGTGGCTGTTTGCACACTTAGGCACAAATGAAATCAAGACACCTTCTCCCAAGGGAACAAGAAGTGATAATTAAGAGTTAGGTTTAGGAATGTCAGTCACCACTACTGAAGAAGTACCAGTTAATCAGACAAATATAAATACTGGTAAAGCAGCAGCAAAAAGGGAGAAGTAGAGCTTTTGTTGAATAGGATTTATAGATCTTAGAATGATGTAACTCTGTTTAGTACTGCAGTGGGAAATAAACTGGGTGCCAAATTCAAAGACAGGAGCAAACCAGACTATGTATGGTAATGGCAGACCCTTCTCTTTCAATTGAAGTGGATGAGTGAGTTTGTAATAGGCAGTGCTGTTGTGAGGATAATGCCCCTGTATAAATCATTGGTGCGACCTCATTTGGAATACTGTGTACAGTTCTGGTCACCACATTTCAAAAAGGATATTATAGCATTGGAAAAAGTGCAGAGAAGGGCAACTAGAATGATAAAAGGATTGGAACACCTTCCCTATGAAGAAAGGTTAAAATGCTTGGGGCTCTTTAGCTTGGAGAAACGATGGCTGAGGGGTGACATGATTGAGGTTTATAAGATTATGAATGGGATTGAGCAGGTTGAGAAAGAAGTACTTTTCTCCCTTTCTCACAATACAAGAACTCGTGGGCACTCCATGAAATTGCTGAGCAGTCGGGTTAGAACAGATAAAAGGAAATACTTCTTCACCCAAAGTGTGATTAACATATGGAATTCACTGCCACAGGAGGTGGTGGCAGCTACAAGCATGGACAGTTTCAAGAGGGAATTAGATAAACATATGGAGCAGAAGTCCATCAGTGGCTATTAGCCACAGGGTATAGATGGGAACTCTCAGTCTGGGGCAGGTGATGCACTCTATTCTTGGTGCTGGAGGGGGCAGCAGTGGGAGGGCTTCTAGTGTCCTGGCCCCACTGCTGGACCACCTGATGGCACCTGGTATTTTTGGCCACTGTGTGACAGAGTGTTGGACTAGATGGGCCATTGGCCTGATTCAACATTGGCTTCTCTTATATTCTTATGTTCTTATATGGGCACTGGGTGTTTTCGCGCATAAGGCAGCAGTGATCAGATTGGCTGTGCTCCACTCTACCACCCAATGCGGTGCTGGCGCAATGGGGTCCACCCCAAACTGGCCAGATGGGCTTATGCGCATGAGTGCATATGCACCCATACACACATAGAGGAAAAAGACGTTTACAGCTGCGCCTCCGGGCCAGCAGTCTGAATGCTCTCACACGCCTCCTCCCAGTATGCTCCTGCATCTGTTGGCCCCGTGTGACTGGGAAAACCCAGAACAGTTTATTACGGGGCTTTTTTGCCATGACTGGTTCCCGCTGCAAACTGCCAGTCTGAACTCAACCCTCCTCACAACCAACCCAAGTACACAGTTCCAGCATGCAGTACTCTGAAAACAACTGTATTAAAATTGACTCATCTACTCCAAGTCCATTTTGATGCTATGCAGCTCAAACTATAGGAAAGTGATGTATATCTTTTAGGTTAGATTTCAATTTCTAAGTGCACTTTTCTGATGTATGTTGAAGTATACAGCACACATAAACATATACCCTGTGACACTTCAATGAATAACTTTGAGCACTATCCACAGTTCTGGTCACATCATCTGAAAAATCAAGGGCGCTTGAGGGTCATATACAGCTGAAGATTTGTTTCACTGTCTGTTAGTACAGCAAATGACCAACAGTTTATTACATTTATCATCTGAATTCAGACTGAAGAAGACAGTAGGGCATTCTCCTCAGACAATATAATTCTGCCTCAAACAGGCTTGCATTGAATTTGGATTACTAAACTTGCTCTGGTTATTAGATCATTGTTCTCTGACAGGATGCTTAAATTCCAAGTGTCCATAGCCTGGAATAAATAAGAAACAGACCTTTACCAAAATATCACTTGACTAAGAAGTGAAACTTTAAATCATTTTCTGTCTGAACATATTATAGCTGTTGATATGACAGTACCTATTTTCAGATTTGGAGCTATCCACTATATCCAGTTGCAGTTAAGAAACGGACAACTGACGTCTCATCCAAAGACTGATCACTACATTTGCTTTTTAAAAATCCATTGAAATACCCCCCCTCCCAAGGTATTTTGCTGCTACTGGCAATATTATCAGGAATGTACAAGTAGAGCAAGAGTACAGAACAGTGGAAAACAAGGTCCACATAACTGACAGCTGATCTTTGACAGTCGAGACAACTAGGTAGCCAAAGGGCTGACACACACACACTTCCTTTTCTCCTTCCCACCCAATCACCAACCTGCTTTTTATCTGCCCCCAAATTCAGCTATAATTTCATTCACTCTCTACAGTGGGGACCCAAAGGAGTTTATATCATTCTCCTCTTCTCCACTTTATCCTCACAACAACCCTGTGAGATAAGATAGGCTGAGAAAGTGTAACTGATCTAAGGTCACTCAATGAGCTTCCATGGCAGAGAGACCCAGAGAGGGGAAAAAGTGGCATCTCATGGGACTTTTCAGAAGACCAGCAATGTTTTATTCCAGGCATAAACACACTTCTTCTTCAGAGAGAGGAGCCAGCCAGCCAGCCAGCCAGCCAGCCAGCCAGCCAGCCAGAGAGGGAGGGAGGGAGGGAGAGAGGGAGAGAGAGAGAGAGAGAGAGAGAGAGAGAGAGAGAGAGAGAGAGAGAGAGAGAGAGAGAGAGAGAGAGAGAGAGCGCACTGTGTTCAGACCAAAAAAACCCCGTTTTATTCCAGGTATGGGGGGAGAGTCCTGTCTTTAGACCAAACAACATTTTATTCCAGGTATTGTGGGGGGGGGGGAGAGTCCTGTCTTTAGACCCAAAAATGTTTTATTCCAGGTATGGGGGAGAGTTATATTTAAGACCAGAAAACTGTTTTATTACAGGTAAGTGTGGGGGGAGAGTATTGTGTTTAAAACCAAAAAAAGTTTTATTCCTGGTGTGTGTGTGTGTGTGTGTGTGTGTGTGTGTGTGTGTGAGAGAGAGAGAGAGAGAGAGAGAGAGAGAGAGAGAGAGAGAGAGAGAGAGAGAGAGAGAGACTATCCCATTGCACTTGGAAAGACCTCCCCTTTCCATTTCTAACATATGGGGGGGAGAAACCTGACAGCACAGCTTGCATACCTTATTAGTGAAAGGGAGCAAGAGTCCAGCAGCACCTTAATGACTAAATTTGTGGCGGGGCATGAGCTTTCATGAATCACCGCTCACTTCCTCAGATGCAGCTGGAATGTGAGTCCATCTATTCTTATATCTTGGAGAATGAAGTGATTTCAGATTCCAAAAGACAATACCAGGCAGTGGTAATTAGAAGAAATCTCAGTTTCTCAGTTCAGTCCAGGAGTTTGCATTGTCTTGAGCTTCATGATCAGTTGCAATTCAGCAGTCTCTCTTTCTAATCTCCCTTTGAAATTCCTTTGTAAGAGAACTGCTACTCTTAGGTCAGCAACTAAATGCTCTGGAAGGTTAAAATGTTCCCTCATTAGTTTTTGTGGTTTCTAGTAGTTGTTGTGGTTTCTAGTAGTGGTAGAAAGAGTAAGAATCTAGTAGCACCTTTAATGACTAACAAAACTGTGGTAGGGTATGAGCTTTTGTGAGTCACTGCTCACTTCTTCAGTCTTATTTCCATTTATTCTTTGCATCCTCCTGGACTGAATCCTCCTGTACCAAACTGAGACCTACGTTTTCTGTCTCATTACCAATGCTGATATCTCTGTGCATCTGTATATCACATCTAATCCAATCATGTCTGCTATTGCCATTTGGCATCTGAAATCATCATCTTTATAATGTTTATATCTCTGGTACCTTGCGTTACTTTTTATGGCACACATGGCCCGGCCCAACAAAGTGATATTTATATCAGATCTGGTCCTTGTAACAAATCATTTTGACACCTCTTCTCTAGGTTGATCAACCAAGACAGCTAAATGAAACATCCATGTTCAGAGACTATAGCACCAGGTATCAGTTTCTGGGAGGAACATTATGGGGAAGGTCAACTGTTTTGTAGCTCTGGTTGTGGACTTTGTGGGGGTATCTAGTTGGTTACTGTGAGAAATTCAATTTATACCCCACCCTTCCTCTGAAGCTAGGCAGGACAGCTTACATAAAATACACATATAAATACAATTAAAAGCATTCATAAAACATCATAACAAATTAAATATTAGTTATCCTAAAGTGCTGGAACAGTATTCAAGTAAAGTGTGAGAGCAGAGATTTCAACTTAAACAGTATTACTTAGGTGGCAGTCATGGTGGTATACTCACACCAGCTCAGTTGATCATATTATGTGTGTGGTGACCACAGGCTGTAAGTTGTGGGCCAGGGCATGGGTCACTTCTCAGGTGTTTAATGCAGCTCATAGTTGAAGGCCTGGTGGAAGAGTTCCATCTTGCAGGCTCTGCGGAACTGTAAGAGGTCCCACAGGGCCCTGATCTCCCCTGGAGCTCATTCCACCAGTAAGGAGCCGCTACTGAGAAGGCCCTGGCCCTCGTACTGGACCATATACTGGACTACGTAGATGTGTGGCCTGATCAAGAAATGACTCTTAAATTACTATGTTTTGAATATTTACTTTTGAAATACATTTCCAGTACACTTGGATTATTCTGTCTTTGGGTCACCATTGGGGAGAAAGGAAATGACGTAAATAAACAAATAGAATTGTGGTGAAGATAGAGGCCAATGCTGTTTTTTTCCCTTTCCAAGTACTTGTTGGATCAAATTTAGTAAGCATATTCAAGATTGAGTCTTAATTCAGTGGGCAGATAATGACTATATTTTTATTATAGCCTTATTCAAGGAACTCAGGGTTACATGATGAGATATATGCCACATTTATCCTTAGAATAACCTTGTTATAGGGGAGCAGAGAGCCAGTTTGGTGCAGTGGTTAGGAGGGTGGACTCTAATCTGGGTGAACGGGGTTTGATTCTCCTTTCCTCCACATACAGCTGCTGGGTGACCTTGGGCAAGCCACATTTCTCTCAGAGCTGTTCTCCCAACAGCAGTTCTCTCAGAGCTCTCTCCACCCCACCCTACTTCACAGGGTGTCTGTTGTGGGGAGAGTAAGGGAAGGTGATTGTAAGCTGCTCTGAGCCTCTGAGTGAAGGGTGAGGTATAAATCCTCTCATCCCCCCTCCTTCTCCTCCTCCTCCTCCTTCCCCCAGTTCTGCTGCCCCCAGGCACTGTCCCCAAATCTCCAGAATATTCCCAAGCTGGAACTGGCAGCCCCATGACTCCTGATCTGTCATTTTGGTGGGCATTTAATCAGTTAGTTGCTGTAGATTTTCCAGGTTGTGTGGCCATGGTCTTGGCATTGTAGGACCTGATGTTTCGCCAGTAGCTGTGACTGGCATCCTCAGAGGTATAACTGTTACCAGAGGCACTGCCTTTTATTCTTGGGTAGCCCCAAAACAGGGGTGCCCTACTTTCTAACCTGAAGTCAGAAAAAAGCCAGGCACTCTCAGCTTGACCACAGAGTTGGGCTGCAAGTGGTCTGCAAAAAGATTTCATATTCAGGTTTTATAAGGTGACCTCAGAACAAGCCTCCAGTCTTCCCCCTCCACCTAGCAGAGATTATGCTTATGGAATAACAATGAGTTCCAGAGGTAAGTCTTTAGAAGCCACCTGGCGCTCTCCAGCATCTCACCCAGCCTTTTGTGTCCTAAGTGTAAATTCTTTGTCTTTCTTGCCTCTGTCCCTCAAGATACCAGGATAAACCAATCAATCATTCAAATGTTTAGCAATCCTTCCTGAGCTAATCAGGGACGGCTTCCATCTTTTGTCCACCCCAGGCCAGGACCATTAGTGAGTCAGATAATCCATTTAACTAGCTACCCAACACCTGGCTTCTATTGTTAAATCCAGACCCTGCCTCTCTGGAAGCTCATTGGTCATACCTAAGGTCTGCCCCTACTGGCATCACACACCCCTGGGACTTATCATTGGTCCAGGTAATCTATTGTTCTCACCTGAGACCAGCCCCCAGGGCCACCCATTGGCCTGCATTCTTTGCCAGTGCCTATATCCCAGCACACAGTTGGCCTTAGAGTGTGTGTTTTCTGCCATGATCCAAAATGGCAGGCCACCCCTGAACTCTCTGAGTTTAAGCCAGAATCCATGGACCTCTGCACATCTGAACAGGTTGTATCACCCCTCTATAACCCATCAATCACCTCTGCTTCCTTAGTGCTATATTGTGTGTATGTTTGAGAATATTTACTAAAGAAATCATTATTTTAGCCACCCAATTTCTGTGTCTGTTCCTGGGTGCTTGGGAATTCTAACTCTGATATACAAAGGTCAGGTCCTATAGATAAGCCAATTGCGTATTAATAATTATAATTCCCCATCTTTATTAAATAATAGAGCAATTTGGCTAACATAACACAATGATCAACACTGTGTTATACCTCTGAGGATGCCAGTCACAGCTACTGGCAAAACGTCAGGTCCTACAATGCCAAGACCATGGCCACACAACCCGGAAAATCTACAGCAGCTAGTGAACCCCAGCCGTGAAAGCCTTTGACAACATATTTAATCAGTTATTGGTAAAACTTTTGCAAATCACAAAGATGCAAGAATTATTACATTTGGAGAAAAGACGATGTGGAATGTAATGAGACACATTTTGTTAGCAGTGGTTTTTATGGAGTTCAGGGGTTTATCATTGGGTCTGCAAGAATGTACAACATTAGTCATTCAGTTATGACTAACTTTTAGCAACAAATTGGTCCCCTGTGCTATTCCGTGTAATAATAAAATGCATGAGTGGATCAGTGATTTGCTTTAATATGATTTCTACTTTAATGTGATTAATATAGTGCAGCGTGATCAGAACAGTGTGGTGTTCATATTAACACTACTAGGTATGTGCCATTACAAAGATCACAACGATAAAACAGTGATTGAAATGTCCAGAACCCTTTCCCCTGTACATTATGGGCCACATTTCTTATTACTTAGATAATTAACACATTAATGATGGCCATTTCATTATGCAAGGTGGTATATATATTATTTGGCTGCATTTCCAAGCTATAGGGCAGTTGGGAGATTTGTATCAAATGAGATATCCTCTTGCCTTTCCATCATCTGAGTCTGGGACAGCTGTCTCATAAAATTGGTATAGCGTGAATTATAAAGGAACATTAAAAAAATCGATTAAATTGTTACTTAAGAAAATAACATCAAACATGCTGTTATCAGTCCAGCATCCTGTCTCACACAGAAGCCAATCAATTGTCCTGAAGAACTGATGCCACTACTAATATTATTTTAGCTACAAATAGAAGCCAAGCAGAATTGGATCAGTGAAAGCAATTAACAGTGCAATTCCAAGCAGAGTTACATCCTTTTAAGTTCATTGACTTCATTGGACATAGAAGTGTACTATCCTGCTTAGGATGGCACTGTGAACAAGTATTTGGATGGATGACCTCCAGAGAATACCAGGGCTGGGAGGCCAGAGGCAGGCTATCAAGCCACTTCTCTGAATGTCCTCTGTGCCCCAGTAGGAGTCGCCAGAAGTCACCATGACTTCCAGGCATGGGCACACACACATAAATGCAAAAATACAAAAGAAGAAAAGAAAAGAGAAGAGGACAGCACTGTGAGTACAATACTTTGCAGTGAATTCACAAGGCAGGCTTAAAAAAATGCACTCTTTCTTAGCCCCCACATCCCACTCACAATATGGGGATAAATGTTGTGACATTACTAAAAAGTATTGGATTTGGGTTCATGAACTAATTAAAAAAATTGTAGGGAAGGTAATCCCTTTTAAACCAGAACTTATGCTACTGGGTATTTTACCGAATGACTTGACCTGGGAGGATCGTTACTTGTTGATATACTTAACTACGGCAGCGAGGATTACATACGCACATTATTGGAGATCTCTCCAAACACCGAGGAGGGAAGAATATATTGCAAAGATATTGGAGGTAGCCAAGCTGGATAAACTGACATTAATCTTAAAAGGTCAATCAGAAAACATGTTTTTGAACACATGGGGTCATTTTTATGATTGGTATAAAATAATTAAGTAGAGGTAGCTATAAGGTATTAGAGATATAAGATAGCATTGAGTCTAAAAAGTTGCATTTGGTATTTAAAAAAAAAGTTTAGAGATATAGCAAAAATTTAGCAAAGAAGGCTTGTAGAAATCAAAATGAGATTAATCAAAGCATTTAAAGCCCCTCTGTAAATGTTTGATGTTAGGTTAGATTGTTAGTTGTTGTGCTGTGGTGTTTTTGTATGTTGATGTGTGTGTATTGTGTATTGTATATAAAATGAATAAAAAAGTGGCCTTTTGGCATTTAAATATTACAATATGGGGATAATAACAATGACCTACCTTACAGGATCATTGTAAACAGCCATTGAAAGCAAAGTTCATTGTAAAGAGTATAGGATGAACAGTGAAAGTACTATATCATTAGTAGGTATTATTATTAGAATCTGAATCTATCTAATCATCACTCCACTGCATGCAATGAAATTAAACTGCATGAAAGATTAGCAAAATATATGCCTCTTGGTAAGCATCCCCAGAGGAGAGAAGATGCTCTTGAAGGATAACTTGGAAAAAGTTTGTTTGTTTTATTAGATTTATACCCCACCCCTCCCGCCGAGGTAGGCTCAAGAAATTCTAGAAGCAGGAGGGTTTAAGAAGGATAAAAACTGAGAGATGACTCCTTTATCTAAGGGCATTTTTAAGAGAAACTCTGGGGAGAGGCCTAACATATTCAGTTTGTGACAGACTGTGAATCGAAAGCCATCCCAGAGAATTAATGATGAGAGGTCTTGGGAGGAATGATTTAGTTTAAGCCATAGATTAATAGGTGCGAGGTTTACCCTAGCCTCTAATCTAATCATACCAGAATCTAGGTGCAGGCTTGCATTCAATACACATCTGGGGAATCGAAATACTGCTCTTAAAAATTTCGATTGAGTTCTTTCTAATGGGGTGAAACATAAAGATGGTGGGCCTAACTTCGTCCCATACAGAAGTTGGGAGGCCGTTTTGGATTGATATAATCTGAGGGCTGCTGGAATATATTGTCCACTGTTTTTATAGAAGAATCTTAGAATAGCCTGTACTGATTTTTTTACCTATATTGGCCACATAATCATGATGGACCTTCCTCACCCCAGAAGACTGGATCATCACACCCAAATATTTAAAACTCATTACCTGCTCGATTTTATGGCCATTGATGCTCCAAGCCCTAACTTTAGGTCTCTTACCAAAATACTGTATCAGATAATAAATAGATTATTTGCTCTGTCACATGACTCATAGACCCAACCTACTAATACAGACAAATTATTTATCAGGACAAATGTTTAAAAATGGTTTAAACCTTTAAAAAAAAGTTAAGAAATTTAAATCAGCATTTTTAAGTAAAATGCTTTTTGAGGAAAGCCTGGTTTTAATTAAGATATGTTATAGCAAAGATATTTCATCATGGAATAGGGATTATTAATTCCACCATATGAGACAATATATTCAATTATTCATAATGTTTAAGAAAAGTTTTTTTAATGTTCCCATAGTTTGTGGATTAGGCGTCTGATTTTATGGGGCTTCAGAGGCTTCTGCACAGATTAGTCTGGGTTACCTTTCTATGTACCCAGTGAGTCTGGATGCTCTAGAACATACCACCAGAGATGCTTAGTTTTGCATGTCTCACTGGATTTGGATCTCCAGAGACAATAGGGTTGTTAACAGCAAAATGTGTTTCAAAATTAATAAACACATAAAGGAGAGAAATAAATAACATTCAACCCTATCGTCTCTCAACAGATTTATGTACACAGCCAATCCCTAATCTCTTTCTTAAAAAGCGTAAAATTTCCCAAAGTACAATGAAAGGAAGATGACTGAGGTGAAACATACCTGGTTCTTCTGAAAAGCTTTGTGCCACAGCAGCAGTTTCTGAGACACTTTTTGAACTACGTGTTACAAAGAACAGACTGGTGGCCTTTATCAAATTTCCCCTCTAGCTTTACAACACATAGTTTAACTTGCCACATAACCTGATGATAATCCAGTGAACATTTCACCACTTGAGCCAGCAGCGATCAGTGATGGGTGTGTGTGTGGAGAAGTGCACATCATAATGACTTCATGTTAGAGACATGTCCAGAGTTACAGGAGAGGTGATGTACTTTATGAGAATATTTCCCTACTGCCCTTTTGTCTCTCTTAGCCACAGAACCAGCTATATCACCCAAGAGGCAGAAAAGGTCTCTTCTCGTATTCTGAGACAAGGAAACATCAACAGGAGAATATCTTGAGAAGTATAGTCAGAATGCCCTTGCCTCCTCTATGACATGGCTCCCACTGCGGGCCCACCTATCATGTGAAATTCACCTCTGATACAGTTAAAAGGTGAACACCCCCTAATTTAGCCAGCCTCGCTCAGGTCATAACTCAAAATAACTGAACTTGAACTGCAAACTGCAACAAGTGAGTCCTCTACAAAAGGCCCAGATAGCATGGAACTGCCAGTTCTTCAGTTGGCAGCCTGGTGTCATCGCTCAGACAGCAAGTGCAAGGATGCTATCGCCGACAAAGTCGCTGGAGCTGTGTGTGAAAGCAACTCTGTTATCTGGGGCAGTCAGAACACTGTTGTGGAATCCACAGGAGATGGACAGCAGTCAGTAGTGCCAACAGTAGAAAAGGTGCGAATCTGACATGGGACTGCTGTTTGGGATGGCACATCCAGATGGCTTTTTGCTCAATCCCACCCAATTCCCCTCTTTATTACAGCTTCAGTCACACATGGCTTTTCTGTATGAAGGTTCCATGCTGCTTTTTGGTTGTCAAAGGGGACATCTCCTCTTCCTTTTTCACATATGGAAAGGCTAGTTGGATCCAACCCACCTTTCCTAATGTATAGTTCTGCCCCAAATACTCTCCTACGATCTAATATTCTGCATGGAGTTTTTTTAGCTGAAAGAAATGTGTTGCCTTAGCTGTCTAAGCTTCCAGTTCCAGCCATTCTATTCACAACAGCTCCTCCCTTCAATAAAGCCAGGGAGAACAGTGTAGTACTTACTGGATCTTTTTTTACCAGGCCTGGTTCAGACACGACAGCAATGAGGTAGGCGAGTGTAAACACAGAGTTGAGAACGTAAGAAAAAAACAAATTCTTGTGCAGTGTTATCCTTTGACAGCTGAGGCTCCTGAAAGATAAGCACCACAAATGGTAAATTAGTGTTTTGATTCTGATGTCACTTTGTTACAAGCACATGCTGGCAACAGTCTTTGAAGAATGCAAACTGGCAACAGGCAGCTGCAAAACACATGGCTGGCACTGAAGTCCTGGGAGCTAACAAAGGGTTGCTTCTTTTGTTTTTGTTTTTTACACCTGTTTAAAACCACGTTTTCCACATCACATTGTAAAGATCTCATAGCCCGCATTCTGAAACTTGGACATAATGGGCCCCAAAATACTCGGCAGTAAGTGAGAATGTACATGAATACAAATGATGAACTGCAGAATTACTATTCTGTGAGGACATATCCTTTGGAACACTGAAATGAAAATGATACAATGTGGTAAGAATGGGTAATTAGCAGAGTTGAAGAACCTTGACTTGGAATTTCCCTGGATGTCAGGAGGATTCTTGGATCCATATTATGCATGGTTTTGATTCCTCCTTGGATGGTACAGCAAGAGACTGTTTCCTGTTTAATTATGGCCCAAATTATCAAGTAAATGGTGAATTTTTCATGATTTCCACATTTTGGAGCCAATTTTCTACTAGAACTAATCATAATTTTTGTAGCATTATATAATTGCCTTCATGCTGCATATTCTCAGATCTACAGGCATGGTTCCTCCTTAACTCTGGTTGTTCTGATTCAGTATCTAGTGTCTGGAGACCCAATGCTTGCTATTGCATACAAAGCCACATGATAAGCCAGGATAGCCACCGTGTCAGTACAAGTGGTGCCATTCTTAACCTAAAGTGGAAGGATGTGAAAACCCCATGCAACATAACATAAAGTGTTTTTTTCCTTAAAACTGACCTTTTTCATATATCCAATTTATAAATGAGTAAACAAATCAAGTAAATAAACAAACAAAATGTCCAGCATAAGAATCAGCTTTGCACAAGGGGATTCTGTTCCTCCATGAATGCATAAAGTACTGTGAACTGGAAGCACACAGAGATGTTTCTCTGGCAGAACATGGATCCATGCCACAGCAACCTTGAGGCTAGACTACTGAATGCACTCAACATGGATGTGCCTTTGATGGCAACTCAAATGTTCAAGCTTGCTTACTATTGGGAGCTGGGCAGAGTATACACCTTGCAAACATTCTGCAGTCACTTTGTTGGTTACTAATCAGTGGCTGCGTTCAGACGGCCAGTCAATCGCGCCATGAGCCCTCCTAAAATTTTATCCCGATTTTTTTAATCCAGCCTAGCACGACCAGATGCCCCCCCATGAAATAGCCTCACCGCGCGTTGTTCCCACCGTGATTTGTCTACACGGCATCCACCGAGGATTTTTTTAAAAAAAGTTTTGTACATTCGCATAGGCAAGGCTGCGCCTCCTTGGAGAACTGAGGCGATCGTGGAGGGTTTTCAGCAAAGTCCCGGTCCTCCCCCTTGCCATTGCCATCATGATCAATGGAGGGACTATTTTGCAAGTTAGAACAGTCCTTCCCCCCCTCCATCTCCCATCGCGGTAACATCTTGTCCCTAAAAGAAATAAGCATGAATATTACATTCCTCGTAGCGCTTATCGCTGAATGCGTTTCCTCGTTAAAGCGCACATGGGGTTTCAATTTTTTTAAAATCGCGCCCCCGTCGGCTCGGTCTGACGTCAGACCGAGCCGACGGGAGCATCGCGCGCTAATGGAGTGACCAGATGGAAGAAAGTCTGCAGTTGTTGCGCGGGTAAGCGAAAACCCTACATTGAAACTGCTACTTTTAAAATCAGGATTGGAGGCGCAGCAGAACGGGATGCCTATGGGACCGGAATATTTCCCAGATGTTTCTGTCTGGTCGTGCATTTTTGATCCGCAAGGGAGTCGTTCCTATGGCAGATCAAAAGATCCGTCTGAACACACCCAGTTACTAGTTTCATTTCAAGGTGTGGGTTGTCACTTGCAAAGCCCTTCATGGCTTTGGATCCACATATCTTCATGCCCACCTCTCCTGTTCTGCTCTGCCACAACAGCTTCACTTATCAGAGCAAAGCCTTTTGAAGGTGCCATCTTGCAAATGAATAAGATTGACAGCTGCATGTACATGTGCATTCTCTGTTGCAGCTTCCAACTTGTGGAATAGTTTGCATGAGAAGGTCAGGAAGACTACCACACTTCTATCATTATGCAGTTTCTGTAATACAGAACTGTTCAAAAGGGCATTTTCATACAGGGATTAGCACTGTGGTAGGATGAAACAGTTCAGGAAGGTGTTTTTTAAGGGAATGGGATTTTAGTCTATACCTTTGTTTATTTTATGTATAAACCTGCTGTTATTGCGTTGTGTTTAGCTTTTGTATTTCCATTTCCGCATTGTTTATGGTATGTCATATCAAGCTGGTTTTTGTTTGCATTGTTTATTGGATGTCTTAGGCTTTTTTTATTGCATTCCTTATATTTTGTAACCAGCCTTGAGTCTCAACAAGAAAGGCAGGCTGTAAATGAGAAAAAGATTAGGAGTGATAAAACAGATTGCAAAACCAGTCACAGCATAAGTCAAAATGGCACTTGAATAGGGATATTTTAGGCCACTTCCCATAGGATCTTAGCTAATTAATATATTACTGCATGGCAGGGATCGGTGCAGAGAAAACAGGTGAGCATAACCATGGATATCTTAATCAAGTCACTGAAGAAATTAGAAGCTTTCTTGTGAAATGGCTCTTTCTTGTGTTACTGTTGTTTTATCGTTAGCTGAAATGGAGTTTTATGGTTGTATTTATTCATGGTTTGTCATGTTTTAATCTGGTTGTATGGCATTTTTGCCCTTGTTCGCCGCCCTGAGCCCATGTGGAAGGGCGGAATATAAATCTAATAAATAAATAAATAAATAAATAAATAAATAAAGCTTGAAGAAAACACTTACTTGAAGTAGAAGAAAATCCCCAAGGAAATCAGTAGGGAAGTTATAGATAATGTATGTCCTACTATAGCCATATAATACAGTATCATTATCATCTGAAATTAAAAAAAAAGAATGCAAGACATTCAGAAGTTCTTCAGAAAGAGGTAAATATAACCTTGCCTGAGCTACCAAGGTAGATCTTTGTGCAGAACTCATGGGTATCTGCACTGGATGAAGATGAATGTCCCACCCAAGTGTCTGGATGCATCCTCCGATTCAGGTTGGGTTATGCATTCCCTTCAAGCCCCATGCAAGGAAGCATTTGGAAATATGATTCCACACCAGAAGCAGTATGGTCAGTTACATCACTTCAGAAATTTACCACATGCCACTTCAGTGAGCATGATGGGAAAAGCTCATTTGTTTAAAGCTAGGTCTGCCCTAATATGCCACCCTTTAATTGCTGCCTGATCTGGATAGCCCAGGATAGCCCAATCTCATCAGAACTCATAGCTAAGCAGGGTCAGCTAGTATTTGGATGGGAGACCTCCAAGCAATACCAGGGTCGTGACATGGAGGCAGGCAATGGCAAAGTGCCTCTGAACATCTCTTGCCTTAAAAACTCTACCGAGTTGCCATAAGTCAGCTGTGAATTGACGTTACTTTCCACCACCAAGATAGACAACTTGGTATCTACTGGAGCACGGTCTTTCTTTATAGTAGTCCCCACCTTGTTGAACAAGCTCTGTGAGGGGCTGTAGGGAGAATTATATTTAGACTTTAGGAGGTGCAGCAAGGCCTTTTTAGGAGGTACAGCAAGGCTTTAAACTGCCAGCATTTCTTGGAGAGCAAAGGGTTAATTTTTAGCATGTTTTTAATCTGGGAAAGGTAAGCTGCCTTGATCTGCAAGGCAAAGGCAGGTTACATTTTTAGGGGTATTCTTAGTGATTCTAGGATCTTGGCCAGAAGACCAGAATCACTACCATGGCCCACTGGGGCTCACCCGGCAGGGCCAAGCAAGTGATGACCCTCATCTTGGGTAAGGCAGGTGAGACCCATTGCTGGAAGCTAGTTGCTGGAATCCCAAATGAAACAGGCACGTGGCTGCTGCTGAGCCAGCTGCCTGAGTCCTGGACAGGGTGGGCACAAGTGGCTGTCACTGTGAGCAGGCAACCTGCCCTCTGGATAGGACAGGTATAAGTAGCAATGGTAAGAACATACTATTTTTCTTCTTTCCCCCCCTCCCTGGGGTCATGGATGATGCCCCCCAGGTATTTAAAAAGCTAAACAATAACTGGGGCGGATGTACAATTTTTAGAGCAAATGGAGGGGAGAGGCAGGTGAGGAGAGTTGGACCCCCCCCCAGTTCCAACCACATACTTCAATATATCTTCTTCTCCCTCATGATACGTTCTTAGCCAAACTTGTTTCTAGAGCTTTCTGAAGAGAAAAATACTGGGTGAGTGGAGGACAAATTGTGTAGAGGTAAACCATGGCCACGGTGAGGGCTCACTTCTTTTCCTCCTGTGTGGGTTCACTTCTATTCATCATGTGCCACTCTGTACCCACCTAAATTTATATGTCATTGGAACAGACCTGTACTTAAATGAAGGGCTCCGTGACCATTACATGTAGTTTGCCACTGAATGATTCATCACATAAATCTAGCTCAATTAGCATTGTGCAAATTCCTAATTATTCAGCTCACTCTTTATGTAACCACGTAGGTGTTGGAAGAAAACTTCTGAAACTCTTTTGCTAAAAGAAAATAAATAAACCACAGAAGAAATGAAAGGAAGAAGGCAAAGACTCCTTTTCAAAGAAAGAGATCTTGATGTATATGAAGCTTCCCCCCCGATGAGCAGCAGTTGTTTTTAGATGCCTGGAACCTATGCAAACAACACCCATGCTCTGCTGAATATTATTTCTGCTTTTTATCCTCTGCATTTAAGATAAATAGCATTTATACTTCTTCCCATGAATGGCATGCTTAATAGGTTCAGGTGGGTAGCCATGTTGGTCTGAAGCAGCAGAACAAAGTTTGAGTCCAGTGGCACCTTTAAGACCAACAAAGTTTTCTTCGAGGTATAAGCTTTCATGTACAAGAAGTGCTTGCACACAAAAGCTTATACCTTGAATAAAACTTTGTTGGTCTTAAAGGTGCCATTGACCTCAAACTTTGTTCTAATGCTTAATAGGTGTCATGCTTCCCTCCACTGGCTATCTGGACCAATGATACCTGCCCAAATGTTCATTTGAATGCCTTTGAAATTATTATTTGTTCTTGCAGAAGGAAGTCACAGGTTTAGTGGAAATATTAAAAGCTGCCTTGTCTCTCAGGGCCAGGACTGTCTACTCTGACTGGCAGTGGCTCTGCAGGGTGCCTCAGAGGCTGAGGTCTTTCACATCACCTGTTATCTTATCCTTTTAAGCGGAGATGCTGGGGATTGAACCTGTGACCTTCTGCATGCCAAGCAGATACTCTACCACTGACCCATAGCGTCTCCCCATGATGAACGGTGGTGCAGCAAAGTTTGAAATAATAAACATTTATTACAAATTTCATCTGCCCTGAACAGGCATTTTTATTTTGAGTTATACCCCTGTGCCTCAAAATTATTAATCCATTTGCAATTCCAAATAGGATGTGCTTTTGTGCTTCTGTGCATTCATCACACTAGACAGCAAATGCTGGGGGCCACTGCTGTCACATTCTCAGCAGTTGATTATTTAGTCCCCTATGCCAATGGAATGGTCTTGATTGCTACAAATAGCTTGAAGTTTCTGTGGATGTAATTGTACAGCCATTAGAGCTGCTGCAGCTACCTCCTTCTCATCCATGAAGAAATTCATGTTGGTAAATGTAGAGCCCGGGAGAGGCCATTGTAGTGACACACAACGTACATGGAAGGAAAGAAGCATCACACGGTTGCCAGGCAACATATTGTGTTCTATCACCGGAATACCCAAGTGGCAGTACAAGAATGCACATGTGCCAAGGGGAAAAGCAAACAAACAAGCCATGGAAGCCAGTTTAGAACTGATTAAAATTATCTTTAAAAAACAACCACACACAAACACAGATGCCACTTATAATTGGTGACCCAATTACTATTTAGAACACAGAAATGTGGCTCTACTTGTGTTTAGCAGCTGTGCCATTTCAAAGCTTTTCAAAATGCTCTTTTTTGGCTGCTAAGGGTTATTTGCTAGGGGTTCAGGCTCCCTGCTACGCAGCTTCAGCGAAAATGCTCTCCTAACCCTTTAAATAGAAGCACCAGCTGGCAAATGCCAGCAAGCTCCCCTTTTCCTCGACTAAATTTATTTCTGGTCTGTATATTCCCCATCTCTGATAACGGGATGCACATTGCTTGATTACTTGCAGCAAAGCTACTTCAGGTCACATCCTTTAATGGGGAACAAAGCCCATAACTCTGACACGATCTACGGCTAAGTGACATTTGCAGCAGTGCAACAGAAGCCACAAAGGTCACTTGTATTGGCCAAACTATGATGGAATGGGCAGCTGTAAGAACAAATAAAGAAAAGATTTATGCAAACATGTAAGGACTAAGTTGCTTTCTCCAAATGCTGATGCATTTTCTGTATAGGCTGGGCCACTCTGTTGGAACATATAAGTCAGGAAAAGAGGGAGGAGGAGTGGTCAGCAGCGGTCTTCAGTGCAGTCAGTCCTAGCTATCTCTATTCCATGTACTGGGTGCTAACTGTAGCTGCAGCACAAGCCATCACAGCATGAGTCTGCAGCCGGACTACCCAACAGGATGACTGCACATATACTGTGCAAGGAGATTGCTTTTAGGAACGCTTCCGTTGGTCTGAGAGACACCGGCGAGACTATTGCTGTAACAGCAATCCTCACTTCTTCTAGGTATCCCAGATTTCTTTTAAGGCCTGATAAAACAAAATGCTGGTGAGGCAAGAGATCTTACCCATGTGACTTTATTTAAATTGGGCTACAACCCACATAAAGCACCCATGTAGGCTTTGCACATCAGAGATCTGTAGCCAATGTAAGTGGTGAGTGCTAACTAATTATAGGGTTCATTTGTGCAGCATTCAGAAATTATAGCTCATCTCCAGACTATAGAGAACAGTCCCCCAGGGGGAAATGGCAGAGTGGACTTTATGGCATCACATCCTTGCTGAGCTTGCTCCCCTTCCAAACTCAGAAGGTACTGCCCCTAAATCTTCAGGATCTTCCTACGCCAGAGTTGGCAACCCTTTAACTTGTGCAGAATTACATGGCTAAAATCCTTGGTCCTGTCAGCAATACACCAAAGCCAGACCATACAGGATCCTAAGACAGGACATTGTCCAACGATATCAGCAAACATTAAATTGGAGGTCATACAGGGTTTTTTGGTTCAGTTACCTGTCTCACTGATACCCTTTTTTCTAACTGGAAGCGAAGAAGGAAAAAGAGAAGGGGAAATGACAGGGGAAGGAAGAGAGGAGGAAGGAGAGAGGAAGGATGGCAAAGAAAGTGAGCTTCTATTTCTGTTTATCCCCCCTTTTCCTCTTCTGTTTATTTTTAAGAAACAACATTGGTCCTCATGAAGCCTCATATGCCCAGTAGTGCAAAAACAATTCCCACTGTATGTATACAGCTGCACATTAAAGCAGTATCTGAATTGTGGGAAAACTGAGTCTTTTAAAATCATTTCTACCCACTCAGCAGCTGCGTACCTGCTCAGGGCTGAAGTGGAAGTCTCCATGCCTCCTCCTCTACCTAAGACACCCCCTGTTTCCCCTCACCCATAGGATAGTGCTCAGTGGAGGAAAATGATTGCCCTGCAGCTCCAGTGACTGCTACATGGGAGGATCTCATTTCTGTCTCTTTTCTACCTGGTAATAATGACAACAGCTATATCAGTACATAACAGGCCCTCACTCTCTCTCTTCTGAAGCAAAGGGATTTGTATCTTTGGCATGTTCACTTACCAGATAAACTCATTCAGTTTTTAAAGCATAGCCATTTGTTGTTTAGAATGGGTGAGTTTTGCTATAGGTGCTCCTAAGGTAGAGTCACATGGGATCTGAAATACTGGTGGAAGGGGAGGGGGGAGAGGGAGAAGCTGCCACCTCCCAGATAACAATACCTAGAAAACATGTAAAATCTGAGCAGCAGCCAGAGTCACACAGATATTTTAGTAGCCTACCTTCCGTTTTTCATTTGTGAAGGAATTGCACCGTGTGTAATCAGACCAAGTTCGGTTGTTTTCAGGATGCCGGTACCAGTTTCCATTCTCATCACAGGTCTTTGAGGCTGTCTCTGTGAATTTAAAAAGTCAAAGGGCATAATTCATTTAGAGGGCTAAGTTTATATACTTAGTTTTTAAACATCTAATTAATTATAGATGGCATTTCACCCTCATTCATTATCTCAGTGAAAACAGGCAATCAAATACCACAGCACTCATCTTTACTTAGCTGGAGTAAAATAACAAAACATGGCAACATACATTATGTTAAGCTGGATCCAGATATCTGTTTCCATGGGCACAAGGACCTCCTTCTGCAGTGTGTGACTCTCCCATCTTCCCTCTCAAGTGGCATCATGAAATGCCTTTGAATTTTGGGGGGCAATTTGAACCACCACAGAAGGAGGGAAAACCAGACTGCACCCACAGAAGACCTTGTGTCTCTACAAATGCTCATCTGGATCCATGCTAAAAGCTACATCCTGGTACCATCCAGTTTGGACAGCTATGCTTTTTGAGCCTCTGGGATTGGAATAATATCATCTGTAAAGATGGCAGGATCGTTTGGTCATGGCTACCCAGTGGCTTTTGGTTAGCTAACCGATGACAGGGACCATGTTGTCTTCCTTGCCTGTGAAAGCTCAAGCCAACTGTTAACTGGAGCAGAGCTTGGCTAGCAAGCTGGAGAGAAGGTGGTGCCTTGCAGACAGCTGGTCAGTCTGGCTTTCCCATTGCTGTCAAGTTTTTCCTAGAAGAGGAGGGTAACCTCAGTCTGAGTCTATGAATTATTGCATTGGTGCAGCTGCTCCCATGCCTGAGCTGCAGGCAGTATCCATTCTTATCTACCTATCAATTACTTCTTTTTGAATCTAGTGGTGTTACTGGCTGTAACCACAGCTCATGGCATGCCACATATTTTTATGACAGAAACTGGGAACTGAGAGAGGGAACACAAAAATGATGGGTGCAATTCTACGCAGATCTGCTCAGGCCCCAAACAGACAATAGATTTTGCCACAATCGCTTTGGGGTTTCCCTGCCCCAACTCTGACCTTCTCACAGATCAACAGCACATTCTGGGAACTAAGTTCCCAAGTATGCCAGGTCCTGATTCAAACTGGAAAGAAGGAGGGGCTTCAGTTTTCTCCCTTGTTGTTTCCCAGACCCAAAAAGGACCCAGGGGATGTTATTTGCCCTATGGGAGAACTGTATGTGTACTGATGGTGTTGCTCAGAGGATTGGCTGCTCATGGAAAGCATGAACGTGCATTTTGTACATAGCTATCTTTTTGAGGGAAAACATCCATTTTAAGGTAATTTTCAGCTGATTGCTATATTTCAGGAAGGAACAGGAAGGGGACTACATTTCCCAGGGAGCACCAACACACTGGAAGGCAAAGGTGGGGGGAGAGAGAGAGCATCCATCCAACCACTGACTGGCCAGCCATTGCCACCATCAACTTGGAGCTACTCCCATAGCAGTTGCAGCAGTTAGGGTTGCCAATTCTGACGTGGGAAATTCCTGGAGATTTGGGGGCAGGGCCTGGGCAAAGACTTCTGTTTTCCTAAGCTCTATGGTACACCACAGAGCCTGTCCTTCAAAGCTGCTATTTTGTCCAGGAGAACAGATTTCCATAGCCTGGAGATCAGTTGCAATTCTAGGAGAATTGCAGCTCAACCTGGAAGTTGGCAACCCTAGCAGCAGCAAAAACAGCCATTCTGCGTGTCACTTTAAGTTCCACCGAGGAAGGTGAAGGAGGGCAAGAAAAATAATAATGACTGAACAAACTGTACTTATTACTTTGTCGTTATTTTTCTTCCCTCTGTCCTCACAAATGAAAGAATCTGGCCTTTTCCAGTCCATACTTTCATTCATTTGGAATGCTATGACTTCAATCTACTTGGCTCTTCTGGCCTCTAATTCAGACCTGCTCAGGACTCATTACAGTGATTATAACATACTTTTGTCTTATTTATTCATTTATTTATGAAATCTTTTAAATTTATTGACAGAAACCAAATGAGGTCTCCAGGCTCTGTGTATCTGATTTGAGAACAGCTATTTTTAATATTTTAGATTTGTTTTACGACTTTTATTTCCTGATCATCTCAGAACTCAAGGAAGGTAAATCCAGAACTGACTCTTTGCTTTGGAGAAATGATGTGTTGGGAAAGAAACAAATGGGTACTACATTAGAATCACTGTTCTAATCCCACTATCCTTTATAACTTTACTCTTCTTACAAATCTGACATATTTCAATGAGAATTAATAATGTGTTATGCTACAGATTCACACACTGATCATCTTGCAGTGATATATCATCATCATCATTATCATCATCATCATCATCATCCCAAGCGCATATATCTTTAGAGGAATTTACACTGCATCTTAACCCAAGATACCCCCTCCTATATCCATTGAACTTGGAAGGGTCTAACTCTCCTTAGGACAGCATTATTAACTCTTTTATTCTTGGGCAGGTTCCTGAAGAGGCAGCATACTCCCCCCCCCAATCATAGAATTGGAAGGGACCTCCAGGTTAATCTAGTCCAACCCCCTGCACAAGGCAGGAAATTCACAAATACCTCCCCCTCCACACCCGCAGTGACTGCTGTTCCACACCCAGAAGATGACAAAAAACCTCCAAGATCCCTGGCCAAACTGATCTGAAGAAAAATCAGTGTGTAAGAAAGGGCCACAAGAACTAAACACTGAGGCAACCCTTCCTGCCCTCCCTCTCATGATCTGCCTAAGTTCACAGAATCAGTATTGCTGTCAGATGGCCATCTAGCCTCTGTCTGAAAAGCTCCAAAGAAGGAGAGCCCACCTCCTCCTGAGGAAGCCTGTTCCACTGAGGAACCACTCTAACTGCCAGGAAGTTCTTCCTAATGTTTAGCCGAAAACTCTTCTGATTTAATTTCAACCCACTGGTTCTGGTCCGACCTTCTGGGGCAACAGAAAACAACTCCGTACCATCCTCTATATGATAGCCCTTCAAGTACTTGGAGATGGTTATCATATCACCTCTCTGTCATCTCCTCTCCAGGCTAAACATACCCAGCTCCTTCAACCTTTCCTCATAGGACTTGGTCTCCAGACCCCTCACCATCTTTGTTGCCTTCCTCTGGACACATTCCAGCTTGTCTATAGCTTTCTTAAATTGTGGTGCCCAAAACTGAACACAATACTCTAGGTGAGGTCTAACCAGAGCAGAATAAAGTGGTACCATCACTTCACATGATCTGAACACTATGCTTTTGTTGATACAGCCCAAAATCACATTTGCCTTTTTAGTAACCACATCACACTGCTGACTCATGTTCAGTGTATGGTCTACTAAGACCCTGAGATCCTTTTTGCACATACTACTGCTGAGACAAGTCTCCCTCAACCTATAATTATGCATTTGATTTTTCCTACCTAAATGCAGAACTTTACATTTATCCCCATTGAAATTAATTTCATTTGTTTTAGCCCAGTTTTCCAGCCAATAGAAAATAAGTAAGTAAACATCTTGAATGTTTTTAAGTTTTCAGTGTTAATTTTTCTTAAGTGTTTTGGTCCTTTCTACCCATCTTAAGAAAATAAGCAAGTGTTCATGCTGAGCTAGTAGCTGATTGCATGTGTTTTCTTTCTACGATCAGGAACACACTTTATATAGAAACCCATAAAATAAGTACACTTCAGCGGTTCAAAAGAAAACTATCATTGAAAAACTAAATTTCAGAAAAATTACACTGGGGATTCAATGTTCAACTGTAGTACGTGCACAAGCAACATCAGAAAGAAAAGAACATATTATCTTAGCTCCCCATCAATTGAACTTGCAGATAACCTTAGACTGCTGTCTTACTATCTTCTCCATTGCATCTGCTGCCAGATACCATTTAAAGCTGGAAAGCATCAGAGCTCTTAAACAGAGATTAAAGTTGACTCTGCTATAGAACACAATGTACTGAAAAATTTACATGTCCTTCCATTGATATCCAAGGAATCATAATATTAACAACAGTAGCTGGAGAGGTATACTGCTTCAGCTGCTTAGCTGAATCCTGTGATTCAGGGCTGGAAGATCATTGTGGAGGATCATGAAATCCAAACAGTATGTCTCTTTTCCCAAGACACTATTCAGCAAGACTGACTCATTGGCAATGAGTAAGAATAATTAATCAGAGGACATTTACACTGACAACCCTCCGCTTTGGAGGGCTTTAATAAGTAAGTAGCTGGAAGGTAGCTTTTGGAGATTTAATCACCAACAAGATGGCAGATTTGTCCCAGTGATGAAGGGGTGTGTGTGTGTCAGAGGGATTGCTTCATTCCACCACCCTCCATGGAAAACCAAGCCATGGTTCTAAACCCAGACTAGGTAATGAAAGATGTGGACTGTGTGCCAAACCAGACCTGATGGAAATCATGGATCCCCTTAGTTCTCTGAAAGCAAATTATAGCACCACACTGTTTCATGAGGAGGGAAGGAGGTTTTGCAGCTCAAAATCATCCCCTTGCTCTTGTTAGCCCTTTTGACAGACATTTAAAAGGACTAATAAGGGGGGTGGTCTGCTTGCAAAACTGAGAGGGGGCGAAAGGCTGCAAGCATGGCTGCAATTCAGGTCAAGGCACTAAACAGCTATAGCCTTACTTCTTTATTTAAAATATCTATAAATGTTGTCTCTCTCCTGGCCAAGTCAGGACCCAAGGAAGGTAACAATATAATGAAACACAATAAAACCATATAAAAGTACATAATTCAAATAATTAAAACATAAAGTAACATTAAAAACAAACACCCTGTGCACAAATTGCCTTTCCCCAGAAGGCTGCTCTGAAAGCAGTATGGGATATTTCTGTTTTACAGATTTGCCAGAAAGGCAAAAATCTTCCTGACCTCTTCTGAGAGGATGTTCTACAGGCATGGTGCAGCCACTAAAAACAGCCACTTGATGATTTTCATTAAGGAAATGGCATGAGAGGAAATGGTGAAATACTTCTTCCCTAGTTTCAAACTGGGTTACCAACCTCAAGGTGGGATCTAGAGTTCTCCAGACTACAAAGATCACTGCTGCTGGAGGAAATTACAGCTTTGAGTGTAGACTCTATGGTACCATATCTTCAGTGAGCTCTCTCCACTCCTCCAACTCCACCCTCACCAGGCACTGCCCCCAAAGCTTCAGGAACTTCCCAAGTCAGAGTTTCCCTTTCAGTCTCTGCTTAATGGCTGCACTGCATTAAAAATCAGTAAAAAGGATGGAACTACACTAGAATGGATGTTCTAAGACAATTTTAAGGGATGTTCTAAGATTGCAGATATCGTTGCCAGATCACAGTCTGTAGCCCCAGGAACATTCGGGGATGGGGACAGGTGTACCAGCATGATCCCAGTGAGTGACATAACTTCCAAAGAAAACAAGGGCAGGCATTCTAAGATTTGCAAAAGCTCTGTGGTTAAACCATAGAGCTTTTAGTAAATCCTAGAGTGCCCCCCAATGTCATGTATCCTTTGACCATATTATGGGTATATAAAACAGAAAGAATTAAAGGCTGCCTCTTCTTCTACCACCTCTATGCACCCACTATGGTCCTCAGACTGCCACTTACTGACTGTTCCCCTATTTAAGCCAGCCCACCTGGCATCAACCAGAGCCTGTGCATTCTCCACTGCAAGCTCCCTGAGGAGATGAAATGGTATGCTGAAAGGCTGTTTTATTTGCCAGTGAGCTTAATGTGATATATACTGCAGGTATTCTTTTGGAGGGAATTATCAGGAGTTCTATTTTGTTGGTTTTAAAATTGTGATGCTTCTTCAGTCATGAAGAATGGCAAGATGTAAATATTTAGAAGTTCAGGACTTGGGAGAGGCCCCCCGCAAGGTGTTGGTACTCAGTACCAGTGAGTACTGTAAAAAAAAAAAAAAAAAAAAGCACTGCTTACACTAAGATGGATAAACCTCAGAAGGTCCTGTCCCATGTGGATCCTCTGTTACAGTGAATAAGCAGAACTGGACACCAGCAGCTCATCTGACACCACAGAAAGGCTCTTGTGGGTGGAGACAGTACCTCAGGTACCATTCTCCTAAGTTAGTTTTTATCTTATTTAGATTATTTAAACCCCGCTTTTCTCCAGTGGTGACCCAAACCAGTTTACATTACCAGTTCCTCAGTTTTGTCTTCATAACTACAACCTTATCAAATAGGCTAGGCTGAGCATGTCTGGCCCAATAGCACCCTGACAGCTTCCACGGCAGAACTGGGATTCAAACCTGGGTCAGCCAAATCCTTGTCCAACACTCTATTATACTGACTCTCTGGAACTCTTGTAAACCAAATGAAGTTTCTGGATCTTCTTCAGAGCAAATTACAATAATCAAGCCAAGTGGTTCAAAGGTATGTAGGATTCTGGCCAAGGATATCTCTTCCAGGAAAAGCAGCTGAAAAAACCAACCTAAGAAGGACAATTTCACTCCTGGCTCCCTCCATGACCTGCTTGTCAAGCAACAGAGATGGATCCAAGAAGTAATACCAGTGGGTAGAAGGTATCCCGATGGACAAGGATAACCACCTTCCCTGGCACACGTGTCTTGGCTGCTGTTGTAGTGAGAAATCTGGCAAATGGAGTCTCTCACTCCTCCATCCTCATTCAGCCAGATTCAGACATGTACCAGGGTAGTCTACTTAGCAAGGATTAAATCCTGAACAGCAGTTTTCCCATTCATTGATCTGATATTCAGCAGCAGAACACTGAGACCTGGTGGTTTCCTGGCACAGTATCGTTAAAAATAAGGAAAAGTCCTAAAAGACAAGACAGGGGCATAGCCAAGACTTAACAGACACAAAACAACAACAAATTGAATCTGGAATGTGTAGTTCTAGATAACATTACAGCTTGGAATAATAAAGATAGGTGACAAAGGAGTAAAATTGCCAAGGGGTACTTTTAAATGCTTGGTATGCTATCAACTGATAACACAAGCAATGCAAAATAACAAATGGTAAAAGCAATGATCTTCCTACAATTAAGCATATACAAATAATAAATCACAACAGACAGAAGAATGACAAGAATGACAAGTACACACTTGTTTGAATATCCCCACATTATTTTCTTCATATTATATACAGACCCTGTCAAATATTCTGAAACTAAAAGACCCTGTATCCTCATGGTAAGTTATGAAGGTACAGATAATACCAGCAGAAGTCATAGTAGTACTGGATAGGAAAGGACTCTATCTTCCTAAGAATCTGAATTATCAATATAATGATATTACAAAAGAATCTAATTTACTCTAAAACCAAGCAGCTATAAAGTCATTCAGCTCCTTTATCCTGAAAGCATAGAAGTAGACAGAAATAGCTAAGACACAAAAACGTCAGTACAGGTTGGTTTTCCCAACTGATTGTATTCTGTCATACAAGAACAAGTCTAAGCCTTTGGTCTCATTTTGGCAACACAAAATTAACACCAGCCCTGAAAAACAACTTTGTACTGTAAAACTGTACACAAATTGTCATGTGACACAAAGAGTACTTTTCCCTATGATAATACTCAAGATAAAAGTCCGTATCAAATATGAGTCAAGGTAAGGACTGATTAATAACACTTTTTCTGTGTCGACCAGTAATGTGGAATGTAGCATGAAGAAGAGAAGCTACATGGCAGGGCTATGTACAAGAATTAACAAGACACAGCTGCTTGCCTTAGAGAACAGCTTCAAATGACTGACTTAAAGGAACATGTTCTAACTGTACTCAATGTAATTGAGGACACAATGTTATTGCTCCAGTTAGCCTATACAAATGATGATAGATCTAGCTTGTCATTAAGGCCTCGAGGGACCCGGCTTTAACAATGTGAACCCAAAATGCCTCTCTTCTCAAGAGAGTTTGTTCTATGGCTATAGGTCTAAGTGGAAAATATTATACTGTTTCTAAAGCCAAGAATCTAAAACCTGGGTTGTATGCACACCATTAGAAGTGTCTTGTTAAAGGAGCCTCTCATAACGCTTAAGTCATTGTCTTTCCTGACAAAGAAACCGAGGCCTCCTGCACTGGGAAGTGGTCCAGAAGACATCCAAATCCCTGTTCTTTCACATTTCAGTTCCTCAGTATACCACCCTTTACCTATATGTAAAAATGCCTCTACTAATAGATTGTCTTTGCAAGACTTGCCTAGAGCATTGATTATGTTTTTAGTGACAAAAAACAGGAAAACATCAATCTGAGAATCTATATGATTTCATCTAGCAGGAACAAATCAGAACTGAAGACAATTATTGGCATATCAGTGCCTAACATCTGTTTAGCCCAGACAATACAGTATAGTACACATTTTTACAGCCACCATCAAGTGACAGCCACATCTATTAGCAGGAGCTGGCTTGCACTCACTACCAGGTTTTCCGATTCTCCATTTCTGATTAAACCTCACAGTGATGATCAGTCACCTGTGAAGTCCATTTCTCGCTTCACGCTGACATGCCCAGCAGCTGTGATGTGCGCCACTGAAACCTGATAAACTGACCTGCAGAGAAGGCACTCCAGTTGAAATGAAAGCTAATGAGCAGGTCAGAGAGGTAAGGGAACAACGTCAAGTGGGGAAGATTCAGGGAAGCAGAGGAATGGGTGGGCATGGTGGAAAATGTGATGACTATTGAGAATTGTTAAGTACCTTGACTCCAGTATGCAGACTCCACAATATGGAAAAACAGAAAGTGAAAGAAAATGTTGACAATGCATGTTTTTTTAAAAAAGAAAGAACAAACCTGAAGGACATGATTTTGCTAAAAGCTTGTTTGGTACAAAGTTTTTCTAGAAGAAGTTGTATGCAAGATATCATGTAGGCATTTGATGATAATGCCAAATAATGTCACCCTGTAAGAATAAGGAAAGCCCATTTTTAGAATGGATTTTAAGGTTGGATTTGGTTTTTAACAGGTTGTCCAAAATGGGAGTAAATTGGTCTTTGGAGAAGGCCCTGCAGAAGGGTCTTCCCTAAGGTCTCTGGAAAGACACAGTGATGCCAATAATTCAATTTTTGTGGACTGGGTCCATGGAAACTGTGAGGCTGCCAGCATCTGCTGTGTCCTTCTTGTATGGATTAGGATCTGTAATTAAACTGGAACACCCAGACTGATTGATCCATTTTTGGTAGCTGAAAAACTGACATGATGCAAAGAAGTTTGAATTATATTTTAACTAAAGATCTGATGCTAATTTTTTTTACTGCTATTTCTAATTAATGTTTGTGATTCTGGTGTGCTTGGCCTCCTTGAAGCTCAGTTCCCAGCTGAGCCATCTAACTCCATGAGCAAAGTTTTCCCTCACCCTAAATGATGGTCCCCATCCCTAAGGGCGGTGACACAGAGCACTCCATCAATGGTCTCCTACTGTAACTATTAGTATTTCTGCAACTGTCTATGGCAGAAGTACACTTCATATTCATGGCTTTGATGTGACTACATCTTTAAAACATCACTACATTCCAGTTTTCTACTCCATCTCTGCATCACATGGGACAAATGAAAGATGACAGACAAAGCACTGGATTACATTTTCCAGTCACCAAAAATGTTCACTGCTGCTTTCAAAAGGGATGGACAGAGGGAAAGCATGCATGAACAGCACTACTCTGCCTATCAACCAGTTTCCAACAAAATTGCACACCTTTTCAGGTCAGGGCTGTTTCATACACTGTGCATTTCTTACAAATGGCATTTTGTTGTGGAAAACTGCACACGATTTCTGCATGTCATATGGAATGAATACATCTCTTTCATATGTGTGAAGCTCTGATTATTGTATATATGGAGTGTGATGCTCTGATTCATAATGGATCCCCACAGCTCATAAATGTGGCAAAGCAAATGAGCAGGAAGGGGAATTGTGGAATGATGGTTGCCAGGTTGTAACATCTAGGGTGAGTGTTTGTCTCTCTCTTGTGTAGGCACATAGCTTAAGGGTCATAGCCTAAAGCCAGCAGGAAGATCTCCAGGTGTGCGGTGGGGGGGATCTCCAGTACAATTAAAAGCCTTTCTCCCTCCTTTCTCCTGTTGCTTTTTTATTGCTGTCCTTTATTTGTGTGTGTGTGTGTTTCCAGTTGAGGATAAAGGTGAGATATAAATGGACAAACAAATCATACATGGAGTTTCAATTTCCTTCATGATAATTATACCCGGGACATAAATGTGTAATGTTTGAAGCAGTCCCCAGCAACAGAAAAATGCTTGCAATACTATTGAGCCGGCTCTGGCTGGGAGGGAGGGGTAGAAATTTGATAAATAAATGAATAAATAAATAAATAAATAAATTGTAAATTTTCCCAGTTGGCAAAATGATGTACCTTTCAGAGTCTTGTAGATTTCAGTGGGTTCAGTGTCCCTCTGACTTGTTGCCAAAATTCTCTGCTCTGTGCAACCATCTAAGGCATAATAGCCTTAAGTTACTTTGCACTGGGTTATTGTATTCCTTCCAGCCCCCTAGCTGTTAAGCTAATGCTTAAGGTTCTGCTATTGTACACAAATTTTGATCTGTGCACATGTATCGATAACACTCACAACATGGGAGACTCCAGAGAGACTGTGGTTTCAACCATTCAGAAGCTGCACTAAAATAACATGCAAAAACTTTTGTGCAGCTAAACTACATGACAGTAGATCAGGCCAACCACTTTGTCTGTTTACTGATTTATTTCTTTTTACACACAACACGCACACACAATTTTCAATCATCTTTTTTGAAGGTTGCAATGTGTCAATCTGTTTGGATAATATGTGCACTTCGATGAATAATGCACGAAGCAATAAGGCCTCTGTGGCTTAATAAAGCATGCTTGTTTTTTTTTGCTACTGTTCTTCCAGAAACTTTGTAAAGCTGTCTCGAAGCATGAAATACAAGAGGAAGACCCTGGGAATAACAAGATTTGTTTCACAGGATGGAACCAGCTGCTATGTCTAAAAACAGAATGATTATAAAAGAAGGCAGACATTAAAACCCCCGCCATTTTCATTACTTGGCTTCACGGAACACATGGATAAAGTTGAGCGACAATAGGCTATTCTTAAGAGAAGCATTCCTCTTGGGGGTCTAGTTGGTGGAGAGGCAATTTAGAAATGCTATAAATAAATAAGATTGGTTTAAGCCCCTTGAACAGTTATAGCAAAACTTTTATTTTTAAATATGTGATTTTCGCCTTCATTTTCAAACTCTAAATACATTCGCCGACTATTGGGGGGGGGGAGAGAAGGAATACTCTACCAGACGTATCAAAGTCTGGAAAATAATCCGGGCAGTTTTGCTCAGCTTCTTCTCCAGCAGGTGTGTCATCCCAGCAGAGCCATCCATCCCACGTACGGTTACAGAACAGACCTAGAAAATTCAAAAAGAACAGGACTTTACTGTTTTTTTGAGAATCTAGGGGGACTTACCTTGTTCTTTTATATTAAAAATGATCCCTCTGGTTGGCTTACCTAATGAAATACTGATTTCATTATGATTTTATCATATGAGTAATTGCATGTTCTATTAGAGTATGGTACTCTATTATATCTGCACTCCGAAACTGCCGAGGGAAGAATGCTCATTCTTGCCAAAGTAAAAGCTCTTCTTAGTTTTGGGATTGTTAGTTGATAAAAATATTTCAGCAGTTACACTGAGAGGGCAATTTCCAAACTGAGTGTTGAACATACCCTGTGTACCCTAACAGACGTACTTGTAACATCCAACTTACACATTTTAAAATTTTAAAATTTTAAAATTTGTCTTATAGTGTCTGGTTTCTGTATTCTGAATCATATCATTTGTTATTTCTAGACATTTCATTTCTTTTCCAATAGTTGATCCCGTTGGCTATAACGTTTATCTGCCTGGATAAGCCCAAGTAGAGTACAAGAAAGAAATGCTTTAATCCAAGCCCTAGCTGCCACTGATAATTTGTCTAGTTCAGGGGTGGCCAAACTGCGGCTCAGGAGCTGCATGTGGCTCTTTCACACATATTGTGAGGCTCCCAGCAGGGTGGCTGAGGAAGCGAAGGGGAGGCATGCCTCCCTGACTGGTCTTCCCTTCCCTGGGTAGGCTACTTTAAATGTGTTCTTAAAGACACCCTCACTCCCGCCGGCCAGCTTGGAGAAGGCATTTGTCTCTTTAAACCCCTTCTTCAAGCCAATCCAGCTGGCATGAGGGTCTTGGAAGATGCATTTAAAGTTGCTTGCTTTCCATCTCTCTCTCCCCTCATCTATTCTCCTCCCCCTCTAATCATTACCAATATCTATTTTTACCCCTTTTGTTTTTATTTTTGGCAGTCTTATTTAATGTCAAGAAACAGCAAATTCACATATTTTTCTATAAAAATGTGTGGGTTATATTTGTTCATGTCTTGTGACTCTCAAGCATCTGACATTTATTCTGTGTGGCTCTAACGTTAAGCTTGGCCACCCCTGGTCTAGTTTCTCTCTCAGCTCTATGCCCAAGGCACATTTAGGAGTAGTCAATAAGCACCGAAGAAAGTCATACTGGATGGAATCCATTTTTTCAGAAGCAGCCTGAATCCAAATTTCCGCTTTATACAGGAATTGGTTTACAACCTTAGCATTAAATACCTTTAAGGCCGAAGGAACAAATTCACTTCCCGATGAGTAGAAGTATTTTACAATTGTCCTCCCGACTCTCAAGGCTGTGTTCCTTGCTAGATCCAACTGTATTTTTCATGTAAGAGATGCTTCATAGTGGATTCCCAGATATTTAAATTGACTGACCTGTTCCGTAGGTTATCCTGCTATGTCCCATTTGAAGATTTCCCCCTTTTCCCTTTTGGTGAATACTATGACTTTGGATTTTGCCACATATGAATTCTTAAGGGTGTCTGTGATCATACCATAAGGAATTCACTACTCTTTGTATAATCATCTGGGAGGAAACACTCATTGGTTTTGAAAGCCAGGCTTAAAGTGAGCTGGAGTTTATTCTTTCATATAGAATGACACATTTTGTGCAGTGAGGAAAAAACTGTGCAGCTGGGCATGTGGGCCTACGCGCATTGATTTTTAAAATAGACTAAATAAGATAAATAGAAAATGAAGTGACTGTCTTTTCAGTGTCATATCCTTTGTTTGTTCTTTACTTCTGTAATTTCCACTGTGTTTGCTTGTGTGCTGGGGTTAGGGAGAGGGTTGTGCCATTGTACAGCCTATTTATATAATAGAGAAGAAAACTCCAAAGAAACTCTGAAGTGACCTTTCAGTGCTCTTCTTCTGCCCCAAAAGGATGGCAAATATTTCTTAAAGAAGCATAGTAATCAGATTTACAGACACAGGAAGATTTTAAAAGATGACAATGACTATGGAAACTTTGTGCTGGGTGTTGACAAGTGAGAAGATTTGCTTGGCTAAAAATGGAAACAGGCAAATAATCCAAGCCCATTTTGTTTCACTTGTTATCCAAGTGAGATGTATATATTTTCCCCTCCCTTATAAAGATGGATGAGGCAAAATACTTGGTCCAATTATTAACAAATCATGGCAGCATTTCTGTCTGGGATCCAATTACACCCTCCTCTGGCAAAATCATTTTTCTTTCTGACTGTTTTCTTCCAGGATTTGGCTGCATGTGTATAAGCTGAAAGAATCACTTCATGCAATCAGTGAAGCAGATAAGCAGGAAAACCAGACTGCATTTCTGAAACTCAGCAGTGTGCAGTACACAGGTTTTTGTTTTTAATTCCAACAAGTTTGGCCATTCAGTGAAATGAATTAAAAAACCCCACTGTGTTTTCCAACACAACATATTTCCTCCCCCCAGGAAAAATCAACAGGACCAGCCCGTTATTCTTGCTTTATGACAAACAGAAAACTAATTTTGTTGCTCTGCAGTGTCATTTTGTGCACATATTTGAAATTCGGTTATTTGTAATTCCAAATTATTGACTGCTGTGATAAAATAATCACACTCATTTTTTTCTGTCTCTTTTTCCCCAGTGAAATCCTCCCAGGCCTGACTGAAAAATGAGGTGGGTAAGCAAGAACTCTCCTGTATATCCTTGTACTATTCAGCCCCTTGTTAAGTGGGCCATCATCTGCTATGTATACATTCTTAGCACACCACAGCAGTACCCAGCTGTGCTACATATCACTGGTATGCTAACACTGCATGAACAGTAGCTGAGGATCCAATGTAAAACAAGACAGGCATGAGCAACTCCACAGGCATTATTTCCCCCCCTGTTTCCCCATTACATAAGCTTGCCATCCTCCAGGTGGGGTCTGAAGACCTCCTGGAATTACAGTCTCCAGACAACAGAATTAGTTCCCTGGAGAAAATGGCTACTTTGGAGGGTGGAATCTATGGCATTATTGTTGGGTACCCAAAGGTTTGGTGAGAGAAAATTATAAGAAATAAATGAAACAAAATACATCTATTTATTACAAAGTGCACTAAAACTCTACTTTGAAAACAGAAGCCTATTCCATCCTTGAAGTTGTGAATATTTGAATTAAGAAATCCTGAATCATATAACATATAACAATTCAGTATCTCTAGGTGAAGAGCCTTGAACCAATAAAACAGGACCAACAATTTAATATCTCTAGGTTGATAACCTTGAACCATATTAAAACAGGACCAAATGCATTTTGGCCTCCAAGGCCTTCCTCTGTGGTCAATTATTGTCTACATGGACACTATGACATATAAACATTTGTTAGTTCAGGGAGGCTCTAAATAAAAAAATATTAAAATTACTAAACTACTATTTTGTTCTTGTTGTTGTTAATGCTAAACTTGACATAGTTTAGGATGTCGGCTTGTTTTCTGGCTATGGGAAGTGAGGCTGCGTTCAGATGGCCAGTCAATCGCGCCATGAGCCCTCCTAAAATTTTATCCCGATTTTTTAAATCCAGCCTAGCACGACCAGACGCCCCCCATGAAATAGCCTCACCGCGCGTTGTTCCCACCGTGATTTGTCTACACGGCATCCACCGAGGATTTTTTAAAAAAAGTTTTGTACATTCGCATAGGCAAGGCTGCGCCTCCTTGGAGAACTGAGGCGATCGCGGAGGGTTTTCAGCAAAGTCCCGGTCCTCCCCCTTGCCATTGCCATCATGATCAATGGAGGGACTATTTTGCAAGTTAGAACAGTCCTTCCCCCCTCCATCTCCCATCACGGTAACATCCTTTCCCTAAAAGAAATAAGCATGAATATTACATTCCTCGTAGCGCTTATCGCTGAATGCGTTTCCTCGTTAAAGTGCACATGGGGTTTCAATTTTTTAAAAATCGCGCCCCCGTCGGCTCGGTCTGACGTCAGACCGAGCCGACGGGAGCATCGTGCGCTAATGGAGTGACCAGACGGAAGAAAGTCTGCAGTTGTTGCGCGGGTAAGCGAAAACCCTACATTGAAACTGCTACTTTTTAAATCAGGATTGGAGGCGCAGCAGAACGGGATGCCTATGGGACCGGAATATTTCCCAGATGTTTCTGTCTGGTCGTGCATTTTTGATCCGCAAGGGAGTCGTTCCTATGGCAGATCAAAAGATCCGTCTGAACACACCCAGAATCTTGTCTAGCTGTGCAGTACAGGAACAGGCAGTCTTTCAAGAATCCTGGCCCCAAGCCAGGCCCAGGGCCTTAAAAGTAAGAACCAGTCCTTTGAACTGAACACAGAAAGGATGTATGGAGCAAACAATGACTTTCTGATTCAAAGAATTCATTCTCTATTAAAACCCATACTAGGAAGGATATCATGTCTTCTATACAACAGAAAAGGACTTTAGAATGGCAAGTTCCGAAAGGATAGCCATGGTAGTCTGTTACAGAGGAACACATTTATTTAGGCTTATATTCTGCTCTCCCCATGAGTGGGCACAGAGTGGATGACAACAGGAGTTCAAAAATTTCACAATATGAATTAAAACAATTCATAATAAATCTTCCACAATAAATAGTTAGAACAAATTAAAACAAAGCTATAAACAAGACAGATAGCACGGCAGTGTGGAGCCATAGACCAGACTATGGGTCTTCACCAATGCTCCCTCCAAGTTGTAAAGCATTGTGAGCAAACATTCTACTTTGTGAGCTACTGGCACTAAAGTTTGAGTGAGCAATTTGGCAACTGCATAAATTAGTTTGCTCTGGAGCCATCCTTTCTGACAAGTGTGTATGAGCCAGAGGCTAAAAAATTGTGAGCTAGCTCACACTAACTCAGCTTAGAGGGAACACTGGTCTTCACCTGATGGGCCATTCGAAGATGGAAAGTTCAGCAGGGGAGGCTGATAGATGGAATAATATAGGAATCTTGCAATACCTCAAAGCCATCACATTTCTATCCCAGCATACACTTTTATGGACAAGAGCTCCTGATAAAGTGGCCTGTGGTCCTCGAAATTTTATGCTGGAATGAAAATGGTTAATCTTTAAATTTCCACAAGACAGCTGCTGGCTCTCAGACTAGATCTCCCTTACGGCAAGGGGACCATTTCAGGTTTTGATAGGAATTTCAGTGCAGTGATGGAAGCACAAGATTTATAGGAGGACTGAAGGCCCCCTTCTGGGATATGTTTGACAGTATACTGCCGAAAGGCAGTGTTTTTTAAGAGCTCTTGTGCGTAATTCCTCCTTCATCCCTCATAATAACCTTTTATATAGGAGCGTTTGAAAAATACACATGTTGTTTGAAACGGGAGGGGGGGAAGTATATTTCCTCCCAGCACCTTACCTTGTGAGAATATTACTCCCATTCTTAATACAAGGTATAAGAATAAATTCCACAGATTTCTTGGGAACAGTTACATGCACAGAAAGGTTGGATAATGTGCTTTTGATATATTCAAGTTTAAATGCAAAAAACAAAAAACCCAACACATTTGTTATGCTGACATTCATACTGTTCTGAATAACTGGAGACACAGGAGCTCCTGGTGTTTAATACCTTGTGTTACACATGCTGCATGTCCTCTTTCAGCAGTCCCCCAACTTACATTGTATGGTGAGCCACAGATCATGAGAACCAGCACTCTACCATCCCTCAGTAGGTCTGTCTCTGTTTCTCTGACAGTACTTATTAACCATTAGGCAGTTTGGGGTCCGACAGGAGTAAAGCTGCTTGGAAGAAATACAGTGGCTGTTTCCTCCATCCTCTCTCCAGATTTTGTTGTTGTGGCCATATATGCCTGGAACTGGAACTTCATGTGCAAAAAGGGTGCTGGTTGTTGTCCCTGCTGTTGACAGAGTGCCTAAGCAGCAGTCAGAGCACTGAACTGATTAAGAGTGATAAGCTTTATGTAGGAACTAATAAAATGGGTAGGAAAGAGAAGAGGATAAACCTAGCTACCTTATTAGCTGAGAGTTCTAGACTGTTCTAAAAGAAAAGCCTAAGAGTAGCATTCTGCAGAAAGAGAAGCCTCTATAGTAAGAAAGTATTGCCCCTGCAGTAGGGTTGCCAGGTCTCCTCGTTCTTCCAGCAGGGGGATTTGGGGTGTGTGACAGGGGTGAGTGTGGAAGTTGCATAATGTCATCACCCGGAAATGATGTCATCACATTGAGGACATCACATGGGGATGCTTTGGTATTTGGGCAAAATTTCATGGTTTTCACCCTCAAAACCACTGAGTTTGCCCCAGTACCAGAGTGTCCCTGCACAACATCCCCAATATGATGATGTTACTTCCGGGTGATGTCATCACACTGGGGAGGTCATGCAGTGATGTCCCTGTTTAGGGGGGTTTCCCCCACCTGCCAGCTGGTCCGCAGCAGAGGGAAGCCCCAAAATCAGGGGATCCCCCACCTGGACCTGGGGGCTGGTAAACCCTACCCTGCAGTCCTGTCTGGCTAGTGCTTGCTGCCCCCTGCAGGGTCTCCTTTTGTCTTCTTGGTACACAAGACATTGCTATATTCCAACACCTGCAACACTATTTTTTTCACTGACTCCCTTTCCACGGGTTTTGTCTGTTTAAAATACCTGTGTCCTATAGTATGCTGTTAAACAATAAAAACCACACAAAACCAGTAGCATAAAAATACATCAGAGCAGGTGTTAGAAACCATTAAAAGCAGCTAATCAGTTTACAAACTGCAGCACCAAAGCTTTAATTCAGTAACGAACACTAAAATACCTATATTGTGCAAGTAGAAATTTTTAATTTCTTCAAATGTGGCAGGCAAAGAGAGAGGGCACAGTTTAACCAAATGCATGGGAAAAGTTTCAGGATCATTTATTAGTAGACAAATCCATAACGCTGAAGAAAAAGGTTTGCCTCACCAACTGTTCAATCCTAGATAGTTACACCCTCCTAAACCCCTTGAACTCAGTGGACTTAGAAGACTGTGTTTACTGCAAATGTATCCAGCTAGGTTGTAAGATTTATACTTTTTTTTCACTCACAAGACTGCTGTAAGGAAAATCATTTCAAAACTTCAGTGCAGAACATCCCTTGTGATTTCTGCCGTTACATTAATTCTAATTTCTTCCTGTAACCTTGATGAAACCCAAAGTTATTTCAAAGTCTTTTGTTCTCCTTTTACCTTTTTTTGCATAAGGCGGCTCTCTGTTCATCCTCTCGTAGCATTTGAACTGGGAATCAACTATCTTCTGGCGGACTGCTGCATTTTCAGTTGCTATAGGTTCTAGTGTGGGGTCAGTATCATTGACAGCAGAAGAAAGACTTGGAGCCATTCTCTGTGCAAAGAGGAAAACTTGTTAATGTCTGTCAGGAAAAGCAGGAGAACAGAATCAAACACATGAGAGTCACAGATACCCATAGTTCTTACTTCAAAGACCTTTTTATCCACACATATGCACAGTGTTGCTATGGAAATGTAATTGGGTTTGTGTGTGTGTGTTTCTGCTAGCAAAATGTATTTTGACTGCTCTAAAGGAACCTGTTGTGAAGGGATTGGTCTGTACAAGATTAGATAAAACATTGCCAAGAGTTGCTGACTTTGATTACCCACAGGAGCATCTCTTGTGCTTCCCTATGGTAACAATCCATAAAGGGCCATGGCTTCAATATCCACTCATTTCAGAACAACCTGCGTGGGAGCTCTGGGCTGTACCTTTATGGATGGAGGGAAGCTGATCTGCAATGACTCAGTGTGAACTTCTAGCCATAACCTCATACTGTGAGGGCATCTGTGAACAGATGTTTTTTTTCTGTTGAGATGCAGCTTGGAAGAAAAAAGAAAATAAAAACCCACTTTGAGTGTGTCAGTCAGTGGGAAAAAAGGATTTGCTAGATCTTTGCCTTGTTTTATTGTCATCTTTAGGTATTCCCTCAGGAACAGTGACTGTGCTAGCTAAACTGTCAGTTTCCATATCGGGGTGGTGAGGGAACAGTGCCAGAACGGAACTCCACATGACAGTGTACATAAGTGTGTCACTCAGCAGGGATTCAATTCTGAGACTTTGTGACATTGGCAACCTATTGTGGGAACTGAATTTTTTGTTTCTGTTCTTGTAATATAGCTGTACAACGTGTGTTGTACTTCAGAAATGCTACTGTTCATCAGGGCACTGTGATTCATTTAAACTACAGAGAGGGCAAGTCCTGTCCCTGGGATTTGACACCTCATTGACCCTCACCTCCACAGTGCACCTGCTGTAGGCCCAACTACCTTGCTTTCTTACTATACTGCTATACTGTGAATACACAGGAACACTCAGAATAGTCACTGGGAACAGAGTGAAAGTGTAGAAGAGGCAAGTGTCTCTGTGGGCTAGTTAGCAGCCACAGTGGATCCACTGTGTTCAGGCAGCAGGAGTGCCAAGCCCTCCTGAATTTTCACAAAAAAGGTCAGGAAAGCTCCCAAACTTCTGGCTTTCCATAAACTCTGAAATACAGAACTGTTCATGAGGGCATTTTTATAAAGGAATACAACTGCATTGTAAGAGAATGATCCAGGAAGATGTTTTGATAGATGGAACAGGACTGTGGACAGCAGGGGTCTTTTGGGGGCAGAGCGTGCTGGAGCACTACTCCGGCAGCCCAGGAGCAGGTGCAAATGGTGGCGGCAGCAAGCCCCCCCCCAGCTCCCTGTGCTGAAGCGCTAGGGCCAGGGGGAGGCCTGGAGAGCCCCACCGCCAGGTCCCCTAGGCCGGCACAGAAGCGCTGCGGCTCAGGGGAGGCCCAGAGAGCCCCGCCGCTGGGTCCCCTGGGCCCGTGAAGAAGCACTGTGGCTCGGGGGAGACCTGGAGAGCCCCGCAGCTGGGTCCCCTGGGCCTGTGCAGAAGTGCTGTGGCTCAGGAGAGGCCTGGAGAGTTAAACTTTAAACCACTTCTCTCTTTGCTCCCCCCCCCTGCAGCCCAGCTGGGGAAGGGAAGGGGAGGCTTTTGAAGATGCCTTCCCCCCTTTTGCTTCCCCTTCTGACATCACTTCTGGTGATGTCAGGGGGCATGGCAAATGCTAATAGCCTAGTAGCTCATTAGCATACTGTATGCTAATAAGCTCCTGCAGCTCTTTTTCTATGAAATGACCCCTGGTGGACAGTATAACGAATATATATTATCTGTTGCTAGATTTTTTTTATCTTGCTCTCACTGCATTAATGTTTAATATTTATGCCTTTTTTTCTGCAGTCCTAGCCCTTTTACTTCATTAGAAGCCTCCTCATCCTATTGATTGTACTTACATTATGTAGTCCACCTTTAGTCTTTGTGAGAAAGATGGACCATAAATAACATAAATAAATAAACTAGGCCAGCAGCAAATGTGAGGGTCTTCCTCACTGGCTGTATGGTAGCTTTTTGTGTGTGCATGCTAAAGAGTTCTAGAATGGAAACTAGGAAACTTTTGAAACTCTAATTCCCTAAGACCAGCAAGCAGGTAGCATAGTCTGAGATACTGTTTGTTATCTTATTTATGTATGTATTTACTTAATTAATACCCTGCCTTTCTCCCCAATGTGGACCCAACGTGGTTGACATCATTCTTCTCTATTTTTCTCATCATAACAACCCTGTGAGGTAAATTACGCTAAAAGCGTGTGACTGGCCCAAGGCCACCCAGCAGGCTTCCACGGCAGAGTGGCAATTTGAACCTGGGCCTCCCAGATCCTAGTCTAATGGTTTAACCAACTATCCCGCACTGGTTATAGGACAGGATACTATTTGAATCACTACTGTTATATGTTTGTGCTGCATTTTTATATTTTTTCACTGGTATACATTTAGAAATATTGTGCTATTACCTAGGATGTTGTGCTGCTTTCTCCATTGCAAGGAGCAAGCCATAGGGTTGCTTGGCAGATTCCTAGACATTTGGGAGTGGTGTCTGAGGAGAGTAGAGTTTGGGGAGTATAGGTAGCTCAGTGAGGATATGATGCCACAGAGTCCACGCTCCAAAGCTATTTCCTCCAAGGGAGCTATGTCTAGAGATCAGTTGTAACCCTAGCAGGATACTATGCCCATACCAGAGTTTTTCACAAAGCAGCCAACTCAGGGTTGGGAAATTCTTGGAGGCAGAGCCTGGGAAGGGAACTCAGGAGGGATGTAACGCCATAGAGTCTACCCTCCAAAGATGCCATTGTTTTTCTAGGGGAGCTGATTTCTTTAGTCTAGAGAAAAGTTGTAATTCCAGGAGAGCTTTAGGCCCCACTTTGAGGCTAGCAACATGAGTTTTGCAGCACATCTTCATTTAGCAGCACAGTCATTCACTGCCGACCTGTTTGTACCAAACGTCCTGAAGAAGCAGATCTACACATGCAAAGCAACATACCCATGGATCTGCTTCTTCTCTTCTGAATTTTTAGTTTAAAATGCTTAAAAAACTTGATGTGCTTCCCCAATGGCAGTGGATCAAGATTGTAATCACAAATGTGCTTTAAAAGGCAAACTTTGAAAGATCTGTTCATTTTCATGTTAACTTTTTGACTCTGGGCAAGCATCACTATTTCACTTTACCCTGAGAACATGAGCAGGTGACTCTGTTACCAGTATTAAAACATTTCCCTTTTGCTACATTAGTCTTGGCTAAATTGTGGGTTTAGCCTTTTGTGAGGGGTCCTGGAAGTAAGATTATCTCTCTCTTTTAAAAGCCATTTGCCTTGCCTCTGCAGTTTTACGAATGTATTTGGTGATTTAAACAGATGTTGTGCAAAAAGGAAACATGAACATCTGCAGATTTAAGCAACAACCTCTACCCCCTACCAGAATCCCTTTCTTATGCCTTTATGTCTTATCCTTATGTCCGCAGCTTTGCAATACTCTTTGACCATCTGAATAATTTCATGGGGTTAAACAGTGAAACAAAATCAAATTCATTGATTTGCAGTTCAGGTCTTACATCTAATTCCTTCGTGAAATAAATTCAAGGTCCACTGAAACATATATAGGTCAATATATCCCAGGTTTCATCCAATTTGATAATTTTTTTACTACAATGAGTTGAAATACATGGCTCCCTTTATTATGGCTTTTTCATTATTCTTAATTGACTGTTGGAGATCTAGGGTTGCCAACTCTGGGTTGGGAAATTCCTGGAGATTTGGGCCTGGAGCCTGGGGAGGGAGGGGTTTGGGGATGGGAGAGATCTCAGTGGGGCATAATTCTACAGAGTACACCCTCCAAAGCAGCCATTTTCTCCAGGGGAACTGATGTAGCCAGGAAATCAGTTGTAATTCTGTGAAATCACCAGGCCCCACCTGTCGACTTGAAACCCCATGCCTCACAAATGAGCTAGGGAAGGTAATGATCCCTGCATTTGCTTGCTCAAAACATGCATCTTAACATCTTCTGTATTCACTTTTCCACACTATTACAAAATGACATTTTTTTTCTAAATACTCAGTGGAATTAGTGGAAACTGGACTGAATGTGAAGTTCCTCAGCTACATCATGAAGAAACTGAGTGGTAAGCTAAATACAGAGGACTGCATTCCCAGCTCTAGAAATGAATGCAATCATTTGTTCAGTATATTTTCTATTATTATGCACAACAAGCAAACAGTATTAGTGTAAGAAAAGTAATATATATTTCAAAATTGCATGAATAGTTACAATGAACAAGAACATTTTGGCTATAAGAGATTTTTTTAAATATCATATTCACTTATATCAGGATGCAAATAACCTTCTGTTATTATTGGCCAGGAACCAAAGAGCTACTTTAGGTGCACCTAAGAGCAGGGGTATGGCCATTGTTGTTTTTGACACTGAAAGAACACTGAAAGAACACAAATCCCCCCCATGCCAGACTGCAAACTGCTTTTCCCCTCAGCTCAGTATGCCATGAGTCAGGGGAGGTACTGTTTGAGAACTATCAGCCCAAAGCTGCCTTAAAGGTTTGGACCTACTTGCACCATTCTTTGGATCCTGGCTAACACTGAGCATTACATTCACTTTCACAATATGTTATCAAAACAACCATTACCCTGGGCAATATTTTTAAAAAGGAGGACCAGGTTGCTTTTACCAGATGTAGGAAAGTGGAATATCTTACACAAAGAAATAAAGTATTTTTATTCAGGAGAAATCGGTATTTTTATTCAAGAGAAATTAGTAATTCACAGCTTTGTAATCAAGTTGTCATGTGGTGAAAAGGGGCCAATAATAATCCTTCGGAAGAGAACTGATTAACTGATGTCCCATGTGGCAGTTTAGCAGCCGTACATATGATGTCACTCCTAAAAGTACAAGTAAATGACGTCTTACATACGACCACCAAGCCATCACGCATTATGCAACTGCTATAAGAAGTGCATTAATACAGAATAAAATAGTAGATGTCTTTGACTGATGACCTTTTTCATACCTAAATAGTGTTAAATGTAGTCTAATTAGAAGCAAGTTTCACTTAATTTTGACTGTTATTAGATACTTTCAAATAATCCACAACTGAACAGCAACCAAAGAACCAGAAAATTCACAATTTCTGTAGCCAAGACTCCAGATGACAAAAACCAAAAGGCAAATTCACAATATGGTATTCACATTCATGCAATGAGTGCTGCTAATGATTACTGCTGGAAGGGTATGGAAAACTGCACAAACGTACCCAGCTCTGTCATCAATCATTGTCAACTATGCTTACAAAAATTCCCCCTCCAAATGCAATTGACAAAGAAAATTAAGTAGTTTTCAAAAACAGTGTAGTCCCAACACATGCGGAAAGGTCAGCAGAAACTTGTTGAGAAACAATTATTTAGCCTACAAGAATGATGGTCAATATTTTAAAATGGACAAAGTTATATCTACAAATGCGACACTATTATAAGTGCTGCAGAGTAAGCTGAATCCTCCAAAATTCATATAATTCTGATTTTTTTAAAAAAGATCATCATTCCATTTAAAATATGATCAGTGAGTTTTAGCAACAGGCAACTGAAAAACATCAAATTGTGGTTTATAGTATTTTACCACAACAAAACAGCAGACATGCAGCTATAAAAATTCTGATTTTCCAAATGCGGTAAACTTACTTAATCAATCTTCACTGTATTCAAATATCATAAAGTTGGTGCTTGGTTAACCTAGACATTGTTGAAGACTTTTAAATAGTGTCCACAGTAAAAAATGTTCAAACCAAAATTTAAAAAATCAAAAGATGCTTGATTTCTTCATTTCGTAAGACATTTTTAGTTGTTACATCTGAGGGTATCCAACTGTGAGTTCCAGAAGCACACACAACTGACCACATCACTCTAGTCTTGGCCACATCACTCCAGTCTTGGCTCATCTACACTGGCTCCCAATTTCTGGGCAAAATTCAAGGCGCTGGTTTCAAAGCCCTATATGGTTTAGGACCAACATACCTGAAGGCCCACCTATTCACTTATGAACCTGAACAACTGTTATAACCTTGCTTTGGGTGCTTCTGCCTTCTGATATTAGGTGGATGGCAACCCAGGAAAGGGCCTTCTCAGTCATGGCACCAAAGCTTGGGAATTCTTTCCTCAGGGAGATTTGTCTGTTCCCTTATATTGCCATCTTCCACCAGTGGGTGATGCCTTTTTTATTTCGCTTGGTTTCCCCTCAATGATCCCTCCTTCCTAACCAATATTTTAAGTTTTGTAAATATTTTAACTCTGTTTTTTTAGCTCTTTTAGAAGTTGTTCTAACAAGATATATTTGGGAGGGGTTTTTATTTTAATGGTTTTATAATTATTTTATCATGTATGTTTTTTTTAATAAAACTTTTATTAACAGGATATATTAACACGCTCCATATCTCATAGTACTTTTGAATACATCTTTATCATGTATGTTTTAAATAGTTAGCCATCTTGGCAGCCCTTGTAAATACAGAAAGGTGGGATATAAATTTTGTAAACAAACAAATAAATATGTATATAAAAGCCCCAGTGTGCATGTGTATAAGAGCCCCAATCTCTTGATATAGTATAAGAATATCATTAATCAACTGTACACAAATACACATCTCAATCTTTCTGTTAGGTCTTATGGTGCACTTAGCAGTGCTTTTGGTGGCTAGTTTGTCCTTTTTACTTACAATTAGTAGAATAATTAGTAAGAAGCCATTGCCTTCTTTGTCCATTATAGATCCTTTGTAGAGCAATATTTCTTTTCTGGACCTACTGGGAAGTGAAGAAAAACAATATTAGTTCTAATTTATCTACTGTCATTTGGGAGATTATACAACTCTTCAGTTGTGGTCAAAAACATTCCACATGTGTGTACATACAAAAAATTGAATATACCACCATAAAGGATTTTCTTTTGTAATACCTAAAATAGCCAATAACATAAAAAGACAAGTAGCCTCTTACAGTGGAAGAGAGTTCTAACTCAGTGGTTCTTAATCTGTAATCTACCTCAGCTTTCTAAGGATGCAATATTATTATCCAATGTTCCCTCACTTAGCCAGAATGAAAAATGCATTTATGATGTATGCATATAATATACAGGTCTTGGGCATATGTTTTATGAGACCCTTATGCCTGATGACCATAAGCCAGCTCTTTTAAATTGTTGGATATTAGTAAGTGGTTTAATCCTGAAGTCTTCATGATCCATGATATCCTACAATCCATGATACACCAACAATCCGGTCACTTTTTAAAGTGGGGATCTAGAATCTGGGATTTAGAAAGTGGGGACCTAAAATATGATATTTATTCTCAGGGCACAGTGAGCATCACAATGGTGGGTCAAAACCACTGCAAGTTAGAAAGAGGGACTGCCTAAAATTCCTAATGCCCTCTTTGCCTTCAAAAATTCTCCAAAATTTCTAGATAGCGCCAGGAGGTGGGGAAGCATATGACCCCATTTAAAGATCACTGTTCAAACTGGATGTTTTCTGCCCAAACGGGTCTCCTCACTCCTGCATCTGTATTCCTCCATGGCTTTCTTTAGTTTCCACAGAGGTATTTTTCAATCCAAGGAGCAAAAGCGCAGTTTGATCTCTCTTGTGGCACAACTAGGGAATTCCTTGAAACAGGGAAGTCTGATGCTGCACAGCAAGAGAGGACAAACTTTGTTTTTGCACCTCAGAATGGAAATACCACTGCAGTAATGACTGAAAGAGGCAGAGGAATACAAATGCAGGAGCGGGGAGACCCGTTTGTGCAGAAAACATCCTGCTCAAGCACAAAATAAGGTTGGCTTGCTCTCTTTGCAAAACAACATGTTGCTCAGATTCTAATAGGATGCCTCCTTCACATAACATCCCAGTATGGGATTCGACTGAAAGATTTAACAGAATTTTTTTACTAGCTATATCCTGAATTTGTTATTTCTTTATTTGCCCTGCCCCTAGTTTCATTTCTCACTCTACTTGCTGTCAGTCTTTTCCCTTTGCTTCATTGTCTTCTTTCTCTCTCCAAAAGATGGGCAGGGTGCTCCCTGCACAGCCTGCCTCAGAATCCAGTCAAAACACAGTTAACCTACTACATTTCACCACAGTACTGTTTGTTTAAAGAGGACTGGGGGAGAATGCGGGAAGTGCGTTAGCTCTGGCAGCTCCCAGATGGGGACAGCAGAGGCAACAGTGAAGGCAGTGGGCAGGACAGGAGACTGGCAACAGGTGAGCCACCTGGGAGTCTGCTGTACTTAAAAAAAATCACCTCAGCTGTCTGAATCAGTTTTGCCTAATGGTAGAATTAGCCCTGTAGCTATCATTTGGACTAATTTTTAACATTAGGTGGCAACCTTATAGTGCTTTTCTAAACAAAGTTGACTTCAGAGGACTCAGAAGAGTGTCAGCTGAGGGTGGAAAAAAGGGTGCTGGTGGAGAAGCGGCACAGTTTGAAATGATCATAGTGCTTCACTAAGTCTTTTATGACAAAGAATATATACACAGTACTGTAGGGCAACTCAGGCTCTTGGGAACTGAAGATCTGGTGGGAAAAATCTGTCAGACTGGTTCGTCACAGGGGCCTTAGTCACTTCTACTCAAACTCAGAGGACTCCGTCTATTCCCTCAGAGCACATAGCCTCAATGACTTCAACAGGTCTAAATCAAGTTTAAACCAAGTCATTCATTTTAGTCCATTGATAAGTAAGCTGTCCAGGTATGGTGGTATTTTCTTGCTTGCATCCTGAATTATATGCGATTTAAGATTACTGGAGCAATGAAACAGGCTAGTAATATATTTTTATGTCTCCTACAGTATGTTCCACATACTTAGTTTTTATAAGTTAATATTTAGTTATTAAACCTTTAAGGATGCTGTTAACTTACAACAATAGTTCAGTATTAGTGCAACTCTTTTTATGTGCAGTTTTAGGACACAGCCCAGCCACAAGTTAAACACTTTTGAAGTCTCACTGATTTCAATAGCCAAATATATAATGTGTTCTAATAGAAATCAATGGGACTTATAAATGCTTACATTTTCTACTTCATGCCCCCCTGGATACTGCTTCTGAAATTCTTATATATTTCTGTAACATAAAATAGATAGCCAATGAACAATAAAAGATAATCTCACTTAGAGGCACACAGGTATAACTCTGCACGTGCAGAGCTCCTGTTCGTTTAGTCTCTTGTTTGCTACTGCAAAGGCGGCAGCAGAATGCATTCAAAGGGAGCCACTGGGGCAACCTGATGGAAGATATCCTATGGCCAGCACTGAGGGACAACTGAATGTGAAGAAGACCTGGAATCGTGCATCCCCCCGGCCCCTGAAGCTGTCTTATACTCTGCTGTCAGTCATTCTCCAGTGCCTCAAAATTACTGAGCCATTTACAGTTTGAACTGAGATGTATTTGGAGTTTATGTGCTAGACTGGCATTCGTGTCCTTGCCATTAATCACACTAGACAGCAGATGCCAGGAGCCACTGCTATCACATCCTCAGCATTTGATTATTTAGCCCCTTACATCAATGAAACTGTCTTGATTGCTAAAAATGATTTGAAATCTCTGTGAGTGAAATTGTAAAGCCATTAGAGCTGCTGCAACTGCCTCCTACTCTTCCATAAGGGAATCCATGTTGGTAAATGTAGAGCGTGGAATAGGCCATTGTAGTGACATACAATGTACATGCAAGGAAAGAAGCACCACATCTTCTATCACCAGAATTCCTAAGTAGCAGTACAAGAATACACACGTGCCAAGAAAAAAACAAACAAACCATGGAAGCCAATTTAAAACTCTTGGTAAAAGTAATCTTTTTTTAAAAAGCGATCATGGACATCACGCATAACTAATGACCCAATTAATTATTAGAATAGCAGAAATATCTCTTGTATCTAATTATGAAAGGCAGCAGAGGCATGGGGGCTAACTACTAGATCAGCAGTGTCAGGCACATAATTGCTGACTGGAAAACAGTATCCAGTATGTTTACTCTCTTCACCCTCGGATGCCACTTAGTAGCAATGGCTCAGTACTTCCCAGCATACAACATCTCTGGCTACCACTAGCTTCTCTCCGGTAAAGTTAATATAGTAGTTCTTCCATTTAAAAGAGCATTTTTTTTAACATCCAGACTGAAAATAAAACTCCCAAGGGGCCATGTGACCCCCAAATCAGTTCAAGGTAATAAAAGTGATTTTGCTCTAGGGAACCTCTTATGGGCTCTTCAGCACCTGTCATTCTAGTAAATAAGCTTCACAACTCATTTAAGGGAAGTCAGATCCTGAAAGCAATAACACAAAAACAGCCCCCTCAGTTGTGTCTGAAACAAGCGTCATGGCAATTACCTCAACATGGCTCAGCTGAAGTGATCTGCTACACTTACAACTACACTGCCCAGAAGGGGCTATGAACATAAGCTCATAATGGCATGTTCACTTTTTTTCATGGCTGGTCACTCCAGAAGAACAACTTGCTAGTTTGCTAGGGCTGAGCAACAGCAGTCCTCTTATACAATTTGATTTAATGTGACCACTATAGCAGTATTTGGATACTTTAACAAATTATGGTTTGTTTCTTATTTATGGCACTGATATGCTCTAAGGAACCCAATGCAGCTCACAAAAATCTGTCTGTGAACAAACAGTTTGTCTGTGAACAAACAGAAAGTGGAACATTGGTGCATACAAATTGCAGCAAGTCGACGAATTTAGATATCTTGGAATTGTATTCCAGCCAAATTTACATTTAGTACCTCAAACAGAAAGTCAACTTAGCCCTACTAGCCGAAATAAGGTTTTTTTTATGTTCAAGAAGCTCAATATGTGCCAGTGCTCTTGGAAACATATAAGAACTTAATGTCCAATAGAACAACTTGACAAACTTCAGCAAACCTTTTCATAAAATATTGACTCTACCACCATGCATCACCTCTGCAGTTGTACAACTTGAACTGGGTCTTCCAAAAATTTCAATGCTGATTTGGAAGGTTATAGTCAGCTTCAAATATCAACTGCTAAACTCTGAAGATCTCCCAGTCTTCACCATATTGGCAGTGCATGAGCACTGTTGGTCAAAATGGAATGAAGCTGTGGACATGAAAATAAACCAATTGGACTTATGGAAGCCAAAGAATCTAACTGAAAGAAGGCGAGCATCACTTACAGAGAAACTGATCAAGTGTACTGGGACACTCCTCAAAAGGATGCCAGACGAAAATGCTCCCCACTTCCTCTGGGAATAAAATATTCTACCAAATTCGACCCGCTTCTTTACCTTAACATACTGTCAGTTCTGAAACTGAGGCAGTTATATATGATTGCATGCTGTAATTGTTAGCCTGATTGCGCGTTATTATGAATACTAACGAGGGGAATTTGATTGATTATTAATAAGCAATCAGCTGCGAGAGCGAACACCTATGTATACAGAGGTCAGCCCCGCCGGGAGGAGTTGGTAACAGACCAGGAGACTTTTTATGATTGAAAATAAAGTCTTTTACTGAAGTTTTGCACACACAAACAATTACACAAGCTCACACACAATTATTCAAGACCTAAGAAATACAGAGAGAGGTAAGCATGTTTGCATTAGCAGGTAAGTCGTTGATGGGCCATATTTACCAGTCTCGTCGTGTAGAGCGTCCCTCAGGAAAAATGGAGGGGAAAGAAACTAAGAGAAATGGGGCCACGTGGTCTGACCAGCAGATTATCACATGGAAACTCGGCCTGCAGACCAGAGTTTAAAGATGGAGGCAGGGGTTGGGGATAGCAAGCTGGACATAAGAGGGTCAAAGATTCGATAGGGGTCATAGAGCAGAGCGAGAGCCAGTGGTCTGGCGTCTCCTTATAAGCAGGAGGGTGGGGGCTGGTTACCTCCCTGATTCCCGCCTCCTGGTAGTCCATCCCTGAAATCACCCTATTGGTTGGAAGGTGTAGGGGAGGTGTGTGGAGGTGTGCCTGAGGGATGGTCAATACTGAGAGCTAGAAACTTACTCATGTCTGACACCAGGTAACAGCCAGGATGAGTCATCCGGCCACTTCTATTGTGTTCTTGATGGCATTAGCCCGGCTGTTGATGGCTCTCAATCAGTAACTAGGCAACGATGAATAGACCCTGCCAGGCTACGTGAGGTCTTTCAGGTGAAGGTGGGAGAGGGAAAGAGGCTGCCTGCTGTAGAAGGAACTCTCAATGGCGTTTTTGGAGTTCCTATTTCTGGTATTTTATCAAGACATGTTACTGTGCTTTGGTGTATACTGGTTCTGCTTCATATTTCCTTCATGAGAAACAGGCTGGTAACCTCTGCTGGGCACTGGAGCTGCTGGGCTGGTCAGGAGAAACGTCTCTTGCCTGGGTGCAGTCTCTGCTGGCATCTGGGAGGGTTACCATGTGGTTCAGTTCCTTACACATGCACTGGCACAGTTTATTATTTATCACAGTCCAAAAAGAGGCTCAAAAGCCTTGCAGGGCAACATAATGTGTTTCCAACAGCTCATATGATGGGCCATCTTCTCAGAATACCTACGGACCAGTGCTATTGTGACTGCCCCTTGGCAGAACTTGATTCACTATCTCATGTCTTCTTCTATTGCCCAGAACATACAACAGCAAGAGAGAGATTCCTCAGAAAATGGCTGCTGAAGTATTCAACTATTTTTGATTCTTCAAGATTAAAACTACTTTTGAGCAGCCTCTGCCAAAACTGCATTGTAGATGTGGCAATTTTTTTAAAAACTCTTAAAATATTTATGGTGTATGGCCAATGGGCCATTAAAACTAAATAAACTTGAACTTGAAACTTGAATACTGAAACACAATACAATGAAGGAGGGAGGGAAGAAAGAACAATCATGGGCTTATCCTCTTTGATAAGGCTGCCTAATACAGGTCTCAGATTGCAGTCCAAAGATCAAGAGCCCTTTAGCCCACACCCAAGGGCTTGTACCTCCAGCTCCACCCAGGCGTTATGTACCTGCAAGGAGAGGAAGACAAACTGAACTTAGATGGAACTCTGCTGCTATAGCTTGCTAAAATCTGAGCGTAACTCAAGATTCTATATGCCTCACTCCTAACCACATTTATGTAGAAATAATTATTTTAGCGATTACTCTGTTGGAGACCACTATCAAAGGGCTTGCTTCAGAAGATGGTTTCAAATTAAAACTCATATTCTCATATCAAGGAACAAAACCTTTCACTGTTTATTTTGTTTAACAATTTTACTAATTTAGAGTATTTCCTGATATATAACTTACAGCGCATTTCCAAAACAAGATACTTGCCTTCAATGTTTCATATATAAACTCTTAATTGAACAGTTAATTTTAATCCTATCACATCATGTATTTTCTGCTTTTATAATTCAGAAATTAATGGAGTGGGTTCTGTTTGGAATAGTAAAAAACATGCAGTGGAGTGTGTGATGATTTTGTCTTAACTGGAAGTGGGAATTACTGCTGTCACATTTGATCAAAGCTCCTAGAATAAACGTGTCTTCGTTCTGGGACAGCACAGGGGCTCACAACTAAGTCTACGATGCATTGATCCAGACAGGTTTCTTTATTTCAGCTCCACTAAACGATGGGGCAGAAGCCTGAAATTTTCACTTAGGATCAAAAGATTCTATAAACACAGCTGCCCAGAAGCAAAATTAGGAATCACATTTGAAAATTATCTAGAAATACAACATCTTAAAGCTATGCCTTTTCTAGGTTTAGTTTTCCTCTGTGTTATTTGGGCAGGTGAGAACCCAGGCTTGGATTCTATGACATCATTCCCTTTGTGCTTCCCCCAGCCAGTGTGCAGGCTTTCCACCACTGCATACCTCACTTCCTTTGCTGCTAATACCTTCGGGTATGTAAGATCAATATTTTTCAGGGAGCCTTTTCATACACAGAAGTGCTAGTGGCTGAAGAACTGAGTGCTGCAGCAGAGAAAAGCCTCCACTGAAGAGAAGCACAAGGGAAACAGTGCTATAGGTTTCAAGCCCAGGATTTCCCCCCCAAAAAAGTTGTCAAAGTACGAAGTCACGTGTGCATTTAACTAGGAAAACAGAGGATGTTGTATACTTCCTTGTGTGTTCAGGGAAGGTAAGTGGCCCAGAGGTGGCAATCAAAAGGTCTTAGGTTCATCCCCGGGCATCTCCATTTAAAGGACCTCAAGATCTTTTTTGGCTTGAGTACTGAAAGAGTATGAAATAATGCATTAAATAAACTTGAGGCCTGGTAGGTATGAGACAGCTTCACAAGTCAATATTGAAAACAAGGTTTGTACAAATGGTCAGTCGAAACACATAGCCACAGTAAGGATTCAGCCCGATTTAATGAATGTTCCTCTTGTTACTCTGGGAATTTAAGTGGAGGGGGCATAGCTCAGTGGTAGGGCATCTCCTTTGCACATAGAAAGTTCCAAGTTCAGTCCTCAGCATCTCCTGCCAGTTAGCAGGTGACGTGAAAGCCCTCCTGTGACTCTGGAGAGCTGCTCCCTGTCAGAGTAGACTGAGATGTGATAAACCAAGGGTCATGTGTTCAGGGATGTATCAATTCCCAGACAATTTAAAAGCAATCAGAAACTTTAGGTCACTGCTGTTTAGCAAGTCCCATTGTAGAGCTGCCATTGCAGTTAAATATTGCCAAATGTTCATTAGAAAAGATGCCACCCTGTAGGTCATTCATTATGGTGTCATTGGCAGAAACAGCAGAGTGCGGGCTATTTGTATGCTTGCCTTGCAACCATCAGTGGCTGATCTAGCAGCACAGCAGACATCTCCTAATGGCACCCTGCTTCAACGCCAGGCATCAGCCAGCTTAATTGGTTGGATGTCTGCTTAGCACAAGTGCTTAAAAAAGCCAGCTTTTGGTTTTAATAGCTGCTTTCCTTCCCTTTTTCTGTTTTATTGAATTTTAAAGTTGTAATTTTAGGCTGACTCTGGTGCTCAGAACAAAAGACAAAGCTACTAATTATCCATCAAGTAAATTACCTTTGTAGAAAACTTTACCATGCTGTTAAATGTTATAATTGATTATACTTTTAAGAAAAACAATTTCATTGCTTCATAATAATCATTGACTAATTTTTTTATTGCACAAGTATTAAACCTGTCAATGATGAATGAACCATTCTATTGCTGGTCTAATAAAAATAAGATTTTACAAACTCTTGACCACCAGTATTTGACTGGTAAGTTGACCAACTCTGTTTTCAATGGGTTAAACACTTGCGGATCCAAGAAGCACTTTTGGGGTAATGTGATCAAACCAATCAGTGTAAAAATATAACCAAGCACCAGAGAGAATGAACACACTAAACTATGATCACTAGTGTTCCTTACAGTTCTTTGACCACTGGTGATCCTTACAATTCTGACATGACATTTGCCATGTTCTGCTCAGCTTCCACTGAATTCCATGGAATCTTGGAAATGCACTCCCACAAAGAGCAAGTAGACATATATGTATCAGACTTACAGCCAGTGGCAGCCAAATTCCCTAAGAGCTACATACCAAAACTGTTATATGGCTAGGAACCATAATATTACCCGGTTTCTGTTTCTCTTTCCCAACAGTCTCCCCACCACTGCTTGGTGCTTCCTGAAGGCTTTGTTGTCACTATCATCACCATTTCTTCCTCCTCCAAAGGGTCCAATCACATCACCTCCCTTGTTCTCCAAGGCTACCTGCTCCTCCTGCTTTCACCACAATTCTCTCCACCTTTTAATCTGTTTTATACTTCTGCCTCCATTCCTACATAATTTACTTTTCCATTTGTAGCACAGATGCACAGTAGGGTTGTTTTCACACATGCCTTTTAACCATGCTTGTGTGTTTTATGCATTTGTAATTGAAATACAACATGCATATTCAGTTTCAAAATGACCACCCTACATTTACACGTATATACAATGGCCGAGGACAGACTGGCAATTTGCCCCGGTATCGAGTCGCGGTAAAAAAACCCCGGAGTAAACGATACCGGGTTTTCCCGTCCACACAGCGGGGGCCTCTGCCGGAAAATACTGGACGGAGGCGCGCGGGAGCGTTCAGACTGCCGCGCCAGAGGTACGCTATATTCGCTGTTTCCCCATTATTTCGGCTGTGGGCGTATGTGTGTATGTGCGCATGAGCGCTCATGCGCATAAGCGCTTTTTGCCGATTTTTTTTTTTTGCCCTGCAACGCCGGCACTGCATTGGGCAGTGGAGCGGAGCGCAGCCAATCACACCGCTGCTGCCTCATGCCCAACGCGGGTTGCTCCCGGCTTTTCGGCTGCGCGTTCAGACTCCCCGGAAGCGGAGAGACGCGCGACAAATGCAGGCTTTCAAGATTTGCGTCGGCTTTTATCAGGTGTTTTTTTAATCCGGCAGTGAAGCGCGAGAGCACCGGTAGGCTACGGGTGGGGGACGCCAGGCAGATGTGCCTGTGTGAACATTCCATTTAATCCGATATTGAGTCGTTGTCAGCCCGGGTCCCATCCCGCGGCAAATTGCCAGTCTGTCCTCGGCCAATATGACACAAAAGCAGCACAGGAGTGATCTTAGTTTCATGTGCAAACACAGTCTAGGATTTTGCCTCCTTTTAAATTCTACTGATGCATTCAAATTACTTTCTAGAAGCTTCATGTATTATGAAGTGCCAAGCACCATAGGGCTCAAACCAGGAGCCTTGAACAGCACCCAGTCAGTACCATGTCCCCTATGCCACTAGGAGAAAGAAATGGGAAGAAACTGCAAGCAGTTCAAGCTAGGGCACAGCCCAGAATCCTCCTGGCTTTAGAACCAGATAATATCAGAAAACCAACATCCAAATCTGTAATAAAGCTCCCAAGTCTGCTGTTTTCCCACAGCTAAGGCAGCTTCTTGCTGAGAGAAAACAATGCCTGCCTAACTGTTGGACCTCAATCTGCATTAAGGAGCTACTATTTTACTTTCCATTTTGATATACCGTAGCCTCAAAATATGACTGAATTATGAAGCTGGTCATGAAAGACATCTTCGGCAGACATTTCATAGTTACAGTTTGCGTGTTGGATACAGACTCATGGACAAAGTAGACGTTACGGCATTCACGGGTCTGACCCATGGATTCTGAAGCCATTTTAGAGATGGATTTGGCCATTTAAAAATGCTGTGAGGGCCTGGGTTCACAGCAGGATTAGGTGATCATGTTTCAGCATTTGAAAAGGTGCATGGGGAGGGAAACTGCACCATAGGCTTGATCAGGATCTGACCTCGTGGCATTTTTAAATGGCTGAATAAATCTCTAAAATGGCTTCAGTGTCCACAGGTTGGGCACCATAACACATTGTTTGCCCCTAAATTGGCAATAACTACCTATTTCCCTCCTCAGAGTCCCCTGTCCCCCAGAACATCATTTTGTGGAGTGGGCTGCAATGGGAGGATGAAGGAGGGAAGTTCCATTATGCTGATAGAAACAGCAACAATACAGCAACTATAAAGCCCCTTGATGGATATTATACCATTTTTCTACATTTTGTAAAATGCACGTTGCTAACATTAGAGTCGAAAAAATGATGAAAAGCACAGAAAAATCTTAAAAGAAACTATTCATCTTACCCCAAAAGCTCACATTTAAAGCTAGGCTAAACCATCCCAGTAGTACATGTAGCACCTGAAGGTGTGGTTCAATGTACTAAGCATCTTTGATTTTTGTCTCCATAATCTACAATGCTTCAACAACATGCGTGATGCTAAAGTAATTGCTATTCCCCAAAGTGAAATGCAAATGCTGTAATGGTATTGCTTCTGCTGTTGCTGATCTTTTAAAAATGCTAAAGGTACAACAAGGCTTATATTCAACAAGAAAGTGACACAATTCCTACTCAGTGGATTTATAACTTAGAGCAGCTTTCATAGCAACACAGTTTCACACACAGTTTCATACCATCTGGCTAACAGTGAAGGTGGTGACTTCTTGTCTGCCAAGTTCCATGTATGCCCAGGTGATGGCTGGGGGAGGCACCAAAGAATGAGCTGCTTAGGACACAAAAAGTCCTGTTTGTGCCAGATGTTTTGTGAACTTTATTGCATTCAGCATTGACCCAAGGATGTGGCACTAATTTTTCCCTAATTTTTAGGGAATCCCCTAATTTTTAGGGAAAACAGTTATGTTCTCTTTCACATGTGATCACTTGTGCTACAAAATACTATACATTTCACAACATTCACATATCTTTTTATTGAGAATTAAACATTCTTAACTACATACAATTCAACCCCTGGATCCCAAAAAACTAAAAACTATTTCCATGTATCTAAGGGAAATTTGGACTTGTATTTCTTTAAAGCTTCCATAGAAAGGAGCATTTTCTCTTTATTTCTTGAGTTGTATACCTCAGAGTTCCACAACATTTGAAAGAAGATTGTGAGCACAAAAAGCTGAGTAAACAAGAGTGATTTATGATCTAGATGGAGCTGGGCGAATCAGCTCATCCCTAGACCCCAACACTGATGTACATTCCAGTATCCACTTCTAGAACTGAAATGATGGTGTCTGGGAAAGATTCAACTCGAATCTGTTTTTCTTTAGCATGTGCAAGCAATGTAAAAGCATTCATCTTTCACTTCACAGATTCTGAGTCAAAGCCATGGCACTGAAAAGAGGTTCTGGATCTAAAACCTGGCTCCATTTTCAGGTCTGCTGAGTTACTATACCAACCTTTCCCAATAATTGTGCTTTAGAGAGACTTAATACCACCCTTGGAAGAAAAGAAATATACTGAGGGAACAATTTGCTGTCATTTGTCATGGCAAGAGATTTACTCAAGCACTGGGAAATTTACCACAGCATAATTGATCGATCCTATTGACTTCTTGTTGTTTTTTCCTGCAGTTTTGATTTTCTCACACTCTTTTGCTTATTTTGGCTTCACTCTTCCACATAATGCATATTGAAAAAGCTAACATAAGATGTATTCCATCCTAGCCAGCACATTATATCCTCAGCATAGTGCTTTTCCTATATAAACATTAAATCACGGTACTACTAACTGAGGATACCACCTCTTCTGGGGATAAAAAGGCACAGGTTTTTTTAACTGATAAATCATACATAGCAATTTATTGTTGAATAAAAATGATGAGTATAAGCAAATATAAAACTTAACATTATATCCCAGCTATAAAGGTTTTATGTTTTACACCGTGCTAGTTCTTCAAGCATGATAAAGAAGCGGGGAGGGGAAGGATGAATTTTTTTAAAATCAGCTATTCAGCTTTAAAAGATGGTGAAACACATAAACCACTTGTCTTTCAACATGCATTCAGAAGTAGCCATACTAAGAACTTTGCTGCAAGCATACTCACCAGGTGTACACATTTTCTGTTAACTCGTTCAATTACTTATTGCCTTGGTGTTCCTTGGCAAAATTCTTCTCAAGCACATAATCATGCTGAGAAGCTTTGTACCTCTGCAGTAGCCATCTGGTAATCACAGCTTGTGACTGCTTTTGCCCAGTTAAGAAGGAAACAATCTCATTTACAGGAAGGCACAATCCCCCAGGGCCATATTGTTTGTCCATGCATGGCCAACGCACCCTTCTCAAGAAAGGGCTGGAACTGGTGTACTAAATGTGCTGCATACACAAACAGACTTGGGCCCTTCCAAAGGCATGCAGGGATTCAACAGCACCCTCAACTGTGAACCTACTTGTAAGTGGGATGATGGGAACTTGAGGGCCCTGGAACAGGGGTATGTGCAGCAGGCTCGGACTTGGTCAGTTGTCCCCCCCTCCCAAACAAAACCTCCCAGGCAGGGACTGTGTAAGCTTTCATTTTTATTTAGGTGCTCTGATCACATGCTTTGGGGGAAGTTCCCCATCACAGGCCTGGTATCAAGTTTCCTCTCTTCCTACTTGCCTGGCTCTTGGTCAGTTTGCTGGTTCCTTCTACATTTCATCCATTACAAGTTCCTCCTGACTAGCTCTTTTAAGGCTGTGCCCAACCTCTGGATCCACCCCTGCCAATCCCACAACCCACATAGCCCCAGGGGAATTCCATCCCTTCCAATGGTGACTATGATGGCCAGCCAACCTCTCCCCATGGCACTGCTTCCCAGTTACACCTTTTCCACTGGTGTCCTTGAGGTTTTCTGCTCATTGGCTGGGGATAGTTTATACCTGCACATTTCTGCCCTGAATTCCAAACCTTCCACCCTGGGGCCATAGTCCGGCTGACTGGCACCCTCACTCACTGCTATTCTTATTTTGCTAAGCAGAGATTTTTATATTCCATATCTCGAACACATTATATTTGCATTTGCTTTGCAATGACAGGGCAGGGTATAGATTCCAGCATCTGTATTTAAGCTGAATCTCTCTGCAGAAATCTGTCTGCATAGAATGGAAACTGTACATTAATGTGGCACTGGAACCAACTAAGGCCTCAAGGATAAATTATTAGTTTGTATGTGTGTGGTTACAGCGTGTGACCTATTAATATTATTATTATTACTACTATTACTACTACTATTACAAGAAAAGGGACCCACGATACTCGCGGGGGGAGTATTCCCCCCGACTCCTGGCCTGCGGAAGCAGGAGGACCTCAGGGCTGAGGAGGAAGTGGCCACAGGTAAGCTTCCCCCCCTGGCTCTGGTGGCGAGGCTCGAGCTGCTTCCAGCCTTTGAGCCCACTGATCTCCTCCCCCCAGCTCCAGCGGTGAAGCCTGAGCAACTTCCAGCCGCTGGGCCTGCCGATCTCCTCCCCCCTGGCTCCGGCAGTGAGGCCTGAGCAGCTTTCAGCTGCCGGGCCCACTGATCTCCTCCCCCAGGCTCCAGCAGCAAGGCCTGAGCAGCTTCCAGCTGCTGGACCCGCCGATCTCCTCCTCCCAGCTCTGGCGGCAAGGCCTAAGTGGCTTCCAGCCCCTGGGCCCACTGATCTCCTCCCCCTGGCTCCGGCGGCAAGGCCTGAGCAGCTTCCAGCCACCGGGTCCACTGAGCCTCCCCCCCAATATCCAGAGTATTCTCTGCGCATGTGCAGGGAACGCTCTTTTACTTTTTGGGGGATTTAAGTATCCCCTATATAGTTTTTTTTTTAATTTTTCAGATTTTTCTGCACACCTGGGGATAGCCCAAATGTGCAGGAAAATCTCTTGGCCCACCCATTCCCCCCAATATGTGGATTTAGATATCTGCATGGAGGGGGCAAGTTAGCTATTAGATATATAGATTATTATTATTTAAATTTTTATTCTGCCCTCCCCGCCATGGCGGGCTCAGGGTGGCTTACAGTATGTACCAATAAATTCCACAATATTAAAAACAGAATTCAATTAAAATTACTATATATAAAAACATAACTACTCCAAATATAAATACAACAGAAGATGGCAGCATTCTCTCAACAACTGGATGGTTGCCTACCCCTAACCCAGGCTGGCAATGATGTTGATGTTAGGACCAGGACCATGTATATGTATTGATGCTGTTATTCCCAGTGATGTTATTTATATTATATTGGCAAGAATTTGGCTTAGATTCAATAAAGGATTTCCATGGATGGAAAGGATTTTTGCTGATTCTCTGCAGTGCAGACCTATGATCCCCCCCCTTCTGTTCCTGGGTGATCTCTGTTCCCCAAAAGCAGCCTTTCAAGGTATTTTTGGCCTGCAGGAGAAAGGTTCAGATGAGGAAGTCATGCTCCACAAATGGAAATCCTTTCCTTCCATGGAAATTACATGTGGATTAAAGCGTCTCTCTATGTATTTTAAAAATAATAATTTCAGGATAGCTGTAATGAGAGCACACTTTGGTGCTTTTAAGTTTCTTCAGAGATACGATGCTTTACAAACTACAGTTCAGAAATCAGAAATGTGGAACTTAGGCAAACATCCTAATAATACTCACTTGGAAGTAGATCTCATTGAAATAAAGAGGAGTTATTTCTGAGTAAACATGGTTATGATTCAGGAGTAACCATAACTTTACATAAGCTTCACAGGCGTCTAAAAATGTTGCATTCAGATGAAACAAATCACAGCTGTGGGTGAAATTAACTACTGACGTGGCATCTAACTGTGAGGACAGCATGAAACATGTTGGAAAAGCCAATATAATGTATCTTTAAAACTTCTCTTCTTAGCTGCCAGTCTTGAGTCAGAAATGATTTCTTCTTCTTCTTCTTTCTCTATACAGAAAAGTGTGCATAATGAATGCATGTGGTTGGAACCACAGCTATTACTGCAAATTCCATCTTGGACCTACACAAGTTCATTAGAACACATGCACAGAATCTATGTGTCCACAAGTGCAGACATGTGGGGGGTCTCACCACGTGACTGCAAATCCTGAAAAGTCAGGGATCCAAATCCCATGAACAAAGCTGGGCATGTATCAATTCTATGCATAAACTGCAATGAATGCACACAGGTCAAGGCACAGCTTGCTGCCCTGATCTTGCTCTCCTCGCATAACACATTCATTGTAAGTTCTTAGAACAAAAAAAAGACTACTGTTTCAAAGAAATTATTTTCATTTCATCATTTCCTTCCAGATCCTTCCCCTATTAGTTTACTTAGGTGAAAACACGATCTGTGCTCAGTATCTCGGGATTCTCTGATGTCTAAGGATGACACTGAAAAGAACTTTGAGCCTCGCTTAAGCTATCTGTAAAGATTTTTGAGATTTTGGTTAATATGATATGGAAACATTTTCAATTCAAATGTATGCTAGCTAATGGTGGTTTTACATCAACAGTGCAAATGGCGGGAAAGGCTGCACATTATAATGGGCTATTTCAGCCCATTTGGATCTGTTTATAGCCTCTGCATTGCCTGGCAACACAATATTTCAAAGATGCCATGTGCTCTGTTGTGAATTAGCACTGCAATGTTTGAATGCTAATCTTTAAGCAGTAGGAAAGGAACCTTATAACTATGCTGGATGAAGAAGAAGAAGAAGAAGAAGAAGAAGAAGAAGAAGAAGAAGAAGAAGAAGAAGAAGAAGAAGAAGAAGAAGAAGAAGAAGAAGAAGAAGAAGGACACTCCAAAACCAACGCTTGTGGTCACCATTCCTAAACAACCAGAATTATAAACTGTTACTTACAATCTACATGATATGGAATATTGGCTATTGCAAGGAATACTCTAGATTAGCAAACTCAGGAAGAGAAAGTAGGCATCTGTCATGTAGAATGTATATAGCTGATCCTTTTTCCAGTAACTCTTTATTTATTGAAATTTTTTCCATTTTATAATATACATAAACATCTTTGAAATAATTCAAACAAAAACAAAAACACAAGGATAGTAAAGCACTTAACAGTTACAATTTGTTTTCCTTATTCAATAATCAACTAATTTTAATAAAAGGCAAAATCCATATATTTAGCTGGCAGTTTACTTAATATATTATTTTCTGCTTCAATATAATGAAAGAATGCAAACCATTTTCCAACAAAGTTTGATTCCCTTAATGGGTTGTCTACTTATAACAATTGGCTAGCAATTTTATCCTGGACTATTACATCCCAGACTTTTTGGAACCATTGCTTTACTGTAGGGACTTTGGTAGATTTTCAATGTTGAGCCAGAACTGTTTTCGCTGCTTTAATAATGTGGTTTCCCAATAGTTCAGTAAAATAGATTCTGGCGTGTTGGGGATCTCGTATCCTGTTATTTTCTTTAATATTGGTAAGATAGAATTCCAAAACGTCTGCACCAAAGGGCATGACCACCAACAATGTATGAATGAACCAATAGAATTACATCCTTTCCAACACTTGGGGGATTTTGTGGAATGACTATAATGAAATCTCTGTGGGGTTAGGTACCATCTAGAGTACAGTTTATAATTTTGGAACCTGAGATTTAATGACATTGTGGTGTATGGTTGTTAGCCTGATTGCTCTGAATTAGTAATTACTATGGGGAATTTGTGATATTATAAAATAGCAATAGGCAATATGGGAGCAAACACCTTTTTATACAGAGGTCCTGCTCCTTCCAGAAGTACCAGAGATAGACAAGGAGACTGGTTTCCAATATAAAATGATACTTTTACTGTAGATTCTTCACAATCAAACAATACACACACACACATACACTTGTACAGAGCTAAGAAAATTAGAGAGGTGTGGATAGCACATTCGCATTTGCATGATATAGTTGGTGGCCAATACTTTACCTGTCTGACGAGATGGAGGAATCCTTAGGAAGAATGTGGGAGACTATAGGGGAAATGGGGTCGTGTCTTGAACCAGCCCAGACATGTGGAAAGACTCTTGGGTAGCTAATAGACAGATAGGTAAGGAGCAGAGAGAGAGATCACATGGCTGGGTGCCCCCTTTTATGAGGGGGGCTTGGGGGCTTGGGCCAGGCTGGCCATATGTCCTAGTCACATGTCTCTTGGGGGTGGCCTAAGCTGGTCACATGTCTTGGCCCACCTCCTACTAGTCCATCCCAAAAACATGCTGATTGGTACTGGGTTCAAGGGGGAAGAATCTAAGGGAGTGGGCAATATTGAACTCTAGTAACTCTAGGTAATGAGGTGATGCCTGACGGGATTATGACTCGTGGCCAGAGTCATTATCATGGATGGTCCTCTATTGTCTTCTGGCTGCAGCTTCTTTGAGGTGAGTCAATCTGGGGAAGGGGGAGTGCATTGCCTACATGTGCAGGAAGAAACTCCTCATGGAGTTTGAGTCTTTGTTCTCCTTCCTTGCCATGGCATCTGCCTGGTTTTCAGAGCTTCAAGCAGCTAGAGAGCTGGTCCATCTTACAACAGGTAAGCGGGCAGGTAACCTCAGGAACCGTGGCACATCATCTCAGGAAGGCTTCTTTCTGCTGGATATGTCTCCAACTGGCATCACTTTGGGTCTTGCTTATGACATTATAAGTCCAAGATGGCGTTACATGCGCCTTGTAGATAGTTGCCCATATTTTTAACCATTATTCTCAGATAGGTGAATTTGACAATCTTTATGCCATGCCTTTTGTTGTGACGTAAGTTGTTTCCAATGTTTCTCATTCAAGTAGACGTATATAAGTTTAATTAATCCTTTTTTCCCGTACATACCTAAGTTGATTAGTTTTTCAAACCCTGTTAGTGGTTTTGGACTATTTTGGAGATCATTTGACTGTACCAAATGGTGCAATTGCTGATATTGCATCCATGGTATTTTTATTTGATATTTCAGTTCCAATTGATCTTTAAGATAAAGCTTTCTTTAGTCACATATTTGATTTAGCCTAAATATTTCCTTTTCTCTCCAGTACTTAAAATTGTTCAGATCTTTTCCTGGCTCAAACCATTGCTGTCTCAAAAAAGCTGACACTGGTAAAATACCTGGTGTTAGAATGTTTCTATACTTGTCCCAGATATCCAAAGTAAATTTCAAAAATGGATTGGATAATATATTTTGATATTTCTCTTTAGGTTTATTCCACATGACTTCATGTAGATGGGAAGGTAATGTGGTTTCTTTCTCTATCAAAACCCATACTTTCTTACTTTAGGATTGACATAACAAAGTAAGTTTTTTATTTGAGAAGCATGAAAATACAGTTTTAAGTTAGGTAATGCCAGTCCTTCTTCTACATTGTATTTATTTTTCCTGGTTTTAATACAACTATTACCCTAGGTTCTGACCATGTTTGCGGCATCTTACCATTAGTCATAACAAAATTACGTGTACATAATAAAGGTTGAACTAATAAAGATTGGAATTTGTTATAAAACTCTATCGGTAAACCATCCCTCCCTACTGATTTTTTTTTTTCAAATATAAAAGGTTTGAATATTGGAGGTTTTTCATTTAAATTAAGAGCATTTGCGGATGATATTATGTTTATTGTTGAAGATCCTGTTAATAATATGCCTAAGGTATTTGAAAAAGTAAGAGAGTTTGGTGATCTTGCAGGGTTTTATGTCAACAAAAATAAATCTAAGATACTGTGTAAAAATATGATTGGTACAAAGCAACAAATGTTACAAAATGTGACAGAATGTAAAGTGGTTAAAAGGGTTAAGTACTTGGGAGTTGAAATTACAATGAAAAATATAGATTTGTTTAAGAATAATTATGAAAAACTGTGGGGTTCGATAAAGAGTGATTTAGAAAAATGGGAAAAACTAGGGTTATCTCTTCTTGGAAAAATTGCCGTTATTAAAATGAATGTACTGCCCAGGTTAATGTTTCTGTTTCAGACAATACCAATTGTGAAAGATGGAAAAATGTTGGTAAAATGGCAAAGAGAAATCTTTAAGTTTATCTGGGCAGGGAAGAAGCCAAGAATTAAAATGAAGATAATGTATGATATTAAAGACAGAGGTGGCTTCCAAGTCCCGAATTTGCGTTTGTATCATGAAGCAGTATGTATGTCTTGGTTATCTGAATGGGTAAATTTGGAAAATAGAAAACTTTTAGCTCTTGAGGGGCACGATTGCAGATTTGGCTGGCATGCCTATCTTTGGTATGGGAAAAACAAAGCTGACTCTATGTTTAAGCATCATTATGTAAGGAGGACACTGTTTGATGCATGGATCAGGTATAAGGATACAATTTCAGATGAAAGGCCTCTGTGGATTGTTCCAGCTGCAGTTATACATTTGTTTTCAGAATATAAAGGTAATGACTGGTTGAAGTATCAGGAATTGTTGCAAAAAGAAGGGAAAAAATATGTTTTAAAACCAAATAACGAATTAGAATTTGAGTATGGTTGGCTACAATATTGTCAAATAAGGGACATCAATAAAAAAGACTGTAAAGAGTTTGGTTTTAGAGCTATGAATGATGATATTGAAAATATATGGTTGAAAAAAGAACGGAAAATGATATCAAAAATGTATAAAACTTTGTTGACTGTATATACTTTGGATGAAACTGTTAAAGAACAAATGATAAAATGGGCCATAAATATGAACAAAGAAATTTCTATGGAATCATGGGAATTTTTGTGGAAAAGATCTTTTAAAATGTCTACCTGTATCAATGTAAAAGAAAATTGTTATAAGATGATGTATAGATGGTACATGACACCAAAAAAGATTGCCAATATTAGTATGGATAAGAACTTGAGTAATAAATGCTGGAAATGTAAAAAAGTAGAGGGTTCTTTTTACCATATGTGGTGGTCATGTGATAAAGTGAAAGCATACTGGTCTAATATACATTGTGTGATGCAGAAAATACTGAAAATCCCAATTGAGAGAAAGCCAGAACTTCTCCTCCTCGGTTTGACAATGGAAAAAATTCCACAAGAAAAAAGGACATTGTTATGGTACATGATTACGTCGGCGAGAATGGCCTTTGCTCAGCATTGGAAAATGGAGAAGGTGCCAGATGTACATGACTGGTTGAGAAAACTGTTATTTTTAGCGGAAATGGACAAAATGACAAAGAAATTAAATGGACAAATGGCAGAACAATACCTAAAAGACTGGGAAGGATTGAAATTGTATCTAGAAACTGAATATAGAATGAAGGGGAAAATATATAACTTGGATACGTATGGATATTGAACGAGAAATGAAATGAATTTTGAACTGTATGTACTGTTATATACAATATGCTGAAATTGTAGAGGTTATATATAATTCAAATGTGTTACCTGGTTTGTCGATGTACTTAAGTCTAAGCTTGATTGCCTTATAATTTTTCTGTTTGTTATTAGCAGTGTTGGAAGCCTATTAGGGGGTGGGGGGATTGGGACGGGGATCTTCTTTTCTGAAATTGTATTGGTAACGTGATTGGAAATGTTGAATGTATCCCAATAAAAAATTTTTTTCAAAAAAAAAACAAAAACCCATACTTTCTGTACTTTAGGATTGACATAACAAAGTAAGTTTTTTATTTGAGAAGCATGAAAATACAGTTTTAAGTTAGGTAATGCCAGTCCTTCTTCTACATTGTATTTATTTTTCCTGGTTTTAATACAACTATTACCCTAGGTTCTGACCATGTTTGCGGCATCTTACCATTAGTCATAACAAAATTACGTGTACATAATAAAGGTTGAACTAATAAAGATTGGAATTTGTTATAAAACTCTATCGGTAAACCATCCCTCCCTACTGATTTATTTTTTTCAATTTTTCCTAGTGCTTCTGTTACTTCTGATTCTTCAATAGGTTTTCCCATAAATTCTTTGTGTTCTTCGGTTAATTTGGGGCCAAATTGAATTGAAGCTAGGTAATCCTGGATTAGATTAGGTTGCTGGTTTCCTGACATATATAGTGTTTTATAGCAATTATAAAATGTATTGGTAATTTCCTTTGAAGTTGATATAGATTCCCCTTTATTATTACGCAGCGCAGGGATTTGTAATGAAATCGATTTTTGATTTACCCTAAATTTCAACAATTTTATTGATTTGGAAGTTTTAGTAACATATTTTTGTTTTAAGTATCATAATTTTTTTTGTATTGATGAAGTTTCCAATAATTCTATTTTTTTTTCGCTCTGCATCTAATTTTTAAAGATTTCCCGCCCACACCGAAATTCATATGTCTTTTTTCTCAGGTTGCTATTTTATCTTGCAGGTCACTAATAATTTTTTGTCTGTTTTTTTTAATAGGATGATGCCAGTGACAATAATTTACCTCTCATAACAACCTTAAAAGCCTTCCAAATATTTTCTTGCGATGCTTCACAGTGAGAATTAAATGCAAATTATTCCTGAATATCTTTAGAAATGCATTCACATAATTTTTGTTACTGTAATAATAGCCTGTTCATGGACCAAGAAGGACTTTTTCAATTGTTTTCTTTTTTTGAAAAATAGCATACCACCCATGCATGGTCTGAGAGTGTTCTTGTTCCTATATCCACTAGGCTAATTTGATTCAACATATTTTTAGATGCTAATATAAAAACTAGTCTAGTATAAATATTATGAACAGATGAAAAAACTGTAAATTCCTTTATACCTTGGTTAAAATGGCACCATTTATCATGCAGATCAAAAAATTGTAAAGTTTTCTCTAATCCTGTATTTGTAAGACTTTTTCCCCCTATATAATTTGTCTATGTTTGCGTTTATTATGTTTAAATCTGTGCTTATTAATGTCTCTCCTATTTTAAAGACCTGTATTTTCTTTAAGGTCTCCTTAATAAAGGTTTGTTGGTCCATATTGGGTGCATATATTGATGCAATTGTTAATGGTGAACCATTTAAGTTTCCTCTAATAAAAATATATCTGCCTCTTTTGTCAATCTCTATGTTTTGTACCTGGAAGGGAGTATTTTTACCTGGTGCCTGATATAGTTGTTCAAACCATTTGGTTTTCAGCAGACAAGTTCTAGTACTTTTTTGATGTGTTTCCTGTAAACAGAGGATATTTGGTTGTTCTTTATTCATAAGATTAGTTACTCTTCTAATTTTTATGGGGTTATTCAAACCTCTACAACTCCATGTAATAAATTTATAACTTTGAATCATATTTCACATGCCTAAGTTTCATATAAGCCAACAATTATTCTAAGCCTGTGTAATGAACCAAAATAATCAAAAAAATAACAATCCTTCTAAACACTCTTATAAACTACCAAACTTTAACTTTTTTCTCTAAAAAAGAAAAATCAACTTTTAAACAACCCTGTCACAGCACAGGATTAAAATTCCAGAAGCTGCTATGTCGGAAAAGGGGTGACTCCCTGTCTGGAATTCTTCAACTTAAAATAGGAGGAATATACACTAATAAAATTTAAATAGTATTAAGCTACCCATGCCTCCTCCTCTTCTTTAGCTCAGATTAAGCATTAGATTTATCCCTTTTTAAAACTTGTACAATTAACTTATTGCTGCTCAATACCTCTATATATATTGAAAAATTTATCATTAACACAGTTATAAAAAAAATTCTTTTCGAAATGCATTATTCAAGTAGAGAAATAGACCTTAATTCTTTTACCTGAGTGATATTTATATTTAAAGGAAAAAAATGAGAAATAATAAATAGTTCTGCATTGTTTTCAAAGCCCTTAGCCACATATGCAATCTTTAAGTAATGCTTTACTTAGTAGTGCATAATCACTTAAATTGTTAAATTATTGAAAATATACCTTGATTCAAAAAAGTAAATAAAAATAAAACTTGCTTTAACTTCAGCTTAATGAAGCCTGATGGAGTGTGCCGTTGCGATACACCTGGATATCTGAAGAAGGGCTCCACCTGAAATGAATTCTGGCAGTAAAAAGTTTAGAAGCTATCACTTTTAGACTTCTTCATTTATTCAATGTCTCTGCTGAGAGATCTAAAAGCACTTGCACTTTATTGCCTTTGTAAGTAAGGGAGTCTTGTATTCTGGCTTCTTTTAATATTTTGTCTCTCGTCCTGGGATGGAGAAATTGTGCCATTATATTTCATGGACGGCCTTTTCTAGCAGATGCTAGAGGTTCCAGTCTATAGGCTCTAGTAATAATTGGTGTTACTCCCTCTTCTAGATCTAAAATGGAGGCTAGCCACGATGCAATGAAAATCAATAGTTCTTTACCCTCCTCCTCTCCCTCTCCAATCCCTCTGAATTTCAAATTATATTGCCTCCAGTGGTTTTCCAACATAGAAAGTCTATTTGTTATATTTGTCTCTGAGGATTGGAGAGATTTTACCTCTTCCTGTAGAGTCAATGCGATTTCAGCTGTATTCTCGGCAATTTTAGATGTGTCCTGCAAGTCTTTTTGCAAGTTCGTTAAGTTATATCTGTAGAGGTTTCAGCAGGTCAGATACCACACTCGAAAAAGATTTTAATAGATCTTGTTTGAGATCATGTAAGTCTTGCCTGGTCAGCAGGGCCGAATCTGCTGCAGTTTCTGGCTGTGTGATTTCTTTCCCGGTTGCCATCTTGTCTTGGCTCTCTGTCATTCAGTTCGAGTTATTTGGTGGAGTGTTCTGTTTAAAGTAAGTTTGTATGGTCATTATTGTAGCTGTTTTTTGGTTTGCCCTTGTTTTGTATGTTCTTCCCATATCTTTTTAGACAGGTTTTGGGTATTTGAGCGCTTTCAAGTTGATTTTAAGAGGAGAAGTAATGGGAGTGAGTTTAGATTGCGACCACCATTACCTTGCATCGCTCCCCCCCCCCATGATCTTTTTAACTATCATCCTCCATTCTCTTCCTTGACTGGCACTGGCTCCTAGACCTAATCATGTTTTTGTCTCTCCCCTAGAAGATTGGGATGGGAAACACAAACACAGGGACAGAAGTTATCTTTAGATCCTAGTGTTGGATTCACAATTCCCTGCTTCTGGCACAAGAACCTGGTGGAAACACGCTTCTTTCGCCAAAGCAAGACTCCAGTCATCAGAAGAAGGCTACCCCATTAGCAGAATTCAACCACTAAACCAATCCCTTGATTCCATAAAAGTGGCTTATTCCAGCATTTACTTATGATACCACTGTAGTCTGGATGATATGGAGATTAAACATAGGAAGTGTGCATGTTGTAGAAATAATGCATAGCTACATCTTGCTGGTTAGTAAATAACAGCTTCAGCTTGCTGGCTGAGGGAGAGATGAGCCCCATCTCCAACCTAAAGAGCAGGACAAGTTAGGAAAAGGTTCCCAGTTTGAGACAGATTTCAAGGAAACAGATTGCACAGTTCAACATCTGATAACTACCCAGGAATAGTCAACCAGAAAAGGAGGTCAGATATTGGACGGATCCCATATCAACATGATGATTTTTTTTGCCTATTTTGTATTGTAAGAATAGTCTGCTGTGCTTGCTTTTAAAGCATTTGTAAAGCATAGCAACTACCTACAAGATACAAGCAATGGCTTTATAGCTGCCAGCCTCCTGGTGGTGGATGAAGACTTCCTGGAATTACAACTGGTCTCCAGACAACAGAGATTAGTTCTCCTGGATAAAACGGCTGCTTTAGAAGGTGGACTATATGGCATTATGCCTTCTTGAGATCCCTCCCCTCCCCCATTGCAATCTCGCCAGGCTCCACCCCCCCAGAATCTCTAAGTATTTCCCAACCCAGAGCTGGCAATCCTAAAAGGATGAAGAATAGGTGTAGCTAAACACTTATCTATTATACACAGCTCTGTTTAGAAGCTAAACAAACTCCTTAAGTAGGAATACTACAGCAGATGACTGCACACTGGCTGAAACTGATAACAGTCTGGCAGTTCTGGTTCACAGTGCTGCAAACTGCTGCAAAGCTGCCTGGCCCCAAAATGTATCATTTGCAATATATTCATAAAATTAAATTTGTCTCTGTTATAAAAGTGAAGGTCTTGAGCATGTAGCCTGGGCCTCACACTTTGCCAAGAGGAGGGATGATTTTCTACTATTGATGATTTTCTACTATTCTCACACTGTATAATGTCTACCCTTGTGCTGTAAAGGGAGTCTTGCTTCCTTCAGCTTCCCAAGTAGGTTCAATCACACGGCTGCTGGCTTGCAAGGCTGCAAAATGCAGGAAGCATCCTAATTGTGAGAAAGCTCATCAACACACAGCATGGAACTCTGTAAATCCCAGAGGGTGTTAAACCAACCAAGGGTAGGCACCTGATGATTATGTCCTTTCCCATTCAGAAGTGGATTTATGTGAATGCTCACATCATCGCTTCCTTGAAAAGTGATTCCAAGAGTCAATCTTCTGCATGGTTATCTGGGTGCTTTCCAGGGTTTGGTATTTAGAGATAAAAAATTATTCTTGCTGCTGAGAAGGTGAGACATAGAAGCCTTGTGAACTGCGGATTATGATAGCAGACTAATAACACAGCAGATATGATCCCCAACTGCAGAGCACAGCAGGAAATAGGCAGCTGCCCACTGATCTGGTTGACAATTCAAAACGCTCTTCATTTTGGAATCTGGTGGAGGAGAGGGAATGGGAAGAGTTGCTCTTTTCTTTTTCAACGCTGCCTTTCAAGACCTGTTATCAGCAGTGCTTGGTTGTGAAAGAAAATGCTGGTAAAGGAAAGAAGTAGCTTTTTATGGAACATATTCAGTCAGAAAATATTAACTTGCTGTAGATATCTATTTGGCCTTCCAAGTGAACCATGAGCAATAGCTTTGGGAGCACACACCACAGGCGTGGTTGTGATGGAAACTGTCCTCAAGTCACAACTGACTTATGGAGACCCATACTCTGGTGCTACAGCAGAAGTTAATGAAATATAGCAAAATAGTGGGTTGGATCCACCCTCTTTTCCCACTAGTGAAAAAGCAAGGAGGGTGTTCATTTTGGCCACCAAAAAGATTATGCTGGGAACCATGAGATCTGCATGGACAAAGCATTGTGGAATGGGGATTGTAGTAAGGAGGGTGGGTTAAATGAATCTGTAAAAAAGCTGGCTGGATTCAACCCATTATCTTTACTGATAAGGGAGGAAATAATACTTTTGCATACGGCAGGAGTGGCCAAATGTGCTCAGATGTTTGAGAGCCACAAGATATGAACAAATATTACACACATGTTTTTACTGGAAAATATGCAAATTTGCCTTTTATTAATATTAAATAAGACTGCCAAAATAAAAACAAAAGGGGTAAAAACAGATATTGATAATGATATTTCACTTTAGATGGGGAGAGAGAGAGAGAGAGAGAGAGAGAGAGAGAGAAAGAGAGAGAGAGAGAGAGAGAGAGAGAGAGAGAGAGAGAGAGAGAGAGAGAGAGAGAGAGAATAGATAGGGGGAGGGAGGGAGAGGTGGAGAGAAAGCAAAGGGGAAGGAAAGACCAACTGGGGAGGCATGCCTCCCTTTCACTTCCCCAGTCGACCTGCTGGGAGCCGCACAATGTGTGTGAAAGAGCCGCATGCAACTCCCGAGCTGCAGTTTGGCCACCCTTGGCATATGGACTGGAAAGTGGCAGTTCTTTGCATATGAGTAGCTATACATAGGAAATGAATGTGTAGTCTTTCTGAGCTGTGTGCTCTGTATCTTAGTTACATTAAATAGTATTTATTTATTTATTTATTTATTTATTTATTTATTTATTTATTTATTTATTCCATTTGTATCCCACCCTCCCTGTGAACAGGCTCAGGACGGCTTATATTAGTCGGTACAGAGTACAGTAAAATCCACATTAAACATTTAAAACATTATAAAACAATCAGATAATCATAAAGTGCTAGTAATAGTAATCACTCCATCATTAATTGAGCTGGCATGCTATATGATGTAACAGCAGACAGTTTCCAACTCCATGATCTTCTGGCATCACACGATGGCATGGTTTGATCTTGGGGTTGGGGCTGACCCATAACCACAGATGTTGGTGGCAATGGTGCGGGTGGCTCCTAGTTGAAAGCCTCGTAGAAGAGCTCCATCTTGCAAGCCCTGCAGAACTGTAGAAGATCCTGAACTGTAGGCTGCCAGTAGCTATGGCAGTGCTTTCGGCAGGTGACCAAAATGGGACAACTAGGAACTTGGTCTGTGATCTTGTAGACCAGTCCTCCTTCTAGACACCTCTGATCTAACTACGCTGATCTAACTGCTCTGGTCTAATTACACTTTTGTAATTTGGAGGATAGATTACTGCAATACACTCTACGTGAGGCTGCCTTCAAAGACAACTTGGAAACTGCCGTAAGTGCTAAGCATAGCAGCCCATACTGTCAGGGACAAGCTTCTATCACACTTATTTGGAAGGCTTTGCATTGGCTGCCAATCTGTTTCTGTGCTCAATTCAAGGCACTGGTTTCAATCTATAAAATCCTTCCAATATACGCCTGCTCACTAGGAACTCTGTTCTTACCATGTTTCCCTTGCTGCCCCTTGCTATAAGGAGATGAGGTCAGGGGCTGCCTGCTTCAGGTTCTTTCCATTGGTGGTCCCTATACTGTGGGTAGGTCTGCCACTACAAACACAGACTGATTGCCTATTTCAGAAGTGATTGTAGACCATTTTGTTTTCAGAGTTTCTGTGGATTTGTATAATTTTGTCTTTGTTCTATTTAAGGTTTTGCTTTCTTGGCATTTGGGTTCTGACTTCTGTATTTCATATTGATTTTACTGTACATTTTATTGTACATTATTTTGAGCTATCCTTTGGGGAAAGGCCATCTTATCAATGCTTTAAATAAAGATAAAATACAGCCAGCTACAGATTATCCCGCTTGAAGGTTTGCTTTCTGTGTCACCCCCTGTGAGGGTGATGTGGCTTCTGAGACATAAACAAAAAAAAAACTCTGGCCATAACCAAATTCCTCTCAATTGTTGTGGCTGTATAGCTGTTCAGAACCAATAGATTGATGGAACAGGAATTTTATCATCATCATACTTCTTATCTTTGTGTTTCCAAGTTTATGGCAGTTTTATTACAATTTCATTGTCACTTGTTATGAAGCAAATAAAAAGATTTTGCAACATAGCAGTACAGCAATTTTGTTGTTGTTGATGATGTCAGAGTCCCTCTGAAAACCAGTGGCTTGGGACAAACAACTGCAGAGGGCTGTTGCTTTTTGTGCCTGCAATGTTGGCTGGCCAGTGTTGGAAACAGTCTGCTGGCTAGATAGTTGATCTGGTCTAGAATGGCTCTTCTGATATTCCTAGATTGGGTCCAAATTACTGGCAGTGTAGTGAAGCTTGTGGAACTTGGGGGGGAGGGAGTCTTCCCCACTCCTCTTTCCTGCTGCATGACACTCCCTGCACCTGAAATTCTGCTCCTGGTGAGCTACGTGGTGGGCCAACTGGGAAGTCTGCAATGGGAGGAGGAATCAACCGAAATTACCTTCCCCTCCTTTACCAACAGAGGTGCCTTTCTGCTGGGGCTACTGCCATTCCAACAATGGAATAGCATCTTTGGATTCGACCCTCGATCTTTATGTTCTTCTGCAACTCTCTTATGCAACTCTCTCTTGAGTATGATACTTAGTAAGGGACTGGTAGAACAATTCTGTTCGCCTCAAACCTTGCTTGAGTCTGTTGGGTCTCTTTTTGCTAAAAAGGGGGAGGCATTGCTGCAGGGGAAGTAACAGAGCACTACCTCTAACCCCTCTGTTTGAAAGAACAGAAGACCAGTTTAGTTGTCTGGCAGAAGCCTCTGTTTTATCAGTATTAGTACAGCTAAGGCAGATTTTATTTATTTATTTTCTTGCTTGATTTACAATCTGCCTTTCTTGCTGAGATGCAAGGTGGATCAGGGTCAGCCCTAAAACAAATGCATAAATCTTAATTGGAAATGCTATTTCCAACAATAGCCGCTTGTGGTCATACATACACAATAAATATCTATTGAGCTGTGAGTTTGACTACCTCCTACAGTATTCCAGCTAGGTTTCTGCATTACTTCACTGACAAATTGTTGTGATTAAAAATGATTGAGGGAAAAAAGCAAACCCAGCCAGTATGTTTTCTGCTTCTCATTTGCAAAACAAATATGGATTGGGCAGTAAATAAGCTAAAATCAAACAAAATATGAAAGATTCATTTGGTTAATATCCAATAACAAACCTTCTCCCTAAGGACAGCAGTAAGGAAAAGTTCTCTCTTTAAAGGGTTTGGGGCTTTTGTTACAACAGTAGCTTGCAGACCAATCATGTCACCTTTGACCTGTCCATTATTTTCATGTCTGAAACTTTTGTTAGCCATCTAAAGTCTAAAAATTGCCCAACATATTGCCAAGGTTATTTCAAAGGAAGTATTGTGCATGGAATATACTTTCCTATACTATAATCTGGACTGATTTCTAATAGTCAGATGTTTTACTATTATGATATATCCATAAAATGAAACAGATTTGTAATATACACTTGAGCACAGCAAGAATCCTGATTAAATTCTACACTGTGCTCAATAAGCACCAGCTTTAATATAGTTTTAAATCCCATTGATATTGAGCTCATGTCCACTTACATGCTAATATTTATGACAACCTTTTCTTTATGGCTTTTGTTAATTATCCCTTATAAGCTTTCTGTATCAAACCTCCCCTCAAAAGGTAGGATACGACTAAGGGAATTAAACATCAATACACATTAAGTAAAATCCTGCACATCGAGCAGCCTGTCAGTGTATAATTAAAATAAAATGCAAATTAGCATCAAAAAATGGAGATTAACATTTCATTGAAGAAAGAAAGGGGAAAGTGGTTGACTGTATCCTTTGTAAGAAAGTTGAACGATATGTAAGAAGAACCAGATTCAAAGTACTGTTGCTTGCTCAACTGTATTGGAGCATGATTCAGCCAAAGATAAATGCTTTTGTGTCCAATTTATTTATCAGAATCATTAAGCATTTTCAGATATGCCAAAACTGTGGCTTGGATCCTAAGGCGTTGTTGCATCCAATGGCATTTGTGAAAGGGAGAGGGATATTTTTATCAATTCCTGTCTCCTGCTGCAAACTCCCCTGTTCCTTTGGAGCCACTGACCTGCAGGAACACAGTTTCAGGGGGCACAGGAGGCTATAAGGAGAAGAGGGAAGGTAGGGTCTTGCCTTCTTCTAGCATCACTTGATCCACAAAGTAACCATCATGAGTAGGGTACTTCTGTTCTCCCATTAAAAAACTGCTCAGTTTTTCAGCTCTGCCTAATCCATGCTGATTGATGCCATGGCCTGATCTGCTCTGATATAATAAGTGTCATAGTAACTCTAACTGCCATTGTTTGTGCTACTTTGATTTCACAGACACTCTATCTGGCATGACAGCTGAATGTTGGCATGTGTAATATACTCCATAAAAACATCTGATATACTTGGACTCTGCATTAAGAACAGTTATAGTGATTATTCTCAAGACTTCCATTTGTCAGATTCATACAGCTACTTTTCAATTAATTCAAGTTGAGGACATGGATAGGACACTTGCACATAAGACCTGTATGCATCATTCACTATGGGAAGCCAGAATGCCTTCAGTGTTAACAGCAGATATCATCAGTATGAAACCCTTGATGGGATAAGATGCCACTAAACCCTTGGCTGAAGCATCCATCGACCAGTTGCTCAGCCAGAGGGTGCACCTGGCGACCACAGTAGCACCCATGGCCCTTGCTGAAAACCGCATAGCAACCAAGGTAGCATTATCTACAAAAGCCATGACCTTCTCTGACATCAGGAGGTAGGTGGTCAAATTAGAGAGGCATAGTAGAATTTATTGTATTTAGCCATTGGCATTACAGAATTTTCTCTGCATTTTGCACTGCCCAAGGAATGATGTATGGGCTAAAATGGCATGAAGCTGCTGAAGCCTAGATAGAGAGGGCACTGGTCTCATGGGATCTGCACAGGGCTATGTCGCTCATGCAGTCTGTAGTCTCCTTAAGTGCCCCTGCCCCCTCCATGGGATGGACTAGATGTCATATTGACCAAGTGTACATCCACGTAGGAGTTATTCTGCTGAAAATGAGAAGGCATAGTGCTTCTTAGCCTGAGCCACCTGAAACCTGGAGTGAATAGGCTCATTCTTTTCATCTCTCATACCCAACCAGAGATTGTAGGGAAGAGTAAGACAGAGTCCGCTACTAGAGCTGGCCGTAACCTCCTTGTCATTCTTCGAGTCAAGATCTCCTTAAGAACATAAGAGAAGCCAATGTTGAATCAGGCCAATGGCCCATCCAGTCCAACACTCTGTCACACAGCGGCCAAAATATACCAGGTGCCATCAGGAGGTCCAGCAGTGGGGCCAGGACACTAGAAGCCCTCCCACTGCTGCCCCCTCCAGCACCAAGAATAGAGTGCATCACCTGCTCCTTCATCATGACATGGAAGATCCACTGCAGGAGTAGATACTTTCAGGACCTTTAGAGCAGGGGCAAATGATGAAGAAAAGACCTTGGTGGCAAAAGGCCTCTTTGACTTGGAAGGAGGGAGGATGACCCTCCTCACTGATCTGACCTTCCTCCTTTGCAGGCAGGTCAGGGTTCCTATTGGAGGGAATGGGAATTATCCAAATTTGGTGAATGGTCTACTAGTGAGCAATGTTTAAAGGTCTATTTGTGAGTAATGTGTAAAGCTCAATGCTTGCGGACTAGATGAGGACCTTGGGTGGATCCCATCCCCCTCTGACTCTAAAGGGCAGCTCCTTGTGCCACTTAGTTCTACTGGATTGCCTCTGTGCAGGGGGGAGGGGGAAAGCGCTGGTGCTTTAGGCTTCTGTGATCGCTTCTGCCAGTAGCCCCTTCTTTAAAAAATGCCAAGCACTGTTGGAAGCCCTCTGGGATCCTGGAGGGAGTGGGTCGGGGCTCTCTTTCACCATTTCTGTTGCAATCTCGCTCAACTTTCCTGCAGGAGAGAAAGGTGTGGTCACATTCTGGTGGGAAGAAAGCACACCACTATGTTGCCAGAGGCACTGCCTTTACTCGTGGGTAGCCCCGAAGCAGGGCACTCCACTTTCCAACCAGACCCAGAGACCCACAAAAGTCAGGCCAAGGAAGGCACTTCTGGTTCTGAAACACAGCTAGCCACAGCTTTGAAAAGGGGCTCTCCATTTTCAGGTTTCATAAGGTGACCTCAGAGCAAGTCTCCAGTCTTCCCCCTCCACCCAGCAGAGATTATGCTTATGGAATAACAATGGGTTCCATCAGGTAAAGTATCTACATTTCTAAAATCTTTTCAGAGGCCACCTGGCAAATAACTCTGTCTCCAGTAATTCTTTGTCTGAATTCTTTGTCTTTCCTACTCCATCCCTCAAGATACCGGGATAAACCAATCAATCATTCAAATGTTTAGCAATCCTTCCTGACACAAATCAGGGATGTCTCTCACCTTTTGCCTACCCTGGCCAGGACCATTACTAAGTCAGATAATCCATTTAACAAGCTACCCAACACCTGGCTTCTATTGTTAAATCCAGACCCTGCCACTCTGGAAGCCCATTGGCCATATCTAGGTCTTGCCCATCCAGATGCCACACACCTCTGGGACTCATCACTGGTCCAGGTAATCCATTGTTCTCACCTGAGACCAGCCCCCAGGGCTGCCCATCGGTCTGTATTCTTTGCCAATGCCTATATCCCAGCACACACATGACCGTGTGTTTTCTACCATGATCCAAAATGGCAGTCCACCCCTGAACTCTCTGAGTTTAGGCCACAATCTTTCTTCATGGACCTCTGCACATCTGGACAGATTGTATAATCCCTCTATAAACTATCAATCACCTCTGCTTCCTTAGTTCTATATTGTGCGTGAGAGTGTTTGAATATTGTTTGTATGCTTAAGAAGGTTTAGTAAAGAAATCATTATTTTAGCCACCCAGTTTCTGTGTCTGTTCCTGGGTTCTTGGGAATTCTAACTCTAGTATACACAGGTCAGATCCTATAGATAAGCCAATTGCATATTAATAATTATAATTCCCAATATTAATATAATATCAAGGCAATTCGGCTAACAACTACTCTTGCACTCATCACCATCTCATTCTTTACCTGCTCACTCACAGAGGAGGAGAAGGAGAGGGAAGAAGAAAGTGATCTGGGAAGAGCTCAATGTACTCATTTAGGGTGCTTAGAGTTTGGCTGGGCACACAGTACCTCTTGTAACTCAGTGGACTGCTGTTTCCATGCACCGCTGCAAATCTGCAAATCCCCTGGGCTCTGCTGGGCCCTCTCCCCTCCAAAACAAAAAATGCTGGACTTCCAGCCACCAAAAGTGGAGGGAAGGGAGTTCCCCACTCTTCCAGGTCTCCTTGTCCTTCCAAGGGAGAATGACTGCTTCCCTAGAGGTCTTTGGGATAGACTTGAAGACGTGCCTTTTCTGGAGGGTCTCTGAGTTAGATTAATAAGAAATGGGGTGTAGGGGGAGTGGCACTATTGGGAAATGAGTTTTTATTTGTTACTTTTATTGTTACTGTTGTTTAATTTGTATTGTATTTTATTGGTTTTCATTAGCTTTGATTGTATTCTGTTGTGGGACTTGGGAACTTTTGGGTTGAAAACGATCTTGGGGACTTTTGGTTAAAAGGTGGAGTATATATAAAAACAAACAAACAAATGACCATCGCTAGTTAGGGATTGTGGGCTGCGGTGGCTCAGTAGTTAAGATGCTTAACTGCAGACCAAAAGGTTGGTAGCTCAGCAGTTCAAGACCCTAGCAGGGCCGGCTCGCCCACTAGGCGAGCTAGGCGCTCGCTTAAAGCATGCCGGCTGCAGGGGCGCCAAACTGCACCCCCCCGCGATAAGCCCCCCATCACCAACGCCTCCCCACTGCCACCAGTGAAAAGTGCCCTGGTGGGGCACAGGAGGCAGCAGCGGAACTTGCCTGCCCTCCCCCTACCCCCTAGGGAAGCCGGCGCTGGGAGGGAAGGGGCGGGGTTAAAACAACATGTAATTCATACCCTTTGCTTAAGAAGCCCCTACCCCTGAAGTCACTGTGATCAATGGCTGTGCTTCACACGTAGCTGTTACCCTCCATGGTGGCCACTTGTGCAGTAAAAGACACTGGTGATGGCAGGCGGGCTTCCAGTGCAAAAAACCATGCATGTGTGCAGCTAGGAGCACAGTCTTTCCACGCCACTTTGCCTCTTGCAGACTGGGTTTCCCCTATGCATGCATGCCCCAGAAGGCACACCGCCACATGTGAACCCTCCCCCACATGTATCGTGGCTCCTTGCCCTTTCTTGTGCTGAGAACGCAGTTCTGATCCCGCCCTGCCACATCTAGGTGGGGTTTCTCCAGCGTCTGTGGGAGCCTAACCCTGCCTAGACTGGGGGGGGAGGTGGGACCTTCTCCGGCACTGGATCCACATGCGTAGCAGCTGCTTCCCCCGTGCTGATGCCTCCCCACATCCTCCAGCCTCGCCTGGTCGGTGTCTCTTTAAGCGGCCACGCGGGGGGAGGACTCATCGCCGCAGAGCCTGACAATGGGCTGGGGCAGCAGAGTTGGAGCAAGTTCCCAGTGTGGCGGCTGGGATGGAAGGGGCGGGGGTTTACACCCCCGCCCCTTCCTTGGCTTGCAGCTCGCCTGCCCTCCCCCTCCCCTGGGGGGAAGAGGAGGCAGGGGCGGCATGGTGGGTGTCTCCAGGCATCACAGGGAGGTTGGCATCTGCACCCTAGTGCTGCATGATGGAGTCAGCTCCCAGGACGCCCCTGGTCCCAGCTCCTGCCAACCCAGCAGTTCAAAAGCAAGAAATTGCAAGTAGATAAATAGGTACCACTTCAGTGGGAAGGTAACAGTGTTCCATGCACCTTGGCATTTAGTCATGCTGGCCACATGACCACAGAAATGTCTTCAGACAGTGCTGGCTCTTCAGGTTAGAAACAAAGATGAGCACTGCACCCTAGTGTCAGATTCAACTGGCTTTCGAGCAAGGGAAATCTTCACCTTTTTACCTAGAGATTAGATGCCTTGCCAACACATTGCCAATAATCAAAGTTTTAAGAGTTCAGAAAAGATAGCAGAACACAAAATCAGACTGATGGTTTACAGTAAGCAGTTATTTAAACATTACACTCCTATGGTTGTAGTTCAAGAGTAGTTTGTGCTAGAAGTTAATTCTCATGAAATGAGTGGGCCTTACTTCAGCATAAAGAACAATGATATTAGGGCCATAACACTGCAGTTGTACATAGATTTATGGTGTGAAATTACTTAGGAGTAAAAATGTACAATATTGGTCTGTATAACAAAATCATTTTTCTGAAGCAGTAATTAATTCAGGTCAAAACTCTGAATTATTGACCTGTAGATTGCATAAATTTAATTTACCAGATGCCTTTATATCATCAGTAATGAGTTGTTTGTGGGTAACTAACACACATAGCTAATGACAGAAAAGACAGTTCATTTGTGCACATCACACAACAAAAAGTATTTCAAGTGTGTTGGGACTAGAGCAGACTGAGATTCCCTTTCAAGACATAAATCTTTTTTTAACATATCAGTCAGAACAATTTACATAATAGCTGCAATATTAATTTCACCTCAAGCTATAAAACACTAATTCAGATTCTATAACATTAAATCAGAAGGCACAGTTTCCAGAATATTAATGCGCAGGTTGGTCCATGCAAGATGGTAGACTTTTTATCCTCGTTTGTTACTTCAGTCAACAAAGCTGTATTATGTCAAGGGGTTTGCGGCTCCAGCACCTTGGTGAAGGGCCGAGGTGAGCACCCAGGATGAAAGTTCTGCTAAAACACACCTTCTATACTACTTTAATGTTTTTTCTAGTTGAAATAACACACATACAACTTTTTCTTCAGAAAGAGTGGATTAAAATTGGCCACAACTTTATTGCTTACAGCTGTAGTAAGCCTTGGCACAGCATGGGGCAAAGACCCTACCCTCGACTGATCTGCCCATCAGTCGATGCTCCATTGGTCACCTTGGGATGGCAGGTTTTGGATCCTACTAGGGTGGAAGCCCAGAGGTGGTCTCTCCTGCCACTTGAGCATGAGGGTAATTCCCTGGACACGCCCCCAGGTTGGGCATATCAGTCGCCCCTCATGCCAAGACCTCTTAAGGGATCCCCACACTCAGGAAATGGGCACGCAGGCCATTTCCCTGACAATGGATCCAGTCCCATGCTGACACCGCCAAGTTGCGACAAGAAAACAAATATATAAAACCGCGTGCAACCATTGTAAAATTACCTATCTAAAGGGCTGGGAGGGCGGTCCAAGCTGTCCCACAAATAAAGATGGCAATCTGAGGTTGCGTGGGGTCCTAAATAACCATCAGCACCCACCACCCACCAAGTCCCCTCCAAGCCATCTCATAGGGTCAGCGTCGCATCTGGTGAGTTCCAGCTTCCCGTGCTTGACTCAGACCTGCCCCTTCTGCCTGGCAAAGGAGGGGAGGGGGAATCCATGGCTGCTCTCTGCTCTCCCTTCCCTGCAGCACCGCAAACAGCTTCCGGGGTGGTTCCAGGACCTGGATTTAAAGTCTTCTTCCTACATACCGCTTTTCCAAAGTGAACACTTTCAACTGCAGTTTTAAAGAAAAAAAATATTCAAGAGCCAAACTAGGGATGATGCTTAATGGATATGTCCATCTTTTGAGGTGAGTGGTGTTATGCATCAGAGTTGCTCTGATGCTAAAATAATGCAGGTTTGTTTGCTGGGATAGGTAATGAGATCCTTAGCTGCACCAAAGAGTGTATAATGTCATCTCTAGTTTGATGGATGCCTTGGGAAAGCCCAGAGCAAGTAGTGACAATTGAAAGTGTTTTGCTCAACTCTGCCTCTCTCATGCCTAGCTGAGGTAGGCTCAGATCACCTCTTCCAGTGTCACACTGGAAACATTCCCCCTTTAATGAAATTTCTTGGGTGGCAGTGGTGGCTCTGTCCTGGTTCTGATCCAGTTTGCAGTGAGTAAACCCAACAAGATGAAATTTCACCCACAAATCCTACCTCTATTTCATAGCGCAAGCACTCAATCCAGAGGTGGTAGACAGAAGAGAGTGAGCTGTAGGCCACAGGGGGCAAGATCCATGACAGGTGGATCTTGGATTCATGCCTTCACTCTGCTGTGCACGTGGTATATGCTACCAAAACATCTGTTAGGAGACCTGGGACAACAGTATTTCCCAGAAATGTACAGTTTACAAATATATACGTACTTCACCTACTACTAAGTTTTTAGCTGGTATATACGGTATGTCTGTAATGTATATCCATTAAAAATACAACATGTTTTTAAAAACAGTTGAACTGTGAAAAGCACCCAATTAATATCACATGATTCTTTAGGCATGGGATTTCTGTGTGGGAGGGCAGCATACACAGTGGATTAGCTTTGGGGGGAAAACATGTGATTTTGCAACCATTAAAAATACTTTAATTTTAAAGTTAGTGATCAAACTGTTTCCCAGACTGGTAAATGTAACCTTATTTTCATACTTGGGGCGGTGGGAGGGGGGACGGGGACACCTGTTTTCTTCACAGGAAGCTGTATGCTGCCCCTCCCCCTTTCTACAGCTTCAAAAATTAAGCTAGAGTAGTTGGTAGTCAGCTACCTTTCTTTATCTTTTGCCGAAGTTATGCTACAGATGAAGGTCACTATGTAAATCACCTTTCCTTATGGATGCATGCACGCAAGTGTTCAGGTGTGACAGGCATTTCTAGTGTAATGAATATGAAATGAGTTTAGTCTAGGTTGCTAAAGAAACCAGTTTAGGGCAAAACATTTCCAAGTATCTCATCTTTCTAATGCCTACTATTGCCTGAGTTAAACAGCAGCCCAGAAGCATCTTAAAAACAAAATTTATTCCAGCATAAACTTTTGTAAGTCAGTGTTCCCACTGTAATAGATGACTAGAGTAACCATTCAAAGCAGCTAAATTCATACTTCAAGCAACAGAAGGGGGTGGGGTGGGGGTACTATGGAGACGTTACAAGAAGCTACTATAAACATGAACCAACTGAAGAGGAATCGGTCTGCTCAGGGTTTGTGAGAACTATTCCCAATGGTTGATTAGTACAGTAGAATTAATATAAAATCTAACCACAGAAAAGACATTGGGAGAGACTTACAAATGAAGCAAATAAAATAAACTGTTAAGTAGATTCAGAAGGGAAGTACAGACACCATATAAATATAGAGATGAATAGATTAATATCTGTGAGTGAGATGAGGAAACCAAGGTCCTAATGTAAGCCTGTGTTAAATGCTTTGATTAATTCTAATTCAGCACTTTCACACTGGAGTCTCCTTTTGAACTACTACCCGAGTTATTCCATGACCTGTATTCTAAGCAAAATAACCTCTCAGCCCCACCTCACAGGGTGTCTGTTGTGGGGAGGGGAAGGGAAAGGAGTTTGTAAGCCGCTCTGAGAATCCTTTGGGTAGTGAAAAGCGGGGTATAAATCCAATCTCTTCTCTTCTCTTGTTTATATTTTTACCACAAATGAATGCACAGCTGATTTGAGCCCTTTTCTTTTGACTCTGAATCTTCCTCGGCTTCCCTACAGTGGGTTCACAGTAATCTCCAGTGCACAGAGTGCCAGTTTGATGTAGTGGTTAAGAGCGCGGACTCTAATTTGGGAGAACTGGGGTGGATTCCCCATTCATCCACTTGTACCAGCTGGATGACCTTGGGCAAGCCATAGTTCTGGTGCAGCTGTTCTTGAAAAAGAGCAGTTTCTGTCACAGCTCTCTCAGCCCCAGCTACCTCACAGGGTGTCTGTTGTGGGGAGGGGAAGGGAAAGGAGATTGTAAGCCACTCTGAGATTCCTTTGTGTAGTGAAGGGCGGGGTAGAGATCCAATCTCTTCTTCTTCATATGGGAATGAGATGAAAAAATAGCGCTTGCTCATAGGCATGGTCATTTATTTAAAATCTGTGATCCTAGAAACCAGTGAGCCTTGCAAACACTCTTTTCTGAAAATAACTCTCTAGATCACCTTGAGAACTGCCACAGAAACTGCAGAAGCTATCTCTGAAACAATCTAGGTGGGGGCTTAAAAGCTCCTCAATGCACCTAGAGAGACAGTAGATAGTAGTCTTGAGCAGCAGACTCTTATTTGGAGAACTGGGTTCTATTTTCCACTCCTCCACATGAAGCCAGCTGAGTGACCTGGGGCCAGTCACAGTTCTTTCAGAGCTTTCTCAGCCCCTAAAAACAAGTCTAGCTTGCCAACTAGCACAATGTTAAGAGTTAGAACTTGAGGCTGCCAGACCATCCTAGGATTTCCTGGCTATTCTACATACAAAGCCATACATTAATTAATTGTAGTCTTGAAAAGGGAAATGGAGAATGAAGTGCAGGGAGGGCAAACAAAACCACAGGGATAGTGAACAAAACCACACATTTAAAAGGTCAAAATATGTGCAGCATTGGTAAGTCAAACTTTAAACAGAAGTAATTTGTTTGAAAGCATGTTAAATTATGCCCCACATGAGACAGATTTAACAAATTGGGGGGGGGGGACAGTATGAAAAGTATTCTACTTCACTTATTAAGTGCACGATGGATAAACTGAATCAGAAGTTTGTGACACAGAGTTATGACCCTACAGTTCTCTGCATTTGTATTTTGGAAAAGACTATTGTTCTGCCTATGTATGGGCCTTGGCCAAATAAAGAACTGCTGGATAAAAAAGAAAATAAAAGAAAAAGCTATTGTTTAAAACACATAATTGCATCCTTGGTGTTTGCAGGCTTGTGTTGAGACTACAACTGCCAACTTTGGGTTGGGAAATTTCTTGAGATCTGAGGGTGGTGGCTGGGAAGGGCAGGATCTGAGGAGGAGAGGGACCTCAACCATGGTTTAATGCCATAGATTTCACTCTCCAGAGCAGCCATTTTCTCCAGGGGAACTGTTCTTTGTCATCTAGAGATCAGTTGTAATCACATGTGCTCTCTAGGCCTCCCTTGGGAGGTTGCCAACCCGGATGAACCCCTGAAGGGCCAGAGATGCCAGCACCAGTGATCTGACTCCACATCAAATATCTCTTGGTTTGAATCTGCCTTCAGACAGCTGTGAGCAAAAATAAAGATCGGAAGACACTCAGGCATACTTTAAAATGCAGGCCATGATTTTTCTAAATACACAGAAAAAAATGTTTGATATATATAGTGTCAACGTGGGCTCCGCTATTCAGAAGTATCCAGGATACTTTAAGCCTTCTAAGGCTATTAATCCAACCAAATAATTTATGCCTTTTGCAGTGCTTCTCTGACCCCCTTCCTCCAATGAGTACATGAAGGGTTTTTTTATTATTTCAAAAATCACCTCCAGTTTCAGGAAAGTTATAGTATTCAGACAGTTTCTGACTGAACAAAGCAATTCTGACTCCCTAGCAAAAATCTATTTGAGAAAAGCAATTTATATATTTCTCAGAGAGATTGTACTTATGATTACTATGATAAAAATAAAATAGTTTTCCTGCAGCAGGTCCTTTTTACAACTTGGATTTTCATTTATTTGTGATATACAATCTAGATATATTTATTTTTTGGAAAAGCAACTTGATAAAAGCTTCTTAACAATATAGTACCGTGGGGGACAATGTCTAAATAAAATAACCTCCCCATTATCAAACCTAGGCAATGAATATTGTTCCCAATTTACTGAATGTTCACCTTTTTGACAAATCTCTACTTCATTCCAGAATTCAATAGTTCAATTCAATAGTTAATTCAATATGCCCACAAAACAGCCAGTTTCCTTAGTACGTTTACTGTTTCTTAATAATCTGTAGTGATACCTTACCCCAGGAACAATCTTAGAATTTCTTTACAAAATTATCATTCTTTGTTTTAAAGGGGGGGACAGTAGAATTGTCAGCATTCCTGTGCTCCAAAGGAGCATCCAACTTGCTGTTAGGGTCTTTGCATAAACAACTGAGGTGGGCTCAGAAACCCACACTGTTGTGTAGTGGGTTAGATGCAGGTAGGAACCACAGAAATGGTTTTAGTGATCAACATTTTTTACTGGTACACAACTATAACTACGAACACTGGCCAGGTGGCCAACTATATACAGTACCTGGGAACACCCCTAGATCCTATTGGTGGGTTCAAACCTCCCATCAAAGTCCCTATTGGTTCCCCAAGGAAAATCCAGGAGCCTAGTTCCTATTATTCTAAAGGAATTAAGCTTGGCATTGAATCGCTGACGCCTAGTGTTGGTCAGTGGACATAACAACCCTCCCCCCATGGTTCGGACCCATCCTAAGTCTCGTAGTCCTGAAGGTATGATGGTGGCCGTCGCTCCTGTGCTGACTGCCTGGGGACTGGCACTGGCGCCTCAGGAGCTTTCACTGGGCTGCTCGGTGGCGGCTGTGGTGAAGTTTCTGCTGGCGTTCCAATGGGAGTGGAAGTGTCTACTTCAGGGGTGGCTGCTGGAGTGTGGGGGGGTGTTGTTGTGGCTCTGTAGGCTGTTCCAACATTCGGGCCAACTCGCTTTTGTGTGCCTAGGTGTTGGCACATCTTCCTGTGCTGGTAGCATCTGCCGTCTCAGTTGGTCGACACGCTTGTGGAGAACTTGGCACAACTCGGTCAACATCTCATACGACACCAGGCCTGTGGGCATATGATGCAGCCAGCAAGCCACTCAGGGCCCTTCCCATAATTGCGAACATACACGGTGTCTTCAGGGAAGAACCCTCGCAGCCTCTCACTGCTCTGTTAGGCTGCATGACTCTGGGGCCCTGTCAGGGTGCAGGTGATCAAGGAGGATCATGGGTCATCAGCCCATCAACAGCTCTGTGGGCATCGTCCACTTACTGGGTTTGGTGTAGTTCATTGAGCCAGGAGGAATCTGGTGAGGTGGCACTCCCAGTCGCCTTCCAACAGGCGGTTGCTTCCTTTGTGGTGCGAACCATCCGCTCCACTTGGCCATTGGTAGCTGGGTGGAATGGTGTGGACCTCATGTGTCGGATGAGCTTACTGCGTAGGAATGTCTGGAACTCTTCAGATGTAAATGCTGTTCCATTATCTGACATGATGGTGTCGGGCAAGCCGTAGGTGGCAAATATCTTGCAGAGGGTGCGGATCATTGCTTTTGCGGAGGTGGTGGAGACGGGGCTTATTTCCAGCCACTTGGAATACGAATCCACAGTCACCAGAAATAATCTATGGAAGGGCCGGGTGAAATCTATAATTCTTCTCCACCGCAGATAGGGTCCGGGAATAATAAGTGATGGACACCTCCTGCCCATCCGGGAGATAATGCGCCAGAACTGCCCCATGCCATAAGGGGATGTGTTGCAAGCCAGGACCACAGGCAACGACTTGTTGAAATGGGCCAAGACCGAGTTGGAGATCAGCAACACCTTGACCCCCTTGAACGCCACAGCATGGCATGGGCCCCACGTCCAAGGAACCTGCTTGTCCAGCAGCCGGTGGAGAGGTTCGGCTACCACTGCCTTGTGGGGGAGGAAGGCATGGTAGAAATTGAGTAGGCCCAGAAATGCTTGGAGCTCCTGCTTGGTCTTGGGTGGTGGGGCCTCCACGGTTGCCTTCACCTTGTCCCTGGCAGGGTGCAGTCCATCCATGTCCACGGTGAAGCCCAGGAAATCCACTGATGGTACTCTGAGAATACACTTCTCCCATTTGACTTTGAGGCTGGAGTCCTGGAAACAGTGGAGGACAATGCGGAGTCGGGAAGCGAACTCTGCCGGCGATGCTGTGGTGATCAGCACATCGTCAAAGAATGGGGTGATGCCAGGAATCCCTTTAAGGAGAGAATCCATCAGGTTTTGGAACAATCCCGGGGCCATGCTCACCCCAAATTGCAGCTGCTTCACCCAGAATGCCCCCAGTGGGTCACGATGGTCTGTGCCTCCACAGTGGCCTCATCTACCGGTAGCTGCTGATAGGTTTGGGCAAGATTGAGTTTTCCGAAGATCTTAGCCCCCGCCAAAGTGGCCAGTATGTGGCTGACTATGGGGACCGGGTAGGCATGGTCCCGTAGTGCCTTGTTACTAAGGTGCCATCGAAAATGGGCGGAAACTCTCCGCAGATGGCCTGGAAATCGTGTGTGGCACAGTGTTGCACCCCTGCAGTGGATATTCCCAGGGACTCAAATCACGCGCGGCCCAAGAGGCTGACGAGGTTGCCCTCAACCACAATTAAGTCCAAATGTCCATCAAACCCTTTGTATTTGACCTGGAAACTCCCCACCCCCTTGATGGGCATGCTGTTGTGCTGAAAATTCATGAGCGTGACAGTCAATGGGCGTAAGCGGTGCCCCCCTTGGGACACAGTCTCTTGAGGGTGGCCTCGGATATAATGGAGGCCACAGTGCTGGAATCAAACTCCATGACACAGGGGGACCCCTCTATGTTAACCCGGACTTGAATCCTAGGGGTGGGGGATTAGCTAGGGAGTCGCAGTACCTGTTCGGTCGATGCGCTAGTGAGGAGGTAGAGGTCCTCGTTGGCCCCATCTCCCTCGTAGTGGGCATTGGCCTTGCGGCAAGATTGCGTTTGTGCACATGCACCTTTAGAGCAGCATATCTTGATGATGTGGCCTGTGCGTCCACAACCGTGACATGTGGCGTCCCGTAACCTGCAGGTCTTCCGTTCGTGCTGCTCCCCGCAGGTAGCACACTCCTGGGCGGCAGAGTTGCTTGGGTTGTTCCCTGGCCCACAGCGCCTGGTTGGTGCTTGGGTTTGGTGGACCTCTGCATCCTCGAGGTCGCCCGGGAGGGTGGTGGCCTTGTGAGAGGAGGTGGCATCCAGGTGGGACCTTTCCCATGCAGTCGCTGTGGCGATGGCCAATGTGAGTGTGACCGTCTCGGCCTCCATGATGCGCCTCCTGAGTTTTTCTTCCGGGAGGCCCATGACGAAGTGGCCCCCAAAGGGCCATGTCCAAGTGCACTCCAAACTTGCACTCGGATGTGAGGCGGCAGAGCTCCGCAAGGAACTCCACTGCGGTTTCACAGCCTTGTTGGTTCCGCTGGTGGAACACCACGTGGCACATCATCTCCGACAGCTTGGGCGTGAAGTGAACCTGGACTGCCTTGACTATTTCGTCGAAGGTGCAGTCATCCAGCTTCTTGGGGGAGAGCAGGTACTGGGCCAGGTCTACTATGACAGGGCTGCAGGACCCTAGCAGGAGGCCCTTCTTCCTGGCCTTGTCCATCACCTGGTTGAATATCAGGACTGACTTCAGACCGGTGACCCAGGCTCCCCATTGCTGTGGATGGGCTGTATCGAATGGTGGTACCAGCCCAGATCCCGGAGCAACAGCCATTGTGCCGATCAGTTGTGACTGCGGGTGGGAAGCTGCTTGCTTACCCTCAGTGCTCATCAGTCGGAGGAGCATAGCTAGCAGTGTGTTGTCTTCCGTCACGGTGCCCCGTTGGCCCGGCTGGGATGATCAGCGGGATCCCATCCTCATCGCCATTGTTGTGTAGTGGGTTAGATGCAGGTAGAAACCACAGAAATGGTTGTAGTGATCAACATTGTTTACTGGTACACAACTAGAACTACGAACACCGGCTGGGTGGCCAACTATATACAGTACCTGGGAACACCCCTAGATCCTGTTGGTGGGTTCAAACATAAGAACATAAGAGAAGCCAATGTTGAATCAGGCCAATGGCCCATCAAGTCCAACACTCTGTCACACAGTGGCCAAAAATACCAGGTGCCATCAGGAGGTCAAGCAGTGGGGCCAGGACACTAGAAGCCCTCCCACTGCTGCCCCCCAAGTACCAACAATAGAGTGCATCACCTGCCCCAGACTGAGAGTTCCTACCTATACCTTGTGGCTAATAGTCACTGATAGACCTCTGCTCCATATGTTTATCTAATTCCCTCTTGAAACTGTCTATGCTTGTAGCTGCCACCATCTCCTGTGGCAGTGAATTGCATATGTTAATCACTCTTTGGGTGAAGAAGTACTTCCTTTTTATCTGTTCTAACCTGACTGCTCAGCAATTTCATGGAGTGCCCACAAGTTCTTGTATTGTGAGAAAGGGAGAAAAGTACTTCTTTCTCAACCTGCTCTATCCCATTCATAATCTTATAAACCTCGATCATGTGTCACTGGGGGCACTCTGGCATTTGGACAAAACTCTGGAGTTTAACCAGTGTCCACCAGTGATGCACAGAGAGTGACGTCAGTGTGTTGGGATACTGCCAACTCCCCCCTCTTTCCTACCATTTACCCTTCTACCGACCAGCTGAGCAGTGGTAGGAAAGCGCCCTCTGGCAGCAGGGCATACAAGGGGGCTTGGTAAGCCTAAACATAAGTGGCTCTTCTTCCAACAGAAGACAGACATTGGATGAAGGCTCCTTAGGCTGGAGGAAGCCTTCCAACTTGGAAGTGGTAGTACAGGGGTAGGATCCACCCCCCCTATAAATCCTAAAATGTAGAAACAGATCATCTTACTTCACCACCATTTTGTTGTTCAGTCGCACAGTCGAGTCCGACTCTTTGCGACCCCATGGACCAGATCACGCCAGGCCCTCCTGTCTTCCGCTGTCCGCTGAAGTTTGCTCAATTTCATGTTCGTTGCATCGATGACACTGTCTAACCATCTCATCCTTTGCCGTCCCCTTCTTCTTTGACCTTCAATCTTTCCCAGCATCAGGGTCTTCTCCAGTGAACGCTCCCTTCTCATTTGGTGGCCAAAGTATTTGAGCTTCAGCTTCAGGATCTGGCCTTCCAGGGAACAATCAGGGTTGATTTCTTTTAGTATTGACTGATTTGATCTCCTAGCAGTCCAAGGGACTCTCAAGAGTCTTCTCCAGCACCATAGTTCAAAAGAATCTATTCTTCGGCGCTCGGCCTTCCTTATAGTCCAACTCTCACAGCCATACATTACTACGGGGAATACCATTGCTTTGACCATGCGGACTTTTGTTGGCAAGATGATGTCTCTGCTTTTTATCATGCTGTTTAGGTTTGCCATCGCTTTCCTCCCAAGGAGCAGGCGTCTTTTAATTTCATGGCTGCAGTCACCATCTGCAGTGATCTGGGATCCTAGGAATGTGAAGTCTGTCACCACCATACTCTGTTGTAAAAGAATCTCGCCAAAATGGTGGAATTATTGGAGGAGGGGAGACTTGAATGCTGCCCTGAGATCCTTTGAGAAAAGGCAGAACAAAAAGGTGATAGGTATTGACACAACACCCATTAAGTCATGGCTATCCTCTCTCACTTTTGCCTAATACAGTGGCCTTTGTAATCCCTATGGTAGTACAGCCTTATTTAGATTTTAATGTCCTCTTCAAGATTTAGCTCAGCACTTGGATGTGTGTCAAGGTATTTTAAGCTGCTGAGACTCACAATGCAAAACAGTTATCCATTATTTACGAGAACAAAGCCACCATCAATATGTTTGGCTAAAAGTGCTAAAACTTCACACTCCTTTGCATGTAAAAAGCCTCCTTTGTACCAAAGAGCAGCCTCAGATGCACTCAGTTCACTGATCCATCAAGTTAATTTATAGAATGCAGTTATAACTGTCTAGACCTCAGGGACAGAACGTCCATCAAATGAGGACTATCAAGTTTCTCATCTTTCGCCACACATTTCTTGTACCTTTTTAGGTAAGACAGTGTTTACACTGATAGGGTTTCATTTTATGTATTTTTAATGCTCATAAAGCTATCTAACAATGTCTGCATTCCACCGTACATTCCACTGTGCAGAGGGTTCTGCTCTAAACCAGGAGCCTCATACTCCGAAGCTGGGATCTAGCCCAGCAAGAACTACATGAGAATCGGACCTTATAGGCAACTCCAGCACAAAAAGGAATAGTGATTCAAAGGCAATATGAAGCTTCTGGATCAGGTTTCAAAGTAGTTTGTGCATCCTATAACACAACTGGGAAAGGACTGCAAAAAGATCTGCTCTAGACTTTTTAAAAAAGCTTTTATTTCATAACATTTTCTCTCTCTACTGTTTAACTAATAGTTTCATTTCTGGTGCACTTCCTAATCCATGTTCTGTTTCTAGGACAGAATTAACTTGGTAACATGATAGAGGACAGGGGAACAGCTCAAAAATATTTTTCATTGCTCAAAAGTAGCTCTCCTTAAAGTAAAGGTTGGGGATCCTGGCTCTGGACAATAAGTTCTGACTTGCCTTTCAATTTCTTTTTTCAGGGTTACAGGCTAGGCCACTAATGTCTCCTTCGCTGGTTCTAGACTCTTTGGAGAACTGCTAGAGCCATTCAGCATGAGAACAAGGAGAAGCAAAAGGTCTTTTCCAAACAAGAAGGGGCATAAAACCAAGCAGCTGTGATCCTTTCTGTCTAATTTGGGAATTCCTGCTCTTGGGGTTTCTGAGACATGGGAGTCTGCTCAATCCAATGCCTGTATAAAGGGACAGATAGTAGGATCTGGGAGAGTTCATCGGACCTGCTGGTTATTAAGCTGGTTATTAAGTGGAAAAAATAAACGAAGAAAGAGCAGCAGTGAATATAGGGAAAGATGTTGCATACAAGATTCTCAGTTACACACAGATCTTCATCAGAGGAAATTTAAATATATATAGAGAAGCGATCTCGAAGTCTCTTGACATGCAGTCTCCTCCACATTACTTCAGTCTTACCTGCTAAATAACATGTTCACATTTAAAATGTCCTGCAAATTTCCATATCCAGGTATAACAGTATCCTATTGAATCTCATTGTTCTACCAGCTATCTCCATAATATCTATGTGGTTGTATCAAGTACTTTCCCCTCCATCTCAGATACAAGGCTTCCAGCATTTACCATATTAACCCCTACATTTTTAAAACATTTTCATTTATAGTCCACCTTTCTCGCTGGGATTCAAGGCAGTACAATAAAACTATTCAGTCAATCAGTAGGCTGATTACAAAATAAAATGTTTTGAATTATAACATTTGAATCTAACAGCAAAGATTCCTAGTAAAGCAAAGTTATTAAGTCAATCAGCAAGCAGATTTCTAAATATGATTAGAACATTTGAGTCTAATGGCAAGGATTCTTAGCAAAACAACATAATGCTGCGGGGCTGGGACTGAAGAACTGGAAGAAAAAATAATAATCCCTACTACAGATCACCTGCCGAGATGATCCTTTATATCACAGATCACATCTCTACTCCTCTACAAGGATGCCCTCCTGAACAATTCTGTTTCACATATATTGCAAACTGATACAGGTGTGGGGGCTGCTATGTCTGGGATATTCTAAGCTGTTGGTTATGGTTTGTGCTAAGGTATCCTAACTCCCTCTGTTATGATTGGCTGCATAATAAAGACTCCTATTGGTCCTGAAGCCATGCAAAATACCCTATCAGGAAGCTCTGCTTAGGTCCAATCAGAGCTCCTGATAATAGTTACATTGTATATAGTTCAGTCTTGGAACAGTATAAGTTTGGGTGCCACTCTTAACAGAGCAGATCAGAGCTGAGTAATGTTATGAATAAAAGCCTTGTTATTGATCATTGTCTCCTGCCTGTCAAAGGGGCCTTTCTAAAAGCCTCAGGCAGACTGCTCCATAATGTGAGAGCCATCACAAAGAATGCATATAAACCATCAGTGGCCAATTTTACCTGTGGCACCTTTAGAAGGCTTTGCTCTGATGAATGAAGCTTCTTAGTAGAACATAGCAGGAGAAGTGGTCCTACAAGTAAGGTGGGTCCAATGCTACTAAAGGCTTTGTAGGTGACCGAACCATGAATTGAGCTTGGTACCTCAGTACTCAATGGAGTGACATGCAGATTCCGCTTAGCACCCAGTAGTAACCAAGCCATGGTGTTCTGTACCAACTGACATTTCCAAATTGTTTTTAAGAACATACCCAGGTAGAGGGCATTACGGTAGTCTAGCACTGAGGGAACCATAACATGAATCCATGTGGCCAGGTCAACTGTGTCAAGATAGGGGGCCATCTTCCAAGCTAAGTGGACTTGGTAGAATGTCTTTTTTGCAACTGTATCAGCGTGTTAATACATTCATAAAACTGGATACAGAATTCCCCCTAGGCTCTTAACAAAGTCAGCTAGAGACAAGTGGACCCAATCAAAAGTGGGGAGCCCCTTGTCTTTCAGGCCCTTGGCCTTCCCAATCAGTATTACCTCCATCTTGTCAAGATTCAATGTCAGTCATGCATTTATTCAGAGAGTCTACAACATCATCGGGTGATTTAGATAAAGAAGGATAAAACTGAGTGTCATCAGCATACTGAAGGCATGCCTTCCAAAACCATGAAGGATTCTCCCAAGGGCTTTATACAGAGATTAAATGCCATGGGGGACAAGACTGAACCTTGTAGAACCCCACAAGGTAAGTCTCACACTGTAGAAAACTTGTTTCCCACAGCAACATTTCAATCCAAACTTTTTAAAAAGCCAATTGTGGATTCACATCCCAGCCTCCTAGTCCAGTTCAGCCACCCATTTTCTACAAAAATGTGCATGCTCACTGTAACTGGCAATGACAACACGATTCCATGGGAAACAAAAGTTGGGTTCTCAATTTTTCTCCCCATCTAAAACCATTTGTCTACCATTTCTTCATGGAACTTTTCTTCCATTCTAGAACATCTTTCTGTTCCCAGATCTCTGCCCCCATCCATGGAAGGCATGAACCAAATGGTCAACAATCACAGCATTTTCCCTACAAGCCTTAGCAAAACACAAGTTTCTCTCCGTCCAGAAAGAGAATCTTCCTTCAACGTATAGATCAGATTCCCCCAATGTGGTACCCATGGGGCACTATAGTATCTTCCAGTATTTCCCTTGATGCCCACTGAGCTTTTTGGAAAGTGGGCAGGGCCAATGTAAGGTAGGGCTTGTTACTGGTTGCCCTCATTCAAATGAAAGGGTTTTCAACTGGAGGTTGAGGAGGATGGGTAAGAACCTGACCTCTCCTTAGTCAGTGTGTGGTTCCTCTCCTCCTGCTCCAAGCTATCCTTCTTCTCAGGAGGTGTGAGGGGGAAGGTCTCCCATTTGGCTCTGTGGAGTTTGTAAGCCACTCTGAGACTCAGAGTGAAAGGCGGGGTATAAATCCAATCTCCTTCTCCTCCTCCTTCAGTAGAAGACTTTTAGGTTTGAAACAGAGATATATGAAGAATAACATCATACCTTTTGTGACCCATTACAGTTTAAAAAGTGGAAAGGCTGATGTTTTATCAGGAGCTGAAATCAATTCAAAACAGCCTCATTCCATCTCTGAATTTACACTAATTAACTTACACATGAGGTCATTCCTGGGAAACAGCAGGAGTATGCTCATTCAGCTTTACTTTCTAACTCGCAATTATGATTATCATTTTTCCCTTCAAAAAGAGATAATTCGTTACCTGTGTGTGACCCAACCTCTGATCAAAGCTGTTTCACTTGTGCCAGGTTGTATTTAGAGACTGGCTAATACTGAGACAGCTGACCTGCATTTTTAAAAATATGCCAGGATAATTATAAAAATTACAGGTCTATGTCATTTATTTTAAGCTGATACGAAAAAAATAAACATGCACAGCTTGCAAGGGGTTTTTATCTTCTCTACATAACACCAGGGCAAAATAATCCCTATTGACCACCAAGAAACTGTACTACAAAACCAACATAAAACATTTGCTAATTTTACTTTGGGTACTTCATTTCCTCTTATTTCTTTTAATTCACCACCAGCAGAAATGCAAAGCATTTCTTCACCTTTGTTTTAAGACTTGCAGCTGCTAAGTCCCATGTGTGCGTTTTGAGAGCGTTTTCCAATTTTCCCCAGTATGCAGACATTTCATAATTCTCCAGTGATACTAAGATATGCCTTTTGTTGCCAATGCTTATCCTAAAAATTGCTTTGGTGGTTATGGCAGTGAGATATAAAGCAAAGGGGGTGTATAATGTTTACAACAAGGGAATAAATCTGTCAGAAATAAATACCCAATGATCATGTCTAGTTGTGTGGGAAACTAGACATTGGGCTTTTCCAGATGTTTCCATGCTTCAGATAAGAATTTCCGCACGCTGTGACGCATCTGTATGGGTCTCAAATACAAACCGGAAAGGAAGAATGGTTGGTTCAAGTGATGTAATTATCTCCTTTTGACTGAACCCTGAAAACACCATGACAACTACATTCCTAAGGTGCTTGAGCAGCCTGCAACAGCTGCTGCTGTTAGCCAATCTCTGTAACATATCTAGTACTGCCAACTTACTGTTTTATTTTTTGCGAAATAAGAAGTATTTGGATGACTGGAAGGACCAAAAAGCTATTGGACAAGGCTGACTGAGGTTAACAATGTGTGTGTGAGAGAGAGAGAGGAGGGATAGTATTCTTCTGCAATGCCAGACTTCATTGCAGAATGTCAGTTTCCGAATATTCATTTATTCATTGACATTATTCATAGTCTGCCTTTCTCACTTGGACTCAAGGCGGGTTACACAAAGTGAGTCAGTACAATCAACAGGATGGGACATTCAATAAACAATGAAATAGGATTTGGGTTGTAGAACCAATCAGATTTTAAAAACAGAACTGAAGCAAAGCATAAGTATTCACATGACACATTAAATTATGCAAAATTGTGTAGGCCACAAAGGAGAAGGCATGTGTATGGGCAGTTGTTGATTTTGCTTGTTTGTAGGTTGGCACCTGTGGAAGACCTTGTTCAGATGAGCAAAGCTGTTGTGGTGGTGCATATGGGGAGAGGTGGTTTCACAGATATGGGGGTCCAAGGCCATGAAGGCCTTTGTATGTGACATGCAATTCCAATAAATAGCTAATTCCTTAAACTGAGTCTGATAACTCTTTGGCAGCCAGTGGAGTGACTGTAGACTGGGTGTAATACGCATGCTCCATCTATCTCCCGATAACAGCTGAGTTCTGCCCGACTGGAGTTTCCAAATTGATTTTCAGGGGAGGCCAAAGTACAGTGCATTACAGTGGTCTAGTCTCAATGTTACTGTGGAATGGATTCAGGTGGCCAGATCAGCCGTATCAAGGTGAAAAACCACCTTTTGGGCAAGGCTGAGTTGGAAGAAAGCCTTTTATGCAGCTGCATTAACTTGCTTCTCCAGCAGTAACAGTATAATCGCAGTGTTCTTAACTGAGTCAACTGAACTCCATCAAAAATGGGGAGAATGATGTCCTTCAACATCTACACCTTCCCAACTAGCATTACCTCTGTCAATTCAGGGTTTAGTTTCAATCTGTTCACTCTTAGCCGATTTACCACAGCAGCCAGGCAGTGATATAGGACCTCTGCCACATCAACAGGAGACTGGGTATGGTCAGCATATTGATGGCAACTAATCCAAAGCTACAAATGATTTGTCCTAAAGGCAATTGGGATTGAAAAACATGGGAGATAGAATTGAGCCCTGTGGAACTCTGCAGATGAGGTCCAACACTGGTAATAATTGGTTTGCAACAGCAACCTTCCGAGTCCAGTCCATGAGGAATTATTTGAACCAGTTCAGTGTGCGTTCCCTGATACCTACTTCTGCCTCCAAGCATCTCAACAAGATGGCATTATCTACTGTCGTGAAGGCTGCAGATAAGTCCAATAAGAGCAACAAAGAGGCATGGCCTTTGCCTACATTCAGGTGGAAGTCAGCAACTAAAGCTGGCAGAGCAGCTAGGCATGATTTGGGACAGAACTGAAATCCACAGTAGGATTACCGTTGACAGAGGACCAACCAACCCTTTGGTAACCTGAAACAAACCAATCTGAGCAAAAATGACAATATTCAGATGTTAAACAGGTAGCAGATGCAGAAAGGCATTAATGGTGGCACAATGATCTACCTATTGCTCCCAGTGAAACTGATCAGATGTGCAGAGAACTTCTAGGAGAAAGGAGAACATAAACAAAGCTGCACACATTTGGTCCAGTCAAGTTCTAGTGGGCGGGCAGGCGTGCACGCATACACACACAAACAAGACCTGAAATATTTTTTCTGGAAGCTTCATTGTGGTAGGTAGTGTGACTGCCAAGAACTACCATGGACTCCACCTCACTCCACCAAGACCTGACCCAAACACCATATGGAAACAAATCACATGCCTTCTCCTATTCCACAGGGTGACCAAGACCACTCAAATTCTGCCTCCCTAGTCCCTCCCTCTCAGCAGTTCTGATGGGTGGTGTAGCCATCTTGCCTGAATCCCCCTTCTGCAGCTATGCCTGGATTCTGTCTTCATGCTAACCAGACTAAATGGCATTTAAGGGCTCCCAGATTTTGTTTTAGCCAGATCTTACTTGTGGTTGCCTTCATGGCCTCCAAGTTCTTTAGCATATGAAAGGAAGAAGCATGATGGATCTCTTTGGAGTAAGGCATAAGCAGTGACTTCTCCAAAGCCCATCATGAAGTGAGAAAAAAACTCTATATTCCCTAAAAGAATTCTTGGGTAGAGATTTTCTCTCTCTTAACTTTGTGCTGGGCTTTAGAGAAAACAGAAGCACCATAAACACACACATGAAGCAACCTTATATTGAATCAGACCACCTGTCCCATCAAGGTCAGTACTGTCTACTCAGACTGGCAGCAGCTCTCCAGTGGCTCAGACTGAGGTCTTTCACATCTCCTGCTACCTGGTCCTTTTAACTGAAGATTCCAGGGACTGAACCTGGGACTTTCTGTAGGCCAAGCAGGTTCTCTGCCAATGAGCCACAGCCCCTTCCCATGCATGTCTCTCACTGCTTCTTCCTTTCTCTAAAGCCCAGCACAAAGTAAGAAAGGGCCAACCCCCTTCCCTGATCCTTAGTAATCTATGGAGAACTCAAAGGGGATGAAGAGGTTTTTCTACTGGGACATAGGTTGGTCATCACAGGCAAAATGGTGACTGGATCTGTGGTCTCCTGAAGACAGTACTTCACAACAAAAGGCAGAAAACCGTTTTTGGCATTGGAAGAGAACTAGCCTATCAAAGCAGGAAAATATCCAAGCAGGCTGGGCTCAACACAATCCCTATTTTTGAAAAAATGGAAATCTGCTTGTTTTAAACTGTTCTTACAGCTTTGGTAGAAAGGCAAGGTATAAATGTTCTAAGCATTCCCCCAATAGACAAACAGACGCTCTGGGGGACAAGTGCAGCTGAAGTTGGGAAAATAGGTACTGCACCCCCAAATTGGGCAGTTTCCCCACAACTGCTGTTTATTAACAAAAGCTGCTTAGGCAATTCATAAATCTTCCAGTGGATACTCACCTGGGTTTCTCTCAACGGTTTTTCTCAGGAGCAGGATCCCTGAGAGCTACCATGGGTTCTTTGACAAAGATGCCTTTTTTGTTACCCTTACACTATCCAGGACTTAACCAAACATCACAAACACACAACATGTCCATCTTTATGAGCTTCTGAAGTGACCTGAATGGATTCTTCTAATTTTGTTCCCAAAGCCCCCCTCCCCCAGCACCCCTGTCTAGGAGTTCCTGTCTGAAGTGTACCGTGGACAGGGCTAGTGAGATGCTAGGACTATCACCTCTTCCCTGTGTGACCTCCTGTATGTAAGGCACTGTTTATTTATTTATGTTATTTGTCTTTCTCACAGGGACTCATAGGAGGCCCGTACCTACAGTGGGGTATTTTGGGACACCGCCCCCTCAATTGTGAGGCACACCCCACAACAGCTGTTGCTCCTCACACCCCTCCTCCCCTACTGTGACATTAAAAGGGCCCTCCAGCTGATCAGTGGGAGCACATGGCCCACCAATCAGCTGGAAGGCCTTTTAAATCTTGCAGATGCCCCTCTCCCTCCCTTCCTCCAAGATTTAAAGGGCCCTCCAGCTGATTGGTTGGCCCTTTAAATCTTGCAAGAGGTGAAGGAGGAGGTGGCTGCCAGCTGCACACAGGACACTGATGTGCACCATTTAAAGTGTTCCCTTTAAATGTTTTTTCTCAAACAGAGGTTGCCCTCACCTGAACTCCAAGTGGCAAATTCACCACTTGGAGTGCAGGGAAGGCATGTGGCTGCCTCTTTCCTTCCCCCTCCCTCTCCCCTGCTGCCCCACCAAATTTCCCCATGCCCCGCCAACCCAAAATTTCTGGCTACAGGACTGACTCCTAGTGAGTCAGTAAATGGGGCATTTATTATTTTTTAAAAAATTTAGTCAGATTTCTGCCCCACCCTTCCAGCCAAGACCAGCTCAGGGTGGCTTACACAAAACAGCACATAAATTACAATAAAAACAAGTAAAACACTTAAAACAATACTACAAATAAGTGCTAGTATTATTGACCTTGGTTGATATTACAGAACTCTGGACCCACCAGGAAGAACTGAAGTGTTGCATAAGTAAACACAACACATTAAGTAGCACAAAATTATATAGTAGAATCCTACTTATAGTAAGCTGTTCACAGGAGTAGAGGCCACAGTCCCTAATCATTTATTCAAATAAGTCTGTGAACCATTTTTTACAGTGCAGCCCTAATGCCTGGGCAGAAAAGCCCTGTTGAATGAACAGTTTTGCATAGTTTGTGGAAAGCCAGAAGAATGGCAGCTTTCCTGACCTCCTCTATTGGATGGAAGCCACAACAGGTGTACGCATGTGTACAGGCAGTTGTTGATTTTGCCCATTTTCAGACTGGCCCCACAGAAGCCCCTGCTTACACAAGCAAAGATGTCATGGTGAAGCACAGGAGCAAAGGTAAAAAGAAATTCAAACCACCCTCCACAAGGATCCCCAGAATATATAAACTACAGAGGTCCTATTGGATGTCCTAAAGAATCTTGGCACAGTTGAAGGGCAGTTTTGTTGCATTTGTGTTTCCTGTGATGTGTTCTGTATGCATGTGGTAGAACATACTGAGCATGGTGTAGTGTTTAGACCAGGGGTGGCCAAACTTGCTTATCGTAAGAGCCACATAGAATAATAGTCAGATGTTTGAGAGCCGCAAGACATGAACAAATATTACACACACAATTTCATTGAAAAATATGCACATCTGCATTTTATTAACATTAAATGAGACTGCCAAAAATAAAAACAAAAAGACTAAAAATATGTATTGATAATTATATTTTTTGTCTGGTGCTATTTATTTGTTTGCTAATGTTATTTATTTGTCTAAGAGAGAAATAAATAAATAAATAAATAAATAAAGAAAGAAAGAAAGAAAGAAACAAAGAAACAAAGAAACAAAGAAAACAAATAGATGGAGGAGGAAGGGGGGGAGAGAGAGAGAGAGAGAGAGAGAAAGAAAGAAAGAAAGAAAGAAAGAAAGAAAGAAAGAAAGAAAGAAAGAAAGAGAAGAGGGAGGGGGAGGAAGGAAGAGAGAGAAATAGAGAAAGAAAGGAAGGGAGAAAGAGAGAGAAATAATGGTGGAGGAAAAAAGAAAGAGGTAGAAAATAAATAGATGAGGAGGGAGGAAGGAAAGGGAAAAGGGGGGAGAGTGGTGGAAAGCAAATAAATGGGGAGGGAGGGAGAAAGGAAGGGAGAGGTGAACAGAAAGCAGCTTTAACTTTAAATGTGTTCTCCAATCCCCCCATGCCCCCACACTAGCCAGCTTGGCTTGGAGAAGGTATTTAAAGAGACAAATGCCTTCTCTGAGTCAAGCCAGTCAGCCAGTGTGGTGGGGCTTAAAGAACACATTTAACCTTAGATGGGGAGGGAGGAGAAAAAGAGAGAGAGAGAGAAAGGTGGAAAGAAAGTAGAAAGAAAGCGAATAGATGGGGAGAGAGGGAGGGAGAGGTGGAAAGAAAGCAACTTTAAATGCATCCTCCAAGCCCCCACCCCCACCCCCATGCTGGCTGCCTTAGAGAAGGTATTTAAAGAGACAAATATAATCTTCAAACCAGCCAGTGGGGAGGGGCTTTGAGAACACATTTAAAGTTAAAGTTGCTTTATTTCTCTGTTCCCCCCCCACACCTCAAGCCTACCCAGGTAGGGGAACACTGGCTGGGGAAGGGGAAGACCGATCAGGGAGTCATGCCTCCCCTTCGCTCCCCCAGCCACCCTGTTGGGAGCTGCACAATATGAGTGAAAGAACCACATGTGGCTCCCAAGCCACAGTTTGACCACCCCTGGTTTAGACTGTCAGACTAGCATCTGGGAGTCCCAGGTGTGAATCCCCACTCTGCCATGGAAATTTGCTGGGTGACCTTGGGCCAGTCACAGACTCTCGGCCTAACCTACAGGGCTGTTATGAGTATGACACAGAGGAGAGGAGAACAATGTAAGCTGCTTTGGTCCCTACTGGGGAGAAAGGCAGGACATAAATAAAGCATGGTGACATGGCAGCTTCACCATACATGCCTTGTTTCTTTCCATAAATGCCTAACCTAGGGGTGTTATTCATATAAGGTAGCTAGTCGAATCTGACTCTACGGGGCAGTGCTCGTCTCTGTTTCCAAGCCGAAGATCCAGTGCTGTCTGAAGATTTCTCCATGGTCATGTGGCTGGCATGACTAAATGCCGAAGCACATGGAATGCTGTTACCTTCCCACCAAAGCGGTACCTATTTATCTACTTGCAATTTGTTGCTTTTGAACTCCTAGATTGGCAGGAACTGGTGCCAGAGATGGGAGCTCACTCCATCACATGGCACTAGGGTCTTGAACTGCCAAACTACCGATCTTCCAGTCTGCAGCTCAGCGTCCTAACCCGTTATTCATATACTACTCTATAGCTGATGTATCAGGGTGGTTTGCCGTGGATGATGGTATCGTTATTGTGCTCTCTGCTGCTCAGAGTTACATTGTTTTCATTCACCATTTATGTCATTAGCAGGCCTCCAGAACAGCAGGACCACAGCATGGCTCTGCACATCCTTGTCCCTATTTGATGTGATGCCTAAATCCACCTGAATGCATTTGCTCACATTTCATCCATTGTGACCTTCACTTCACCTGTTACTCAGCCCTCTCTCTGTTACCCTTGGCTCTACCTTTCGTAACCTTTCTTGGTCATCTCTGCTTATATCAGCATTTCTGTTTTAAAGTTGAGAAGTCTGGTTATGGTCTTACCATGGATGTTTATGGTGCAATCCTGTCCTTATATATATTTGAATTTTGGTTCCACAACATTCTATGCTTGCCATAATTGATTTGGCTCAAGAACTGGCAGTCAGAAGACACTGGCCAGGGCTGACTGGCTGCTTCACAAAGTCCCGCCCACATCAGCCCCGATCAGTGTTTTCAGCTCAGTCTGCTCCAGTCCTCCGACAGGAGAGGACCATCTGGAGTGTGAGCGCAGGGACAGGCCCTCAAGGCTGAGGCAAGTGAGAGAAGCTCTTTTCCGCGCCCCCACACCATCCCCTGGGCCTTCTATGGGGGCACTAGGCCCAGAGAAGCCCTTTTCCATCCCCCACATGCCATCCCCTGGGCTTTCTATGGGGGCAATAGGCCCAGAGAAGCCCTTTTCTGTCCCCCACACACCATCCCCTTGGCCTTCTATGGGGGCAGTAGGCCCAGAGAAGCCATTTTCTGTCCCCCACACATCATCCTCTGGGCCTTCTATGGGGGCAGTAGGCCCAGAGAAGCCCCTTTCCCCCACACACCGCCTACTGCCCCCATAGAAGGCCCAGGGGACAGTGTGTGGAGGACAGAAAAGGCCTTCTCTGGGCCCAGAGCAGCCCTTTTCTGCCCCTCTTCCCTTCCTTTCCCCCTTTTCCTTTCTTCCCTCTCTCCTTTCTTTCACTCTTTCCCCTATTCCTTCCTTCCTTTCTCCAACCCTCTCTCCCTTCCACCTCCCTCCCTTCCTTTCTAGGGCCCGTTGTCTTCCACCACAACGGGCTTTGCTCCCTAGTATATCATAAATGAAAAGAAATAGACTTACAGTGGAAGGATGTAACTTCTCATCATAATTATGTTTGGCATAGTCTCGTCATGTTCTGCCAGCTTGGGACATTGCTAAATAAAACTTAAGGAACTATTGGATAAACAGAGGAAACTGTGTTACATGCCATTTAGAAAGAGGAATTACATTTATTTGATTTTTCAGACTTCATGATGTGGTAATGCAATTCCAGTCCATTTGCTCTGTCATATAAACCATGTTATTTAGTTCCGTTGGGTTGGTTTTTTTTGCCATGTGCCAAAATAATTCATGAACCTAGTTATCTTCAGTGATTAACATAACTATGCGAGCAAGAGGATTTACTGCGTGAATCTCCCTGAGAAGTTTCACAACAGAGTGTGATATCAAACTCCACTCTAAAATGGTTTATGGTATGGGACCAGTGCCAATTGCTCCTTCAGATTACCTTTTGATCAGTCCCTGCACTGAAAGCAGTTCTTTTAATTTTCCACTGTTTAATGTATCAACAAGGACTAAATGGCTGCCTACCTAGAAGTGATTTGCACTTGGCTTATAATGGGAAATCTCAATTGGAGAGAAGTCAAGCTAACATTTTGTGAATAAAGGTAGTAGAAACAGGTGCGTCACTGCTATTTTCTTCTCCCATAAACCTGCTGCCTGAGGTTTACAGCTCAATTTAAACCATTTGTGGGACTAAGCCGTATTAAAGAATACTATATAGCCTTCAGAATTAAGAACATTTAGTAAAAGGTCACAATTTGAAATGCAAACGCTGGAGGAATATGCTGAAATTAAATATTAGTCACACTATAGCTAGAAGGTTGACACATTTCTTCAGCTCCAGAGCAGATGGAAGACATTTAGGGTTTTCTTTTCCATACCTGCTGTATACAATGAACATTTTCATTTTTATAAAGGTATTTATGCTTATGTGGTGCTGAAGAACGAATGTGTGCTATGAGCTTACTTTAAACAACAGGTCTCAATTGTAACAGCTAAAGTACAAGCAAATCGACCTAGGGGGAGAAGACTGTGCAATTGAGCTGCACCCACGCAATGTCACAAATCATGATGCCATACTGGAACTGCTGCACACTGATGTACGGCAGTAGGTGCTGAAGAACTGGGAAGAGTCCAAACTTGGCTGAAATGTAGAATGAACTGTAAAGTATGGGAGAAGAAGAACACAGAAAAAAAGGACAACTCTCGAAGTTGGATTGGCTACCCTAAACTCAGTGCTTCTTTTTGTAAAATAAAAAGGTGCTGGTACTCCTATGCAAGGTGGCCCCGATTTCCATCAGTTCACTCCCCAGGACCTGGGAGTGCTAAAAAGAAGTGCCAGTATTCAGCATTAGCAAAGTTCAGGAGGAACTGGGGCAAATCAACATGCCGTTTTTCTTACTCCAAACCTAATTCCAAAGCACAAAATAAGTTGCAGCTTTGCTTAAAAATGCACGTTTGAAGAGAAGTCTGACAGGAGCTACAATTGATTTATCTCTATCAATACATAACCAGTAACATGATGTTCATCCTTGAGAACCCACTTCAGGGAGCAAAAGAAGCAGCCCTTTGTGTAAAACACTCCTACGTATCTGAGACTGATTCACTCAACAGAGTCGCGTGGGTAATCTCACATGAAGGCTCTGGAGAATACTTTGCAACTAACATTGCAATCTGACACTGCAATCCTAAACAGAGTTAGGATTCTAAAAGTTTATTGAAGTCAATGGGCTTAGAAGCATGTAACTCTGTTTAGGAGGACACTGTAAATGGCTCAGTGCTACACAGCAAATCCATAGCTAAACTGAGAACTGAACCTGAGTTTCTGCTCTAATTAGAATGCAGTTAGTATAATGTCTCCTGAATTTTTCACCATGTATTTTACAGCAGGTTTCCTACCACCACCACTGACGTCAAGCGGCTTTATAGAAGTTTTGTAGCGCTGTTATTTAGCAATGCAGGCAGGGCATTCTGCAGAAGCCGTGTTTTCTTTTCAAGGACATACAGGATGAAGGAATTGGGGATTAGGCATCATTTGATTGATTTTTTGTAGAGATACAGTTCCTAATTAGATACAAAGGGATCTCAGCTTGTGTTAGCTGTTCCAACAGTACAATATTGCTGTCAGAACATTTTCCAATCCTGATTCTAAAAAGTGAATATCCTTTCATCTATTTGTGCCATGTGTGAGCATTTTTAATGCATGATGAAGAGAGATTTTAAAAACAGTTTCAGGTGGGCAGCTGTGTTAGTTTGCAGTAGAAGAGCAAAATCTGAGTCCAATAGACCAGGATATGAGCTTTTCAGATCTTATCAAGGGAGCTTTGACTCTCAAAAGCTTATGCCCTTGTTTGTTTTAAGTTGCTACTGGACTTGAATCTTACTCTCTCTTGGTTTTTAAGGTGCTACTGGACTTGAATCTTACACTCTCTCTCTTTAAAAAAAGGTTACACGTGCTATTCAGTGTACTTATTCACATTGTAGAATTACAGAAGCATTGTGTCAAAATTCTCACATATCTAGCAGAGACCCTTATCAGGTTAATATCTTTTGGAAATTGCATTACTGTAAGAGAAAGCGAATTTCCAAAGTATGAATTTGTTGGACACAACTAAAGGTTATTGGTCAAGTGTGCTTTTTCTAGTGACCAAATTGCTTTCATAGGATGCCTCAATCTCACCCAGAATTTGATTTGGGGGGCGGGACGGGGAACACTGCTTATTAGCAATACCCAGCAATAATTCTAGATATACTACTGTACACTGAAGCTGGACAAATGTGTGAACATGATATATAAACTTAAGATGTAGTGCTTGTGTTTATGTCATGCTGTTTCAGCAGATGTTTACTAGCCTTCTTTCCCCCAGTTGACGGAGAATAGGAGGGAACTCTTAGTGCATTTAGGAAAGGTCAGTTGGGGCATGAAATAAGTCCAAGTTAATGTTTTTCCAACTAGGAGCCTACTATAGATTCTACTGAAAACTTGACATGAGACATTGTTCAGTGGTTCTAGATAATAAATCATATGCTTAAAACTGCCAAGAGGTTGCAAGAACTGAACAGTAACACCACATTCACGCAGGATGCTATTTCATCATGTGCACTAATGACTACAAGTTGGTTTCAGAATAGTGATGTAACCAGTTGAAAATCAGGTCACACGTCCCAAATACTATCCTGTGGTGAATCAGCCTCTGTCAGCCAGAAATAAGTTCACTACCATAGCTTAGTGCTTGTGCTCGGTGACTTACAGACATGTCCACTGTTAGCTTGGCCTAAAGGATACATGATTCCTTCTCTATCCTGTCAACTTTCTTGCTGTCCCCTGCTCTCTGGTGGAGCACTGCCATGGCTGAAAAAGCTATTACTACTCCCCTCAGCATTAAAACATCTAGGAGATCCATGTGTGCTTCACATTACTGTTGTGAACATGAAAGCACAGCTGCACAGGTCCTTGTGAATAGGTCTATCCTATATAGGGTTGATGTATATCTTGGAGAAATCAGAGACCAAGAAAAAAGGAATGGTAATGTCTCTCACAGATATCTCATCAATGGGCCTTAATCATCAGAAAATGGCTCTGTCCATGCACCCATCAGAGCCTGGCAGGTCCCCCAGCTCAAGAGAGGGGTCAGACTTGAGTCTGTGAAAAGAAGATGCATTTTGGGTTCTGGCAGACTTAGAGTAAGCGGGCAGATGCTACTACATATTGGCTGAGGCACCTTGGGAGTACAGGATCACTCTCTGTAGGAGTGCCTTATTGTCTCAGCTATGCCCTACTTTTATATTTGCAAATAAAACAAATACTACAATATGACAAAAGTCTATTGTGCAGTCTCTTCTTAAGGGAACCAACCCAGGTGAACACTATCCCTGGAACTTTCACTGCCTAGGGAAGTAGGGAGAATGTTAACAGTATTCAGATATCTACTGAAGGTCTTGTTCAAACAGGATAATGCCAAGAAAGAAAGAAGACCAAAAGCTGAAGAGTGAACATTTAAAAACTGCTGCTTAAGCTCTAAACTTGACACAAGTAATGTCAAAAGCACAGAATCAGCCAATTTGGTGTTGGAGGCAAATGCTTATTTACAAAGGCCTAACATTTGATTTCTGTGGTAAGGCATTATTTATGCAAATCTCTTTCAATGTAAAGATTTCCACAGGCTGGTGAATCTATCGGCCCCGTTTTTCTTGTTCATTTTTGTAGCCTGACCTGCCCAGAAACTTCTCCCTCATTCACTGATGTGATATTTTCCATTCCAAAGTCAGTGGAAATTTCACTCCAGCTATTTTCCAGGCCATCTGAAAAATCCCTTTACGGCATGCTGCTGCAGACATTTTGCAGAGAAAGTGCTCTGTCAAAATCCACATTTTGGTGCTTACCCAGAACACAGACCCCAACGATTCCAACTAGTTCCATTTTTATTTTTTAAAAGTGGGAACCTGCAGAGACTTGCAGGAGGCATCTCACTTCCCCTGCCCCCATTATTTCCTGTTTCCCTTTCTTGAAAGCCCCCATAGCCTATCCACTTTTCTTGCTTCCTTCTCTCTTTCTAGGGTTGCGAACCTGGAGATCTCTTGGAATCACAATGGATCTCCCAACTACAGAGATCAGTTCCCCTTAGGGCTGCCAGCTCCAAGTCAGGAAATTCCTGGGGGTTTGGGAGTGGAGGAACAGTCATTTTCTCCAGGGAAACTGATCTCTGTCATCTGAAAAGCAGCTGTAATTCTGGGTGATCTCCAGTCCCCACCTGAAGGTTTGCAACCCTAGTGCCCATGAAGAAAATGGCTGCTTTGGAGGGTAGAGTCTATGGTTAATATCCCTCTGAGGTCACTCTCCTCATCAGACCCCACTATCCTTAGGCTTCACCCCCAAACCTCAAAGAATTTCTTAACCTGGAGTTGGAAATCCTATCTTCTTTTCCCCGTCAACCTCTGCCCTCCTCTGGCAGCCTCTACCTAGGAAAATTATGACCCAATTGTGCGGTGCCAGCCATTGAGCTAGGCCCACCTGCATGGTAGGGAACCCTCAAGGACTTGTAGGAGCACCTCACTTTTCCCTGTATTCCCCTCCCCACACTATTTCTTCTTTCTTTCCCCCGGCAACCGCCATATCCTCTCCCATTTTTCTCCCTCCTCCCTCCTTCCTTCTCAGCCACTGACCAACCTACCTTTTATTTGTCTCCCATCTTCAACTATATTTACTATTTATGTAATTAATTTATATCCCACCTTTCTCCACAGTGGGAACCAAAGCAGCTTACATTATTCTTCTCTCCTTTTTATTCACACAACAATCCTGTAAAATAGAATAGGCTGAAAGTATGTGACTGGTCCAAAATCACCCACTGAGCTTCCACAGCCAGGTGGGTATTCAAACCTGGGTCTCCCAGACCCTACTGTGAAGCAGTAACTGGTATACCACAGTGGCTTTCATAGAGTGGCTGATGTTGAACAGTATGAAGCAGGCAGGCCTAGTTGAGTCATGCAAGTTGGGTGGTGTCATGTCACTCAGAGCTTGCTGCCAGTCTTAGAGTTTCCAACCTCCAAGTGGGACCTGGAGATCTCCCAGAATTACCATTGAACTGCAGATAACAGAGATCTGTTCCCCTGGAGAAAACACCTGCTTTGAGGGGTGGAGTCTATGGTGATATATCCAGAGGAGACCTCTCCCCTCCTGAAGCCCTGCACTCCTCAGACTCCATCACAAAATTTCTAGGAATTCCCCAATCTGAAGCTGGCAACACTAGCCAGGCCTGGCCCCAAGAAGTCCTCCCTCAAATGCCAAAATAGGCTTGGAATGGACCCTGCCCTCTCCCCCTGCCTTTTACTGACAGAACCAAGCTTGGAATGCTGTGGTGGCCTAGCAATAGCCACTGAAGGGATCCATTGGTTAAAGCTACAGGCACTCCTTTGATCATTTTCAGATTTTTAAACTCCCCAATGTATTTTTTTTAGATTTCACATTTTTTCTTTAAACCTGGGGTCCTTTTCAGATTTGTAGAAAGATTTGTCTTGTCCATTCACAGCTCCAATCACAGGATTTAAGTATCCAAAGATTAAGTCAGTTCTGCTATTAGAATATAAGATTAGGCATGACCTTGCAAGATGATTGTTTCAAGGAAAGCCAGCTAATTTTTATAAACTTTACTGTTGCGTTAATAATCCCCTAAATCTGTAGAGCAATAAGCACATGTGAGCATTGCCACTGCCTTTCTTAGAGAAAGTTTTTATTATTATTTTCAAAATCCATATAATCAATTAATAGTAGTATGATGCTCATAAGAGCAACTCCTGGCAGGAAACAACATGACAAATAGTAATGTGATATTCCTTCTTTTATTGATGTTGACAAGACTTAGTAATATTTTAAGAAAAGTCTGTCCTTCTAGAAGCTTTAAAATGCCATTTGATGTGTGATTGAATTGATTTACCAAAATAAAAGTTCATGCCAAATGCCTTATTGAGATGCAGAAGAAAACAAGTGCTTTCCAAATACATTATTATTAACAGACTGTGATATTTATTATGGACAGCAGTGTCAAAAATATCAGTAGAAAATGATACAAAAAAGCAGATGCTACTAATCTGAATGATTAACTTTTTACTATTGATTTAGAGATAGTAGAACTGCTCCAGGCTCAGTCTGGAAAGGGTCCAGCAATATTGGACAACTCTTGGAGAAAGTTTTCCTCAAGAGCCTGCCAATTTCTCATAGCTCTTTTGGGCTATCCCCATAGTAGATGCCTTCAGGCCCCAGCCATTCTATCTCCTTCAGTCAAATATGCTGTGATAGCCGTTGCTTCTGTAGCTAACAGGCAGGCAAGCTGGTGGTGGCACCCAGCCAGGTAGCCAAGTGAATAGACAGGTAAACAGGGAAACAGCCTCTCTCTGTTCCTCCCTCTCCCCCCTTCCCCAGGCAGAGTTCGAGGAAATGAAATGCAACCTGTCAAATGTTGTCCTCAGGCTACCCAACACTGCTGAAACAATGGCCAAGGCACCCAAAGAAGGTGGAACTGAAGGCAAGGGAGGAGAGAGAGAGAGAGAGAGAGAGAGAGAGAGAGAGAGAGAGAGAGAGAGAGAGAGAGAGAGAGAGCGCACCAGCTTCCTGCTTGCCTATTGGCTGGCCAGTTTGCTGCCATGACCACTACTGTCAATCTGCTAGCGAGCTCTAACACCAGCAGGAAAGAAAGAAGTGGTGTGGAAAAGGAAGCAATAGGAGAAAGAAGTTTTTCTTTTACGGATTGAAGGATATTTCAAGCTGATAAAGCTCACATTCTGAATGCAGAAAGTACCAATTTCAGCAAGATCTCTAAGTGCTGTGGTAGTGTACTCTCCTCTCTGTTTTTCCATTTTTTTGAGATGTTGTGGCTTTAGCTCTTGTGGCGTCATCCTATATTGGCCAAGAGAAGCAGATGTCTCTCCCAGGCATAAGGGAAAAGACCGCCTTTTCATATCACAATAAAATCCTATTTATTATTTAGCTTGTTCAATCAAATCTGATCTCAAACTTCCTTTTGTATGTAAACACATACCTGTATTGAGACTTTGGTAATATGCAAATTTAGCACGTGCCTCACTCCAAGCTATATAGTTTTGGCTCATTAATCCTTTCAGATAACTTCCACTCTGGGTGGGTGACAGCAGTAGAGGACAAATTACAACTATATTTTTTCTCCTGTCCAGCCTTACTGTATCTTGGGTACTTGGGAGCCAGAGCAATAAAAAATGGATTATAGTCCTCCAGATTGACAAATCATGGGCCTATAATGTTCTGGCTGTGGGGAACAGTGACCAAAGTTTTACTCCACCAAATTACCTCTACACATTAGAATCCCCCAAATATTGTGGAGCCCGGTGATGCATGGAAGAGCTCCTTCGAAGGCCTGACTGTGAGGGAACACCTTTGGGACCCAGCTGGGTTCAGCGGCAGTGCGCGGCAGGGATTTTGTCGTTGGCAGCTGGGACCTCAGCCAAGCGCTGCTGGCCTGGGCACGTCTGCGTGCATGGAGCAGCGGAAGCTGTACTTGGAGTGGTTTGGAGGCAGCAGGTGGCCGGCTGGGACCGGCGCAGCGGGGCAGGCTGCTGAGGCCCATTGCTTAAGGGCCCGAGCTGCCCTTGAGCTCATCTGTGCATTTTTTGTATTCAGCGTGGCTGTGGGAGTCAAGTGAGGGGTAGTGTGGCCCTTCAAGTGGCCTTGCTTGGTTGGGTGGTCCCCCCTCTCATTTTGGGGGCTCTGGCCCTGATGGCCCTTGCTTTAGGCTCTATCCTTACATCTCCCCCTCCTTTTTAGTGCATTGGGCATTTAGCCATGGTGGTAGTTGGCTGCCTTCCCCCCCCTCAGTTCCCCTGTTGCTTTCACTTTCAATGGGGTTCTTAGCCTTTCAGTGGGGCAGCCATTTTATATTTGGCTTGGTGGCCATTTTGTTTTAACCTAAGGTGGCCATTTTGTATAGGCAGTGGTCAGCCATTTTGGGATCCAACATATTGTTCTTTCACCCCCATTAGTGTTTTTGTAATAGGGGGCTGTGATTAGGATAGGCTGTGCAAAAATTTTATTCAGTTGCGTGCAGGGGATATGGCTGCAAAGAAGAGTGCAGGCCATTCTAAAGGCAAGCAACCTGCCCCTAAGCAACCTCCCAAGAGGCCTGCTCCAGCACTGTCCTCCGCGGATGAGGATGATGATGTGGTCCAACAAGCTAATGCAGTGGAGCAGGCCACAGGTATATCCGCCACTCCTTCCAGGCCTGTTCAAGGTGTCGGTGGGCCCAAGGAAACTCACTCTGACACCATCAAGAGGTTCCAAGCAGAAGTTTTAACCTGTTTGTCTCTTGTTGAAGGGCGGAGTACAGCCCGGCTGCAGCCAAAGATGGGAGTGGGGCAGTTTTGGACCAGGCTTCGGCTTCTTCCTCGGGGGCATCAGACCACCACCAGCAGCAGGATGCCTTGGCTGGCCCTTCCACAGCCATGGGTAAGTGTTGCATGCATCACACTGTCGGCAGCTGGCCTTGTTGTTCAGGGAATGAACCAGGCCTCCTCTGCAAGTTTTGGTTATACATTTTGGGGGAAATGATTTAGGTTTGATTAAAGGAAAAGCCTTGGTTCTTCAGGCACAGGCTGATTTTCACTCTATTCAAAAACTGTGGCCTGGTACCCTCCTTATGTGGTCTGCCATGATCCCGCACAGGGGCTGGCGATGGGCCGACAGCCCCCTTGCTATTGATAAAGCCCGCTGGAAGGCAAACCAGGAGTTACAGAGGGCCCTTGAGAAGGGTTTGGGCCTCTTTTTACCACATTCTGGCATTCATGTGGGGCAGGCTGAGTTGTACAGACAAGATGGTGTTCATTTGTCTGTAGTGGGCATGGACATATTTTTGGAGGACTTACAGCAAGAGCTTCGGGGGGCTTCAGGCCTCCTGATGGGCACGAAGGCCTAAGCAGAGGCTTGGCCTTGGCGGTGGCAGGGTTTATCAGGCTGAGACAGATTGCGGTCTGGTGAGCACCAGCTGGCACCCCTGCCTTTTGGACTGTCCTGATTGGGCCATCCCTTTGGGTCCTGAGGGATGGGCCCATGTGGCTATCCTACAACAGCTAGCTGGCTGGGTGGGAACCACAGCCAAAGGCTCTGGCTCGGGGCAGGGTGGCTCACCCTATTTCGCAAGGCAAGGGAAGGGGGTCTTTGACCCCTTGGCCTTGGCCATACCTCAAATTCTGTTGCCCTTGCCGTTATGTTCCTGTTAAAGTTATTGTTAATAAAGTGGCCCTATAGTTATTCCAATAACTGTGTCTGCCTCTTTATTCTGGCTTGGGAGGCAAATCTGCTGAACTGTGGCCACAGTTTCTGTACCAGAGCGAGAAATATTTGAAGAAACCATTGCTTCCAAAACACTACCAATACCCAGAATAAAAATGGCTGTTCCTTTAGCTTTCCTGTTTTAACAATGTCCATTAAAACCAGACTGTATGCCATTTCTAACTAATTGTACACATATAGTATATTTATTGTATACATTACCATGGAACAGTCTGCTTCTCCGTTGAAATTGGTGTAAGCTGGTTTAGTCTCAAGGGATGGAGCCCCTACTTTGTTAGTTCTGTTTGTTAGCTAGAAGCTGAAACTGCATGAGTTCTCATTTTGAAACCAATTGCTCACTTGCCTGAATCATCTTCTTAATAAAAAGATATTTGTTTTAGGGTTGCCTGGCTCTTACTGGGGGGGGGGCAGAGGATCCCTACCCCACAGCGGGTGCTCCCTCCTGCTGCTCAGCTGGTTGGCAAAGGAAAAAATGATGCAAAAGAGGGGTGGGTATCAGCATTCCCTATGTGTCCAGAAGTGACATAAGCGTATCACCAACACCAGGAATGCTCTGGCATTTGGGCAAAACTCTATAGATAAATCATAATGTTTTGCCCAAGTATCAGAGCATCCCTGGCATTGCTGGTGATGTAGTGACATCACTTCTGGTATACACAGGAAGTGATGTGATCACATCAACAGCAACATTGGGGCACAAACCCACCCAAAAAGTCACTCTTCCCCCCATCAGTTCTAGGGGGATCTGGAGACCCTAGTTTGTTTTGAACATACCCATCTCTGCTGTATGACTTTAAGAGCAGGAACCTGAGTGAGTACCTTAATATCGACCTACAAGTAAAAACTTTACAACATGCCAAATATCTTATAAGGGTAACAAATACAAGAGAGAGTATATGTGGTACTGAGGGCAGCATTAGACTAAGTCCAAAAAGACCTGAGTTAAAATTGCCAACCAGCCATGAAGCTCATTGAGAGACACTGAACCAGTTATTCTCTCTCAGTCTCACCTCTACAATGCCTTACTTTGCAGCCACCTGTAGTTCCTAACACTGTTCCTTCAGATGATTCAATGAGGTAGTTTTAAACTTTTTACTGCTTTAAATTAGCCATCAAGATAACAATAAATGTTCATGCCAGGAACTGATTATTGATTTTCCAGACAAACAATGTTTATAGCTCTCTCATGCCAAGCCAGACATTGCTTAGTCTGACTGGTGATGGCTCTCCAAGGTCTCAGACAGAGGTCATTCTTAGCCCTGGTATGTCAGATCTTTTCACTGGAGATATCTGGGAATGTACTCTCACTCCCACACACCCATTTTTTTTTATCCTGCTCTTCCTCAAATTTGCTCTACGTGCATGTGCTTTACCACTGAGTCATGGCCCTTCCATTCTTTACACAGCATTTATGAGTGACTAAGAGGTACATGATGCCACTGGGGCTATGGCCCTTCCATTCTTCCTCATGATGCTTCCTCATGATGCTTAACGCAGTTAAATTAATTGCTGAAGTGCAGTAGAGACTCATTAGCAAGCTCTCTGGACATATTTTTGGGTATAACTAGTCCAGCACAACCCCATTGCTGTGTTTGTGTTGTCTTGGGTCCTACCCACATGCACCTCCATTATACTGGGTCCTTCCTCTCCCAGAAGTGCTGATCATTTCACCATCTCTCCTCCTTCACGGACATCTTCAGGAAGGGTAGCTATCACCTCACTCCCTGCTACGCTCCCATTCCTCTGTTTATTTTCCATAAATCTTGGATGTATGTATGTTCCATGTGTGCTCCTTGTGTGTTAAATTCCTTAATTTCCCTTCAATAAAACATTCTTTATTTGACCCATGGACTAGTTATTGAAAGCTCTCTTAAAGGGAAAGATTGCCGTAAACATAGGTAGTAGATCCACCCCTCGCTGAGGCCTACCAGTTAGCTAATTTCCCCCAGAAACTGAAAGCAGCAATTCAGCTTCTTAACTCAAAGCCGGTAAGGGTAACACAGTGGTTTCATTCAGAGCCTCACATATCCTGTTGCTATTCTTTTGTCTCCAAGTATTCAGGGAGAGCCATGCCTTGCACTTACAACTTCATCTCTGGTTCATAACTGGAAAGTTAGGTGTGGGTTTTTTTGGTGTAGTGGCCAGTCTGATATAGTGGTTAAGTGTGTGGACTCTAATCTGGGAGAATGGGGTTTGATTCCCCCACTCCTCCACCTGCAGCTGCTGGATGACCTTGGGCAAGCCATAGTTCTGTAAGAGCTGTTGTCTCACAGACAGTTCCGGAAAGAGCTCTCTCAATCCCACCTACAGGGTTTCTGTTGTGGGGAGGGGAAGGGAAAGGAGTTTGTAAGCCACTCTGAGACTCTGAGTGAAGGGTGGGGTATAAATCCAATTTCTTCTTCTTCTTCTTCTTCTTCTTCTTCTTCTTCTTCTTCTTCTCCTTCTCCTTCTCCTTCTCCTTCTCCTTCTCCTTCTCCTTCTCCTTCTCCTTCCTCCTCTTCTTCTTCCTCCTCCTCCTCTGTGTAAAAAGTTACCACCACTCCATCTACACTCCACTGATTGTCCTTTTCTTTTAAAAAAAGTATGTGGAAGGCTAATCTATCAAACTAGTCACTAAGGAAGCTTGCCTCTCAGATTCAATTGTATAGTTAAAGTTGCATATTGAATTGCTCCAAAGTTTAGACATTAGAAATTTAATCCTATAGGATTACTGTGGAGAAATACAGTTCCACCAACAGGTCATGGAAGCTTAATTTACAATTGCTCCACCATTTTTAAGATTCTAATGTACAAAATTGTTCACTGTCCCCAAAGGACTGGAAATGGTAATTATGGAGACACTTTTAATATTTCATTTTTAATATTTCAGCAGTCAAATTTGCGTGTGAATAAATTATATGTTCTACTTAACAGTGAATCTCATGCTCCCAATTTAATAGCAAGTGAAATCTCCAAAGAGAAGACTTAACTTTCCCATTTCCATAAGAAAAGCAGTTATATTCCCATATCATACAGCTTTCAATTCCGAACACCATCCATGTTTATTCATTCTTTAACACACAAGGACAGTTTGAAGGAAGGTATTATACAGAGCAGATGGAGCCAGATTCTTATTTTGCTGGCATCACTGCAGCCTTGAACACAAATGGGGTGCTTTGCCTCAACACAGACAAAAGCAATAAGGAAAACAAGCTGCTTGTGCTAAAAGTGCTATTGCCTGGCTGAGCATTCCAAAATTCTTATTTAATACCCAAACAGCTACTCTGTGACCCACTGGAAAACAGATACTAGGACTAAAAGAGCTATGTTAGGTGTATCAACAGGTTCATGCATCCCCAGGAGCATTTTGTACATTAAAAAAAACAAAACAAACACCTTTGAGAACCTGCTCAAGGATCAATTGTGCAGAGGCAGCAGATACATTTTCCAAATACACAAGCCATAAGACAAATAGCTTCTGAAAAAACATTGCTCTGTGCAAAAAGTGGTTTGCTTATATTCAAGGCACAAAAATTCAAAGCCTTTGCAGTGTGCAAGGCTGTTTACTGAATCGGTGTCAAAAACAAAAACACTATGAAGTTGTCCTCAAGTCAGTGCTGATTATGTGACCCATCAGGCTATTATGCCAGAAATCAGGCATCTTCCAATCTTTCCAGACCCAAGATCCACAGAGAATGGGACCCACTGAATTGCAAACACATGTCAAGGAAGTCACGTGACATCAGAGTCACATGAAAGGAAGAGGTGGGGCAGAACTATGCCCTTTCCTTTTTTATTATCTTTTTTATTCTTTTCCATTATTACTTAACCATTCCATAAATATAACATAACTTATCTGTTAACAGAGAACTTCCAGTTCCATTCTATTTAACTAAATCACCAAATTCATTTTTTAGCCAAATAATATTTTTTTAACCAACAATACACTCGTGACCAACAGTTTCCAAATACATCTTCTTTTTTGCCTTGTAATGTAAAAGTTAGTTTTTCCATTTCTGCTACCCCTAACAATTTACAAATAAAGTTTTCCCTTGCTGGTATATTTTCATTTTTCCACAATTTTGTGAAACAAATCCTTGCGGCTGTCAAACTTTGCTTAATTAAGTACACATCAGTCTTTTTAAAAGAATAGGCAATCATATTCAAGAGAAAGAGTTCTGGTTTAAATTCAGTATTTGTATCTATAATATCTTCTATAAACTTTTTTTATAAATATCCAATATTTTTTGGCTTTTCTACATGACCACCATATGTGGTAGTACGTGCCAATATTTCATTTACATTTCCAGCAATTGCTTGATATTTGTCTAGAAAATTTATTTAATCTATCTGGAGAAAGATGCCACCTATAAAATATTTTCATTATATTTTCTTTAAATGAAATCGCTCTAACATAACCTTATATTTTTCACCCATACCTTGGACCACTGATCTAGTTCTATGTTGTAGCCAAAATCACGTGCCCAAGTTATCATAGAAGGTTTTACCCATTCATCTTGCATTTTGGTTTCTAGTAAAAAATTTTACACTTTTTAAATAATTTTCTCATTGTTGTTAACCCAGATCTTGTCCAGTTCAGTTGGTTTAACATAAAATCCATTTTTGTTGTCTTTCATCCATCTTGACTCTAGTTGAGTTCTTTCCCACCAAGTCATATTAGTGTTGTATTTTTTTAGTATATCTACTGCAACTAGATTACCTTTGTCATCAATCAGATCTTCGTATCTCCATTGACTGTATTTTACAAATAGAGCAGGTTTCACAAATCCCTCTAAAGGGGAAACCCATTTAGGGATCTTTGTATAGTGCTGCTTTTTTCTTTCATCCCATATTTTAAACTAGGAATAAGGCCCGTTGTGGAAATAAATACAACGGGCTCTACAAAGAGGCTCTGGGAGAGTGCCCCGGCTTTGGGCACTCAGTGACAATTTGCTGTGGCAATCTCAGCAGGGTATAATGACAGAGTCCACCATTTTCTCCAGAGGAACTGATCTTTGCTACCTGAAGAGCAGTAGTAATTTTGAGTGATCTCCAGACCACCCCCAAGATTGGTAACAGTGGTTCCCCAGGAGGGAGTGGCTGGTTTGGAGGGTGGAGTCTATGGCATTGTACCTGTCTGAGGTCCCACCCCTCCTCAACACTCACCCTCTCCAGGTTCGACCCCTCAAATCTCCAGGATTTTCCCAACCTGGAGTTGACAACCCTATCTCCCTCCCAGCCAACCATCAACCTACCTTTAGTTTTCCATCTCCTCCCCCTCCCTCCTAGAGAGCAGTTGTAATTTTGAGTGATCTCCAGCCCCCACCTGGAGATTGGCAACAATGGTTCCCCATCAGGGAATGGCTGGATTGGAGGGTGGCGTCTATGGCATCGTACCTGTCTGAGGTGCCACCCCTCCTCAAACCTCACCCTCTCCAGGCTCCATCCCTCAAATCTCCAGGAATTGCCCACCTGGAGTTGGCAACCTGATCAGGACTGGGCCCAATGAATTTTCTCCCAAAGGCCAACATAGGTGTGGAAAGGGCCTTTTACTGACAGAGGAGAAAGTACAAGTGCCAACTTTGATTAGGGAAATACCTGGAGATGTGGAGGGGTGGATCCTGTGGAGGGCAGCATTTGGGGTGTGTGTGGAAGGACTCAGCAGGGTATAATGCCATAGAGTCTACCCTCCAAAGCAACCATTTTCTCCCGGGGAACTGATCTCTGTCATCTGGAGATCAATTGTAACAGTGGGAGATCTCCAGGTCCCACCTGGAGATTGGCAGCCCTAGGGGAAAGTCAGCCGCACAGCGGGGAGTTGAAGAAAATGGTCTGATGGTTGCTGGCCCACCTCGTTAGCCAGCCAGCCAGCCAGCCATGCTGAAGCTAAGCAGGAGAAAGAGCCTTTTTTCATTTATTCTGACAGGAAAGTGGCCATTGGGGAGGGGGTTATGGGCGGGGGAGGGGTTATGCTGAAAGTCCTTTGTTTTTTTACTCACAGAACCAAGCTTGGCTGCCTCCCAACAGCCACTGAGGGGACAGTCCCTCACAGGAGTCAAGAGAACTGTCTTCCTCAGGAGAGAGAGCTATCTGCCAGGGGGAGTGGGTGGGGAAGAGGAACAGACCCAGCACCCGGCCAATGGCACGCGAGTACTCTTGAGTGGCGGCTGATGGGCCAATGGCTGAGGGAGGGCATTTTACAGCCAATGGGAGCTCATGGAATCTTATGAAACCAAAAGATAATTATTATAAGGAGAGCTATATATTTTAAATAAAGCGTCTCTTAAAGCATGCTGTTTAAAATGTTTATGACCACTTGCTTTGTCATATCAAATGTAGGCGTGCCATCCCATCACAAGATTATAAGTTTTTCTAGATCTTTAAAAAACTGTAAGCTTTTTATGATTGGTATTGTGTTAAAAAGAAATATCAAGCGTGGCAAAATATTCATTTTCACCGTAGCTATTCTTCCTAATAATGAAATTTGTAGATCTTTCCATTTTTCCAAATCATTCTTGATCTCTGACAGTATTTTAATATAATATAATATAATATAATATAATATAATATAATATAATATAATATAATATAATATAATATAATATAATATAATATAATATAATATAATATAATTATTTTCATAGAGTGAGCTACATCTATTTGTTATCAAAATACCTAAATATTTTAATATTTTACTAACTTCAGAGCCCAATATTTCTTGTATATATGTTGTCATTTTTCTCATTACAGTTTTTTTGTTAATATTTTAGTTTTTCCTTTGTTAATTTTGAAGCCTGCCACCTTTCCATACATTTGAAGAGTGTCTAGGAGGGGTTCTATGGAAAGTTGTGGTTCTTCCAGAATGGAAGAACTATGACTTTTCCGATGTCATGGTCAAGAATCATGGGCTACAGATCAAAAGAGGCAGGGACATAAAGCAGAAGATAAGCACCAGAAAAGGACCGCAGTGAGGAACAAGCCATGGGTGAAAGCTATGGAGGAATCCTCTCCACCACTGAGTGACCTCACCTCATTGTCTTGCTGCTGTTCTCAATCTGCATGCAAAGAGCAGGTATGGCACCCTTTGATTTCTATGCAGCAGGCCCTTCCAAAACACAGCAAAAAAAAAAAAAAATAGCTGCTCTAAGGTCTCTGAACTGGACTGAAAATTACTGTTACATTTATTTCATTTATACACTACCTTTCTCCCCAAGTGGAGACCCAAAGCACCTTACAATGGTATCTCTTCCTCCATTTTATCCTCACAACAACCCAGTGAGGTAGGTTTGCACTAAAAGTACATGATTGGCCCAAGCTGACCCAGCAAGCTTTCATGGCAGAGTGGGCTTACGTACCTGGGTCTCCCAGCTCCTAGTCCAGCATTCTAAGCACTGCAACATGCCAGCTGATGTCATTTTATCATTTCCTGAATGGTGACAGTGTATTCGGGACTAGACAGAACTCAAAAAACAACATGCTTGAAGAAGTTACATTCTTATGCCGGTGGACACAAAAGAAACTACAGGGCAAGTCTTGTGCATAAATAAGAAATAAGCATCTAGAAAACATTTACACATTTAGGTTTAGTTCTTTGAAAATGTAAGGAGGAAAGTGAGGATAGGAGCTTTAGAGACTGACAGGATGGAGTGTTCCAAGCACAGTGAACAACGTGATGGCAGAGAACTCCAAGGAAGTGTTGGAAAGAAGAAATAATTGTTCCTGGGGGAATAATGTAAAAGGAACAGATTTTCCTTATCCTGTACTTAAAACTAACTGTTGGTTTAACAACTTCAGGGTCTGTTTCGCTCATTTGAGGGAAGAGTTCCTAATCAATCCTATGATGTCTACTGCTGTTCATGGTATGCTCTCCACAGACTAAAGCTTAGGTCCACTGGAGTTTTTTCAACCACACAGCATGAATTTTTAACCTCCCACAGCAACCCAAAATACTCCCTGAAATCTGATCCTTGGGAAGGAGAACCCAGGAGGAAGTCGTGTATCCTGCACAGAAATCTTTGCACCCGTAGTGGAAAAACTCCAGCAGATTCAAGCCATCTTCTCCTGATCAGTGTTACTATTTATGTTGATTTATTTTAAACTCATTTTCCTGCACACTTCCAAGCCTAGTGCCTGCTGTCTTAACCTTGCAGACATTAGGAGGCATCTTTTCTTAAATGCCTACTGGTGTTCTTACAGATAAAATGGAACTTTAAAATTTTTTTTCTATGTGCTACTCTTCCTAATTCTTCAGCTAGCAAAGGAAAAGTGTTACTGGTAGGACAAATTATATTTGAGAGAGAATGATACACAAATCAACAGATGCACAAATAAGGCTCCAAGGCTAATAAAAAATTAGGGCAGCTGCTGGAATCACTCACATTCCAGAGGCATATTTTTGAGTTCCAGGGGATGTTTTTCTAAATTCCGGGAAGAGGTTTATTGGACCTTACAAAGCACTAGAATAGGGCTATTTGTGTGTAGGGTTTTTTTCCACAAGTATGCCAAGCTTCACTCCAGGCCTAGTGATACTTGGTGCTTCACCAAGACAAGATAGATCTTCTTCCAGACACCATGAACTAGACCATGGGGCTAGAGGTGTCACCAAATTTTTAAATTGATGGTCTTGGGGAAATAATCCTAATATTTGCATGTCTTGTGAATCAAGTTCCCTGATAGAAATCTGTAATGAATATATGCGTGATGAGTATATGTGTGTCTTTTGTACAGTCAGCATTTTTATCACACGGTTTGCCCAATTAATTACACCGACAACTTCCTTAGTCTTACAAAACTTTCCTTGATTGCCCAAATTGATTCAACCTTAAAAAAATGGCAAAGTAATTTACAAAACACCTTGGCATCTATATAAGTATAGAGTAGTTGTTTCATATGCCATTACAGCTTCTAGACTGGTTTTGGCAAAAACATGGAAACTGAAGAAAATTCCAACAGAGATCTATTTTAGATAAAATTAATGAATATTATATACTAGTTAGATTTATAGCATTACAGAAAAAGCATTACAGGATTCAGATCTACTGTAGCATGAAGTTTTGTTACCAGTGGAACAGACTATGTAATTTTCTTTTCAAATTTAAAAAACAACAACAACACCTTGGCTTCTAACACCATAGATTTGGCCAGGAATTTCCAAATATGATTTTTTTTTAAGTTATATTCCCAAGGGGCAACTGGCCCCCTATCTTGATGGTGTTGACTGTTGACATTGCCACACTGATCCATTCCACTGTAACCTCAAGACTAGATTATTGTAATGCATTATACATGGAGCCGGCCTTGAAAACTGGTCAGAAACTTCAGCTGGTACAGAATGCCGCCACTAGACTGATGCCAGTACAATCATATTACATCTGTGCTTTGGCAGCTTCACCAACTACCTATTTGTTTCTGGGCATAGTTTAAGGTACTGGTTGTTACCTTTAAAGCCTTTAATGAACTGGGACAGACATATCTACTGGACCTCCTTTCCACATATGATCCCATGTGTCAACTAAAATTGACAGGTGCTTCATTTTTGGGGTCTCCTCTGTTTGGAAGGTCTGCTCATCTACAGCTCATGCACACTCATTTTCAGTGGCCACAGCAACACTTTGGTACAGTCTTTCAGATATGGTACAGAAAGCTTGTACGCTCTCTCTCTTCCACAGAAAGTGCAGCATAAAGCAGAATTATTTCAAGATAACTTTGGCGGCGGTAACTCATGAATGTTTCTGATTGACAGGTGTTGGTGATATTTGTTGAAGGAGTTGCAGTTTTAACCTAGAATCATAGAGTTGAAAGGGACCTCCAGGGTCAAACCTGATGTAGTTGATGCAGTTTTAACTGGATTTTTGTGTTTTAACCATATTTAACTGTATGTGTTTATATTTTGTAAGCTGCATTACACATTGTGGAAATACTTACTGCAAATAAAAAATGGAGAGCACAATGCAAATGTGGCCCAGGCAACATGCGGGTTCCCCTGCCCAGTCCCTGCATTACAAAGCCTAGAACTAATAACCCATTCAGAATCTTTGATAAAATGTGAACTAGGAGGAATTTACTAATCTAAGCATCACTAGCAATGTCAATAGACATGACTATGCATTGGAACTTCAGGCCTACCCAAGACTAACAGGGCGTTTCCAGGCCGGAAAAATAGCCAACATGGTTTCCAGCTTTTCATTATACCTGTGAAACCAAGAAATGTGAGAGTCAAAATTCTAAGATGCCTGGATTGGACGGGACCCCTTTGGAGGAGAAGACCTACCATATGCTTCCATATACAAAGCTAGAAGAGTAAATACCACCTTAGTGGAGACTTCAGCATCACAGCCATGAAAGATGCCATATTCTTTTACCCTGGTAAACTCTGTGAGCAAGATACGCCCACTCACTGTTTCAGATCTATGCTTATTCTGTGCTGCATAACACCCTTCCACACACACACATGCATACACACTCACTCACAAACCTCAGGGCCATAAGGACAAGCATGGATACAAATGAATATGAACAGGCAGAATACTTTACAGCTGCACAGAGCCTTCCTCAGTGCTCTTGAAGAAGAGCACATGGCACAAATGCTTCCAGGACCAAGACCCCCTACTGGTTCAGCAGGAGGGACAGGGTTGCAAGGCCTGCTAGAAGAATTCTCAGTAGTTCCTTGTTTGATCCTTTATTAACTTGATCCTTACTATGTGCCTTGCTGTGTGCCTGGCTCCAATGCTGTTTCAACAACTTTGTCCTAGAATGTGGTTCTACAGTTATTCTGTCTCCCCAGGTCTGCTGCACAGCTCCTCCATCTCGCTCACAAGATCATGAACATGAGATAACCATCAGCAATGTTGATGGGAACAGGAGAGCCAGATTTGGGCAGTGTTCCTGCAGACAAATGGAATAAACATAATATCCATATAGATATTGGGTTAGATGTAAAAAATGTCATTTGCCTTGGAAGCACAGAAGCTTTTTCACAGTATTCCTGATTCTCCACATTTCCCAGTTTAGGGGGCAATGCTGTTCAAACTAATTACAAAGATGATCTGACTCCAATGGTAACAGGAGAAAGAAATTTTACTTACAAAAATAGAAGCACATCTTAAATGACATATTCATGTTGGTACATTAAGCTCATTGTGAACAATTAACTTCAAAAAGGTTAACTTACTACAGCTCGAAGCACAGGTAAGAGTGAGAAGAGAGGTCTTATGTAAGATAAAAACAGAAAGCAAGCAATTGCCAAAGGGGCTCATCATTTAACTGAGTAGAGGGTAGGGCCAACTGCCTAGTATATCCAAGTGAGAGAATTCTCTTAACCTTCTCCCTCCCAGATCCTCTTGTATGCAGAGTTACAATAACCAATGCCTACAATAACCAATTGCCTATGCTTTGTTAATAGAGAAAAAAGTGGTATCCCCCATTGGGTAAATTTTAAATCTTGTTTCAGTAACTATGTTGTGTTCTTTGCTTCATTTTCTCTTCAAAGACTTTTCTCCTGTAGATTGTTTTAATGGTCCATAAATAATATTTACAGACAACATCACCGTAATAATTTAATCTAACAAAGTACTTTGAGAACTCTGGGGCAGCAGAGACTCATGTGATTAATCCTAACCATCTTTTAATTACCCTCATTGTTAAAGAGCTAATGATTTGAAATGAGACTGTAGAAGGTATGAACTAAATAAGGCTGTATTGTGTACCTTTCCTTAGCTGATTAACATTGATTGATGGAGTGGCACTTTCTAAGGGCTTCATCTGGCAGTGCTTATTCGGAGTGAACACCCAATGAAGTCAATAGGTAATTTTCCTGAATAAGCAGTCCTAGAAGGAAGAGCACCAACACTAAATTATACTAACTGACTTCAAGGAGAAGGTGTTTGGTGTCAGCCATTTAGTAGCCTGGATCCTGGGGGGTGGGGGGATCTTGGCTACAATATGCAGTAGAATTTCTGCCCAACAGTTTTTGGATAGCACTGATGTAACTCATGACAGCACAGTAAATTCTAGTACAAAGCAGATCAGGAGAGAAAGCCAGATATATAGGGCCAGATCATCAACCAATGGCCAGATTTTATGTAGGTATTAATCTTTTGGACTGGAGAAAAAGAACACTGTCGAGGATGGGCAAATGGGGTTCAATGTGGCCAAGTCCAAAGTGATGCACATTGTAGCCAAAAATCCTAAATTTAAATACACATTGATGGGGTCTGAACTGGCAGAGACTGACCAAGAGAGATCTTGGAGTCACAGTAGATAACGCAATGAAAATGTCTAGACAGTGTGCAACTGCAATAAAAATGGCCAATGCTATGCTGGGGATTATTAGGAAGGGAAGTGAAAACAAATCAGCCAGTATTATAATAGATGGTGTGACGTTATTTGGAGTACTGTGTACAGTTCCAGTCACCCCATCTCAAAAAGGATATTATAGCATTAGGAAAAAGTGCAGAAAAGGGCAACTAGAATGATAAAAGGGTTGGAGCACTTTCCCTATGAAGAACTTAGGGCTCTTTAGCTTGGAGAAACAACAGCTGAGGGGTGACATGATCAAGGTTCATAAGATTATGCATGGGATAGAGCAGGTTGAGAAAGAAGTACCTTTCTCACTTCCTCACAATACAAGAACTTGTGGACACTCAATGAAATTGCTGAGCAGTTGGGTTAGAACAGATAAAAGGAAGTACTTCTTCACCCAAAGAGTGATTAATACATGGGAATTCACTGCCAGAGGAGGTGGTGACAGCTACAAGCATGGACAGCTTCAAGAGGGAATTAGATAAGCATATGGAGCAGAAGTCCCTTAGTGTCTATTAGCCACAAGGTATAGATAGGAACTCTCAGGCTGGGGCAAGTGGTGCTCTGTATTCTTGGTGCTGGGGGGGCAATAGTGGGAGGGCTTCTAGTGTCCTGGCCCCACTGCTGGACCTCCTGATGGCACCTGGTATTTTTGGCCACTGTGTGACAGAGTGTTGGACTAGATGGGCCATTGGCCTGATCCAACATCGGCTTCTCTTACGTTCTTAACAGCTATCAACTACAGTACCAGCCATGTATTCTCTTACTAGTTCAGGGCACATTACCCAAATGTGAATCAGGAGATAACCCTGGTAAGATTTTGTACTTCTCCATCAAAGACAAATGGGGAAGGAAGGAAGGAAGGAAGGAAGGAAGGAAGGAAGGAAGGAAGGAAGGAAGGAAGGAAGGAAGGAAGGAAGGAAGGAAGGAAGGAAGGAAGGAAGGTTGTGAAAGCTGGATGATTTTATTTGCAGACAAGAGCTAGAAAGAACTAGCAGAGTGCTGAACTGTAACAAAGAAAACTAGTAGTGCAAGCCTGAGCAGAGTCCTTTTGAGGACTTAGAAATGTATAAATCTGATAGGATTGCATATGTCCCTGTAAACCATGATAGTTATTTGGAAGTCCCTGAGCCAGTGGGGGGGCGGACCTCATATATTGCCTTAGTTATTTGGGGGGACCTCATATATTGGGGGGGACACCTCATATATTGCCTTAGTTATTTGGAACAAGAACAGGATAAAAAGTGAAAAAATGCAAGTAGATAAAGCTGAAATTATTTCTCCAAACTATCACCAGACTTCTCATCCACAAAATTTGAACTTCCTTTTGGCACCAGGCTAAAACATTTTTTTTAAATTCAGGCTTTATTTATTTATTAGGCTTCTAACCGTCCCTCCCCCGCAAGCAAGCTCAGGATGGGTACAACAGAACAATAACATAGTTCAATATATAAAGCAGCAATTCTTGAAACCTAAGCAATAAGATCAAATAATATTAATACATAGTACATGGCACCATTTATCCCCATCTGCTCCCAGGCAGATTCCCCATATATTTACAGGTGGATGGCAACTAGTATTGGGGGGAATAGGCAGATGAAAAATTACACAGCGCACAGGGAGGCCCATATAAATACATCTCTGCCACTTCAACCATAGGCCTGGCAGAACATCCTTAGGGCTGGGGATCATCCGCAGATCTTGATCTATCAAGCATAATGCTCTCTGGTGGACATACCAGGAGAGACTGTCCTGAAGGTATGTTGATCCTGGACCACATAGGGCTTTAAAAGTTAAAGGTTAAAACCAGAACCTTGAACTTGACCTGGTAATCAACTGGAAGCCAGTGCAGCTGGTGGCGCACCAGTTGTGTATGTGCTGTTAGTACTTTTGGACCAGCTGAAGTTCCTGGATCAGTTTCAAGGGTAGCCCTGCATAGAATGAGTTACAGTAGTCTAGTCTGGAGGTGACCATTGCATGGATCCCTGTGGCTAGGTCCAGGGGGAAAAGGTAGTTGCTTGATCTGGTGAAGATGGAAGAATCTGGCAACATTTGTGACTTGGGCCTCCATAGGTAGCAAGGCATCCAAAATCACATCCAAGCTTTTCACTGTTAGTGCTGGTGTTAACAGTGCCCTGTCAAAGGCTAGAAGTTGGATTCCCAAACTCATTCTCCCTTGACCCAGGCACAGGACCTCCATCTTTAATGAACTTAGTTTCAGCTGACTCTGCTTCAACCACCCAGCCACAGCCTCCTAACCCTTGGCCAAAACATCCAGGGCAGAGGCCAGTCAGCTGTCCTTTAACAGATACAGCTGGGTGTCATCAGCATCTTGATGGCAACCCAACCCAAGCCTCCAGACCAGCTGGACAAGGGGGCTCATATTAAATAACAAAGGAGAGAGAATCGCCCCTCACAGGATGCCACATACCAAAGGGTAATGTGGTGAGACTCTCTCCCCAAGTGCTACCCTCTGTCTCTGACCATGAAGAAAGGAGACAAACCACTCTAAGGCTTTCCCATGTATCCCCACATCAATAAGTTGGTGGGCCATAAGATCATAATCGACTGTATTGAATGCTGCTGCTGATCCACCTTGATCCAGGCTATGGGATGGAGATGGCACTGGTCATCCTTACAGATGACCTCCAGATGGGATGGAGATGGCACTGGTCATCCTTACAGTATTGTGGCCATCAATTTCACCTCTGGCACCTCCCTGAGGTGCGAAGGGCTTGGGCCCCATGAGTTGTGGGGGTGGTTCCTCTGCTACCACAGTTGGTCGATGTGTTTCTTCAGGAGTTGACCATCCTCTGTAGAAACTTCATATGACATGGGGCCGGTCGCCCGGATTACTCATCCCACCAGCCACAGGGGTCCCTTCTCAAAGTTCCGTATGTAGATGGGGTCTTCTGGGAAGAACCCCCTGGAGCTTTCCATTGTTCTGTCATCTTCCTGGATTCCGGTGCCGGTCCAGGTGTAGCCAGGCCAACAGAATGGTGGGGCGGCGACCCATCAAGAGTTCTGTGGGGCATCAGCCACTTACGGGGTTGGGTGTTGTCTGCTGGGTCAGGAGGAAGCGTGCAAGACGAAACTCCCAGTTTCCATCTGAGATCCATCTGAAAGCTTCCTTTGCGGTGCGCACCATTTGCTCCGCTTGCCCATTGGTCGCAGGGTGGAAAGGTGCCAACCTCAAGTGGCAGATGAGGTTCCTCTGCAGGAAGTCCTGGAACTCCACCAATGTAAATACCACCCCGTTGTCAGAGACAATGGTGTCCGGCAGTCCATGAGTTGCAAAGACCCAGTACAGTGCCCGGATGACTGCCTTTAATGACGTAGTGGTTACCAGGCTGACCTCCAACCATTTGGAGTAGGAGTCCACTGTGACCAAGAAGAGTAGTCCTTGGAACAGCCCGGCAAAGTCTGTGTGAAGCAGGGACCATGGCTTATGGCTGGACTTCCATGGCTGGGTGGGTGTGCTCGGTGGATTTGGGTGGACTGCCTGGCACGTCTGACAACCCCGCACCCATGACTTGATCTCCGCGTCGATCCCCGGCCACCACATGTAGCTCTGGGCCATCGCCTTCATTCTGACGATTCCCAGGTGGGCCTCATGGAGTGTGTTGAGGACTTGCTGTCTTAGGGCACTGGGGACCACCACCCTCTCTCCCACCAAGAGACATCCCTTAAGGGCTGACAATTCATCCTGATGTGTGGCAAAAGCCATAAACTCCAGGCCCGCCGAGGCCGCGGGTCACCCCCTCACCACCCAGCCCAAGACTCCGGAGAGGACAGGGTCATGGGCCAAGTGGCGGGCAATGGTGGCCTGCAGGGGCGGATTCGGGAGGGCCTTGAGCAAAAAGACCCCAGAGGCAGGAGCGGGATCAGCATCCCTGGCCAGGAGTGGGAGGTGGCTGAGGGCATCGGTGTGACCCATGGCGTTGCCCAGGCGATGCTCCAGGTGGTAATTGTAACCCACCAGGAAGAGGGACCAGCGGAGGACCTGGGGAGAGAGCACCTGAGGGGTCTGGTTGTCCACTGCAAAAAGGCCAAGGAGCAGCTTATGATCCGTGACAATCATGAAGGGGTGCCCATACACAAAGTCATGGAATTTCTTAACCCCAGCCACAATCGCCAAGCCCTCTTGGTCGATCTGGGTGTAATTCCTCTTGGCGGCTGACAAGGTCTGGGAATAGTATGCCACTGGGACCTCTTGGCTGTCATGTGGCCCAAAACTGTGCCCACACCATGAGGAGAGGCATCACACACGAGGACCACAGGAAGGGACTTGTCGAAATGAGCCAGCACCTCGTTCAAGATCAGGAAATCACCACCACGAATGCCACCGTCTCCTGGGGGCCCCAGGACCATGGTGCAGACTTGTCCAACAACCTGTGCAGGGGTTCGGCTACTGTACCTTGTGGGGAAGGAAGGCATGGTAGAAGTTTAGGAGTCCCCAAAATGCCTGAAATTACACCTTGTTGTTGGGTGTGGGGGCCTCCACAATGGCCTTTACTTTGTTCCATGCCAGATGGAGGCCCGAAGCGTCAACCTGGAACCCCAAGAACCCCACCTCTGGAACCCCGAGAAGACACTTCTCTCTCTTGACCTTATGACCTGCTGAGTCGAATCAATGGAGGACAGTGCGGAGGCGGGCAGCAAAGTCATCTGGGGTGGCCACGGCAATGAGGACGTCATCAAAGAATGGTGTCACTCCAGGGATCCCTTTTAACACAGAGTCCATTAGCTGTTGCAATATCCCTGGGGCCACACTAATCCTGAACTGCAGCCACTTGACTTTAATGCCCCCCAGTGTGTCATGATGGTCTGAGCGGCAACCATGGCCTCATCAATGGGGAGTTGTTGGTATGCTTGTGCAAGATCCAACTTCCTGAAGATCTTGGCCCCCGCCAAGGAAGCTAATATGTGACTCATGACCAGGACTGCGTACAAGTGGTCGTGGAGGGCCTTGTTCAAAGTGCACTTATAGTCTGCGCAGATGCATTGGGCTTCACGGGGGTCACTATAGGAGTCTCCCACTGCAGGTGCAAGACAGGTTCAAGGAACCCTTGCACCACCAAGCGGTCCAGTTCTGCGTCTATTTTCGGCTGTAATGTAATTGGGGTGCGGCAGAACCTCATGCGGATGGGAGCAACCAGGGGGTCAAGCTGCAGTGAAACCGGGAGCCCCTTATAACAACCCAGAGCCCCATTAAAACCCCGGGGAATTCACCGCAAACCTTGGCAAAATCCCACGGCCCGCATTGCCTTACCTCCCAACAGTGATGCCCAGTGGCACAAACCAAGCCCGCCCCAACAGACTGACCAAGTTGCCCTCGACCACGATCAAGTTCAGTGTACCCTTGAATCCCCGGTACTTCACCCTGGAAGCCCCCACACCCTGAATCGGAACCGGGTTCCATTGAAAGTCCATTAGGTTCAAGGGTGATGGGTGCAGGTGGGCCCCCCCTTCAGGCAAAGTCTGTTCAGCATTTCCATCAATAAGATGGAGGCCGCTGACCTGGAGTCCACTTCCATTGTGCAGGGAGACCCCCCCGATCTGGACCTGGACCTGGATCTTTGGGGTTGCAGGTAGGTTGGGGAGGTATAGCACCTGTAACAAGGGTTGACTGGTCAAGAGGTAGAGGTCGTCCATTCCCACAGTGGCCTCATAGTGTGCGGAGGTCTGGCAGCGTGGCTGCAGCTGGGGTGGCTGGTTCTGGTTCCCCTAATGTGGGCAAGGTGTCCTTGTTTCCCGCATGTATGGCAGACAGCGTCGCGGAACCGCTTTCTCTCGTGCGCTTCCCCGCAGCTGGCACACATGGCTCGACCAGTGGGTTTCCCAGTGTGCTTAGAGGCTCTGGCAGCACCCAGTGGCTTCTGGCAGCTGGTGGGGCAGACAAGACAGATGTCTTCCTTGTCAGAGTTTTTGGGTGCAGAGTCGGGGAGCACGAGATGGGATGCTGCTGGTGGATGGTTGTGGTGGGAGGCCTCGTAGGTGATGGCAAGCTGGAGTGCATAGTCAATTATGAGGTCAGTGGTGCCAATCATCTTGCGGTGGAGTTTTACATCGCTGGTGCCCCAGATGAACTGGGTCAAGATATTTTCTTCCACGGTGAAAGTGCACTCCATGGCATGCTGGCACAGTGCAGCCATAAAAGTGGCGGCTGTTTCGCTGGCCTTCTGGATGCGCCCCTGGAACTCCATCCACCTGGCCATCGTTGTTGGCTTGGGCATGAAATACCGGGTCAAGGTCTCGACTATCTCCTCGTATGGGCATTTGAGGATTGCCTTAGGGGCCAGGAGGCTCTTTGCAAGCCGGATGGTGGCCATACCACAGGAACTGAGGAAGAGGGCCCAACTCTTGCTGGCGTTGGTCACTTCATGGTAGGTGAGGTACCAGGTCAGTTGGTCCGTCCATGAATCCCAGAATTTGGGATGTGTGGGGCTGAAAACTTTGAGGTTTCCTGAAGTAGTCACCATGACTCTAGCGCCATGTGAAGATTGGTGTCTAGAAGACTGGGGCGCGATGCAGTGCTGCTCAAGAGCGGTGCAGGGCGTGGTGGCTTCCTCTGGATCAGTGCTTGGTGCTGCACTGGATGGAGAGTCAGGCCTGCTCATCAGATCCCACCTTCATCACCACTGTAAAGTACTGGGTTCGCCACATGGAGACTTGGACTACGACATGCGTTCAGATGTGTTTATTGTACTTCACACACACAAGACTGGAAAACCGGCCCCGCAAGGGCCAACTATATACACCCCACCCAGTACACCCCTGGTCCTATTGGAGGGTTTGAATTTCCTGCTAGAAGGCCTATTGGTGTACACTAGGTGGTCTAGGATCCGGGGTTCCATTGTGTTTGGAACCCAAGCTCCTTACTTTAGCCGTGGACCCCTGGTGGCGGTCCGCATACATAACACTGAAGATCGATAATTAAGAGTCCAGGTACACCTCCCTGGGGAGAACGTTCTGTAATAGTGGGGTTGCCACAGAAAAGTCCCTGTCTCGTGTACCCACCAAATGAGCATCTTTAATTGGTGGGACAGTCAGGAGGGCATCTGACTGTGACCCACCATCTAAAACTGAGTTAATTGAAAACATTAGTTTGTTACTGTAGGACATTTCAGATGTTACAAACCACACATACTAGGAGCCTAGCAGCCATGTGTAATGGGAGGGTGTGGTACCTGAAATCCTCCCAAGACACACAGTCACCATGGTGTGCAAACGTGGGCAATGCACATAGCTACCATACAGCCTTTTTACATGAGTAACAGCCCTGAAAAATCCACTTCTCAGTTAGAATGTACTGAAGCTGTACATGCATGGTAAATACACATATTGACCCCATTCACAAAACATGGTGGCCATGAGTATCAGAAGGACACAAGGCATCATGTACTCCCTTTATGTGAGGCTGGTGGGCTCCTGGCATGTGTAGTTGTCAAGTTTGAAAATACATATGGCTTTTGGCATCCTGTATAGTCATAGTCACTTCTAAGAGTTTGCCTTAGTTGATCTTCATTTCTTTCCCATCCTTCCAATGAACCATATGTAGCTTACACATTTATAATTTGACTTTTGGGGAACAAAAAACCCCAGACGCCTAAAGAAAAGCCACCAGCTATGGTGTAGTTTTTACTGGAAGTGAAGGAGACACACATCAGCCATCTCTGGTCATCTAGCTAGTGGATGGCATTTAGTAAGACTCATTAGCATTGAAATTGATATGTCTGCTTAGACAGCATCAATGCATTATGTCAGTTACAAACAACATAAAACACTTCCATCAATCCAGCATACATACCTATATAGGTTCTTAAAAGATAGACTCAGTACAGGGGGGAGAAAATCCTATCGCTAGGTAAGTGTCCAATTAAATATTATCTTTAGGATGTTTGGCTTGAGGGGAGACCCTACAAGTGAGATGCCAATTATTTCTGCCTCCTGAAATTCATGGAACCTTGTGCTTTTTCCCTGGCCTTGAATTCTCCAGAATTTATTTTGCAACTACAATGCCTGCTGCTTTCTGTTGCTGAAAACAGGCCACAAGCTATACCTTGGAGGTATGCTTTAGTAACCATGGAAAACGATCTACTAAGTGCAAACATAAGAAAAGGCTGACAGAGGCCCTTTATGCATGGACAGCTTACTGCAGAGAATCCAAGCAGTCAAGCCTTTAAGCTTTACATCAGATTCTGTACCTGCAGTACACACAATTCTCCAATGTATTTATTCTGTGGCCCAGACTAAATACACCTGGCTCTGTGCTACCTTCTTGTTCCACCCAGTTCAAATAGCTCCCAGCAGGCACAGCTCAGTGCTGCCACCCAGTTCAAACCAGGAAGTCTTTTTTCTTTTTTTTTTTGCAAGTGGCATGAGCTAGTGATGGTCTCCTGTCATTAGACTCATGCTGCTTGAAAAAAATTAAAATGTGCGCGGTGGAGAGGCCTATGAGGGGCAGGGATAGGGTGGGGGGAAATTCAAGGGGATCTGTATGTTCCTGATTTATCTTTGGCTTGGAAGTAAAACAAGGGAAAAACCGCCACAAAATCACTCTCACAAAACTCAGGGAAACAGCAAACAGAAAACAAACTGAACACTGAAGGAAGGAAATGAAATGCAGGACAAAAAGAAAAGAAAAAAGAAAACCCAACAGACATGCATGGTGAAAGTGGTGCAAAACACCTGTACATAAAGGGCCTGAGAGAGAGATTTTGTGAAATGACAGCCAGGCTGATCTTCCAGGTAAACAGATGGAAGAGGTTCTCCAGTAAACAAGAATTATTTATACAGTGGTGTGCCTGTGTGTATATATGTACACACACACCACAAAGATTCTTGAAATGTTCAGACTCCTAAGAAATTATATCCCCTATTGTATACCTTTTATTGTAGTTATTTGGTTGTCATACAAAGAATATATTGGGTAAATGTGTTTGATTTGGCCACACTTTCGTAATATATTACTTCACAATTATTTCATCATTTTCATGCATTACCCCATCTGGGCCTATGTTACTTTTTCTACCTGAAAGCCATGCTATCATTTTTCTTCACACAGCATTTCCCACTACTGAAGAAATAACCCACTGTTCATTGTCCCTCACTATTGGATATGCTGTAGCGAAAACATTACATGAAGTTTTGTGTTCTCTCCCGCACTGCTTCAGTCATGAATGCAACATCTCTGGCCATGGTCTGAACATGGTGGATTCAAGTGTGCAAGTTTTGCAGAAGGCAAGCCAGTCACAGCAGTGCCTCATGTTCACTGCCCACCTTTCCCCATATGTTTCCCCAAGGGCACTTCGGTCTGGGGGCCGACATCTCCTGGAAATTCCAGGCCCCAGAGACGTGAGACTGGCTGCCACAAGAGCCAGGGCTTTTTCGGTGGTGGCTCCTACCTGGTGGAAGGAGCTCCCAGAGGAGATCCGGGCCCTGCAGGACCTCGTCCAGTTCCGCAGGGCTTGTAAGACGGAGCTCTTCCGCCAGGCCTTTGAGTAGGAGCCGCCGCCGCCACTATTCCACCATTGATAACCCTGTGCCATCGCACCACTGTCATCGTTAGGTGTTGAGTGACCCTGGTGGAGAGGGGACAGGCTATTAGTATGCAGCCAGGACTTAGATCTGCCCCATCTTGGTTTTATATGTCGATGTTGTACTGTACGATTTTATGATTTTATTTGTTTTATGCTGTTTAAACTGGCATCTATGCCCTACTGTTAGCCGCCCTGAGCCTTCGGGGAGGGCGGGATACAAATAGAAATAAATAAAATAAATAAAATAAAATAATAAGAAGTCTGGCATCACAGAGTCAACTTGGTTTGCTTCATGTACTATGGATTACACATTTCCAGATGCATTTGTTCTTGTCAACAGTATTGCAGTATTGTGCCTATTAAGGACAACAGTGAATCTAGCCTTGTACCTATTCAAATAACCTAATGATGTCATGGTTATTTGTGTGATCCTATTAGCTCTTTCACAGTTCTCCCCCCAATCTACTGAATACATGATGGAACATTTCCATCCACTGCCACCAAAAGAGAGCACTAGGGGAGTATATAATATAAATTTAGCTGTTTCTTATCACAACTGAGCAGCTGGAAAAAGGAGGAGATTTAGATCCATGGGAACACCAGCATGTTCTCCACAGAGTTCATCTGGGAACCTCTGCTTCTGATTTCACAGTACCTTTTCAAGCCAAATATGCTCTCTAGGATCTATTAACATCTGCAGACATGCATTGTTACTGCACATTCCTTATAATTCATGCTTAACACTTGTGAGCTGACTCTACCTCCCTTCCTCTCTCCCAGCTGTCAGCAGGGAAAACATTCCCAAATGGGACATTAATTTTTGTGTATGTCCAGAATGCATGCATGGGAGAAATAAAAGACTGGTGTAGGTTTCTTCTGCTTTACTGTGTTGTGTTTGTTTCTTCTCCTCTCTGAATTTAGCATCAATGGAGTGCTCAGACTTTGTGCTTTTACAGATTGGGCATTCAAGTTCTCTCAAATACTGCTATCCCTCTAATCAAGAAAAACAAGAAAATAATGAAGATATAGGAAAGAAAATGTCTGACTTTAGCAAGGAAGGTTCTAAGCATAGGTAGTATGATGTTATGTTTTGTATACCATTGCACAAAATTTACTAAAGATCAAGTTAATTCAAATCATCACAAACATATTAACTCAAAACCTAGTAATGCTTCAAATATGCCACCTTGTAAGTCTACCTGGATTTTTGGCCTTCATTGAACTGTAGTTGAGTAGAACTCTTCCGCTCTTTATCCATGATCTCAAGAATTATCATTGCCTAACAAATGAGAGCCAAGCCAATCCACACACTAGAGATATGGGACAACAGAGTCATGAGGCAGCAAAAAAGACCGTACCACTTAAGTAGAAAAGGTTTCATTTTAAAAAGAAAGTTCCTGACAGTAAAGTACTAATATAACATGCAGAAGGCTAAATTCTCTCATGCTAGTTTTCTTACTGGAATTTTATACGCAGGAAATATCAAAACATGTATCCCCTACCTGGAGTAGGGAGGTCCACAGTTGACTCAATTACCTCAGGACTCTACCACCCAACTATGTCGCATGCCCACCCTAAGACTTCTACAAATGAATATCTTTCTTCCCTCTTACACTCTTTCTATATAGTCACAATATTTTTGTTGGCTTCTGTTTTCTGTCTCTCGTATCTGAGATATCTGTCATAGACTTCCAAGCACAGTTTGTGGAAAGCAGACAGATGCTATTTTAATCTCTGGCTGGGCCTTAACAGTTCCTGGGTCTGTCCTCAGGAAGGTTGTTTATACTGCCTGGCTTATTTTTGTTGGGGTACACCTCTGGAACAGAAGACCTTATCATTGCGCAGGGGCACCAGAGGGCTTAGCTATTAAAAGCCACTGTCAGAGGGAGACAGTGAGACTAGAGGATCAACACTTGGGGCATACCATCCCCCATCATCTCTACCAACTAACATAGTTTCTCATGGTTTTGCCAGAGCCTAACACATGTGGCAATATTTGTTGATCTTTCTTTAACTGACTAGATCAGCAACTGGCTTTAATTAAAATTGTTTTAATTGTAAACTGCTTTGAGAGCCAATCTGGCTGAAAAGCAGGGGCTAAATATCTTGCATAATATAAAGAAAGAAAGTGGGATACAAATGCACAAAACAAATAAATATTCCCTTTACCCTACTTCCAACTCCAGACTGGACCACAGGCATTTCAGTCAACCTAACAACCAGCCCTGTCCCTAGTCAGAGTGAGGCAGCTGCTTCAGGATACAGATTTGGGGAGCCATTAAACAGCAACAAGTCATAATTTCTTTGATTTAATATTTTGTTCTTGCTGAGGACAGTAACTTTTTGGTAGAACAGTATTTTTAGGCTCATATAGCAAATAGGGCCTGAGTGACCTAACACCACTCACTGTACCACTGACTTCCTAGCTCACATTCACCCTGTTAGTCACTATGCTACCAGGTCTCAATAACCTAAACTCAGTCATAACCATGGTTTGTCACTATGAAATGAAGCCTGAAAAAGGCTTTGGTAGAGTTGCCAGGTCCCCCCACACACACTGGGTCACTGGCAGGGAATGGGGGGTAGGGTTGCCAGATCCAGGATGGGGAACTCCTGGAGATTTGTGGATGGAGCCTTGGGAGGACAGGGACCTCACTGGGGTTCAGTGCCATACAGTCCACCTTCCAAAGCAGCCATTTTCTCCAGGGGAACTGATCTCTGTAGTCTGGAGATCAGCTGTAATTCCAGGGGATCCCCAGGGCCCGCCTGGAGGCTGGCATCCCTAGGCTTTAGTGCTCCCTCTTTCTCTTCCCTTGTACATGACCAGCTACATTAGAAATCTCTGGGTTCATAGCAAATCAGCTTCTCATGATATCAGAACTAGCAAACTATGGCCTACTCTTTCCCTGCAAACCAGGAACCCCTTGTTTGAAGTCTGGTTTTCAAAGAAAGAACAAACCATACTTTGCTGGTTCAAAGGTAACAGCAGATTTGTAACTCAACACAAATCAGGAAATTTCAAATACACTGGTTATAAAGAAGGAAAGGGTGGAGGAAGAGGGCGAAATGAACACATAAATCCAATGATCCCCTGCTCTCAACCTCATTCAGCAAACCATGACTGGTCATAACATTTACAGTCATAACATTTCAGCCATACCAGTGGAAAACTTTTAACAGAGCTGCATCAAAGTTCCACACAAAAATCCACAACAGTAGGGAGCAATCACTTCTATGCGATCCAACAAGTAACTACCTCCTCATCTTTCTACTCCTTTTCATCTACTACCCCTGTAGTGTTCAACAGAACATGTGGGATAAACCTGCAGTGTTCTCTCTTGCCTGGGTGGAGCACTGCTATGATCGTTGCTAACACCATTGCTCCAATGGAAAGCCAGCCCTGCAGTACTCTTGGTGAATGGCTCTGTTTGCCAGTATTTTCTGAACATCCTGACATATATAAATGTGGCCTGAAAGTTTGGAAGGGGTATGGTTATGGTTATATTTTTTCTGACCCCAAGAAGTAACAACTTAAGCATCAGTTTACAATTCTCCTTTTAGAGACAGTTACAAATCCATCCATCTCCATCCTAAAATTCACCCTGCAGAGCAAGAAGCCACATAAAATAAACTAGACTGTACCTTCTGAAATATAATAAATCACAATTTTATAAGGGTGCAGCCACATCTGAAAACTAATTTTAATGTGGAATATCTAAGTCAGGCCAGACAACTAGCCTTGCCAATGAATGCTCTCCAACTTCTCCAGTTCTGCAGTTTCATCTTTTATTTCTGGAGAAACACATTCAGCCACAGTTTGAGTTATGCAGTGATGTCCTTTGGTTACTGAGGTGATATGGCACACAGTGCCTATAAATGAAAATGCCTGGATTTTGGCTTAAAGCAGTATTTTAAAGAAAAGTATCAATACAGAAGCTGTAGAGCTGATGACATACCAAGAAAATGTTTTCCACAGAAAATGGTGAGGAAGAAAAAAAACCTCGTTCACAAATGTTTTCCACAAACATTTTCTTCCCATTAATACGTACATATTAATAGTACATATTTGTGCAGTTGGTGATTTTTTTTTCACCTGTAGCCAACAGTCTCATTCTGTTTCATCTCTGCACAACAGAAGCCTGAAAGCCAGAGTTGTCAACTTGAACATGGGTACTAGCTCAGATCTTCCTTTGAAGGATATATAGTCTGAATCTGGTGTCCTATGAACACCTTGCTCTCTGAAAGATATATATCTAAAAATGCAATGAAAAGATCCAATTGTAACATGCTATCCCCTTTCCTTTTATTTAAACAAAAATGCTTAGAAAATGTACCCATAAGAACATTGGTATAAAAATATGGGGATGTATAGTCTGATGGCTGAAGGGTAAATCAGGGTCAACGGAGGAAGAGAAGCATCATGCTCCTCCTAGTTTCCCACATGTCAAGTCTGTGTGGTGGGACTCAACCAGCTTTTCTACTAGTGGAAAAGGAAAACCACCCAAAAAGCTATGTTGGGGATTATGGAACCTGGACAAAAAGCCATACATGACCGAGGGCAGGGGTGATAAGAAAGAGGAGAACTGGATGAGAAAGCTTGGTGGATCCAACCCATAATTGTTAGTAATAAGAATGGTAGTGGAAGAAAATGGTGAGGAAGAAAAAAAACCTTGTTCACAAATTTTATTTTTTCTTTAAGCTATGGATGGCCCGAGCTAGCCCGATCTCATCAGATCTCAGCAGCTAAGCAGGGTTAGCCCTGGTTAGTATTTGGATGGGGGACCACCAAGAATTCCAGGGTTGCTATGCAGAGGAAGGCAATGGCAAACCATTGGGTGGCTAAGCAGCTGTATGCTCTCCCTGATCTGTGGACATTGTTCTGGGTGTGTGTGTGGAGTCCTTGCATCACCACTGCATCTCCTACAAAGCAATGAGGCTGGCTGAGTAAGACAACCCCTTTCTTAACCCCAGTGGTCTTGCCTCCCATCCTGCTTCCCTCTTCCTCTTTTTGGATATTTTCCTAGTCTCTCCCACTCTCCTGTGCCTTCCTCCTCCTCTTCCAGTAGGGTTGCAAGCCTCCAGGTGGCATCTGGAGATCTCCCGCTATTATAGTTTTAAAAATTTTTATTAACTTTTCAAACAAAAGAACAAGGAGGAACAACCACCACTCAAGACAGATGAACCAAAGAGGAACCTTCTAAATCGCAAAGCACAGAAATGAGATTATGAGAAAAAACACACAATATACAAAGAGAAGACAATGTTGAATCAAATTATTGACAAGAGGACTTAACATTTAACACATTTTTCAATTTATCTAACAAGATATAGTTAAGAGAGGAAGTTAATAATGGCACAGGGGATTTTTAAAAGATAATTCTTTGTATACTTTATACTTAATTCCTTTTCCCTAATTTGAGGAAGGGCTTAGACAGATGTTGAATACTTTTGTGATTCGTATATGAGTTTCATAGAAATCTGACATTTTAGCTTTACCTCCCCAAACAACCAAGATCAGTTCCCCTGGAGAAAAGAGCTACTTTGGGAGGGTGGACTCTATGGTATTATACCCAGCTGAGGTCTCTCCCCTCCCCAAGCCCTGCCCTCCCCAGGCTCCATCCCCCCAAATCTCCAGATATTTCCCAGGCCAGAACTGACAACCCTGTCCACCAGCTCTTTAAGTGGCAGCAGCCTTTGAGGCTGCACTGCCAGCACCATGCACGCAGTACAAAAGGACACTGTACTCGCCAAGACCTTTGGGGGGGGGGTGCTGCCCTACCACACCATGGATTCTTCACTGATAAGACAATCATTACTTTTTTTTACTTTATACATCAGTGCCTACAGTTACCCCATGAAACAACTAGTGCCTTCATTTCATTTCCACCGCAACCTGCAACACATGATGCAATTAGCTTAATAATTTTGATTTTTTTAATTATGGCGTTTAAAATCACTATGGGATTCTTAATTTGATTTGGCCTTGTAGTTAATGTAATCAAGAAATATAGCCTAAAAATATTACCATTTTTCTATATCACTCTGTTAAGATTTAGAACAGTGGTTCCCCAAGCTTTTTGACAGTGTGGGCACATTCGGAATTCTGACATGGCATGATGCAGGTGAAGCAACAAAATAAATGCCAGAAAATGGCCACCACAGGAGGCAGCGCCAGCCACAAAATGATTGCCAGAGCTTTATTTATTATTTCTGTTTGTATCCCACCTTGCCGGACACGCTGGCTCAAGGCGGCTACACGCTGGCTCAAGGCGGCTACACACACAGTACAGATCCTTGTGAAGTGGTGGCAGCTGCTGCCAAGGCAGCCCTTAAAGATATGGACAGGCAATCAATTTTCCAGTAGTCAATCTGAACACTGTTGGGCAAAAGTCCTACCTGGCTCTGCCCACTTTCTAAAAACTCTTGGTGGGCACCAGAAAAGGCATTGGTGGGTGCAATGGTGCCCACGGGCACCACTTTTGGTGTCTTTATCCCATTTTGTCGCAGAGTACAGGCTATTGTACTGTTTTTGTTTTACTCTAGTAACCAGTCTTTCAGTTGGAGACTTGTCAGAAGCCATGCAGTAAACTTCAAGGCTGAAATTCCTGTGTTGAGACCCCATATACTATCTGGGAATTACTCTATATCACAGAGTCAAGGTGTTTACATTGAAACTCAGATTCCCATAACTCTTCCTCTCCTCTCAGGTGATAACTTAGTTGTGGACTACTTGACTTAATTATTTAGAAGTATTCAGTACAAACACATAATGGGCTGCTCTGCACCATGCTAAACTGCCCCCTTAACAAAAAAAAAACCCCCCCCCAAACATTTCTAGCTATGGGTCTGAACTGGCTAGACTGTACTGGAAGGACAAGGAGTAGTAAGAAGTAGACTGGGTGGAGACTTCTGTGCATACATGTGTGAGAAAAGCTTAATAAAAAGTTCTTGCTATTAATGAGATTATTTAAACTAAAGTCACTGCTTTGTGTATCTTTGTGCCTCAATGCTATAAATCAGTTGGCTTGCTTGATCAAAGATTTGGCCATTTGTGCAGATGCCAATGTGAACATGATTGCAAAATGTATTAGATCTAAAGCAGTCTCACAATCTGTGACTTCAAGCTGAACTGACTTCACTTTTTTTTAAATTCCACTCCCAAATTACACAGAAATGAGCCAGGCTATTAACTATTACTCTAAAAAAAAGACTATTAACTAAATAATGTGACATTCATATCAATTGTATGGCAGGGAGTTGGGCACTGTCCAGTTTTAATTTAACTTAATTAAATTAACGGCTATTTAAATTTTGCAAGAAATCCTCATACTTGTGGGTAATTGAAGAAAACAATACCACCAGATAGATTACCATAGTAATTGACTCATTATCTTGAGGCTGGTGAAAATCACACATCAGCTTTCTTGCATAGTTAACTTCTGGGAAGAAAGATGAGTTCAGAGAAGCAACACGTGAACAGTCGCTATATGGCAGCTGTCTTAGGTGACTCTGTGGTAGGATGATAACACCAGGATGCTCTGCATGGCAGGGTACTCTGATTGAACACCCCAGGAACTTGATCCAGCTTCCACAGAGTATGGCTTTTCCCTGCCTGTAAGGCTGAAGTGATACAGCTCAGGAAGCACCAGCATGTGATTTTGTGGAATGCAATAATGTGATCTCTTTTTCTTTCTTTCTTTGTGGGAAAGGGGGGACTGAACGTTGAGCCAATTTATGCTTTCTTTGGTCTCTTCTATAATTGCTATCCAAAATAAATGAGCATATACATTGCTTAAATCAAAAAGATATTAAAATGTGAATCCCTTATCCTCTGCATAAATTTCCACATAACGTCAAGTGCTTTTTTAGAATTTCAGTGTTCGGAGGTTTCGTAACGAAAATATATTCATCAAATTCACATTCCACAGAGTTATCCTTCCATATCAGGGTAGATAGGTCACACATGAATGCATTACTTTTATACCTCCACAATATTGAATTACCTTACTCGTATTACCATAGGGACAAAGCACATTTTTTCACCCAGTACTCACAATCAAAGATATGAAGTGCAGCTCCAGATACCACCCTTGTCACCCTTTTTTCTAAATTCTGCTGGAATTCAACCTTGCACCAATTTGCATCTGCTTGGACCTCTTCTGTCTGTATTCCCTCTGCTCTCCTCATGACACTGCTTCTATTATTCATTTATACATATAAAGATGGAATAAAAGAGGACACTTCTTGACATAGTCCTATAGTGATAAAATACTAAAATGTAGTTAAAAGGGAAAACATCTTTAGTCAATGTCAATAACAGAAGGATGAGTTTTTGAATGTGTGAAGCACTTGAGGAGATGGTAGAACAGGAAATGATAAAGTTCATGTTCGACCATCTCTTCACCAAGTGGGGGGAAGTGATCGGGCACTTTAGGATTGTACTTGGATCCTGCTCCACCCAAGTTCCCTCCCTCAAGATTCCAATTAACATCAGAGGGTCCTTCATAAAGAAAACAGGAACCAGTTAGCCGAGAGTCTCTCCCTATGGAACATTTTATTGAAGTGCCATGTTAGCTGCTCTAGCTGCAAGCAAATGTTTGGAGGAAAATAATTAATTAATTAGACCACAATGTCTATTTCTAAATCTCCCATGTGAGATAGCCTGTTTCTTAAAACAAGCCTCAGAAGCTCTGCTACAAGGGACCTGCCCTGCAGAAGTTAGATGAGCAGCAATTAACAAAGACAGAAAATTTTCATTGTTGGAAAATCTTCTCCAGAGATAGTTTGACTTTGTTGTCCTTGAAGACAACAGGCAAAAAGGTGCTTTTTCCCTGTTCATGCTGTTAATGATCTTTACTGGTTCTCATTGTTACTCCTTGATCTTCTCTGTTATTTATTCTAGATGTTGTTGTTTGAACTAATTTAATGAAGCTGGGCTCCTTATGGGGATATAGCGGGCTAACTACAAGAGACTACTTTTGTATCGCCTGTACTAGTTGCTGATTTGTTTCTGTGCTCAATTCAACATGCTGATTTGGGCATTTGAGGTCCTAAATGGTTTGGGTACCTAAGGGACCACCTCCACCCTTACTGGCTGACTTGAGGCTAGAGATCCATACATGTGGTTTTCCTCTAGCAGAAGGTGTTGATTTGCTAATGACAGTCATGGAACCATCCTTCACTGGGAAAACGGCCAAGCAAGATCTGGCACACGATAATGTGCAGACTTGCTGAGTATTAAAAAAAATGCTGGAAAGGAGGAAAAATTGATTAAGAATAATCACTGGGATGTTTGTATTTCATTACTGTTTACTTGCATAACACTGAGAAAAGAAGTACTGATTGTTGTTTGCAGCATATAAAGAGTGTATGATGTGGTTTATATCTAACCATTGACTCAACTTCTCAACTTCTATTATTTTCTTGGAAACTGTTGTAACAAAAAAGAAAAATCCAAAATCAGCTGCCAGTTGGTGCTGATGAAGTATTTGACCAGATGAACCTTTCTTTGGTCCAACTCCATCTAAAAAAGGTTAGATTAGTTTCATATCCATTTCTGGTTCTTCCAGCCATTTCTAAATTTCTTATTACCCACAAAGAAAGATAAGAGAAACTGTATCTAAAGTTTTCCAGTTTGAACTATTGCCTGTTTAGAGTGGATCATATTTTCCTCCTAATCTTAAACACTCCTAATACTTCAGATTATCTGCTTGTGTGCAGGCCTCTGGGGTTATTAAATAGAAAGAAGAACAGATATCTACAGCTGCTGTATTCTGGCAAGAACACCAGCAATCTGTGTTACTAAACTCAGCTGTTCCCAGTAAAGACCAGTACGGCTGCACTGCATGAAGGATCCTTTGACTTACACATAATTAAAGTCACAGGATAGCATCCTTTACCTACCCTTCAACTCTCAGAAATGAGGACCACTAGATCAAGTTTAACAGAGGCCCCCTCAACCTCTTGGTCACTGATGCAACCCAAGAGAGGCCTCTGCTACAGTCATAATGACTTGGGAAACAACAGATCCAAACATCTATTAATTCATTTCATTATCCTATTGCAGGCTGTACCCCAAGGTATGCACCAACGGACACTGTAATATTCAGTTGTCTGCCTGATCAGTAACTGATACTGTGTTCACCAATCAAGGCCAGAAACAAAGGTTCTCAACCAACGGCCATTTTCCCCACAAGCATCCAGGTAAATTCAGGCATGTAAGAAAGGCAACACAAGTTTTCTTACTTTGTAGATAGTTCTTCCACCGTTCCCCACTTCCTACAGAACACTAAGATACTGGAATGCTCCTCTCTAAGACAGGTAGAGTGCGGTTTGTTGAATGCTTTGTTTTACTTTCTTTTCACACCTTTAGAATATGTGCTTTGTTAAGATCGTAAAGTAACTTGCAGGTTGAGTACTTTGCCTTCCTTACATTTCTTTCTGTACTCTGAATCCCTTGGTCAGTTGCAGGAGTCATTTACACACTGGACTGGATTGGTTAGTCTGTATACATGTAGGGTGTTCTGGTATGGCAAACCTGGCTCAGGAACTGATTTAGGTAATAGATAACTGTAATATCATTATCACTGAATAATCTGTTATCATGTGATTTAAGGAGAGTTACAAATCACTGCCATGCTGCTAATGCTTGCAGGCAACATCCAAGTTTGCAGACTTGGATCCAGAGAACAATAAGTGGGAGCTCCACTCATAGAACAATTCCCTGCTGTCTTTGCCTCCCTTCTATAGCCCCCTCCTTCCCAATGTTAGAATAAATCAGTCCCACACATGCAGAATTGCACTCTATCACATTAGCTACAACAACAGGAAAGCAAAAAGTACTAACTGTAGACCTTCCGACAGTAGACTAACTTACAGGCAGAAGAGAAGCACAACAAAATGCAAGCAAAGCACAACAAGAGAAAGGGTGTGGTCACATGGCAAGCTTACTGCAATTTGTTCCCCCTGTAGATTTGATCGGGGATATTTTTTAGCGGGATCAGATGATCACACATCCCTTGCCCAACTGCTTGCATTGCATGATGAGGCTCTAGGCACCGTCCAGACAGCTGCACTGCCCAAGTGGTGGTGCAGCACATTTTTTTTAAAAAAATTCTTTGCGCATGAGCATATGCACATGAGCATATGCATACACCTGCATGCACACATATGTGCATATGCACATGCGCAAATCATGGCTCCCACTTGGAGGCAGTGGTTTTTCCTCAAACAGCGAACAAAATGAACTACTGACATGTAACTGAGCTCTGTTTTATTTACGCTTGAGTGTTCATGCATTTAATATATTCAGCGCAGAATTGGTCATGTGCACAATGGTGAAAGCTGGGGGGAAACTACCGCAAGAAGGACATACAGATGACCTAATCACATTCATAGCAAGAGATGGCTGTCCAGATAGGAGAAATTACAGATTCACAGCGCAAGTAGTAGGAAAGTACTTGATTTCCCCAGTGTCGGAAAACGCACTAGAAAACCAGGAAGATTGCGGGAGTTAGTCCACTTTGATACGGGAGACAGAATCGGCTGTCCGATCAGCCCTTTTAAATGTGATAGGGAACAGTTGTGAAACCCGATCAAAATGACCGTGTGACCATGACCAAACATTCAATAAGCTCTGAAGATTACAACTCCCCCTAGAGACAAAGCAGACTAAATATGCCTGGTATCAGTATTCATATTGATGAAACTGCTCACATGCTGTTATTTCTCCAGCACCCAAAAGCTACTCCTAAAGGATGGGAAATTTCACACTGCAAGAGTCGGAAATGTTTACCAATGTCCTCTTTCTTTTTCTTTTTAAAAAATTGCATATATTTCTTTATTTATGTGATTAGAAGCTTTACAATATCTCCTTTTTACTACAAGCTCCTACATTATCACTTGCATCATGTGCAAGAGCCTCCAGTGCTTACGAGTTGATTTTGTGAAGCTGCAGAAAATGAAGTTTCCAAAGATTTGTTCTAACAGCAGAACTCTGCTCGTGATCTTTGAATCCAAGTTATACTTTCCTGGGTCAGCCCTCTTTTTGTGTGGAAAGATGTCAGAAGCAATAGGGTGTATCAGCAAAATGATACAAAGTTTTTCAGTAAGTTGGTCCACATGTAAGATGTGATGAAGTACTGAAAACACTGTAAAAGGTAGAAGGCAATAAATAGAACAGCACGCATATAACAGTTTCCAAGACAATAGCCAGCAAACTCCCACTTTTAAAAAATGAAAACTTTTACTGTGTAGAATTCCAAAATATGCAACATCTTCTTTACAAGATAATTTCTGCCAAAACCTGGCTGAAGGAATCTATAAAGCAAGAAACCCAGCCTACAGTCCTGTCTCCTTGTTATTTAGGTACCCCACATTTCTATGCATAGTGCAGTTAATAAAGGATAAAAGAATCTGAGTTAATTTTGTTTATTTATTTTGCACTAAATCTACTTAAGTTCAAATACCAGGATGATAGACTCCAAATTTCTGGCAATAACACTAACAAAATACCAATGCAGTGTAATCAAATGTTTTTCTGTGTCTGTAAAGCTATTTAAATGTAATCCAGAAACATTCTTTATTTAAAATTCTGCAAGGATAAAGGGAAGACTATGAAACACTATGTTAATATGTTGCCACCTGCTGGACATTTTTATCACCCTCCAATAGGAGGCTATGAATAAATTATAAATGTTAGCAATGACCAAAATAAATCCTTTTGGCAAGGAAGCACACTACATTTTTAAGAAGAATGTCTTGATAGTCCTTACACTGATATTCTCCAGTATCTGGAGTTAGCTATTGTTTTCATGGAAGCTTTCTCAAATGTGCCCCCTCCCCCACCCTTGTGATGGCAATTACATCCTTATGGGAATTTGTTCATGTTAAAATTTAATTTAACCCTTTCCCTTTGGCTCCCCAGTTTGATTTATTTAAAACAACTGGTTCATTGATCCATGTTCTAATCACATCCAGCTCAGATTACTGTAAAGTGCTTTATATGGGAATACAATATGGCAGCTGGGCCATTGTCAGGAGCTGGATGTAGAGTAGGCATCCTGTTACTCTTGTGCTGGCAGATCTACTCCCCATCTATTGCTGGGCACAATTCAGAGTGCTGGTTCTTGTCTTGAAGGCCTTAAGCCACTTGGGATGGGTGTACTTGAAGGACTACCTCCAACTGTGCTGTCCAGCCCACCAGTTAAGATCTTTCTCTGTGGCCCAACCTGCACAGGTAAAGTCCCAGAGACAGGGATTTTCTACTGCTCAGCTTTTGCCTGTGGCATACTCTTCCCCTCAGGGTTCATCCTGAGCCTCTCCAGATCTATTCTAGGTGCCGGGCCAAAACCAGGCTGTGAGTCAATGGAAGCAAAATTGGGTAATATTACCTAATGGCAGATAACAAGAGCCCTTCTTGGATGGACATGCACCTTACCTTGGTGAGTGGAATCTGTGTGTGCCAGTGAAGTTGAGAGCAATACCAGAAGGGGTCTAAACTTCTAGTGAAAACTGGTGGAAGGAACATTAAGAATCTGAGATATGCAGATGACACCACATTACTGGCAGAAAATAGTGAAACTTGAAACAACTACTGCTGAAGGTTAAAGCAGAAAGTGCCAAAGCAAGATTACAGCCAGACATTAAAAAGACAAAAGTAATAACTACTGTGGAATTACACAGCTTTAAGGTTGAAGATGAAGAACCTGAAATTGTTCAAGAATTTCTGTTCCTTAGTGCCCTCATCAACCAAAAGGGAGACTGCAACCAAGAAATCAGATTGAGACTGAGAAGGGCAGCCACAAAGGAGCTAGAAAAGATGCTTAAGTGCAGTGATGTGTTCCTGGTGACCAAAATCAAGTTAATTCATGCCATAGTATTCCTCATTACTGTGTATGGCTGGGAAAGTTGGGCAATGAAGAAAGCTGGCAAGAAGAAATCTGATTTATTTGAAATGTGATATTGGGGGAGAGTTTTATGGATACTACGGACTGCCAAAAAGACAAATAAGCAGGTTCTAGATCAAATCAAGCCAGAACTCTTCCTAGAAGCTATCATACTTTGGTCACTTTATCAGAAGACAAAAGTCACTGGAAAAAATACTAATGCTAGGAAAAACTGAAGGCAGAAGGAAAAGAGGAAGCCCCAACATGAGATGGATGGACTCAATCAAATTTGCAAGACCTGAGAATGGCTGACGACGATAGGACATTTTGGAGGATATTGATTCCCAGGGTTGCCAAAAGTCAGTAGCGATTTGATGGCACTTAACACACACAAAGATTAAAAGAAACTGTCATAAACACAATTCCATATCAGATCATCTTCTCCTAGTCTTTGATAGCTTAAACTGAGCTTGTAGGTAGCCATGCTGGTCCAATGAAATCCAAAAAACATTTGGTGTAATGGTTAAGAGCGGTGGACTCTAATTTGGAGAACAAGGTTTGATTCCCCCCTCCTCCACATAAGCCAGCTGGGTGACTTTGGGTCAGTCACAGTTCTCTCAGAACTCTCTCAGCCCCACCTACCTCACAGGGTGTCTGTTGTGGGGAGAGGAAAAGAAGGTGATTGTAAGCCTCTCTGTGACTCTGAGTGAAGGATGGCGTATAAATCCAACTCTTATTCTCCTTCTCACCTTGTCTCTCTCCCCCAATGGGGACCTGAAGTGGCTTACAACATACTCTTCTCCATTTTATCCTCACAACATCCCTGCAAGATACTTCACAACAACCCTGCAAGATAGGTTAGGTTGAGAGCATGTGACTATCCCAAAGTCACCCAGCAAGCTTCTACAGCAGAGTAAAGATTCAAACCTGGGTCTCCAAGATCCTAATCCAATATTCTAACCAGAAAACACACTAGTTTCCAAGACCAACAAAACAAAAACAAGAGCCATGTACCTCAAGGATCAGTCCTGGGACCTGTTTTGTTCAACATCTTTATAAAGGATTTGGATGAAGGAATAGAAGGAATGCTTATTAAATTTGCAGATGATACTAAATTGGGAGGGGTAGCAAATATGGTAGAAGACAGAGTCAGGATACGGATGATCTTGACAGGCTGGAAAACTGGGCTAGAACAAATAAAATGAGTTTTAATGGGGATAAATGTAAAGTTCTGCATTTAGGTAGGAAAAATCAAATGCATAATTATAGGTCTTGGCAGTAGTATGTGCAAAAAGGATTTAGGGGTCTTAGTAGACCATACAGTGAACATGAGTCAGCAGTGCGATGCAGTAGCTAAAAAAGCAAATGCCATTTTGGGCTGTATCAACAGAAGTATAGTATCCAGATCAGGTGAAATGATGGTATGGCTTTACTGTGCTCTGGTTAGAGCTCACTTAGAGTATTGTGTTCAGTTTTGGGCACCACAATTTAAGAAGGATATAGATAAGCTGGAATGTGTCCAGAGGAGGGCAACGAAGATGGTGAAGGGTCTGGAGACTAAGTCCTATGAGAAAAGGTTGAAGGAGCTGGGTATGCTTAGCCTGGAGAAGAGACGATGGAGAGGTGATATGATAACCATCTTCAAGTACTTGAAGGGCTGTCATAAAGAGGATGGTACGGAGTTGTTTTCTGTTACCCAGAAGGTTGGACCAGAACCAGCGGGTTGAAATTAAATCAGAAGAGTTTTCAGTTAAATATTAGGAAGAACTTCCTGGCAATTAGAGCGGTTCCTCAGTGGAACAGGCTTCCTCAGGAGGTGGTGGACTCTCCTTCTTTGGAGGTTTTTAAACAGAGGCTAGCTAGATGGCCATCTGACAGCAATGCTGATTCTGTGATCTTAGGCAGATCATGAGAGGGAGGGCAGGAAGGGTTGCATCAATGCTTAGTTCTTGTGGCTCTTTCTTACACAACCAGGGAAATGTTGATCACCACTTTGGGGTCAGGAAGCAATTTTTCTCCAGGCCTCTTAGACTGGAAATCCTAGTTTTGTTATCTTCTGGGTGTGGAACAGCGGTCACTGGAGGTGTGAAGGGCAAGGTATTTGTGAATTTCCTGCTTTGTGCAGGGGGTTATACTAGATGACCCTGGAGGTCCCTTCCAACTGGAGGTCCCTTCCAACCCTGGAGGTCCCTTCTATCAATTCATGAGATCCATAAATGCACTCTTCTAATCACTTGGAGCCACTCTTTTGTGGCTGGTAAAATTTTTCAAATGATCCAACCTCATGGGCCAAAGCCAATCAGTGGCATTCCCCCCACAGACACTGAATGGGTAACAGTGGCTTTCTGCCACATGATTTTGTCATCTAAATGGTCTCCTAACCTTACAGGTCCTGTTTTGTGGCTAGGAAAATGTTCATAAGAGCACACTGTATCTGGAACCAATTAGAATAGTAACAAATCTTGGAAATTCAGAATGTGGATCTAGAATCATATATTTGACTCTCCAGTCAAAACTCTTTATGTCTGGGAACCAGTTCTTTAGAAGAAGGGTTCTGAGAGAACTTTTCCACAATCTGCTAGTTTTGCAAGTGGAGAGAGTTTTTAGCGTAGCACACAGTGCGTATTCTGAAAAGAGTGATCTTAGAAGCCTATACCAAGAGCTTTTCCTGAAAAGTGAATCTGCCCACAGGGACATTCAAAAGTACATGCACAGTCTGCCCAAAAGGAAAGCAGCTTGAGATAATGTCTTCCCTGACCTCAGATCAAGCCTCATATCAGGAAGGAAAAAGAATATACAAATAGGGGCCTGGGAAACTCACAAGGGGGGGAGGGAATCCACTCTGAGCCTGGAGCAGCTCCCAGTGCCTGCTGCTGCTGAGCCCACAGTGGCTCCTGGATGATCCACCGCAGTGGCAGCAGGGCCCAGAACAGCTCCCAAACAGCCCACCACCGCAGTGGTAGCAGGGCCCAGAGTGGCTCACAAATGGCTTAACATGGCTCCCAGGCTCTACCACACAGATAAGACGGAAAGAGCTTTCTCACAGAGAATGCTATTTTATTTTGGGGGGGATTTAACCCCCGTTGTGTATTTTCATTTCCCCCCCAGATTTTTCTTCAAACCTGGGGAGTGCCTCAGGTTTGCTGAAAAATCTGTTTAGCCTCCATGTGGCCCCGATCCACAGATTTACCTTTCTACAGATGGGAGCCACAGTGGGTTATTAGAATGCAAGACTGAGTGCTACACGTAAGGTGACCTGTTGTGCAATGGAAATCTCTGCTACTAAAACTGTTGTACCCTATCACAGAAATATCTTTAGATCTCCAACAACATTTCAGCGGGGGATACATTATCTTTATTTTTAATGGAACTAAATGGCTGTTTTTGTACTGTAGGGAGATCTGCTTTAGCACCCAAGGAATTACTTCCAATGGTATAGTGGCAGGCGATATACAAATTCAATCTTATACTGTGAGTGAAATCCCAGGCTGCCTACCATTAGTATGGGGGCGGCCATATCCAGTTAGGTTCTCTGCCCATGCCAGAAAAGGGTTTTGGCCAAGAGGCTGATTGTTGCTTACCCCATAGCTAAGGGAATTACAAGCATTACATGACGTTAAGCAACCAAATCAAGACCTTCACCATGCTGCTGGGAAACCAGTAGTTTGTATTATTTTTTTGCGTGCCACTAGCAGCCAGTAATTTTGCTCCCAGGATAAGGCTTTGGAATCAGGCCAACACAGGCCCAGGTCATATGGGCCAGAAAACACCGGGGGGAGGCATGGCTGTTCACCCCGCAGAAAAATAAAGCACAGTAGCCCGATCACATGGTCCCCCGAGTTGCCATGCTCCGGCTGTTAGCGCCAATCACATGGCAATGCTGAAGCATGGCAAAAAAGCGGTGCAGTGTGATCATACAAGCTGTGCTGTTTTTATGTGCGCATGCGCCATTTGGTTGGGGGGTGGGGCTGCTGTTGGTGTCTTATTTGTGCGCATGTGCCATTTGGTGTTGGTGTGCATCCTATGGAAACCTACAACATCCGGTTTGCTCTGGGACAGGGGCAGGTTGTCAGAAAATATGCATTTGATGTTTCTCACTGAATCCATTGTTGTATGTTCCCTACCCCGCTATGCGCTTGCGTAGGTATGCAGGCAGAAACGTGGGAGCTTCTTCCCTGCCGCTTTTCCTTATCACGGTGGCCTTGAATGTAGGCTTTGGACTATTCTTGTATCGCTGAGAATTTTCCAGTCCTGGGAAGGCAAGGGGAGGGGGGGAGTAGTCTCCCGCTCATCAAGTATTTCTCCCGCCGGGAGTTCCCGCGCGAGTGCTCAAGTTTTATTTGCTAGGCGCTTCATTGCATCACACTATAAGTCAGCTTGCTTTGCTTTGGTCCCCATTCCTGACAATGACCTCCTACTGTGGGTTTATAGCAAGATAATCCAATAAACCTTTCTTTGTGCAAGAATGACTGGATCTACTTGATTTTAACCTGACAGAAATTGTCAGGAATCTCATCATTCCCACTACCGTCAGTTTCCGCCGTCTACCACGATGAGCGGAGCGGGTACAGGAGCTACGGGCGCAGCCCCAGCGACTACTCCTTCGGGCGCAGCGGCGGCGGCTACCACTCCAGGAGCCACGGGCGCAGCAGCAGCGGCGACTGCTCAAGGGGCCACGGGTGCAGCCGCAGCGACGTCCACTCCAGGGGCCACAGGTGCAGCGGCGGCGGCCGCTACGTCAGGAGCCACGGTTCCTGTTACCACTGTGGCGGCTGCTGTAGTCACCCTCCCGACCACCACTGTTGTTCCAGTGACTACTACTACGGTTTTGGTCGCACCAACATCACAATCGGGAGCCGGATTAGTGACCCCACCATTAATCAGCACATTGGGGGTTCAGTACACTCTCCCTGTCTACAGCCCGGCTGGGCAACTACCGAGTCAGGGAGGAGCGATTCCCCGAACCTATGTGCCAGGAGTCCCAACACCATGGGATAAAGGGGTGACCTATCGTAGGTCACGCGATTGGACTAAGAACCTGTTGGATACGACTCAGTCGACCTGGACCATGCCGGGAAGCCAAAGCCGCGACAGTTTGTTGGATCCCGAGGCAGTTTTGGACTTCCCCAAGGGAGGATACCTCGAGGCTCTCCTAGAACTGGGTCTGGGCCAGACACCGACGCTCGTGTGGACTCTATCCAAGAGGATACCCGACGGCTGGTAAGGGACATGAGCAAGCTAATGCAATCCCTACCCCAGATGATGGACCAAGCCATTCGGGCTCATCCGCTGACACAGCCTAGACCGGCACCAGCCCCGGCACCACCGCTGATACCGGGTCGTCCACCTCCTGCTCCTCCGGGCCTGAGACCGGGCCAACCAGCACCTCCGGGTCCAGGGCCGGGCCAGCCAGCACCAGCACCTCCTCCACCGGTCGTTCCAGCACCAGGACCAGGGCCAGGCCAACCAGGGCCGCTCCAGCCGCCAGCTGGGCCTCCGCCTCAACTCCCTGCCCCAGCACCTCTCATGCAGCCGATCCCGGTTATGGCGCCGGCCCCCCCAGTGATCCGTCCTAAGGACATGCTTGAAATCACATTTGATGGAGATCCAGAGACTGTGTCTTTTTTCATATTGCAAGTCGGAAAATTTGTGCAAAGATGGGGCTATGTTTTCCCAGATGAAGAACAACAGGTGGAGTTTATCGCATCCCGATTCCGAGGGAGCGCTACCAGCTGGTATGTAGCGCTTCATGATCTGGAGGCTGCGGAGTTGGGGAATGTAGATGACTTCATGTGGGCTCTGAGAAACCGTTTCGAGGACCCGGGGCGGCCGAAAAAGCCGAAGCCTTCCTTCGTACCTTCAGACAAGGCAAGCTCTCAGTGCGAGAGTACTCAAGGGAGTTTCAAAGGCATGCTGTGAAAATTCGGGACTGGACGGATGCGGTCTTGGCCCAACAATATCGAATGGGTCTAGCTGTGGATATCCGCAATAACATCCTCAGCTCTCAGCAACCCCGCACCCTCCAAGGTTGGATGGAGGAAGCCGAGAAGGCCGAGAGCCGCCTACGCATGATGAAACTGGATTTATCGTTCGGTAACAACCGCCCGAGTTCGGCGGCGGGCCAAGCCAGACCTAAACCGGTATCCACCCCAAGTGGAATGAGAGATCAACGTATGCGGCAGGGGCTCTGCCTGCGGTGTGGGGAGAAAGGGCACTTTGCCGCAGCCTGCCCGAAAGGAGACCCCAATCGGGGGCTACCACAAGACGAGCCCAGAAGGTGGAGTCCCAACCCAAAGAAAGGCACCGCAAAGCCACGCAATACACGGGCTCTTTTCGCGGGTCCTGACCAAGTGGATACCTTGTTGCTGGAGGAAGAGAATGAAATGCAGGGAAATGAAATGGTCCTGTTTGTGAATGGCGCTACACAACAGGACCCAACACCTGAGGCGCCTAAACTGGTGAGCAATTACCCCTCTCTCTTCTTTGTGACTGTCCTAGTAATGAACCCAGCAATGATGACCCACATTCGGGTTCGAGCCCTCATTGACTCTGGGTGTGGGAGGGACCTTATAAACCCGTCTATTGTTGTAGGGCTGGAGGCAGCCGTGGTCCATTTGAAAGACCCAATAACTTTCACACAAATGGATGGGTCTCCAATGAAAGAACCATGCCGATTTGAGACTGTTCCTTTAAGAATAGGCATTGGTGACCACTGGGAGCTACGTTCGTTTGTGATAGCTCCTCAAGCCCAATTTCCCTTAGTGTTGGGTAGCCCTTGGTTACATGGACATAACCCTTACATTCTATGGGAGGAAGGGAATGTTCAATTTATCTCACCGAAATGTAATGAACACAAATGGGACCCAGGGTGGGGAAACCCTCCCTGCAATGAACCTCCGCGTGCTTGTTTGGCAATGGAGGACCTTAACCGCATCCCTGAGGATTACCACTATTTGACTAGGGTTTTTGAGGAGGAGGAGGCTGATGAACTACCCCCCACCGTAACTCTGACTGCGCTATTGAAATCCTTCCGGGACAGAAATTGCCAAAAGGGAAAATTTATGCCATGAGTCCCAGTGAGAAGGAAGAACTGCACCGCTTTATTGATAAAAACCTGGCTCGTGGATTTATTAGGCCAGCTTCATCCCCTTTCGCAGCACCCGTGTTGTTTTGTAAAAAAAAAAGATGGGGGCTCAGACTATGCACGGATTACCGGGGACTTAACGCAGTGTCTGCAACCAATGCCTACCCGATGCCTCTTATCAAAGACTTATTGGCAGAGGTGGCAAAAGGGAAAGTGTTTTCTAAACTGGATTTGAGAGATGCCTATTTTCGAGTTCGCATCAGAGAGGGGGATGAATACAAGACCGCATTTAACACCCCGCTGGGGCAATTTGAATATCGGGTTATGCCGTTCGGTTTGCAGGGGGCACCCGGGGTCTTCATGAACTTAATCAATGAGGTCCTACACCCCTACTTGTTCAAGGGGGTGGTCGTTTACTTGGATGATATCTTGGTCTATACCCCAGACCTACAATCTCACACCATTCTCATGCGAAAAGTGTTGGAAAGGCTATTGGATCACAAACTGTTTGTTAAACTTTCGAAATGTGAATTTCACCGGGAGTGTATTGATTTTCTGGGGTACCGCATATCCTCTGAGGGGTTGGAAATGGACCCAAAGAAGGTCCAGGATGTGGTAATGTGGGAGCCCCCAAAACCAGACGACAGCTTCAGAGTTTTCTCGGTTTCGCCAACTTTTACCGGCAATTCCTGCCCCACTTTGCCCAAGTTGCCCTTCCCCTCACTGAACTTCTAAAGACTAAGGGGAAGGGATCCAAGGCTTCAGTGCCAGGGGCCCCTTTGAACTGGACCCCGCAGTGTCAGGACGCGTTTGAACAATTAAAACGTCTGTTCACGTCTGAGCCGATTTTAGCACACCCCGATGAGACAAAAAAATTTGTGGTCCAAGTAGACGCATCGGATACTGCTATGGGTGGGGTGATTTTGCAAGAGAACGCTCAGGGACAACTACAACCTCTAGCTTATGTATCAAGAAAATTCAATGATACCGAAAGATTCTGGCCCATTTGGGACAAGGAAGCTGCGTCTATACGTTTAGCATTGATCACTTGGAGACACTGGTTAGAGGGGTCCCAAGTACCTTTTGAGATATGGACTGATCACAAAAACCTTGAGGTACTGCGAAAACCCCGTAATCTAAATGCTAAACAGTTCAGGTGGGCTGAGTTTTTCTCCAAATTCCAATTCACTCTCCACCATTTCCCAGGGAAGGCTAATCATTTGGCAGATGCTCTTTCCCGTCTTCCCCAACATTTCTGTAAGAGGGTGGAAGTACAAGAGTCTATGTTCACCCCAGAACAACTGGTTGGTGCGGTTGTCACCCGTAAAGCCAAACTAACATCAAAGAACCCCATCCAGACATTCCCCTGGGAAAAACAATTTCTCACCGACATCACCCCACAAGAAGTAAGTGAATTACAAGTCAGGGATGATGTGAGATGTGATCCAAATGGTTGCTGGTTTAAGGGAAATAAAATGTTTGTTCCAGAAGCTACTCGATCCCAAATGTTGCAAACAGTTCATGACTCAAAGTCTGCGGGGCATTTTGGATATGTGAAATCATTGAGACTTCTGCAACGTGGGTTTTGGTGGCCCCGAATGAAACAGGATTTATCGCTCTACATACAATCATGCACAACGTGCAACCGTTGTAAAGCCAGGCCAGGGAAACCACCAGGTCTCTTACAGCCTCTACCCACTCCAAGCCGGCCCTGGGAAGTAATTTCGATGGACTTTATTACTGATCTCCCCCCCTCTAGACATATGACGGTCATTTGGGTGGTAGTGGACTTGTTCTCAAAACAAGCTCACTTTATACCATTCCCAGGTTTGCCAACCGCCAAGGCTTTGGCCAAAGCATTTCTTCAACACATTGCCAGACTACATACATTGCCACTCAAAATAATATCCGATAGGGGAAGTCAGTTTGTTTCTAAATTGTGGTCAGAGCTAATGACCCTAATGGGTATTGAACGGGCTCTTAGTACTGCCTATCACCCCGAAACCGATGGGCAAACGGAGAGAGTAAACCAGACATTAGAACAATATCTGAGATGTTTTTCTAATTATCAACAAGACAATTGGGTTGATTTACTGCCATTAGCGGAGTTTGCATACAACAATTCATGGCACGCTTCAACAAAGATGTCTCCATTCAAAGCTGCCATGGGTTATGACAGCCCCCCTCTCCCTTTCTTGAAACCTGGTGAAAACGTGGGGAAAGCTTCAGCATGGTGTAAAACTTTCCGCGATTCTTGGCCCCTAATTGTTGAGACTTTGAATGAAGCCAAGTCACAGTATAAAAAGCAAGCAGATAAAAAAAGGGCCGGGGGATGGATTCTGAAACCAGGGGACTCTGTCTATCTGTCAACAAAGAATCTAAAGCTGGCGCAGCAGTCCAAAAAACTGGCTTGGAAATATATTGGTCCTTTCAAGGTGCTAAGATGTATAAATCCAGTGACTGTACAGCTAGATCTGCCAAAATCTCTTAAAGCAATACATCCAATTTTCCATTACAGCCTCCTCAAACCGGCGTTACCCCCGACTAAATGGCAACCTGCAATGTCGGAGCCTCCCCCGCCTCTGATGGTCGACGATGAGGAACACTATGAAATTGCGGAAATTCTAGACTCTAAGATGTTGCGTGGACAACTCCTGTACCTGGTCCAATGGGTACACTTTGGGCCCCAGCATAGGGAATGGGTGAAAGTTTCAGATATCAAAGCACCTGACCATTTGAGACGCTTTCACATTCGATACCCTAACAAACCTGGGGGCCCGCGTTCTCTCCTTCCTGAGTGGTGGGTGGGTGGTATTTTGGGAAGGGCAGAATGTCAGAAAATATGCATTTGATGTTTCTCACTGAATCCATTGTTGTATGTTCCCTACCCCGCTATGCGCTTGCGTAGGTATGCAGGCAGAAACGTGGGAGCTTCTTCCCTGCCGCTTTTCCTTATCACGGTGGCCTTGAATGTAGGCTTTGGACTATTCTTGTATCGCTGAGAATTTTCCAGTCCTGGGAAGGCAAGGGGAGGGGGGGAGTAGTCTCCCGCTCATCAAGTATTTCTCCCGCCGGGAGTTCCCGCGCGAGTGCTCAAGTTTTATTTGCTAGGCGCTTCATTGCATCACACTATAAGTCAGCTTGCTTTGCTTTGGTCCCCATTCCTGACAATGACCTCCTACTGTGGGTTTATAGCAAGATAATCCAATAAACCTTTCTTTGTGCAAGAATGACTGGATCTACTTGATTTTAACCTGACACAGGTGCTGGATGCCATGGGGTACTGGCGCTCCCTCGATCAGATGCCTGCCTTTACCCTGCATTTTCCAGAAACTAGTGGTCCTTCCTTGATAGTTTTTACTCCGCATCTTCGGCAGGAAGCCGCGCATTGGCCACGGGAGTGCTACACCTCCCAGATGTGCCAGTGTGATTGCACCCGGAAACTCCACAGGGCTACCATGCCTTCGGTGGGGCAAATGTTCCATGTGACCAGGGCCACAGAGTAGCAAACACAATATTAATTTCAAAGAAAAGACCACCTCGACCCCTTCCTGCTGTGCTATAAGAAACCAAGGATCTCACTCCAAACTGACATAGGATGCAATCATGTGAAATTAGGGTAAGGCAAATAGAGCCTAGAAAAGTGCTTTGAGAAGGACATCTCTCCCCCCTACATTCACAAACAGGTAACTATTAGTAAATATATTTTATTCTGTAAGAAGCTTAAGAGTTTATGCTGCTATGACCTTCAAGGATCAAAGTAAATCAATAACGTTAAACCAATGAAATATTTTAGTCTGTTATTCTCAAATCCACATTCTTCATTCACTGCACTGTACTGTATAGTAGTAGTTCATTACTCACTGAAAACTAGCCTACATTATCTTACAAATATAGCATATATTAAGAGGAGATCCGTAGATACACAGGTGAGAATTGTTCACAGCATGGAAGGAGAAGGGGAAACCTTAAACTGGCACATGAGTTCTGTTTCCATTATGCCAGTGGTCACCACATCAGGGGTAATGCTAGTGTAACACAATCACAACCCTATACAATGTCAGCAACAAAGTAAAGACTGCAAGAACAGCTGTAGAAACGAGAGACAATGCAATAACATTGATAATTCCTGACTTCTCCGCTGCCTCCCACCGATCACAATATGCACACTGAAGGAAGCTCACATTAGCCATACATGGAAGGGCCAACATTTGGTGATGTCATGAAAGCTGAAACAAAGTCACCCCACTGGTCAACACACATCTGCATACAAAAAACTACTCAGACAGGAACAGATAACAGCTCTTTCCTTGTCAAAAACTGTGGTGGCCCAGAGGATAAGAAGACAGCAACCAATGACTACAACTCCAAGCTCTCAAGGCTTTCCTTCAGGCAGCCCAAACACAGCCAGCAGCAGAATAACAACCAAAGGCAGTAGCATTCAATAAACAGGGCATTTGCTAGGGGGAAAAGTCAAGGCCAGACAGATTGGCTGTTGTGATTTGAATGGCCAATCAACTGCACAGTCCAGTGGGTATGAGTGCATAAAATAGATACGGCATAAGATCTGTGATGCCAACTTTCATCTCCTCTTTGCACATTTAAAAGCAGCAAGACGTGCAGAGGAGTAGCTTTTCCCCACCACTGCATCTCCCTGCTGGATATGGTTACCTGTGTGACATTTATCTCTTTCATATGCTTTGGAATATTGAGCATTTGTTGCTGGGCAGAGCACTCCCTTTGGTGTTGTGTGTCAAAAAGGTTTCCATCACAGAGTCCCTGCATATTTGCTCATAGACCTAAAGATCTTGGGTTAGAGAAAGTTGTTCCACATAGCCCATCTTAATACATGGGATCTCATGTTGGGTCTTATTTCTTCTCAGTGCTGCTGTGCTAGAACTAATTAGAACCCTGTTTTCTGCTATGGCTGTGGGAGTGGGGATGTGTAATTTTTTGTGGCTCCCTATTTTTCAGATGGCACTATGCCACTGCAGAGGGAAAGGCGAGGTAGAAGCAAGTCAGAAGGGATGTTAAAATTCCTCCTAAACTTTGCTACACTGGTGCAGTTGTACAATGCCAGAGTAACTTGGCTGGGGCAGGAGGACTGGGAGCAGGGGATGCAACATACCACTCACACCACAAACACACCAATTCAAAGATGCTCCCATTCCCCCTCCAAATATTTCACTGGGCTACGACTGGGAGGGAGTAATAATTCACAGAGAGAATTTTATTTTTAAGTTGCTATTCAGAACTTAATAACACGGAAAAGTGTGTTGCGTCTGCCAATTTTCCTGTTTTCAATGGCGACGGTAAATACTTTTCTTTTCAAAGAAGAGAAAGGATGGGCTTAAAAAAAAAAAAAAAATCTCCAGTTAGCTTCAGGAAGATTTGGTTAATGGAGGAAAAGACAAATTATATGCTTGTTACCTGTTAGAATGGCTTAAGCATTTCATGAAGAAACAAGATCCTGAAGGATTCTTTAGACAAATGAAAAAGAATAAAGGATTCTGTGCTAGATTTAGGGTTTTAGCCATTCTCTGCTACTTGAGGCACTTTAATATGTGTCCAGGATAGCACTATTTCAACTTTAGTCACCATCTGTGATTTCTATTTGCTCAAGTGCAGCTTTTATATGGGCTTTCTTCTTTTTTTTTTTTTTGTATTTACTGCATCCTTTTTAATTTCCTTCTACAGTGAGGGACAAATTTTAAAAGCCTCAGAGCCAATTTCACCAGACACGTGCTTTGTGCCAGGGGTGATTTTTTCATACCTACCTTTCACAGCACCAACATTAGTAAATGCCAATTTCCAAGAGGCACCATTTGGCAGCAGAGTAACGTCAAGCACTGTATTTTTCTCAGCAGGGCTCATTTCTCTCTGTCTCTTTTTCTTTCATTCTCTCCCTCCTTTTAAAGGTTGGCATGAAAGATCTTGAGCAGCTAGGGTCAACTCAATTAGTAGCATTTAAAATTCTGTTTATTTTTGTGGGAATTGTAGCACTTCAGGGCTTATTAGGACTGTACAAATAGACTTTAACTGTAGTCTTAAATGGGACGAAGGTGGTTTGCTAAGGTCACTAATTTAATTGGCAGCTGGGCTGTCTGCACCTGCACGAAAGGGAAAAAAGTCTGCGACTGATCGTTGTCTTTGAGCATTGCAGCTTGCATCGATTGTATCAACAGAGGCATAATATCCAAATCTTAAGATGTGATAGTCCCGCTGTACACTGCATTGGTCAGGCCACCTCTGGAGTATTGTGTGCAGTTCTGGAGGCCTCACTTCAAAAAGGATGTGGACAAAATGGAGTGGGTGTAGAGGAGAGTGATGAGGATGATTGGGGGTCTGGAGACCAAGCCCTAGGAGGAAAGGCTGAGGGACTTGGGAATGTTCGGTCTGGAGAAGAGGAGATTGAGGGGGGAGCATGATTGCTCTCTTTAAGTATTTGAAGGGCTGTCACTTAGAGGAGGGCAGGGAGCTGTTCCTGTTGGCAGCAGAGAGAGGATAGGACCCACAACAATTGGTTTCAATTAAGAGCGGGAAGGTACTGGCTGGAAAAACTTTTTTTACAGTAGGAGTTGTTCAACAGCGGAACCAGCTGCTTAGGGAGGTGGTGAGCTCCCCCTTTCTGGCAGTCTTTAACCAGCGGCTGGAGAAACACTTGTCAGGGATGCTCTAGGCTAATCCTGCATTGAGCAGGGGGTTAGACTAGATGGTCCCTGTGATTCTATGATTCTGTGATTCTATGATTCTATGATCACTGTGAAGATTCTGTGATTCTATGATTCTATGATCACTGTGAAGAGGGGTGAATTTTCCTGTCAAACCTCAACAAGGCACACACACATATGGTAACAGACCTCCAAATTCAACTCCACACTCAGCTACTGTTTTCTGTTAGAAAGGCATCCCTTCTACATCTCCTGGTATTTTTCCCTTTCATTGCCCATTCCTCCCCTCACAAGTCTATTACCTACCCACCAAAGTTACATCCCACCTGATGGACTAGAGGAAAAGCTTCAGTGTGTACACCAAATGTTTAACTGTTCTCTGAATGTCATTAAGGGTTTTTTTTTTAAAAAAAAAATCAGTGATGCACTGAAGTAGATTTAGGCTTAGTGGTCTTATGGGAGGGGAGATTTAGATGGCATTTCGCGTATGAAACTACATGCTGCTTTTTCGGGTCAACCTTGCTGAGCCTGTGAATCAGGACCCTGATTTCCAGTTAAAAGTTTGGCCCTACTAGCACCACTGAAAATAATATAATAAATAAAAACTGACATCAAAAGGGAACAGCAGTAAGACAAATGTCCCCCCCCCATGGCCCTTCACTGCTAGCAAAAGTGTATGGGGTGGAAGGGAGTGGGAGGCAATGATGAAGCCCCTCCTGCCACTGCACTGTGCTCAGGAGCAGATGCCCCCGCTAGTTTTAAGGTGTGTCCTGGGTAGGGATACCAGCCTACAGGTGGGGCCTGGGGATCTCCCAAATTACAGTTTATTGCCATACATATGAATTCAGAGGGACCTTCACATCCTCTCCCCACCCCCATTCGAGATAGAGCAACAGAATGAGTCAGGGGAAAAAGCAAGACAATCGTTTAAGTTCAGCTGCTGAGGAGAGAGATCTACTGGGTGTGGAAATCAACTCTAGCCCATCCATTAAAACAAAACAAATTCCTTATGCCAAGTTGCATGCCTTTATGTAAAGCCAAAACTTCTACAGCAAGGCATATTTATTTAAATACTTACATCAAATCTTTCCTTAAGGCTGAAGGTGGCTTACAAGTCATAATTAAAACATGACAATTTAAAATGAATAGAGTAAAACCCCAGATTATCGCCCCAACATCCACGCACACACACACACATGATGCCTGCAGTAAAAGCCAAAGTGGTGATGAGTAAAATGTCTTTGTGGTGCCATCCGAAGATTTCTAACAACATTTGATCTAAAAATGTGGCAGTAACAGCAGAAGGAGGGTGGGGCTTATCTAGACACTCTGCACTGCAGCACATGTGATCCATCTGCTAGGCGAAGATTATTTGTCTGCACTCGCAGCACAGAGCTCCTGGAAGCCCAGGTTGTCAACCTACAGCAGCTGGAAAGGTCAGAGGAAACCTGGAGAAGTCCTCCCACTGCTGCCAAGTTTGGTAGCATCTGTGCTGCAGTTGCTACTGAGAATGAGTGTCTCAGAGTCAGAGAGAATCACGTCAAAAAGTTGGAAATACTTTCTTAGAAGGGAACGTCAACATGGCGAGCAGCTGTCCATGTGTGTTATACCATGCTTCTTATATTGCTACCGGAACATGGCTACCATCAAATAACAACTTCAGCCCATATCACTGCTGCCTTACTACATTTGAGCTCCTAGGAGCTCAAGGCAGTATTCCTTGATGTCCCTTCCTCCATTTTGTCCTCACAAGGACCTACAAAACAGGTTAGGATGAGAAAGAGTGACTCCCCCTTCTGGTTCTCCCACAAAGTCATGTCTCCCCACACAGATACTACATCTCCCTAACTCCGTATCACCTATCCAAATTCACCATGATCTTCAGCTAAAAATACCGGAAACACATTATCTCCCTATGGTGTTGTTTAGAATCAAAGATGAAACCAGGCACTGTAAAGTAATAAAGCACAATGCATCACACACTACTTCAAGAAGGCTTGTGCTGAAGGATTATTCTGTGAAGGACACCTTTCTATAATAATAAAATGATCCATCCATCTTGTCTGTTCATCTGTGGCCGGCATAATTCCTCTGAAAATTAAGCTAGGCACCTCCAAACCAGCCACTGGCTTCAGGATGGTCATAGGAGTTGCAGTGTCAAACGTGAAAAGAATCAGAACATCCTGGCCTACACAGTCCCCAGAAAGTCTCAACCCCCCCCCTTTTTTTGCAATGGAAGCTAAACTTGTTTGTTTGTGGCAGACATAATTAAGCAGACAATTAAACTGGGGGGGGTCTCAAAACTGGTGACCAGATTCAGGATGATCATGGAAGTTGCAGTGCTAAAACTGAAGGGAATTGGAAGATCCTGACATGGGTTATTATGACAAACTGCCACCCCACCCTCACTATTTCCAATGAAAGCTAAGGTACTCCGTTTGTCGCAGGCATAACTCATCAGTAAACAGATCTGAGAGTCTCCAAACTGACCACCAGCTTCAGGATGGTGGTAGGATTTTCAGTGCTAAAAAATTAAGAGTAGCTGATGATCCAGGCTCAGTTTATCTCCCAACCATATTTGCAATAGATGCAAAGGTTTACTTACAAGAAGCCAGGAAAATGCAGGCAGCACAGGGTGGAAAATATCCCCTCTGTGACAAAACAAATGGTGGTTAACAGCTTTCCTGACCTATCAGGGATTGCCTGGTGTAGTTGTTAGAATGTTGGACAAGGGTCAATGAGATCCAGGTTCGAATGCCCACTCAGTCACAGAAGGTTGCTGGCTGACTTTGGGCCAATCACACCCTCTCAGCTAGACCTACTTCACAGGGTTGTTGTTTTGAAAATGAAATAGAAGACAGGAGGACAATATAAGCTACTTTGGGTACCTACTGGGGAAAAAGCCAGAGTATTCATATTTTTGTAACCTATTTTTGCCTGTGGTTTGCCAGTAAAAGATTATTGCTCTTGCTCCATTCAGTATTGCTGCAGCTCTTCTAGCAGAAGGCAGAACTGCTCATTCAGTGTTCAAACTGCCATTACGTATCTGATGCACTGTGAGCTATGGGGTTGGTGAGAAGAGCAAGTGGGGGCAGAGCACCAGTAGGAAATGGAAATGGGGGCAAATGTTTGAATTCTTATCTCTGAAATGTTATTTATTTATATAAAATATTTTTTCGTGCATTTTACCAAGTCAGCCAAGAAATTCAAAAGATAAAACATAAATCAGAATATTAATAAAGTCAATGATTTAGAAAAAATGAGCACAGCATAGCAGCTAAAACGTGAGTGAAGGTAGCGACAAGTAAAAGGTAAAGGTAAAGGTTCCCTTGCTCGAAAGCCAGTCGAATCCGACTCTAGGGTTGCGGTGCTCATCTCCGTTTCAAAGCCGAAGAGCCAGCGCTGTCCGAAGACGTTTCTGTGGTCATGTGGCCGGCATGACTAAACACCAAAGCGCACAGAACGCTGTTACCTTCCCACCGAAGTGGTACCTATTTATCTACTTGCAATTTCTTGCTTTCAAACTGCTAGGTTGGCAGGAGCTGGAACTAGAGACGGGAGCTCACTCCGTCATGTGGCACTCTCGGGTCTCGAACTGCTGAACTACTGACCTTCCACAGCCTGCAGTTCAGCATCTCAACCACTTGAGCCACCGCAGCTCCTGTAGCGACAAGATCAACAGCTAAATGTTGATCTTGTTAAATGTTAAAGACATAAAAAGAGCCCTGCTGGATCAGACCACCGGTCCATCTAGATCAGCATCCTGTCTCACCCAGTGACCAACCAATCCCTCTGGAGGGCCAACAACAGGGCAGAGAGGCTGAGACCTTCCCCTGATGTTGCCTCCTGGCTCTGAGATTCAGAGGTTTAATGCCTCTGGAGGTTCCCCTCAATCACCAAGGTTAGTAGCCATTGATAGACCTATCCTCCATGAATCTGTCTAATCCCCTTTTAAAGCTGTTTATTCCTGTGGCCATTACTACATCCTCTGGCAGTAAATTCCACATTTTAATCACTCTCAGTGTAAAGAAGTATTTCCTTTTGTCTGTCCTGAGTCTACTGCCCATCAGCTTCACTGGATGCCCTCAAGTTCTAGTGTATGCTTTCCAGCCCATACAGTGGGCCATGATAGCAAAGCAACTTTGCATCTGATTGAGGAGGATGTTCCTGAAGTATAAGCAACTTTTCCCAGCAGCAGCAGATGGTGGCTCCAATCCTAAGCATACATACTAGGGAGGTAACTTACTTCTGACAACACATGCTTAGAGCGTCACAGAAAGCAAGTGCACTTGGAGCAGGGCCCAACCTGCTGAACACAGGGAGACTTATAAAGGAAGCCGCAGTCCCCAAGCTATATGAGCCCCTGGCTAGAAAGTTTCTAGAACCTTGAATTCAGCCCAGAAGCAAACAGGGAACCTATGTCCTTGTTGTTATTGATTCAGCTGAACATTCATTTCCAAGAATCCAACAGATGGCAAGCAATCACACCGTGAATCAACAGTAGCTTCCATGTTGTCTTTGTGGGCAGCCCTATGGAAGCATCATAAAACAGTCAGAGATCATGAAAGGCTGCATTAGTGTGACAGGATTCCGCTTCTGCGCCGATGTCTAATTCTGCTTGTTTCACTTTCTGCTATTCGAAAACCCTTTTGAGAATGCAGCCACCTCATCACTCCTCCTGTTCTAATCTTAAGGACTCACTCCTTTGGAGCCAGCATGTCATTTTGCATTTTACATTGTGCCAGTTCGATAATTATCATCATCACCACCATCTGCCTTTAAAATGCTTACCAAACAATGCCTTCCACTCAGTCCTTGCAGAGAAAAGAATCTTGCCAGCTCAGTTAGGACTCATTTTAACGAAAATTATGTTCGCTTCTTTCTGTTGCATGACTAATTGCCATAAGCCCAGCTCAGCAACCAAGGAGTTACGTGTAAATATGTAGCATTTAACTCAGTGATACTCACTCAGTGGCTTGGGAGTCACATGACATGCCAGCTGTGGCGCCACTGAGGAAGAATGAATAAGAACATGCCATCAAGTCACAACTGACTTATGGAGACCCCAACAATGGGACGTTCAAGGCAAGAGAGGATCAGAGGTGGTTTTGCCATTGCCTCCCCCAACATAGCAACTCCAGTCTTCCTTGGTAGACTCTCATTCAAGTACGGATCTTCGCTGACTCTGCTTAGCTCCCATACTCCAGTGAGAGAGATGTGAGGTATAAATATCAAAACAAATAAATATATTTATTAGGCTGTTTGTATCTCCTCCTTGTCCTTCTGTAACCAGCAGCTCTTCAGCACAGCTTTCCCTGAAATGTCTTCTAGCAAAGACTGCTTTCTCTGCTATTTTACACAGTACCTGGAACATCATTCTCTCCTCTTGTCCATTAGTTAAAGAAAGAGTTGATCCACCCCTCTCTCAGGAAGGGCGAAAGACAGGCATGTCAAAAGGCCTTGATCTTGCCAAGAGTTGCCAACTGAGCTCACTCTAGCCTCCATTTCACGCCTTGAATTCAGAGATTATAATCCCAGAACAGTTAACTGGGTAAATGGGTCATGAATAAACGTCATGTCACAGAATATTCTAACATGATGTACTGCTAAACATAAGAACATAAGAGAAGCCAATGTTGGATCAGGTCAATGGCCCATCCAGTTCAACACTCTGTGTCACACAGTGGCCAAAAATACCAGGTGCCATCAGGAGGTCCATCAGTGCGGCCAGGACACTAGAAGCTCTCCTACTGTTGCCCCCCCCCAGCACCAAGAATACAGAGCATCCCTTGCCCCAGAGTTCCTATCTATACCTTGTGGCTAATAGCCACTGATGGATCTCTGCTCCATATGTTTATCTAATTCCCTCTTGAAGCCATCCATGCTTGTAGCTGCCACCACCTCCTGGTTGCTTTGATCATTTTCAGGAATGCAGTAATGGACAGTAATGACTCCATAAACTTATTCTTGTGAGTTCTTCTTCAGGCCAACCTCAGCCTTGTTGACTACCATAAATAACAATGACCCTCTCTGTGACACATCAGCAGATTGAGTTGGCGGAACAAAATTGCAGTAAAATATAATAATTAAAGTGGTCAAGTGTGCATTAAACCTAGGCAGTTGTTTTGTTTTACAATAGTAGGAGGAATTTATCAAATGTCACAGTCAGATTATGGCAGGGAGGTTAGTATTTTTTTACCTTTTAGGGAGTTTAGTCATACACCACTGCAGGGATGCTATGAAACACTTGTTTGATAAGGAACATTAATTTATTTCTCTATACAGACAGTTAGAAAGGTTAGGACTAACTGGGAATGCCAGCTCTATGCTCCATTAAACTTAATGTCCTCAGTTAATGATAATTTCATTAGGTATTGGAAAGCAATACAAATTTAAAGGATGGCAGTAGATTCCACCCACAAACTAGTCAAGTTTTGGATGCTGGCCTTGGCTTTTGCATGCTGGTGCCTCACATTTATATATTATGGCACAAATGTGAAAGTCTGATTGGTCATATTCATGCAGTACAATTTAACTATAAACAGCCTAAAACAACAGTCTGTGCACTGTTATCTCTAGACTGAAACACCCTGAAGACCGTAATGCGGCATAGTCTTTTAGTTACTGTAAGTACATTTACATTTGTCCAGATCTAAATCATTTTAGAAAATGGGTTTTACATTCAAAAGAAATGTCTTTAGTCTGGCACAACTGATGATGGGAGAACTGTCCTCTGATCAATCTGTAATTGGACTCAAATTGTAAAAGTCATTCTCATGTTCTCAGAAAAGGACTCATAAAAAACAAAGAGTTCTAAATTGGATTGCAAAACTGTGTAGTCTCACATGGTCACTACAGAATTGTGTTTGAAGAGCATTATATTGCCCAGGCAACCAAAGAACAGCCTGTGCGTATTATGAGTCATGCCAACTTGCTGTATGATTGGCTATGGCATGAGATCATATTATCAATAATAGTGTTCTACAAGAACATTGAAATGACACCTGCTTGGCCCTGACTTCAGGGCACAAGTAGGGCAGCCAACTCTGGTTTGGGAAATTCCTGAAGATTTGGGGAGGTACCTTGGGAAAGTGGAGAAGGAAGGCAACAGTGCAGGGGTGTGAATCATCTCTAGGGCTTCCATTCCTCTTGGACTCTAGAGTCTGTCCCCCCTCCCCAGCTGTCGTTTCCTCCATGGGAACTGATGGCTGTAATCTGGAGATCAGTTATACTTCTGGAAGAGCTCCAGGTCCCACCTTGAGGATGGCAACCTTAGGCAGAAGTGACAGCAAGCCAGTCAGCCTGAGAACGAGCCAGCAGCAGTTACCAGCCAGATGCCTAGCTTAATGATAACTAATGGATGTCCCCAGAAGCTATACAGATTAAGAAGCAGCACATAAATGTCAAATTATTTATGATTTTTCTATCCCACCTTTCTTTTGCCCTGCAACTCACGGTGGCATACATGGCATTCCAGGTGTTGAATCCAGTCACTAAGAGGGCCCAGACCTGGCTAACGTCAACAAAGCGGCTGTCTAATGTGCCTTCCAGCAAAGCCTGTGACGCTTTGCCTGCAATCCAGTAAATTTTGTGTGTCCTTCAACAGTGGCTACTACCTGGATGCCTACTGCAGCGATGGAAAATGGATGCTACCAATTGCACAGATATAAAAGGAGCACATGAACATAAAATATATTGTGTTGTAAATTACTACTGTGTCAGCAATTCAAGGGCATGGGAGACTGACTCGAGGGAGAAAGGGTTAGGGAATTTGTTTTCTGAATGTTATTGGTGCAATTCACAGCATCACTAGGCAGGCTTTTGTTAAAGTTACTAATTTCATGCTCTTCATCAGTAAGGTGCCCTTTTTTGTGGGTGAGTCATATGAGCCCAAAGCATAACAGCAATGTTGTGTATCTGAATTCTGTATTTTAAAATTTAACACTCAAGAAATTGAAGTGGTAAGAAGTAAATGTGCATGCTGCTCCAAATGTTGTAGTAAGATCAGTAGCCACCAAAGTACTCTTCATTATTTGTGCTTTGTGAAGATCTCAGGCACATGAAAGGCCCAAAGACATACGCAGAGCACCAACATTTCTCTCTCACACACTCACTCTTTTACTCATTGTCATAATTTGGGCTAGATCATAATAAGTCTTCCTCTTCTGGCAAGGCTCCTGTGCCTTCAAAACTTTCATGAAGAGTAGAAATGTAGCAGGTACAGATTTTTCCATCTCTTTCATCTACACAGTAAGGAAAACTGTGTGTTAACATGACTGGCTTTTTCAAAGCTGTGCAAATCCTGCTGGGGTGCTGGTGGGGAGGAGGAATGGCATTCTTATTTGCCTAGTTTGAATGCAGATGGTGGCTGAGGTATAGAAGGATTACATTCAAAGAGACTGAAGACTTTAAGCAGCACCAGTCTTAAATTTATATTTCTGCCACCCTCCTGCCCACCATAGGCTTCTGGCAAGAAAATCATGTGTGAATGTTTTGAAGCAAGCCATTTAATTGAAAAATTCCACTTAAATCTTTCCTTCTTCAAAACAGTCCCTTTCCTAACTGTTATTTGTTCCAGCTGTCACAAGCAAACAAGTATATTTAAATGCACAGACATGCAGTATACTTTGGAACTTTATTTATCCTGATCTTGTCATATATGCTTAGAAATAATTCCTTTAGAAGCCCTAGTATGATATAACAAATCCACCTTGGGCAATGGGTTTGGCGTGCCATGGAGGTTGCAAAAGACAGTCCGATAAGACCACATGACATGTTAGTTTAAATTCACCAGGAATCCACCAGGATCTTGTCTTGTGTTAAGGTCTACTGTGCTCCTGCACTGTTGCCATTCATTTCAATGTGACCTTGTCAGACGATGTTCTGGTGGATGCTTTCTCACAGTCATTAGTGGGAGAGGGAGCCATTTGGATTTCATGCCTGACATACCAATAGGTCTTCACGTTGCCCTACTTAGGTCTGAATATGGGAAAGTTGAGTCAGCAGTACCAAAACAAAATATTTTCGTTATGCGATTGTGGCCAGATAGCTATTCTGACCATATTAATTATGACAGTGATTAGCGTGTCAGACTAGGCTCTAAGAGACCCAGGTTCAAATTCCCACTTTACCACAGAAGCTTACTTGGTGACTTTGGACCAGTCACTCTCTCATAGGATTGTTATTATGGGGGTGAAATGGAGGAGGTGAGAACAATATTGTAAGCTGCTTTGGGTGCCCATTACAGAAAAAGTGGGGTATAAATATTTAAATAAATAAATGGGGTGGGCAAAGAAACACAGCACCGTATTTCATTGTACCTTTTCTGTGACAAATTATGACTACAAAGTGTGAAAATACCCACCATCAGCTGTTTAAATATTGGATGGCCACAATCATACAGAACTAATATGACCCAAATATCTACATAGCCACTATCTCACCATGATGCAGAATATGCTCTTCAATGTGGAGTCCAAAAACTTCTATGGAATCCATATGTACCTGGGTTTTCTAATTCTTATAACTGCAAGGAAAATCCTGAAATTATGTGGGTAGAAAGAAGAAAGCCATACTTGAGTAGTATGGCATGGTACAGAATTATATTTCTTCCCCATAATCTCCTATTCTTCTTTGACTGAATATGCTTTACCTCAGTTCTCCAAGTCTGAAATGTTCCTTCCAAGCCTTTAAACTCTCTTTCCCAAACCCACTCCAAAATAATTGTAAAACCTGGATAACCCCCCCCTAGAACTAATATCCATTCACTTCACTGAATGTATCCATGGGAAGAATGTTGGTTTTGCTTTTGGGAATGTTGGACTTTGCTTTTTGGAATTTTACTTCAGAATATTCCCAGGAGGACTGCCAATCCATGAGTATTTATATGCAAAGTAAATTTTTCAAAAATCTGCACTTTTTATATCTTTGTAATGTAGCCTGCCATTTTTATTGTCCAAGTTTCTTTGTTACAGGATTGACTGTAGAACTTTGATACATTGCCTTGAGTGCTTTTGTGTGGAAACCCTGAATCTTACAAGTAAATAAGAAAACAATTGTTTACACAGACACACATCGCATACACAACAGCGTGCTCATTAACTGGTTTGCTCGTCATATATACAAACTCACAGAACATATAAGTTTCAGTTCTAAAATACATGGAAAACAAGGGTGATTAAAGGTAGTTCAGATGTGGTAGTGTTTTTAACAAAGAATAAGGAGAAGCGGTTTCTAATTTAGGTCATCTCTCTTGGATAGTTATTTAATTTCCTGTCCTCCTTTCTGTCTTGCCTGATTAATATAATAGATTCTTCCGCACAAAACTCTCTTTTATAGTGTCATTCCAGCTGAATCTGTCAGATGTTAATTCTACAGAAATATAATAACAGCAGTAGCAGATCACATCAGTTTAGAAAATCAATCTTTGTTCTTCTAAAGCCACTGTAAGTTTCAGAATCCAGTCCTCCCTCTGGCACAATAAGGGAACCAAAATGGAAAAAAAGTTTCTTGAGGCAGATGCTCCCTCTTGCAAAGGACAAAGAGCAGCAGTACATCCTAATGAACTACTTTACTTGTCTACTTCTTTGTATACCAGAACACCATATTTCAAGAGTCTTGCACCATTGTAAGATTCCATATGTGGTAGGAGAAAGCAGAATAAAGTTTTGCTGTAAACTCCAGCACAGATCATATTTAGAAGTTGCTGCTTGTCCCACTGCAAGTCTGGGAATGGTAAATAAGTACCATTCATGAAGTACATTTTCACAGAACACAGAGTTTTCTAAAAATAGCTATGCTATTTCAGAATTCAGTTCTGGGCCATGACATTCCAGGGTTATATTCATTCATTAACTGGGAGCCCCAAGTTAATGCCATAGAGATTAGCTATGCCAAAGTTATCAGGTGTCGGGGGAAAGTCAGGTGCAAGAAAAAACCCCTGCATTTCATTTCAGCTTTGACCCACTGTATTAAAACCAGTCTTTGTGGTGAATGATGAAATCCTTCTATTTATTAGTTGTGAAAGCTCATAAGAGGAATGCATCTCTGCAAATGTATCCATGTTAAACTGACAGCTCAGTTCTGCCAGTTTCTTATATACAAGTATTTACATCACATCTAAGCACACAAAAGCATGATAGTTAATTGGGTCCCTTTTCTGCAAGGGTGGGGGTGAGAACCACCAATATATCAAGACAAATTCAATTGCTAAAGTTCATCCTGACCCCATTTCACTTGGTTCACTTTCTGGAGAACAAATATTTCTGCTAAGAGTACTGGAGATTCCTACCCTGTTAACTGATGTGACTGACAGCCAGCATATAAATACACAGAAGCAGCAGCAACCCTACAGAGATACATGTGACATTCTGAAAGCCTTTGTGCAACAGAGCAATGCTTTGGTATAACAGAAGTGCTCTCACTATAAGCGGATCAGGTCTAGGCTGACAGTGCAATCCTAAAAACATTTTCCTGGAAGTAAGCCCCAGTGAAAGATTTAAGCAGGATTCCAAGTAGACCAGCTCAGGGTTGGTCTCGAACCATGCAATCCTGAAGACACTTTCCTGGGACTAAGGCTCCACCGAACAGACCTGAGCAGAATTCTGAGCAGATCTGCTGAGGATTGTTTTCTGATTAAGTTAGCTGTCTGACCATGCACTTTCTCTTTATTCTTAAAATGCCCCATATAGAAAGGACAACAACTGCTTGAACAATTCTCACCTTTTCTAAAACAACATGTACACACCCTTGCTAAGAAACCTCCTCAAACCGATAAAGGAAGGAGGGCAAATAACCACCGAAATCCAGGATCACAAAGATACTTTCTTTGCCTTTGAGCATGCCAGGCAAGACAGACGCCAAATCTATTTGCCATCCCGGACCATCCAGCGCCCTGACAAGCTGCCAGCCTCAAATCGCTGTTTCCTGTTTATAAAGACCAGACAACATTTTAATGCTTCTTAAGTGGCAGGAATGTAATTCAAGAATCATCTCAGACATGCAACTAAGCTACAGAGTCATCTCGGACGCCAGCGAAATGCCCCTGCGCTTCAGGGATCCAGACTGCTGGCATCTCTACTTCAGGGGGCAGAAAAGCGACAGTCAGATCGCAGGCTTCCCAGTCCCATTGCCCAAGTCGCTACAATGCTAAGCCCCTCTTGACAAGAGCAACTCTGTCTCTCACGTGCCACATTTTCGTGCAACGCCGGTTGTTCACAACATTTGTAGCAGCCCGAGGTTGGCTGCTGCGTTCGGAGACCGGCGTGGTTTCAGCTCCCTGCCGAGCTCTGCGGAGAAAGGAAAGTGCTTGCAACATGACACATGTCAAGGAGTCTGCAGAGAATCTCCCCAGAGGGACCGGAGTCGCATCAACACTGGGAAATCCTCCTCACCCAAGTTAGAGTCCAGGGAGAGGCACTGAAGACCAGGTGCTAAGGGCACCCGAGGCACCCGTTTGCTGATACTCCCGCTCCTTTGGACAAGGCATTCCTCTTCCCACCCCCCGAACAAAAAGCAGGAGCCCCGGGTCATCCGAGCACAGCAAGGGGGTGACCAAAGAGCAAAGCCAGCCCCCCTCGAAGATCCCCACACCCGGGGAAGAGGCTTAGGAACAAGGAGTCCCCGAGCGACGCGTTCTTTTTGCTGGGCTGCCTTTTCGTTGCACGGTGTGCCTTCTTCTCCAAAGAACGGAACAGGTTTTATACTGAAGTGGCCCCTCTACAAACCAGAAAGGCTGAGGCAGGACTCCGAAGGACTTCCGCTGGGACCCCTCCCCCATTTGGAGGGTCGTTTTCTCCCCTCGTCCCCAATCAATAAAACGAAGTCTCAAACTTGCCTGGAATGAGAGTCTCCGGGATCGAACTCGCGTGGAGTTGTGCTCTTCCCGGTCGCCCCACCGCAGAAGACGAGAGCCCCGCAAATACTCAGAAAGCCCAGGGACGGATCATCGCCGGGGCTGCGCCTTCCACATCCCCAAGAGAAGCAGCGGCTCGGCAACGGTCATGGCCCCGCTCCCCCGGCCCCTAAATCCTCCAGCGCTCCCGCCTGTCCATCCCCGACGGCGGCGCTCAGAGCGGCGGGGGGCTTGGCTGGCGCAGTCGGGATCAGCAGCGAAGCGCCCGCCCGTGTCAGCCGCGCTGAGGCGCAGGAGGTGGCAGGAGAGCGGCCGGAGCGCGGCGAGGGGAGAGTCCGAGGGCGCCTGCTCGCTCGCCCGGTCCCGGCTGGCGAAGGCGGCGGCGGACAGGAGTGGCGGCTTTAAAGGAGCCGCGCGCGCGCTGGGCTGCAGGCAGGCGCCGCCGAGTGGCCCGGGAGCGGGAGGAGGGGGCGTCACGGGGGCGGGAGGGGCTGCCAAGCGGACGGGCTGGGCGGGAGCGGTGGGGGGGGAGATCCGCTCACGCCCTGCCCCGGGGATGCGATCCCGAAAGGTGACCTGGCTGCAATTCTGTGCACACTTAGGGGCTGGCCGTGCCTGAGACCGACGAGCGATAGGAGAGGCATACTAGAGTCCTTCATCTCTTCCTAGAGGTAACGTCTAGACCACAAACTTTATTGGGGGGTGTATTGGGGGACTGATTTGTTTTGCAACGGATCAGGCTCAGCAGAAATTTAGGAGTGGGAGGGAGCAGGTTTCCTATGAAACGCAGGTTGCTGCTGGTAAACCGCCCTCCCCCTCCCCAATTTAGGCAGATATTATTTATCAACTCTGGTTGAATTTCGACATCGTTGGCCGTTGGTTAAACTAGCAGTCGTTTGCAACTGGATTTCTCTGTGTGGGACAAGCCAGGTGTGGCTGCAGGCTTTTCAGGAAGGCAATGGATGGTGCTGACAGGAAGCATCCTGGGAGGGGACTACATAAAGCCCTTCCTGCTCTTCTCCGCCAGAGACTGTTTGACAGCTGCCCTCCGAGAAAGAAGGTGTTCAGCAGCAACTTCTGTGTTTTAATGGGGGCATGTCACAGTCCAGCATTTTTCCCCTCAACACCCATACAAACAATCAGGCCTAAAGCAAGGACTAAGAGAGGTTTTGAAGGAGAAGTGGAAATGGATAAAAAAGCATGACTGAATGGATGTCAGCGCAAGGGAACATCTGAACACAAGAGACCAAGGGGGTGTGAGAAGAACCAGCTGTGTGTTGTGGGCTTGAAGGTGATCCACAGGAGAGTCCTGGGGTGCTTTTGTAAGAACAGGGAGAGAGAGACACCAGCACTCCCACACCTTACAAGAAAAATGATGTTTTCCAGAAAGTTCTTTATGCCTTGGTTTAATAATCAGAGCTTGTTATTGCTCGACTTGACAGCAGCATTTGACACAGTCAATCACAATCTGCTGGCTTTCTGCCTCACCAACATTGGCGTGCAGCCCTAAAGTGGGTTCTCTCATTCATCCCTGTGGGGTAGCCTCAGGGGGCTGTCCCCTCCCTGATGTTATTTAACATCTATATGTGGCCTCTTGCCCAGCTGCTGGGCTGCCATCGTTTTCTGCTGGGCTGCCATCAGTACGCTGATGACACTCAGCTGTATCTGTTGATGGATGGACACCCATCCCAAGAAACCCTGGCCTAGGGTTTGGATGCTGTGGTGAGGTAGTTGAAACAGAGTTGGCTGAGACTGAATTCAGCAAAGACTGAGGTTCTTTGGCTCAGTGGGGGAAATTCAGGACTTGGAGCCAACTTCTAGCTCTTGACCATGTGCCATTAACACCAACACAGATGGTTAGGAGCTTGGGTGTGTTTCTAGACTCCTCTTTATCAATGGAGGCCCAGATCACAAACCTTGCCAGACTGGTGTTTTACCAACTATGCCAAATCACACAGCTGGCCCCCTACCTGTCTCACCCTAACCTAGCCACAGTAATCCATGCAACGGTTCCCTCTAGGCTTGACTACTGTAACTTGCTCTGTGCAGGGCTACCCTTGAGACTGATTTGGAAGTTACAACTGGTCCAGAATGCAGTGACTTAGGTTCTTATGGGGACACCATTAACAGCATATATACAACCTGTGCTTCACCAGCTGCACTGGTTCCAGATGAAGAAGAAAAGAAGAGATTGGATTTATACCGTGCACTTCACTACCCAAAGTAGTCTCGGAGTGGCTTACAATCCCTTTCCCTTCCCCTGCCCACAACAGAAACCCTATGAGGGAGGTGGGACTGAGAGAGCTCTCTTGAGAACTGTCCTTGAGAGAACAGCTCTGAAAGAACTTATAACTGACCCAAGGTCACACCAGCAGCTGCATGTGGAGGAGTGGGGAATCAAACCCGATTCTCCCAAATTAGAGTCCGTGCTCTTAACCACTACACCAGACCAGCTCAGGTTGAGTACTGGGTCATATTCAAGGTGCTGGTTTTGACCTTTAAGGCCCTAAACAGTCAAGAACCAATGTACCCGTGGGACCACCTCTCCTGGTATGTCCACCCTGCCAGAGAATATTGCACTTGTGAGAATGAAATCTTCTGTAAGTCCCTGGCCCAAAGAGCGTCCAGCTGTCCTCAAATCAGAGCCTTTTCAGCCCTGGCTCTGACTAGATGGAACTCTCAGCCAAATGACATCAGGACCCTGCAGAACTTGTTGCAGTTCTGTAGGGCCTGCAAGGCAGAGATATTCCAAGCATACAGTTGAGGACAGCAACTTTTTTTAACAGCAATTGGTGGTATTAGTTTGCCTCCCCCCCACACAGCTAATGGGGGTCAGAAATTTACGTACTGCAGTGCCACGGAGGTTTCACAACATTATACGATTTTATTTTAGTAGACCGTACTTTGATATATTCTTTTGTTTTAAACTGTTGTATACCACTGTGAGCCCACTCTGTGGGGACAGCAGTATAGAAGCCAAATAAATAAACTCCACTTTGGGATCTTCCTGGAGATTGGGAGGGGTGTAGAGGGCAGGGTTTGGGGAGGGAGCTCAGCTGGGTATAATGCTATATCCACCCTGCAAAGCTGCTATTGCCTCCAGGGGAACTGATCTCTGTAGTCCAGAAATCAGTTGTAATTCCAGAAGATCTCCAGGTCCCACCTTGGAAGTTGGCAACTCCCCTCTCCATGCTTATCTTTGTGTTTGGTGAAGCTGCCTGATGCCAAGTCAAACCACTGATCCATCTGGCTTGGTATTATTTATTCTGACTGGCAAGGACAAAAATATTTCCCCATCAACACCTACCACCCAAGATACTTTAACTGAGAGAGTCATGAAGCCGGGACCTTCTGCAAGGAGATCACTACTCAGTTGGTAACTCTTTCTCTAGCCTGATCAAATTGTGTATTTGCAATTCAACATAATTCTCCAGAATTTCCTAAGAAAACTGTTCTTCCAAAACCATAGCATGACATCTTTATTACTTGAGGAAATGAGCTGCGTGAACAATTCTTGTGTGGCAATTCTCCACATCACTTGCAGGATTGAAGTGATTTCCTGCCTTCTTCCTTAGGATTAAGGGCATCCTTAGGAAGGAGGAAAGGAATACTCAGGGGAGGAATCCTGAGCATGTCTACTCAAACATTTTATTAAATGGGGCTTACTCCTGGAGAAGCATTCTTAGGACTGCAGCCACAGAAACGAGCCTCTTTTAAACAAGGTGTGATTGATACTTACATTCCTATCCACTGTACACTGGAATAGTGGGTAAGGTCCAACCAGCACTTTGGCCAGTGAAAAATGGAGGAGGAGTCCCCTTTGACTGCCCAAAAATATTATGCCAGGGGATGAAGGACCTGCACGGACAAATGGTATGTGGAATGCGGACTGTGATATGGAGGAAAATTGGATGAGACTGATCAAAACAGTTGGAGGGATCCAAATCAGTAACTGGAAGAACTGACTTATTCCAGTATAATTGCTCTTAAGACGTGTAATTCAGAAATGTATATTTGGTGATACAACATGCACAGAACTATGTGTTGAAATGAATAGAGGAAAGCAATAATGAATATCTGAGAAACAAGTAGAAAGTCCCAAGAGACCGGTTTCTGAGTTCCTTGGAATCCTTGGTGCTTTTTTATATGCCACAGAAATCCAATGCCCCAGACCCTCTAAGCTTGTACGTGGGTGAGTTTAACTCCTTTCCAGAAAACATGCAGTGAAAGGAAAAATGCAATTCATTGACAGAATGAAATACAGGAGCTGCAGAACAGGTTGATAAATATGTGTGCAGTTAACAGACCATTACCTTTTATATAAATGATACTTGTTTGGAGATTTTACCAAAAGCCTTTTGAAATTTGCAAAGACCTTTGGCAAGCATGGTCCATAAAGTGTAATATGTTCATGAACCGTGAATATGACATTGAATCCTGTCTTCTAAAAAAACTATACCAGCTCTGTAGAATGTTGAGGACTGGTCTGTACATTACCTTACATGACCACGCCTCTTTCTTCACCTTTGTACTGTGAGGTCTAATTCCAATTACAGTAAGGCCTACTCCATATGTTGACAGGATCATCTAGCAGATAATATTTTAGGGAGAAATTAAGAGGACATCAGAGTATATGTGGAGTGTTCTACCTCTAAATAGTGAGAGCTACCACTGATTCTCAGGTTTGAAGTCTAACACCTCTCTTCTCGGAAGAGCCCCCTCCAGTCAGTGGATCTCTTGCACATATTCTCTTGCAATGTCCTTATGGATTATGCCATGTTTTGATAAATGGACTATGCTTCCTCTAGCAATATTAGTGCAAAAGGTTCAGTTCCTCTCAGAGAATTCAGATTCTAAACGTACTTATTTTGTTGCTCAATTCCTAGAGGCCGCAGAGAAGTTTCGAAGGGAGGTATTTTCAGATATGGGTTTTATTTAAGCTCTCGAGCTTTATCATTCAAGACCTAGGTCTAAGAATATGGGAAGAAAGGATGGAAGGACACCTCTCTTCTTGGAAGAGATAAATATAGACCTCACCCATGGTAATGGCAAAGATTTTGAACTGTCTGGGAAATGCCCTGTTCAGATCTCACTAGCTATAAATTCTAAGCTTTAGCCCTTCGTCTGTGGATCTACTTCTAGAGAGGACAGAATGTGCAGGACTGTGGAAAAAATTGCCAGAATATTATGTAAAATGCACTGGAAAGTTACAAAAGCACTGGGTTAGTGTTTAGTATTTGTATTGTGTGTGTTCCTATATTACAACTCTCCCCAGTGAAACTGCCCTTTGGCGAAAAGCAGAGTTTGTGGCACTGCTTTCCGGGATGTGAAGATAAAGAAAAGGAAGAATGCTTATACTTGTAGACTTGTTTCAGAGCTATGTGGCATTAGTTACATAAGTGTGGAGTTTTATAGGAAACTCTGTGGAAACTTTTGCGCCAGTTATCTACTAGAATATATTTGCTGTGCATAATTTACCTGTTCCTGTCATATGCAAGTGACTGAATTTTCTATCCAAAACATGTTAGCAGATATTGATACTTCTGACTCAAATCATATCGTATGAGCAGTTTCTCCTGTGAACATTTCTTCTCCAAGAATATGGTGTTGGCAAAGGAGGAATCAAATTATAGTTCCGAGAAATCAAGAATTTTTATTTTAAGTACAACAGTGTATGAAGCAGTGAGAACTCTGGAAGCTTCACAGCACACCTCTGCCAATATGCCTCAGTCCAGGCTAAAATATCTTTTCTGTTCAAGCATTGGACTGTCTCTTAGAAGTTTGTGCCAAATACGTTAAATCCTTCCAGATACCAGGAAGCTGGATTAATCTGACATTTATACTTATTGGAAAACTCTAGCTACCTTGATTAACAAACAAATTTAAAATCCAGAGATTAGTAAAACCACAGATGAAATATTGTTTTTGTTGAGATATTATAGAAGTTGAGAATAAAATCTCTCTGTCTACTGCTGAGTATTGCCATTTGGTACATTTTTAAAAAAATGACCTACATTTTTTTATTTTAAAAGGGCTCTTTTTAGATATCAGTAACTTGAATTGTGTATTTTACTGAAGTGAACCAGAAAGGGAGAAGTCTGCATTGACTAACAAGGCTGCCTATGGAATATTGCTAGACTCTAAAGCAATTCTTTTCCCTTGAAATCATTGGCACTTAACCCCAGTTCATATAACCAAACAGGCATATTGCTGATGTGCATGTGAAATTGCCTTCTATGAGCCAGGCGCTGGATCATTTTATTTAGCACTGTGTAGTCCAACTAGCAACATTCTCCAGAACCTTAAACACACTGGCAAAGTAGTGTTTTTCACAACACTACCTCCTGAGGTCTCTTTTAGAGAAAAACCCCTAGCAATATCATGAATGGATTCTGGGATCTTCAGCATGCATGCACTCTACCACTGGGCTATGACCATTCCCTGCTGTTAGGAACAATTCCAAAAAGGTGATCCCTTTTGGCCAGCTGACACTTCATGCAAAAGCTCTAAGAAATCATAGAAGGGTGAGCAAATCCATGCCACCTTGAGGTCTCTGAGATGGCACTAGAGTGTGCTTTGTCTTTAATGAATTGCACGGGATCTTCTTTTACAAAATTTAAAACAGACCTCCATAAAGTGCAGAGGGAATTGTGTGAGACAGGAGGCAAAGGAAGGCTCTGGAGGAAATGAGCACAGAGAACAAAAAGATAGAAAAGGACTATGAAAACATGAAGTTAACAAGTAGCCATTTCTGACAACTCAGGAAAAAATTCTAGGTATCATCATCAGTACTCTAACAATGCAGGGCTACATCCTTCTGGGCCCACTGACTTCAGTGGACTTAGAAGAGTGTAATTCTGTTTAGGATTGCATTGTTGGGCTTAGGGCTACAATCATAAGAAAATGTCCCTAGGAACCAGCCTACCTTAAAGGCTATTGTATGGCTTACTAAAAAAATGTATTTAATAGTGAAAAGCACAAAATGGTAGTATTTATAGTGGGTTTGCACTAAAGTATAATTTGTGATTAAGAAAAAAAATACCATCAAACCACAACCCACTCCCTCCATTATAAATTCAGTTGTCCAGAAAAAGAACTCTCATTTCTCTGTTTTACCTTAGTTAAACTGGTGGCCAGGATACTGTGGATCAGACTGGTCTGGCTGTGAGAAAATGTGAGAACTCCCAGTTGTATCATATAGGCTGTAATGCTATTTACAGGTATGCACACTTAACATCTCTGGCCCAAACTGTGTTGTTTGGTGTAGTGGTTAAGTGTGTGGACTCTAATCTGGGAGAACCGGGTTTGATTCCCCACTCCTCCACTTGCACCTGCTGGATGACCCTGGGCAAGCCATAGTTCTGGCACATCTGTTCTCAAAAAAGAGCAGTTTCTGTCAGAGCTCTCTCAGCCCCCCCTACCTCACAGGGTGTCTGTTGTGGGGAGGGGAGGGGAAGGGAAAGGAGTTTGTAAGCCGCTCTGAGACTCCTTTGGGTAGTGAAGGGCGGGGTATAAATCCAATCTCTTCTCTTCTTCTCTTGTTTGGAAGTAAGCTCTACTGAGCTAAACAGAATTTTTTTCCAAATAAATATGGTGAGAACAGAGGCAAGTCTAAGTGAATTGTGGTTTTAAAATTTGTCCCCAATTGTATCCTTAGCCTCTAATACTTTTCATTAGGACCTTGATGTTCAAAAGAACTCTCCTTGATTGAATTCAATAATGGAGGAAGTACTGCATTCCTTTAAGCCTGAACTCCTTCTCATTGCCATAAAGTATACCTTTCAAGTATATTTCACAGATCCCTGAAGATAAGTTTTTAAACACTAAGGTGAATGGCAAAACATGCATACTATTGTATTTTAGAATGTGCACCTCTAGTCCTTTTGATGGTATGCATGGAACTTTGAGACTCCATGACAAATGAGATTCAAAAAGCAGAATCATTTGAGAGTCTAGATTAATGGCACAATGTGTTTATTTGATTTATCTTTTGCTTTTGTAGTGGCGGTTATCAAACTGTGTGAGCCTAATGGCGTATTTGTGCCTGCAGGAATAACCATGCATGAAGAATGACTGGCGCTGAATGTTATAAGCCTATTGTAAAGAGAAGCATTCATTTCCCATGATGCAATGAAGATATCAGCATATTCATAATCTAAAAATTCTATTTATTGGGACTATTCCACCCCTCTGTGCACATTGATTGTGCTAAGAAAATGTAGTGTGTACGCTAGACCATACAACTGATAACAATAAATAATAGCTTAATAATTACATTAGCTATTTATCAAATTAAGACTGGGCTGTCAAGCAATTACAGATTTTGTAAAAAGAAGTGTTCTTTTACGTTCACTTTAAACAGATCAGTAGAACAGTAAATGGGTAAAGTGTAAATATCAGCGCATATTGCAACATTTCAAAGAACACGTCTTCTGAGTATTCTGAAGGAAGTGTTCAGGTTTGAGATAACTGATGATGACCTACTGCTAGGGGGAAAGACATCTTTAATATTTGTTCTTTCATTACATTACTACAGTAACACACCAGAGCCAAAATGATTTCTAAACAAGCAAGATTTCAATTAAAACTGTCACCTCAGGACTTGGATAAGCTTCTAGCACCTTATGATACTCTAGAACATGGGAGAAAGAACCTATAAAGATCTGTAAAAATACCTGGTTGTAAGATGTTGTGACTGACTCTTTAGGTTCTGCCTCTCCCTAAGAGCAGCCAATAGGTGCTAATGGAATGTTGTTGAGAGAGACAGTTGAAATCAGATTTTAAATTGGGAGTGAGTCTGGCTAAGTGAAGCTGTGGAGAAGAGCAGCTAAAAGATGTCTGAAAAGAGTCCATTTGTAACAAAGGGTCCCAAATGCTGGAATTAGGGAAACAGTTCAAAACTTCAATAGAAAAGAAACATTGTAACCTTTACCTGATCTACAGCAATGTTATGTTCAAAGCATAAGTAAAAGTGAACTCCTTTTTTGTTCAACTCTGTGGGCCAGCTGTCTCAGGGAAGGAAGCGGGCACATGTGCACACACACAAGCTTGGTCTATATATATTTTAGGGTATGAATAAATGGCAGCATGTGAATGAAGCAGTGTTTGAGTCCCAACCCCAGTAACTCGGTGCAGTGTCTGAGTGAGGGGTGATTATTAAAGAGGACTGGGCTACCCTGTCTGTCAGGGTCTCCAGGACTAAAAGAGAAGACTTGGTATGTGATATGGCCATTGCTGTCTATATATTTTAAAAGAGGCAAGACAGGTAGTGACATATGGCTGCTTGGCCTACCTGTAAGCCTGAACCTGTGGGATCAAGGTTGTGGAGAGTGGTAGGCAGTCTGTGAGTGAAAAAGGTCATCACAGATGTCCTTTGCTTTCTGCTGTCCTTTTTTATTTTTTCGTCTTCCTGTTCTTTCTTTGCTATATCTGCATCCCCAGTGTTGTGCTAGACATTCGAATAAGGAAGCAGCATAGTTTTAAGAAGGAGCGCAGTGTAATAAGTCAGGTTCTTTCTGGTGTGGAGCTGCAACAGCAGCTTCCTTTTTCCTTGTTCTTGCCCACACTAAATCCTGGAGTGGACTCCCATAGTTTAAAACACTGTCTTAGATTAAAGAAACAAGAGTTGTCAAAAGCACCACACCATTTACCTTGGTCTCAGTTTGGTCTAGTTGTTAGGAGTGTGGACTCTAATCTGGGAGAACCGGGTTTGATTCCTCAGTCCTCCACATGCAGCTTCTGGTGTGACCATGGGCAAGCCACAGTTCTCTCAGAGCTGTTCTCTCAAGAGCAGTTCTCAAAGAGCTCCTTCAGCCCCACCTACCTCACATGGTGTCTGTTTTGGGAGTGGAAGGGAAGGAGATTGTAAGCCACTCTGAGGTCGCGGTCACACGTGCAAGATAAAGCGGGGGCGGGGGAGTGAGGCTATTTCTTCTGAAGGAATTTGACGCACAGTTGCGTGATCACACAGTCCTTGGAAGCTGCAGGCACAGCCCGCCAGTGTGTAATCAGATGCAACCATGGGCGAGTCGGGTCTTTTTGGCCATTTGTTTCCAATGCGTTTCAACAAGGGATCGATGAATTGCATCGCCATGCTGAGGGCTCCCTATGGAGTTTGCAATGATGCGCATACTGAGAAGGGGGGAGGAAACAATGGCACGGAGTCGTAATGGCCTGATCATACCATCCTGATGCCATGAGAGCACACTGGAGTGATCAGACAGGGGAAAGTCCCCCCATGGCTAGTCACAACCCACTTACTACCGGATTTTCCTGAGTGTCTTTTTACTCTGCTTCTGCAGCAGAGCAAAACGGGTTGCCAATGGCTGCAGGGCACTTCCCAGATGTTGATGTCTGATCGCGCCCATTCAATCCACCTGGCATTCGCACCTATGGTGGGTCTAATTGTGTGTATGATCGCGACCTGAGACTCCAAGTGAAGGGTTGAGGTATAAATCCAATCTCTTCTCTTCTCTTCTCTTCTCTTCTCTTCTCTTCTCTTCTCTCTCTCTTCTCTTCTCTTCTCTTCTCTTCTCTCTCTCTTCTCTTCTCTTCTTCTTCTTCTTCTTCTTCTCTTCCCTTCCCTTCCTTCCCTTCCCTTCCTTCCCTTCCCTTCCCTTCCCTTCCCTTCCCTTCCTTCCCTTCCCTTCCCTTCTCTCAGATACTGACCACAGTTGCCAATAGTCATCCTTGACCAGATTCAGAGTCTGATAAAGAAATAAAATGCCAACAAAACTGATAGAATGCAAAGTGAGTCTTTCAGGTACCCTTTGTAAGACGTTTCATCCTAAAGGCAAACATCCTGAGTAGCTAAGATCAGGACCTTGGCCTTCCCAACCAACATAACCACCATCTCATCAAGATTGTTTCAGCTTGTTTACTCTTAGCCATTGAACTACAGTCATCAGACACTAATTCACAGTCTCTACCATGTCAACAGGTGATTTGGATAAAGAAGTATAGAGCTGGGTGTCATCGGTATATTGATATTCCAAAACCATGAATGATTTAGAATCATAGAATGTTAGAGTTGGAAGGGACCTTGCAGGTCATCTAATCCAACCCCCTGTACTCTGCAGGAGCATAGCTGAAACTAGCGCTACATACCTACAACATACCCAAAAGATGGTCGTCCATTCTCTGTTTGAAAACGTCCAGCGAAGGAGCATCCACGACCTCCCAAGGCAGTCTGTTCCACTGCTCAACCACTCTTACAGTTAGGATGTTTCTCCTGATATTTAGCTGGTAATGACTCCCTTGTAATTTTCACCCATTAGATCTAGTCTTGCAATCCAGAGCAAGAGAGAATAGATCTGATCCATCTTCTACATGACAGCCCTTCAAATACTTGAAGACTGCAATCATGTCCCCTCTAAGCTTTCTCCTTCCCAGGCTAAACATACCCAACTCATTCAGCCTTTCCTCATAAGACTTGGATTCCAATCTTCTCACCATCCTGGTTGCCCTCTTCTGGCCATGCTCAAGCTTGTCAACATCCTTCCTAAGATGTGGTGCCCAAAACTGGACACAGTACTCCAGGTGAGGCCTGACCATAGCAGAATAGAGTGGAACTACCACCTCCCGTGATCTGGACACAATGCTTCTGTTAATGCATCCTAAGATTGCATTAGCTTTGTTCACAGCCACATCACACTGCAGGCTCGTGTTTAGCTTGTGATCAACCATAACACCTAGATCCCTTTCACATGTGCTGCTGTCAAGCCAAGTCCCTCCCATTCTATATCTGTGCCTTTGATTTTTTGTACCTAAGTGTAGAACTTTGCACTTATCTCTATTGAAATTCATTTTATTTGTCTCAGCCCACTGTTCCAGCCTATCTAGATCATTTTGAATCCTGACTCTGTCTTCTTCAGAATTAGCAATCCCACCCAGTTTTGTGACATCTGCAAATTTGATAAGCATCCCCTCTATGTCTTCCTCCAGGTCATTTATAAAAACATTAAACAACACCTGGCCTAGGACCGAGCCCTGTGGTACTCCACTCGAGACTTCCCTCCATGTAGACACAGAGCCATTTACGAGCACTCGTTGGGTACAATTTTTCAACCAACCATGAATCCATCCAAAGGTTGCACCATCCAGCCCACACTTAACCAGCTTTGTTGTTGTTCAGTCGCACAGTCGAGTCCGACTCTTTGCAACCCCATGGACCAGATTACTCCAGGCCCTCCTATCTTCTGCTGTCCGCTGAAGTTTGCTCAATTTCATGTTTGTTGCATCGATGACACTGTCTAACCATCTCATCCTTTGCCGTCCCCTTCTTCTTTGACCTTCAATCTTTCCCAGCATCAGGGTCTTCTCCAGTGAATGCTCCCTTCTCATTTGGTGGCCAAAGTATTTGAGCTTCAACTTTAGGATCTGGCCTTCCAGATTATCCTCAAGGATATCATGAGAAACTTTGTTAAATGCTTTACTGAAATCTAGATACACTATATCCACAGCATTGCCAGAGTCAACCATTTTAGTAACTCTGTCAAAAAAGGAGATAAGGTTGGTCTGGCATGACTTATTCTTGATAAACCCATGCTGGCTACAACCAATTAACTCATTCTGTTCAAGGTGCTCACAGACAGAGCATTTAATAATCTGCTCTAGAAGTTTCCCAGGTATTGATGTCAAACTGACAGACCTGTAATTTCCTGGGTCTTTTTTCCCTTCTTGAAGATCAGGACAACATTCGCTCTTCTCCAGTCTTCTGGCACAACACCAGTACTCCAGGACTGATGGAAGATCAGAATAGCACACTCTGAGATCAAAAGGATGTGACTATCACACAAGCACATAGGCAGATTTCTCTTCAGGATGTAGGACTGTCAGGCCTCCTGCTTTGGAGGGAGGCCTCCCCCTGGCAGCCCTAGTTGCCTGTCACCACTCTGAGAGGTGGTGGGGGAAAATTTTAAAATGGCAGTGGTGCCTGTGCCACTATATCATTTCTGGGGCAAACCCATAAGTGATGTAGGGTAGCTCTAGAAATCTCTGGAAACTCTATGGTTTTCTCTATAAATTTTTCCCCCCAATGATTCCTAGAGCTCCACTACATCACTTCCAGGTTTTCCTCAAAAGTGACATAGTGGTGCAAATGACATCATACACCCCTATGTCACACCTCCCCATATCTCTGCACCCCCCAGCCCTCCTGCCAGTTACTTTACATAGAGATTGAATAGCATGTGGGACAAGACTGAGCCTTGTGGAACCCCACAACATAGGTCCCACATCATAGAAAACTTTTCCTCAACAGTAGCCTTCTTATTCCCACCCTTAAGGAATGATTTGAACAAATTGAAAGCACTAACCCATACTTAATCTATACTTCTACTCTATACATTTTAACAGGCTGGCATGTTCCACTGAACCAAAGACTGCTGATAAGTCCAGTACATGTCACCCACTATGGCTCCAAGTGCTGTTTCTGTCCTGTAGCCTGGCCTTAGATCAGACTGAAGGGGTTCTGAGGCAGATGATTTACCCAGGAAGGCCCAAAGTTGCTTTTCAACTACTTTTTCTGTCATTTCCCCCAGGAAGGGATACTAGATGACAACTGGCCACATCATTCTTAGCATTTCTTTTCAGCAACAGAAAGATGCAACAAGGAAAGATGCACAGGGTCAGCGATTGATTTATAGAGACTGACGAATGTGATCTTTACATGCTTTAGGTGTCCAGGACTGGCAAGGGTATAATGCAGAAGTGGTGACCTTCACAAATGCCAGGATCCTGTCAGCATACATTGTAGTAAGCAGCTCAAAATGATCTGTAAAAGGACCAGATGTTGTGTTGGAGGCATCTAGTGTCTCAGCCATATTATAACCAGCATCCAAATCAGATTTGAGAGATGCTCTGCACAAAAAAATACCTGCAAAATATCACAGCTAATTGACAGTTCCTGGGGTCTTAAAGGCTTGGTCTTTGGCGTTAGCAAGTGGAGAGCTGCTTTAAACAGCTGAGCTAGGTGAAAACTAGGCGCCACAATAGTACAGCAAAGTAGGAGTTCTTTGCTACTGTAATTGCTACCTTATTGGTCTTCCATTGATCTCTGTTGCCTGTCAAACTCAGAATGTGTTTTCCATCAGTGACATTTCCAGATGTCTCCCCATCCTCTTCAAGTCACTCAGTTCCTTTATAAACCACAATGCCAGATTTCATCTCGAGTTTCAGAGAGGTTGACAGGTGGCCACCATGTCAATAGCTTCCAGGAGCTTCTCATTCCAGACTCCCATTGTGGTTTCGACATTATTAAATCAGTAAATAACAGAACAATCCTAAATAGAATTCCCCCCTCATGTAATTGCAAGTAGGTAAATAGGTACTGCTTTGGTGGGAAGGTAACAGCATTCCGTGCACCTCAGCATTTAGTCATGCTGGCCACATTACGGAAACATCTTTGGACAGCGCTGGCTCTTCGGCTTGGAAATGGAGATGAGCACCACCCCCTAGAGTCAGGTTTGACTAGCTTTTGAGCAAGGAAAACCTTTTTAAATCCATTCAAGTCAACAGGTTTTAGAAGGATGTGACCCTTGCTCATGAAGGGACTGTGAATCAATGCAAAGTTTAAGCACGGGATAGTCCCAGATTTGAACAGCACCATCCCCTCTGATTTTATTAGCTATTTGAAGAGATCAGAATGGGATTAGCCTTGTTGTGTCTTGTGGGTAACAAAGACACGCTCAGACAGTACACCTGACACTTGGAAAAAGTGTACAAAACTAGTACAAGTACATCAAAGATTTGGTATCACAATGGCATGGAAGGAGGGGTATTGTGCAAAACAAGGCTTACAAGAAAACAGGCACAATCCCCAGCAGACAAAGCATGTAACCCTAGATTCACTTTTTTCAATGGATGACAATTATGTTTATGCTGAACTTGTTATGAATTTCATCCAAGAATAATAATTACAGTAGCATTAGTGATAGAGACCCGCCATTGCAAATATAAGTCAAGTAAAACAATTTTTAATGAGGGAAAAGGGAGAGGGGGAAAGTACATGGGGGAAAACAAAGAGTAGAGTTCATTAAACCCCAGGAGAGTAAGAGGTACAATAGAAGTACAAAGATAAATTTGTGACTGAAACAAACTGTTTACCCAGGCCACATCTATATATTATGCACCCTACAGAGATGCTGTCCCAAACAGCATCCCTCTATTGCATTTCACCCCTCTCCCATGTGATATTAAGCTTTTCCTCACCCCACCACAGCAGCCAGTGGTGCCAAGAGAGAGATGAGGAAATCCATAGGGTTCATGCATCTGCTAAGCTAGGCTCTGGCCCCTGAAAATGTAGGCTTTGCTAAAATCATTAGTCTTTAAGGTGCCACAAGACACTTTTCGAGTCATTGTGTGAGAGTTCCTACACGTTGCAGAGGATGTGTTTGTTTATTTATTTATATCCTGCTTTCCTCCCCAGTGGAGACAAAAGTGGCTTGCAACAAGCGGCTTTTCCCTGTCTCCATTTTCTCACAGCCCTGTGAGGTGGGTTAGGCTGAGAGAGTGTGACTGGCTCGCGGTCACCCAGTGAGCTTGCACAGCAGGGAGGGGGGAACGTAGGGGAGAACTCAGCGTGGTTCTTGTTTTCATCCCTGCGATTCCAGCATAAGGTGCTTGCTCATTGCCTTGAAATGTGGTGGCTCTTTAATTTAATTACCAGAAGTCAGTGATTAAGAAAAATAAAACATGCCATCATACTAAAAATGAAAAACTGAAACCAACCATAAAATATTCAAGAGGGTTCCCCCCCCCAAAGTTACCTAGAAAACACTACTAAGATGAATCTGAATTTGACCCAGCAAAGTGGCCTGACACCGTGGGACACAAGAGTAAAATACTATTAATTATTAAAATGATATTATAATAGCTGCAGAAGACAAGCCATCAGGACACTAGTTTTTGTCTAGTATCAAGAAAAAAGTCACAGAAAGGGATTATTATCCACTTGCTAAGTTTGTGTGAAACAGCAGACTTTGAAATCACGTCTCTAAGGGCATTCCTTCTCATCTTGGTATGAGACCAAACTCAGGAAATGGGAATCCATATATTCAAAACAGTCCAAAGATGCTATGGGGTAAAAAAAGGAGTTCCATTTAACAGAAGTGAAATTCAGGTTACACTGAGAATGAACCTTGGCAGTCACAAGGTGTGGACTCAACTTAATGAAATTAGAACTCATACAGTGCAATCTGAAGAGCACTTTCCTAGGCGTGTGCCCCGCTGATTATGTATGTTATTTATTCCTTTGAATATTTTCATCCCACTTTTCTTCTGCAAAGCAAGACTGAACGTGGCTTACAAAAAAGCCCAAGAAACAATCTAACAGTCACAGACAATCACAAAACAGAAACAGCAGGAGGTAAGACTGAGCAGCTGAAAGAACTCAGCCCCTGGCATAGGGTTGCCAGTCTCCAGGTGGGGCCTGGAGATCTCCCACTTTTACAACTGATCTCCAGCTGACAGAGATCAGCTCCCTTGGAGAAAATGGCTGCTTTGAAGGGTGGATTCTATGGCATTGGACCATGCTGAGGCCCCTCCTCTCCCCAAACCCCGCCCTTGCCCCAAAGTTTCTCCAGGTATTTTCCAGCCCAGACCTGGCAACCCTACCCCGGTGGAATAAGTCTCCCCTGGCAAGCAGCAGCCTGAGTTAGGATTAGGGCTGGATACGATTCTAAGCATACCAGCTCAGAATAACTCTCATAATGATTGAGATGCAAGTTAGTAAATTTAAATCCAAAACACAAGACAAGGGGAGTCCTACATTTTCAGAGGCACTCTAAGCAGAGTTACACCCTTCTGAGCCCATTGCACTCAATGGACTGAGAAGGGTGTAACTCTCCTTAGGATGGCACGGTGTATGGCTCTTCTGGACTGTTCTTTTTCACACAGCAGATGGAGGGTTGGATATTTGAATGTGCCCTCATGAGGAAATCTTCCTGCATTGAAAAAACTTGCATGAGGGGGAGAAGGAGGGTACTGGCTTAAATTTCTAAGTGGATGGAATTTTCTTTCTTTTTTTTAAGATGTGAGAACGTTCTAACATGTCTAACACTTGCAGTCGAACCTGGTGCAGCCCAGCGACAGCTATTGTGTGTTTCAGAATGCACAATAATGAAGTGGATGCATAACATCTGGTATGTCAATTTTACAGGCTGGCTTAAGTTATATATACTAGTAGAGACTTTTTTTCTGTAGCTGATTGTAACTCTGAATATGGTTCTTCCTAGAAATCCCTGTACCCTTTTATAATTTCCAGGTATGGCTTTTGCATCTTTGCACCATAGGGACCAAAAAGGGATGTAATGGATACTGGGGGTTTCTGCAGTTGGGGACCATGTCCTTGAAACACTCTTTCCTGTGATGTTCACCTGGCACCTTCATTAATAGCATTTAGGCCCAAAAGCAAAGGTCCTTTGATCCTGGTAGGTTTTTGGCAGACCCTCTTACCTGGTGTGTTTCCTGGCTTCACCCCCTCTAGTTATGTTCTGCTGTTACAAAGATCTCCCTGCTTTTCTCATTAGTATTTTGTATTAGTTTTTCATTAATTGGTAACTGTTTTGACCTTAGGCACTCTGAGCAGATTATATTTGGAAAAGCAGGGGTACATAATTTTAATAAACCAACAAACCAATAATAGAAGATTAAGCACATTAACAGGGCTAAGCAAATACAGCAGGAATGTGAAGACATAGTCACTGCTAATCATGGAAAGGGGAACATGTATACCAATTTCATGCTGCAATTCAGCATGTTGTGCGCACTTTCAGAAGTAGTAATGTTACCACAAAAAGGCTAGATTTCCACGTCAGAAGGGAACAGGGAAGCCTGCAAGTTCAGAACACCCTGACTGGTGCAGGCATATTTTTCCCAGCTTGATGTGGCACTTCAAGCTCCGTGTCAATTCAAGGAAGTGATCATCTTCACATTAGAAACAAAGATCAATACACCTGTTGATCAAGAGATCTTTCAAAAACACCCTGCCAAAAAGATGAAAAGAAACCTCAAAATCACGACCTCTGTTCCTTGTCCCTTTTTAAAAGGCACTCTTAGCACATTGCAAGTGATTAAATTATTGTATAGCAAGTTGAACAAGAAAAGCAAAAGCAGTCCTAGCTGTCAGAGTAATTTAGCAAAATGGATGACTCTAAAGACCTTCAGCATAAGGAGAGGACCGCCACCATTGAGAGCCCGCAGTGACTCAGCTGCAGCTTGCCTGAGAATAAGTCATTTTACCTCTTGCATTTGTTTATTATTGAATTTGAAATCCTCAGAGCTCTTTCTTTAATGTGTACTGTTAGAAATCAAATCCAGCAAAAGTGATCTATTATAGGGGGGAAAGAGGAACAATTAAAGAAATTTATGTTTTGAGCAAAAAGAGGCTCTGTCAGACCAGTACAAAAGGGAAATATACTTTTGAAATACACACATACTTATTTTATTATTATTATTATTATTATTATTATTATTATTATTATTATTATTATTATTATTATTATTATTATTATTATTATTATTATTATTATTATTATTATTATTATTATTATTATTATTATTATTCCAGGAAGAGCTTTATTGTTAAATGAATTTTAAAATTTTATAAACACAAAAAATATTTGATACTGTACTACAATTATACATACAATCATCTTACATAAACGTAACCATGAACACATACAATCATCTGTGAACTACATCATCTACCATATCTAATTCTTGCATAGACTACATACTATAATAATGTATTTATCACAATTGTCAATCAGAGCTTACTTGCTTGCATATGATCTATTTATATATGCTCAAAGTTTTTGCTTCTGTTTTATTTTACTCTATCTAGCTTTCTTGAAGTTAATGGATCTACACTCTGGTGGATCGTGTTCCTAAGAATTTGCATCAGCTTCATAGTACAGATGAAAATATAATTATTTGCCTGTTTTAAATACTTTAATTTGTGGCCTGTAAATACCAGAGTAGAACATTTGTCTTGTGTTTAAAGAACTGTATGTTTACCGGGCTACAGTGATCCAGTCTCTGATTTCATTCAGACGGGATGAGCTCTAAATGGGGCTGCCTTTGAAAACTGTCTGGAAACTTCACTTAGTCCAAAAGGTGGCAGCCAGGCTGCTGTCTGGGGCAGGATAAAAGGACATCATCCCTGTTCTGAAAGGTCTGCACTGGCTGCCTATCTGTTAAAATTCTCCTTACCACCCTGCTGTCTGTGCCCCTGACAGCAGAGGTGAGGTGGGTGGTGACCACAGACAAGGCTTTTTTAGGGGTGTCACCTCACCATTGGAATGCTCTCCTCCTTGAGACTCCCCTGAAGCCTGCCTTGCTTTCCTTTAGGTGCCAGGCCAAAACACTTTTCATTCAGGCTTTTAATTATGGGGATGATTGTTTTTTTAAGCATTGTTTTTACAATCTGATTCTAGCCTGAGGACTGTTGTAAGAGTTGCACTTTAAGCTGCTTAATGTTCTGCCCTTTTTTTAAAAAAAATGCTCTCAGTGGGATTTTAGCATTGGGTTTTTAATTCTGAGGTTTTAGTGCTGGGTCTTCTTAACATTTAATTATTTTACTGTGTTCATTTTATCATGCTTTACTGTGTCAGCCACCCTGAGCAGAGGTGGCATAAAAGTTTTCTGTCATAAAAGAACAATTCTTTCAGCTAGTTATAGGGCTACCAATAGCTAGGTGGGGCCTGGAGTTCTCTTGGCATTACAGCTGTTCTCGCTCTCTAGTCTACAGAGATCAGTTCTCTTGCAGGAAACGGCAGCTTTGAAAGGCTGACTGTATGGCATCACTTCCCCTCTGAGCTCTGTCCCCTCCCCAGACTCTGCCTTCCCCAGGGACTAGCCCTAAATCTACAGAAATTTCCAAGCCAAGTTGGCAATCCTAATTGTGGATACCAAATTGTATGATCCTTGTAGGCCAGCCAGGGACACCTCCCCAGCAATCTTTCCTATTGCCTGCTGGCACTTCAAAGGCCACTGGGAGAACAGTTTGGGGCAATGGAGTCACTGGTGTGTGATGCCACTTCCAGTGAAAACTTCCAGACATGGGCCTATTATGCACAGGTGTTTTCCCTTACTTTCACTGTGCATGTCCGTTGGGTTTTCTTTGTCATTCTTCATTGATTTTCCTCCTCTCAGTGCTCTGGTTGCTGTTTTCCCGGGTTATTTTTAGAGTGCTTCTGTGCTGATTTTCCCTTGTTCACTTCCAACTCAAAGGTAATTCAAAAGCATACAGATTCCCTCAGATTTCCCCCCACCCTCTTGATGGCCCTCAAAGGTCATTCCCCACCTACACTGAGGTCATTCTGCCCACTCTGCACCTTCCACCATCCTCCCCCCTTCATTGATGTACAAGTTCCATTTCCCCCTCATATTTAATTTTAATTTTTTTTTTACAAGTGGCATGAGTCCAGCAATATGAGACAGTTGCATGTCTTGGATCACTGAATTAAAAAAATTTAAAAGACATGGGGAAAGTTTAAAAGGAGCTGCACAAGATCTAGTTTCCTGGTGGTATTGGCTTGAAAGAGGGATCAGAAAGAAGGCAGACAACAGTGTCCCCAGTGCAAAAAAAAAAAAAAAGGATTTCAGTGCTGCATGCAAACAAAATAATGGGGGGATCTTCAGCACAGAATGAAATTGACATGAGATGTAAAGAGAGAGAGAGAGAGAGACTGGGATGGAAAGCCTAAAGCTTTGAAAACATTTTCCCCTTTAAAATTTTACTGATCAAAGTTTTGGAGGAGACCATTTTGGCAGTCTCTGGAAGCCTAACATTAAAATGGTGCCTGGGCCATATGTACCTTCTGCAAACTGCCGATTTAAGAATTGCTTGCTATTGATCCATTTGGAGGAAGAGTGCAATCCGCACAGAACAGGCTTTAAAAGACTGCTGAGATCATGACCAGTGTGTATTGATGTTAACTGGTGTGGTTAGTCCAGTCACCATTAGTCAGCAGAGTGCTAAATAAAGCTACAAATGCAGGAGCATTACTTTACCAGGTTACTCAGCTTACAAAGCTACGCAGAGGCACACTGCAAGTTTAGAAGAGAAATACTTCTCTCTTTATTTGAGAAGTATATTTTGGATAGGAAAGAGCAGAAATTGATAGATTACTAATTTACTAGCTAAAGGATGGAGGTGGATAGTGAGAGACCCATCTGCCTCATGGTACCAAGAGAGGACAGCACGTCCCTCTCTTCATGTGTGTTGGTAGAGAGCAAGTCTTCATTCAGAGTGAGGGAGAAGCAGGAAAGGGAAATTGGTCCCTGAGATTACAATCTGCATATCAAAGAGGACAGTGGCAGAAGAGTAGATACAGGAAGAAGGATCAGTGTGCCTATCTAGCTCTCTAGCCTCTCTTGCCACTCAGTCTGCAGGTTTGAGGCAAGGGATATCGCATCTGGAACTACCAGCAGTATGCAGGATCAAATTGTTGTTGTTAGCCATTCAGTTGTGTTTGACTGTTCGTGATTCTGTGGGCCGGCTCTCTCCACGTTTTCCAATCTTGTACTGCTTCTTTGAGTTGTTCCACAATCAGGCTGGTGTGGACTTTTACAGTGTCTAGCCACCGTGTTCTTTGGCAGCCAGGTTTCCTTTTGCTGCTAATGAATCCAAGCATATTTGCTTTTACTTGTGAGTCTTCCACATGACATGGCCGAAATAAGTCAATGGCAGGTTTGTGATTTTTCCTTCCAATGGCATGACTGGTTTTATGCACTCTAGTACTTGGTTATTTGTCACCTTTGATGTCCAAGGAATTCACAGGGGCCTTCTTCAGCGCCACAGCTCAAATGAGTTGATTTTCCTCATGTCTTGCTTCTTCACAGTCCAACTTTTGCAGCCATAGGTTGCTATGGGGAACACAATAGCACAGACTAATCTCATTTGGTTGCTAGACTGATGTCCTTGCTCTTCCATATTCGATTCATGCTCATCATTGCTGTGTGACCCAGCATGATTCAACATTTTATTTCTGGACTGCATTCATCGCTTTGGTTGATCTGTGATCCTAAGAAAGTGAAGTCTTCTACACATTCGATCATTGTCAAATGTTATTTTGACACTTCTGTTCTTCTTGGTGGTCATGAACTTGGTCTTTTTGATGTTTAGGAAGAGGCCAAACTTCCAGGCCATCTTTAGTTTCTGAGAGGAGGGTTGTGTTGTCAGCATATCAGAGATTGTTGATATTTCTTCTTCCAATCTTTATCCCGATTTTTTACTCTTTCAGCTCTAACTTCCTCATGATTGTTTCGGCATACATGTTGAATAGGGAAGGTGAAAGAATACAACCTTGTTGTACTCCTTTCTCTATCTCGAATCAATCAGTATCTCCATACAGTGTTTGCACAGTGGCTTCCTGGTTTGTGTACAATGATTGTACCAACTTGACCAGGTGTGCTGGCATGCCCAGGTCTTGTAGGGTGCTCCACAGACACAGTTGAAGGATCAAATTAGTGACTCACAAGGAGAAAACCACACCAATTTGCAAGGAAGGGCAGGAAATTAGCATTACGACGCAGCTGTGCTAGGGCATCAGCAAAAATATCACACACACACCCAGTTTTTTTTTCTATTTAGTTGCACATGACTAAAAAAGTTCTCCAGAGCTTCTGCCAGAGGGCTCCTCCTCCATACAAATTGCAGCACTGTGCAAAGTGTGGTGGAGTTGCAGCCGACTTTGCATGCACACACTTGTGCATGCACACACATTACCAACAATCACAGTTTCCAGTGCCAGTGTCAGTGGGTTCTAATGTGCGTTCTGTACACTCAACATATTTCCCCATATTTTGAGGCTGTGTGACTTTTCTCCATTTTTCGCAGTGGCACAGAGTCCTCTTTGTTATTATTCAGTCGCACAGTCGACTCCAACTCTTCGCGACCCCATGGACCACATCACGCCAGGTCCTCCTGTCTTCCATCATGCTCCAGAGTTTGCTTAATTTCATGTTCATTGCATCGATAACACTGTCTATCCATCTCATCCTTTGTCATCCTTTTCTTTTTACCTTCAATCTTTCCCAGCATCAGGGTCTTCTCCTGTGAGTGCTCCCTTCTCGTTTGGTGGCCAAAGTATTTGTGCTTCAGCTTCAGTATCTGACCTTCCAGGGAACAGTCAGATTTCTTTTAGAACTGACTGATTTGATCTCCTTGCAATCCTTGCAATCCCCTAGTGCTCCACAATATTGAAAACAGGGCTTTGCAGTTTCTTGTCAGTTCAAAAAAAAAGTATTGTCAATTTCAACATTGGTTTTTCCCCCTTTGCCTTCCTTCCTTTCTGTTTCCTTTCATTCAACAAATTAATGCTAAAATGAGGATTTAAATGGAAGGTTCTTGCTGGATGCTCCTGCACAACTGCAATAGGGCAATTGCGTAATTTAAAAAAAAAATGTTGGACACTCCCCCATCACAAGTGATAGAATAACAGAATTATAGAATCATAGAATCATAGAGTGGAAGGGGCTATACAGAACATCTAGTCTAACCCCCTGCCCAATGCCGGATATTCCAAGCCAATTTAGAAAAGTGTGTTTTAAAAATTGTAGCTGCAGAATAAATGCCCGGAGGAAAAAGAAAGGTTTGTAAAGTGGGCACAGAATCTGAAGTTAAGATTAAAGGCTTACTGCTCTGAAAATCTGCTGTAAGATGTACACACATGATGTCATGACATCAGAGTGATGCTCTAGGATATGCCAAAATTGTTGAGTCATAGAATGTCTTCCCCAAACATCATGACATCACTTCTGGTTTTCACCCAAAGTAATGTAGTGTGCTGGTGTGATGTTGTCACACCTGCCTCTCTCCAGTCCTTCCAGGGGTACCATTCAGTGGCCTGGTATCCTTAATTCCTTGCCTTTGTTCAAACTGTGGTGTGCAGAGTTTAAACTAAAGAGGAATTTATTGTAATGGAGGTCACCTGAGATTATCCAGTAACTGTAAAGCCCTGTATGGCCTAGAATCAGATTACCTGAGCGCCTCCTCTGACCTGTATGTACCTCTCCACCCACTTAGGCCAGTGTTGGAGGCTGTGCACTGTGTCCACGTACTGAAGTCAGATCAGTGTGTACCAGAGACAGGGAATGCGCAGTACTTTGGAATTCCATCCCCACAGGGACTCGCCTATCACCCATCTTACATTTCTTAAGGCAAAGACTTTTTTTTTAAGACTCCATACCAGATGGTTTTTAACAACTACATGCATATGAACTTTGCTGTATGGTGCGGTTTTAGGCCTTAACTGGGTGTGGGTTTTTTACTTGTGGTTTTTCTTTTCATCTGCTTTTGTTGCTGTAAAGGTAGTGTCTTGTGGGCTCTTTACATTTTTTTTATTGCTCATCAACATCTTGGGAGCAGATACAGTTCTGTAGAGAGGCAGTATATAAATATTTTAAATAAACTACGCAAATGGAGGAGAAGAGAAGAGATCTGAGCCTTGTCAGATCCATAAGTGAATTCGATAGTCTCTTCAAAAATGGGAAGCTGTAGTGGAATGAATTTTAATAGGAAGGCCTGAGAACTCCATTACAGTAATATAACCTAAGGCTTTCAGGTTAATAAATCAGGGAACTAACACAACAGGAACTTTGTGATTAAAGCTCTGGAGGATACATAGCAGTTATTTGAGTCCAGCTAAAGCTCCGTAATGCTGCTATTTCCTACATAATGTATTTGAGGGGTAATGATTTAAATGAAGATATTAATTTTAAATAAACTAATAAATTAAGGAATAAGGTAAGAATGAATAGTATCTAATAGGGAACAAGTGCCATAGAAAATGTCATTCTTGAGACAGTGGGTGCGGTCAGACGGCGTGCTGGGAGTGGTTTAAATTGCTCCGGTCCTGATGCATTTTTTTTAACCTGGAGAATCGCACTCAAACTCACCTCCTTGTTCCGGATCGCTGCGTAGCCACATCACTCCCTGCTATCCACATGCGGGAGTGTGTGTCAGTGGTTTTTCCTCTCTCAGTTTGGGCATGCGCACAGATGGCCATCTGTAGAATTAAAATTTATGCACGTGTGCAGAACAGCGATTTCCACTTCAACCCAATTGCTGTAACATTTCCCTGTAAACTTTAAAGGAACACTTCTCTTTAAACTTTTACCCCAAAACTGGCCTCTGTGAGATCCCGAACTCGTCTAACCAACATCGTTTAAACATTGTTTTTAATAACATGGGAGTGGAGCTCCGCCTGTGCGCATACCGCCGACACTAAAATAAAATGGAAGGCGAAGAACAGAAGCCTCGGGCTTCTGAGCAGAAGTGTCTCGACACCACAGGAGCGATCAGATGCCAGAAAAGTGTGGCTAGAACCAGAGAAACAGGAAAACACTACTTGGGGACCTGGTAACAAAATACTCAATTTTAAAGGGGGTTTGAGCCAGAAAGCGACTGCTGGGGACAGTGTGCAGATATAAAATCCGTTACTGAAGCGTGCCAAAAGCGGACTAAATGGCCTGTCTGAATGCACCCTGTGAGAGCCAAACTACATGTTCAGGTTTTTAACAAGAATGGGTCTGGGTTCCCCACAGTAATTGCAGGGAATAATTGCAGTTCCTTGAAAAACAAAGGAGAGCCCAAACAGACTCAGAATGCCATGTCAGTGGAGAGGTCTCCTGCCTCCCCCCCAAGCTGTTTTCTTGTGTGGAAACAGCACTGGGGGTGATTTATTTCCTCTCTTTACTGCTGCATGTATACAGACTACTTCACTTAGAGCAGCAAAAACAGGGAAGTGACTCCCCCTCAGCACTGTTTCTGCAGGGTGAAAACAGTGTAGGGAGGAAGGCGGGAGGGGAGGGCATCCTGAGCTTGTTGGGGCTCTTTAATTTTTAAAGGCCATCCCCCACATCTGCTGTATGGTAGTGGAGAACCCAGATCTAACTCCTCAAGAACCTAACAATGTAGAAATCTGGGTATATGGGGGTATCATTAGTAACACAAACCAGTTGTCAATTCAAACTGTGTGCAAACTACATTTGAAAGTTTTAATTTTGATTTATATTTTTTAAAAGATTACGCATCTTGCAAACATGTAATCTTAAACAGAGGTGCAGCCTTCTAAATCCATTCAATTCAAATGACTTAGAAGAGCATAACTCTGCTTAGGATGACACTATGATTGCTAACCTGTTGTTAAAACTTCTGTATCATAACGGGAGCAGTTGACTCGGACTTGTGTGGTGCAGTTTCACTTCAGCGAATGAGTTTTCAGTTCTTCCTTTGGAAGCCAATTCTCCATTGCCCATGGAAAGAGTCCCTCCAGAGCACTACTCCAAGAAATGCAAGGTAAATAGAAAAATTACTCATCTCCTTAAGCTAGTAGAAGTGCTTTCTGGTTACTGGGAGAAGGGTTTATATCCAGTCCAAAACAGACCCCCAAGCATTTTAGAAGTCAGTATAGTTTTGGGTGGAAAATAAATCCAAGTAGAAACAGGAAAATGAAGCATTCAAAACTAATTATAATGAAGCATTATGCAGAAGGGAAATTTGTGTTCTTTAAACTGATTGAGAATATTATTACTTGCACTCATCTCTGCTGTCGTGTTCTAATTTTGTTCTATACTTTGTATCTAATTTTGTTCTATATTTTTGGAGTTCTTCCCAAACCCCTTGAGTACCCTCCACTAAAATCATTTCATCAGTACATTCTGTTGCTTTGACACTTACTGTATCTTCCCATTGGATCATTAATATTTGGGACACTGAGTCAACCTTTTTTCCAGCATGCATTTAGACTATAGTTTCACCACTTCTTTACTACAGCCCATTGTTTCCTATAAATACAGTTCCATGCCCTAAAATTCCAGTGTGTGTATATGGGGCTGAACTCTTTGCCCTTGATCTTGCAAGAATCATACATTCAGGCTGGTGGGTGTCAAAAGGTCACTTAGCCCAGCCCAGGCCAAATGCCTTTCGTTACAAGGCTGCAACACAAAATTACAAAACCCTGGAGTGTGACTATTCACACACCAGTCTAGTAGTCCGCCACCAGCCCCTTCTTACTAACCCAATAGTCAGAAGCCCAAGGGGAAAGCTTCTAACCCTCCTGGGTCTAAATCAGAAAATCCACCTTGCAAGATTGGCTCACAGAAGGAGTTTTTCACAAAGAAAACAAGTTACTCTGGGTGGTCTGCCAGTCAAGGCACTAGATTTAGATTGAGAACTGTGGACACTACTGCAAAAGTAAATTAAACTATATTTTATTAAGGTGCAAAATTACTTCAAACCAGAACAAAGGACCGTGAGGATAAAATAAGAAATCTAGAGATTTAAAGGCTAGCTAAAACTGGTACACACTGGTTCCAAGTTACAAGATATTACCCATTTTCAGATGGTATTTCCAGTAATCCAAAGTGGCTCGTCTCCCGAGTCACCACAGGCCAGCGCTGAATGGCCTATGCAAGCAAGTGTCCAAGATGTCCGACAGTGTTATCTACACTTTACAAGGTCACTGTGGCTGTGGCCAGGCGTGCATTGTAATCCGCTGTTGCCCCACCTCTAATTGATCCAGGGTATTTTATAACAGAGAATACTGATCAGACTCACCCCTGTTAGCACTCTTCAAAGTTCTTAATTGATCAGATGCATATCAGACCCGGAAGTCAAGGAGTGTTGCCGTCGGCCATTTTTTAAAAAGTCTATTTTCTGGGCATGTGCACAAGCACTGATCAGCCTGCTGGGTCATGTAGTCTCCCTCTCTAAACTTTTCAATTTATCCCTTCCCCAAAGTGCAGGAAAAAGCTGAAGTACAGGGGTGTTTTTATTTGAAAGTTTTTATGAAGAAAGCAAAATTTAAAGCAGCCCATGTGGGAGATGGGAACAGAGAGAGAGAGGTGTGAATGTGCAGTTGTGCGCACTTCGCTAACTAGGTTAAAAAAAGTGGCGGCTGAAAAACAAGAGACCAGTCAGACCTGCCTGACAGCTTGAGTTGTTAGCCCCGACACCATTATGGGGCTTTGCTATGGACTGTTTGCTGTTGCCACATGGTCTATGTACTTGCTAGACTGTAAAATGGATGCCAAAGGAGAAGCCCATAGAGAAGGGAAAAAGCTGTCTTTTTACTCTGAGGGACTCCATTGCATACCTGCCGCATGTCACATACATGGATTAAGGGCCATACAGCAGACAAAGGACTTTTCCTCTGCCAGTCATTCGCATGATGAGATTAAGTGCCTGCCCCACCCAAGCCATACACACGAACAATGAAAGAGCCATCCGCTACCTGAAGAGACCATCTGCCTGCCAGCCAGCTTCCTCTGTCCAGCCCCCAGGTATCCAACGGACAGTGTAGCCAATGAGATGTGAAATTGTCACTGACACCGCCAGCTGGGAGGGTCAGTAGGTGTACACCGCCTGGCCTTCTCTGCCCAACACCCAAGACGCTATAAAAACGCGATCTCTGTGTTAGCTCAGGTCGCTGCGCTTCGCTTGCCGCCCCTCTGCTCCTACTGCTGCCTCGCCTGTCCCCCGCTGATCCACGCCCTCTGTCTGTCTGCTTTATCCTCTTAAGCCCCCATCCTGTACCTTAAAACCCTTGCCTCGCTTCGTTCCAGTCTGCAGCTGGAACTATACACGTGTGTTATTAGCAGGTCTATACCACATGTCCCTTCTTCCATCCTTCCTACCCACCCTAACCCCATTCGCTGGAAGATTTAGGAGCCGTGCCTTGGAGGTAAATATTGCCCTCAACGAAACAACGTTTACCTGCTCATGCAACTGTGCTATGTCTATCTATATTTCCTAGCTCTTGAATGTATGTGTGTATGATTTGCTATTGTTGAGTGTAACTGTTATTAGAATTGTGTATTTAAGTAAACTAAAACATTGTTCTGAGCCTTGTCTATCACCTCTTCACTGGGAAGGTCCCGCGGCAGCCCATTCCTCGTAGACAGACCAAAAGATCCCAAAATTAATTATACCTGTTGTGAGGTGCTCTATCCCTAGAGAGCATTTCGCCCAACAGAGTGCTCAACAGAGTGATCAGACAACAGGAAATCCTGTCTGAAACCAGCTCAGCCCCCAAAAAACGGATTTTAGTAAAGGTAAAGGTAAAGGTTTCTCTTGCTCAAAAGCCAGTCGAATCTGACTCTAGGGAGCGGTGCTCATTTCTGTTTCCAAGCCGAAGAGCCAGTAGTGTCTGAAGACGTTTCTGTGGTCATGTGGCCAGCATGACTAAACACCGAGGTGCACATAACACTGTTACCTTCCCACCGAAGTGGTACCTGTTTATCTACTTGCAATTTTTTGCTTTCAAACTGCTAGGTTGGCAGGAGCTGGGGCCAGAGATGGGAATTCACTCTGTCATACAGCACTAGGGTCTCAAACTGCCGAACTACAGACCTTCTGATCTGCAGCTCAGCGTCTTAATCTCTGAGCCACCACAGCCCCGGACCAGACTTTAACGGGTATCAAATAAACATGCAGTTAAGGGCGGGGGGAACAGGATACAGATGAATGGAGCACGACAGACAGATGTTGCTGTCTGATTGTGCATTTTAAATCCGTAAGGGAACAGCAACAGCAACGGATTAAATTGCATGTCTGATCACAGCCTATGTTCTTTCTTAGCAAGGCAGTTTTGAACTCTATTTAATTCACAAGCAGGCCTCATCTGAAGCCTGAACCAAACATTGAATCAGAGCAGGATTTTAAGGGAACCAATGTTCTTTACAGTGGTGTTTGTGTGTGAATACTTTGACTTAGTTGTGGTGCTCTTGTTTTATGTACAAAAAGTCTTAGGTCCTGCACATGTTGGTAAATGTTTGAGAACCTGGAGCTCAGCTCCTGTGTCTGCTGCCTGGGCTGCTGGAAAGATGGCTGGCCATGTGCAGCAGGCAAAATCTCATTGGCCCCATCTTCCCAAGCCCAGCCAAGTGGCTTCTCATTTGCAGGCAGCCCAGGGAAGGCACTTGCGGGCACAGTCACCTGTGGAAAGCTGCTGGCTGGCTTGCCAAACATATCTGCTTATGTAAGCATGTGAATGGAGTGACTAGCTGAGCTGGGTGCACTGCATCCAGCAGCTCAGGCGAGAGAGAAAATCCCGGTGCTTATGTAAGGGGTTCCATGCATGCAGAACGCCAAGGGCAGAGGAGGCCTGCCAAGTTGGGTGAGCTGGAGCCTGCTAACCCACTGACCCAAGTGCACAAGGCTCCTCTCCTGCCTCCCTCCCTTGACAGTGCAGGGAGGATTAAATAGGAAGTGAAGTTGAAATGCACACATGCTCCCCAGGATCCCTGCACTGCCTTATGTAAAAGTCTGAATGGAACCGGGGGGGGGGGAGGCTTTCAGAAAAGTGTGCTGGGTTTGCATGCTGCAGAGGCAGGCACTTGATATGCATCTCTGCACTTGCATATGGGGAGTACTATTTTGGGTGGTTGGATAATTCCGTGGAGCTGGCGAGAAATACAAGTCTACAAAAGGCAATTAAAGTGGAGCTGGCATCCATGGAGTGTGGCAGCACCTGAAGATTGCTTGTGGTTTTGGGGAACATCACAGTTCCCCTTGTGGTTTGAGTTGTTGCTGAGTTTGGGACTTTGCCAGAGGGAAGTGTGGGCTTGTGCAGCTGCCTCACCCCCCTTCTCTCCCCAAAGCCTGTGGACTGTAGCAGTTTCTTTAAGGCAGGGCTTGTTGGGTTCCCCTGGCTGATGCCACTTGGCCACCTGTCTTTGGCTGCTGCATTTGCCATAGGGTTGCCAAGTACTTACCGTAATTCAGTGGGGGACACACAGTCCCCAGCTGGAACATTCCACCTTGTAACACCCACGCCGCACGATGCCATCGCCAGGAAGTGACGCCGGGCAACGCTCTGGCAATGGGGCTGGAAACTCGATGGTACCATCAAGTTCCCAGCCCTATTGCCAGAGCATCACCCGGCATCATTTCCTGGCAACGGCATCATGCACTGTGTCTTCCCCCCCCCCCAGGAATGGTCCTGCCAAGAAGTATACATCCCACGCCGAATTATGGTAAGTTCTTGGGAAGCCTGATTTGCAACAATGCAGCCCTTCACACTCCAGCTCATCAAAAGGTTCTGAGATGTGTTAGTCTTTAAAGAGCCACAAGAGTCTCTGGTTGTCGTACCTTGATTGTCAGGCAATAGCTCTCTGTGCTGTGCAAAACTTCTTGTGAATATTGAGCAAAGGGTGGTTAGTTAGGCTCTGGGGAGGGGTGTGGGTCACCATCAGTGGCAAAATCTCTCCGGTACCTGAAATTACATTTTATGGCACCCATGGTCTGGCACGATAAAGCAATATTTATGTCAGATAAATATTGTAACAAATGAGTTCACACTTCTGCACCATATGATCTTATAAGCTCACATGGAAACATTTTTGCCTCTGTGTCTCAGCTCAAGAGTGGACCTATGACATCTGCTGTATCCTTATTGATTTATTTCATTTCTCTCTGCCTATCGTGTTGTGACTTGAGGCAGATTACAGAGTTATAAATGACTTACAGAGTGATACAGTGACTTCTATCTGCTCTCTAGGTCCAGGGCACTTTTATTCAGAGGTGGCTTTCTTTCCCTAAAGAGCTACCTATGTCTCAGTGTCATGCTTTACTTACTACCTGATTGTTCCTTCTTTGTATAGCTCCAGTAAAAAAAAAATTAAAGAGACTTGTCAGGTTTACCAATCTGTTGCACCACCCTCACCCTCTTGGAATACGCAGTCTGTGCTTAAAGAACACAGGAAATGGCCATTGGAACCATTAGCCACCTGTGACCTTTGCCTCTTAACCATGAAAGTAGCCTTCTTGGTTGTTCTGTCCTCTGTGAGAAGGTCTCGTGAATTGTGCACTCTGCATTCCTGCCATTCTTACCTGTAACTTCACAGGGAAAAAGTAGTTCTATGTCCAGACATCTCTTTCTTACCTAAGTTGGAACTAGTTCTCCCAACCTATTTTCCTAATTCAGTAGCTGAGGCAGTAAGAGTTTTGTATTGCTTGGATGTTCAAAGAGAACTAGCATTCTATCTCGACAGATCAAAGGAGCAAATACCTTGCCTTGTAGCAAGGTCCCAATAAATGACAAAAATTTCCTCCCAGTGCTTTGGTCGTTGGGTTTCAGTAACCATAAAACTATGATGACCCAGTTCATAAACTGCTCCTTTGGGTTCCTGAGACTGCCAAGTAAGACACATGAGTTGTATAGCAATACCAGCTGTCTTACAACTTACTCCTTCTCTTTGTTCCAAATATATTTTGGATAGAGCATCACTACTTCCTCTTTGCCTGTTCTATGTACAATTTGTGGTTGATATTTCTGTAAAGTTAGCACTGCAGCCATTTTTGGATTCTTGAATGTGCATTATATCCTTCCCCCCCAAAAAAAACCCTGTCTCCCACAGTTTGTGATAACTTTCCACAACACTAGGTGTGACTTTTTGGCATATACTTTGCAGTCTTTAATAAGATCATCCATCCACTCAACCCTAAATTTATGCTAATAATTTTAAATATGTCACATATGGATCTGTTCCTTCTCTTCCACTCTGAGTTCCACTGGGGCAGGGGAAGAAGAAGAAGAGTTTGGACTTATATCCCGCCCTTCACTGCCCAAAGGCGCCCTTCCCCTCCCCACAACAGACACCCTGTGAGGTAGGTGGGGCTGAGAGAACTTCTAACAGAAACTGTCCTTGAGAGAACAGCTGTGCCAGAGCTTGTGACTGACCCAAGGTCACATCAGCAGCTGCAAGTCGAGGAGTGGGGAATCAAACCCGGTTCTCCCAGATTAGAGTCCGTGCACTTAACCACTACACCAAACTGGCTGTAACATTTCTTGTGCTACAAAATGTGGGTTACATCTAGCCAGTGTTTGCACCCAGTCTAGCCCAATCTCCCTCTCCTTATTACAACCCCCATCACATGTGGCTTTTGCCCATTCAGGTTCCATAATCCCCAGAACAGCAGTCAAACAGGACCCCTTTCTTTTTGTTTCACCAATGGAAAAGCTTGTTGGATCCAACCTAATGTGTCTACTTTATAAATAAAACTTGGTTGTTTTCCTCTTGTGGGAATTTTTATCACATTGAAAAATATTAAACATTTCTTCCCTTCTATATGAAGATTGGCAAGACAACTCAAATACTTATACCTGCCTTCTCCAAATACCAACTAGGGATATGCAGCTCAAAAACAAAACATCATGTTTTTCTCTCTGGTTCTGGATATCAGAGAGCTGGAAAATATCATTGTTCCCAATTTCCAAATACCAGTTTGGTGTTCAGATCTGCCCCCCCCCCGATATTTTTCAGCTCCATTATTCCCTATGGGAGATGTTTTTAGGGGGCTGGAGGGGCTGTTTTAAAAGCTACTGATACCAAAATTTCAGCAGAACTGCTGGTACATATTCTTTAAATAATCTCAAAATTTCCAGTGAATTGGACCTGTAGGTCCCTGAACAAGATGTACACAGCCATCCTCTATGGAGTCCTACAGGATTATTATTATTATTATTATTATTATTATTATTATTATTATTATTATTATTATTATTATTATTTTAAAAAAAAGGAAAATCAGAGAATCCAGCCAGTGGCTGAGTACAGACTGGCAGTTTGCTCCAGTAGCCAGTCGTAGCAAAAAAACCCGGATTAAACTATACCGGGTTTTGCCGTTCACACTGCGGGGGCCTCTGCCGGAAGATATGGGACGGAGGTGTGCGGGAGCGCATAAGCGCATTTTGCTGATTTTTTTTTTGCCCTGCAACGCCGGCACCGCATTGGGCAGTGGAGCAGAGCACAGCCAATCACACCGCTGCTGCCTCCTGCCCAATGCGGGTTGCTCCCGGCTTTTCGGCTCCACGTTCAGACTCCCCGGAAGTGGAAAAACGCGCGACACATGCGGGGTTTCGGATTTGCTACAGCTTTTATCAGGTATTTTTTAAATCCGGCAGTGAAGTGCAACAGCACGGGTTGGCTACAGGTGGGGGACGCCAGGCAGACGTGCCTGTGTGAACGTCCCATTTACTCCGGGATTGAATCATCGTTGGCCCGGGGTCCCTACCGGGGCAAATTGCCAGTCTGAACTCAGCCAATGTACAAACCAAGAATCTAGAGTAGTGGAAAGTCGAGGACTCTGTGCCAATGTAAAATGTCAGAATCCACCATAAAAAGCACCATAAAAGCCATAATTTAACACAAATCAACCTGGCAAGCCAATACCATGCCTGGGAAGACACAGACACTCTGGGGGGTTTGGGGGAACCAGTCTTGGGAGCCTTCATATGCTGGCTCCTGATACTTCTGGATAGCAGCCTCCCAGGAGGCTTTAGCAAACCCATTTTTCTTTCACTCTTTTACTCTGAATTCCCTCTGCTGGCACCCTGTAATATTTGCTGCTGAAAATTTTGCTTAGAGGGTGCAATGAGAAAAACAAGAAGACTTTACTTAACACTGTGCCCACTGTTACAACGTCAATCTCAGATTGGTGACTTAGGTTTCTGTTGGTGTTCTCCAGACCTGCTTCCTTCTCTCTTCATGCAATAGTTGGTTTTGTTGCATGCTTCCTTTTCTAGCAACACATCAGTCCTCTATAATTTACTCTGAGTAGCCATAACCTTGTTCACGGGGTTTGTTTTAGATGAGGATCCATCTTATCAGGGACTTCTTATGGAAAACAATGTAACAGAGGTATGCCGAAGTCACTTTATCACTCAGATTTATTGCTTCAGGGCTCTGATGGGGAGAAATGTTTTGTGTATATTATCGGCATCAGTGTTCCCAATTGGCTTAACTCTAAAGATATCATAAATCAAGTTCCAGGTAGCTGCCATGTCTATCTAGCCTGCAGACAAGCCCACAGTAAAATATATATCCACATGAATATGTGCATAGATTTTTATGGTGAAATTAAAACGATTACTTCCTGTGATCCTTCACAAGAATTATGAGAAGTCACTTGTTCCTTTGGTGACAGTGACTCACTTTTATATTATCTTGGCTGCCAAGAGACTCCTCTGGCTTAATATTTCAGAGTACAATGAGCACGAGGGATTATAGTCTCTGACTGGCAGAGGGGAGAAGTGGACAAGGTCTTGCTAGCAACAAGCTAGCAGCAGCTGATTTCCATCTGGGCTAAATTTGTTCTCCTCTTCCTGCAGGTATTAAAACCTTGGTGAGGCCAAAGGTGTGAACTGGGTAAGAGCCAAAGGACTCAGCCTGTAAGATGCAGCCCAGAGGCCTGTGTTAAGCAGTGTCAAAAAGATTTTTGTTTGTTCGTTGTGTTTGCATTTCATGGTTTGTATTTCATTATTGTTCTGTGAGCCGTCCATAGAAATGTCAATAAATGTAAAAATCCTGATCAGGTAACAAAGTTGTGTGAGGGCAGAAGGTGCCATAGCTGAATTTTGCAGTCTCAGCTGAAAGTCTGTTCCAAGTCTATTTGTATAAAAAGCCCAGTCAGAGTCTCTGAGCATGGAAGTGGTTCTTACAGAGGCTCTTTCCAGACCTTTTGCTGAACAAATAGAGGTTGGGATGGGGTCTTGCCATGATAGTCCCACTCCTCCTTTCTCCATCTCTTCCATGTACTCAGTTAGGCTAAGAGAGAGTAATTGACCTAAGGTCAACCAGTGAGCTTCATGGATGAGTGGGGATTTGAACTCAGGTCTCCCTGGACTTAGCATGATAGCTAGCCACTATATTACACTGGCTAGAGACAACAGCACATTTCAGTCTGGCAGAGAACTGCAGCGTCTGTAGACTGTTTGATCCATGTGGCTTCATGTATCTAGCTCCTGTTGGTGTAGCTGGTGTTTGTTGCAGCCCATTATGGGTGCGAAAGTCAGGGCTATTTTTGGGCAGGAACGCACAGGAATGGAGTTCCGGCTGGTTCCTAAGTTGGTCACACCCAGCAGGAACTCATTAGCATAATAGACCACACCCAACAGTAGAAACTCATTAGGACTGGTTACATTTGAGATGTGTGGCCTAACATGCAAAGGAGTTCCTGCTACAGAAAAAGCCCTGAGTTTTGACAACAAACAAGGTCAACAGAATAAGAAACAAAAGGTGGGTGTGGCTGGATGACCACACTTCTGGTAACGTGGGGTGTGTGGCCTAATATGCGAATGAGCTGCGCTGTCAGGGGTGTGACCTAATATGCTAATGAGTTTCTGCTATTGGGTGTGGCCTATTACACTAATGAGTTCCTGCTGGGCTTTTTCTACAAAACGAGCCCTGATGAAAGTTATGTTCTAGCAGCATTTTTCCCCTGAAGAATGCACTCCATCAGGTTTGAAAATTATAAAGTGAGAATCACCCTTTAGAAACTACCAGGCTTGAGTAGAGCCTTGAGGATCTGTGCAGAGTAGGATTGCTGACTCTGCTTCTGAAAATTTCCAGAAATTTGGGGGTGGAGGCTGGGAAAGGCTGGATATAATGCCATAGAGTTCACCCTCTAAAGCAGCCATTTTCTCCAGGAGAATTGATCTCTGTCATCTGAAGCTCAGTTGTAATTCTGAGAGACCTCCAGGCCCCACCAGGAGGTTGACAACCATGTTTTAGAGGGCCAACTCTGGGAGACTAAGCATCAAAAGAGGCTTGCTCTAAGTGGCAACCCTGGCCTGCCTCCCCCGTCCCACCCCTGTGAAGGAGGAAGTCCACCCTCATCAGCCTGGTAGCTCATCCAGACCAACTGGTGGCTTGGAGTGTGCCCACGCCACCCTGGTGGCTAGCAACATGCCTGGCCCAGCAATTTGGAGTGCACCTGACTGACGGTTGACTTGGACAGTGCCTGGCTGGCAAAGGTGGGAGTGTGCTTAGGCCCGCCCAGCTGGTATGAATTGATTAATTGGCTCTGTTGATGAGGATGATCAAGGGCCTGGAGACCAAGCCCTATAGGGAAAGACTGGAGGTTGAGAAGGAGAGAAGAGGAGGTTGAGAGAGGACATGATTGCTCTCTTAAAGTATTTGAAGGGCTGTCACTTAGAGGAGGGCAGAGAGCTGTACCTGTTGGCAGCAGAGGATAGGATTTGCAATAATGGGTTTAAATTAAGGGTACTGGCTGGATATTAGGGGGAAAAATTTACAGTAAGACTTGTGCAACAGTGGGATCAGCTGCCTAGGGTGGTGGTGAGCTCCCCCTCACTGGCAGTCTTTAAGCAGTGGCTGGACAAACACTTTTCAGGGATGCTCTAGGCTGATCCTACATTGAGCAGGGGGTTGGACTAGATGGCCTCTATGGCCCCTTCCAACCCTGTGATTCTATTATTCTAGGCACCGAAAACCCTGTCTGTCTGTGGAGCTTAAACTTTTCTGTTTTGTAGTAATTTATGAGGTGGGCGTTTCATTAACTCTAGTTCAATCAGAATGAATAAAATAAGTCAGTTTATGAGGAAAGACCCCAAATTATTGAATTGGCTTTGTTGACATTCAGACCTACTAAGGACACAAACTTACTAAGGAATATATATATAAATCTTCCAGTCCAGGAAAGAGCTAGAGAGATACTCAGCTGGAATGCAACAAGAGGTACTCAATCTGATCTGCTGTTAGTGTGTTCTATTCCATTTCCAGAAGGCAGGAACAGCGCCCAGAGCTTAGTGTTTACAGTGCTGGACTAGGAGCTGGGAGACCGAGGTGTGCTGCCATGGAAGCTCCCTGGATGAACTTGAGAGAGTCACATACTCTCAGTCTAGCCTCCCTTGCAGGGTTGTTATGGTGAGGATAAAAATGGATGCAAGGCATAGGATGTCAGCTGCCTTGAGTCCCCATTGATGGGGGGCAAAAGTAGGAACTACACAGCTAAATAATTAAATAAGTTACAGACAGTTTGTACTGCAGTAGCATGTGGACATTTCAAGCAGTGAAAATGTCAGCAATTGACAGACAGCATTGAGCCGTGAAAGAAATGAATGACTTGGGGGACTGTTTTGGTTTATGGAAGAAAAATGTTATTAAAAACATGGCACTACATTAAATATGATACACATTTTATCTGTGCAAACAGGTGGGTGGCCCTGTTGGTCTGCAGTAGAAGAGCAAGATTTGAGCCCAGTAGGACCTTACACATCAACAAGCTTTCCAGGGTGGAAGCTTTCAAGAGTCCAAGCTCCCTCTGTCCAATGAAGGGACCTTTGACTCTCAAAAGCATATACCTTGGACATCTTGTTAGCCTTTGAGGTATTACTGGATGAAAATGTGGCAATGGAACACCATTTACATTGCTACTGGGCACCTGGATTTCTTTCTTTTCTTTTTTTTTTTGTAGTAAAACTCTCCTAAAGAGGAGAGAATTTTATTCTTTTTATAAGAAAAGGGTGGGGTAGACAGCTGGAGAAAGAAAAAGAGTGGAGTGAAATTTTTCTGTTAATAAAGGTTAGTTTTAATTAGTATTATTTTTAGCATCCATCACGGTTCGAAGATCTTCTTTTTAACAATCCGAAGTCCAAAATAACTCTGTTAATGAAGTTAGTAAGGTCCATTGGGGTTAGTTATTGAAAAGCTCCTTCCAGATGTTACACGAACAGTCACTGCTCAAAATGTCTTCTTAGGTCTCATCAACTAAGAGTTGAGTCCTTTTAATCTTAATGACTCTCGTTCCGTCATCCCTTTCCCCTGGGCTGCTGTCTTCTTCGCTACTCCAGGTCTTGAGAACTGCTTCCTCCATGCTGGCGTGTCCCTTCAGAAGTTTTGTTGCTTTAAGAATGGATTCCATCTTCTCTCGCTTTTCTTTTTCCTTATATTTCCGACCATCAATTTTTACGGGCTCCATACTCACTACAGATGAAATTAGATCTCTGATGTATTGCCTGCTCGGCTCGGCAACCCTTTCTCCTGGCAGATTATTTTCCTTTATAAAAGCGGAGTAGGCTTTGGGAGCCATTTCCACCTCTTCTTTTAATTCATTCGCTTCACTGCCAGTTAGTGGTGCCAAGTCATTCGTCAAAGTAAAACTGAGATCTTCTTTCTCTTCTTCTTTCTCGCCCAAAAAGATTAGCGTCAGATTAGCCTTCCTTGTTGTTTCCGAAATTTGTTTTTGCCGACTGATGAGAACACTTTCCACTTTAATCAAAGTTTCGTTGATTTTCTGCATTTGCTCCAGCAGGGGCCACAGTAGCTCATTTTCCTGTTGATTGACAGCAAGCTCTTGGGGGGGGTTACCCGGACCGGAAGTCCCTCCCCTCTTCTCTTCCGGTTTGTGCAGGACCATTTTCGGCGTCGACATTTTCTTTTTTATTTACTTTTTCAAAGTTCGTGCCGCATCCCCCAAGAAACTAACAATGTCTTAATCGCCTGCAAAGCCCCAACGGTACCTTCACCAACACTTTTTTTCTCTTTACCCCCCTCTTCGCGCTTCCTTTATAGATCTCTCTTCTCAAAAGGGGTGGGGACTCCTCCCTCCTCCCGTACGCTTATACGCTTGCGGGGGGGTTTAAATTCTCGCTTCAAATTAGATCTTCAACTCACGATTCGATGCACTTCTTTTTATTTTAATTCATGCCGCTTTCTTCACTCCTGGTGGAATTCGGAGGCGCTGCTAAGTCCCATTACGGGCACGACGCAGCGGGGCCGATTGGGGCGGGGAGAAAGCCTCAATTTCCCGGCTGTCTGCCGGCAAAGAGGCTACTCCCCAAAGCGCCCCCGGTTTGGAGCCTTTGCCTAAGGCTCACTAGGGTCTTGCATGCATGCAAAGACCCCCCCAAACTGCGCGTGGGCTAGCCACCTTCGGGAGCATCCCGAAAGGTGGCCGCCATTCGCAACGCCGAAACTGAAACCTGGCACCTGGATTTCTTTAACATTTGATACTGAGTTTGGATCTATCTGGTTCTCCTTCAGCACTGAAAAGCTGATAATGATGCCTTCAAAGTAAACCAGCTTCTTTAATCATATGTTGTGTTGATGTGGATGGAAATCAATGGGGTCTGAATAAAAGCAATGAATCACTGAATGATGGAAATAGTGACATTGTGTGAATCTAGATTTTTTTAAAAAAAACTCTTTAAAAGGCTTTTCAGCCCTTTTTTGGACATCATATGTTAATTTACTAGGTGACTAGAACAATGGTGACTGGGCTTGTCATAGTGACAGTTTTGGAACATACTTCTGGAGACACCTTCATATAAACACCACCACTTGTTGAAGCAAATGATTTGGTGAAATGACAGACATCTCCAGTAGGTGTCACTGCAGCCAGTTAGAATGGAGGAAGTGGCTTTTATCTGTAGATTGGACCACATAGAACTGATAAGCCAAATTTTCAATGTGCATTTTCACATTGATGAAACAGAAATCTGGTGGGAAACACTATTTGGCAATTTTATTAACAAGTTGCACAAAGATACCATATTCTTATTCTGGTGCAAAATGGGAAATATTCAGTTATATAGATAATATTTCTTATAATCTAGCCAGTTATTCTGCACGGAACTTGTAACCTTTTCATCCCACTGACAATGGAGTGTTCTAGGAATACCTGATGAGTACTGAATTTGCAATGACTCGTCACCTTTGACACAGCATGAACTAGTTTGGGTATGAATTGAATTTCCTCTATAAAAATACAATTGTCTACATAGATGTCAGTTCATTTGAATCATACATAAAGAGCATTTTCTCCTTGGACCATATGGGGACAACCTATAGTTACTTTATGAATAACATCAACAACAATCCTGAGTAGGAATAATTTTTCATTGAAGAAAAGCTTACATGACTTTGTGGATGGTTGAGAAAAACTGTCTGCATTGAGATGTAATCAAAACACTCTTTTCAAGCAAATTTGTATTTCACTTCATCGTAGTGTTTGATTTAACACCCAAGAATTGATATGCCAAATGGAACCTTACTTTTTAGCATGAAGTAGGTTTACGCTTAAGCTTTTTGCAACATAAATAACTACAGAAATCAGTTGATAACTAGCATTTTAGATTACCACGTATAGGCAGAACTGGACTGTGAATCTGATTATATACCTCGGAGAGGCACCATGGTATTTAATTTTTAACACTGTTCAAAGGACAATTTAAAGTGAAAAAGGTATGATATTTCTTTCTTCCTCTAATGTAATACCCAATTGCAGGCCTGTCTCATTCATGAAGAGTACATAGTTGGCTTTTTATACCAGTTGCTTATGATTACTCATCTAAGAAGGTCTTATCGAACCAATGCTGGCTTTGAATATTAGAAGAAGAAGAAGAAGAGGAAGAAAAAGAAGAAAAAGAGATTGAATTAATGCCCCGCCCTTCACTACCCAAGGGAGTCTCAGAGCGGCTTACAAACTCATTTCCCTTCCCCTCCCCACAACAGACATCCTGTGAGGTAGGTGGGGCTGAGAACACCTGTGCCAGAACTACGGCTTGCCCAAGGTCATCCAGCAGTGGTCATCCAGCAAGTGGGGGAGTGGGGAATCAAACCTGGTCCTCCCAGATTAGAGTCCATACACTTACCACTACACCAAACTGGCTCTCTTAAATTACTAGATGGATTTCGAATTATATGCATTTCCTTTTTAATTACTTGTCCCTTCTGTAATAATTTTTGAGAAAAAAATGTTTTGTTGTTTCTGGCTGCAGTCACACACACCAAATAATCCACTTTCAATGCACTTTCCAACTGGATTTTGCCAGTTCACATGGTAAAATCTAGTTGGAAAGTGCACTGAAAGTGGATTATTTAGCATGTGTGACCACAGCCTCTGTGTTCTTAATTTTATTTTAAAACAATATATTCTGAATATGATTTTCAGAGAATCTAATTTTTGTTTGTTTACAATGCAGTTTGCCAGAATGAAGCATTTTAATAACGGTGACTATTTTCTGGAAACTAGGGAAGGGATCTAATCATATATCAACAAAGTTTTAAAAAAATATATATTTTCAGATGTGAGCAGGATTCTGTCCATGTTTTGATCCAAATATTTCATTGTCCTGTAAGCCTGCCCTCTTCATTTCAATGGATAAAGTACATCTCTGGCATACATTCATTGAAATGAACTGTGCACTTCTTGCAAAAACTCTGGGGATGAATTGATGTCCAGGAGGAGACAGGGCACCTCACCCCATCACTGCCCCCACTTATCATAGTGATGCCCCCACAGTGGGCCACCCCAGGGGATTCAGTGGGCAATCCCAGAAAGGCAAGGACATAGCCCAATGGCAGCCAGCGGCTGGCACCCTTCCCACAACTCAGCAGGCCAGTGGAGGTCTGGCTGGAACCTGATCATGCCTCTGCAGCCCCAATGGTCAGCTTGAATGCACAGGCAAGAAACAACAAGGGCCCAACCCAGCCAATGGGCAGAGACCCAGCTGGGGAACTGACTGGCTGGAAGGGGAGCAGGACACAGGGTCCCAGGGTCCCAGCTGGAGGGAGGTGGAGGAAGCCTCTAAGGGCCAATTGACTCAAACAATAGGGGGTTGTGAGCAGTGTTCCCTCTAGGCTGAGTTAGTGTGAGCTCAGTCCCAATTTTTTTAGCCTACAGCTCACACAGGAACTCAGGAAGGATGACTCCAAAGCAAACTAATTTATGCAGGAGCCAAATTGTTTGTTCACAACTTTTATACTAGGAGCCCACAAAGTAGAATTTCAGCTCACAAGACTCCACAGTTTAGAGGGAGCATTGGTTGTGAGGGCCTATTTATTAACCCTCTCAGTCTTGGGCCAGGGGAGGAGGTGGTTGGGAGCTGTCCCTGTCTGAGAGGGCCAGAAGGGATATGTAGGAAACATGCTGACGGGAGGAGGACTCAGGTGAGCACAGCCTCCTCCCCTTCACATCTGAGGGACCTGGAGGCCCAGGATTCATCTCCAGCTGGGAACCAGGAAGAGGCTCCAGCTGCCATGCTCAGCTCCTCCCCTCTCTGCTGAAGCACCCCACTTGGCTGCACCAAGTCACATTTGTACAGCCTCCCTTCCCTGTAGCAATCCAATGTAGCCCAAACCTCTCACAATTGACATCCACATTCATCAGGAATTTCTGCAGGCAGTTGGGAGATCTGGAAAGTGCCTTTGGCCATATGCAAAGTTTCTGCGTGCAAAGTATCTTCCCTTCACTAGAAACAGCTCTTCTCTGAAGGTTTAAGGCCCGGTACCTGTTACTATTGAATAAAAATAGTGCATCTGTAAACAAAGTTGAGAAGGCTTCCCTTCTAAGCCTGTTGACTTCTGAATTTAGAAAGCTGTTAATTTTGTTTAGGATTGCACTGTAAGAAGCCTTTCATCTCTGGTTAAAAGGATAACAATGGGAAGACTGGGAAAGACCTTTGTCTGCCTGAAATATTGAAGGAACACCTGCCTGGCTAGAGAGACTAACAGTGAGTAGTCTAACTACCTGGGCACTAACTTGTATATATCAACCGAAAAATGTGAAACATTCAGTTTTTTGTGGCATTCAAGACTGCAAGGGATGATAGTCTGACAGGACTGCCCAAATTAAGAAAAAAGATGTTTCACATCACATTATCATTGTTTTTCAGGATGCTACTATGAGTTTGGTCTCCAGTGGCTGTGCCTTTCAATGAGACTGGGTGCCTTTAGGTCACATGACCTTGATGGATTGTTTTAGCATCATGCATCCAGAGTTAAAATGAGAAAAAACTAACTATATAGCTGTTCTGCCAGTTGTACTTCATGTGTATGCTCCTGTGGCAAACGGTGCTTTCACACCACACAGATTTTTTGTTTTTAAACTATATTTTAAATAACATTTTAGGAATTATATTCCTTCACCACTCTCCTGAGACTAATGTCTTTGGTAGTTAGGGAAAAATGTGTATTATTTATAGCTGCAGGACTAACACAGCTCCGGTAGTAATTAGAGCCTATCTGAGGAATCTGAAGCATGATTCTCGTGCCTCTGCTGAAGCCTTGTGCTGGGGACGAGATATCTCCTTTCCTGTGTCTGTCTCTTCTGCAAACAGATAGGAGGATATGGTTGTTGAGCATGTACCCATGACTGCAGAGCTGATGCAAGGACGAGGGCAGCGGAGGAGCCTTATTGTGACTCCACACCATTTTCATAAAATAATAGAAGGCATACCTAAATAGTACAATGCTGAGATTGTATAATTTCAAGAAATTTGCTCTTTCCTATGCTTATAGCAGGTGATAACAGTGGGGCTGGTAATGATACCTATGCAGAAAGACTTGTGAAATGTTACAGATCAGCATTGTGCCTCTTGCATGGAACCAGCGCCACAGGAAACTGTTTCCCTGTGGCTTCTTCATGGTTGGGAGGATGGGTCAACTGGATGTGCTTGGCAGTTGGTAATTAAATTATTTGTTGGGAGAGGGAAGGCTATGCTTTAGTTATGTCTAGACTGGACTGTTGCAATGTGCTGTACTTGGAGCTACCCTTGAAGATCATTTGGAAGCTGCAGCTGGTGCAGAATGTTATGGCTAGGCTGCTGGTCAGGGTTAGTTACCTGGATCATGTGACCCTGATATTACAGCAATTACACTGGCTATCAATCCACTTCTGAGCCCAATTCAAAGTGTTGGTTATATCCTTTGAAGCCTTGCATAGCTTTAAAGCCCTACATGCCCTTCAAAGGCCTACCATCTTCTCTCCTACACTCCTGTCTGGGAATTAAGATCACAGCTAAAGGCCCTCTTGACTGTCCCATTGACTAAAGAAGCTTGTCTGGTGGGTACAAGAGAGAGGGCCTTTTCAGTGGATTCTGGAAGAACCTCCTTGGGGATGCCTGCCCCCCCCCCCCAAATCTTCAGCTTTAGGAGGCAGCTGAAAACAGTTTTATTCAGCTTTGTACCTACTGGCAGTTTTAAATTGTGGTTTTAATTCATGGCCTTTTATGCATTATCTGTATTTTATGTTATGTTCTTTTGTAAGCCACCTTGAATTCTGTAAGGCAGAAAGGCAGCTAATTAATGTTTTAAATAAATAAATACTGGCTACTGCTTTCATAAAGATACCCAAGCCTGCTAACTCTGCAAGGCTTGCTGAAGTTCCTAGGAGGGAAAAATGAGAAGATTCCTGAGCTCTGGGACTGGTTGAGGAAACTGCTATTCATGGCAGAAATGGATAAATGGACACGAAAACAACATAGAGGAAGACTCCTTCTTGGCAGATTGGAGTGATCTTAAAGACTATATACAGAAGTACTGGGAAATAAAGGACAGTGTTTTCAGTTTGGGAAATTATTAATGATGCATTAAGGATAAATAGTGAGTAAACAACTATAGAAGTTAGCCTATAGTTGAGTTACCTGTTATGTTATTATGTTAACAAGAAATTAATGTGTTTTATGTTTGGTTTGAATGGTGGAAGCAATGCTGGGAGCCAACTGAGGGGGAGAAGAGGAGATTTGTAAAAAGGATACGACTTACTATTAGACTAAGTTGTAAAACATGGTATATCCTAATAAAAATTTGTTTAAAAAAGAGAGAGAGAGAGAGCAGCCTGTCCCCAAGCCTTGCCTCAGCAGACCCTCACTGTGAGTCGTGTCTCAGTGGCTTCCTGAAGGGACCCTGAGTGAGCATCAGTACCATCCTTTGCACCAGCAGGGCCCTCAAGTGAGGAGCTGCCATCATGGACTCGCCCTCTGCCAGACCCGCCATGGTCTCCTGAAGGACCCTAAGAACAGAGAAGGCAAATGGCAAGGGCTGAGGCTTGGACCCGGTGCAGGTGTATGCACTTGCCTTCCACAGAGGGAATGGCAGGGGGAAGCAATACATGGTTGCAACATCTGACCTCCACTAGTCCTCATGAATAAAGGAGCAGGCTCAGCTTGTGGAGAGAAGCTTGATCTGAGACCAGCCCCACTCTATATATGGCTGCAGTGAGGCTACAGCCAGTGTGGGGTCACTGCAGCCTTTGTAGTCTTGCTAATGGGCTCACCAGGTGCTAGACCTGCTGGAGACTGATTTGTTAAACCTTGTTACCTGACCATAGGACTTCTTTCAGACCCTGCCTTTGGAATATGTGCTTTGACCCTGGACCGAGATCTTGGACTGCCTTCTGTCCTTGCATCTGGATTGTGTTATTGGACCCTGGGCTTTGGCATTGGGCAGTGTGATCTGAGAACACCTGCTGTGAGACCCTGTGGTTGCTGGGATTTGCCTCCCACCTGCTGGCCTGGACAGTCGATGATGAGGTCTCCAAAGAATGCTGTCACAAGATCTATGGCCTTTACTGAATCCTTTATTTGGATTATCAATTTGGGGGCATCCAACAGATGCCCAGAAATCTAGTCTAGTTACTGTGATTGATTCTGAAAGAGACCTGGGTGGTTCTGTCCATTTCTATTTATAATTCTCCTCTTCAGTATAATTTACGTGCTGCTATCCAGATTTTATGTCAGAGTCTCTCTTTGAACATGAGAATGACTAGCAGAACTGATATTAAATATTTGAATAGGGCTAGCAGCAGATGTTACAATCTACAAAGGTTAGTAAGCTCCTGAGAAAATTACTTTGAAAAGAGGAAATGGTGTACATCAGAAAGGGCCCTATATTTTTTATTCCATGGTGTCAATAGCTGGCAAAAATGGTTGAACATATGCATAGAAAATAAAATTTCATACCTCATTGGACCAGTTTTGTTTCTTGAGTTTCTATAGCTCATTGGGGAGCTGATGCACCCACATTCAGCTGAATGACCATCACTCACTGACCAACCGCTAATAAATGTGAATGCACCAAAGTCAATACAATTGTTCAGCTACTGTTCAAGTCTCCTGGTTCGCTAATCAGCCCAGAGACAGTCTTATGAACACTTATGGTGAAGCTTCTAAATTACTAAATGATCTCAATGAAATAAGCCAGTCACACCCAGAAAGATACTGAGCTCGTGGTTTCTATAAGAATACCTAGCATTGATTTATATTTATTTATTTTATTGGTCTTGTATCCTGCCCTCCCTGCAAGCAGGCTCAGGGAGGGTTCCATCACTCTGAATACAATACACAGTATAATTTAAAACAGTTTTAAACAACAATAGAAAACAATGTGCTCATAAAGTGCCATGTATAATTTAGCCAGATGTCTCAGGAGTCGGTGGTTCTTGTATAGCTATTGAGATCCAGGCCACCAGTAGAAGATCAGCTGGGGGCGGGGGGGACATCCATTACCTCAATCAAAAGCCTGGTGGAAGAGCTCAGTCTTACAGGCCCTGTGGGATTTATTACAATTCCCACAGGGCCCTGATCTTATATGGGAACTCATTCCACCAAGTAGGCATTGGGCAGAGTGCCTCATTGAGGCAAGTCAAATGTCCCTGGGACTGGGGACTACCGAAAGATGTTGGTTGCTAGACCTCAGTGCTCTACAGGGCTCACATGGGGAGAGGTGGCCCCTGACCATATAGAGCTTTAAAGGTAAGCACCAGCACCTTGAAACAGATCCGGTATTCGATAAGCACTCAGTGCAGTTTGCGCGGCAGTAGGTGGATGCAAGCCCACACAGGCGTCGCTGTCAGCACCTGTGCTGCCATGTTCTAGATCATAGATGAACTCCATATTATAACCATGGATTTTAAAGTCTAAAAATGCTATAGCTGAACCATCAGGTCTGGGTTTTTTTTGTTTTTTAAAGAAAAGTTGTGTCTTTCTGTCTCCCAATCTCCTATACAGTCATGTTTGGTTTAATCTGGTACTCAGGAACTGAGTTTGTTTGTTTATTTAGTGCATGTGTGCCCCGTGTTTGTCCCAGTGGGTACCCAAAGCAGTTTACATTGTCCTCCTAGTTGTGTCTATGCTGTATATATGTTCAGCCAGGCATTGATTGCTGTGAAAGAGTCAGGCAATTTCAGTTTCCTCTTCTCCTCACACTGCAGTCCAAGTCCATTTAGTCTCCTTCTATCCCACTTGGCTATTTTCTGGTCCCTTTCATCTAGTCATTTCAATAATGAGTATGCTAGCTCAAGGGAATAAGGAAATAGGTAATATGATTTTTCTAAATTAGCTTGTCAATTAAATAGTCTGTCTATATGATTATGTTTCAACACTACAATGGCCATAACATCTAATTTCGTTCTGTTTTAAAGTCACTGTTCACATTTCACTGCCAACATTTCACCTAAAATAAAATTTAAAATGAATCTGTGAGATGTTACTCAGGAAAAACAACAGATAGATTTTTAAGCAAACACCAAAATATTTTTTTTTACTAAAGGAGCTGGTATATTCCCCGGTTATAACTGGGTCTAGCCTAAAGCAAAATTCAAAGCACTTTGCAGGTACCTCATATACTATTGTATATGAATTGGAAATATTTCCAAACTGTTCCAATTAACAAAAGGAAAATATTAACAGATGGCAGAAGTCAAGAAATTAAAAATCAATGCCAGTAAGAAATAGAGGATGGGGAAGCATAATTTACCAGATCACTTTTAATTCAGGTCCATGGTCTTTCTTTTTTCTTAAAAAAAATCTTTCGAAGGAATTACAGCCAGTTTGGTGTAGTGGTTAAGTGTGCGGACTCTAATCTGGGAGAACTGGGTTTGATTCCCCACTCCTCCACTTGCACCTGCTGATGTGACCTTGGGTCAGTCACAAGCTCTGGCACAGCTGATCCTGAAAGAGCAGTTTGTGTTAGAGTTCTCTCAGCCCCACCTACCTCACAGGGTGTCTGTTGTGGGGAGGGGAAGGGAAAGGAGTTTGTAAGCCACTCTGAGACTCCAAGTGAAGGGCGGGGTATAAATCCAACTCTCTTCTCTTCTTCCTTCTTCTTCCCCTTCTTCTTCTTCTTCTAAAATCCAGATGATACAGATCAGTTCCCCTGGAGAAAATGACCGCATTGGAGGGTGGGCTGTATGGCATTCCCTCCCCCAAACTCCAACTCCAGATCTCCAGGAATTTCCCAGCCAGGAGTTGGCAATCCTACTTTTCACTAACATAATTATTATCCTAGGGATCTATACTATAGAGTCAGGGAATTTAAAGTTATTTAAAAAAAAGAATTTAGGGATGATTAGGTGAAATATTAATTTCATCTAGCCTGTAGTAACCATATATCGGCATGATAGACTCTGAGGGTGAAAACGTACTTTCTGCTACTCCATGATTACAATCTAATCACAATGGTAAGCATATAGTAAGGAACTAATCTCATGCAGAGCTGGTTCTAGATTCAAGCTGACTGTATTAAAGATCTTTCTATAACTTCTGGAAAGATCTAAAGCTCTGTAGATTTAACAAACCCATGTCTCTTTTTATTAAAAGGAGCAAAATTCACCCAGGTTCTTTGACATGAATAGAAATTGTGCTAGAAGTGTTCATTGCCAGTTACATCCTGGCCCTTTGTTAAGCCCAGAGGGACTTCCTATCATCTGTACAAATTGTCTATTATTTCAGTAGGACTATTGATTGTCTGCAGTCCTGCCTGGATCCCAAATGAGCATCTAGGATTAATGCGTGCAAACTGCACAGAAAAGCAGTTCCAGTTTTGCTGTATTATATCAACGACTGAACTCACAAAGTAGCCTTATACTACCTATTATCTTTCAGCTTCACACACACACACACTTTCCCATTTGTCATGTGAGATTAGGAAACAAAACATCGGAACTAAGCCAAAGGAGGTTTAGTTTAAGAGGCTAATTTATCAACCAGTATAGATTATGAAAGGCTTTTGGTGTTGGTGATGTACCATACTGGGCAGTGAAAACAGTATGTTCCAGCATGTATCATGCCTGACTCAATCAGCAACATGAAACAAATCATAGGCTGAGTTCAGACTGGCAATTTGCCCCGATAGGGACCTGGGCCAGTGACGATTCAATTGCGGAGTAAATTGGGCGTTCACACAGGCACATCTGCCTGGTGTCCCCCACCCGTAACCAACCCGTGCTGTTGCGCTTCACCGCCGGATTAAAAAGATGCCTCATAAAACTGGTAGCAAATCTGAAAGCCCACGTGTGTCGTGCATTTCTCCACTTCTGGGAAGTCTGAATGTGCAGCTGAAAAGCTGGGAGCAACTCGCGTTGGGCAGAAGGCAGCAGCGGTATGATTGGCCATGCTCCACTCTACTGCCCAATCATGCCGGCGCTGCGGGGTCCTCCTCCAATCGGCAAAATGCGCTTATGCCCATACACCCATACACCTACAGCCGAATAAATGGGGAAACGCTGAATACAGTGTGCCCCCGCGCACGGAAGTCTGAACGCTCCCTCCCGGCTCTGCCCTGCATCTTCCAGCAGCAGCCTGGGCTGTCTGAACGGGAAAACCCGGAACCGTGTATTCCGGGGCTTTTTTGCTACGACTGGCTACCGGAGCAAACTGCCAGTCTGAACTCAGCCATAATGGTTGAAAGAGAAACAAATGAGCAAACAACCTTGATGATCTGTATTACTACAAAACCAGTGGAACATTAGCTCTTTTTGCTACCCTTACACCATAAATGCTTGTACAAAGGCACACATTTAACTATATTTCAAGCGTTATCCAGGATGTATGATAGAGGACAATGTCCCCTAAAGGAGACCACAGATTTTGATGTCTGAGGAGAATGTGAAAGTCCATCCTACATTTACAGAGGTAACACTGCAAAATTAGGGGGGGGGAGCAGTGGACCGGCATCTTATCTTCCTCTCCTCCACTGTTTCCTCTTTCACTTCTCTGAGAGCCTTCATAGCTTCTTCCCTTCCCAGCCTCCAGCCAGCTTACCTTTATCTACCCCCCCATCTTCAGTTTTCCCTCCGTCCCTCCCCCTGGCAGCCTCTTCCTGTGAAAACTGTGCAAGGCTGGCCATGAGGAATCTGCAATGTCTTCTGGAGTGGGGACACATCAGTTTCCCCTGTATTCTCTTCCCCGTACTGTTTCCTCTTTTTCCTTCTCTGGGCAGTCCCATCTTTCCTTGCTTCCTTTTTTCCTTCCCATCCACCAACCTACCTTTCATCTCCCCCCCCGCCATCCATTCTTTATTCATTTATACTCCATCTTTCTCCACGACAAGGGCCCAAAGCAGCTTAGATACCTTGTGAGGTAAGCTAGGCTAAGAATATGTGACTGGCCAAAGGTCACTCTGTGGGTTTTCACAGCATACTGAGGATGGAACTCTAACCACTGCACAACACTGACTTTTGTGGGGTGGCTGCTCTTGAAAAATAGGAAGCATCTGAGCCTGGATGATTCATGCAATTTGAATGGTAGCAAATCACATGGTGGTTGCTGCTGGGTCTGGTCCCAATGAGTCCTCCCTCAAAAGTCAAAACAGCCCAGAAAGTCCCTTCTCCCTGCCTTTTACTGACAGAAACCAAGGCTTGACAGCTAGTAATACTGTTGTGGTTGCCAAGCAATGGCCACTGATGGCATTCATTTAGTAAAGCTACAGACACTGCTTCTGTTATGGGGGGGGGGCTAACTCCCCTGTATTTTTTCCCTTAAATTTCAGATTTTTTTCTGCAAACCTGGGGCTTTTCTCAAGTTAGTAGAAAGATGTATGTTGTATGTTCATGGCTCTAATCTTCAGATTTAAGAATCCACAGATGGGGCCACATTAACAATTAGATATATTGATGAGAGATCAATCATAAATTAATCATATAACAATTGTAAAGATCTTTGAATACAGAAAAGATCATTCTTTAATGTTACATCTTGTGTTTCACACCATGGTTATTCTTAAAATAGAAAATGGTAAAAACCAGTTGTTTAATTGAATTGACATTCTAGAAAGAAGCTGGCATTTGCTTTGCACTAATTTGTGTACAGTCTGTGTAAATGTGCCTTCTTATTATATAGTTTATTCCTCCCAGATCCAACCCATAAAATAGCATGAAATGGCATGAGTTTGCTTCTCTTTAAATTCATTCCATTAACCTTTTTCCCTTGGATACAGTGGTTTGAAGCCCTATAACAGGTTTTGTAACTTTGTGTCATCCCATTGGGAGTAGCATCTACTGGATAAATATGGGGCACACTTACTTAACAGTAAAGCTCCACTGAAGTGAGTGGGATTTATTTTCAGGTAAAAAGGTATAGTATTGGACTAAGAATTTTTCATCAAATAACAACATTGAAAGTTACTATTGAATAGTAGCTGAAACTTGTATCCAGAGGACAACTTCCCCGTAGCTAATTTAGTGTCAATAGTCTACATTCTGCAGGAGAGAAGAGTTCAGAAACAAACATACCTGAATAATGAGGTTTTTACCAACTGAACCGAAATCTCTTTGTTCTGCTCTCATCCTTTTACTTCCCTTTCCCCAAAATTCTATCAATACCAAGATTCTTAGGAATTGTAGGTTGTCAGGTAGGGGTGCCAGCTCTAAGCTGGGAAATTTCTAGAGATTTGGGGGTGGAACCTGGGGAGGGTGGAGCTTCAGGAGGGGAGGCATTTCAACAGGGTATAGTGCCATCAACTCCGCCCTCCAAAGCACCCATTTTCTCCAGGGGAACTGATCTACATTGTCCAAAGAAGAGCTTTAATTCTAGAAAATCTCCAGACCTCAACTGGAGGTTGGCAACTTGATATCTGGATTCCTTAATAATGACCAAGAAGTCCTGGCAAACTGTAGTTCCCCAGCTGGGGACTGTGCTGGGAACTCTGTTTTTTTTAGCAAATTGAAGGCCTTTCGCTTCCTGCCTCTCTGGGTAAGGAAATTCTGAGAAAATGTAAGGGGGAAGGAAGAAATCTGACTAGAGAGAAGTCTGACAATAAGGTTGGCAGAGGGGCATTTGGAATGGGTGACTTACTTTCCAAGATTCCAGGTGACTCTTAAAAAATAAGTCCATTCCAGTTTAAGATGAGACAACCTGAAATATGTGAGGTGAATAAAAACTAGTGCAGCATTTCAATGCTATGCCCATTTGCTAATTTTGACAAGTCTATCAGCACTGGTCATGCTGTTCAGTTGAGTAGTGGCAATCAGAATGGGGTGTGATGCAGTCCTAATTAGTTTCAAGCTGTGTCCATTGTACTGAATCAAGATGCCTAGCTTTTTTTAAAGCCCTCAGTGTGGAAGTACCCACAGAGCAAGTTCAAACTGTATGTGAAACCAGGGGTACACCAATGGTTGACTGGGGTTTGCTGTTGTAAATATATGAAGTGTGGAGGTATAACGTGTGTGGATAATATCCTCAGTTCATGACAGAAAGTGACCAATGAAATTATGGTATCTTAACTTTGTTTTTCACACTCAGCTTGCAATTTCATTGCTCTGCTGATACCAGAAAATAAAACAGTAGCCTTTGTAAGAGGGAAGTAAATATTTCTCTTGAACAACAAATGGTGGAATAACAGCAGAGTTGACAAGCAACACCAGAGTAGCACTTTCCAACAGTAGGAAATCTGCTGTACTTGCAGGTAGAAGGAACAGAAGGTGTGGGGGGGAGGCTGATGCAGTTAAGAAGAGAAGGGCTAAGCAAAAGCTAAAAGAGGACAAGAGTGACATAATGGAGCATGTGAAGAGTCCAGGAGCCATTGGATGGGCATTAGAAATATCTGAATGCAGCAGCCTGTTGAAACACACAGGCCAGGGATCATAGGCAAACATGTGAAACAAAGCAGCAAAACTTTGAATGTATGTATGTACATAGGTGTGAGGGCATAAAGTGATCCTTTTTTCATTTTTCAGCAGGAACCTCATTCACACTGTTCTCATGTTTTCTGGACCTTGTAGGTCAAACTGCATGATATAAAAACTTGGAAGAGATTAATTCAGTAAATCATGGCCTGCGTTTGAAACACACAGGTTCTAAAAGTGCCTTGCAGTGTCCACAGAGGAGAGGGGTCAGTGGTGAATTCCATTGTATCTGTGGTTCTTTGCCATATGCTTTTCGATACTGAAAAGGAGAAGGTTCCTGGAGGGGGAAAGGTGACTTGAGGGGAGAGGGTGAGCTGGGGACATTTCAACAACCAGCAAACTTGTGGGATTACAATCACAGAAAGTCCTAGATCTGATGGCTGGTGAAAATGCATATATATATGTTTGTGTGATTCATCCTTAATGTAGTCCGAGATGCCAGAAAAAGACAAGGACCTGGACCTTTGGCTGTGAAAAAAATGGAGCAAAGAGAGAAAATGAAATCACAAGTCTTCATAGGTAATAATTGTTTTTCAAGTGTTTATGGACTGATCTAAAGAGTAGCCAAGGGTTTTAAATAATTGTGGTGTTGTGTGTGTGTTAAGTGCTGTCAAGTCACTTCTGACTTACTTTGACCATATGAATCAATGAGCTCCAAACCATCCTACTGTTAACAGCCTTGCTCAGCTCTTGCAAACTGAAGGCTGTGGCTTCCCTGATTGAGTCCATCCATCTCTTTTCCTGCTGCCTTCAACTTTTCCTAGCATTATGTTCACCCTTTTCAAAGACACCAGAAAAAAAGACAAGGATCAGGACCACATTGCCTGAAAGAAAAGTAGGGTGAAGAGAGAGAAAATGAAATCACTTCCCAAGTCTTCATAAATATAACTGTTTTTCAAGTGTTTGTAGATTGATTGAAAGAGTAGCCAAGGGCATTAAATGATTGTGGTAAGCCTACTTAATTCTGGGCAATAATGGAGTTAGCCCCACAGGCATACCTTGGATACTCAACTAATGCTTAGGGAACTGAAAAAGCAATTAGCACTCTATGAAGAGGTGTATTTTATTTAGCAGATTAATTAAAGAAATCAAGTAACTGCATAAATTATCCAAAGCCCTTTTTGAGTTGCAAAACTTATGCATCTTTATACACAGTTTCAGATGTTAAACCACAGTAAGCATAGAATATATACACTTGCAAACCTCCCTGATGACAAAACATTGAAAATACCTTTCTGATTTTAGTTTAGTAATTTTACTTCTCTGCTTTAGAAATTATCTTTTAACATTTGGGGTTTTTGTTGGTCATGTTTCACCAATAAAGAAAAGAAATCTTGCAGTTTTGCATTTAATGGCATATATTCAACAATGTGGCTTATCTGACAGAATGACATTTCTGTTTGTGAAAGAAGGGTGGCGAAATTTCCACCAGTTCCACTCCTCCCACTTTTGCCCCCTTCTTGCTCTTGAGAAGAAAATATAAGTCACAGAGTTGCAGCAGAAGAGGGAAATGAGAAATCTCTGCTCTGTGGAATCCATGGATTTTAATAAATATCATTTAATGTTTTGTTTTTATTATTTTTATTTTGTAAACTACTTTGAGCAGGTACCTGGATAGGCAGCATAAACATTTTCTGATTATGTAAATAAATGGATGGTTGGTTCCATGCCAATAGTTTTGAAAGAAAATGGGGTGAACCCTATGTCTATTCTACTACTCAACTGAGCAATGCTTAAGGAGCCTTCCTCAAAATTAAGTGGCTCTTCTGCAGGAGGAAGATCCATATAAGTTGGAGGACGGCTGGGGGAAGTTTCCTTGGAGGAGGGTTGGATACTCCTCAGTATGTAGATAACAGCGGAAATGACTTAAGAAGCAATTTCTCCCCAGCTTTGAAGTGTGGCCCTCATTTTTTGAAAATTGGTAGTTGTCTCTTTCTGTCATATTTTCTGGCTGACACAAAAAGAGAGACATTCAGCATCAAGAAAGAGAAAATGGCACTGAAATGAAGATTTGTGGACTGAGATTGCACAAGGCAGAAGGAAAGTTGAAAAGGATATATTTGTACCCAGATACAACCTTAATTTCACTTTTAAAAAATGAGTACATCATGTTCCAAATCTATAGATGAAGACAACAGTGCAGTCATTTTTCTCTCGGAGAAGCTTTACTTATAGGAAGCGGAGTGATTGCACGGAATGTTCCAGTTCTTTTTAAACAGTGATATTGGTGGTTCCCAGGAAAATCTATACAGCACAGTATTGTAAGCTTCAGAGGAAATCCAGCTTCTTCCCATAAAATTTGCCAACAATACCATCTTATTAATTAAGGCTGCCTTTGTAAACACACTTACTTGTAAGCAAAGGTGTTGCCTTGCAAGGCTTTTTCATGCCTTTTATGAACTGTAATAAAGTATGGACTGTGCAAAGTATGCGTAAGGAACTGTAAAGCAGGGTGTCCCACTATGATGCCCATTGAGACTGCACCCTGAGAGAAGGACACCTTCCTTTCTTCACTGCTATTCCAGTGGCCATCCAAGGTTGCCAGCCCTCTCATCTGATCATGAATGAATCAGTTCCACAATATGCACAAAGCACCAAACGCCATGCCAGGGCATGAGGACAAAGGAATCCAAAACACCACTAAGAGACCTCTCCAACACACACAGGCTGGCAAACCCCTTTCCTCCCCCCCTCTTCATACCTGCAGAGCTCAGAGACTTTATTCATAGTTGCTTAGAAACTAATCCCTTGCTCATCAATGACACGGTTAAGACCACCAAGAAGACAATGGCCTTGGCCCGATGACTCATCTCATCCAGGTGCCAGCCACAAGTTAAGTTTCTAGCTCTCAATATTGACCACTCCTTAGCTTCCCTCCCCTATGCCTTCCAGCCAATAGTATGTTTTCAGGGACAGACTAACCAGGAGGTGTGACCCAGGGATATGGCTAGCCTCCACATCCCCACATAAAAGGGGAAACCCGACCACATGATCGTCTCTTCTGCTCTATGACACCTATCCAAGCCTTATACCTCTTCTGTCCAGCTTGTTATCCCAATACCCTTCCTCCATCTTTAAACTCTAGGCCTGCAGCTAGAGTTCCACGTGTTGCTTGCTGGTTCAAGCCACGTGTCCCTTTTTCCTTTCTTCCCCTCCTTCTTCCATTGGAATGGCTCATTCGATGAGGACAGGTAATTATTGCCCCACCAACGAACTCCTGCTCATGCAACCATGCTGAATATCTCTCTTTATTTTCCTAGCCTTGATTAATTGTGTGTGTGTGTATGTGTACTGCTTGTGTGTGAAGAAGATTTCCAGTAAAAGGACTTTAATTCCAACCTAATATAGTCTCCATGTCTGTTACTGGTACCTCTGGAAGGGCAGGACCTTTGTATAAACTGGTAATCGCTCCCTTAGCTGATTGCATATTTATAATAACTCACAAATCCCCTAATTTTGATAATAACTAAGAGCAATCAGGCTAACAAAGGACAGTTTACAGGGGATGCTATTGAATTTCACGAGTTTCCATGTGTGATTCAAATATTCCCTTTTCAACTTTCCTTCTGGCAGTGAATTTTGATGTCTGTGGAATTCACAACATTATTGCTTTGTTTCAGGTCACTGTAGGTCTTAGAATGTGTTGTTCTATTCTCAACAGGAATAATGGAATGTCTTCTTCCTAAAGTGCATTGTTTGGTTAGTGTGAGTTCTATAGAGTCAGTATAATCTGTTTCTTTAGTCAAAAGTTTGCCTTGTATACTGTAGGACAGCAAACCCTCTGCATTGAGAGCATTTAGTCAATCTTCATTTTTTCTTTACTCAACAAATGACTGAACTATGGAATTCATTGCCAGTGGATATAGCATAGATGGCTTTAAAAGGGGATTCATGGGATGAAAGCTCCATCAATAGCTAATAGCCATGGTGACTAAAGTGAACCCCCATAATCAGAAGCATCAAACCTCTGAATATGAGTCCTAGAAGGTAATATCAAGGGAAGGCCTCTATGCATTATTTGTTAGCCCTCCAGGGCAACTGATTGACCACTGTGGGAAACAGTGCTTGAAGTAGATGGACCACTGGTCTAATCCAATAGGACTATTCTTATGTCCCTAATTGCTGTTGCAGGGTTCTCTCCACCAGATGTTATGGAAGAACTGATTAGGAACCTGTGGTTCTTCAGAGAATTTACAACCATGCAGTAGCCTGTAGATTAGTGGAGGCAGTTACTGAAGCCTCAAGGAGTACTGACTCATCCCACTTCCTGTTTTTGTATGTGATAGAGCCCTGGGGTAGGCTAACTTTAGTCTTGCATCTCCCCCCCATAGAATTAGACCATGGACACCAGCTGCTTTTAGTATTTCTCCCTACTTTTGGGGCACTTTGCTTATATCTGGGTCAGAAAAAAGCATAAAAATCTGTGGCAGTCACTGTATGTGACCAGCACAAGTGGTTCACCAGTTGTGATCACAGAAGAGAGATAATTCTTGATGTAGTCACTATAAGATAGTGATATGTCCATACAAACATCTGGTTGCTGACCAATATCTTCACTGATATCAGCATTCTATGAGTGCACCATCAGCAGATATCCATCCATGTCTACCACTCCTCTCAGCACATATAAGACAGAGTCAAATGTTCACCAAGTTCTCATTTTTGCCTCTTAAATTTTTTGCAACTAAACCAGTCAAAGTACCACTTAGTTGTTCACAATGAATTGTTTCCTTGCTTTAGTATCTGGCATTTCCAGTTAAAAGAATCAGGTTGTATATGAGTTGGGTCAGGAAACAGGTAGAAGAAGAAGTGGGTGTAAGGTGTAAGGCAGGAGTTTAAGCAGAAATCACTCTGTGTTCTCAGGAGCCAAATCCCTACAGTTTCATTTTCAGAAGTAATGATTTACACATAGTTTCAGTCATTCCTGAGATGCAGGTGCTCTTTTGATCAACAAAGTTCAAAATATTAGAAGTAGCGTTAGGATGTGACCTGAATAGCCCAGCCTATCTGGATCTTGTCAGTTTTTGAAAGCTAGGCAGGATTGACCCGGATTAGTATTTGGATGGGGGACTACCAAGGAAGTCCAGGGCTGCTAAACAGAGGCAGGTAATGGCAGACCACCTCTGAATGTCTCTTGCCTTGAAAACCCTGTGGAGTTGCCATAAACCAGCTGCAACTTGACACCCTCCCTCCAAGCTATTGTCAATCCCATGGTGAGTACCACTGCGAGATAGAAACAGAGAAGGAAGAGGAAGTAGTAGTAGTGCATCCCCAAGCATTTTTCAGACCATATAGACTCTATGCTGGGAGGGAGGGAGGGAGGGACTGTGACTTAGTGGCAGTGCATCTGCTTTACTGTTCAGACCCTGGTATTGCCAGTTAAAATGATTAGGTAGGGGGTGATGTGCAAGACCTCTATCTGAGACTCTGGAGAGCTGTTGCCAGACAATAATGACCTTGATTGACTGATGGTGTGCCTCAGTATAGGGCAGCTTCATGTGAGCTCAGAGAACCTCCCAAGCTTGGGCAACAGAGAACATGTATTCTCATTAGGAGTGTATTCTCACTACACATGTATTCTCACTAGGAATGTATAAAGTTTAAGGTTGCCAGGTTGCCCCACTGGTAGGTGGGGGGCTTTGGGGGGCATTCTGGGAGTGGGCAGGGCATTGCATTACATGCTGACATCACCTGAAAGTGACATCAGCACACCGGAGGCAATGCTTTGCTTTTTGGGCAAAACTCTATGGTCAAAGTGATCTCAAACCATAGAGTTTTGCCCAAAAAAGCAGAGCATCACCCCCAACAGCACCAATGTGCTGACATCACTTCTGGGTGATGTCAGCACATTGCACAGGACAACACTGTTTTTTTTTTTGGGGGGGGGGTTCCTCCCGCCAGCCAACTGGTCTGTGGCGGGCAGAAACCCATGAAAGCTAATAAAGCTGTCCCTGTATCTTTATTGGTAAGGCTGCTTTGTTATATACTGGCAGTGTGTGTTTGGGTTACTTATTCACCAGATCAAATCTGATCTCTTGTTGCAGTGGGCTTAATTATACAGTGAATTCCCTGTTTGAAAGCAAAGCCATCTTTCTAAGCTGCAGTAAGAAGAGAAAAGAAGAAGAGTTGGTTTTTATACCCCGCTTTTCTCTGCCCAAAGGAGGCTTACAATCGCTTTCCCTTCCTCTCCCCACAACAGGCACCTTGTGAGATAGGTGGGGCTGAGAGAGTTCTGTGACTGGCCCAAGGAGCAGGGTATCAAAGCTGGTTCTCCAGATTAGAGTCCACTGATCTTAACCACTGCACCATACTGGCTCTCTTAGGAAGGTCTTAAACACTATTCTACTACTACTGCTGCTGTTACTATTTTTATCTCTCCTTATATATAAAAGAGGTTTCATGTGACTCTTTTCTTAACATTCCACACACTTCTACAGCCTTTGTGTCCCTGGTCTGCCATTCAGGAAGCGGGCCAATCCCCTGGCCGCATTGCTTCCCTCTGTCACCTCAGTCCTGCCCATAGACCCGCTGGACAGCATCTTGCCTTCAGTCTGCAGGGAGCCACTTGCAGGGATGGATGCTTTGGCAGGCAGATGCGTCCAAGCCCCATGCCAAACGCCCCTCCACCCTGGAGTCTGCAGAAGTGGACAAACTGGGGACCGGAAGCCGATCCTCCCACCACCACACCCATCATCACCACCTGAGGCCCAATTTACCTCGCCACCCAGCCTATGGCCACACAAGGACCAGTGCCCTACTGGCCCACAGAGTGCTCGAGGCAGCCCTGATGCTGCCAGCACCCAGCTGGCCGCAGAGCCAGTGCCGGGCCGTTCCACCACCCCATGAGTCTGGGGTCTCGCCAGGGGGCCTCAGTGTAGGGCCCACCCTCATTCCCCTCGCAGGTGAGAAGCACCTCAACCACCACACTGGGCAGCAGGCCCTCATGCCAACACTGCTCCTCCCACCACACTGGCCCCCAGCAGCCCAGGACCAATGCACGTGGCCAGCCTGCGACCCAGTGTCTGCCGCTGAGCCACCAGGGTGGCCAGCAGTGGAGTCAGCCTGGAGGATGCTGCCCACACCCGCACAGGGACAGCATCATGGCCTGTGCCACCACCCCAGGGTCTCGGCGGTGTGTCCTGGGCGGGGGCGGAGGGAGGTCTCGCGTCTTTCTAGGGCCCGTTCTATTGGTCCTACAATAGGCCTTGCTCCTAGTTATTAATAAAGATGATGACCAGGAGGAGGAGGAGGATGTGGTGCTCACCTTGTCCATGCACTCACCATGTTTTCACAGATATGATCGTAATGTTCTCAACTCTAATATCTTTTGAGTCCCTTATTCAGTAACCATTTTTGGAAACAGAAGATTGCAGATAATACTAGTTCCCCTATAATTTCATTGTGCAACGGTTGTTTAAATGATTATTAATGTAAATCGTTTAGTGCTGTCATGCTGTTTATATCTTTACTCTGCAGAGTGTATTGGCATATGAAAACATACTTCAGCTATTTAATGGACTGAAACTAAACTTTGATGGCTCATAGACTGTTAATTTACTGCCATCAGAGCTTAATGGCCTTATCTTCACATTTCCACTTTCAGTAATCTGAGGTGCTCTTTCTGAGGTGCCAAAAAACTTCATCTGTTCTTGTTTCTGTGATTGGGAGAGGTTTGCAGGCACCATAATGAAGAGTGTTGCTGACAGCCAATTCAGTTCTTGTGTGTATCAGTCACAAATCTGTTAAGAGCTTCAAAATATTATCTTATTTAGAATTGTGGTACATTTGTCCTAATGTTCTCAGTACCTTTGAGTAATAGATTTACTGTAGAGTGTTTTGGAATTTAACAGTATTTGTCAAATGGGTGTTAAACATTTTGATAGTCATGGAAGCAAAAGACAGAAGCTGTAATGTACAGCACTTTGACACACAAATGCTCCCCCTCCCCTTTTACTTCAAGGTATCATCAGTCTTCAGCAAACAATAATGGATAATAGTGTAATGGCTACTGTGTCAGAACAGAACTGGGTCATGTGGGTTCAAATCCCCAGTCAATCATGAAGCTCACCAGGTGACTGGACAGACACATAATTACTTCTCAATCTAACTTACCAAATAGCATTTTTGTAAAGATAAAAGGGGTGTGAGTGTGATTCATGTACATAATTCTGAGCTCCTACAAGGAAGGGCAGGATACAAATATAATAAATTGCTATCAGTACTTATGATAGTATGAAATGGAATTTGCTTTCCTAGGAACATGGAAAGACCATGGATCAGTTATAAAGCGCATACTCTGAATGCAGAGGTAGCCAGATTCAGTCCCAGGCACCTCCAGTGAATGGATTCTAAGCCACAGAAGGTGTGGAACACTAGTCTCAACTGGAAAGTTCTGGCTAGAGAAGACAACACTGTGGGGTCTTGCTCAGCTTTGTGTGTTCAATATTTCTTTTCTGAAATTTTTGATTTGCCTGGGGAAGGAATTCCCAAACATACAACCTGGTTTGCTGATTTGTTCCTAAGCTTTAACCATTCTTTAACACTGAAAGGCTATGACTTAGGCATTTCATCATCTTCAGACTTCTTTCTAGTGCCTTGGAATGCAAAACAAACACAGTGTATAAACGGAATAATGAATACTAAATTAAGAAAATATTTGTATTTTTGTATATATTTTTTTTCTAATGGCAATTTGCAATGTGCACAAAGTATCAGGATTAAATAAATATACATGCACTGTCTTGGCTCAGACATTACACAAAACCATGGTTTATTTTAAGTACGGTTAGTTTGTGTAACTAGGATTCATCTAACAGTCATTCACATCCTGGTTTTCCTCAAGAAATGCTGGTTTCATTGCCTTTTCTCTTGTTTCTGTGATTGGGAGAGTGCCGTGGAGGGTGTTGCCATAGAACAAGCCGGGATTAAACCATTATAAGCCAGGATATGTGCCTTCAGATGTCACAGGAAACTATAATTAAGACTAACTGTAATAAATCAACTTGAGATTCCAGCTTCAGATCCTAGTTTCGTAGATCCTAACTAATCTTAGTGGAGTGGCCTACGTTCAATCATACTAACTGTAGTTAGTTTAAATGAACTGTAGTTTTGTGTGTTGTTTGAACTGAGCCATTGTGCCATTTCCCCCCACAAATTCTAGTTTAGAATTAGGAATTTCAGATTCAGCATTTCATAGACACATGCAGGTCATTTGAGGTTTTCTCCAACTACAACACAGCCAACTCAGCATGACAGCTGATGTCAACAGTCTGAAGGGAAATAAATCTAGATGGCTTTTCACCTTTAAGAATTGCTATCCCTGCCAACATAGAAGAAATGAATGGTTGTAATCTCTGAAATTTATAGCCAGAGAAGAGCCTGTTCATCAGTTGATTGGCATCTGCACATTGTCAGTGTTTAAAGCTAGCTCCTTGACCTGATTGCTGGCAAGTGTGGAAGGAGAAAAGGGGGCAACTGTGTTGTGCAGCTATCCAGAAGGCTTCCTATTGTGCTAATAAGCACTGCAGATCTAAAATAGAATGCCAACTCACTGATTTTATATAGATTAATAAAAGAATCCGCCAGACCTGCCTCCCATCCAGACGCCTGTGAAACAAATGGGGATGTATTAATTCAATTGAGGCCTATCTATTTAAAAAGAAATCATAGTGCAAAACATTCCTCCCAGGACACAAGCAACATACTGACACAGAAGAGGTATGACGGGAGAGAAGAGTCTGTACTCAAGCTGCTGTGCATGAGCAAGAGAAAATAAATGCATGAAATGGGCTGAAGTGGCTGCAGATGTACTTCTGAATAAAAGAGTCGAATGTCCTCTAAATGAGCATTGTGTAGCCATCTCCTTCCTTCCAGCAAACAAGTTGAAATGCTTGAAGTTCCGCGATGCTTTGTTATTTCCCCCCCTCTCCCTTTTCTCTAAACAGCTCTGATCATTGTATACAAAAAGGAACTAAAATGGTTTCTGCTTTGATGTTTGTATCAGTTTTTGTTTACCTGTTTCCATACACATTTGAAGCTCATCAAGGCAACATCAAAGAGTTGCTTTAGCGCCACAAAATGGCAGTGAAGAGAGGGAAAGAAAACTTTCAGGAAGAAATCCATATAATGTTCCTCTCTTCATCTTTGTGTTTGAAGAGATGATTAAGAAACAAATGAGGAGTATTTTCTGTTGATATTAAACAAATTGCAACACCTTCAATCATTTCGATACTTCAAATGCCATCTTTGCTCTTCCAAAACAAAATAATTGATAGAGACACATGCACTCTCTGTAATGCTATTCTATAGGGATCCATTAAAATGATGTGTCATTTCTTTGTCACAACTTCAGTACGCCAACTCATCTATTTTTATTTTAGTCACTTAAAACATTTCTACCCTGCCTTTCCACCCAATTAGGGTCCACAAGTCAGTGAACAGTTAACATTAAAACCAAATTTTGAAACTATATATAATAACCATAAAGAGGAAAGAAGGTCATTAAGGGAACACCAAATGAAACCAAATAGTTTTCACTCACTGGCAGAAGATGGTAGAGATTTATCTCCCTGGGGAGAGAATTCCATAGTTTTTGTACCAGAAGCAATAAGGCCCATCTAGATGTCAAAGGCACTCAAAGCAAGGCCCACCAATATAAATGTAATGGTCAGGTAGTTTCGTATGGGAGCAGATGGTCCTTAACTCATGTAATACAACCACAAGCAGGAAAAACTTCAGGATTTCTTAGAATTCAACATATTTTCTTATAACAAAAATCAGTTTTCAAATTTGCCAATAATAGAACCAGCAGTAAACAGTTTATGAACTGTTGTATCTCACTTCCACAAACCCAAGACAGATGTGGTCTTTGAACTCTAGTGACCACAATCCAATTAGGGCTCCTATGATGGATGACAGCTTATTCAGGTTTTCTCATTAATTTGTCTATTAGACCAGTGATCTTCAAACTGTCCAGGATCACGACCCCTCTGTAAATCAAGCAGTAAAGGATCCACTTAGATGAAAGCAGGAAGACACCTAAAATCACAGTCATGTGACAGGGAGAGGGGGGGAATTATGATCTCATTGCAATCAAGGCAAGGACTGTGGGGATTAGAACAAAACAGCTGGGGACAGGCACAGCACAAGCTCAGCTCCAGGTGTTGTACCATATGAGGGAAAAAAGCCAAGACTCAAAACCATAGAGGAATATTCTCCACCTCTTGAGTGCTCTTGCCTTGTTGTCTGGCTGCTCCTGTCAGCAAGTGCATGTACAGATGCAGGACGCATAGTGCCCTTGTTGTCTACACAAGCATGCTAGCAGTATGTCCTTCCCAAAAGCTGGGGGGCAGGTTGGAAGCTCTATGGGGGCTTGCAGCCCAGAAGGTGGGGCTCCACAATCTAACTGAAGATCTAGATGCATGGGTTGAGGATACTGTATTAGACATCTCTTGGGATACAGTATCATAAGCAAGGTTCGTTGGTTACCTCAGGGTTCTACCAAAACATGGATCACAAATCTAAGTTAATTGAAAACTTATTTTATTCTGTTGTAGCTTATGAGTGGTGGGAAGATCCAAGCATAGTGCTACCAAGTTTCATTTCCTTTGAGCAAATGTCCACTGAAGACTTAAGATGGTTTGGTAATATTTGTTTATTCCAGAAGATAGCGATATTTTTTTATCCCTAAACTTGTCAGCTCTGTTTCTTTTGTAAGTGACTGATAAAACTGATTCATGCAACCTTTTCTGCACATGATAATAGCTCAGATATTATAAATTAATACATATTGATTTATAACTATTCATTTGTGAGCATCATTCATTTCAAAATATGATATACAGGGGAAGACAAAGATTGCAAAAATCCTCTGTTATATCATGATTAAGGTTCTAATTGCCATCATTTCCCAAACAGTTGAAAATAAGACTCCAAGCTAACCGTCTCTCAAACAGGTGGCACGCTATTTTGCTAAAATCAATATCTCTTTTCAACTCATTCCATATTTACCACATTCAAAAAATTTGATTTCTAAAAATGATTTGTTTTGTTTGAGAGGAAATTCTGCCTCTATTAGCATACTGGCTTAATTGTCTTCACCTGTTCACCTGAGGAGGTGCACGGCTTACTGATGGACAAGTAAAATATCACTAATTTTCATAATTAATGTCACCAATACAAGTAGTCCCAGTGCTTGAAAGGAACACAGTAATTCAGCAAGGCAAAGGTCACCTAGAAACCATACAAAATTCATGAGTGCTGTTTTAAAACTAATCTGGTTGGTTATTATCATAAACGATTTAAATTATTTTAAGAAGCATTTTGCATAAAACATACAGAACAATGGGACAGCCTTTCCTCTTCTGTTGCATTTTAAGCCACTCCACTCACTACATGCACAGCTTCTCAATTCCAGCTGACCAAATTGTTTTTAGGTTTTTTAGGCCCCCCGAAGGGGATTTTTTATTGCATTTTCTAATATCTATACAATGGGGTTCGGGGAAGGGATACTAATTTCCTACCTCTAAATTCTATGGGAGATGGGAGAGGGCAACTAATACATCATCAACTACTGGAATGGGGAAGGAAAACTAAGACCCTACCTCTAAACATACTAATGGATATAGGGAAGGATCAACTAACAAGGTGACACAATCTAGTTATATAGATATATATCCTTGTCACCTAGTAGTACAAAAAAATGTTGCTGCTTATAGAGTTTTAATAAAGATTGATTAAAAAAGAGAAAACATTAGTTAATCAAAAACTGCATTATCAACAATTATCTTGGTTTTAGAGTCTTTTCTTCTTGTGTTTCTTCTTTCCTCGGGGTTTGGGAGTGGCTGCTCCCTTCTCTGATTCTGAAGTGTCTGGAGAACTGTAAAGTTTAGAACTATCACTTGATGAATCCTGTGAGTAGGCTTCTTCATCTTCTTCTTCTTCCTCCTCATCAGTTTCTTATCTTTCTTACGTTGTGCTAAATTGAAGTATTAGTCCACAAACCTTTTTGCCTTAGGAAAAGTATCGATATTAAATTTTTTATCTTCATATTCAAAACTCAGTCCTTCCAGGAATAACCATCAGTAAGACACTCCTTTTTTCTGTAGGTGGAGAGTAAGTTCCCCGTAGAACCTCCTCCGTTTCTGGATTTCAAAGGGGATATCCTTCAAGATTTTTATCTCTTCATTCTTGATTTTTAAAGGTTTCCCCTGTGTAGATTTCAGCACCAGATCTCTGGTAGACCTTCTCATGAATTTCATGCATATTTCTCCCGGGAGTGTATTTTTTTTTTTTTAATAAAGTCTGGATAAGTCCTGTAAACACAGGATCCTGTTTGTAATCCAATAATGGGGCAAGAGCCACTGCTAGATGAGCCTTTAAGTCTTCGTTATTTTCCTCTGGCACTGCCTGGAAGTGTAGAATGTACATGGATCTTTCCAGCTGGAGCTGTGTTAGTTGTGTTTTGTTGGAGGTTCTTTCTTTCTCTGCATCATCCGCTCTTTTGCTGACACTCTCTATCTGTTTTTCCATCTTTTTAAACGTCTTTTGAGTTACAGAGGTTCTTTTGTCCATTTAAGTCAATTGTTTTTGCAAATTGTCCGTTTTGGCATTGAGATTAGTCATCTGTTCCATTAGGGGGCACAATGTGTTCGCCAACAGTACAGACATATCTGCTGCTACTTCCTGGTTCTGGGAGGGAGTCATTGGTAGACTATTTCCAGCCAACATTTTTTCCTCCAATCCTGCCTTCTGCCCTCTCCCAGCCATAATATCAACAAGAAGTAAGTTTCCCAAAACAAAGTAAACGTTAGCTGAGTTTAATCTGCTTAATGTTCTTATGCAGCTTTTGATTTCGTTAGTAATCTGATGTGTTTAGCTTGACTCAGAGTTCTTTAGTTGCGCTTTAAAACCACCTTGCTTTAAGTGGGGGGTGAAGTCTTGAGTTTCCCCCTCCCCTGCCACTTTGCACTTAGGTGCTTCTAATTACTACCAAGGTTCTCATAGACACATTATATCACCTGAGCATTGCTTAACTCATGCTTTGAAGCCTCGGAATTCTTGTTAGAAGCATTTCAAAACTTTTGACCATGTCTGCTTGTCCGGCAGTCGTCTCTCAGTGCCATACTGGCTCTACAGCGACGAGACCTTTCAGGGAAAAAGGTGAGGCTCAATTCCTTGGCCGTAACCTTGGAAGAGGCTGTCCTCGGCTCCCCAGGCTGAGGGTCTCCTACAGAGACCCCAGGAGGGTCCGGGATGATCTTGGACCCTTCCCGTCAGCTGAGTCCCAGCTCCCCCCCATTAGAGCGAGATGGTATGCAGCCAAGCAGCAAAACACTTAAACTGGTAGAAGGAACCACTGTGGTATGCCAGAGGAGAATGGAGTCAGTTCCTTGCTTACATGCTTAAGGTTTAGCTTCCCTCCTCTTGCCTCTACTTCCCAATAATAGTTGAGGAAAGAATCTCAGCTCAAGAGAGACAGTGAGGCACAAAGAAAATGTGTATAGTCTCATAGCGATGGTTGCCAGAAAAATCTGTTTCTAATTTCCCCTGGGCCTTGAAATTTCAAGGGTCCTTAAGTAACCCACAGTCTCTTGACGGTTGTAAAATGAATCCAATGAGAGCTAGCAAGATCTTTCAGCACACCGAGGGCGAGAGGCTGGGTGCACTTCCATGGGCTTGCTGCCTGGCCAGCTCCCTGCACCCTGGCGCAAGGGCATAGACTTTCCCATTTCCTGGGGGAGCTGGGCCTGGGTTCTCTGGGACCAGCCTCTCTCCTTCCCATGGCCGGCAGACAAAGCCAGGTCACAGTCCATCTCCACTGCTGCCATCTGAGAGAGTGTGGGGGGGTGCTGCGGCAGCCTGTGGAGGCTGGCTGCACTGGGCAGATGGAGCAAGGCCAGACTGGGCTGAAACCCGATCCATGAGGGGCAGCTGGCTGGCTTGGCTGGCTGGAAGGCACTCCTGCATGGCCCTTCCTGCTCTCAGTCCAGCCATGCTGTGCCCACTCCCCTCTCCCTCACCTCGTTGCATCCCCACCAGCCCCTCTCTCTTGCCCCCCACTCACTGATGGCAAGTGGCACTGTGCCTCCTGCTCCTGGCTCTTGCAAGCCACGATTGCACTGCAGGCACCGTGGCACCCCCCCGTGCACACTCACTCACTTGGGCTGCATGGAACTCTCTGTGCCCAAGGAAGTGGCAATGGGTGAAAGTTGACCCTCGCTCATCGGTCTGCCTTGTATCCAGCAGGCTCGAATTTCAGACTTGTCTCCCTGTGACAGTGAAGGGTCTCCATGGCCAGATGGCTGTCTCCCTCCCTCCTTGGCTGCTTTCCTTCACTAAAAGTGCAAATGCTGCTGGCTATCCATTGCTATGGGAGCTGTTTGTAGCCAGGAACTGAGAGAATCAATCCCATTCACCGGCTCCCGCCGGACTGAGCACGAGACACTGGCCACTGGCTCTGTGGGCAGGACTGAGGCCATGCAGTGAGGCAATGCAGCCAGGGGATTGGCACACCTCCTGAGTGACAAATCAGGGACCAAATTGATTTGGGAGCATGTGGAATATTCAGGAAAGAGTCACTCCAAAACAGCATTATATATAAGGAGAGATTAATATTGGTTGCCTTATAGATTCCTAGCATATGCCTCAGCCCTTTGAAAACTGGGAATGCAGTATGTAAGAGTTAATTTTTATTCTTATCTGTGGGCTTTAGTCTTCAGGTATATTCACACCACCTACCATGATGTGATATCAGTTTGCACTCTACTATGTGTTCTGATCTTATGTATTCCTATACTTTAAGTTGCAGTTCCTCTTTAAAAAGGAACATGAGTAGGAAGTGTTGAGAGAGTCGAAACAGGGAGAAGCCTCTGCAGTTAAGTGAGAGCTTGGTTTGCATAAGCTCTAAACATAACCTGGCCAGTGTGATGCCTTTCTGGCTAGGGATGGGCACGAACCAGCTCATGAACTAAAGTTTGTGATGGATTTTGCCTGGATTATGGTTTGTAAAGTGAAGTTTGCAACAGGTCAGCTGGCACAAATTTTCCGTGAACTTTCCAGCTGTTTGTGGTGGTCCATGAACAAATAGATTACCAACTAAGAGAAAACTGTGTGGGAAAGGATGCTACAGTAGCAAAGGCTAAATGGTAGAACCTACAAAAGCTCAATTTACTAGAATTTTACAAAAATGCAAGAAATTCAACAGGTAAACTCAAAACAGGTAAGTACAATATATCACTACAACAGGTGAACTCAATATCGATAATTCAAAGTAAGTTTAATAGGTATATTCAGTAATCCAATAAGTAATTCAACAGGTACATTCAGTAATCCAACAGGTAAGTATAATGGGCAAAGGTTCTGGATATTCAAAACTTCATTTCGAAAGTCTTCCTCAGTAGAGATTGATACTAATATTCCATGAGAGAATTATGCAAAAAGTTCTGAGGTAGATATCATCAAAACAGCTTTCCAAAAAGTTTTAATGGAACAACGTAAGTCTATTGATGGGTCAGCATATGCCAGGGAACAACTCCATTTTCTTTAGTTGCTGGTGTGCCTGGAAACTTGTCCTGCCTGATCTGTGACCTGAAAACATCTGCCAGAATCTCTGCTATTTCTCTCCAATGGCAGCCTGCAGTTGTACCACAGGTACATGCCTCAGGCAATGCCATAAAGGCAAACCCACAAGGGTGTCACCCTCTGGTGTGGTCCTCAAGTGTGAACCAAGGGTGTGAACCGATGCCACAGCCATAGGCAGCCAGAATAAACATTTATTAAATGCTTTTTGCTGGTTAGTCATTACTGCTGACCTAAGTGATTATATTTTTTCTCACAGTTACTAGGTTAGAAGTAGAAATTGCATTTACTTACATGATTTAGCATCTTAGGTAGTAGTGTGTTCCTTTTGTTTTGCATCATTATATTATTATATTGTTACAGCATAGTGAACTGAGGTCTAATTATTATCCTATTGTAGTAAAACTACTGTTTTTCTCTATAGTTACCATTTGCGTTCCCATGAAGATAGATCCAGGTGTGTAGCCATGTTGGCCTGAAGCAGAAGAACAAAGTTTGAGTCTAGAGGGGTCTCTCCTGTTGCAATTTGGGAAGCCAGTAAGGCCCTTTTCAGAGGTTTGGCTATAAATATTTCAGTTCAGCTAAAGAAATCAGGATATTTAAAGTGTAATAAGCAGATGGATAAGATCAAAACACTAGACTGAAATCACAAACTTGATCCTAATGCTGAAACACTGAGGAATCTTAAGGAAACTAGAAATATAACAGAAGAGTTTGGTATTTCCAAGATGTATAAGACTATGTTCTATAGTAAACAAATTTTCTTTGATCTTGGTAATAATGTGTGTAATTCCCTGGGCCATAAGCTTAAAAAGAAAAAAAAACCACCAGAAAATTCCATTTTTGCAATTCAGGACAGCAAAGGTTGTATGTTGACACAAAGAGAAAAATGTTCAAGAATCTGTTGACTTTTGCAAAGAATTTTATACATGAAGATATTGAGAATTTTTTTGAGTATGGCCAAGATACTGCAAATATCAGAACAGGATAAAAAAATATTTTAGAATCTCCCATTACAATCAGTGAATTATTAGAGATTATTAAATGCTTAAAGAAAAACAAATTGCCTGGTTTAGATGTGCTAACTTCCAATTACCAAGGGTTTGCGCCTGTGTTAGTTCATGCTTTAGTTGAAGCCATAAACAATCTCTATATTAAGAAATCTGAGATGGTAGTTATATTAAAACCTAACTTGGTACTTATTGTCCCATAAATCTTTTAAATTATGGTTATAAAATATTGACATAGACCTAAAAGGATTATGAGTAACTATATTAATCCTAATCAATCTGGCTTTATGCCCAGGAGATCAACACTGGTAAATATAAGGAAGGTCATAAACTTAATGAATTATGTGAAATGTAAAAAGATTAGCTTGGTCTTTCTATTTCTAGATGCAGAGAAAGCCTTTGACAGGTTGGAACGTCTATATTTATTAAAATGCCTTGATGTATTTGGTTTTGGGCACAACTTTAACAAACGGGCTATGATGATATTCTCCAGAGTGGCTTACAAGCACTTGTTTGAGGGGGATGTAGGGTCAAGTGCCCTCTGTGCCTGAGAGGAGAGAATGAAGATTCCCAGTCACTTCCCACAATTAGAGAAGACATCTTTAGACATTCATCTGCTTGTCTGGCATATTTATTGCTTTACAACTGTTAACCTTATAACCTTAACTTGTTATTTAGTATCACTTTGCATAATTTGTACATCATCATGTTACATGTTGATTTGCTGTTCATTCTCTGGCTATAAGTTTGAACCTTCCCTGCCATTCTAATATATTTGATAAGGTGTGCATGCACACGAAAGCTCATACCTTGAATAAACCTTTGTTGGTCGTAAAGGTGCCACTGGATTCTAAATTTGTTATTCTCCAATTCAGTCATCAATCTGCATATTGATGGTGTCACATCCTTGCCAGTTAAGATTTGTAGAGGTATTGAACAGTGTCGTCCCCTTTCTGTGTTATTGTTCAACATAGCCCTGGAACCTTTAGTTAGCTTGGTCAGAGAATCTCCAAATATTAAGGGTATAATTACTGGAACATATCATTATAAACTAAATTTATTTGCAGATTATATTGCTCTATTCCTATCTGATGTAGAAAAATAAAACTTTCTTAGAAACACTGATAAATGCCTGTATAAGGGCAACTAGTTACAAAAAAACCTGGATGAAACTAAGGCAATGTTTTTAATATGTCTCAGAATTATTTTCCCTGTCTGAAATTCTCAAAATTATATCTGATCTTTATCTGAACTTTAGATACAATTTTCAAATAAAACAGGAAAGAGATCAAGGGTATACAGTCTCCAGGAGGGGTCTGGAATTTTGCATTTACGCAAGGCTTTTCCCTTTCAATTTCATTTCAGTTTAAGGAAAACATAATGAAACTGTTATATCAGTGGCATCTATCTCCTCACAAACTTGTCAAGATTTATTTAAAAAGGAACATGGAGGCAACATGGAGGAAGCCTTTTCTTGAAATCATTACAGCATTGGGAGAGGATAAATAGGGCTCCTCCGTACAGCTAGAAGGAAGTCATATTTATACCCCACTTTTCTCCCCATTGAGGGGACTCCAAATAGCTTACAACACTATTCTTACCTCCTCCATTTTATCCTCACAACAACTACCCTGTAAGAAGGGCTCTTTTTGCAGCAGGAACTCCTTTGAATATTAGGCGACACACCCCTAATGTAGCCAATCCTCCAAGAGCTTACAGTTATCCCTGTAAGAAGAGCTCTGTAAGCTCATGGAGGATTGGCTACATTAGGGGGTGTGTGGCCTAATATGCAAAGGAGTTCCTGCTACAAAAAGAGCCCTGCCTGTAAAATAGGTCAGATTGAGAGATTGACTGGCCCAAGATCATCCAGGGATCTTCCACAGAAGAGTGGGATTTGAACATGGATTTCCCAGACCCTGGCACAACACCCTAACCATTACACTCTGTTATCTTTGCTGTCCATCTTTTTGAAAGTCTTACCCAGAGCTGAGAGTATTAGCAGCTGCCATGGCATGTGGTATATTTTGATATTGTTATATATTTTAAAGGTAAAATGAATCCATCTAACTTGTGCATATTTTGGTTTTAAGCTGATTTCAAAGAGATAAATATGTGAAAAAATGTGACTTATCAAGACACTTTTCTGTCTGGATGAGAATACTGCAATAGGTTTGGCAGTCTGTGGTTAAACTCAAAAAGAATAGCATGAATTCCTCATTATTTCTTATTTGAGAACAATTTTCATACCACAACAATTTGGTTTTGTGTGTGAGGTAACTATGGAGAAATAACACAAAGAAATTGGCTGGAATCCCAAGCACAGGACAAAGGAAATATTATTGCTACCATAAATGACAGGTAAAAAGGGAGAAGTGTGAAGTTTCTTTTCTGGATTAAACAACACTAATGTTTATCAAATACAAAAAGAGGGTGGCAGGTAAAATGATTCCCTGCTCTGTGGAATTCCTAAGGAAGACACACAATGGTTTCATTTGAACCAGCTGACAAAGTGAAGCAAGATGTTTCCCAAGGCTATTTCCAGCAGTCTACAAAGGATCTTTTCAAGTCCACCTACAGACTTAATCTTTTCATTTGTTCTGAACTATAAATGATAATACCATATTTCAGCACTCTGCTGTTTGCAGGTGTTATACTTATTCAACATTGTCATTTTCATTACAGGGAAAACTTTTACAAAGTACAAAGGGAAATGACAATGACCAATAGTAAAATTCCCTCAAATAGCCAAGTGCTGAGACATCCCAGAATTGTTTTCATTGCATTTTCATCCAAGGACTCCACTGTGATGAGCTGAAACAAAGCAATATAACCTAAGTGCCTCGATCATTCTCAAACTTTATTTCTCAAATATATTTCACTTGTCTCAATGTGAGCTGGGATTTTAACATCCAAGTTCTATATAGCTGGAGCTGTATAAAATTTCTTCACCATTTGAAACCATCTCTTCACAGTTGGATATATTTTCACAAAGATAGATTTCTTTCCCTCAATCCCATAGGAAGGTTGACTCAGATGTTAACTCAGTTGACTCAGACAACAATTGGTGATAAGAATGAACTTTGTTTATTCATGGGATTGAGTACTTTGTCTCTTCCCCCTAGTTTAATACAGATTTACAATATCAGTTTGTGGGCAAGAAATAAACTCCAATTTATTAAGGCACCCAAATACAGGCATGATTATATGTTATGCTTAGATCAAAGACTTCTTAAACCAGGAGGTCTTTGATCTTGGCTTGACATGTAGCTAAAAGGGGGGAGGAGGGAACACACAAACCCAAAATAAATTAGACTGAATACTGGAATGAATAAAAAACACTTCCTGTTTGTCTTTTTTGTCATGTGTTGCTATAAATGTGTGTTGATAGGATCTGTAGTTATAGTATATTGGTAGAGCCTTGATTTTTGTTGTCATCATTTGGATGAGAAATAGTATTCCTGTGGTATTTACTCCACTTTGCTGTCTAGAAAGGGGCTTTCACACCATATTAAAATGCAATTAAATTATTAGGGTAGGTGCTTCCATCGTTGCCAACACATAGCATGGGTGTATGGATGCCAGCTCCAGGTGGGACCTGGGGATCCCCCAGAATTACAGCTCATCTCTAGACCACAGAGATCGATTTCCATGGAAAAAATGGATGCTTTGGAGGGTGGGTCATAGGGCATTGAGGTCTCTGTCCACCTCAGGCTCCATTGACAAATCTCCAGGAGTTTCCCAACCTGGATCTGGCAGCCCTATGGCCCCATCCCCTGCCAGTGGCCATGGGGGACCTGGGAACCCTAGTTTGGGGTAGCATCTCCTCCAGTTCGCAATAGGCCATTGTAGTTGTTCTCTTCTTGTTTCGTTTTATTCCACTCCCCTAGCTGTTGGCAGCAGAATGGTCAGTGGCAAGGGTAAGTGGTCCTAACAGTGCAAATCTAAGAATAGTTTTTTTTTTCTTATAAAACGCACACACACGTTTGGCATGGCAAAATCATGTTGTAACTCAGGCTGTAAACCTTCAGCCTCGGCTTCCCTCTTGGGGTATGATGCTTGCGGTTTATGACTTTTGTTGTGAAAACAGTAATTAAGAAGAAGGAGAACACTCTCTTGGGGGTAAGCCCCATAGAATAGTTTAAGTAAACCTATTAAGAACTGCTCTGAAATCCTCTGCAGAGTGCCAGTTCTTTTCATTGTCACAGGGCAGAGTGGAAGCCAGATGCACCAGTTCTGCCTTGTTATATGGTGGTATAGAGTATTCAAAGCACTTCACATATGTTATCTGGTTGCAGGTTGTACAGCAACCTTGCAAGGTCGGTATTATTATCCAAATATTGCAAATGGAAGGTTGAGAGAGGAGAGAGAGAGAGAGAGAGAGAGAGAGAGAGAGAGAGAGAGAGAGAGAGAGAGAGAGAATCAGAGACTTGTCTCAGGCCAGCCAATTAGTTTACAAGAGAGGCAAAATCCTACCATGCCAGGTAGCATGCCAATGTAATGTAGTGGTTAGAGTGTCATACTAGGACCTAGGAGGTGTTATTCTAGGATCTGGGAGGTTAACTTGCTGGATAACCTTGGACCAGTCATACACTCTCAGCCTAACTAATGGAGAATAGGAGAACAACATAAGCCACTTTGGGTCCCTACTGGGGAGAAAAGTGAGGTATAAATTATGTATATAAATAAATAAATTTCATAGCTTAGCCAGCCATCAGGGCCCCCATATTGGGAGAAAGAGGTATATTTTACTGGGACCCAGAGTTCTAGAAGGGTCTGGCAGTGGCCCAGGCTGTAATCCTCTTTGCCATGAGGTAAAAAATCATGTCCAGATCTCTTGTGAGATTTGCAGAAGCCAAGTCAGAAAGAGTGTTAGAGCAGCAATCTCAATGAACATTGTGAATCACTTAACCTAAGGCGCTTCTCTAGCATGCTTGTGCAGTTAAATTAGGACTGGGTAGTTAAGACTGAGAGAGATGGATTTGTTTTCCTCTATCTGAAATAGTCTGTTGGCCTAATCTTTGCTTCCCTGTTGGTCCATTAGAAGAGTGGGTCTCAAGAGTGGTATGTGTACCACTGGTGGAACACAAAAGTCTCGGTAGGTTGCAAGGTTTTGATAACAATTACTAAAAATTTGCTCTTCCTCAGTCCCCATGTGCAAATGTCATCTCCTACTGACCATACCTGCCATGGATTTGCCCATCTGTGACTTTTTGACATCCCACTAGTAACCCTGGACAACTGGTATTTCTCCTAATCTCCTGTTCTTCCTGCGCACCAGCAAGTGTCTTTGATGGGCTGCTTTCTGCCAGTCCCTCCTGCCAAGGATAATCCATTATGCTTCTGCAATTTTTTTAATCTTCCACAAAACTTACTGTACTATATCATAACAGAGCACCTGTAAAAATATCAATGTCATTCTTGGGAGAAGTAGACTTTTTTGTTGAACATGTCATATTAATACTTATGCTCTGCTTCAGTTCTGTTCCAGATTTCTGGTGGGTTTCAGATTTCTATAATTCAGATCCTGATGCTCTGTTTATTGGATGTCCCATCCTGTTGATTGTGTTGACTTCTCTGTGTAGTTGGGCTCGAGATCCAGTGAGAAAGGCGAGGAGCGGAGATGGGAGAGCCAGGCGCGATGCAGTGCTGCTAGGGAGCGGTGTGGGGTGCGGGGGCTTCCATGGGGTCGGTGCTCATTGCTGCACTGGTTGGAGAGTCAGGCCCACTCCTGGGATCCCATCCTCATCGCCACTGTAAAGTACTGGGTTCGCCGCATGGAGCCTCAGACTACAACATGCGTTCAGATGCGTTTATTGTACTTCACATAATACACACTGCAAATCCGGCCCTGCAAGGGCCAACTTTATACACCCCACCCGGCACACCCATAGTCCCATTGGTGGGTTTGAATTTCCCGCCAAGGTCTAATTGGTGGACTCGAGGTGGACTCGGATCGTAGGTCCTATTGTCGTTTAGTACCAAGCTTTTAGACTTAGGTGGTGGACCCCTAGTGGCAGTCCATGTACATAACAGCGGACTATAAATAATGTAATTGAATAAACCAGGGAAGGGGCTGCGGCTCAGTGACAGAGCATAAGCTTTGCATGCAGATTTAATCCCTGGCATCTCCAGATAATAGGACCCGGTAGTAGTTGATGTGAAAGACCTCTGCCTGAGAACCCACAGAGCCTCTGAAAGTCAGAGTAGATAGTGAGGCCAATGGTCTGACTTGGTAGAAGGCAGCTTCATGTGCTCATTTTGAAACAATATTTTAATTGTTTTATTGATCTGTTACGTGAGCTGCAGTGGCCTCCTTTGGTGAGGGGTGGGAGACAGGATATAAATAAATAAATAAATAAATAAATAAATAAATAAATAAATAAATAAAAGCTGAGCAGTGGCCAAGAAATAGAAACACCCAATCTGCATGTATGTAGCAGAAAAACATGCTTCCAGGGTTGCAGAAATCCCCTCCTGCAAGGTGCAGCTATATCTGTGTATATCCCTGGTTGTATGTTATGCTACTCCTCTGAATGTGTCCTCGGAATACTCTATGTGCACTATGCGGATATCAGTTTAATATGAGTAAGACATTAAATTCGCTGAGTGACTCACATGGTCTATTTGCAGAGGAACTTTCTGATTCTGCAGAAGTACTTATTCTTACAGATCTGACCATTATGCTGCCCAGTCTAAGCAACACATACCTGCAAGTGGTACAGCAAAGGGGAAGAAAATAGTAAAGCTTAAAAGGACACCACGCCATTTCCTTGACCTAATGCTTGCCCAAGTTCATCGCTGCAAAGCTCAAGAACAAAGCAGCTGATTTCCTTTGCCTTTTGTGAATGCTACCACCTCAGACTTTGTTCTTTCTTTCAGATCTTGGACAGCTGGGTATATGTTTCCAATTTTCTCCTCTGATTGTGTGTGTATGTTTGTGTGTGTGGAGGGGAGTCTTACCTGGAGCAGCCTGTGTTTTGCTAGCACTTTTTGTCTGCTTTTCCATATATAGAAGATTAATCTTCCAGGCATAGTTCTGTGTTTGCTCACTGTTTGATTTTAACTTTTCATTACGTGACTTCCACACTACAGAGAGATCCAGGGACACTGAAGCTTTCTGTCCACAAACAAGTATATCACTGACAGCAGTGGCAGATTTACCAAAAAAAGATACTGATAGCAAACGCTGATTCAGCTTCAGAGCTTGCATGAGACAATTTGGCTCTATAATAGGTTGTGGTATTTTTAATCTGTTCGTACAACAGATGTTCAACCACACCACAGTTCAGTCCCTGAACATCCTATCACCTCTTCTCCTCTAGCTGTTTACATATTATGATCTGCTTTTAGTTTGTATGTGGTGGCCTCTGAAACTTATGTGCACACCTATTTATTTACTAGCAATAATGGCATCCACTCTATAGGAATAAATAGGCTTAACAGTCATTCCCTACCACCCCACTCAAAAGACTCTGAGGAGTGTGGAGAATTAGGAGTCTCCTATAAAGGATTTACAGTACTGGCTCAGAGAGCCAGTTTGGTGTAGTGGTTAGGAGAGTGGACTCTAATCTGGGAGAACCGGATATGATTCCCCCCTTCTCCACATGCAGCTGCTAGTGTGACCTTGGGTCAGTTACAAGTTCTTTCAGAGCTGTTCTGTCAAGAGCAGTTCTCGAAAGAGTTCTCTCAGCCCCACTTACCTCACAGGGTGTCTGTTGTGGGGAGGAGAAGGGAAACTGCTCTGAGGCTCCTTCAGGTAGTGAATGGCGGGGTACAAATCCAATCTCTTATTCTTCACCAGACTTCAGCTCCCAGGATTCTTGGGTGAAATCACAGAGATAAACTGATATAAAACTGAAATAGGGTTGTATTGTATAAATGACCTAAGTTCCTGGGAAGTATCAGTATTATGAACATTAAAGGTGAAACTTAGACTTATTTTGAAAAAATGTAGGAGTAATTAAGAAGAAAAACTGCAAAGCTGCAGTTGAATGTTTATTTACTTGTTTACTTCATTTATACCCAGCCTTTCTCCCCAAAAGGGGACTCAAAGCAGTTTACATCATTCTCCTCTTCTACATTTTATCCTCACTACAACAACCCTGTCAGGTAGGTTATGCTACGAGTATGTGGCCCAAGGTCACCTAAGCAAGCTTCTATGGCAGAGTGGGGATTCGAACCTGGTTCTCTCAAATCCAAGTTCGGAACTCTAATCACTCTATCACCCTGGCTCTCTTTGGATTGAGATCTAATAGGACTGCATTTGACTAATCTAGTTTTTAAATTTCTTGGCAATCCTAATTGTGATTTTAAATTGTGGTCTTTTATGCATTTTTTATCATTGTTGTTTTATTTACATTGTCTGCCACCTTGGGGGAAGGATGGTGGCATGGTATAGCCTGATCTCATCAGATCTCAGAAGCTAAACTGGGTCAGTACTTTGAAGAGAGACCACCAAGGAAGACTCTGCAGAGGAAGGCAATGGCAAACTACCTCTGCTTCTCACTTGCCTTGAAAGGCCCTTGCTGGGATCACCATAAGTCAGTTATGACTTGACAGCATGAACATATATAAGCTGCCTTCAGTTCCACAAGGTAGGAATTCTAATAAATGTTTTAAATAAATACATACATACATACATACATACATACATACATACAGTCTCTAATTTTGTACTGGATTAAGTTAGAAATGCATTGTTCTCAATCAGGGCTATTTTTGTAGAAAAAGCCCAGTAGGAACTCATTAGCATAAGAGGCCACACCCAACAGCAGGAACTCATTAGCATATTAGGCCACACCCCTGACAGCACAGCTCTTTAGCATATTAGGCCACACACCCATGTTACCAGAAGTATGGTCATCCAGCCACACCCACCTTTTGCTTCTTATTCTGTTTACCTTGTTTGTTGTCAAAACCCAGGGCTTTTTTTGTAGCAGGAACCTCTTTGCATGTTAGGCCACCCCCCAAAAAATGTAGCCAGTCCTAATGAATTTCTGCTGTTGGGTGTGGCCTGTTATGCTAATGAGTTCCTGCTGGGCGTGGCCAACTCAGAAGCCAGCCGGAACGCCGTTCCTGTGCATTCCTGCCCAAAAATAGCCCGTTGGCTTTCTTAGATTTTCCCAGGCAAAGTCCTTCAAAATATACATACTATAAGAGTCTGTGACCGATAGAATGGACTGGCTCTCATACTACCCTATAGACACTTGTTCAGAGATAGGGCTGTCAGCCTAAGAATTTATAAATTAATAATATGAAATAATAAGAATATTCCATTCAGCTCCATGTTTCTTTTCATTTAAAATACCATGGATTTTTTCTAGGATGAAGTGCAGAAAATAAAGAAGAAGTTAAGCATTGAACTGTATCAAGAGGCTTCCAACCATGATGGATGCCGAAAGATGGTATTAATTACTAACTAAAACTAACCCATTTTAACAGAGAAAACTTCACTCCATCTTTTTTTTCTTTCTCCATCTGTCTACCCCTTCCTTTTCTGATAAAAAGAATAAAATTCTCTCCTTTTTAGGAGAGTTTTACAAAAAAAAAAAAAAGAACTGTATCAAGAGGCTGATACCTTGCCATACAATAGGATTACTCCTGAGGAAGATTGGGATGAAATGAGTCTATATCCGGGTGCTCATAGAGTATGATGGACTTTCCTTGTAATTGAGTATGATGTATTGTCTTTGTAATTTTGTAAAGCTTTATTGAGAGTATGATGAGCTTTTCCTTGTAATTTTGTAATTTTGATTCATTATAAAACATGATCTTTACTAAATGTTTTAGTCACTCATGTCACAGTGTTTGTTGTTTGTTGTGTTTTCCTCATGGATACCTTTGACACCCTCTTGGTTTTTTCAGCCTCCAGGTGGTGGCTGGAGATCTCCTGGGATTACAACTGATCTCCAGGCAACATGGCTGCTTTCGAAGGTGGACTTTATGGCATTGTACCCCACTGAAGCCCCTCTCCTTCCCAAACCCTGCCTTCCTTGGGCTCCACCCCCCAGATCTCCAGGTATTTCCCAACCCAGAGCTGGCAACCCAACCTAAGCTCAAGATCCCAGTAATGTTCCTGATAAAAAAAGTAATCATGTATTTAATTATTCAAGGATTTAACGCAGTTAGGACTTTAATACCATTTGTCTCTTGAGCAAATAATATGCAGTATTTTCCCTGTAGATCTGTCCTTTTACTTTAGTCAAATTGATCTGTCATTTGTGGATATGGAATAGTCCTTTTTAAAAGCCTAATTAGAATAGATATTTTCATACCAAAACGTCAGCAGCAGTGCAAAACGACACTTAATTCCCAGGGACTTAATTAAATTTAAACAATCCCTTCAGTGTCATTCACCTGTGGTTTACAATATGTTAAACATTTACTAAGGAAGTTCGCTGGTGGAGAATAATCTTGTTATCATTGCATGCGTTTTCATGATGTGACATTCTACTATTTCCCGGAGCTAGAACTGGCTTTTGGTTAGCTTTTGAGAATATCCGTTTTATAGTGAGGATCAATCATAATGATTATAGGACTAGGAGTCTCTTGCTGACTGAGTATACAATACAGACAAAAATGAAGCCTTATCTTATGCAAAGCCTCTACTCAGACAATAAATGTAACTCCACCAATAGTTTATGAACTGTTGCAATATGTACTGTTAAAACATAGATGGCAAATGAATCATGCTTTTCCACAGAGGTTTTAATATGCAAGGTTTACATATGTATTTGTGTGTGCATGCATTATATATGTTACACAGAATGTTGTGTGCATGTGTATGTGTGTAACATTTTACTATGTTCTATCTTGCGATAACCAGGAGAGATCCAGTTTTTGCAAATAAGACATTCAAAAACTGAACTTACCTTTGTTTGCAGTGCTCATTTCATCTTGAGCTGAGAACCCCATATGATTGAATTTATGATTTTTAATATGAGCAATATTTCAAGTAGTTGTGCATTTGTGCAGTTGATGGCATTCAGTGTGGTAGCTGGCTACATAAGTTGCTTGACAGGGACAGCTGTGGGGTAACTATGAAAATGCACGTGTATAATTAGTTTGACTGGAAATAAGTGAAATGATTTTGAGTGTTCAAGGCTGCTACTTGCAGTTTGCAATCAAATTGCTATTTGAACAGTGGAATCACTGACAGTAATGTGAAACTATGGGTAGAATACAAGAAATCACTTCAAGTAAATGTGATGAAAAGAGCCTTCTCTGGTGGAAGAAGCCATCATCCATTGGAGGAAGGCTCCCCAATTATCGGAGTCAATTACCTATTCGTTGAATAATGACTATGGCTCAGATTTGAGGATTCCATTCCTCATTTCCTTCTCAGGGGACAGTTCTTGGGTATGACCCTATGAAAGCTACCCATATTAGAAAATACAGAATACTTTGCAGTATTTTAGGCACTAAGCATTGATATCATTGACTTGTATGTATCTGGGTTGTACTTTTAATTTGTAGTGCAGAATTATGACATTTTCACCAGTTTCCCACTGGATCTGTAAACAGAACCTAGTAAAAAGGAGCTTTGGTGGAATCTTTCCACCAACAGGCTCTGGTCAACCTTTATTTGCTTGATGATTAAGAAATATAGAAGTAAATGTGGACGGGAGCAGACCAATAAATTGTTGTTCTGCAGAGTTTCTATTAAGAACAGTTCTCAGGGCCTCTTAACCTTTACCTAATGAAAGGAATGCTGGACAGGGGGTCAAATATTAAGGCTGCAACCAGCATCCATTGATGTGGCTCAGAGTTTCCATATATTTAAGCCAGTGTTATAAATCTCATAATCTTTAGAGACTTCCTTCTGGAAACTTTGATGCTGTTTAGCTACAGCAGTGGATTTGGAACCCATAAATTCAGATTGAGTCATGCCTTCTGTTCAGAAATCAACAAACACACCACCAGAACCCCTGGCGGTTTAAGATAAGGTCCACACGTTAGCCTCTATGCCCAAGTCTCTCTTACATTCATGCTTTCTTTTGTACTGCCACCTGGTGGTTTGTCACTGGATGTTATTTTCTACCTGTAATGGCTGTTTGGAACTATCGATGGAACTATAAACTGAACAACAGAATGCTCATGTTGTGTATGGAATATAGGGATACCTTTTTATCACTATTACAAAGCAAAGGAGATTTTTAGTCAAGTGCTTATCCATTTAAAGCTGCCTTATTCTTGCTCTGAGCACCTTTACACAAAAGGCAGGCAATGGCGTAAATGAACAAACCTTGCTTCAGACTATTGATCTCCCCAGTCCAATACTGCCCATTGCTCTCTAGCAGACAAAAGTCTTTCCTGATACCAGCTACCTGCAATTATGTAACTGAATTTGAGACATCCTCAAATTCAAATCAAGAGCTCTCCTACTGAACTATGGCTCCTGATATTAGGAAGATGTGTATGTCAACCAGGGAGAGACTTCAAATTAGCTATCTGCAAATTACATTGTGAAACTTCAAGGACAGGGCTCATGCTACACATGTACACATGAAGCTGCCTTATACTGAGTGAGCCTTTTGTTCTTATCAAGGTTACTGTAGTCTACTCTGAACAGTAGCAACTCTACAGGGGCTTCAGTAGAAGTCTTTTATGTCACCTCTTATGTGATCCTTTTAACTAGTATGCCAGCAGGGATTGAACTGAGCCACAGTCCCATTCCCAGTTGGTTGGATATGATAGTGGATCGTAGGTGGATCGTAGCCTATAACATGCCACATGGCTTGCCAGTTGCCCTCGCCAATAGAGTAGACTGTGAAACAGTCTTTTTGTTTTTTTACATAGCTAAAAGAGCAATGGAAGGGGAGAGGCCCACTTAGCTGGCAGCTGAGAGACCAGGGAAGACAAGACGAGCACACTGTATGACCAGAGTTTCACGTGCAGGGAAATGGCATCATATATGGCTTTATATTTTGCTTTCACCTAAAGAGACAGACAGGAATGAATGTCCATCCTTTGTAATGATGCTTTAAAAATGCACTAATAGTACACACAAGTAAATCTTCTCACACATTTACCTCAGTACATGGGTATCCATGCTTGTTGATCAGCTTGGGCGTGTGCAGCAGCCAATGCTGCCTCTAAGCTTCTACCTTGTGAGCAAAAAAAGCTAGTAGCATTAAAGTTGTGAGCAAGTCTACATTTGACTATCATGTAAATTAGTTTTTTAGAAGATTATTTCCATAACCATGTAAAATCTCAGAATGAATACTATATTTAAGCTATATTTTAAGAATAATTTAAACATTATAAGAGAAAACAGAATCAAATCAAATTTCATTACAGAAAATGTCCTCTATGGGATTAGACCAGGCCTCCAGAGAACAGGTCTACCTGCCCCTTTCCACTATATTGGTAGACCTGGGCTCCAGAGAAAAAGGTCTATCCACCCCAGTTCACTATATTGATTGACTTGGCCTCAAACTGTTGCCCTGCACTGAGCCTTAGAAAACATACCAGCACTTGGGGGAAAGAAACTCTTGCAGTCTATTTTGGGTTTGTTTGTTTTTGTGAAATATGACAACGAGCATTACAGGTAAAATATAACAGAGGAGGAAAAATCACTGTCAGAACCCTGCCTAACGTAGCAAACAAGAAGTTTCTTAAATGTTATCAACCTGCCTAAACTACTTATTTATTCAAATATTTGTATTCCCCTTTTCCCTGTGACTCACGGCAGCTTATAAATCATACTGGAAAACATAATAGGGGTGTGCAAAAAAATGATATTTTTCTGGCTCCATCATAGCCAATGGACCCCATAGGCTATAATGGAGAATTGGTCCAGGGGTATCTGGGGTTCTGGGGTTTTTTATTGAGTTAGAGATACCAAATTTGCAGCATAGCTGCTGGTGCCTCTCCTCAAAAAGCCCCCCAAGTTTCAAAAAGATTGGACCAAGGGGTCCAATTCATTGCTTCCAATGGAAGGGAAGATGCTTCTTAGTTCACTTGTGGGCTGAAGCAAAAAACCCTGAGCTGCCAGCTAAAATTTTGTGTGCCAGCACCTCATAGCACAGCTTAGCGGGAACTTTGGCAGCAGCACTCCTATTCTGCCCCACATATGTGTTCTTAAATGGGTCTGTTCTTAAATGAGTCTGTGTGCCCCAAATTATTGTTTTAAGGGAAAAGCCAAAAGGCAAACCAATCGTTTTACATTTTTATTCAGTTATTGCACTCTAGCAAACAGTAATATACAATTTATCACAAGACCACTGGCTTTTTTATTTAACTCCCCCCCAACCAACCAAATGTTTCCATTGTGTTCTCAAAATGAGAAATGAGACATCCTTTTTATCTACACGAACTCAGGATAAATTGTAATTTTCTCTCACGTCTGAATTTGTCACTTAGAGAAAACTAAATATGTGATTTGTAAAAAGCCCTGAATAAAATCTTCACTTCAGCTTGATGTCTGTGACCGTAGAAGGGCAGAGTGTAGTATGCAAAGTGGCAATTCAATTCTAATGAGAGGAGGTCAGGCTTCTTGCCTCAGTTAAATGCCTCACCTCGGCTTAAACATGCATATTTATTTTCAAGACACATATTTCATTCAACATTCACTTATGACTGTATGCGGATTGAACAACATGGTCGCATTTCACACCTGTGTCTCTGGAATCCCTTACCTCATAAAACTAAAGTATTTCTTTGCAGGAATGAGCAGTTGGAAATTTACAAATGAAGACCTGGCTTGAACAATGGCCATTCATAAGTATCTGAAAAGTTCCACATCTCAACCAAAATTATTTCCAACATTTGAGAGACAATGGATACGTTCTTTTACCATGTTTTCATTTGCAAAAGCAACAGGAAGACCTGGGGGAGTGAAGGAAATGAGTGAGTCAGCATCAGGAGTTCTGTGTGGATGAGAGACATCTCCCAACTAGGGATTCCTTGGGCTAATGGAGAGGCAGGGTATTCATATTTTAAATAAATAAAGAACAAGCAGAAGAGCTTCAGCCAGACCGAACCATCCTAATTCATGTTGTGGTTCTCAGAGCTTCCATGCTGTGTCCATTGCACCATCCAACCGGCTTGGGGAGGGAGTTTTAATTCTGTAACCTGGGGGAGAGAGAGGCATAGAGGGTCTTGTGTCATGTGGGGGGAGGTCTGATCCAAGAAATGGGTTATCCCCTGTTCTGGATGGTGTTGCACTCTCTCTGAAGGAGCAGGTTGGCAGAATGGGGGTGCTCCTGGACCCAGGCCTCTTGTTAAACAGGTGGCAGTGGTGGCCAGGGGTGCCTTTTAGTAGCTACAGCTGATGAGCCAGCAGTGGTCCTTAGGGAGAAAAGATCTTGCTCTTGTGGTACATATTCTGGTTACATCTAGATTACATTACTGCAATGTGCTCTAGGTAAGGCTGCCCTTTATGACTGTCCAGAGTTTTGACTGGAGTGGGTCATAGGGACCATATCACTCCAGTCTTATTCCATTCACACTGGCTTCCAATTTGCTTCTGGGTTCAATTCAAGGTGCTAATATTGAGCTGTATGGCCTGGGATCAACATACCTTAAGGACCACCTTCTCCCATTTGAACCTACCTGTTCACTCATCTCCAGAGGCCCTGCTTTGGTTGCCCTTACCATCTGAGGCTAGACAGGTAGTGACTAGGGATGGACACAGACTGAAAAAAGGCAGTTCAGTTCAGGTTCCATGGTTGCCCATGGACCAAACCCCTATCTGAACTGGCCGCACTCAGACTGAACATGTATGGAAAATTCAGGACATGGTGGAATAGCCTTTGGAGAAGCTAGAGTCTCCAAACTCACAGAGGATCTCTGACCAACTCTCCTCTATCTGCCCACCAAGTTTGGTGAAGATTGGACTTAGGGAGTCTGAGTTATGCCCCCCCGAAGAAGGTGCCACCAGGAAAGTGGTTTTGAGGGAGACATAAGGCACAGGTTCTGGAGTGTATAGAATGAACCCTGTGTGAGCTAGAGGCATCAAACTTACAGTGGACCTCCCTGGGATGCCCCCAACATGCCATCCAAGTTATGTGAGGATTGGACTTGGGGGACCAAGTTACGCTTCCCCAAGAAGGTGCCCCATAGGAAAGTGCTTTTGGTGGAGATATCAAGTGTGGGTTCTGGAGTGTATAAAATGGACCCTGTGTGAGCTAGAGGCATCAAACTCATAACAGACCTCCTTGGGGTGCCACTCCTACATGCCTTCTAAGTTATGTGCAGATCGGACTTGGGGAGTCTGAGAGCTTCCTGGATGATGCTTCCGTCCTAGATCCACTCCAGTCCGGTTTTCGCCCAGGACATGGGACAGAGACAAGTGCTGGTCGCCCTTACTGATGACCTCCGGAGGCACCTGGATCAAGGCAGTGTGGCAGCGCTGTTGTTGTTAGATCTGTCAGCTGCATTTGACACAGTCAACCACCAGTTGCTGACCCACCGCCTTGCCAATGCAGGGATACAGGGGCTTGCCCTTCAATGGCTTGCCTCATTTCTCTAGGGTCGGGGGCAAAGGGTGGCGCTAGGGGAGCAGCAGTCCCAAAGACACCCACTCAAATGCAGTGTGCCTCAGGGGGCGGTGCTCTCCCCGATGTTGTTTAACATCTATATGCGTCCCCTTGCTCAGATTGCCCAGAGGTATGGGCTTGGGTGTCATCAATATGCGGATGACACCCAGCTCTATCTGATGTTGGGCGGCTGATCAGACTCCAGCCCAGAAGACATGAACCAGGTCTTGTAAGCCGTGGCTGGGTGGCTCAGGCTGAGTTCGCTGAAGCTGAACCCAGCGAAGACAGAGGTCCTGTGCCTGAGTCAGGGTGGTCGGGGGTTGGGGCTCCTTCTCCTGACCTTCGATGGGGCCTCTGGTGCCAGTGCCGGAGGTTAGGTGTTTGGGAATGCTCCTGGATTCCTCCTTAACTATGGAGGCCCAGGTGGCAGCCACTGCCAGGTTAGCCTTTTACCATCTTAGGCTGATTCAGCAGTTGGTTCCCTTCCTCTACTGCGGTGACCTGGCTACAGTGATCCATGTGATGGTCACCTTGAGATTGGACTACTGTAATGCTCTCTACATGGGGCTGCCTTTGTCACAAATCCAGAGGCTGCAGCTAGTGTAAAATGCTGTGGCCAGGCTGTTGGTGGGTCTCCCTAGACGAGAGCGCATCTCTCTTGAAAAAGCCATCTCTGGACCCAGCTGAATGGGTCAACTATCAGCTGTTTTCCAATTTGCTCTATTTGGGCAAATTACTTGCAAGAGCGATGGCGATTCAGTTGCAGAGCTTTATGGATGACACTTCCATATTAGACCCATTCCAGTCTGGCTTCTGGCCAGGCCATGGGACGGAGATGGCACTGGTCGCCCTCACAGACAACCTCTGGAGGCATCTGGATCAAGGCATGGTGGTACTGTTGTTGTTGGATCTGTCGGCAGCGTTTGACATGGTCAACCATCAGTTACTGATCCACCGCCTCGCTGACACTGGGATCCAGGGGCTTGCCTTGCAATGGCTCGTCTTCTTCCTCCAAGGTCGGGGACAGAGGGTGGTGTTAGGGGAACAGACATCCCAGAGGCACCCACTGGTCTGTGGGGTCCCTCAAGGGGTGGTGTTATCCCCGATGTTATTTAACATCTACATGCACCCCCTTGCTCAGATTGCCCGAAGGCATAGGCTTGGGTGTCACCAATACACGGATGACATCCAGCTATATCTACTATTGGGCTGTCAGTCTGACTCTATCCCAGATGACCTGGACTGGATGCTTCAGGACGTGGCAAGTGGGCTTAGACTGAGCCGATTGAAATCAAATCCAACAAAGATGGAGGTCCTGTGCCTGAGTCGGAGCGGGTCAGGGGTAGGGATCCCACTACCGACCTTCGGTGGGGCGCCATTGGTGCCAGCGCCGAGGGTTAGGAACTTGGGAGTGCTCCTGGATGCCACCTTAACAATGGAGGCCCAGGTAGCAGCCACTGCCAAGGCAGCCTTTTACCACCTATGGCTGATTAGGCAGATGGTTCCCTTCCTTGAACACAATGATCTGGCAGTGGTGATTCATGCTATGGTCACCTCAAGATGAGACTATTTATTTATTTATTTATTGCATTTTTATCCTGCCCTCCCCATAAGCGGGCTCAGGGCGGCTCACAACAAGGGCACCAAGTGCCAAATATAAAACATTAAAATCAAGGTAAAGCAACCAAATTAACATTAATAAAGTGCTCAGTGATATTATTACAGTAGGCAAGTCAAGATGGAGGCTTGTAGATGTTAACTCCACCTGCATTCAGTCCAGAATGCCAAATCTGCCAATCCTAGGAATGAAATTTGACTCGGAGAGTGGGAAGGGCATCTAAACCGTGCCCCCTCTGCCTCATTATACTTCACTTCTTTCAATAATCCCCCTCCCATCTGCCCAACTTCCCATGTAAGAATTTGATCTTGAAAGACAAGTACTAGACAAAATACTCTGGTTTCTTGTCAGATCTTTTACTAAGGGAAGAAAATGCTAGATAAAGACATGGGAGGAGGTTTTGCTTCCTGATCCACATTCTCTGGTGTTGTTTTAAAAATAACCTCCACCCCCACTTCCTTTATGTGTGACCAAGAAAGTTGCCTGTTTGTACCTTCTTTTGGGATTAATAACACTGGTGGTAGTGGAAAGTGTCGTTAAGTCACAGCTGACTTATGGCGACCCTGTAGGATTTTCAAGGCAAGAGACGTTCAGAGGTGGTTTGCCATTGCCTGCCTCTGCATAGCGACCCTGGACTTCCTTGGTGGTCTCCCATTCAAATACTAGCCAGAGCTGACCCTGCTTAGCTTCCGAGATCTGATGAGATCAGGCTAACCTGGGCTATCCATGTCAGGGCACTAATAACACTAGAGTGGGGGTACTGTGTACCTGGGAAAGGTGTGACTGCTTTGTACTATTACACAGCAGTGCTGGCATTGAGACATCCCAGATCCTGAATTTACAGTTCTTTCTGGCATACAACTAGTATGGTGCAATGGTTAGAGTAAAGCAGATTGACCATTATGCAAAGTACACTACAGTTTAGGACCTGCACTCCACTAAGACCCCCTCCTAGGGTGTAATTACCCAGGAAATTTACATCATCAAGAGTTTGTAATGTATGGACAACCTATTAGGTAGCCTCCCTAGCTGTTAAGGGTTCATTTCAACCAAAGATGTGTTCAGAAAATAAGCTGTCTCCTCTGCCAGGAACTATTTGATTTTGCCATCTTCCCTTCCCCCCTGTGCTCTTCCCCCTGCTGGTGAGTGTTGTATTGCAGACATCATGGGAAATTGTGTCTGTGTATTTGACTTACTCTGCGTTGTAATACTTTGTGCCTGCAATTTTAAAATGCATATAGATTGCGGTATGGAATGATTCAAACTGATGTTGCATACTTCAAAATCTCTTTGTAAAGTTTGCCATATTTTTTTTATTGTTGTCCAGATCTTTTTAAAATCTTTCTGGAGTTTAGAGAGATATAAGTAAGACTCTCCTTTTTCTCCCCTTTTCTGATATGTAAATGCTGTATTTTTTACTTGGGGGAATAAATTATTAAAGTTTTAAAATGCTTAAATAAAAATTGTTTAAAAAGAGAGTTTATAATGTATGGCTGCATTTGTTTATATTTTATATTTATACTTGAGGACTGGTGACTTGGCTTCTGGCTTCTCACCCTATCATACAAATATCTGAATGGTCACCTATGAGAAATGGCAGTTTATAAAGACCCATGGTTCAGCAAAGGAGATTTCTGTCTTTTAAAGCCAAGTCCGAAGCAAGTTTATTTAGAAATGATTTGTAGAGTTGCTGGACTGCTCACACAGTTAATAGCTCTCATGGAAATGAAGCACACAGATGGAGAAAATACGCTTATTTTTTATCTGGCTGGCAAGAGTCTATCCTTATAATATTATGGGAGTAATATGGGATCCAAACATAGGAAGTGGCAACCACATGCTGCAGAAGTATATAAGAAAGTGGTCAAAGCAGGATTAAATTATCGACACACTGAAGGCATGGTAGCAGCTTCACCTTCATCCCAACCCAGCTCATGTGATGGTAGAAACAAAGAGACGGTGTTTAGAAACAAAGAGATGATGAGGTACTGAATTTGTTTGATTTCCCTCCAGGTGCTCTCAGGTTTAGGCTCACACAGCTGCTGCATTAATTGCCCTCTGCTGATCAGAGACAAAATTCTAATGAGCCCTGTGTGAAAGACAGAGTAGAACATTGATAAGAGACAGCTTCACAACCACTAACATGGGCTACGAGAGATACCCTCCTCAGTTACTAGGCAACCGGATTAGTGTACACCACAGATTCCTTGGAACAGAAGACAAAGGTTTCTGAAAGTGCTATAAATCCACTTTATGTTTCACAGATAGTTTACCATAAGGGACTTCTAAAGCTTATGGTACATGTTACCTCTACAGCATGGCAGCTAAAATATGCTCCCCTGTGATTGCACATCCATTTTTTCTTTGGTAATGTGTTAAAGTATCAATCTTTCAAGTTTACTCAATGGTTACTTTCCATTTCAGCATTAGAAACTTTGGTAAAGTTGCAGTACAAGTGTGAGAAGTAACCATATTTTCCAAGTAATCCATAGGAATCTTCCTTCCTTCTGTCATGCCATGGTATAATGCAGTGGTCTTTAGCTCTTCCAGGCCCAGGAGGATACACGTTGAACCCCAAGTGGCTGCATGAAGACCCCTGCTATAATGCAAACAATGAAGCATAGGAAGGTTCTATGAGGCTGAATATCTGTAATTAGATCTCCCATCTTTTTAAACTTGTTTTTAATAACCAACTTGGATAGCCAAGCTGACGAATTTTTATTCTCACAACCAAAGCAAGATAGGTAGCTGTGTTAGTCTTGAAGGTACTACTGGTCTCTTGCTCTTTTCTACTGTTACAGACAAACAACATATGTGGCAGGGTAAGAGCTTTCGTGACTCACTGCTCACATATTTTATTAGTCTTTAAGGTGCTACTGGTCTCTTGCTCTTTTCTACAAGCAAAGCAGTAATCCTGAAAACTACCCTGTGTAGTTTGAGGGATAGAGTGGCTGCTTCAGATTTATAGTTCCTCTTTCCTTTCTTCCCCTAAATAAAGGGTCCACCAATTTATAAATTAACAAACCAGCAGCATATCATCCAGTTTGGTAGACCCCCCCCCCAATTACCATGGCAACTGGAATGTTGCCCTCCTTGTTTCCCCAGCCCTTCTTGGTGGCCCTAATCTGAGGTCTGTCAGATGCTATCAATTCTCACATTAAATTTATTTGTATGCACAACCACAAGAATGACACTTGCAGTTTTTAAAAGGAAATGTGTGAACGGACCTTAGAACTGAAATATGAAACACTTGCTGATTGGTGGTAGAGATAACTTTTGTGATACATGTCAAAACCACGTGTCTAATGAGCTAAAGTAAGTTTATCACTCAGTTTGGTGTAGTGATCAGGAGTGCCGACTCTAATCTGGGAGAACTGTGTTTGATTCCCCACTTCTCTACATGCAGCTGCTGGTGTGACCTTGGGTCAGTCATAAGTTCTTTCAGAGCTGTTCTCTCATGGGCAGTTCTTGGAGGAACTTTCTCAGCCCACCTACTTCACAGGGTGTCTGTTGTGGGGAGGAAGAGGGAATGGAGATTGTAAGCCACTCTGAGACTCCTTCAGGTAGTGAAGAGTGGGATATAAATCCAATCAATTCTTATTCTTATTCTTATCTGCCTGTGGCATAATATGTTTCATATCTAGCACTATATTTTCACTTAGTTGGACTTGGGTTTCTGTGAACTGTGTTCTGTTCTAGCTGAAGGAGATTTCAGAGTCAAGTTGCTCATTATATGTATTGCATTTTGCTTCTTTTATACAATTATATGTGGTGGTCCTGGGTATTTTTAATGGGTGTAGAGCCATATAAACTGCTTTGTGGACCTGTGTTGGCAAGGTTATTTAAGAATTATCTTAAATAAATAGAGTTTTTATAAGATGAGTTCTTTTAGGAAAATAATAGAGGTAAGATGCATACCAAATAGTTTGAACTACACATTAGAAAGCAAACACATTTGTCAGTTTGCATCAGCTACCGACAGCTCTCATTAAGGCAAGACCGAAGAACGAGATAGGTATATGGAGTCATATTCATTATTTGCCATTTTCCTTATTTATTTAAGAACTTTATCCGACACCTGATTTCAGATGGCCTCCAGATGGCTTGCATGAAATTAAGAATAAGTACAGATAAAACAAAATACACAGTAAAGGAAATAGTGTTTTTGGCAGTTGGAAGAAATTAGAAGTAGATTCATCCCCCAGAAGTAGATTCGTCCCCCCCCAGATCTTCCTAAGTACTTTTCAGGCACATGTGATTGGTTCAAAAGATCATCTCCATGGGGAAGGCTTTTGGCACACTCCTTCCAATCAAACTCTGCTTACAAATGGGTATGGAAGCTGAGAAAATGCCAGGTGAAAGACGGCGTGATTGGCATTGACCAGTGCAATGATGTCACCTGGAGCAACTTCAAAGTGACATCATCACACGAGGCAAATGCTAGAATGTCACCCTCATAGGACAACGCCATTTCTCGATCACCCTAGAAGTTATGTCATTGTGCCAGGGATTATGTTGATTACATGTCCATATCCACCCCCATCTCCCATAAGTTGCTAGCCATGGACTGGCAACCCTAGGCTCCCTTGATAGGAAGTTTAGGTGTATTAGGAGAGCCAGTTTGGTGTAGTGGTTAAGTGCGCAGACTCTTATCTGGGAGAACTGGGTTTGATTCCCCACTCCTCCACTTGCACCTGGATGGATAACCTTGGGCCATAGTTCTGATAAGAGATGTTCTTGAAAAAGAGCAGTTTCTGTCAAGAGCTCTCTCAGCCCCACCTACCTCACAGGCAATGCTCCCTCTAAGCTGTGGAGTCTTGTGAGCAAAAATTCTACTTCGTGAGCTCCTGGCATTAAAGTTGTGAACATTACCCTTTGGGTAATGAAGGGCAGGGTATAAATCCAATCTCCTCTTCTCTTCTTCTTCTATTAGAGTGTGGCAGCTGGGTTTATGCTGGTCCTAGATTGCTGGTAGCACATTAAAATGATATTTTAGCAATTACACATTCGGCCAAGACTTGCCAACCAGTCATTTCCACATTATAATACATTAGACCAACAAGCATATGCACAGAATCAATTGCACCAGCTGTTTGCCAACTTTGGAAACAAAACCCACATTTAAGTCTCTGATAAAAGGTTCCAAGACTATTCCAATGGGGCACATATGTGTGTGGGTAGAGGACTATTTTAACTGAAGTCTTTATTCTAGTGTATCCGAATGTCAGGGTTTCACTAGATGGGGATGCCAGATTTCCAGATGGGCTTTCAAAGGAAGAAATGGATAAACCAGTGATTTTGTTACAACCCAACAAAAATCTCTACAACCCTTTTGCTAAGCCCAGCTGTCTTTGTATCTATAAATTGTTAGCATTGTAAAAACATGTTGAATATGAACAGCTCTTAATCGCCTTTACCTATTTGTAATGGACACTTTTGTTATAAAAAAAAGTCTCTACTTTCTCCATTGAAGCACCCCGCATTGCTTATAGAGGTAATAGCAGAAGGGTGACCTTCCCCTCAGAGTCATTTAAATTTACAGTGCATTCCTAAACAGAATTACACTGTTCTAAGTCTGTTCAAATGCATGGGCTTAGAAGGATATGACTGTTTAGGACTGTACTGGCAGTGATCTAGAAAAATCCACCAGGGGGAGCATTGGGTGGACAGAACTGGGCAGAAATACCAAGGGTGACTACCAACTGCTACTAATTTTTTTTTTAAAAGCAGAAATATTCCTAATCTAAAAAAGGAAGTCATTATTTGCAGGGCTTTTTTTGTAGCATATTAGGCCACACACCCCATGTTACCAGTCATCCAGCTACACCCACCTTTTGCTTCTTATTCTGTTTACCTTGTTTGTTGTGAAAACCCAGGGCTTTTTTGTAACAGGAACTCCTTTGCATGTTAGACCACATACCGCTAATGTAGCCAATCCTAATGAGTTTCTGCTGTTGGGTGTGGCCTATTACGCTAATGAGCTCCAGCTGGTCATGGCCAACTCGGGAGCTGGCCAGAACTCCGTTTCTGTGTGTTCCTGCCCCAAAATAGCCCTGATTATTTGAATGGAAATGCCTGTTTTATGTAATATTAACCATTTTGAAACTAAGCAAACTCTGGAGCACGATGGAAGACAGGAGGGCCTGGCGTGATGTGGTCCATGGGGTCGTGAAGAGTCGGACTTGACTGTGCGACTGAACAACAACAACCATTTTGGCCTCTCCTATTTATGGGCCCCTCCCCAGTGCCTTGCTGTTTTAGATACTGTTATTGGGCAAGGGAGTTGTCTTGAGTATCTGTATTCACCTGATATGAGGCACAGGGTTTGTTGATCTTGTCTATTGTGCCATCGACTGTTTTATTGGTTTTATTGTTTCATGGATTTGATGTTGTAAGTCACCCCAAGCCCACTTGTGGGGTATAAATTGAATAAATAAATAAACAATAAAAACTTCCTAGGTGAGGTGGCTCAGGTGGAGGCAACATGCCACCTTGCCTGACTCTGGCTTATGGCTCTATTTTACCTGCAGACCCTCTTGTGGACTGGGAGCCCCATGCATGAAACTATGTTACTGTCATGGATCCTTTGTTCATTTCCTGCTCTCCCCTTTGCTAGATGTAGACTTGTGTACAGTGCAGAACCATTCATCTGGTTTGGGAGACATAGCTGAAGACCTTTTCAGTGAACAGGTATGGTATAAATATATGGATCTGCCTTTTACTGAATTAAGCTAACTCAGTACTGCCTACTTTCTCAGAGCAAGGTGGTTACCAGTTCTTGCTATCTGAATTCCTAGGAACTTAACATGGAACTTTCTGTACCTAAACTTACTTTCTTAAGTTTCACCCTGGTCTTCCTTTGAGTACATTAGGATGGCATACACGGTTTTGTCTCCTCATCACAACAGCTAAATGCAAAAAGCCAGTGTGGTATAGTGGTTAGCATGTTGGACTAGGATCTAGGATACCCGGGTTCAAATCCCTATTCCATCATGGAAGCTTGCTGGGTGACTTTGGGCCCTTCACACGTGCTCAGCTTAACTTAACTCATGGGGTTGTCATGAAGATAAAATGGAGGAGAGAGGAATGATGTCAGCCAAACTGGGTTCACATTGGGGAAGAGGGAGAGGCATAAGAACATAAGAACATAAGAGAAGCTAATGTTGAATCAGGCTAATGGCCCATCTAGTCCAACACTCTGTCACACAGTGGCCAAAATATACCATGTGCCATCAGGAGGTCCAGCAGTGGGGCCAGGACACTAGAAGCCCTCCCACTGCTGCCCCCTCTAGCACCAAGAATAGAGTACATCACCTGCCCCAGACTGGGAATTCCCATCTATACCCTGTGGTTAATAGCCACTGATGGACTTCTGCTCCATATCTATATATCTAATTCCCAAGTGGCCCCCTGTGTGCGGATATCTAAATCCGCACATTGGGGGCACCTGGGGGGCAGGGAGAATCTAAAAAGTTAAAAAAATGATACGGGGATCTTTAAATCCCCAAAAAAGTAAAAGAGCCCTCCCTGCGCATGCGCAGGGAATGCTCTATAAACTGGCCGTTGAGGGCGGGAGAAGGCTTGGTGGGGCCAGCCGGCCTCGCCGCTGCTGCTGGGGAGGGAGGAAGGGGGAGGCTTGGTGGGCCGGCCTCCCTTCCCCCCCTGCCGCCGCCGCCGTCCTGCTGCTTGGGAGGGAGGAGGAGGCTTGGCGGGCCAGCCGGCCGGCCGCCCCCCTCCCGGCCGCCCTCTGGCTCCGCCGGCCGAGCGCGAGCAGGCCGCCTCCCGGGCTGACGGACGAGGGCAAGGCCGGGAAGCCGCACCGGCCCCGCCCGTGCCGCCCGCCCCCACGGTAATGGCCGCCACCGTCGTCCTGGTGCTTGGGAGGGAGGGGGAGGCTTGGCGGGCCGGCCGGCCTCCCCCCCGCCGCTGCCGCCGCCCGGGTGGGTGGGTGGTAGGGAGGGGGAGGCTTGGCGGGACGGACGGCCGGCCTCCCCGCCGCCGCCCTGTTGCTTGCTTGGGTGGATGAGTGGGTGGGTGGGTGGTAGGGAGGGGGAGGCTTGGCGGGCCAGCCGGCCGGCCTCCCCGCCGCCTCCGCCGCCGCCCTGCTTCTTGGGAGGGAGGGGGAGGGTTGGCAGGCGGGTGGGCGGGCCAGCCCCCCCCCTTGCTGCTTGGGAGGGAGGGGGAGGCTTGGCGGGCTGGCTAGCCTCGCCGCCCCTCCGCTGCTGCTGGGGAGGGGGAATTTCCATGGATAGATATTCTACCTTTTTGGCAGTGTGACACCATTGCTCAGTGGTTTCTCTGAATGCCTAGCAAACAGTGCAGTCCTCAGTAGAGTTACACACTTCTAAATATATAGAAGTCTGTGGGCTTAAAAGGGTGTGACTACTTAGGATTGCTCTGTAAGTAACTGGACTGAGATCAGCCAGTGGAATCCATTGCCAAGCAGTGATTTGAATGAGAATCATTTACATCATCAGTAATACAGCCCCCTCCATGTGACTATAGAGGTTTAAAATTATATATAATTTTAAATATATATAAATCAAAAGAGGGGGAAAGGGCGGGTAAGATTTAAACCTTACATCCCTCCCCCCCTTTTTGCCTCTTAAAAAAAAGTTCACATTTTTTTTTTTGGACAACCAATGCAGGCATAAATAAATAAGGGAGGCGGGGCGGGGGAGAACGAAATCATCGGGGGGAAGGAGAAGAAATTGTCAAAATGGTGGGGAAAGTCCGGAGTCTGACGAGGAAGAGACGTTATGACGTTAGGTGAAGGTCGGAATGGAGGGAGGTGTGCTTCTTCTTGTGGGCGTGTAGGGGTGTCGTTGTGGGGTGTGTACGTTTGTATGTGTGTGTGGGGAAGGGGGACAGTTTGATTATCAGAGCCTGGCCTTAGACACAGAGATCCGGTTCTGGTTCTGTTTACCCACAGGAGTGCTTTCTGGGCATGCGCGCCCCCTCCGTTCCCCCCATAGCAGGGCCTTGCCGCAGCCGCTGCTGGGGGGGGGGAGGGGGAAGCTTGGCGGCTGGAGTACTCCCTCCCCCCGCGAATATCGCGGGTCCCGCCTCTTGTGTTTATCTAATTCCCTCTTGAAACTGTCCATGCTTGTAGCTGCCACCACCTCCTGTGGCAGTGAATTCCATATGTTAATCACTCTTTGGGTGAAGAAGTACTTCCTTTTATCTGTTCTAACCCGACTGCTCAGCAATTTCATGGAGTGCCCACAAGTTCTTGTATTGTGAGAAAGGGGAAAAAGTACTTCTTTCTCAACCTGCTCAATCCCATTCATAATCTCAATCATGTCACCCCTCAGCCGTCATTTCTCCAAGCTAAAGAGCCCCAAGCGTTTTAACCTTTCTTCATAGGGAAGGTGTTCCAACCCTTCTATCATTCTAATTGCCTTTCTCTGTACTTTTTCCAATGCTATAATATCCTTTTTGAGATGTGGCAACCAGAACTGTACACAGTATTCCAAATGAGGTCGCACCAATGATTTATACAGGGGCATTATGATACTGGCTGATTTGTTTTCAGTTCCCTTCCTAATAATCCCCAGCATAGCGTTGGCCTTCTTTATTGCAGCTACACACTGTCTAGACATTTTCATTGAGTTATCTACTACGACTCTAAGATCTCTCTCTTGGTTAGTCTCTGCCAGTTCAGACCCCATCAACGTGTATTTATATTTAGGATTTTTGGCTCCAATGTGCATCACTTTGCACTTGGCCACATTGAACCCCATTTGCCACGTTGACGCCCACTCACCCATTCTCGACAGATCCCCTTGGAGTGCCTCACAATCCTCCCTGGTTTTCACCACCCTGAAGAACTTCGTGTTATCTGCAAATTTAGCCACTTCACTAAAAGGTAAAGGTAAAGGTTCCCCTGCTCGAAAGCCAGTCGAATCTGACTCTAGGGTTGCGGTGCTCATCTCCGTTTCAAAGCCGAAGAGCCAGCGCTGTCCAAAGACGTTTCCGTGGTCATGTGGCCGGCATGACTAAACACCAAGGCGCACGGAACGCTGTAACCTTCCAACCAAAGTGGTACCTATTTATCTACTTGCAATTTCTTGCTTTCGAACTGCTAGGTTGGCAGGAGCTGGAACTAGAGACGGGAGCTCACTCCGTCTTGCGGCACCTGGGTCTCGAACTGCTGAACTACTGACCTTCCACAGCCTGCAATTCAGCGTCTTAACCACTTGAGCCACCGCAGCTCCAGCCACTTCACTGCTTACTCCCAATTCCAAATCTGGAGTGGGCAAGCACTTCTCCTCTTCCACAGTGAAGACAGAGGCAAAAAATGCATTCAGCTTCTCAGCCATTTCCCCATCATCCTTCACTTTTACTCCTTGGTCATCCAAGGGCCCACTGCCTCCCTGGCTGGCTTCCTACTTCTAATGTATTTGAAGAAAGTTTTATCGTTGGCCTTTATAAATATATAAATATTTATATGGCCTACATAAATATAAAAATATTCTAGAGTCAGTCAGCTGAATAGTGAGTAAGATTGAACATGGGTCTCCTATTTCCTAGTCCAACATTCTAATCACTACACACATGGATTGCCTACATACTGAGCTACAGCCCATTCCATAATATGCTCTGTTACTGTACAAGAGTACACATTCAAGTGATATTGCAGCCTGTTGTTAAAAAGTTCCATGATCTCTCTCTGGGCATGTAGGGGATATTGAAAAATTTAGATATAAACATCTAAATGTGCACTTCTTTAGTGTAACTGGAATGCATAAATTGGCAGTCCAGCAAATGTGGAATTTTCTTCCTGTAGAAACACAGCAAAGCTTGTGTCTGTGACCTCTTTTAATCTGAACTGGCATTGAGGGTTGGATGAAGCTTGTCAAAAGGATTAGGCATTTTAGCATCTGTCATTTTTTAAGCTGTTCTGATTGGGCTTTGATGCCATTTTAACTGGATTTAATAATTGCAATGTAGCATACGGTAGATTAGCTATTAGAATAAATTCTTAAGAAACCTTCTTAACATTCAGTGGCATTTTTACCCAATTGTATTTATTTATTATATATTTCTTTAGGATATTTCTATGTTGCCTCCTCAGAGTCCTGTTGGAGGAGGCTTACAATTAATAGCACATTAGAATATTAGAAACAAGCCATTAAAAACAATCCTACTGAATAATTTGGGCTCATGCACTTTATAGGAGCATTGCTACAGATCTCTTCCTTCACTGCCAACAAGTCTCAGCCATCACTTGGCTTATTTTACAAACTATCACACAGAAATAGAAGTATAGCATTTTCATTGCTCTTCATTTCAGTTCATGGCCTCATAACTGCTGATGCTGTCATTTGGTGACTGAAATTGTGCACTGTGCTTGCCCTAAAGGAAAAACCCTGTGCCCTCTTGAAGCTTATGAACGTCTCACTGTCAAGTATGTATTTGAAGGGCCTCTTTAGTGAGCTTGCTAGAGACCAAGGAAAGCTCTTGCCAAACTGAAATTCAAAGAGAATGTGAACTCTTTGAAAACCAGACCAGAAGGTGTGAAGGTGAGCTGAGTGAACCCAGGCCACATGTCAAAGGGGACTGGTTCACATGCAGAAGAAGAGATTCAGAAAATCTGTAACAAAGCTAAGACCCTTAAAGTCATCCCACATCTGAACATATAAAAAAGTTGGAAGTGCAGCATATCCCACTTTGTGCTATTCTTATATCATAGTGGGGTATTATTACTATATAAGTGTGGTAATCAGTGCTGTATCTCTACCAAGAATTTCACCTGCTGTCTCATCTGCTTTACCAGATGTTGTTGTTATAAGGCACCCCAGAAATACTCTATTGAATCAAGAGATGGCTGTAGATTTACCTTTCTTTTTCGTCAGAAACTGAATAAAAGCTTCAAGTGTGCATTATTAATTATAAAATTTTATGGTTCAAATAAAAACTTGTGAAGACTTATGATGCCATAATTATGGCAGCTCTGATTGGATCCCAAAATTAACCATTCCAGGTGGAGGAGATCTAACTAGTCAAAGAGATGACATTTATTTTTACTCATCAAAGTTTAATAATACATTATTAATGTTTTAGCTTAATTGTAGAAATATAAATGCTTATGGAAATTGCAACCAGTATGAAAAATAATATGATTCTTCTCAGAGCATATTAGTTTTACTGTCAATAAGAAATAACAGTTATTCTTCTGAGGTAACATGTATTTCTAGATTGGCACATTTGTTTGTGAAGCTGTCTAAGTGTGGTGCCTTTTAGATCTCTGCTATTCTCTTTCTTAGAAATCTGAGAACAAGTTACTGAGTCAACTACATTATTGGGAGGGGAATGAACCAGTTCCCAGTGCTGAACAACCCCCCCCCCAAAGATAAAGCTACAATTTCCATGGAGTAAAGCATCATGAATCAGACTAGTTGTCTAGAAGTCCCTTCCTAAGGCAAAATTTCTTAGCAATCAGGCAACAGTAGTTTCTTTGTAATGTCACAGATAAATTGAACAAATGCAGCCCAAATACTTCAATCTCCTCTGTTGTTACTGCAATATCTGGTAAAAGACATCAACATTGCCCTGAAATGCTGGTATTTTCTGCAAGTGTGGGAGCTTTGTTTCATCTGAAATCAAATTCTCTTACTAATTAGTGGTCCCCATCATTCCTTTCTGGAATCTGGATGGCAAACCATAGCATGTGAATGATTTAATTTATAGTCATAACTCAAATCAACCAAGTTCAGTGCAGAAGGCATCTCCAACAGAGTTCTTCCATGCATGGTCCAGTTCATTTTCTCCAGTCTGTGCACTTTCAATCATTGCTGTAGAACAGATATCACTACATCACAGGTTCATAACAAAGCTTTTTCAGACCATAATGCTATAGCTGACATATGACACTGTAGTCTAATGCTATTTTTTGTTGTTTTGGTTTCTTTTAAAAACCAGTTCAGGAGTTACAATTGGTGTTGGGGAGGAGGACAGCTATTCCTTTCCTCTCCAGTTTTCCTTCCTGAAGGGAGCGCCCTCCTTGGCTTTCCCCCTATGCATTTGAAAACCTCATCATGTGTAATTTGATCTTCAGAGGCATCAGAAGCAAGTAGCATCTACACGTTGTCATCACTTGCTTCACTGAAGACAGCTGTAACATTTTAATATGGTGCCTTCAAAGCCACATTAACATTCCCTGCATTCTGAGTATTTGGTTTTAGGGTATGTGTATAAACCGCAAGCCACGCTTAAAATGTGACATGTGTCTTAATCTCATCCTTACTTTTCTTTTAAAATTATATCAATAACAGGCTCAAAGTTAAGTGTCGTACTATGGCCTGTCAGACCTCACAGGTGCTCCGAAAAGAAATAGATGGAAAGAAAAGCACATATAATCAGATTATACTACAAAAAGCTGCTTACAGCTGTGCCTCTGCCAGGGGTGGGCCAACAGTGTGAATGCTCCCTTGCGCATCCTCCCCGGTATGCTCCTGCATCAGTCGGTGCAGTGTGACCAGGAAAACCCGGAACACGTTGTTTTGGTTTGTTTGTTTTTTGCCACGACTCCCTCACGCTTCAAACTGCCAGTCTGAACTCAGCCAAGCTGAGTCAGAAGCAGCATCTGCCAAACCATGGACAGCTCCACGGCAATGGAAAATTTGTGTAACCTGCAGAGATCAGCTCTGGGGCTCAAGTACTCCTGATGCTTCTCCTAATGTTGATGTGTTTTTTCCCCCCTTTTACCAAGTGCCGCTGCAGAAGCTGCAAGTAGAATCAATAGACTGAAACAAAGAAAAAAGGTTCTTAATCCTTTCCTGCTGTTCCCCCCCACCCTTGAAAATCTCCTCTTGTTCAGCTGCTTTCTGCCCTGCAAGGCAGAATACAGTTCTTGTTTGTAAGGAGGGACTCTTTTCAGCAAACAAATGGCATGAAGATACAGGATTAAGACTTTTGACCCATTGTTCCAGCTTCTTCTTTTGAATGCCTCATCTGTGGATGCCGTTCATCAGTAAGCAACAAAACCTCCCCCCCCCAAGTTTTGGAGACAAAATCCACATAACTGAGCATCATGTACTTTGCCATTGGTGGGTCCTCTCTTGGGATGGGTCCTGATAAATGTGCCAAGCCCTGTCTCTGCAGTAGAAAATGAAGTGCATAAATAATAGGAGCCTTGGACTCTTATGGGACTCTCTAGCTTCTCAGTAGGTTTGTTTACTCTTTAGGATTACAGAGAATTTTCACTTGATTGAACTGATTCCCTAGAGGGCTTAGGCTGCTTACTCTGGTAGCCTCAATTTCAAGAAAATCTTGGCTGAAAAGGTCGCTACTGGGATGTGCCACTGCAGTCGTATAAAGTCCAAACATACTCTAGCTCCATATCTGTTTCCAGGCTTGGTTCCATGTGCTGGCTTTAGGATCATAAATAGTTTGGGTCCAAAGCACCTAAAGGACCACCTCTATCCATATCAGCCTATTCAAGTTCTGGGATCCATGAATTGTACCTCTCTGGTGGGAATTAGCATTAGTTGAGTTTAGGTTAGCTGAGATCCAGGGAAAGTTTTTCCCCCCCCCAGCTACCCCACCACAACTATGGAATTATCTCTCTCAGAGTGTGAGGTTGGTGCCTACAGGCCTTCAGGACAGAACTCAGAACTTCTATTTTCTGGAATATCTTTGAATTGAAGGGTAGAATTTTTTGGGGGAAGCTGCTTGTTCCTTTTATTCCTTGTTTCTTAATTGAATGGGTTTATTAGAATTGCTTTTATTAGATTGAAACCTGAAAGATGCATTAAGCATCTTTTCTTTGGAAAGGAGGTCGATAAATGTTAGGCTCTGACAGTGAGTCTTCCTCCACACAGGAGTCAACGAACTGCTCAGACAGAGCTGCTGTCTACTTTAGATGGACTTTCTGATGTTGACTCCTCTGGGTTGCTACCTGGAGAACATGGCCCTGTTAGCCTCTGATCGTGGTTCAAAACTACAAGGTGAACTAAAGTCACAAATAACAGTCATTAAATCAGAAGCTTCATCTTTCTTCCGAAAGGGAAGGCAACATGCTATAGCTTGATCTTGTCAGATCTCAGAAGCTGAGCAGGGTCGGTACTTGGAAGGGAAGCCACCAAAGAAGACCGTGCAGAGGAAGGCAATGGCAAACCACCTCTGTTTATTACTTTCTGGGGTAGCTATAAGTTCTCTGGAACTTGACAGCACTTTACACAAACATGCACATCTTTCTTTACCATGAAGTCATTAGGTATCCTCAGGCAAGCTACTCTTAGCCTTTCCATGGGAGGATAAGTAGCCCAGACTCCCTTTATTATAGTTAAGAAGTACAAGAAAATATTACAATAAAAACCTGAGACTTAGCTGACCACAGTGGCTTCTTGCCATAGGCTTTTCATAATACGTTCACTAGGGAAGCCCCTCTTAACCTTAGTTCTGCATGTGATGTGGGGGCAATATTACTGGCCTATTTTACAGACTCACCAACACTCGGTGGGCGGCCTCGGCTGTTCCTTTTTGCACAATACATATATTGCTCCTTCTTTCTCAGAAGCTAAGCAGGGTTGGCCCTAGCTAGTATTTGGATGAGAGGCAAACAAGGAATGCCAACCCAGTTTGTATCAGTTTGTAAGCCATTTAAAGTTTAAACCCTTGCTTTCTGCTCCCCACTGCTCAGCTGTTTGGTTTAAATGACCCCCGCTTTCTGCTCCCTGCAGCTTTTCACAGATAGCTGAATGCAGGGGTTTAAATGGCTCCCAGCTGGGTAGCCTGCTGTTTTCTTTTTACCACAATCCGTATTGTCTAGAGAAAAGCAAAAAGTGTGTGGGATAGGGGAGAGTGAGAGCTGAAATATGCTGACAGTTTCAAAGTATTTAACAAGATCTCAGAGTTATTTATTTTTGTACTAGCCATGAAGGACAGGAAATAGTAGCAATATATGACAAGCAGATAGAGTTAATGAGCCCATGGCTCAGTGGTAAAACATGGTTTCCATGCAGAGAGTTGCAGGTTCAGTTCCTAATATGCCCAACTAAAAGGACCCCAAGTTGCTTTTAAGAAAAAAGATTGTTCTTCATCAGACAGCCCAAAGAGCTGCTTTCAGAAGACAATGCTGACCTAGATAGTCCATGGTGTGACTCTGTATAAAGTGTGTTCAGAAACATTAGGAAGAACTTCTTAACTGCTAAGGTAGGGTCCTGGCTGAAACAAGCTGCCAAGAAAGCCTTAGGTTCTTGTTTCCTAGAGGTTTTCAAGGAAAGATGGGACAAGCTGTCCAGGGATGATGCCTTAGATTTGAGGATTCCTGTGGACGGCAAATATTACATAAGGCTCCCTTTACAGAAACTGCAGAAAGTAAGGCTAGCAGCCCATGGTATTACTAGGAGAGTCTGTAGCAAGCGCGATACATCCTTACAGTCTTATCCTGGGTTTCTATTTGCTTCTGAGGCAAACTCAAGATGCTGGTGATTAAAGATCTACATTGCCTGGGTTATGCATATTCTTGGGAGAACTTTTCCCCTTTGTGCTCTTCCTAATCTCTTTAAATCTAGAGAAGCTGCCTTGCTTCCCATATCCCCCTTATCCACAATGAGATGAATGAGGACCATAGCTGTAGCCAGCAGTGGGGTTTGGGGAGCTGGCCCTCTATTGTGTACCCCAAAGCCCCACCAGGCACCCTAAAGCCCCCCAAACCACCACCTTGTGGGGCTTCCTAAGTCATGCCACCTCATATCATCAGCAGCTCCATAGCCAGTTTGAAGCCCTTCCTTCCTTGTGTTGGCAGGGGGTGGGGCTCCCAGTGTTGTTGCACCACAATGTCTTCTTCCTCCCAATTGTGATGGGGAAAGTGCTGTGGCGGGAGGGCATCAGTATGCAGCCCACAGAGCCAAGCCAGGACAAGCATGGCAGCTGCCCAGAGACTGAAGCTGACAGCTCTGGGCAAAAGGTGGAAGACATCCAAGGGTGTTGCTGGCAGGCTGCTTGCACATCCACCCCAACTGGTGGGGAAAGTAGCAGCTCAGGTCTGAATTCCCTTTGTAGAGAACAGCCTTTCTCCCTCTATCTGTAATGGCCTTCCATTGTCAGGGGGTGGGGAGGGAGCCTGGGGCATGCAGCACTACCGTGCTGTGATGCTTCCCCCCCCCCAAGAAGTACCTGGCCTTCTGGAACAAGCCTCCTTTCTTCCTTGAGTGGGCTGGCGCGGAGCAGGGGAGGGAGAGGGAGGGGAGTAGTTATTTTTAATATCATTTCATTAGAGCCCCACCTTGCACCCCAGAGCTCCCCCCCCGAAAAAAATCCTGGCTACAGGGCTGATGAGGACACTTAACATGTTTATTTTTGAGATTGCTCCCATGCTGCGAAATGTCCTGCCTAGGTGAGAAGATCACTCAAGAAAATATCTTGTTCTTTTTTTTGTTCATTTAGAAAGTTAAGCCCTGTTGCACTCTAATTATAGAGAGGGTCAGATTCAAGCAATATCTTTACTCTTCCACCAACAAGGAGAAACCTTACATCCTTCCAGGTCTCTCTCCTACCTGGCTGACTTATAAAGCTGCAGCTGATCAAGGATTTTTCCATTTTATGCAGACTTTGCTTTAAAAGGTGAACAATAAATTATGACGGTATCAGAGCTCTGTGCTGTCTTTGTCAAAGGTAGCTTGTGATAAGCCATTTAACAGCAAATTGCTGAATGGGGAGAAGATGGCTCTCGAAGAGACACATCCATGAGCCAAGAATGTTAGAAGGAGTTAAAGGAAAGAAGCAAACAGAATAAACTGTGTGCAAAAATATGCTGCATGCATATATGCTGGTAAACCACCTTATTCCCTGCCCCAAAAAAGATTTCTCCCTGAAGCATAACAAGAAAGGCATGTGTTGATTATGATAATGTAGTGTAGGGATTACTATTAACCTCAGACTAGTTCAAATCCCTATTCCTTGGCAAAGACCTTTGGCCAGTCCTTCTCTGTCAGTGTAGCCTATTCCACAAGGCTGCTTAGGGGATAAAATGAAAGCAATTAAATAAATGCCACCCTGAGCTCATTGGAGGAAGGGTGTGGTTAAAATGTAATACACAGTCTTACAAATACTAGATGGCATATGCAGAACATGGTTAGTTTTTTGTTTGCTTTTTGCAATTCACCTGGGGAGAACTCAAAAAGGTATTTTTTGCAGCAGTTTGGCAAAAATGTATTGCATTTTTTGAATATAAAAACACCATTCACTTGACAACCTCAAAATATGGTGTCTTTAACAATCACAAAAATAGCTGCCACATACAGATTAACATTCTCAGAATAGGCTCAGGGAGTTTAAGGTTTAAAGTGAAATCTGTAGATGTTTTGCAACCCATTAACACCCAAGACAGTCATATTGCAGACTGGATTGGGATAAGAGACACGGTAAAAATGCTATCTTCTGCCATTCACTTGCACACAAACTTTCTTCCAGTTGAATGTTCATTACTCACTTGAGAACAAATGTACCTTTACCAGGGGACTTCAGTCAAGGTCAGGTGGGTACATCAGAATGACATCCATCTGCCATGGCTGGCTTTATCTTGTTTGGGAAGCTTCAGGCTATTTCAAATCTTTCAATATCATAGATCAGGCTTAAAAATTTACTTCCCAAGGATTCTCATTCTTTGTTGAAAGTTGAGGTGGTCATATATGTTCAAGGGTGGTAAATGAATAGTAAAGTTTAGAATAAACCTGTGTCACATGCAAAACCAATTTCCTTTTCCCTCTTCCCAGCTTTCTAATGGTGCAAACACATTGCTTCAATACACAGGGGGAGGGGCTCATTAGATTTAATGTGAAAATAACTTTTCTTTCATCTGTGGAAATATTTGTTTCTAAAATAAGATTTCCAGATAATAAGGAATGAGCCATTAATTGTATGCATCAAGAATATGATTCACAGAGCAACGAGGATGTTGTTGACCATGCATCAGAGTAATTCCTAAATATAGAACCTGTTACTCATGACTGCCATATGAAAATCAAATAAAAATTAGGATTATATTTAATATCCCTTATACTTCAGATAATAATAATAATAGCATATTCCATTTGCAACATGACATAAATTAGTGAGGTACTTTCATAAGCTTTTTGTTTTGTTATGATTAGTATTTGTCACACTCAGTGAAGACAGTTTCAGGTATTTTTGGTTTTAACATAATAGAATGATTGGAATGAAACAATATGCAAAGACAAAAATAACATGAAGAATCTAGGTATAAATTTGCCTCTGTTTGTCATTTAGCCATAGTATATTTGATCCAAAAGAATTCACTCAAAAGGAAACAAAAGTCAGTGCACTTACTTCATCTACTACAGTTGTTAAATATGACTTAGCTGGAGCATTTCAGTTTCCTTGTCTGACAAGCCCAGCTATGTCAATCATCTCCTCTATCTCAGAGCTGAATCAATACAAACATTACCAAAGTCAAATGTTCTAATAACAAAAAAGGAAGATGATGAAATGCTGTATCCTATGGGTACAGTATTTTGGCTTCTAGGTATTAATCATATGAGAAAATCATGTATGGGGTGAAACCTCATTTCAGCCACATCTTCATCTTCTACATCATGAATCTCTGTCCAAAAAGCATTTGGTTTGCAGCCTACCATTCTGTCTCGTCAGTAGCCAATGACAGAAGACAGCTATGATGCTGAAAATTAGTATGGTGGAATATAGATGGGTTTTTACCAAAAATATCCCCAACAAATACTGTATAATGGGCACTGAAAACTAAGAACCGCAGCACTGTATTGCCTTTTAATTAATTGTCTAAGTCATTGTTTCGTATTAATTTTACAAAAATGATTGACAGTATTCACATAGTCCATCAAAAGTTCAAATGAAAAGTCTATTTTGTTTCATTGTTCAAATGAAAAGTCTATTGATGCTATTCAATCTGGTGATAAGAGAAGACCCTCCAGGGGTCCCCTTAGTTTGATACCACTGTCATTACATTTTAAAAGGTTCCCACTTCCTAATTTCCCTCCTTAGGCATTAGCAATTCTTGTTGAGATAGACTCCTTAACATTGGTCCTAATAAATGTAAATTGCCCTTACTTACTCTGGAACTGCCAGTCCAGAGTAAGTAAGGAAATGGTTAGAGAGCATCTAGCTGCCTTAAATACTTTCAAATCTCCAGGGCAGGATGGCTTGCATCCCAGGGTGCTAAAAGAAATTGCAGAAGTTATTTCAGAGCCTCTGGCTCTCATCTTTGAGATATCTTGGTGTACTGGTGTTGTGCCGGAAGACTGGAGAAGAACAAATGTTGTCCCGATCTTCAAGGGGGAAAAAGTTGGACCTGGGAAATTACAGGCCTGTCAGCTTGACATCAATACCTGGAAAAATTCTAGAGCAGATTATCAAACGCTCTATCTGTGAGTACCTTGAACAGAATGAGTTAATTGGTAGTAGCCAGCATGGGTTTATCAAGAATAAGTCATGCCAGACCAACCTTATCTCCTTTTTTGACAGAGTGACTAAAATGGTTGACTTTGGCAATGCTGTGGATATAGTGTATCTAGATTTCAGTAAAGCATTTGACAAAGTATCTCATGATATCCTTGAGGATAAGCTGGTTAAGTGTGGGCTGGATGGAACAACCATTGGATGGATTCATGGTTGGTTGAAAAATCGTACCCAACGAGTGCTCGTAAATGGCTCTGCGACTATGTGGAGGGAAGTCTCGAGTGGAGTGCCACAGGGCTTGGTCCTGGGCCTGGTGTTGTTCAATGTTTTTTATAAATGACCTGGAGGAAGACATCGAGGGGATATTTATCAAATTTGCATATGACACAAAGCTGGGTGGGACTGCTAATTCTGAAGAAGACAGAGTCAGGATTCAAAATGATCTAGATAGGCTGGAACAGTGGGCTGAGGCAAATAAGTGCAAAGTCCTACACCTAGGCACAAAAAATCAAAGACACAGATACAGAATGGGAGGGACTTGGCTTGACAGCAGCACATGTGAAAGGGATCTAGGTGTTCTGGTTGAACACAAGCTCAACTTGAGCCTGCAGTGCGATGTGGCTGTGAAGAAAGCTAATGCAATCTTGGGATGCATTAACAGAAGCATTCTGTCCAGATCACGGGAGGTGGTAGTTCCACTCTATTCTGATATGGTCAGGCCTCACCTGGAGTACTGTGTCCAGTTTTGGGCACCACACTTTAGGAAGGATGTTGACATGCTTGAGCGTGTCTAGAAGAGGGCAACCAGGATGGTGAGAGGGTTTGAATCCAAGTCTTATGAGGAAAGGCTGAAAGAGTTGGGTATGTTTAGCCTGGGAAAGAGAAGACTTAGAGGGGACATGATTGCAGTCTTCAAATATTTGAAGGGCTGTCATGTAAAAGATGGAGCAGATCTATTCTCTCTTGCTCCGGATTGCAACACTAGATCTAATGAGTGGAAATTACGAGGGAGTCGATACTGGCTAGATATTAGGAGAAACTTCCTAACTGTAAGAGTGGTTGAGCAGTGGCACAGTCTGCCTCAGGAGGTGATGGATGCTCCTTCCCTGGACGTTTTCAAGCGGAGGCTGGACGACCAACTTTTGGGTATGTTGTAGGTATGTAGGGCTATCTTTTGGCTATGCTCCTGCAGAGTGCAGGGGGTTGGACTAGATGACCTGCAAGGTCCCTTCCAACTCTAACATTCTATGATTCTATGCCTCTGCAGTGAGTGAAGAAGTCGACTGTTGCTCTTTGGGATCAGTTTGATAACTACATACATTATTTGACTTGCAGATATCCTAGGGCATCTTTTGTTGTTGTGCGTGATTTTAATGCACGTACTGGAACTGCCCTAGAAGTCTTTCATTTTGTGTCTCCAGGAATATTAATGGAGGAAACAAGTTGTTTTAACTACCTTTATAGATCATCTAAGGATAACAAGATCAATTTATCTGGTAAACTAATGGCCACATTTATAGATAGTAGAAAATTGATTATTTTAAATATTCTTAAGGAGAGAGTAGACCACGGGTAGTTTACCTGTTTAAACAATTTTGGGTTGTGTGTTATACACTATTTACTTATCTCCACTGATTTGATTGATCTGGTAAAAATATCTTGAACTGTATCACATGACCTTTAAATGTAATTACTTTTGTGACCCTAGAAATCTTTTAATTTTTCCTTTGCTCAAAAATAGAGATCATATGGAGACATTCCCTCTTTTATTAGAAGATAATAGCAGACCTATCACTCTTTCAGCTGTGAAATTTTATGTATCTGTGATAGATTTTTGCAGCCATTCAAATGAGGTCTAACTTTTTATATATTTTAGTAATTTGCTTAGAACTATTAAGTTAAGAAGCAGTATGAGGTATAGAGATTCCTGGTGAGTTTGCTTAGAACTATTAAGTTAAGAAGCAGTATGAGGTATAGAGATTCCTGGTGACTACGTGGAGACTTTTAAAAAAAGCCATTGCTTCATTAAAATATTTTAATTTCTTTGTTCTTTAAATTTATATTGCATGCCATTCTTGGAATCCATGCAAAGACACCCACGGGCGTTAGGATTAATAAAGGGGATGGTCTGGTTATCACAAAGACGTGAGTCTGTGTAGTTTGAAGTCACTCCTGCCCCCCCCCTTGGTGAGCTTTCTGCTGTCATCTGGCTCTTCTGGGTACTTGTAAAGCTGGCTTTCTAGTCTCTTCCCAGATTGGCTTGGAAGTCATAGTGGGCTTGACAAGAGTGAGAACACCTAGCAGCAGCAGCAGCAGCAGTGAACTAGCCTCAGTCCCAGCCAGTTGTGGTGAATAATTTCCTGCTTGGTGTCCTGTTTTGGGTTTGTGCATGAAAGAAAGCGAGGAAGAGAGATTTTGTGTGTATTGTTCTCTGTACAGGTACCTCTTCTCTGTGCCTACTTGGCTCTGTCCCTTTGTATTTTGCACCTGAATCTGTCAGTCTACTTCTGGGGCTTGTGTGCCCATTCTGTTGTACCTGAGTCTTAATCTTCTATCTGCTTTCTGTGGATACCTTCTGAGTTTTGTGTCTCTTGTTGTTTTGTTGTCCATCAGTGCCCTTTATGTCAGGTAGGTGCATTTATATCATGCACACATATAGCACTGTCAAGGAAGGAAGTATTTGGAAGACATTCCAGAAATCAGCCTAATTTACAGGTGGCGAATAAATAATACATCAGGCTCAAACTGACATAATGCTTAGAGTTTCATGGAGGGACTTTTTTTTGTTTGTTAAAATAAGGGGTTTGTGTGGAGGGGTCTGATTTGCCTTAAGATTGCTTAAGCTTTTCTCTTCTCAGTTTTCCCAATCTGAAATGCCCCGTGAAGTCTCTATTTATCACATTGGGGAAGCATAAAGGTACCTTTTTCATGTACACACTGGGGAAGCATAAGGGTACCTTTTTCAGAGCCAGTTTGGTGTAGTGGTTAAGTGTGCAGACTCTAATCTGGGAGAACCGGGTTTGATTCCCTACTCCCCCACTTGCACCTGCTGATGTGACCTTGGGTCAGTCACAAGCTCTGGCACAGCTGTTCCTGAAAAAGAGCAGTTTCTGTCAGAAGTTCTCTCAGCCCTACCTACCTCACAGGGTGTCTGTTATGGGGAGGGGAAGGGAAAGGAGTTTATAAGCCGCTCTGAGACTCCAAGTGAAGGGCGGGGTATAAATCCAATCTCCTCTTCTTCTTCTTCTTCTTCTTCTTCTTCTTCTTCTTCTTCTTCTTCTTCTTCTTCTTCTTCTTCTTCTTCTTCTTCTTCTTCTTCTTCTTCTTCTTCTTCTTCTTCTTCTTCTTTCCCCTGCAAGGAAAACAGCACTCTGCAGGGCTGTTTCGGATCAGGAAACTGGTGCATGGGGACAGAAACTCCTGATATGATCAGGCCTTTGCATGCCTGATTTTTAGAGAAAAACATGTTGGGAGTTCTTTTCATTTAACTCTCAATGTTACATTTGTGCAGGACATCATGACAGTGTATACAACTGTGTGATTTTGTTCTATTTGAACTGGACTATCCATGATGACTCTCTGCTTCATCTAGTATGTCATGTGGATTAGAAAAGAAGAGATTGAATTTATACCCTGCCCTTCACTCAGAGTGGTTTACAAACTCCTTTCCCTTCCCCCTCCCCACAACAGACAGCCTGTGAGGTAGGTGGGGCTGAGAGAGCTCTTTCCAGAACTGCCCTTTCAAGGACACCTCTGACAGAACTATGGCTTGCCCAAGGTCATCTAGCAGCTGCAAGTGGAGGAGTGGGGAATCAAAACCAGTTCTCCCAGATTAGAGTCCATGCACTTTAACCACTACACCGAACTGGCAGAAAAGGTGGGATAGGAATGTTATCAGCATAATTATAGTTAGTTTTGTGATGGTCCATAGTTAATGAAGAGTAGCTCAGGCAAAAACCACCTTGTGGACACACATCTCCATGCCATGCAGATGTTAAAGGCTCAGCAACTGCCTTTGAGGTAGCAGTTGACAAAGTTTATGAATCTCTGTAATTACAATGTTCTGTCATACTTTTTGTCCTTATGTCCAGTTATGCAATCAAACTGTGAGGAGAGCTCAGGTAAGTCCGTGTAACTGCTTGAGGGGAAATGAGACATGTAAGATGCCTTGTGCACGTAATTCCGGCTTCAAATATTTTGTTTTGGCAGGGATTATTTAACTGTTATAAATTATAATCTTCCACAGTTATTTACTGTAAAATGCTCAGTTATACTGGTGCTGAAGAAAATGAGAGTGGTTGTGGGGTCAGGAGATTTCTTTTTATAAAGATCCTGATTCCATCTCCATTGAATTCCAGACCTGTTAACTATCAGGTCCTGGATAGACTCAAAGGCTATTGTTTTAGAAAGTGCATGGTAGAAGGATTTTGTACTCTGGTCTTTTGGTACAGAGCACTATAGGATGTTCTCATTGAGGGCTAATGAATTCAAACTATATATAACTTGCAAAGTAGGATTCACTAGAAAAAGTATTATAGTTGAGTTTGTCAGCATGGCAAAGTGGTTGGACTGGGACTGGGGAGATCCAAGTTTGAATCCACGCTCTGCCATGGAAACTCACTGGGTGACCTAGGGCCAGTCCCTCTCTATCCACCTATTCTACCTCCAGGGTTGTTGTGAAGACAAAATGGAGGAAGGAAAATGTTGTAAGCTACTTTGGGCCCCCATTAGAGGAAAAAAGCAGGGTATAAATATCTAAATAAATAAATATATCACTTTGGAGCTTTGAATTTTCGAACAAGCAAATGGGGGCAAATTCATTAATGAATCAAAATTTTAACTATGTTAGTAATGATCCAATAATATAAACTGATTGGCTATTGGAATCTTTGGAAAATTTAATTACTCATAATTTGTAAGGGAGGACTATTTGGATGCACCACTCCAGCTACATCTATTGAGGGAGACTGTGAATTCATTTGGGGTAGTTAATAGTAAGAACATTGTTCCAAGAAATTAATTTGCAAACAGAATTAACAATAGAATTGATTAATCTAATGAGTATGCAATCATAACAGTTGAAAAGACCGACAGATTAAAATTTTGCAAAAACACTGAATAAGACTATGATTTTTTTTTTTAAATCAAAACCCTCCTAAAAAGGAGAGGAATTTATTCTTTTTATAAATAGAAAAAGGTAGGGTATATAGAGGGATAAAGAAAAGAGCGGAGTGAGTATTCTGTTAATAAAGGTTAGTTTAAATCAATATAGATACAGTTTTTGGCAATCTCCGTGATTTGAGAGTCTTCTTTTCATCTAACAAAAATTCAAAATAACTCTGTTAATGAGGTTAGTAATGTCCTTTGGGGTTAATTATTAGTCATCTCCTTTTTGATGTTTCCCGAACAGTTATTTCTTAGGTTGTCTTCCTTTGGTATCCCTCAAGTTATAGGATGGGCCACCTTTGGTTTTCACTTCTCCCGCTCCGGCACCTCCCTCCTCTGGGCTGCTGTCATCTTCACTACTCAAATCTGTCCACGTAGCGAGTGCTGCCTCTTCCTCTGGACTGGTGTGTCTCTTCAGAAATTCCTGCGCCTTGAAGATGGAGTCAATCTTCTCTCTTTTATCCTTGTACTTGAACAAAAGGCCTTCAGGATAGGTCCATCTGTATATGACCTGTCTTCTTTGTAGAAAAGTGGTCAATCCTTTATTAGCTTTCCTTTTCATCCGGATTTCATAAGGCACATCTTTCAATATTCTGATGGTCTGCTCCCCAATTTTCAAGGGCACCGCTGCAACTGCACGCAAGATTTGATCTCTGGTACTTTGCTTGACAAACTTGACAACCACTTCTGCTGGCAGATTATTTTTTTTTGTAAATGTGGAGTAGGCCCTATAGACCTTATCCATTTCTTCTTTTAACTCACGCTGATCTCTGCCAGTTACGGGTGCCAAGGCATTCGCAATTATAGATCTGAGATCTTCCTTCTCTTCTTCTTTAATGCCCTGAAATCGAAGAGTCAGATTCGATTTTTCCATTTGCAACATCAAAATTCTTTTTTCTTGCACATCCTGATGCTTTTCTAACTTGTTGACCCTTTTCTTCACTTTTCCGATGTCTTCCGACGAGACCAAACATTTCTGTGCGATCTCCTCCATCTTCTTTGACGTCTCTGTTAGTTGCCTCTGTTGACTGTTGAGAACACCTTCCATATTAGTTAAGGTTTCGCTGATTTTCTGTATTTGGACCAGCAGAGGGTGCAGTAGCTCGCTTGTCTGTTGACTGACAGTCGGCTCTGGAGGGGATTACCCGGACCGGAAGTCCCGCCTCCCTTCTTCTCAGTTTTCAAAGGGACCTTCTTCATGGCAGACATTTCTTGTATTTGTTTACTTTATAAAAGTTCGTGACGCGTCGCTCAGGAGTCCCACTAACTCATTCGCTTCAATGGCACCCCAAAGGTAATTTCACCAACCCTTCTTCCCTTTCATCCCCCTTAGCTTTCTTATGCAAGTCCCGCTTCTCAGTGGGGGGGATTCCCCTCCTCCCAGCCGCTTATTCGCTTACGGGGGAAGGGCTCGGGTTTCGCTTCAGATTCAGACCTCCAACTCACGGTTCCTGCCGTTTCTTCTTTTTGCTTTAATTCATCGCTGTTCCTCACTCCTGTTGGAAATCGGTGGCGTTGCTAAGTCCCATTACGGGCACACTGCAGTGGGGCCGATTGGGGCGGGGAGAAAGCCTCAATTTCCCGGCTGACTGCCGGCAAAGAGGCTACTCCCCAAGCGCCCCCGGTTTGGAGCCTTTGCCTAAGGCTCACTAGGGTCTTGCAAACCTGCAAAGACTCCCCCAAACTGCGTGTGGGCTAACCACCTCCGGGGGCTTCCCAAAAGGTGGCCGCCATTCGCAACGCCGGAAACCGAAACCTGAATAAGACTATGATGACACCAAACACAAGTAAATAAGCAAACACATTACAGAATAATGCAATGTAAAGGAACAGAATAAAACAACCTTTTATAACTAATAATAGGCCAACTCAAATCCTCTTGACTGTCTGATAAACAGAGCAGTTGTCGACTAACCCACCATGAAAAAGGAAATTTAACAGACAACAAGAAGAAACTAGAAAAAGGAACCCCCATGGGGTCAAACCTCCAGAAGACCAGAGCAAATCCAGAAAGAAGGAACTGTTGTCCCACACTTGAGACTTCAAACCTAAAACCATAACAAACACAAACCATAACGCCTCCAGCCCTCCTTAAATTACCTAAAATGGAACTGACATTAAGAACAGTCTATGCCACTCTCACTATCGGAGCCATTGTCTTTAAATGAGAGCAGGGTCAGTTGGCTTGCTACAAATTGGGAACATTACAAAAGATTCCGGATTGCTTTGCACTGTAGAGGACGTTGGTAGATCTCTTCAGAGTCCTTCAGTGCCATTGTAGAGTTTTGTGTACTGTTGGAGAATCTGAGGCAATTGGAGTGGAGCCAGTCAAAATAGGCTATAACATCACCTTCCCTCTTCTCTTCACTCCCTATCACTTGCTTATTCTGACCTCATTTACCTCAACAATTAATTAGGTTCACTGTTATTAAAGATGAGCAAAACTGAAAGAATGGTTCAGGATCAGGTTATGATGTGAAAGATTAAAACCAAATCATTATAAAGTTACAAAATTGGCTTTTTGTTCCATTTTGGAGGGGTCAAGGTGCTGTCCAGCTTACATTTCTGTGACTTATTAGAGATTTCCGAGGATATATCCAGATTCAGAGACTGTAGCAAGCCATGACCCATGTCCACATCAGGTTATCCCCCTGGATATTTACCACAACATTGCTTGAAGGAGACCACTTGTAATGGATATTAGCTGCTGTGAGTGTGCTTGTGACAAATTTTAGTTCTTTGTGCTTTGAAAGGGACTCCGCAGAAAGATCAGGGAATACATAGACCTTTAAATGGAAGGAAACCACTGGAATGGGCAAGCTGCAATATTTTCCTCCTTGTCCTAGCATCTGGGAATCCAGCTAGTATATCCCTACATCTAGCGAGCCGAGGGTTGCTTACCCTGCCAAGCTGATAAGCTTTATTGTTTCATGGGGCAACCCCTTTTTCTAGATCCAGGACTGTAGCAAGCCAGAGAGCTAGGAAAAAAATTGAGTCAGTTTTTTCTTCCTTCCCGTCATTAAACCCTCTGAATTTCAAATTAGAACTGAATTTAAAAGTCCTTTAGCATGACTGGAGTAGAACTTTACTGCCAGATAGTGCAAGAACTGACTGATCTTTTAATTTCAGGGAAAAGAGCCTGTAATTTTGTTATCTAAAACACAATTATTAATTAGCCTGGAAGGGCCCAGAGAGAGCTAAATACATATTCATGGTTTCCTTCTGCTGACATGTTGACTTGCAATGTTTTGGAGATGGCTCTTGAAAACGATGATGACAAATTTCTTGCAAAAGGCAGCTGAGGTACCTGTCACAGGAGAGCTAACACTGCTGCTGCGAATGTGCAAAAATCTTGGCAAGGTGAAGGAGCCCATGTTCGATAATATTTATTTCAGATGATATTTCAGAGGACATTTAGAGCGAGTGAGGAAGTTATTGGCTTCTTTCGCACATCTCAGAACTTTGCAAGGAAGGAACCTGTTGACAGCTGTCATTGATGGCAGTAACTCAAAAAATGGAGAGTATCTTCCAGTCTTCCCCACATCTTGCAAGAAAGGTTTATGTTCTGTTTGAAAGGGGAGAACACTTATTTTATTCATCAGGCTCCGTTTCGATTGAATTTGTTCCTCCTTAAGAGGAATAAGGACTCTCAAGACCACTATTATGAAGAGTTTCTACTCTGATTTGCACAATAAGATGGATCTGTTTCATAATCCTCCTGTCTGGAATGTCGCAGAAATAGAAAACAAGTTAGTGAAATTCTTGGGAGGAGATACAACAGTACTTTATAGCAGCTGTCTTCATGGTTAGGGACCCTGTGGGCTAAATGTTATTCAAATACCACTGGTTGTGTGCATGTTTTCATGAATAGCGCTAGACAGATGTAGGAGGAAGGGTAATCTCTAGGTTCGTCCATGCCTTTCAAGTACTTTGCTGTGTTAACACAGTGCAGGTAATGGCTGTTATTTCAGATGTCACCGCACACTCGACATATTGTGCTAAGCTTCTCTGAAAAATGAATTTGAATATATAAAGCTGCTTTATACTTTTATTGTTGGTCCCTCTAGCCAGGTATTACTCTGACTGGCAGAAGCTCTCCCAGGCTTTGGGTAGATCTGACACTTGAGATTTTTTAAAGCAGAGATTCCAAGGACTGAAACGAAAACCTTCTGTAGTCAATGCATGTACAGCCACAGCCCTTCCTCTGTCCCTCTTCAAATGATCAAAGCAATTGAGAGGGTTGACTCACCAAACAGACACTGAAGACATTAATTCTAATTATTGTCATAGCCTCAATATGTTTAGAGAAGTTAGCCTGTAAGGAAAGTGATATTTTACAGTACAAGAGAAGAACGGAAATTAAATATTAGGGCATTGAATTCCAAGAGGTGTCTGGGTCACAACAAGGTCAGATCATTTTTAAATGACATAAAACATTTTAAATGACATAAATTCTAGAGTATCCAAACTAAAAAGACTATAGTCATGAGGCTACTACAAATAATAGTTTTGAATAATTTTTCAGTATCCCACAAGACTGCTAGCAGTCTGTGCACTCATTGCTTCACTTTTCCATTTGCGTAAAGACTACCGTTCATAGTGGTAATTCCACAGATTTTCAGTTTCTTTCTTTTTAAGTTGTCACACAAACCAGAAGCAAACCGCTGGGGGGGGGGGACCTTTTAAGTAATAGCATGAGAAATTAATTCTTCCTTGAACATTTGTATGTTCAGAGCATGTATCATTGTACTGTTCAAATGGGATCCTCTTTTCTGAACTTCAGTAGATAATCACTATTTTTGTGAGCAGCCTTCTCAAGTGAAGTCCTCTTGAGCATGTTATAAAGGAAATGACTTTTCTGGTGGTTTGGAAGCTCTTGTTGAAAAAGTGTTCCCTTACAGTTTCAGCATCTGTTATGCCTGGCTTGTCATTTTGTGAAAGGCTTCTTATCATTACAAAGATTTCACAGACAAAAGAACCCCAACGGTGTCAGTCCTGTATATTTGCCACTGATATGATCTGCCTGAAATTCTCAAGAAGTGTTCATGCAGCACAACTTTTTTATCTAAGTCAAGGGGGGGGGGGAAGTTATAGACCAATCCTTTCTTAAAATGAAATATGTTGCTTCTGCTGCTTTGCAAAAGCAATCAGTCTCTACAGGTAACTTTCTAAGAGTCAAAATCAGCACTCATTGGTCATTTCCTACAGATTATCAGATGGTGGGTACATACGGATTATGTCAGCTTTTATGAACTATTATGTCAGTTTAAACCCCTTCTCTCTGAAGTCGCGCCTTATGGCCCCATAGAATAGAATGGAGAGATCGCTCCTTGCTTCCCTCCACCACCCACCTTGGTGGGCTGGCTGGGAAAAGCAAAGGGGGGCATCTTTAAAAGCCTCCCCTTCCCCAGCTGGCTTTCTGTGCAAAGGCGGGCTGACAGGGGAAGCAGCTGGGGAAGGGAAGGGGAGGCTTTTGAAGATGCCTCCCCCCCTTTTTGTTTTCCCTTCTGACATCACTTCTGGTGATGTCAGGGGGTGTGGCATATGCTAATGAGCTATTATGCTAATAGCTTATTAGATATGCTAATGAGCTCCTGCAGCTCTTTTTCTATGAAATGACCGCTGGTTATAGGTGTTCAGCATGTTACAACATGGCCTCCATTTTGTAGCTGTCTCCTCCATCTTGGTACTGCAACCCCAAGGAGGCTGACACCTTTCTAAGCCTATTGATTTCAATGGATTGAAAAGGCTATACCTACAATTAGGATTGCACTGTTAGACAAGCATTCCTCCATGTTTTGCATTAAAACAAATACATATCTAGCCAACACAGAACAAAAGGCAGAAACTGGAGAGAGGAAGTGCACCTAATTTATTGCTGGGAGTGAATAGGCACCTTCTGGGAGATTCTGGGAGGGAAGGGCCTCACCTGCAAAATACAGAGGTGGATTGGCCCTTTAACTTACCAGGAAAGCTCTACTTGGGCTACTGCCCACCATTTAAAGAGCCACCATCACCATGGCAGGTGTTCTGGAATGTTGGGATAGTTCAGTGGGAGGCAGAAGCCAGACGGAGCAATGATGGCAGCAGGTGCAGTGCCCAACCACATGGAAAGAGCCACCCTCACAAGATATTGGGAGCAGCAGGAAGGCATGTGAGGCATGCGACACTCTCTTCAAAAAGGCCAAGGAAGAGGCTGAGGAGGTGCTTTTGGCTGTCTACTTCAGGCTGAACAGGAGAAGGAGGAAGAGGAAGAGAAAGAAGAAGCCATTTGGGGCATTGAGCCCTGATCCCACCAATGACCATTGCCACATCCACATGGATGCCGTTGGGCCAATCCCTCTGTTCAAATGTGGCACAAAAGAATATTGGCAATACTGGGTGAATTAAAACCAGCAGACACAGCCTTCCTGATGGAGGCATTCTCTGTGCACTGCTGACCCTCCTTCCCTGCCCCCTCTCTTTGGGACAACAGGGTTTAGGTCCAAGCATGAATTTTTGGGTTGCCTATGACTGGCTGAAGTAGGAGATTGTAGGATCTGGTTTAAATAAGCCTGGCCTTTGGACTGGTTACCTAAGTATGGTAACTAGGGATGGCCAGTATGACATACATTCCACAGCCATTTTTCTCCACAAAGGGTTGGTTCCAGTGTCAGAGTCCCATTGGAAGAAAACATTTGGAAAGGAAAGCACAAGTTGGGGAAAGGCTCAGCATTTCTCTCTGACTTGACACCTTCTATGCCAGACAGTGGCACCCTATGATTACACATATTTCTTTTACCATCAGGTCTGTATGATTCAGTGTGCATCCATTTCAAGATGGTTACAAAGCCCTGACCTCAGGCTCTAATGAACTGTTCCCCTCATGATAGCTGAATATTATTTACATAATATTCCACTATAGCTTTTGTGCTCATGTGTTGTTCAATGACAGTATTGAAAATCTGGGTGTTCTTTGTAAGGCAGCCACTGTTTTGTTCCTGTCTTCTAATGTTACTCATTATATCTTGAGTATGAGATGGATAGCTTCTTGCTTGAGTCATCCACTTTCTGTCCTTTGCCCCTTAACTGCTAGCAGTTCTTATAATAATTCAATTAACCTTTAAAAGTTGCATATAATATTAATGGCTCTAGATAGCTTTTCTTCAGAATTCTGCAATTCTTCATTCCTTCCCGTTTCCCCCCATTGGAATAGGCAATAGAAATTCTAAATGGCATTGGCCCAAGAGTGATTATAATATAGTCAGGAACTAAAAACTACCTCAAAATCTTCTGACTGAAGTGGTCTGCTTCACTCTGTGTAACACTAAGACGGGCTCTGATCTAAACTGAGAATGGTACTGGTAATTACTAATTGGTTGGTAACTGGTAATTGATGCTGCTGAAAATGACGAATGATATAGAAACCTGCTTGGCAGCACATATGAGTGTAGCAGCGCATTGACCGCTAGATAGCATGTTGTCATACTATCTTTTGTACATGTAGAAGATCTCCTCTTCCTGCACTGGGACACATGCCTTCTCAAAGAGAAAAATAAGACCGATTATAGCCCAGAAATCTGAGTATGTTTCCAGAGCATGAGTCAATGTTTCCAACTTTTTAAAGAAAATAAAATAATTATGAGGTTTTAGGAGGAAATATTTTTGCATTATACCCTACATGTTGGCTACATTCCTGCTAACTTCCCTTATTTACAGTGCTAAATCTCTGGTCCTTTGGAGGTCTGAGTCACGTATTCATTGTTGGCACAGAAATATATGAAGAGCTCTGCAAGATGGTACCAATAGCCATCTAGTCCACGATTGTTTTCCAGTTGCAGCTTATTGGATACTTCGGGGGGGGAGGTGGAAGAGCTTCTTCCCCCTAATTTGCACTAATTTGACCATATTTTATATAAGGAAGGTAAAATAATACTAATTTGGGAGGGCAATAAAGGGGAAATGGGGTTTTGTTGCTAATAATAAGCATGTTCTATTATAACTGATCATGCTCTGTAGTATTTAGAGGCAAAATCTGACAGGATAAATTTTCTGTTGCTACACCAGGTACAAGTTTAAGAACCACCTCCCCCCCCCCCCGCCTTGTTCTGTGCCTCCTGTATCTGGCAGTCAGAAGCTCAGTTCCTTATCTCTCCTTAAAGCCATCTTAGCTAGTGATCATCACCACTTCTTGGCAGCCACGAAAGTCACCACAATGTGGCTTTTATTCATCAGTTTTATGTGGTGTCCATTTGTTTGTAAGATTCCAGTATGGAATAAGTAATCAATTGAAATTTAAAATTCTCTGGGAGGTGATAAATTTAGATCTCTCTGTGTGAGCCATAATAATGTGTGTGGGGGGGAATTGCACCATATGAGAGCGATGGTTGAAAATCAGACAGTAGAGGCTTGGTGGTGGAAAATGACATCAAGTTGCAGCCCATAGGGCTTTCAAGGCAAGAGACGTTCAGAGGCTGTTTGCCATTTCCTGTCTCCATGTCATGACCCTGGTATTCCTTGGTGTTTTCCCATCCAAATAATAACCAGGGTCAGTCCTGGTCAGCTTCTGAGATCTGATGAGATCAGGCTAATCTGGGCCATCCAGGTCAGGGCTATAGAGACATAAATGATTTTTTTTTAAGTAGTAAAGTTCCAACACCCTTTCAAATATAATTTTCCATTCACTTTATATCTTTGCTATTATTTCTCAAGTAAAAACATTCCAAGGTTTATTCCGCTATTCGGGCAGTTAAGAGATTAAGAGACTGAGTGATATGAATAGCTAGCATAGCAATTTGCAAAATCAGTGCGTGAACTGAAGCTCAATATAATATTTTACTTTACTTTTAATTATAAATCTATAACAGGAGGAAAAACAGAACAAAAAAACAGCAGAGAAGGCTATCACTACATTGTTGTGTCTCAGCCCATTTTGAGTAGCTTAAGAAACACAGAGCAAGAGAGACCGAATTGAACTAGGAAGAGGGAATAAAATACCAGAAAAAGAACTACCCACCCCACAAAAGCATTTTCAATTCACCATAGTTACTTAACAACAGCTTTCCAGGAAGGTTAGTACAATCAAAGGTATCTCTCCGTCAGTGAATGCCTGTCTATAGTTTAATATTAGGTAGCCCAATGAATCACTCCTACAGGCTTTTTTTGCTTACATGTTTTTTGGATGTGGGTGTTTCCCTGGCTTTCCAAATGTACCTTAATTTTAATGCTTTGTTGTTGTTTTTGCTTTGCAAATATCCATGTAAAACTTCATATTGACACTGGCCACCCATCTGGGAGATTTGACTATGGAGTCTTCTCTACCAATGTCTTAGGAATGCCAGCCTCCAGGCGGGTCCTGGGGATCCCCCAGGATTACAGCTCATCTCCAGATTACAGAGATCAGTTCCCCTGGAGAAAATGGATGCTTTGGAGGGTGGACTCTATGGCATTGTAGCCTACTGAGATCCCTGTCCTCTTCAGGCTCCATGCCCAAATCTCTAAGTTTCCCAACCCAGATCGGCAATCCTACCCTGCCTCCCCTGCTAGTGGCCAGGGGAGACCTGGCATCCCTACTTGAATGTTTGTACAGGCAGCAGAATGGGACTGAAATGATATGATGGTTGTATGATTTCAGAGTGCTGTTGGGGATGATATTTTTTGGTGCTCTCCTACATCAAAAAACCCATGCAGACAAAAAATAAGCAGATCAAAGACCAGTCTGGGCTAGAAGCTACACACATGGTGTGCTAGAGTATTTTCTTAATGAATGGAAACATTAAAAATGCTACTTGCTAACTGTAACTACGAGTTAGAGCCAAAGACTTCCTTGCGCTAAGTATGTGACCTTCCTCCATTGAAAGAACCCTTCAGCTTTTGAACTGCCTGTATTGCTCAATGTACCCTAATATGGAGCAGTTATCCCATGCCAGTGTGTTGCTCTTCTCTTTCAGCACTTGTTTTTCCAATCTGATTTTATTTTATACTTAGCACTGAAATTCAGCTTTAAAACAGTAAGGTGGGCAGTGTAGTGATGCTGTAAGATCTTGGATTTTAGGCTACACTCTCTTTGGAACATTTCTGTTTAGTTAAAAGCTATACTATAGTAAGAAAAGACCCATATACTAATGGGAGGGGCTGCTTCCTGGTGTGTGTGTGTGTGAAACGCTGTCAAATTGCAGCCAACTTATAACAACCCCTCATGGGGTTTTCAAGGCAGGAGATGAAGGGAAACGATTTTGCCTCTGTGTAGCAGCCCTGGACTTACTTGGTGGTCTCCCATCCAAGGACTAACCATGGCCAATCCTTAGCATCTAAGATCTCATGAGATCAGGCTAGCCTGGACCACTCACATCAGGGCTTGTTATAATATAGATTTTACCTAAGCATTAGACAGACAAGCAGACATATAGTCATCTGCCAAAACTATTCAGGATAGAATGAAATATTGAAAAAACCCAGTCTTTCATACTGAGTACTGCATTTGTTCTGTGAACATCAAAGTGATGTTTGAATTCAAATAAAATAGATTCTCTTGCTCAAGATGGATTCCAGAATTATTTTTGTCTTCAGATAAACACATCTCTGTAAGATTCTGAGATGAAAGAAAATCTAGCTAAGCCTTTTAGTGTATGTGTATTATCATTTACTAGGAGTAAGGCCCGTTGTGGAAATAAATGCAATGGGCTCTAGAAAGAGGCTCTGGGAGACAGCCCTGGCTTTGGGTACACAGTGTGAATTTGCTCTGGCAATCTCAGCAGGGTATAATGACAGAGTCCACCATTTTCTCCAGAGGAACTGATCTCACCTGGAGATTGGCAACAATTGTTACCCAGGAGGAAATGGCTGGTTTGGAGGGTGGAGTCTATGGCATTCTACCTGCCTGAGGTCCAACCCCTCCTCAAACCCCACCCTCTCCAGGTTCCACCCCTCAAATCCCCAGGAATTTGCCAACCTGGAGTTGACAACCCCATCTCCTTCCCAGATAACCATCAACCTCCTGTTATCTGCCCCTCTGACTTCAGCTGACTTCTGCCCTCTCTCCTGCAGAGCAGTTGTCATTCTTAGTGGTCTCCAGCTCTCACCTGGAGATTGGTAACAATGGTTCCCCATGAGGGACTGGCTGGTTTGGAGGGTGGAGTCTATGGCACTGTACCTGTCTGAGACCCCACCCCTCCTCAAACCTCACCATCTCCAGGCTCTACCCCTCAAATCTCCAGGAATTTCCCAACCTGGAGTTGGCAACCCTATCTCCCTCCCAGACACTGGCCAGGGCTGACTGGCTGCTTGGCAAAGTCCCGCCCACGTCAGCCCCGGTCAGTGTCTTCGGCTCAGTCTGCTCCAGTCCTCCGACAGAAGAGGACCGTCTGGAGTGTGAGCGCAGGGACAGGCTCTCAAGGCTGAGGCAGGTGATAGAAGCCATTTTCCGCCCCCCTACACCATCCCCTGGGCCTTCTATGGGGGCAGTAGGCCCATAGAAGCCCTTTTCCGCCCCCCCACACCATCCCCTGGGCCTTCTATGGGGGCAGTAGGCCCATAGAAGCCCTTTTCCGCCCCCCACACCATCCCCTGGGCCTTCTATGGGGGCAGTAGGCCCAGAGAAGCCCTTTTCCACCCCTCTTCCCTTCCTTTCCCTCCTTTCCTTTCTTCCTCTCTCCTTTCTTTCACTCTTCCCCCTCTTCCTTCCTTCCTTTCTCCAACCCTCTCTCCCTTCCACCCTCCCTCCCTTCCTTTCTAGGGCCCGTTGTCTTACACCACAACGGGCTTTGCTCCCTAGTTAAAAGATAAAGGAGAAATAATCCCCAGTTGCAAAGCAGTTTACAAGAAAAGCCAAAATTCAGGAAATGAGTACATTTCAAGAAAGAATTTGTTCTTTTCTAGTCATGGGGATAAATATTCATACCTGCCTTATTTCTGCTAACAAATGAATTAATTGTCTGGGCAAGCAGGCAACAATTTTACAGATACCAGGGATCTGTCTGTCATCTAGAGGCTAAGATGTTACAAAAAAGACTGCAAAGGTCTGACTGAAAAGAGGAAGCGGGGCTTTAAATCAAGATGGGGGTCATGCATGAGGAATTAAAACATTCCTTGTATCCTGTTTTGTTCTTTACAAGGATCTAGAATTAAGGGTATTGTTGTAAGGCGGGATGATAATTTTTCTTTTGAGTACTCCTTTCATCTGGATGTCAGAGGAATCTGAAATTGCCAATCAAATCATGCTAAGAATCAATTCTATTGTTTGCTTACAATGTGGTTGCCTTTTTACAACTTTAAAAAATTGATTTCCTGATTACCTTTCTGTGTCACTTGCCATCTTCTCATTCCATGTACACTCATCTGATTTTCATACCTTTTTTTTGTTTTTATGATCTCAAAAAAAAGGAAGGCTAAAGATTTGTGTCTGGTGAAGTGTGCTTGCACACGAAAGCTCATGCCTTGAATAAAATTTTGTTGGCTTTAAAGGTGCCGCAGCACTCAAAATTTGTTCTGCTGCTTCAGACCAACATAGCGACCCACCTGAATCTAAGGACCAGAAGGAATAGATACTAATATTCAGACAAATGCAGTCAAGCCACAACTCCTGAGATTATCAGAAAGGCGCAGGTATGCTGATTGTTCTTTTCCCTTTTGAGAAATACATGCCTCACTAATCTCATAAAGAGTTCCACTGTATGGCTGATTGTATTACATTCAAATGGAAATGACTTTTAAGGCTATTGAGTTGAACCATATTTTATCAGAGACTTAGAAATACAAAGTTGCATTTTCATTGACAATCCTTCACTATTCACTTCCTTGTAAAATGTGTTCTTGAAATCTCTCCGTGCACCAACCAGAATTCTGGAGTGGCCGTACCAAACACAGACTTCCTGGTATAATAATTATACTCCACTCAGCCAACTATGCAAGTTGTTTCCCCCCCTGAATTTATACATATCAGCTTCTGATTAAAATAGTGGGTATTTTTTTTAAGTTCTGCTCTCGTTTTATATTCTGTTTATTTGTAGAGCTTAATCTCATAGAAAGCTTACTTTCATCTTCAAAGCTAGGCAGAATAAACAGTCAGCTTCTGTAACATCTTCCCAAATCTCATCACTTCTATTTGCACATAAAGCCTACATTCAGACATGACAATAAATCATGGTTCACAAACTGGTTTAATCAAGCCCCAGTTACTTGTGAGATTTAAAAACAAGTGGTCCAAAATCTGGGACTTCAATTTAGGTATTGTGGTTAGTCTGTTAATTACAGTTTGCACTAATTGTGGTTTGAGGGCTCAATTCACGAACAACAGTTTATTGGCAGCACTGCCCATTGCAGCCATGTGACCACAAAGACAGTTGCACGTGGTGGATATCCTTCCTGCTGAAAGACAAAGCAGACAAACCAGGGTTATGTCCAAGCCAGGATTTGTTACATGTCTGGTAGACTAACCACAATTTGTTGCACAAACAAACCACAATTGACATTGACATCTGAATATAGCCATACTAGATGAGTCTCTGCGACATCAAGAAGAGGAAATATTATAACAAAGGGGGATGTGTACTTGTATATATCCAGTCTGAATCTATACCTGAAAAATACCTTATCAGTATTTTTGGTATACTTGGGTGTAGAGTGGCGTTCAGGATTCTCAGGTCCTGTATCTGGGTCCTGTATATTTCCAGTAATATTTAGGATTTGGAATGTCCAGGGTTGGCATTTTAAGGATCCAAGTCTTATCCCCTCCCCCCATTTTAACAGGTTTCCTGGGCGACAGGAAAGCAGTTCCCAGTGGCACAAGCTGGGTGCAGGGCCCAGTGGGGCTGCAGATCCAGCTGGCTCCTTCTCCTCCCAGCCCCTTTGCTGGGGTTCCTTTGTGTTCACTTCCCATTTTCCTGCACAGAACTTGCAAAATACCATCACATCTTGCTTGGATTTGTGACCCTGTGCTTTGAGATCAGTCCTTTTAAACTTGCAATGTTAGTGACACTGGGTTCTGCTGGGCACTCTGTACATTGTACTGGTTCCACTGGGCTTGCAAAAATCCCCCCCCCGCTTGGGTTGTGATTGAACTGGCATTGTCACTTTGATGATGTCATTTCAAGTATAAAATTTCATGTATTTCCTGGTTATGCTCAGAAAGCAGTTAATTTTGGATAGGCTTGTTGGCCTAACTGTTTCCAGGTGTATTGATTGCAATTAAAACACTAAGATTTTCCTCCTCATTTTTGACTCCATTTTTTTACTGGGAATTTATTTGTATAACAAGTTGGTGGCTCTGCACTGGTACCCAGTGGGAGATTATGAAGGATCTACCTGATTAGTTTCAGGTCAACAGCACAATGCCACTTCCTGTGTATATCAGATACGATGTCATCACATTAGCATGATGTTCTAGAATTCACCAGGAACTCTTTGGTTTAATCATTGTGTTGATGTGATGGTGTCACTTTCAGTTCATGCCACCAGTAACCTTTCTACCAGGAGTGATTCCTTCATTCCACCTGTCACAGGATACAGTGCTACTCATTTTCTTCCACCCTTGACAAGACGATGAACAATGCAGTGCAAAAAGAAGGTCACAGTTGTACAGTAGAACTCAACAACAAATAGATAGTCTACAACAGTCTACAAACAACTTTATACTGATATTGAACCTTGAAACATATATTGGAATGTCAACAAAGTTATTGTTGCTTCATTGGGTTGTTGTTTCTTTCAGTGTTATTGCTGTAATGTTATCCCTTTCCTTTAACGTTGTTGCTATAATGTTATTTGTTGTGACGGTGGTCTTCAAAACGATCTACTGTTTCGATGGTGTTTCTTTTTCCAAACCGAAAAAAAAATGTAAAAGCCAAAGAACCTTAAATAAACGTATCAGGTCAATTTCTCAACAATGATGCATGGTAGGAGTTACTGAGCGATAGCCTGCTTGTCAGAGATGTCTTGTTAATATGGGTGATATGACCCAGTGATTAGGATTCATCCAGTATGCATCATTGTTGAGAAATTGACCTGATATATTTGTTTAAGGTTCTTTGGCTAAGTGTTACATTTTTTTCTGTTTGGAAAAAGAAACACCATCGAAACAGTAGATCATTTCGAAGACCACCGTCACAACAAATAACATTATAGCAACAAAGTTAAAGGAAAGGAATAACATTACAGCAATAACATTGAAGGAAAGAAACAACAACCCAGTGAAGCAACAATAACTTTGTTGACATTCCAATATATGTTTCAAGTTTCAATATCAGTATAAAGTTGTTTGTAGCCTGATTTTGCGGTTGTCTATCTATTTGTTGTTGAAGATGATGAACAAGCCACCCATAATTCAGATTGCATCAAGCCTTTCATCTACATCCAGGACTTCAGAACATATAGTAATCCTTTCATATGCTATAGTGGCTCTAGAAAGGGCTTCACCCAGAGCCTATTCAAGTGGGTTACCTTTATGGCACAGTACTCTGTGTCATAAACTCACATGACAACTTCTGCCTCAGGGTATTAATGTCCATTCTACAGGATCCATATTCATATCCACTTCATTTCTAAGAGATGTTCCTCCACAAGGCTGGTCAGCATCTTCAGCTTCCATTTCACATTATGTGCCAATGTCAGAACCTTACAGGACGTATCCTTTGGCTAGGCTGTGCTGGACTCCATCTTCTCCTGAGTCGAGGCTATGACAGGCAGGGTTCTGTATCAGTCTCCCCATCCCTCCTGTGCAACACACAGATTTCTCTTGCTGGACCACCATGATTCTGGCTTATTACATTATTTATTTATTGGATTTTTTAAAAGTTATTGTGCATGGAAAGGATTGCTATATAACATCTATGTATGACAAGAGAATTATATAAGTCTTCTAATAGGTGAAAATAGAGCATCTAAAGAGATCATCTATGAGGTCTAATGTAGCATTCTGTTTGCTGTAGACTTCTCATTCTTATGTTGATTCTTATCACTTCCTGTTTTTAAAAAAAGAATAAAAACCAAATCACAATTGGGGTAATTTGATTCCCACTGAGTAACCTGGGGCTTACTTCCAAGTGGACCTGCTTAGGATTGCTCCCTTAGTCACACTCCTCTATGGTCTGCAGAAAGAAGAGAGAGAGAGAAGGAGGAGGAGATTGGATTTATACCCCACCTTTCATGACCCAAAGGAGTCTCAGAGCGGCTTACAAACTCCTTTCCCTTCCCTTCCCCACAACAGACACCCTGTGAGGTAGGTGGGGCTGAGAGAACTCTGACAGAAACTGCTCTTTTTTAAGAACAGCTGTGCCAGAGCTTGCGACTGACCCAAGGTCACATCAGCAGGTGCAAGTGGAGGGGTGGGGAATCAAACCCAGTTCTCCGAGATTAGAGTCCATGCACTTAACCACTACACCAAACTGGTTCTCCCCGTGATTGTGGTTTTAAATGTTCCTGTAAAATGTTCATTTTATATCACACATCTGAAGAAGTGAGATCTGACTCATGAAAGGGTATGCTGGAATAAACATGGCTAATCTGAAAGGTGCAGCTTGATTTCTGTTTTCCTTTGCCACAACAGATTAACACAGCTACCTTACTGAAACAGAGTAGATCAAGGTAGTATATTTTGGGGGCCTGGTATTTAAAAAAAAAAAACACTGAAAAAAATCCTGATTTTAAACATTTTAACTTCACTATGGCCGAGGACAGACTGGCAATTTGCCCCGGGATGGGACCCGGGCTGACAACGATTCAATACCAGAGTAAATGGAATGTTCACACAGGCACATCTGCCTGGCGTCCCCCACCCGTAGCCTACCGGTGCTCTCGCGCTTCACTGCCGGATTAAAAAAACACGTGATAAAAGCCTTCGCAAATCTTGAAAGCCTGCGTTCGTCGCGCGTCTCTCCACTTCCGGGGAGTCTGAACGCGCAGCCGAAAAGCCGGGAGCAACCTGCGTTGGGCATGAGGCAGCAGCGGTGTGATTGGCTGCGCTCCGCTCCACTGCCCAATGCGGTGCCAGCATTGCAGGGCAAAAAAAAAAAATCGGCAAAATGTGCTTATGCGCATGAGCACATGAGCGCTCATGCGCACATAGACCCACAGCTGAATTAATGGGGAAACGGCAAATACAGCACGCCTCCGGCGCGGCAGTCTGAACGCTCCCGCATGCCTCTGTCCTGTATCTTCCGGCAGCGGCCCCCGCTGTGTGGACGGGAAAACCCAGAATTGTTTAATCCGGGGTTTTTTTGCCGCGACTGGCTACCGGGGTAAATTGCCAGTCTGTCCTGGGCCTATGACAGTCATTTAAAGACTTGACATTGACCGTGCTCCTCAGCTTCTGTTTTTGAAAGCTCAACTCCCATTTTGCAATAGTGCCAAAGATGAAGGAGTACTTTCAGTTTAAAAAGGAACACAGATAACAAATTCACCTATACAAGATGCAGTGGAAACAGAAACCATTTTGCTAAGAAAGACTGTAAGAGAGCCTGTTGAAAGGGAAGTGTCTTTCCTTTTGATGTGGCAGTTAGTTACTGCCATTGAGGCAATAATATAGCCTACTTGTGAAGTTTATCCACTTCACAAATATCCCCTATGATACCAGGCCTGAACTGCTGAGTATTCACCCCCCACCCCCCCCATCGCCACAGTCCTAGGTGTACTTCCAGTAAGCTTTCAGGACTGGTTTAAGGTAGTGCATATGAGCACCATCACTTTGCTGCTGGTAACCAAAGCAAAGTCCCAGAACATTAACTGCATTAGAATGAACCAAAATGACACAAAACCAAAAGATCGTATGCTGTTTTAAACTATTTAGATTAATCCTAATACAAGGTATGATTTAGTTTCTGGTTTTGGATTTTGCTGGGAATTCTTCAATTCCAGAGTCTTTTCCTTTATATTACAGCTTCTCCTCCAGAGGACAGAAAATGCTTCATGTTAAAGACTCCCTTTACCATCAGGGAAACCAGTACACATATTCCACCCCCCAGTTAAATACTTCAATTTGCTTTCCTAGTCCGTGTTTCCCTCCCTCTACCTGATTTTCCCCAGTAAATAAAAGATCACAAACTTCCCTGGACTTAAGAGACTCATGGATCATATGCGTAGGGCTGGTCTTCTCTTTTTCCAGAAAGAGCTCTCCGTTCAGGAGTACCTACAATTCCAAAAAAGGGGTCATCACATATTTTGATCTCTTTAAATACCAAAGAGAAGGAATAAGCAGAGGAATCCCCATCAGTTTTCCCCCCAGGCAGTTGGCCGTGATCCTGCCCCACAGCCCAACCCCCAAATCCTACAGAACTCAAGCTGAGGCATACCTGAGAGTGGCTCCTGAAGCAGAGGCTTGGTGCGTTCTGCCTCAGTTTCCCTGACTGTAAAAGGACTCTTTTGAAGACCTCAAACTGAACTATCAGCAGAGAGCAGCTGTTTATTTCCCTTACTCAGATACTGGTTGCCTGCTTTTCTAACCAACGGGGATCCAAAGCGCCTTACCACATCATTTGTCCCTCCTTTTTCTACTTCCAACAGCTACCCTGTGAGGTAGGTTAGGCTGAGAGCGCAGCTGACCTGAGTAGCTTCTTGCTTGAGTGGGGATTCTAACCTGGGGCAGCCCAATCCTAATCCTGTATCCTAATCCTTTATCGTACAATGAAAGGCCAGGAGAAAAGAGAAAGTGTGCAGCAGACTGCAATAGAAGGACCCATGACCTTGAGAAGACACACTGGCATTACCCCATGGCTTCCCCTGGGACTCCCTCTTCCCACGAACATTTGGTACAAGCTGCTAATTATGAGTTCTCTTTCCAACTAAGATGTGCTTCAGAACATTTCTTCCAGCCATTCCTGGTTTATGATTTCTGAGGCTTCTCCATTAGTGCAGCATCAGTGGAGTGGGGAAGGGTGTGGCGGGGGTGGGAGAAGAGAAGCAAAGTCACTAAGGAGAGAATCCATATTGCCAGTGAAGCTTGATAGCTGTGTGCCCACCCTCGTTAGAAGACAACAGACAAATCCCACTTGGACAGCTCCCCTTTAAAAAAGCACAACACGCATCAGGGCTGATAGGCAGAGAGAAGAAGGGGGAGCCTAGCATGTTGAGTCTAGCCATGGCCAATGGGGTGTGCCTATGTGCTGCTGCTGCTGCCTCCTTGACAGCAAGTTTTCCCTCCCCCCAACTCCACCCACACAGCTGAGGGTGCCCCACCTGCCACCACTGCCAGGGCAGGTTATGTGTAGTAAGGCTGGCAGGGACGGGAGTCCCTGGACCCAGAGGCAGGCAGCTGCCCCCCTGCTCAACCTCTCCCAGGCCCTTCATGCCTCCCTCTGTGTAGCAACGACATCCTGGTCTATAAGGCTAGCCTGACAATGATGCCATGGCCAAGCTGGGTCCCACAGGCATGGCTCCCTCTGCCTGGCAGTGAAGCCTCCTTGCTTGTTCATCTGGCTCCCTGCCAGCCTAGCAGGAATACTGTGATTTGGCTGTGCCAGGCACTGGCCAAGCTTGGCCTACCTGCCCTCCTCACTCCCAGCAGCTGGTCTGAGCAGGGGGGTTCAGTGGTTCCCGAGGCCATTGGTCCACCGGTATCTTTCCAGGTGGCCATAATGGCTAATCTGCTTCTCATTCCAGACAGAAAAGTTAAGTGGGCAGACAGGAGAGTGAAGAATGGGTTTAGTGACTCAGCTCCAAAGCCTTTTACAGCTCCCATTCCTTCCCTGACAATCCAGACAAAACTGAAAGCACAGTTCCCCTACTCTCTACCCAATGAAAAGGGTGAGAGCTCTTTTTTGGGGGGGAAATGAAAGTTGGGAATTCAGAGGGACAGCATAATTTTGTGCGAACACTGCCTGCACATGCCCCCTGTTGCTGCAGGCCTGCTGACCAAAAGGGGTGGTGGGTTCACCCCCTCTCTAGTGGACTTCAAGCAGAGATAGTCAGCTGTCTAGCTTGAGATTTCTTGCACAGCAGGAGATGAGACTAGATTGCCTGGAAGGCCCCTTCCAATTCTAAGATCCTAGTATAGAAAATAACATTACTTTCCTCAGGCAGGCAGTACTCCAGACAGGAAAATTTAGTAAAAATTGATTTTCATTTCCTTTATATCCTCTGTAGTTGACTCTCTTGCACATCATTGTATTTAGGTTAAAGAAATACTTCTATCTGCTCTTTAGCTCCCCAGAAATGGCACATGACACATAATTAGACTACCATATCATAAAAGTTGGAAAGAAAGTTTTAGGAGATCACAGAATACATATTAAGAAATCTTAACTTGAGCTGTTGCAACAGAATAATATTTTCTAGGGCTGAAATGATACAGCATGACCATCTCACATATAATTAGGATGCATACTTAAAAAAATAGGTTTGAAGATCTAGACTTAAAAGTACAATAAATGTGCAGAAAACAGTGAATGTATTAAAGTGAGCAATGGAAACAGTGGTCTGTGGCTATGATGGTAGTAATACAGGTCAGCTATGAAAACTTATCATGACAAGAACCCACAATTCATTTGGGATCACAATGATATAACGGGTTGACTTACTCTCAGTCTGATGGCAAGTCAGTTCACACTCTTCCCGACTTAGGAAGTTATTGTCATTCCCTCGACACCCGCCATAAATTAACACATCGCAACTCTGTGAGTCTTGGTTGTAATACCAGCGAGCAAATTTAGCTCGGCAGGGTCCTCTATCTTTTGGCTGCAGGCAGATCGCTCTGTTATCTATAACCAAGGGGGAAAGTGAATCATGTTTCAGTACAATCCAACTGGAGGGTGTGTGCACATTGTAAATAGATCCCACTTCAACAAAAACAGCCTTGGCAGCAGAATACTATGGAAAGGTAACCCAAAAGCAAGAGATAATTGCCTCATGGCCATTGTGTACAGTCTTCCACCATCTTCCAGTGGCCCATCAAGAGGCAACTTGGTATAGTGGTTACAGGATGGGACTAGGACTAGGGAGACCAGATTCAAGTCCTCACTCTGCCATGAAATTTGCTGTGTGACCTTGAGATAAATCCCCTTCTACCTAGCCTACCTCATAGGGCTGTTGTTGAGGATGAAATGGGTAAGGGGAAGGATGGGGCAAGCATATGCCAGAAACATCAGGAAATAGATGTGAATATTTATAGAAGTTTGGGGAGGGACCAGGGCATAGTGGCAAAGCATCTGCATGACACTGTCTAGGGCAGTGATGCTCTGTATCCTTGGTGCCTGGGGGGCAACAGTGGGAGGGCTTCTGGAGTCTGGTCCCACCGATGGACCTCCTGATAGCACTTGCTTTTTAACCACTGTGTGACAGAGAGTGTTGGACTGGATGGGCCATTGGCCTGATCCAACATGGCTTCTCTTACACTCTTATGTCCCAGGATTGGTACCCAGTCTCCCTTCCCATATTTCCAGCTAAAAGGATTACATAGCAGGCAATGTAAAAGACTTCTGCCTGAGACCCTGAAGAGCCCTTGCCAGTGTGAGGAGAGGGGGGGGAAAGCTTGATAGCGATGAGCCCACCGTCAGTAGAAGAGAACAGACAAATCCCAGGACATGCACTTGGATAGCTTTCCTTTAAAAAAGTACAATACACATCAGGGCTGATAGTCAGAGAAAAGAAGGGGTAGCCTAGCATGCTGAGCCTGGCCATGGCCAACGTGGTGTGCCTGTGTGCTGCTGCTGCCTCCTTGCCAGCAAGTCTCCTCCCTTGGCCTACCTGCCCTCCTCACTCCCCACAGCTGGCCTGAGCAGGGGTTTCAGTAGTTGTGGTTCCCCAAGGCCATTGGTCCACAAGGTGGCCATAATGGCTAGTCTAATTTTGGTCCTAGACAGAAAGGTTTAGGGGACAGACAGAAGAGTGAACTTGGTCAAGAATGGGTTTCGTGACTCAGCTCCTGAGGCTCTTTCAGGCCCCATTCCTTCCCTGACAATCCAGACAAAAACTGAAGGCGCAATTCCCCTATTAACTACCTAATGAAAAGGGTGAGAACCTTTTTCTTTTTTTAATGAAAGCTGGCAATTCAGAGGGACAATACTGCCTGCACATGCGCCCTGTTGCTGCAGGCCTGCTGACCAAAAGGGGCGGTGGGCTCTCCCCCTCTCTAGTGGACTTCAAGCAGAGATAGGCAGCTGTCTAACTTGAGATTTCCTGCACAGTAGGAGATTAGATTGCCCAGAAGGCCCCTTCCAATTCCAAGATTCTAGTATAGAAAACAGCATTACTTTCCTCAGGCAGGCAGAACTCCAGACAGGCAATCTTATTAGGAAATCGATTTGCATTTCCTTCACATCCTCCGTAGCGGAATATCTCGCACGTCATCTTCTCTAGGTTAAAGAAATATACGCTTTCGAAAGCTCGACAAGTGCCTCGATTGACTTCCAGTAGGCATTCTTCAGGAACTCCTAAAGGAAAAATAATTTACATATCAATCAAAAGGCCAATCTAAGGCCAATTTATGAGCCATGCTGTCTGGTTGTGCAAAACGTCCATCCCTGTAGGCTTTGGTATGGCTGGCAAGACCAGCAGTCCATGGAGTTCCTCAGTCATTTTATCATCAGTCTACAAGCAGTTACACTGGCATGTTCACAAACATGGAACACTGGCCACATCCTAACCACTAACAACAATCCTAACCACTGGCCACATCCTAACCACTATGAAGAGTACATGGTCTTTTAAAAATGGAGGGTTGTGTTCTCAGTAATCACAGGCTCTTTATTTCTACATTTCTACCCTACTTTTCTCCACAATGAGGACCCATTGTGGCTTACAACGACGCATCCTATTTTAGCCCTCAGAACAAACCCTGTGAGGTAGTGTCATGCATACAGCTAGCAATATAGGGGAACAGTTTCTGGACTTGACAAAAAGATCATAGAGGATGTTTCTGTACATAGAAACATGGATAACCTGGTCTCTCAGTTACACACACCAAAAAGGGAGTTGAGAGACCCAGCATAGCATAGCCTTGGAGAGGGGCAAGGCGTAAAGCAGTAACACAATTATACCCCGCCCTTCACTACCCAACAGAATCTCAGAGCAGCTTACAATCTCCTTTCCCTTCCCCTCTCCACAACAGAAACCCTGTGAGGTAGGTGGGGCTGAGAGAGCTCTCTTGAGAACTGTCCTTGAGAGAACAGGTCTGAAAGAACTTATGACTGACCTAAGGTCACACCAGCAGCTGCATTTGGAGGAGTGGGGAATCAAACTCAGTTCTCCCCGATTAGAGTCCACGCTCCTAACCACTACATAACTGGCTCTCACTAGAAGCTGCAGTATCCATGTCAATATTGTTGAGGCCCAGGTACAAAGGAATATGAGAATGGCAAGAATGTCCAACTTCACAGAAGTGAACATATGGGTCAAAGTTGGGGTGTATTAGTTGAGGGCCAAAAGATATTCATAAGTATGAGACACTTGCAATCCTTAGTTTTAAATAAACTTTGTTAAGACAAACAGTAGCATGAACAAACAGGGCTTATATACTTTAAGAAGACTTTTCATGTACAGATATAACCTTGTACGGTGTTTGAAGATAAGTAGTTAGCCAAACATGTGCGTTTCTATCAAGTGGGACAGCTAACTTTTGTTAGGCGATGATAATCAAAACCTAAAAAAATGAGAAGCTGGATTGATTGAGAGTTTCTTCCCAGAAGGGGCTACTTGCCTGTGACCTGCTTTGTGGAGATTTATTTGTATAGACTTATGTAATCACTCTCCTTTAATTATTTGTGTAACAATAATAGATGGTACAGATTTCTGTTGATTTGTTGGGAATACATCATTGCTTTAATAAAAGATCAGTATGGAAGCAGAGATTCCTTAATAGTTTACTTGTGGACTGTACCCATAACAGCTCTAGAATGTTATTGAGTTGTACTTCAAGCCATGGGCGAAATGATCTGATACTGGAAAGTTAACTAGATGACCAGCAGGGCCGGCTCCAGGTGTCTGGGCGCCCTAGACCGGACAGCCTGGGGCGCCCCCCACTTGGGATGCCAACCTCTCAGTGGGCCCTGGAGACCGGCGGCGGCGGGAGGGGGCAGCTGCGGGACCCCAGGGAAGGGGGCGGGGGTCCAGCCTCCGCCCCCTCCCTCCCGGCACCGGCTTTTCTGGGGCCCCCGCGGCTGCTGGGAAGGGGGCGGGGGTCTGGCGGCGCCGGCGGGCGCCGGGTTAGGGCGGCGGGGGGGCACTTTTCGGGGGGAGTGGGGCGCCATTTGGCGCCCCTCAGGCCTGGGCACCCTAGGCGGGCGCCTAGTTCACCCTATGGGCGATCCGGCCCTGATGACCAGGGCTTTGTATGAGCATGCCTATCTCTGAATTGGAGTTGACTAGAGTGATCCAGAACAGCAGGTCAGGATGAGAGGCAATATGACTGGCCCAAGATCACCCAGTGAGCTTCCCCGGAAGAACTGGGATTCAAAGCTGGGTCTCCCCGTTCTCAGTCTGGTATTGTAGCCACGACATTAGGTTTGGAACATTCCTCCATAAGGATACTAATGTTCTAATTTCCAGTGATTCCCCCCCCCCAAATATTTTTTTTCCAACCCAAAATGACAAAATGGAAAGCAAATACAAAAATAAAACAGGTTTCCATCCCTCCTTTCTACCATTTATCAGTAATTTCTATATATTTGCACTCTCATTATTCTGAGAATTAATATTATGATATTATTGAAATCACAATTTAACATTGTTTAACGAAGTTCTCTATCCATTTATAGAATCTTTACCACACATCTTTAAATGTGTTCTCACTTCTTCCTTGAAGTAACATAGTTAAATTATCCATTTCAGCTATGTCCATGACTTTATAAATTAGATCTTCCTTAGTTGGTATGTCTTCCTTTTTCTACATGTATGCATATAAAATTCTAGCAGCTGTTACTATATGGGAAATCAAATAACAATCAATTTTTTAAAATTGATCCGAGATATCAGTTAACAAAAATAACTCAGGTTTGAAAGGTATATTGGTTCCTAGTATTTGTTGTAATATTTCGTGCATGCCCACCCAAAATTTTTTACTCTTATCACAGGTCCACCAAATGTGATAAAAAGAACCGACTTTTTCGTTACACTTCCTACACATATTAGACATGTTAGGGTAAAAATTAGCCAATTTGTCAGGGGTCATGTATCACCTATAAAACATCTGAAGGAGATTTTCTTTAAGAGTAACAGCTTTGGTATGTTTTATATTATTTTTCCAACTTCTAGACCATTGTCTAAATTTATACTATATCCTAAGTTTTTTGCCCAAGCTATCATTGGGGTTTTGGCTACTTCATCTTGTATCTTATAGTCTAACAATACCATATATAATTTTTTAATAAGTTTTTCTTCCGGACCTAAAAGAATTTTATCTAGGCCTGTCTGTTTTTCATAAAATCCCATGTGCTTGTTTTTGGCAAATCTAGATTCTAATAGGATTCTTTCCCACCAAGATAAAGTCAGATCTTGTTTCTGCAAACTTTCTTGTGTTTTTAAGTGGTTCTTACTGTCTAATAGGTCATCATATCTTCCCAATAACTTATCTGAAAGTAAATTAGGGTTCATAAAAGCTTCCAGAGGAGCTACCCATTTTGGTATTTTTATATATAAAGATTTTTTTTTATCTCTTCCTAAGTTTTCAATAGGGCGGCTCTGAGAAAATGTTGTTTAAAGTATGCATGTACTCTTTGTTTGCCATACCATAAGAAGGCATGCCATCACAGTAAGAGATTGTGGCCTTCTAGTTTCAGAAGCTGCATTTTGTAAGGTGATTTTTGTTGTTTAAATTGGGGGTGTACTAGTATAAAAGTCACTAACGACCTCATTCTGTGGCATCTGTGGATGCGACCCCAGTTAAGCAAGTTTGCAAACCTAGTGGTACATCTTACGCATTATGAGCACAACTCCAAAACTGGGACTTATATCTGCTCTTTAGCTCCCCAGAAATAGCACATGACACATAATTTATAAGTTTGTAAGGTGCAAAGAAAGTTTTAGGAGTCACAGAACACATATTAAGAAATCTTAATTTGAGCTGTTGCAGCAGCACAGCATGACCATCTCGCATATGACGAGTATTCACACTTTAAAAAAATAGGTTTGAAAATCTAGACTTAAAAGTACAATAAATGGTCAGAAACCAGGGACTTTATTAAAGTGAGCAATGGAAACAGTGGTCCGTGGCTATGATGGTAGTAATAAAAGAAGAATTGGTTTACATTCCCCACATTTCACTACCCAAAGGAGTCTCGGAGCGGCTTACAATTTTCTTCCCTTCCTCTCCCCACAACAGACACCCTGTGAGGTAGGTGGGGCTGAGAGAGCTCTGAGAGAACTGTGACTGGCCCAAGGTCATTCAGCTGGCTTCATGTGGAGGAGTGGGGAATCAAACCCAGTTCTCCCAGATTAGAGTCCGCCACTCTTAACCACTACACCAAGCTGGCTCAGGGCAGCAGTGAAAACTTATCATGACAAGAACCCACAGTTCATTTGCGATCACAATGATACAATGGGTTGACTTACTCTTGATCTTATTGCAAGTCTGCTCACACTTTTCCTCAGTTCCGAATAAATTGTCATTCCCTCCACATCCTCCATAAAAAAACTCCTTGCAAGTCTGTGTGTATCGGTCGTAATACCAGACAGGTATTTTAACATAGCATGGTCCTTCATCTTTTGGCTGCAGGCAGATCTCTCTGTTGTCTATAAGCAAAACGGAAAGAGAAGGTGCTTCACTACAATCCAACTGGAGGATGTGTGCACATTGTAAATAGATCCCACTTCAACAAAAGCAGCCTTGGCAGCAGAATACTATGGAAAGTTAGCCCAAAAGCAAAAGATAATCGCCTCATGGCCATTGTACACAGCCTTCCACCATCTTCTAGCAGCCCATCAAGAGGCAACTTGGTATAGTGGTTACAGGATGGGACTAGGACTAGGGAGACCGGATTCAAGCCATGAAATTTGCTGCATGACTTTGAGATAAGTCCCCTTCTATCTAGCCTACCTCATAGGGCTGTTGTTGAGGATGAAGTGGGCAAAGGGAAGGATAGGGCAAGCATATGATAGAAAGATCAGGAAACAGATTTGAATATTTCTAGAAGTTTGGGGAGGGACCAGGGCATAGTGGCAAAGTATCTGCATGGCACTGTCTGGAGCAGTGATGCTCTGTATCCTTGGTGCTTGGGGTGCAACAGTGGGAGGGCTTCTGGAGTCTGGCCCCACTGATGGACTTCCTGATGGCACCTGGATTTTGGCAATTGTGTGACACAGAGTGTTGGACTGGATGGGCCATTGGCCTGATCCAGCATGGCTTCTCTTATGTTCTTATGCCCCAGATTTGGTACCCAGCCCCCCCCATTTCCAGCTAAAAGGATCAGATAACAGGTAATGTAAAAGACTTCTGCCTGAGACCCTGAAGAGCCCTTGTCTGTGCGAGTACAAAATGCTGACTTTGATAGACTATCAGCCTTATTCAGAATAAGGCAGCCTCATGAGTTCAAGTCAATGACTTTAAGGTTGACCTTAAATACTTGACCGTTTGTAACAGGTTGAACTAGAGGCAAGCTACAATTGTCCTATCTATATAGACGTTCTTTCGTGGACTGCGCATTTCATATTCTGATTACTTTAATTATGGGAATTAATATGGGTACAGGAAAACCGACATCTGCCATGTAGTCCCCTGAAAATTGTGCGGCGGCGGCGGGGGCGCGCGCGGGCCCTCTCTGTTGCCGCTCTAGAGGGAATTCTCGGAGAAGGTGCACTTCTGCAAGTCAAACTGATCTCAAACGCTTCGAGTTGGGAGAGGCGAGGATGGGGCCGGCAGGCAGACTTCTTTGGAAGGAGCATCGCGCTGTGCAAGCGCACCGACCGGTCGGCGACTGAATTCACCCTCAGTCCAATGAAGCCATGAACAAAGCAACACGAGAACAGCCCCGGAGGGCCACGGCGAAGCCGCTCCTAAAGCGATTACCTTCCGAGACCGTACAGGACCAAACCTGCCCCAGAAGGAGCAAAAACCAGCCCGCCAGCAACGCGTCCTGTCGGGTTCTGGGGCGCAGCGCCATCGCCTGCAAAGCTGATCCGGGCCGAAGCGGCGTTTGCCGGCCCCGGCCCAGTCCAGCGCCCTTTATAGGGGCCCAAACTCTCCTCCCACTCCCGCCGGGCGCGTGGCGGGAGGCCTGTCGTGCCGCCTGCTGGAAGGCCGATCGAGGCCACACCTTGGCGGCTGCCTGCTGGCTCCGCGCCTCACTAGGTAGTCTCAAGGGGAGGAGGAGATCGAGTGGGCAGCGGAGGAGAAAGGGACACCCGCAGGTGTCCCTTTCCTGCCAAGGCTGGGTTGGAAAATTCATGGAGGTTTGGTGGTGGTGGATCCTGGGGAGGGCGGGGCTTGGGAGGGGGCTCAGACAGTCTAACTTCCAAAGCTGTCATTTTGTCCAGGGGAGCTGATCTCCGTAGTCTGGTGACTGGTTGTAATTCTGGGCAGTCTCCAGGCCCCACTTGGAGGTTGGCAACCTTTCCCTCTAGCCACACTCGTTTTCTCCACCATTTCCACAGAAGGAGTGGAAGTGTTCCTTTTCTCCCGGTTCACAGTGAGTTGCCCAAAGACTAGAGCATCACCCCCCACACACACATCGGCAACTTAATGATGTCCACTTCCAGAAGATCCAGAACAGCCAATTTGGTATAGTGGTTAAGTGCGTGGACTCTAATCTGGCAGAACCGGGTTTGATTCCCCACTCCGCCACTTGCAGCTGCTGGATGACCTTGGGCCAGCCATAGTTCTGTCAGAGGTGTTGTTGAAAAGAGCAGTTTCTGTCAGAGCTCTCTCCCCACCTACCTCACAGGGAGGGGAAGGGAAAACTATTTGTAAACCACTCTGAGACTCCGAGTGGAGGGCGGGGTATAAATCCATCTCACCTTCCTGACCAGCAGCCTGGAGCCCCCTGCCAGGAGCACCGTAGGACCTGGCAACCCTATGGAGAAGTCTAAGCCCCATCTGGTTGTTGTCAACCCAAAGTTACCTAGGGAGTCAGCTGATGCCTAAAATTTCTGCATATGCAAGGGAGGTGTGGGTTTTGCCTATTCCTCCCTCCCATGGCATACCTCCAGCTCCCTGCAAATTATTTCTGGTCGTCCCCTTTTCCCAGAAACATAACTTCAAGGGGACATTTTGGGCTGCAGCAAAAGGAAGAAGGCAGGGAAGTTGAGCGTCAGTGGATGGAAATCATTCTATCCATGGAAATTCTAGGTGGGATCCAAGCCAGCGCTAGCCTTCCCTTGCTTGCCCTTAATTCTGCATTGTGAGAAGAACTTCCTTGGACTAGTAATCACTACTTCTTTACAGTTCTCCTCAAGGCAGAAGAACAACAGCACAAAGTGTCTATTAATGCAGAGTAATATATTTGTAGGTTCCATGAATAGTCTTGCGTAATATACATGTTTCCTTAGAATTAAACCCCTTTGAATTCAGTGGATCTTGCTCCCAAATAAATGTGTGTTTCTTTGCAGCCTCAGCCCTGCAAAGAATGCAGTAACCAGATGCAAAGGAAAGTCAGGTTTCTGTACATCTAACGGATGGGCCAAAGACAGAACTTGCAGCTTGGAATATAGAGCTCATGAAAGCTGCACCTACTGACCAGATTCTGCCCTTCTTTCTGGTCTCCCTAGTCACTTGCTCAAGTTCTACAGGCATCAGTAAGTGAGCGAATTTAAGATTATAGCCTCAACAAATAACTCACTTGATATATTCTGATAGTTGACTGAAAGCTAGCTGAATGTTTCCGGTGATGCATGTTAAGTCCTTACTTTTGACATGATTATCAATCATGTCTCCTTCTCATCCCCCCCCAAAAAAAAGCATGGCGGCTGGGAGCCATGAATTTGTATGAGGCCACTGTAACCTTTATGTCCTCACTGTAACATCTCACCTAATACAGAGGGCACAATGCATTTGGAGGGTTCACCTTCTCTTTTGTGAAAGGCAACAATATGCGTGGCATTTCCTCACTATTCACACTGGGTGTTAGTCTGTCCACAGTGGAGAAAAAGGAGAAAGCTGCTATATCTGGCTGTGCTGAGAGATTTAAAAGTAAAACAAATCTCCAAGCTGCCAAATTGGCAGCCCTAGAATGGCTGTATAAAACATTTTCTGTAACCTCCTTGCCAAATTCCCCCCAATCGATCTTTTGCAGAGCTTTTTAATTTTTTGCTTTCCTACCTTTTTTGCCCCAAACGGGACTCAAAGCAGCTTACAATACCATCCCCACCCCCGGAAAAAAAACCAGGAGAGGATGAGGCTTTTGAGTGGTGACCGGGTCCTCATCAGAGCCAAAATACTAAAGCCCTTCAGCTCAAGCCATCTGGCCATGACCAGAGATTAAAATACCTGTGAGCAGAGGAGAAACAAGCTCAGCCAGATCCTATTCAGCTCCTGCTAGCCAGATAGTGGAGCCTTCCCAATTTCCTGTCTTGACTGGAGTAAGGAAAATCATTTTTATTTGTGTAGGGGAATCAAAAAAGCAGTTCTTCCACTGAGGAACTTAAAGTTATGGAGTGCCTGGTTTCTGCAGGTTTACCCACTATTCTGTTTCCCTATGCAGCAGCCTTCATTGTGCTTATGTGCTAATCCCTGGTCCGTGTGAGAGTTTTCTCTCCCTTCTGTTAACATGGATTACAGTAAAATGCATGCTGTAGGGTTGCCAACAGCCTGGAGGAAAAGCATGTCCTGCCCCTTTTATAGAAGCTTAATGGATTTTTTTCTTCTGCAGGTCGTTGGCAACCCTAAGAGTAGTAGATGTTTCTTCAACAGCCCATGCTGCATTGGTAGGCCTGACATGAAAGAAAGAAAAAAACTCCACTGGTTAATTGAGCTGGTTTGAAATGCAGACTGGCAAGGGGCAAGGACTGGAATGTTGCATTCCATGGAAGTGAGGTCCTTATTTATTTCCTTAGAATTATGAAGCCTTGAGAAAGGACTCTAGGTGAAACTGAACACTGTTTGTGTGTCCTTAATTATGTTGCCGTGTTTATATATACATACCATAGGCCAATTTCAATTCAGTGAAACAAAGAGTCATTAAAATCATTCAGTGGTTGCCAGGCTGAATACTTAAATGAACCCCAGTGTGAGTAATGTAGGCACTGGCTCTAATGTGGTTGGATTTATTTGTGTTGTCTTGAATACAAAATGACCATTATTCTCCTTCTCTGGATGTTTGAGAGAAATAAATTTGACCATTAGCCTACTGCTGGTTAGAGCTTGACAATTTGGCAGATGATGACTGTACACTCAAAACTTAGGGGGTAAGGTAATTATTTGTACATCTCAGTTCTGTTCAGTACTGATTCCATGCTGTAAGTCATGTAGCCTGTAATAATTCAGTTGTAGCCACAGGCCTGGATATATACAATACTTGTATAAAAACTTTATTTTTCCAAGTATGTTAGGAAGAGAACATTCAATGTACGTACTAATCTGAAGCGTTAGCAGTACAATGCTCAGCGGAGTTATACCTTTCTAAACCAATTGACTTCAATGGATTTAGAAAGGTATAACTCAGTTTAGGATTGTACTGTAAATGACAGTATGTATCTATCATGTTTTTTGCCCAGTCTTCCTCTACAGAGCTCAAGATAGTGTGTATGATTTCCCCCTTCTTTGTTTTTATCTTTTCAGTACCCATACGCAGTAAGTTAGGCTCAAGGATAGTGATTGGCCCAAAGTCTCACAGTGACTTAAAGCAAGGATTTGAACACAGAACTCCTGAGTCCTAGTCTGGCCTCACAACCATTCCCCCACATGAGCTACAAAGGGAGACGCTTAGTAGGGCCTTGGAAGGTTTCTTTTGTGGTCACGGTGGTTTTAAATGATACTAATCTGTCACAGAGAAATACGTTCTTATGTCACGTCAATAACAAAGGCCTCAGAGGGGAAAGGCTGTTTGGTTCTCCCTTGTTCTTCTCCTGCTTATTAGTCATGGAGGTTACGAGATGATCTTGGTCCAGGTGTTTCTCTCAGCCTAAATAGGGTTAAAGATAAGTACTCCAATCTGGGAGTGCCAAGTCATCCTGACATAAACAGAACAGGTTGCTGTTTGCTCTATATACACAGCAGAACCTGTCATAGCTTTCAGTCCTGGCCAAGGGAGGCTGTGGCACCTTGCAATAGAATCCTGCAATAGGATCAAGGCGAATCACTGCATCACAGTCTGACAGACCTCAAGCTAACTGTATAAGGACTCAGTCCTCCATTCTGCAATCCTAGCTCAAGAGGTCATCTTCAGCTACTAAATGTACTTAATGAAGAAATCATGTGAGATGAAGTAAAAGATTTCTGCTTAGACTAACTCCTGTGATCCTACCTCTTTTTTAGCAGCAGTTCCAGAAACCCTTAACTACATTTTATATCTCCAAAAGTCTTGACTTTTTATCCCTGAAGGCAGGACTTTTTTTCTAGGGGAATGGGCTAGAACAGAGTTCCAGAACGTCTTCAACAAAATTCTTTTTAAAATGCTTAAAAGTTCATGAGTTTTCAGTATACAGACTGAAAACTTCATTTCTCTCCTGAGAGTTCTGGCACCTCCTTAAAAAAAAAAAGTCCTGCCTGAAGGTAAACGTCTTTGAATGTGATTATCTCAGCTTTCCACAACCACATCCATGACTCTTCCATGTTATTCCATTATATGGTCAAACATTTCCTAAAATAGTGAATAACTGAGACTCTTTTAATGTTATCTGTAGGGATGTATGTATGAGTAAAGCATCTTTTCTTAAGAATCAGAAAACCAGAATGGAACTTTTGAGGAAATACTAGATATATATCGCAAAGCTCATAAGGCATCTAGGACACGTACTGCTTTTATTAAGTTGAAGGAAGCTAAAAGAAAGTTCCAGCTATTAGAGATCAGCAAAGCACAAAGAGCACTAGAGTATAAAAATCAGCTTTATTATGAACATGATAATAATTCTAATAGACTTTTGGGAAGGAAGGTGAAGAATAAACAGTACTCAAATTATATTCCATTTGCATATGGAAATACTTCAGATATCTCCAGTTTCTTGATTACTATGTATTCTTTAGGGTACTCTATAAAAGAAGAGATTGAAAATAGCTAGCAAGATAAATGTGCCATAAACTCACATGGCAACTTCTGTCTCAGGGTATTAATGCCCATTCCACTGGATCCATATTCATATCCACCTCATTTCTAAGAGATGTTCCTCCACAAGGCTGGTCAGCATCTTCGGCTTCCATTTCCCATTATGCGCCAATGTCAGAACGTTACAGGACGTATCCTTTGGCTAGGCTGAGCTGCACTCCATCTTCTCCTGAGTCAAGGCTATAACAGGCAGGGTTCTGTATCAGTCTCCCCATCCCTGTATCAGTCCCTCCATCCCTCCCGTGCAGCGCACAGATTTCTCTTGCTGGACCACCATGACTCTGGCTTATTACATTATTTATTTACTGGATTTTTTAAAAGCTATTGTTCATGGAAGGGACTATTATCTAACATCTATGTATGACAAGAGAATTATATAAATTAAGACTTCTAACAGGTGAAAATAGAGCATCTAAAGAGATCAGATATGAGGCCTAATGCGGCATTCAGTGATTGTTTGCTGTAGACTTTTCATCCTTATGTTGATTTTTATCTCTTCCTGTTTTTTTTTTAAAAAAAAGAATAAAAACCAAATCACAACCAGGGTAATTTGATAATTTTATTCCCACTGAATAACAAGGGGCTCACTTCCAAGCGGACCTACTTAGGATTGCTCCCTAAGGCCCATTCTGCATTTGCCTGCCACTCCGGATTTTCTCAGTGTTTGAGTCAAGGCAATTCAGTGCAGGGCAAAACAACATCCAAATAGGGGGGGGGGCAACAGCAGGCTGAAACCAGACTGACCATTGAAGGGAGGTAATGTAATGCAAAATGGGGGAAAACCCCAGAATAAAAAGAAGGTTGAACTCAATTTTAGTGCACAATGGGGGGGGGGACACCTGGATTAAAAAGAACGTTGAATTCCACTGAAGTGCAGAATAGCCTGGAGGGATTAAAAGGAGAGTGCAGAAAGGGCCTTAGTCACACTCCCCACGACCTTTATGGTCTGCAGAAAGTAGAAGTGATAGCTCTCCCTGTGATTGTGGTTTTAAATGTTCCTGTAAAATCCTCATTGCATATCTGAAGAAGTGAGATCTGACTCATGAAAGGGTCTGCTGGAATAAACACGGCTAATCTGAAAGGTGCAGCTTGATTTCTGTTTTCCTCTGTCACAACAGATTAACACAGTTACCTTTCTGAAACAGAGTAGATCAAGGTAGTATATTTTTGGAGTCTGGTTTTTTTTTTTAAATAACAACCCTGATTTAAAACATTTTAACTTCACTATGACAGTCATTTAATGACTTGACACTGACTATGCTCCTCAACTTCTGTTTTTGAAAGCTCAACTCCCATTTTGCAATAGCGCCAAAGATGAAGGGGTACGTTCATTTTGAAGAGGAACACAGGTAACAAATTCACCTATACAAGATGCAGTGGAAACAGAAACCATTTTGCTAAGAAGAAAGACTGTAAGAGAGCCTGTAGAAAAGGAAGTGTCTTTCCTTTTGATGTGGCAGTTAGTTACTGCTATTGAGGCAATAATATAACCTACTTGTGAAGTTTATCCACTTCACAAATATCCCCTATGATACCAGGTCTGAACTGCTGAGTATTCCTGTCCCCCCCATCGCCACAGTCCTAGGTGTACTTCCACTAAGCTCAGTACCCTTTTCTTAAAGGAATAGCTTCCAGGACTGCTTTAAGGTAGTGCAAATGAGCACCATTACTTTGCTGCAGGTGACCAAAGCAAAGTCCCAGAACAAAGTCATACCCTGCATTAGAACAAACCAAAATGACCCAAAACAAAAAGCTCACACACTTTTGTACTATTTAGGTTAATCCTAATACAAGGTATGATTTAGTTTCTAGTTTTGGATTTTGCTGGGAATTCTTCAATTCCAGAGTCTTTTCCTTTATATTACAGCTTCTCCTCCAGAGGACAGAAAATGCTTCATGTTAAAGACCCCCTTTACCATCAGGGAAACAAATACACATATCCCTCCCCCCCCCAGTTAAATACTTCAATTTGCTTTCCTAGTCCATATTTCCCTCCCTCTACCTGAAGTTTATTTTCCCCAGTAAATAAAAGATCACACACTTCCCTGGACTTAAGAGACTCATGGATCATATGCGTAGGGCTGGTCTTCACTTTTTCCAGAAAGGGCCTTCCGTTCAGGAGTACCTATAAATCCAAAAAAGGGGTCATTGCATATTTTGATCTCTTTAAATACCAAAGAGAAGGAATAAGCATCAGTTTCCTCCCCAGGCAGTTGGCAGTGAACCTGCCCCACGCCCCAACCCCCAAATCCTACGGAACTCAAGCTGAGGCATACCCAAGAGTGGTTCCTGAAGCAGAGGCTTGGTGCGTTCTGCCTCAGTTTCCCTAACTGTAAAAGGACTCTTTTGAAGACCTCAGAATGAACTATCAGCAGGGAGCAGCTGTTTATTTCCCTTACTCAGATACTGATTGACTGCTTTTCTAACCAATGAAGATCCAAAGTGGCTTACAACATCATTTGTCCCTCCTTTTTCTACTTCCAACAGCTACCCTGTGAGGTAGGTTAGGCTGAGAGGGCAGCTGACCGAAGTAGCTTCTTGCCTGAGTGGGGATTCTAACCTGGGGCAGCCCAATCCTAATCCTGTATCCTAATCCTTTATCGTACAATGAAAGGTCAGGAGAAAAGAGAAAGTGTGCAGCAGACTGCAATAGAAGGACCCATGACCTTGAGAAGACACACTGGCATTACCCCGTGGCTTCCCCTGAGACTCCCTCTTCCCATGAACATTTGGTACAAGCTGCTAATTATGAGTTCTCTTTCCGACTAAGATGTGCTTCAGAACATTTCTTCCAGCCATTCCTGGTTTATGATTTCTGAGGCTTCTCCATTAGTGCAGCATCAGTGCAATGTGGAAAGGGTTGGTGGGGGGGACACCAAAGTCACTGAGGAGAGAAGCCATATTGCCAGTGAAGCTTGTTAGCTATGAGCCCACCCTCAGTAGAAGACAACAGACAAATCCCAGGGCATGCACTTGGACAGCTCCCCTTTAAAAAAGCACAACACGCATCAGGGCTGATAGGCAGAGAGAAGAAGGGGGAGCCTAGCATGTTGAGCCTGGCCATGGCCAATGGGGTGTGCCTATGTGCTGCTGCTGCCTCCTTGTCAGCAAGTCTTCCCTCCCCCCAACTCCACCCACACAGCTGAGGATGCCCCACCTGCCTCCATTGCCAGGGCAGAGTATGTGCAATGAGGCTGACTGCGACGGGAATCCCTGGACCCAGAGGCAGGCAGCTGCCCCCCTTCTCAGCCTCTCCCAGGCCCTTCATGCCTCCCTCTGAGCCGTAATGGCATCCTGATCTATCTGGCTAGCCTGACAATGATGCCATGGCCAAGCTGGGTCTCACAGGCTCCCTCCGCCTGGTAGTGAAGCCTCCTTGCTTGTCCACCTGGCCCCCTGCCAGCCTAGCAGGAATGCTGTGATTTGGCTGTGCCAGGCACTGGCCAGGCTTGGCCTTCCTGCCCTCCTCACTCCCCACAGCTGGCCTGCGCAGGGGGGTTCAGAAGTTGTGGTTCCCCAAGGCCATTGGTCCACCAGGTGACCATAATGGCTAGTCTACTTCTGGTCCTAGACAGAAAGGTTTAGGGGACAGACAAAAGAGTGAACTTGGTCTAGAATGGGTTTCATGACTCAGCTCTAGAGCCTCTTTCAGGCCCCATTCCTTCCCTGACAATCCAGAGAAAAACTGAAGGCACATTTCTCCTACTATCTACCTAATGAAAAAGGTGAGAGCCTTTTTCAAAAAAAAGAAAAGAAAGTTGGGAATACGAAGAGACAACATAATTCTGTGCGAACACTGCCTGCACATGGCCCCTGTTGCTGCAGGCCTGCTGACCAAAAGGGGAGGTGGACTCTCTCCCTCTCTAGTGGACTTCAAGCAGAGATAGGCAGCTGTCTAGCTTGAGATTTCCTGCACAGCAGGAGATGAGACTAGATTGCCTAAAGGACCCTTCCAATTCCTCAGGCAGGCAGTACTCCAGACAGGAAAATTTAGTGAAAATCGATTTTCATTTCCTTTATATCCTCTGTAGTTGAATCTCTTGCACATCATTGCATTTAGGTTAAAAAATATTTCTGTCTGCTCTTTAGCTTCCCAGAAATGGCACATGACACATAATTAGGCTACCCTAGTTTATAAACTGCAAAGAAAGTTTTAGGAGATCACAGAATACATAATTAGAGATATTAATCTGAACTGTTGCAGCAGAATAAATCTTGTAGGGCTGAAATGACTCAAGATGACCATCTCACGTGTGATAACTATGCATACTTTAAAAAAAAAGATTTCAGAATCTAGACCTATAAGCACAATTAATCTGCAGAAACCAGTGACTGTATTAAAGTGAGTAATGTAAACAGTGGTCCATGGCCATGGTGATAGTAATACAGGTCAGCAGTGAAAACTTATCATGACAAGAACCCAGAATTTATTTCAGATCACAATAATGCAAAAGGTTGACTTACTCTTGATATTATGGCAAGTCAGCTCACACTCTTCCTCAGTTGGGAAGTTATTGTCATTCCCTCGACACCCATCATAAAAAAACTCCTTGCAAGCCTGTGAGGATGGGTCGTAATACCAGCGACGAAGATTAGCCCGGCAGAAGCCTCTATCTTTTGGCAGCAGGCAGATCTCTCTGTGGTCTATAAGTAAAAGGGAATGAGAAGGTGCTTCAGTACAATCTGACTGGAGGGTGTGTGCACATTGTAAATAGATTCCACTTCAACAAAAGCAGCCTTGGCCCCCTGCCAGCCTAGCAGGAAAGCTGTGATTTGGCTGTGCCAGGCACTGGCCAGGCTTGGCCTACCTGCCCTCCACATTCCCCACAGCTGGCCTGAGCAGGGGGGTTCAGAGGTTCCCTAGAAGGCCCAATCCCAGGATTCTAGTATAGAAAATAGCATTACTTTCCTCAGGCAGGCAGTACTCCAGACAGGAAATTTTAGTGAAAAATCGATTTTCATTTCCTCCACATCCTCTGTAGGTGAATGTCTCACACTTCATTTTATATATGTTAAAGAAGTATCTTCTGATGAAAGCTCCACATTGTGCCTCCATTTCGTTTCAGTTGGCATTCTTAGGAATTCCTAAAGAAAAAATAATTTATGTATCAATCAAAAGGCCAATCTAAGGTCAATTTATGAGCCATGCTGTCTGGTTGTACAAAGCGTCCATCCCTGTAGGCTTTGGTATGGCTGGCAGGACCAGCAGTCCATGGAGTTCCTCAGTCGTTTTATTATCAGTTTACAAGCAGTTACACTGGCATGTTCACAAACATGGAACACTGACCACATCCTAACCACTAACAACAAGGTTATGAAGAGTACATGGTCTTTTAAAATGGAAGGTTGTGTTCTCAGTAATCGCAGGCTATTTATTTCTACATTTATACCCTTTTCTCCACAATGGGGACCCATATTGGCTTACAACATTTGCATTCTATTTTAGCCCTCAGAACAAACCCTGTGAGGTAGTATCATGCATGCAGCCAGCAATATAGGGGAACAGTTGCTGGACTTGACAAAAAGATCATAGAGGATGTTTCTGTGCATAGAAACATGGATAGCCTGGCCTCTCAGTTACACATTCCAAAAAGGGTGTTGAGAGACCCAGCATAGCATAGCCTTGGAGAGGAGCAAGGAGCAAAGTATGTTGATTAGAAGAAGAGGAGGAGGAGGAGAGTGGATTTATACCCCACCCTTCACTACCCGAAGGAGTCTCAGAGCAGCTTACAATCTCCTTTACCTTCCCCTCCCCACAACAGAAACCCTGTGAGGTAGGTGGGGCTGAGAGAGCTCTCTCGAGAACTGTCCTTGAGAGAACACCTCTGAGAGAATTTATGACTGACCTAAGGTCACACCAGCAGCTGCATGTGGAGGAGTGGGGAATTCTCCTCCAGTTCTCCCAGATTAGAGTCCATGCTCCTAACCACTACACCAAACTAGCTCTCACTAGAAGCTGCAGTACCCATGTCGATATTGTTGAGGCCCAGGTACAAAAGAGTCTGAGAATGGCAAGAATGTCTTCACAGAACTGAACATATGGTTCAAAGATGGGGTGTATTGGTTGAGGACCAGAAGATATTCAAATGTATGAGACACTTGTGATCCTTACTTTTAAATAAGCTTTGTTAAGACAAACAGTAGCAAGAATGAACAAACAGGTCTTATATATTTTAAGAAGACTTCATGTACAGATATAATCTTCAAACCTTGTATTGTGTTTAAAGATAAGTAGTTAGCTAAGCATGTGCGCCTTTATCAAGTGGGACAGCTAACTTTTGTTAGAGGATGATATTCAAAACCTAAAAAAATGAGAAGCTGGATTGATTGAGAGCTTCTTCTCAGAAGGGGCTACTTGCCTGTGACCTGCTTATCTTTGGGGAGATTTATTTCTATAGACTTGTGTAATCACTCTCCTTTAATTATTTGTGGAACAATAATAGATGGTACAGATTTCTGTTGATTTGTTGGGAATGCATCATTGCTTTAATAAAAGGTCAGTATGGAAGCAGAGATTCTTTAATAGTTTAGTTGTATACTGTACCCATAACAGCTCTAAAATGTTATTGAGTTGTTCTTCAAGCCATGAGCTAAATGATCTGGTACTGGAAAGTTAACTAGGTTACCTGGGCTTCGTATGAGCATGCTTATCTATGAATCGGGGTTGACTAGAGTCATTCAGAACAGCAGGTCAGGATGAAAGACAATATGACTGGCCCAAGATCACCCAGTGAGCTTCCCCGGCAGAACTGGGATTCAAAGCTGGGTCTCTGCATTCTCAGTTTGGTATTGTAGCCACGACATGAAGTTCATCCATAAGGTACTAATGTTCTAATTTCCAGTGATTTTTGTTGATTAAATAGGGGGTGTAGTATAAAAGTCACTAACATCCTCATTCTGTGGCATCTGTGGATGCAACCAGGGCTGGCCCCAGGTGTCTGGGCACCCTAGGCAGGACAGCTTGGGGCGCCCACCCCACCGGGGATGCCAACCTCCCCGTGGGACCTGGAGACCGGGGGGTGGCGGAGCACCAGCTTTCCTGGGCGCTCCGCAACTGCGGGGCCCCCAGGAAAGCCAGGGAAGGAGCGGGGCTTCTAACCCCCGCCCCTTCCCTCCCAATGCCGGCTTTCCTTCCCAGCCCTTTCCTTTGAGCCCCAGTGGGCGCTCAAAGGCAAGCCGGTGCTCGGCTTGGCTGTTTAAACCTCCGCCTCTTCCCTTTGAGCCGAGCGCCGGCTTGTCTTTGAGCGCCCACTGGAGCGCTCTTTGCTGCTGGCCACTGCCCCCACCTTCTCTCCCCCCCAGGGGGGAGGGTGAGGGCGGGCAAGCTCTGCCGCCACCTCCTGAGCCCCACCGGGCACTCTTTGCTGGCGGCGGTGGTGGGGAGGCAGCAGCAGTGGTGGTGGTGCTTTTCACGGGGGGCGCCCCTGCGGGCCCAGCGCCCTATGTGAGTGCCTAGCTCGCCTAGTGGGTGAGCCGGCCATGGATGCGACCTCAGTTAAGCAACTTTGCAAACCTAGTGGTACATCTTACGCATTATGAGCACAACTCCAAAACTAGGACTTATATCTGCTCTTTCGCTCCCCAGAAGTAGCACACAACACATAATTGGGCTACCCTTGTTTATAAGGTGCAAAGAAAGTTTTAGGAGTCACAGAATACATATTAAGTAATCTTAATTTGAGCTGTTGCAGCAGCATAATATTTTCTAGGGCTGAAATGACACGGTATGACCATCTCACACATGACGAGTATTCACAGTTTAAAAAAATAGGTTTGAAAATCTAGACTTAAAAGTACAATAAATGATCAGAAACCAGGGACTTTATTAAAGTGAGCAATGGAAACAGTGGTCCGTGGCTATGGTGATAGTAATCGAAGAAGAGTTGGTTTACATTCCCCACCTTTCACTACCCGAAGGAGTCTTGGAGTGGCTTACAATTTTCTTCCCTTCCTCTCCTCACAAGAGACACCCTGTGAGGTAGGTGGGGCTGAGAGAGCTCTGAGAGAACTGTGACTGGCCCAAGGTCATTCAGCTGGCTTCATGTGGAGGAGTGGGGAATCAAACCCAGTTCTCCCAGATTAGAGTCCGCCACTCTTAACCACTACACCAAGCTGGCTCAGGTCAGCAGTGAAAACTTACAATGACAAGAACCCACAGTTCATTTGCAATCACAATGATACAATGGGCTGACTTACTCTTGATCTTATGGCAAGTCTGCTCACACTCTTCCTCAGTTAGGAAGTTATTCTCATTCCCTCCACATCCACCATAAAAAAATTCCTTGCAAGTCTGTGAGTATCAGTGGTAATACCAGCTAGGAACTTTAGTCCAGGACGAGAGATCACAGGACAGGCTTAACTTAGTAAGGAAAGATAACCGTGATATGATAACAAAGTTGTGTTAGAGAAAAATATATTTTCTTGAATTATCCAGTGAGTAACAAATCATTAAAGATGTTTCCTTTGAAGTAAATTGGTCTCAAGTTTTTCTGATGGTACAGAATCAATAGATCGTTTCACTCAAGGTTTCATCTGATGAGACCTTACACCTTTCATGTTTTTTCTGCAACTTTTTTTCTGCTCCTTCTTCCTTTCTAACTTACATCATTTTGTTATGTAAGTTAATCCAAAAGCAAAAGATAATTGCCTCATGGCCACTGTGCACAGACTTCCGCCATCTTATAGCGGCCCATCAAGAGGCAACTTGGTATACTGATTACAGGATGGGACTAGTTCTAGAAGAATTTGGGGAGGGACCAGGGCATAGAGGCAAAGCATCTGCATGGCACTGTCTGGAGCAGTGATGCTCTGTATCCTTGGTGCTTGGGGGGCAGCAGTGGGAGGGCTTCTGGAGTGTGGCCCAACAGAGGGACCTCGTGATGGCACCTGGATTTTGCCCATTGTGTGACACAGAGTGTTGGACTGGATGCGCCATTGGCCTGATCCAGCATGGCTTCTCTTATGCCCCAGGTTTGGTACTCACACACAAACAGTTCCTTTAATGGCATCTCATAGAAATAAAACATCATATCTAAGAAGTAAAATTCAATTTCTGGATAAGATACAATTTCCAATAAAGTACCCTGCATTGAGCATTTACAAAAATGTATTGCGTATAAAAGTAAGAACTTTGCCACCGGTTCAATTATGTTTTTCTCAGTGCTATTTAACAAAAATGATTGTTTGTTCAGCTTGGGAAAACCTGAAACACTACTTAAAATTGGTGATTGAAATACGTTGCCTAATACCAGAATAATAGCAACATTCAAAGAGCACATGGTACACTGTTTCAGGAGTTTTTTCTGTACAAGGGCAAAATCTATTGGCATAGAGGATACTCTGAAATCTTCCAAATAAAATTGCTGAGGGTAAAACATTTAGCCTGGCCAGTGAAAGAATTCTGTGCGATTTTGGAGACTGCAGTTGGAAAAAATAACTGGGCAGGCATCCTACAATGGGGAATATGCCATGGTTCAGGGGAGAACAAGTCTTATTGGCTGCATTATACAAGTTCCACAACTCTTCAATAATCTGCTCTTTATTTTGTGAAGCACCTCCGTTTCTGGAAGCATCAACATAGATTCAAGAGGGATATTAAAGGATAATTTTTTTCTATGATGGCAAGCCTAGGTGAACCCTCAGTCTCAGTTAACATCTGATAGCTATAGCTGGTGGAATTGGAGTTATAGTGCAATCGACCCCAATATCTGAAGGTCATAAGCCACACTCTTGTAGACACAAGACTTTGACCACATTCCAAGCAGAGGGCTTCATATGGGGCACAAGGTGGAACACCTAGGTTGGTACTCAGTCCCCTCCCCCATTTCCAGCTAAAAGGATCAGATAGCAGGTAATGTAAAAGACTTCTGCCTGAGACCCTGAAGAGCCCTTGCCTGTGTGAGGACAAAATGCTGACTTTGATATATGGGCCTGATTCAGAATAAGGCAGTTTCATGAGTTCAAGGTTGACCTTAAATGGGACGTACTTGACCGTTTGTAACAGGTTAAACTAGAGGCAAGCTACAATTGTCCTATCTATATAGACCTTCTTTCGTGGACTGCGCATTTCATATTCTGATTACTTTAATTATGGGAATTAATATGGGTACAGGAAAACCGACATCTGCCATGTAGTCCCCTGAAAATTGTGCGGCGGCGGCGGGGGCGCGCGCGGGCCCTCTCTGTTGCCGCTCTAGAGGGAGTTCTCGGAGAAGGTGCACTTCTGCAAGTCAAACTGATCTCAAACGCTTCGAGTTGGGAGAGGAGAGGATGGGGCCGGCAGGCAGACTTCTTTGGAAGGAGCATCGCGCTGTGCAAGCGTACCGACCGGTCGGAGATTGAATTCACCCTCAGTCCATGAACAAAGCAACACGAGAACAGCCCCGGAGGGCCACGGCGAAGCCGCTCCTAAAGCGATTACCTTCCGAGACCCCCCAGGAACAAACCTGCCCCAGAAGGAGCAAAAACCAGCCCGCCAGCAACGCGTCCTGTCGGGTTCTGGGGCGCAGCGCCATCGCCACCAAAGCTGAGCGCCCTTTATAGGGGCCCAAACTCTCCTCCCACTCCCGCCGGGCGCGTGGCGGGAGGCCTGTCGTGCCGCCTGCTGGAAGGCCGATCGAGGCCACACCTTGGCGGCTGCCTGCTGGCTCCGCGCCTCACTAGGTAGTCTCAAGGGGAGGAGGAGATCGAGTGGGCAGCGGAGGAGAAAGGGACACCCGCAGGTGTCCCTTTCCTGCCAAGGCTGGGTTGGAAAATTCATGGAGGTTTGGTGGTGGTGGATCCTAGGGAGGGCGGGGCTTGTGGAGGAGAGGGGGCTCAGACAGGTATATCCTACAGTCTAGCTTCCAAAGCTGTCATTTTGTCCAGGGGAGCTGATCTCCGTAGTCTGGTAATCGGTTGTAATACTTAAAACCCCGCTTTCTTGGAACTTTAAATGTTAATCATTATATCTGCAGCTCCTCGGACGTCAGAACCAATGCTCCCTCTAAGCTGTGGAGTCTTGTGAGCAAAAATTCTACTTTGTGAGCTACTGGCATTAAAGTTGTGAGCGAGCCATTTGGCTACTGCATAAATTGGTTTGCTCTGCAGTCATCCTTCTTGGGCTAAGACAAAAATATGTGAACTGGAGGCTAAAATACTGTGAGCTAGCTCACACTAACTCAGCTTAGAGGGAACACTGATCAGAACTTGATTCAGCAACCTCAGATATTTCGGAAAGCAGTGGCTGAAGAGCTGACTCTGCAAGCAGTATGGAAAGTTGCAACTTCTCTTGTTTTTAACCCATGGGGATGTTAATCAGGGTGGGTGGGTGGCATTTTAAGAGCTAACCATTACAGGTGCAAATCAGCACACCAGAAACGGACTTGACACCCCAAATCCTTTGGAAAAAAACCTATATTAGTTTTACTGGAAATGCTTAAGCTTTGTTGTAGAAGCACCTTTTCCAAATTTCTCACAAAAGGGCAGGGGAAGGAGAAGCAGTGTTGCTGCAGCTTCAGTGTTTCTGAACGAATCCCAGCCTTGGGTGTACCATGCAAAAGTAAATAGCAGTGGGGCGAATCCTTTGGCAATTTTGTTCTGTGCTTCAGAATTTGACGTCTCTCTCCGTGGAGCCCTGGCCGGAGGGAGTGCGCACTCTGCAGCCTCTGCGCGATAAGCGATGGGGGGGAGGAGCAGGTGTGGGGAGAAGGCTTTGTGGCCGGCCCGCTGTTTCTGAAAGGAGGTAGCCGCTGAGTGACAGGCAGCCCTGGACCCTCCCCCAGGTGCTCCGCCGCCTCAGTGAGGTGAGTGGGGGACCTCCTCCAGCCACCCTGCCTGCCTGCCTGCCTGCCTGGCAGCCCCTTGGCGGGTCCTGCTGGGGCTTCCTCTACCTCTTGCCTGCACTTCCTGCTCTGCCTGCAGTGCTGCCTGCTGCTCCACGGCACTTTAGGCACCAGCTCCTTCCTGGTCCTCCTCCAAGCATCCAGCTTTCCAGGAGCCGCAGCTCCCATCCTCTCGGCCAGACCCTCCCTGGCACTGCTGCTGCTGCTGAAGGAAGGGGGGGAGCCTTTGAAAGGCAGTGGCCAGCTTTCTCCATGATGCAGCCTGCTGAGCTATGTCCCTGATGAAGCACCAGCCTTGCAGCCAAGGGAGAGGGGCTGTGAGGGGCAGTGAAAGTAAGCGCTTCCCATGCTTGCCACTGCTCACTAGGTCTGCCTCCTTCTCCCCCACAGCCTTTCTGGCCAGTTCCCAGGGTTGCCTTATGAAGCGCCACCCCAGCATCCCTCCTGGTGGCCCCTCTTCTTTTTCCCTTTTAGGCCGTGGATGGGTTGCTGCTCCCTTGGCAGAGCATCCATCCCCTTCGCTGGCCCCCTCCAGACTGAGGCTGAGATGCTGGCCGCCAGCTCTATGGGTGGGACCGAGGCAATGCAGTGAGACAATGCAGCCAGGAGATTGGCAGACCTTCAGAGTGGCAGCTGAGGGAGCCAAAGGCTGTGGGAACATGTGTAACCATTACTGCACTCACCAGCAGACAATCTTAAATAGCTCATTGGCCTTATTTGGTAATAAAAAGATACTAGATAAGCTTTGACTCCCGAAAGCTCATACCCCCAAAATCTTGTTGGTCTCTAAAGTGCTACTGGACTTGAACCTAGCTGTTCTAGTGCAGACCAAAATGGCTGCCCTCTGAAAGTAAGCTTAGAAGTAAGTTACCTGAATTAGTAATACCCATGAAAACATGAACCAGTCATATTTATTAAATATTCCCCCCTAAACTTGACACAATCATACTCAATAGTATGATATGACTGTTCCTTATCACCTCCATAAGAAGTTCACAACTGAAATACTGATAGCAGCAATATTTATTTTTACAGTCCAGAAAAACTGACTAAAAAGTCAGTGTTTCCTACCTCAGCTGTACAGTGCTTAAGCCCTTCTCCCAAAACAGCAGGACAATTTCTGTATACCATACAAAAGACCATGTTTCTACAAATTTATTTATATTATGTTTTAAACTTATGACAATACTTATATACATAAAAAGACCCTGGGGATCTTTGGGTTCAGCAAAAGGCTTCAGGAAAGCTGCTCTTAAACCTATAAAACTGTGACATCTTCTCCGCATGCCCTAATCACATGTTAATAGAGAAAGACAAGAGCGAAGATTTCATTCCCCGTATAACAGCATGGTGAGAAGACAGCCCCCATCATTCAGAGGGTGGCGAAGAAAGGTGCACATGTGTGTGGAGCATAATGAATGGAGTCCACTTGTGCCAACCAAGATGTCTGAATGAGGTTCAGCTACCCAGATGATCGCATGTAGGGTTTAGTCCGGAATGGTGAGTTACATGAAGATTACCCTGACTGAATCTGGTTTGCAACATTCAACAATTGATCATACAGGAAAATTATATATTATCAAAATTATAAATTAAGTTGACTTCTTCAGAGTAAGGATAGTAGGTGGCATTCCACCTGACTGTTGTTGAAAACACCTCTTCCTCATGTCTGGCTTTTTGATTTCTTCCCAGCTAAAAAAAGAAAAGAACAGAAATCAAATCACGATCACACATATTTGATCACTCTATTCACTATAGTAGCAATAGCTGTGGGAGCAAGGTGGGCTTCCACTCTTTCCGAAAAAAGCCAAATCTCATCCACTGTTTGGCTGTGGAAAGAAAGTGAAGTGAAATAAACTATATGCTTTTATCATTGGAAAAGTCACTAAACTTTGCTTCCAGTAGATTTGATTTCCTGCATAAATTTGTTTGCACAATTTCGTATTTCTGGCGGACAACTAGTTTGGCTGTGGTTGCTTTGAAGGGGTGGTAGATAGCCAGTCCCCTCCTTCTGTTTCACCTTTCCCATCCCAGTCTGTCTCCCCACAACATTCACTGTCTTCTTCCTAAAGCTGCCTTGAGCAGGTCTGGAGAGGCAGTGTATCAGTTTTCTAAATAAATAAATAGAGAGGGCATGGGGCTAGGAGGGGAAATGGTGTCCTCTGCACCGCTTCAAAGGACAACAGGGTATTTTTCTGACTGCACTGGGGTAGCTAGCTGGATGGCACCCACAAACAACATTCTCAATTTGCTCTGCATGAAGTTGCTCAAGTCTGCTTCCACATGTGCAGGTTGTCCATGTTGCTTTCATCACTGTCACTGTTCCTTGCCAACAGGAGCTTCCATATGTGGGAGTTTTATATGCACATTGGGGTGTGTTTTCCCAACTTTCCCCCCCACGTGTGCTGCACAGTGACTGTATTGGTTCTCAAGAGCACAGTCATTCTGGTTGTTTGGCTATTTTGTTCTTTTCTCCATGCATTTGTTACAACACTATAATGGTTCTATTAAGATTTGTAATAGATACATGGTGGTAGATTGCTACAGCTACAGTTAACAGTTACCAGGTTTTGTTCAAAATGCCCTTTGGTGGCATGGCAGGAAACAAATGCTGGGAAAATGGTGCCTGTGAGAGTCTGATGGTGGTGATCTAGTTAGGAAAATGCATACCATTCCTTTCAGATAACATGCTAACATGCTAGGACTGCCTTCTTTCCAGAAAGATCAGTGTAAACCACGCTTGAGAAAGAGCATACTAAAGATGGGGAAAGCCGAGAAAAGGATGATTACATCATGAGGAAGCTCCCCCCCCCAAAAAAAAAAAAAAAAAGCTGGAGTGTGGAAACTGCAAGTTCAGCCCTAGAGTCCTGCTACACTGGTGATCTGTTGTTCGCCACTGGGGAAATCAGTCCTCCACCTCCCCTTACAGAATGGGTGGAGTGGTGGTGGATAGTCATCTGTTCATTACCACCAAAAGATGACCCATGATCTTTTTACTTAACACATTTTGTGGAATCAACAGGTTAACAGGTCCCTTTGCCATGGACAACCCAGTCTTACGTATTTTTACAAGGAAGTTAGTCTCCATGGGTTGGATACAGAATAAATTTTCTGCTCACGCAAGGCACTTTTGTCAGTGTAACAGAACGTTCCTGCTTCACCCCATGCTACAGCCCACTGTTCTACCTGAAATGCTTCTTCTGTGGCACAGGGTACCCTCAGGAACAGCATGAATGTCTAATTGTGGGGTGGCGGGCTGCAGCAGGAAGAGGGAATTGGTGGGAATTACCCCATCCCTTCCATTAGCAGAAAATGTAGTCTGAATCTAACCCACTGAGTTCAACATGATAGCAGGATTTTCTCCCATTTGTGAAGCCTATTTAGTTTACAAAAATTTACTCCTCTCCAAGTATTTAGAGTTGAATAAATGCCCATAACTATACCCTGATTTTAATGGCGCAGGCTAGCCTGATCTTGTTGGAACTTGGAAGCTAAGCAGGGTGAGCCTGGGTTTAGTGCTTGGATGGGAGACCCCCACAGAAGTCAAGGGTTTCTATGCAGAGTCAGGCAATGGCAAATCCCTGCTGTTTGTCTCTTGCCTTGAAAACTCCATGAGGAGTTGCCATAAGTTAGCTGCAATTTGATTGCATTTTACATACACACTAATGCCTATAACTTGCTATCAAAGCCAAAGGAAAGCAGCATACCTTTCTTACAGATTTTGATACAATCTTTCATCCTTGCAAAGTTGTTTTCGTTTCCTCCACATCCAGTATAGATGAATTTTTCACAGGTTTTTGTTTTTCTGTTGTAATAAAAGCGAGTTACTGAACCTGAACATGTCCCTTCATCTTTAGGGCTGTAGCAAAACGAGGGTCCATCTTAAAAATAAAAAAGAAAAGACAAGTTGATGAGCATGATCGATGTCACTCAGTAAATGATTATCATAGTGAAGAGTTCAAAACCAATAAAAGACTGACTCCAAATAGAAGCTACTTTGATCTGTTTAGATATTCTCCATGCTGAACCCCCCCCTCTCCTGAATATTTCCCCAATTTCTGTATGTCAAAAGCAAAGGGTAGCAATCCTATTAATTCTGACTTTCAGAGGAGATTCCATGCTGTAACTGCTATTTTGAATTATAGACCTGTCTAAATTTCATCCAGAGTTATGACCTTTCCATGAAGCTTGTAACTAAGATGGTCAAACAACTGCAAAATTTAATGGATTAAATCTTTTTTTACTTTTAACCAATTATGGGACTATCCCAATGGCCTTTCTAAGTGCATTTATTTGGTTTCTTCCATGAACACATTCAAGGATGTCTCAACGGGTAGATGTCTTAGAGGGTGGAGTGCATGTATAAAATATCCCCCACAACTTATTAGAATGCAAGCATATCCATATACTTCTATAAACAAATAGAAGCACGTATGATGATTCACTGAGAGGCTGGGGGAGATATCAGAAGTTAGGATACTTCCTGAAGAGACAGAGGTTTAACAAATAGCATGTGCTGATTGCTAGAAAAAAATCTACATCTCTCTCTTTCTTTCATAGTGCATCCCAAATGTATTAAAAAAGGGAGTAAAAGATACCCATTTTCTAAAATCATAAATATTTTCAGACATCTAACAGTGGAAACTTAGGCATGCTGTTTGCTTGATAGTAGAAACCAATATTCTAGCACAGACATGGGAGAAAATATTTTCAGGTTTGAACATAGGAAGGGCACTTAAAATGGAGCCAGAAACAGAGAATCATAGAGTTGGAAGGGACCTCCAGGGTCATCTAGTCCAACCTCTTGCACGATTCAGGAAATTCACAACCCCCCCCAAACCCCCAGTGACCCCTGTTCCATGCCCAGAAGAGGGCAAAAAACCCCAAACCCTCCAGGATCCCTGGCAAATCGGCCTGGAGAAAATTGCTTCCTGACCCCAAAGTGGCAATCAGAATTTCCATGGGCATGTAAGAAAGGGCCACGAGAACTAAGCACTGATGCAACCATTCCTGCCCTCCATCTCATGATCTGCTTAAGCATTGCTGTCAGATGGCCACCTAGCCTCTGAATGAAGACTTCCAAAGAAGGAGAGCCCACCACCTCCTGAGGAAGCCTGTTCCATTGAGGAACTGCTCTAACTGTCAGGAAGTTCTTCCTACTGTTTAGCCAAAAACTCTTCTGATTTCATTTCAACCCGTTGGTTCTGGTCCGACCTTCTGGGGCAACAGAAAAACAACTCTGAGCCATCCTGTATATGACAGCCTTTCAAGGACTTGAAGGTGCTTATCATACTGCCTCTCAGTCGTCTCCTCTCCAGGCTAAACATACCCAGCTCCTTCTACATTTCCTCTTAGGACTTGGTCTCCAGACCCCTCACCATGGTTGTTGCCCTCCTCTAGACATGTTCTGGCTTGTCCATATCCTTCTTCAATTGTGGTGCCCCAAACTGAACACAATACTCTAGGTGAGGTCTAACCAGAGCAGAGTAAAACGATACTATCACTTTGCGTGATCTGGACATTGAACTTCTGTTGATACAGCTCAAAATGGCATTTGCCTTTTTAGCTACCGCATCACACTGCTGATTCATCTTCAGTGTATTATCTACTTTTCCTATATTCTTTTCGCACATACTACTGCCAAGATGTCTCTCCCATCCTATAATTATGCATTTGATTTTTCCTACCTAAATGCAGAACTTAACATTTATCCCCATTGAAATTCATTTTATTTGTTTTAGCTCAGTTTTCCAGCCTTTCAAGATCATCCTGTATCTTGACTCTGTCTTCTACCATATCTGCTACCCCTCCCAATTTAGTCTCAAATCTGCAAATTTAATAAGCATGCCCTCTATTTCTTCATCCAAATCATTTGTATCCAAATCATGGCTTGCACAATGCTGTTCTCAAGTTCATGCAATAAGCATATCTGACTTTCTTACTGTGCCAACCTCACTAGGCTTTTGTTGTTCAGTCGCACAGTCGAGTCCGACTCTTCGCGACCCCATGGACCAGATTACGCCAGGCCCTCCTGTATTCACTAGGCTACAAAACCTAAAAGGAGGTACGCAGACAGGAATAAGTCTGATCCTGAGTGACTGAAGTCACCAGCAGTAAGAAACATTTTCAGCTCCCACCCCAATGGTGTTCCCATAGGCAGCTCTTTTGTTAAAATGTTGAGACAAGCAAAGACTCCCATTTCCAGCAGAAAAAATAAAGTAAGGATGATGTTACTATGGCATCAAGCCATGTCTCTGATGCTTGGTGGTTCACAGATCCTAAAGGGCAGGGCACAGACTATTCCTCATCCACCTTGCAAAGATTACTCAAAGATGCAGTAAAGAATCTTCTTTTCCCATACCCAAGAAAAAACAAAAACTGCCACAAAAACTGTGTTTAGAGGGGATGAGGCAGGGCCTGTAGGTGAAAGATCAAGTTCGTAAGGCAGGCCAGGTAGACCAGGCTTTGATTTTCAGTTTCCACAGCAGTGGTCTCTAAGATGGAGGGGGTGAGTGAGAAACAAACAAAGCAAGGGACATGGGCAGGGGGGCTGATGCAGGCTAGAGTTTCCATTTATTCCCTACCAATCAAACAAGACAGGCCCTTGCATCATAAAAAAAATAATAATCCTTACTTGTCTGAGGCAGGCAGAAGTCCATACAGGAATCTTTACTGTCAAATCGGTTATCATTCCCAAGACATCCTCCGTAGTAAAATTTCTCACAGGTCATTGAACTGAGGTTGAAGAAGTATCTTGGTATTAAAGCTCTGCACATCCCTTCATCAGATTCCAGTCGGCATATTTTGGGAACTTCTGAAATGAAAAGGATTTAACAGATCATCAGGATGGCAATATCAGTTAAACCTACAAACCCTGTTGTTGGATCTTGCAGGTAATGTTCCCAGTGGAGTTTTTGTGTGGCTCATTCCTTCTCCCACGGAAGTTCAAACAGAGGCTCCATCATATTTCCAAGCACAGAACATGCAATCACCACATCTTAATATAGCGTAGCAGTCAGAGTGTAAGGGATGGCTAGCTCAGATCCTTGGCTCAACCATGGAAGCCTGCCAGGTGACCCTGGGCCTGTCACAAATCACTCATTCTAACCTACCCTCACAAGGCTGTTGTGAGGATTAAGTGGAGGAACAGGGAACAAGGTGAAAAGTTGCTTTGAGTCCCCGATCAGAGAGAAAAGTGGAATATAAAAGATAAGAATGATGTCAGAAGTTCATGGTGCCCCAAAAATGGGAGACTGTGTTATCAGCTTTCATAGTTAGCAGATACAGAGTCTCCAGGTTGGCATATGATATGTTTAAAGCAGTTATTCTGGTAGTTTTCCTCATGACTGTTTATGATAACTGTCTCTGTGGCTAAAAACAACAACACTGTCTGAAGCATCTTCCTTCTGTTGGATTAAAAACTGCCATTTCCCCACTAATAGCCTCTACTGTTTCCCTCTCTTTCCAGCCCCAAAAGCTTTCTTGCGTTTCCCAAGATCCTGCCCCTTCAGGTCTGCTTTGCAGTATTCTTCCCCCCTCTATAGACTTTGCCTGCGGCTGGATCTAAACATTCGACAAGATGATGGAATCTTGAGAAGGTAGAAAATATAGCTTGGGGAGTACTTTCATACTTGAAAAGCAATTTTAATTACTTTTAAAAACTTAATAAATGTAGAAACCTAGTATATTTGTGCGTACAATGCTGGAATCTGCCTCCCTATGTGCTGCTATGCCACTTCTGACATTCTCTGTTACTCATTCTCTCCCATAAACTCACACAAAAGTCAGTTTGAAGTAGTATAGTCCAGTCTACCACCTCATTATAGAGCATGCATAGATGCCGGCCAGCTGAGTGATGGTCTCCCAAGCTACACATCTTGAGCACAGATCCAAAACAGGAACTTATTTCTGTCCTCCCATGAACTCTCCATGCACATGACACACAGTTGGCCTACCCTAGTTTATGAGGTTCAAGGACATTTCAGGAGGTCGCAGAATGTAGATTTAGAAGCAGTGAAAGGAAACACTGCAACAGAATCAAATTTCTGTAGGGCTTAAATTATATGAAATGAAAAACACCTTGAGTATAATGAACATGCAATCATTAAACAAAGAAACAGGTTTCAAAATCTAGATCTGCGCTGATCAGAAACCAGCAGTGATGTTGAATTGAGCAATGGAAACAAGGCAATGACCTGCAGTCTCAGAGGTAGAAGAACATGTCAGCAATGAAAATGTCTCAGGACAAGAACCCACAATTCAGTTTTGGATCATCGTTCCCCAGACTTACTTCTGATCATCCAGCAAGTTTTCTCACAATCTTCCTGACTTAGAAAGTTGTTGGCATTCCCCTCACAACCGCCGTAGGTAAACTTCTCGCAAGTCTGCGTGTATCGGTCGTAAAACCACCTTTCATGAATGGCCCGGCAAGGTCCTTTAAGTGGTGGCTGCAAGCAGATCTCTCTGTTGTCTATGTGAAAAAGATTGAGAAGGTGCCTTAGTTATCCACCACTTGGACCAAGAGAGCTTTGCGTGGGGGAGAAGGGTAATCATACGGCTAGATTCCACTTCCATAACAGCATTCTTGGCAACAAAGCAGTTTGGGCAAAATTACTAAATGACGGGGGGGGGGGAGCATCATCCCTGACCCCACACAAAAAGAGTCCAGTAAGTGAAAGTAAGCTATATAACTGAAATGTTCATGGATTAAAGAAGTTTGTGATTAATTTACGCAACAGCTGTTAGTCAAAACTTTCTTTTGAAAATTGGCCCCTGCATATACCCGAATTTAAGGAATAAGTACAGTTACAGTGAACAATCCCCCAGCATGCTATATTTTCGTTTTCGGGAAATACATCCCTATATTACAGCCTCTAGTATTGCCCTTTCCCACGTCAACTAGATCCCAGGCACATTTGTTGTTGGGTTGCGGAGAAGGCGCAGAAAATTGTAACGGGCATCGCACCGAGCAAAACGACGCGAGAACAGCCCTTTAGAGCGACCCTCGAAGTCTCTCGCAAAGCGATTACCTTTCCTGACCGCCTGGGGACAGACGTACCCCAGAAGCAGCAAGAGCCAGCCTGCCAGCGACGCGACCCGCGGGGTCCTAGAGGGCAGCTGCATAGCGAGCGAGGATGGTCCTTCCCGGAGCGCGCTGCAGATGAAGAGAGGCCGAGAGGGCGTTTAGCGGCCTCTGCCCCATCCAGCCCCCTTTATACGCGCTCAGGCTCTCCTGCCCCCGCCTCCTTCCTTCCCGCGGGGTGTATGGAGGAGGAGGGGCGCTGATTCACACCACTTTCTGGAAGGCGATGCGAGTCCTTGGCGGCTGCCTGCTAGCTCCGCACGTCATCGGCCTTTCCCCCAAAGTAATGCTCGGCTGGCTAGTGTGGGGGAGATCGAGAGGTGAGGAGAAGAGAAGGGGGGCCACCAGGGACGATGAAACCGGGACATCCCCATGTCTGTTAAATCAAGCCTGGGGACTCCCCCCCCTTTTCTTTTTTTGCAGTCACCAAGTTTTACAAACTTTCCCCTTTGAGTCTACAGTTCCATCCAAGTCAGCAGAACTTTGGCGAAAACGATGAAGTTCGCTTATAGAGCCGAGAATACTGTCAACGCCTCCGATCCAGTGTTCCCTTCTAAGCTGAGTTAATGTGAGCTAGCTCAGTTTTTTAGCCTCTGGCTCACACAGTTTTGTCTTGGCTCAGGAGGGATGGCTCCAGAGCAAACTAACTTATACAGTAGCCAAATCGCTGGCTCACAACTTTAATGCCAGTAGCTCACAAAGTAGAATTTTTGCTCACAAGACTCCAAAACTTAGAGGGAACATTGCTCCGATCCCATAGCTGGTCTTTTCTGCTCATAAAGCTCTGAGGGTGTGTGTCCACAGTAGGCACTATATTTGGAAGGAAGTCCCATTTAACACCCTGGCATATCTTGGAACACTCCAAAGATGAACATAGGTACAGGGAATCTCCCTCTCAGCCGATTGTACCCATTCTGAGTTCTCTGCTCCAACAGCTGCCTTTACCTCTCTCCATCCATTTGCTATGCAGACGCGGTAGGCCAGCCTTCAGTGAGTTGGCTGCCCAAGATGTCAGTTTGGGTAAGTGGGCTGTAATGGTTAGAATGCCAGACTAGAATCTGGGAGATACAAGCCTGAATTCCCACGGCGCCATGGAGAGTGACTTGGTACACCTCAGGCTCTCTTAGCCCTACCTCAAGGATGAAATGGAGGGGGGGGGAAGCCATCCCATGAGCTGCTTTGGGTTCCCACTGAGGAGAAATGCAGGATATTTTTGTACTGAAATAAAGAAGGAAAAGATAAGCATGTTACAATCCACCCCTAGGCATTCAGAATCTACTTCCACAGATGCAATGTGTGAATCAGTGAGTAGGCTTGTGCACTTACATATACAGAGATGTATGCTAACCAAAAGGTGCATTAGCTTGAAAAATTTCTAGATACCCCCTGGGGGGGGGTAGAGAAAAATGAACCTTGAAGGTGACTGCCAAAAAGCAAAACCAACATAAAATCAGCACAGAAATTAACTAAAAATAGAGATCACAAAAGACAGACTATTGGACAGCTTGAGTTAGTATATGAAATTGGATTTACTTTTGAATAGGCATGTATAGGGTCAGGGTCCATGGATACTCTAGTTTTTACCACTGCAGTAGACTCCTGGTTAGAAAATCTATCCTGCACAGAAAATCTATCCATTCTTATCCACAGACTTGTGTCTGTGACAGCGTGTTTGCAGCTTTCAGTTACTCAATGTGCTCTAGTATTTTAGACTACAGGCACAGGGCCATTAAGAAGATGCTGCGGTGTCATTGACTGGCCTGCTGCTCATACTAAGTCTCTGTGGAAAGGGGGGGGGACCTTGTCCAGGTTGCCTTGTGGTAGTTACAGAAATGAAAGTTTTCCTGAGAAATCTGTGGCTGACCATCATCAATTTAAAAAGTTAGAAGTGTCATATTATAAGGTAGTAAAGGCCTATCAATTTGTATTATCATGTCATGCATACCTGTGTCTGAAGAAGAAGAAGAAGAAGAAGAGTTTGAATTTATACACCGCCCTTCACTGCCCAAAGGCGTCTCAGAGCGGCTTACAAACTCCTTTCCCTTCCCCTCCCCACAACAGACACCCTGTGAAGTAGGTGGGGCTGAGAGAGCTTCTGACAGAAGCTGTCCTTGAGAGAACAGCTGTGCCAGAGCTTGTGACTGACCCAAGGTCACATCAGCAGCTGCAAGTGGAGGAGTGGGGAATCAAACCCGGTTCTCCCAGATTAGAGTCCGCACACTTAACCACTACATCAAATACCGCACACCGCGCATTTAACCACTAAATAAAATAATTAATTATGAAAGAAATACATCTTATCTAATATTGTCGTTTTATCTATTTTTGGTCAGTTCATGTATTTTTTGTACTATATCCCTCACATTTGGCAAGAATTCAGTAATAGTTTGGAAGAGTATTGCTTCATTCCTAAAAAGTGGCTATCAATGAAGATCAGATTTCTTTCTCAATAAATGTGTTTGGCCTCAAAATGCCACCTGCAGTTTAAAACAGCACACTGGAGAAAATGGTAGTGGATTTCCTGTGAAATCTACAGATTTTAGAGGCATCTCAGTTTCCTCCCTTACACAGAAAGGGAATTCTTTCCTCTGACTGCCAGCTTCCTTGAAACTGGTTCTTTCACAGGCTTCATGACATCAGCACAGTGCTCCTTTTCCTGCTACTGGGGCAATGTGAGAAGACCAGTGAAGGAGCTCCTCCATGTTCCATCATAAAACCCATTTTCTGAATGTTAATGCTGGGATGGGAACGAATGCCAGTTCCACAAATATCACCTTTATGTGACGTACAGATAGGTCTGATTCTGAAAGCTTAGATGATAGCATTATCTGAGACCTCTTATTTATGGGTCTAAGTGATAAAGTAGAAGATTTTATTAACAGTAGTTCCATTAATAAACTAGTCCATTGCTTTGCATTCAGATTACCGTTAGCCTAATACACAACCCTACAAAGCAGGAATGTTAGAAGGGGGGGGGGGATTAACTGCACTGATTTCGTCAGGATCTGCAGGTGAGTTAATTGGAAGAGAGCACTGGCCACATATGGTTGTATCTAATCTGTCTTCTGTCTGCATGAACTCGTGAGCACTCCATGAAATTGCTGAGCAGTCGGGTTAGAACAGATAAAAGGAAATATTTCTTCACCCAAAGAGTGATTAACATATGGAATTCACTGCCACAGGAGGTGGTGACAGCTACAAGCATGGACAGTTTCAAGAGGGAATTAGATAAACATATGGAGCAGAAGTCCATCAGTGGCTATTAGCCACAGGGTATAGATGGGAACTCTCAGTCTGGGGCAGGTGATGCACTCTATTCTTGGTGCTGGAGGGGGCAGCAGTGGGAGGGCTTCTGGTGTCCTGGCCCCACTGCTGGACCTCCTGATGGCACCTGGAATATTTTGGCCGCTGTGTGACAGAGTGTTGGACTAGATGGGCCATTGGCCTGATTCAACATTGGCTTCTCTTATGTTCTTATGTTGTTCTTATGAAGCTGGACTATCACCTACTTTCCAGGGGAGAGGATCACAGTATATCGTAGTGTTTATTGTATTATTACCACCTTCCTTTTATGGCATTGTAATCTACCATTGTCATGGATAGACTTTTTATTTTTCCTTCGGTAATCTTAATTCTACTGCATTGTTTATTGGAGGGCCTTGGAGACTGATTTAACTCCCCCCCCCGCCCTGAAAAACTGAAATCTGACTTAAATCTGATAGGAAAGGCAGGCTATAGATGAAGTGAATATAACAAAATATAAATTGTCTGCGAATCTGCTCCAGGAAACTTCTTCAGGGGGAAGAGTTCCCCATACAGCCAGTTTGGTCAAGCCATGCAACTGCATGCTCAAATTTGCTTCATCTTCTGACTTAGGCATAGGAAGTGAACAATAAGGAAGCAACTGCTCAGTTTCTTTTTCTGGTATACTTCCATGAAGCATCCAGTATATTGGCTATCACTGGGAACAGGAGACTGAGTTTAACAAAAAGTGACCCTTCTGTAGTTCTGCTATTTTTGGAGCTAGATTATTGTTACTCTTCCAGGAAGACTTGAGCATACATAAGGGTGTTAGAAGTTGACTCCTGCTGGTTCAGACCCAAAGGCCATCTTGTCCAGCATCCTGTTTCCCGCAATGGTTTCCAGATACCTTCAGGAAGCCCATAAAGTAGGACAAGAGCCATTCTTGCAGGTACTCCTCCCAACAAGTGGTGCTCAGACTCTACAAAGTGAAACATTTACTCTGCAGTGACTGTACCCCCCTCAACAGATTTGTTTTTACTATGCCAGGTGTAAAGGGTGGTACGGACATGAGGGAAAAGGATGAAGGTAGAATAAGTGATGTACAGACCTCAGTTATAAGTCATGTTAACAGGGCAGGAGGTTAGAACTCTTGTACTCATAATGGCCAATTTAACTACTGCAACAAAAATGAATCCCCAAGAGCCCAATCAGAAGACAGCTGGCAGGATATGACAAACTATGTCTGGAATGGAATTCCTAGCATTAATTTCCCCCAAACAGATGAGGACTTGAGTGAGAGGGAGGAAGGGATTGCAATCATTCAGGCAAGAGAAGTCTCCAAAAATAACTTCTACAAGAGGATTCCCCGCCACCTCTCATCTTGATTATGCTAAACTTCTACTGTTCTTTGACAGTCTCCTTTTGATTCTTACCTGCTCATTTTATCTTCATATCCTATTGCTGTGCTCATTTGCCACTTATTTTTCTCCTTATTCTCTCACTCTTTCCTATCACCTGTTTATTTACCTATTTTACAGTCCACCTTTCTCACTGAGATGCAAGGTGCATTACACAGTGAAAAGAATGCAATAAGAATGGTATAACACACTCCATAAACAGTGATAAAGCTGCATAACAAAATGGTTGCAACAACAGTCTCCCTTTTAAGGCTCTCCAAGATCTCACTTCTCCTTATTTTGTTCCTCAGATCTCTCCTTCTGTGATCTTTTACTCTCTTAATTCAGAATCCATTTGACCTGCTGTCCCTTTATGTCTCTCTTCCACTTCCACACCTTCCTCATTATGCAACTGATCGATTTTTTATTTAGTCAACTGCAAGCTGGAGCTAAAACTATTCTGCTTTGCTGATTAATTGTTGGCATTTCACAAAACAGGGATGCATAATGATGTGTGAAACAAAAAGGATAGCTCGGAATCACACTGGAGAATATCTGCTTGGACTGAACAAGTCTGTGAGGTATGAGGACAAAACTAGCCAAGACCAGGTAACCCATCTTAAGTGATGTATTTGGGCCATTTATAAGCCTAGCTAGAATCTATTAACAACTATTATTGTGGAAGTGTTCATGTTTATATTCCATTTTTCCGTAGGAAGTTCAGAGTAGCTTCCAATGTTCTGCTCTCAAGGAACTGCAATCTGCAATCTACTGCAATCCTAAATGGAATTACACTCTTCTGACTGCACTGAAGCCTTAGAAGGGTTTAACTTTGCACGGCAAGTCCATGCTCATTTAGCTAATCATTGTGGACATTTATTTATTTATTTATTATGAAAATGTGTATGCTTCCTCTTCACACCCGCTCAAGGTGGTTCACTCTGAAAACAATTAGAACAAAACCAAATGAACAGTAATAAATGCAATAAAGATAAATCATACCAGTAAAACAAAAAATAAAACTATCCAAGTAGGAAAAAATAAATAAGGCAAGTCAATAGAAACACCAATAAAAACCAACCAACAAAAGCCTGAACAGTCTAAAATGATAAAATGGAGCAGTCTAAAATGATACTGATAAAACAGTCCTCAGGCTATCAGCAGATGAGAAAACCACTAAAAAAGTTCAAAGGATGGGTGTAAAGAAGGGTTTTGGAATGGCATTCAGAAGAAAAGTAAAGTAAACGCTAGACCAGGCTTCAGGGGAGGGTGTCACCACTGAAAAGGCCCTCCCTGGTTGCTTCTTGTCTTGTCTCTGTAGGCTGGAGTACCGAGAGCAGAGCTTGAGAAGATGACCTCATTTGGCAGGCTAGACAATATTGAACACATGAAGCTGCCTTATACTGAATCAGACTCTTGGTCCATCTAAGTCAGTATGGTCTGCTCAGACTGGCAGCAGTTCTCCAGGGTCTTGGGCAGAGGTCTTTCACATCACCTACTGCCAGATCCTTTAATTGGAGATGCCAGGGATTGAACCAGGACCTCCTGCATGCCAAGCAGATGCTCTACCACTGAGCCACGGCCCCTCCCCAAGTGCACTTAAGTGCAACCACATTAAATGGAAAGTATTATTACTGCTCAATATTGTTAAATATCACTATTGTGTTAGGATTTGTTATGCAGTATTGCAGAAGAAGTCAAAAGAGCCCTGATCAGCTCCTGATCCATATGAATCTATGAGTATACATTGGAGATGGGGAAAAATAACATGCCCCCCCGAACCTTACTGTGTGTTATAAAATGATAGGGAACAAATGAATAAGGATCCCGAATTAAAATTAAACCCCACTGGTAAGCTCTTTGTTGGAAAGGCATTTGTTGTACCAGATGGTACGGATGATCAGTGCTGATCTGCGACTTGCACTTTATCTGGATATGTGACATCAAGTTCACTGCCAATGTGTGGTTAGGTACAGTATCAGAACTTCAAAAATCGACCTGGACTGCAGGAAACAAATTTCAGTGCTGCTGCTTCTCCTAGGGCAAACCCAGGGGGGGAGGGGGAGATCACTCCTTGATAGACAAAGAAATCAGGACTGAGCTGGGTGGTCCAATGAAGTGAGATGCTATAAGACAGTTGGGTGGATGAGTTGGGGAGCAAAAGCCCAGGCATGATTGCTCAAAACAGTTTGCAAATTATTTAAATGCATAATTTCCAACATGTCATGCCAACTGTCACCATTTCAACATACAAAAAGAAACTTTAAAAAAAATTAGGCAGAAAGGGGAGAGGCAATGGCTCAGTGATAGAGCATTTGCCTTGCATGCAGAAAGTCCCAATCCCCAATGCCTCTGGTTAAAAGGATTAAGGAGTAGCTGATGTGAAATAACCTTTTTGAGACCCTAGAGCAGTGATGGCAAACCTTTTAGAGGCCAAGTGCCCAAACTGCAACCCAAAACCCACTTAAGTATCACAAAGTGCCAACATGGCGATTTAACCTGAATACTGAGGTTTTAGTTTAGAAAAAACAACTCATACAATAACATCTTTTGTCTTAAAAGAAAAACATGAGGTTGGTAAGCCAGAGGAAGAAAGAGATAAGTTGCCTCACTAGCAAATGTAGTTACTGATCACCAGTACACAGGTTTAATAAGCACACTGATTCTGAAGTGTAAAGTTCTAATAGGGATGGCCATTTGAAAATACAATTTAAACCAAGGGGTTGTAAAGAAGAAGAAGAGGAGGTCTCCATCTTTCTCATACACACAGAGAACCAAACCAGCGTTTTAAGACAGCCTGGAGATCTCTCTCTCTCTCTCTCCCTCACAACCCCCACCCCCGCGTTTTAAGACAGCCTGGATCACGATCTTTCTCACACACACAGAGAACCAACCCAGTGTTTTAAGACAGCCTGGAGACTCTCTCTCTCTCTCTCTCTCTCTCTCTCTCTCCTCTCAAAGGTGCCACTGGACTCTTTGCATTGCTACCGGGGGGCGGGGAGAAACACACAGATCTGCTGTCACAGAGAGCTTTTACCTAAATAAGTCTTGGAGCAATTTCCCATAAGCCGTTGCTTTGCACTCCCTCTTCCCTTCGCCCCGATCATGTCAGTTTCACACCATGTGCTGGGTGGTGGCATTTTGCCTCACAGTTTTGCCCAATTCCCCCGCGTCTGCTCAATCCTCAAAATAACAGGATTGAGACGCTGGGGAAATCGGGCGAAGCTGTGGGGCAAAATGCCACCACCCAGCACATGGTGTGAAATTGGCACGAAGGGAAGAGGGAGCACAAAGCAGCAGCTTGTGGGAAATCGCTCCAAGGCTTATTTAGGTAAAAGCTCTCTCTGTGGGCAGATCTACGTGTACGGTGGGGCAAAGGGAAGAGCGAGTGTGGAGCAGCAGCTTGTGGGAAATCAGTCTTGATTGGTCTTAAAGATGCCACTGGACTCTTTGCATTGCTACCTGGGGGGGCACACTTAGCCATAAGAGGCTGCGAAGACGGGGGGGTCGGGGGGGCTTCCCGGGGGCCCATGCTTTAGCATGGACCTGTGAAGATGGAAGGTCAGGGAGGGCTTCCCAGGGGCCCACGCTTTAGTGTAGCCCTGGAAAGACAGGGAAAGGTTGGGGAGGGTTTTCCAGGGGCCAGCACTTTAGCACAGACCTGCGAAGACGGGGTCGGGGAGGGCTTCCCAGGGGCCCCTGGGACTGGGATGGGAGATGGGCAGGCAGCAGGCTGGCAGGCAGTGGAGGCCCAGAGCAGGGAGGAGTTGAGGTGGAGCACCCTGCCTTATGGGTGCTCCAGTGGCTGGGGTGACGGCGCATGTGCCCACAGAGAGGGCTCTGTGTGCCCTCTCTGGCACGCATGCCATAGGTTCACCACCACTGCCCTAGAGAGTTGCTGTTGGTCGTGAGTAGACAATACTGACCTCTGTAAACTAACGGTATCACTTGGTATATGTTCACTGCATGGATCAAGACAAATCAATCTTCATATAAATGTTGAAAGAACTGGTGCATAAATAAGCAGTTGCCAGAGTGTTCCTTGTCTCGTTTGGGAGAAAGTCAGCCCTAACAGTCTTTATAGATGCTTTTTAAAAATATATATATAAAATTATCCGACCCTCCTCCAAGCCCTCCTATTGTTTGGCCTCTACAACCTGGCACAGAGAAGGGCCAGACATTTCCTTAGCAAACCTGTTTCCTCTCGACCACTCTGAATGGCTTGCTTTCCCATTGTTGGGAAAGTTACAAGCCGGCATCCTGTCTCTTACGGCTTTCCTCCATCCATTCCCCCTCCCCTCAGTCCACGCGCTGCTAGCTCTGTTCAAGTACGTTGGAGATGATAGTGAGGATTTTTTTTTTTGCCTATAGGTGTACTAATCCCAGATTAATAACTCCAGGATTTAACTGGACTGATCAATGATGCTCCCCGGCATCTTGCTTGTGACCATCCCATTCTCTGTAGTACAAAAATAGTAACCCTGATTCTTATGGTTGTACTTTAGGAAGGTCTGAAAACTTTTGGAGTGCTGTGGAGACAGAAGAGGATGCTTTTCCAAGCACGTGTAACGGCAAGGTTTGCTTGAGACAGTGGAAGGAGAGAGGTCAAACGGTGCGGTTTAATCAGCTTAGGACAAATTCTGCTGATGAATTAAAATCCTGTAACTTGTTACAAGGAGTCTGGAAAGAGAGTTGGCTGGAGAGTCTGCTACAATTTCAGGAAATCAGGAGGCACTCACAACAAAAGTAAGGATTTTGGGGTGGAGGGAAAAGAGGGAGGGGGAGGGGGGGCTTCTTACACAGCCAGCTGCATTCCTGAACCCACTGTAATGCCTCTGTGTATGTCAACCAGCAATGCCAGCGATTAATATAGAGGATCTGAGCGAGAAGGATAAACTGAAAATGGAAGTGGAACAGCTCCGGAAAGAAGCAAAGTTGCAAAGACAACCGGTGAGTGCATACCTGGTGGCGCTTTCCCCTAGATTTTGGAAGAAATATTTGGAGTAACTCCTGTTTCCCTGGCAGATCAGTCTCTGCTGGGCTTTTGGAGGATAGAAGGGGGGAAGAGAAGAGGCGTGTGTTGAAAGGAGAGTTGGGGATGTTGTAAACAAAGCTGGTACCTTTGGCAATTCGGAGTGATTTGTCTGAAAGGAGGTTTGTTTTAGTACCATTTCCCTTCATCCCAAGCCACCCCCTCCTGCAGCACCCCACCTCCCAGAGTTTCTTGGGGAGACTGCAGAACTTACTTTCAACTTTCTAGACTGGCACTAAAAAAAAAAAATCTTCTTCCTTTGGATAGGTAAAAAGAAAGGGGGTAAAGTCTTCAAGTATATTCTGTTGTGGAATGTGACCACAGCAGGGTTGCTCTCTAATGAGTACCTCATTAGATTCCAGAAATTGTGGAGGGGAGTTTTGGGAAAATGCAGAAAGGATTAATTTGCACACACACTACGTTATCCATGGCCCCCCTTTGCTTGCTTGCTTTCTGCCAATTCCGTACTCTTCGTGGTAAAATAAGGGAAAATGCAATAGGAAAATGTAAGTAAATGAAATGCTATAGGAAGAATCAGCAGACTTTGTTCAGTGATCCTGCCGGAAGGACCAGGCTCTCCCCTCCAAGAAAACAGCCCAGGCACTTTCTCCTTACTACAGTCCAACTCCTCCTCCTGTTCCTAAATCTCTTGCAGCGCAGCGCAGTGGAGAGGTACCCCAGCTTGAAATCAATGGGTTTAGACTGGAATAATTCTGCATAGTCTCGTACTGTTGCTAGTAATGCTGCTAAGCCCCGCCATCCTAATCATTAGGCAGACTATCTGTTATTTAACTTATTATTATACTTCTATAGCCCTGGGTGGTGGTGGTGGGGGGGGACATTTGAATCGTCCTCACAAATCCAAGTGTTTGGTGTTATCTCCGCCCACCCCTCTTACATCCCCACCCAACAGAAGCATGCAGTTTGGGAACCACTCCTGAGAGGAAATGGCTATTGACATCAGCTGTAGACTTGATGGCATAGCCTGAGGAAAAATGGAAAGCCTATAATTCCAAGGAAAGAGAAGCGTGAACAGGCTAATTGAGGGGTATGCTGCAAAGGGCTACATTTGGAACCTTTTATTGCTGTGATACAGCTCGGAGGAAATAAACAGTCTGATGACTCAGGAGGGAAAATGGGCACCCGTTGGAATTTTCAGCGCTGTGATAAAATGTTTCCATATGGTACACAATACGGTGCATTTGTTGTTTTGACTGTTGGATTGTGTTTAGAAATCTGGACAGCATGGGTTTCCTGACAAATCTGATGTGCAGCCTTCAGAGAAGTAAAACGAACTACAATTTTGTAAAGTTCATTAGATGGAATGGTGTGTAGCAAGAATGTCACATCACCAATTTGAAACACTGAGGTGCCTGTGTCACTTGAAGCAATGACTATACCACTCAATGTGCCATGACACATGACCCTTTTCATTTGTGGTGGAAGGTGCTGTCAAGTCACAGCTGACTTATGGTAACCCTGTAGGGTTTTCAAGGCAAGAGATGTTCCGAGGTGGTTTGCCATTGCCTGCCTCCACATCATAACCCTGGTATTCCTTGGAGGTCTCCCATCTAAATACTAGCCAGGGCCAACCCTACTTAGCTTCTGAGGTCTGATGAAAGTACCAAGCTAGCCTGGGCTATCCAACTCAGATCCTCTTTTCATTGTGTGTGTAAAAATGATATATTCCCACAACAAAAGCATTGTTTGAGAAATATGTGAACAGTTTGCCAGTTTGGTGTTGTGGTTAAGAGTGGCAGACTCTAATGAACTGGGTTTGATTCCCACTCCTCCATGTGAAGCCAGCTGGGTGACCTTTGGCCAGTCACAGTTCTCTCAGAGCTGTTCTCTCAAGAACAGTTCTCTCGGAGCTCTCTCAGCCCCACCTACCATACAGGGTGTCTGTTGTAGGGAGAGGAAAGAAAGGTGATTATAAGCCGCTCTGAGACTCTGAGTGAAGGGCGGGATATAAATCCAACTCTTCTTCTACTTTGCACAGCAAAAATTATGATGTAGCAAGTTCCTACTATTTAAACTGTGTTCTCACATGTAAATAAGTTTTGGCTGTTTCATGGCTGCACAGCAAAGTGTGCATACATGTGTGTATTGCTTTTGGTACTTTCATAAAACACGGCAGCCAAAACAGCATGGGTACAGCCAATTTATGTTTTAACATTGGAAAATTCTATTTTGCCTTCTTCCAGTGGAAAATGTTATCCCTGCATATACAAACCAGATGTGCTTTCTCCCCTCTTAAGGTTTCTAAATGTTCAGAAGAAATTAAAAATTATATTGAAGAAAGATCTGGAGAAGACCCTCTTGTGAAAGGTATTCCTGAAGACAAGAATCCTTTTAAAGAAAAAGGAGGATGCATTATTGCTTAGAAGAACAAGACCATTTTGTAACAGGAACGTCAAATGCTCATGAAAAGAAATTTAGTCTGGGTTAAGTTCCAGTGGTTCTGAATTGTCTTTTTATGAGAACAGAAATGCCTGCTTATAATTTCATTTCTTGATGTGTTCTTAATCGCCTGTACATGCTAATTTGAATTTGAAGAAATCTATCTGTATAACCAACTTCTAAAATTGTATTGTATATTGTATTAATATTGATGGAACCCGCCCTGCGCCTGCTTGTGGGGAGGGCGGGATATAAATCCAATAAAATAAATAAATAAATAAACTACAGTGTTATTTTGGCAATACCAATTCAACATACATGATTAAAAAAACCTTTCTTTTATTTTGCAGAATACAGAATTTAAGTTCAGTTGCACCACAATGTTGTGCTGCATGTCAAAATACGATTTTGTTAAGATAAACTATGAAACCTTGACAATGTCAATCTGAAGAAGTGTGCACGCACACAAATTATACCTAGAATTAAACTTTGTTAGTCTTAAAAGTGCCACTGGACTCAAACTTTGTTCTAATGTTTCAGAACAACATAGCTACCCTCCTGAATCTAAGGTCAATGAGATGGTTATTTTTTAAACCAGATTATTCTGGGGGGCAGGGGGTCACCAGTGCTGTAATTGTTGGAAGAATATATCTTAAGGTTGGGATCTCTCAAACGCTCACACTGGAAAGCAACGAAATCAGTGAAATTGACTTCCAAATCTGATATTTAGGTAAATGCACTTAGTTTCAGAAGGGCTGCGGTGGCTCAGTGGTTAAGACACTGAACTGCAGACTGGAAGGCCGATAGTTCAGCAGTTTGAGACCCTAATGCTGCGTGACGGAGTGAGCTCCCGTCTCTGGCCCCAGCTCCTGCCAACCAAGCAGTTCGAAAGCAAAAAATTGCAAGTAGATAAATAGGTACCACTTCGGTGGGAAGGTGACAGCGTTCCATGCGCCTTGGCATCTAGTCATGCCGGCCACATGACCACGGAGATGTCTTCGGACAACGCTGGCTCTTTGGCTTGGAAATGGAGATCAGCATCATCCCCTAGAGTTGGATTCGACTGGCTTTTGAGCAAGGGAAACTTTTACCTTTACTTTACTTAGTTTCAAGGTACCAGTTAAAACTTCACTAAAAGCATATTATTATGATATACCATGCATATATTTTATTAAGCACTTTTTAATCCTTTATATTACAGAAAATTATAAAACAATTCCTACTATCTGCCCAAAGGTGTACAGTCTAAATAGATGAGATATATGAGAGAGAAGGAGTGGAACAACAGAAAAACAAGTGTGCGATATAAATCTTTGCCTCTGAAAAAGTCTATGACATTGACAGAACATGCTTGTGTAATGCTATCTTTGCCTACTTACCAAGCATGAAGGACCACTGACATATACTCCCAAAATTATGCCCAGGATTGCAGCCTTAAGGTGGAAAACACAGGTTGAGAAGTTTCCCAAGAATAAGAGCCATTGAATAAAATGGGACCTACTTTTGAGTAGATCTCCTTAGGATTGCTTCCATAACTTGGGACTGTATGTTTTCCAACACCGCTACATAAATTAAAACTCTTTACTGAGAAGCACTGTTTTAACAAATCATGCAATTTAGAATATATATTCCTGTTTATATTTTGTAATTTTGCAAATCTGTAATTTTGCAAATCTTTACTAGTCATGAGAATGAGCAAAAACAGTGCATGGCACTGAAACTCCACCCACAGTGACTCAGAAACTTATACTGTCCAATAAATTCAAAATCATATCTTACATAGTTGTTATATCACAGGATCTTTGACAGGAAGGAAAGGAACAGCTGGCATCCCTAAAGCCTTCAGAGCAGCATGTTGCCATTTCTCAGAACAGTCAAGTGTTGTCAGGCATGCATCTTTGGCTGTAATCCTAAAAACACTTTCCTGGAAATTGAAAAACATGGGACATACATCTGAGTAGACTGGTTTAGGCTTACTCCCTTTAGGATTAAAGGTATCCTAAACTTGATTAAGGGTATAATCCTGCACACATGTATCTGGGAATAAGCACCACTGAACTTCTGAGTAAGCATTTGCCCTGACAGGCTAGTTTTCTAGATGTTGGTGGTTTCATTTCATATTTATGGCTGTTAATTATAATCTGCCTTTCTCACTGAGGCTCAATGTGGATTACATAGGGTAAATCAAGAGGCATGTTCATTCAGGTATGCAACCATGCTGTTTCTGTATGTTGAATCAGATACTCCCCTGCAGGTAAATGGCCAAAGGAGGGGCAGGAAAGAGCTAATACTTTGCTAGTTGTTGCTTCTCCATGAGGTAGGTCACATTTTCTAAACTTGTTTTTACAAGAGCACACAAGCCTTTTCCAGAACTCTCCCAACCCATCAAGCAACATTTCTTTACTGTTATGTTTGTTACCCACTTAATGAAATCTACATGCACTCGCATATGAAGGAAACCATATTTTTGAGCAAAACCTCCACTCTTCTTGTTTTTATAGGATACAGTATGTGTTGCAGTGTGTACATTTTAAAACTGGCAAGTTCTCATGCATAAGAGAGCAGGGAGTGTCTATTCTAGGAGGGTGCTTGCCAGTTAGCAAGATTCTTCTGTTAAAAATAATTTAGTGTTTTTTAAAAAACAATGTTTTTATTTATTTTATTTATTAATTTCATTTATATCCCGCCCTCCCCGCAAGAGGCTCAGGGCGACTTACATTAATCAGCACAAAGTACCACAAAATCCACATAAAACATTTAAAACATCGGAATAATCTAAGTGCTAGCTCCGGGGCCTTCCCCACCACAGCTCAAAGTTTCAATAAGAATGCATCTCCACTATCCACGTCGCTAACTCTGGTTTATGACACTCCTGGAGATCGGCCGGTAGTTCTTGAGGAGGGCGGAGTTTGGGGAAAAGAGGAAGCTCTGAGATGTGATGTCATGTCCAATTTCGGAAGAATTGTGATGCCTGTAGTCTGGAGATCAGTTATAATTCTGGGAGAACTTCAGATTCAACCCGGACATTGGTAACCCCTAATGCATGTCAGCATGACCTATGTGTTCAAGAAAGGAATTGCACGACCAAACGTAAAAATCTGAACCGCTTCTAAGCTCAGTGCCTCCTCCCACTCCTTTTCGTTCAGCATCAACTACCAATAACAAATATGTATTAAGTAAGGGGTCTGGGGAATTTGTGGATGCATGATTTTTGTGGTGCCCCCTATAGACTAACACATGGTCTAAAATATGATGGTGGTTTTATTTCATTTCAATATAAAAATCATATGAATTCATGAGGATCCATGTAGATTCGACTTTTCGCTAGCCTCAGATCTGAAACCCGACACCTCCGCCGTCCCTTCAGGTGACAAGCAGACAGTGTTTGTTCAGCGGGGGGGAATCAACTCTGGAGACGCTAAAAAGGAAGATTGCCGACTCCTTGCCCTGCTGCAGGGCCCAGAGAAAACCGAGCTGTTCAGCCTTGACGCCTAACGACTCGATCTGCAAAGTGAAACTTTTCCACTCCTGGTTGGAAATTGCCTTTACCACTCGCTCCTTGTTGGAAAGATCACAGCTTTGCCCGGGACCGCGCATGCTCGACGTACTCGGCAGCTGGTCCAGGCATGGCTCCGCGTTGGCTCGGTGTTCTCGCGCGCAAACGGCAGGTCAAATGGCCGTTTCCTGGCTGTGCCACTTGCAGGCCGAGCAGCAACAGCGCCGAAGCCACCAGCGACAGAAGCCACCTAATATACACGCAAGAGCATTTCGCCCTGAGAGCGTCGCTGAGAAAGGTACGGGCAGCGGCCTGTTAGGAGTCGGAAATACGGTTGACTCGGGGATTGTGCCTATCTGCGGTCCTAACTTTCTGCGCTCTGAATTGCGCGCCAGAGGGGGCGGACAAGCACATTGGTGACTCCCAAGTTGCAGAAGGCATGCTTGGGGACCTGTCATCCACTTGGCTTGTCTTAGCCTGGCTTCCCCTCATTTTTCGCAAACCCATGAGGAGCATATACTCATTTTCCGGGAGGGTCTAGTGTTTCGGTTTTGTTGGTTCAGTTTAAATATCCCAGCTCTTTACAGAGCATATGATTGCGGCTTCCAGATCTCATTTGGAGGAGCGCCAAGCCTATATTGTCAAAAGTTCTTCACTGCCTGCCTGGTGTGGAGTCCCTTCTTTACTCAGCTGTAGTGTATTAGGCAATGGTTTAAAAGTCAAGTTAACTATCTCTCCTTATACATGAAGCTGACTTGGGGTGGCAAGATTCCATGCACTCCCGTTGGCTGTAAAATGCCCTCCCTCAACCATTGGCTTGCCAGCCGCCACTCAAGAGTACTCCTGTGCCATTGGCCAGATGCTGGGTCTGCTTCTCTTCCCCACCCACTTCCCCTTCAGCCACTCTTCTCTGTTGGAATTTCTAGCAAATGGCTTTGTCTCTTGAGGATGACCTTTCTCCTGCTTGCCTCCTGTGTGGGACTTAACTTTTCCCTTAGTGGCTGTTGGTAAGTGTAAGGAAATGGCAGTTACCTGTGTTTGTAAGATGGCTCCTGGGCTGTGGCTGTTTGTTTAAAATGTTCCACCATAAGATTTAATTGAGCTGTAGTTCTAGAGAGGGGCTTGTGGGAGTACTACTCACTGGGTTGAATGGGCCATCCTCATCTGCTGGACTACATTTCCCAGCTGCCCCAAGACAGAAAAGGGCAGGAAAACAGGGACTGTCCCAACATGCAGGGCAGCATCAATACAGACTGCAGCCCATCCAGGGAGGAGGCTGTCTTCATCCTACAGGAGGTTAGGTGAAAAGTACTGAGACTGAGAGTGATTTCAGCTCTCACATACTTTATTAGATCAGGAACAAGACAAGCTAAACCGGCTAGCAGGCCGGCTTTTATTCCTAAGTGAACCCACACCCCAAAACACACAACACCGGTGATTCACTTATTTACAGTAATGGAGTTATCCCGGGCTCCCCAATTGGAAGGAGGCGAGGAGCCTACATTCTATTGTCTTTAGGAACGAAGCTCTGGCCCTTTGCCTGGCCGCGTGGTGGACCGCTCAGAACTGGTCCGAGCACATGGCTGCTCCGAGTCCATGTTTCCCTGTGGATACACTACATTAGGAAAGGCACCTGCTGCCTGTACTGCCTGGGCTGTCCAGGCCACAAGCCAGAGACATGGGTGAACCCTTGAAGGCAGCAGAAATTCATCCTCTCCAGTTTCCCTGCTCTCTTGGGCCAGAGAGAGAGAAAGAGAGGCTAGAGCAGAGAGCCAGAGGCCGTGTGTAGGGAAAGAGGATGGCGTTTAACCCCTGTGGGTTTATGCCCTACTGGTTTATAGTGTGTGCTTACTCCTACAGTGTGTGCGCGCCCCATAACTGTGTAAATGGTTAGATAAATTCTTTTATTTGGGCTAATAATCTGTCTTGTGCTCTGACCACATAGTCTCCCCCGCTCTGCACAATAACAAAGGGAGGGAATAGCTGAAGAAGGCAAGGGAAGATTGGGGATTCCATCTCCAAACACGAAGATTCGGCCACTGGGGTCTCACTGTCCCTCTAAAAAGGCAGTGATGATTCAGTGAGTCGTGGCAGCGAATTTAAGGAGTGAAATACGCATACGGGACGAGGGTGGGAGGCAAACAGCTGAGTGGTAAACTGGAGCCTCTTTTGCCACAGTAGGCAACCAGGCTTGGTTCAGACAAAGTACGGAAACTCTTTGCAGGCCTTTGAGAGGAACTCATTGGGGCCAGTCCTGAGTTTAGGGTTGCCAGCTCCAGGTAAGGAGATTCCTGGAGATTTTCTGAAAGAGTCTATGGAAGCCAGGGTTTGGGGAGGGGAGAGGCCTCAGCTGAACAAAATACCATACAGCCCACCTTCTAAAGCAGTTATTTTCTCCGGGGGGGAGGAGATCTGTTGTCTGGAGTTGTGATACTTGGTGATCTTCAGGCTCCACCAGGAGGTTGGCTGCCCTAGGCATAGCAGTCAGTACTTCAAAGCAGGTTCTGCTAGATTCAGGTTCTTGCTGTAGAAGCTGAGTGGGTGGTTTTGAACTGGTCACAGACTTTCAGCCTAACCTACCTCACAGGGTTGTTGTGCAAATCAAAAGGGGGAGAGGAGAATGATGTAAGCTGCTTTGATCCCCACTGCAGAGAAAGACGACTTTTTCTCCTGGGAAACCATTGTTGCCAATCTCCAAATGAGGGCTGGAGATCACTCAGAATTATGACTGCTCTCCAGATGGCAGAGATCAGTTCCTCTGGAGAAAATGGCGGACTCTGTGGCAGTCAGGGCTTCAGAGAACGGAAAATGGTGGACTCTGGCAGTCAGGGGTTCAGAGCATGGGAGAGGCTGCAAGTGTGTGTGGGGGGGAAATGGAAAGCTGAAGAGAGAGGGGGAAATAGGTAGGTTGATGACTGGCTGGGAAGGAGATAGGGTTGCCAACTCCACATGAGAAATTCCTGGAGATCTGAGGGATGGAACCTGGAGAGGGTGAGGCTTGAGGAGGGCTGGGACCTCAGATAGGTACAATGCCATAGACTCCAGCCTCCCAACCAGCCATTCCCTCCTGGGGAACCATTGTTCACACTCTCAGGAGACGGGTGGAAATCACTCAGAATTACAACTGATCTCCAGGAGGGAGGGGGCAGGAGATGCAAAGCTGAAATCAGAGGTGCAGATAATGGCAGGTTGATGCTTGGCTGGGAAGGAGATAGAGTTGCCAACTCCAGGTTGGGAAATTCATGGAGATTTGGGCGGTGGAGCCTGGAGAGGGTGAGGTTTGAGGAGGAGTGGAACCTCAGACAGTTACAATGCCATAGACTCCACCCTCCAAACCAGCCATTTCCTCCTGGGTAACAATTGTTGCCAATCTCCAGGTGAGGTGTGGAGATCACTGAAAATTACAACTGCTCTTCAGGTAGCATAGATTAGTTCCTCTGGAGAAAACGGTGGACTCTGTGTCATTATACCCTGCTGAGGTCACCATGGCACATTGACACTGAGTGCCCAAGGCCTTGGCACTCTCCCAGAGCCTCTTTCTAAAGCTTGTTGTATTTATTTCCACAATGGGCCTTATTCCTAGTCTCCTATATATCTTATCATCGGTTGAAAAATCTGCCTTAGCAGCTGTAGAGTTTGAAATAGCGGTGCCTTGGTGTTCAGGTGGTTTATATGTAATGTGCTTTAAGTGGAGAGAGGCCTGCAGCTCTTGAATTTGGAGCTAAACCCTGAAGAATGATAATGCTAACCACTTATGCTGGAATAAATTTTGGCTGCAGTCCTCAAAACACTTCCTTTGGAGTAACCCCAGTGAATAACATAGGATAGACCTTCTTAGGATTGCTCCCAGTAGTCTACGAGGTGCTACTGGACTCCTGTTTCATTCTAATTCTAACCACTGACACTAATAGCCTTTTAACAAAACAAAGTTTGAGTCCAGTGGCACCTTTCACGTTTTATTTTATAAGCTTTTGTGTGCTTATACCTTGAATAAAACTGCTGGTCTGAAAGGTGCCACTGGACTCAAACTTTGTTCTGCTGCTTCAGACCAACATGGCTACCCACCTGAGCCTTTTAACAAGACCTTCTGAAGCCAGCAAAAACAGGGTCAATTATTTACCAGACAGGAACCAGAAAAATGGGGACAGTTAAAAAGGAAATGTAGTTTTGTCATGATTCAGAAACCTTTATCATTTGATTCAATGAAGTTTTGTAGGATATTCTGTCCTGAAAAGATGGTCAGAGCAGTACTAAAAAGGGGCCTAAACTTTAAAAAGAGAATTAAAAAGAGAATTTAAAAAGAGAATTAGCTGTTTAACATTTAAGCATTTAGCATAATGGTGGTGTGGGAGAGGAGGATTTAAAGTTGCTGCCCTATGGACACTTACTTTGGAGTGAGTACCACTGGATTTAGTGAGACTCAACTCTGTGTAAACATGTACAGGATTGGTATTCAAAAACCATGTAGTTGAGATGTTGGTGCATTTGTTTGACTTTATCAACAGTTGTATTTTCTTTGAGCATGTTGAAATTTTCCAGCTGTAAACTTTAAAAAACCCAGTAAGAGAGCCAGTGTGGTGCAGTGATTAGAGTGTGCGACTAGGATCTGGGAGACTCAGGTTCAAATCTCAACTCTGCCATCGAAGATTACAGGGTGGCTTTGGGCCAGTCCTATGCTCTCAGCCTAACCTACTTCACAGGGTTCTTGGGAGGATAAAATGGAGGAGAGAAGAATGAGATATGTCACTTTAGTCCTCATTGGGGAGTAAATCAATACATAAATAAGGTCTCCCCACAAGATTAGCTATTTTAAAGCAGAGATACAATGCCATCTTAAGTAGACCTTCACCCTTCTTACTTCGTTGAAGTCAATGGGGCTTAGATAGGTAAAACTCTCTTAGGATGGCACTGATTGCTACTTTGACCCAATAGCTGTATTGTTCTGAGTTCTGCTTGATTCCCTATACATGGCTATGTCAAAAGGCAGTGCACAGCTATGGCATGTATGAAGATTCCAGGTGATTGAAAGTTTTGCTGTTCTTCATTACTGGAAAACTTCCTTGCATATGAAGACAACGAAGTTTATAGGCAGTCACCATTGAATGACCATTTTCACAACCAAGAGACATAGGAACTATGACAGTCTCACCCTCTTCCTTCCCTCACACTCAGGATTTTCCCTTTAGTCTTCTTTCTTGCTGAGCAGCCCCTTTATCTATTTTCTTCATATTTGTTTGTCTATGGCTGTCCCATATATGATGATGCCCCACTGTATGATGGAGTGATGGATACTGGTCCAGCCCAGGGAACTGGGGGAAGAGACAAAATCACCTTCTTATATTCTGCTTTTGAAATGGCACATGAGAGGCTTTTGAAAGTTCAAAATAAACAAAATGTTTTCTTTATCCATTTTTCTAATTTCCCTTCTACCCCCCAAACAAGGCTTCCCGCACTGCTCCAACCCCATTAATATCTCTCTTGTTCTGTTACAGTTACTTCTAAACCTATTTTCTCTTACTAACGGTAACAATTCAAAAATCTAATTCTATTTCATTTTCCTCTTAATAACTATCAAAGCAAATCAAACCACGTTTAATGTCCCAATTTTTCAACAAGTATTTTTGAAAGTCTTTCCAGTCTTCAAAGAACGTTTCATCTTCTTCGTTGTTTAACTTTCTTGTTAATTTGTCCATTTCTGCCAAAAACAACGTCTTTTTAATCCATTCCCATGTTTCAGGTACTTTATCTTGTTTCCAACATTGAGCAAAAGTCAGTCTTGCTGCTGTAGTCAAGTACCATAGTAATGTTCTCTTGGCTACATTTATTTCTTCCATTTTAAGACCTAACAATAACATCTGTGGGTCTTTCTTAAAAGTACAATTCAAAATTTTTTGTATCTCATTGTGGATCTCTGTCCAATACTTTACTGCTTTATCACATGTCCACCACATATGGTAAAAAGACCCTTCATGTTTCTTACATTTCCAGCATTTGTTAGACATACTTTCATTTATGATAGCAATTTTTTTAGGCGTCATATACCATCTGTACATCATTTTATAACAATTCTCTTTAACATTTACGCAAGTTGAAATTTTCATCGACTTTTTCCACAAATATTCCCAAGATGTCATTAATATCTCATTATTAACATTTACAGCCCATTTTATCATTTGCTCTTTTACAACTTCATCCTCAGTATACCATTTCAATAGCACCTTATACAGTTTAGAAATCATTTTTTTATCTTTCTCAAGCCATACAGTTTCAATTTCAATATTCTTTTCTCTAAAACCATGTTCTCTTTTATCGGTCTTAAATAAATCATAAATCTGTCTATACTTCAACCAATCATATTCAAATTCAACATCAAATCTATCTTTTAACACAAAATTTTTCCCTTCAGATTTTAAAAGATTTTTATAAGGTAGCCAGTCTAGTCCTTGATTTCTTGAATATGGATTGATCACTTCAGCTGGTACAATCCAAAGTGGTCTTTCTTCTGAGAAGAATTTTCTATATCTCATCCATGTCTCGAACAGTGATTGTCTTACAAAGTGGTGTTTAAAAAATTTGTCCATTTTTACTTTTCCATACCATAAATATGCATGCCATCCGAATTTATCATGCCCTTCCAGGGCCAATAACTTCTTATTCTCCAAATTAATCCACTGTTCCAACCATGTTAAACAGACGGCATCATAGTACAGTCTTAGATTTGGTAGTTGTAGACCTCCTCTTTCCTTTGCATCACATAAAATTTTCATTTTAATCCTTGGCTTTCTTCCTGCCCATACGAATTTGGATAATTCTTTCTGCCACGAATCCAATACTTTCCTTTGTTTTAGTACTGGAATAGTCTGAAATAGATACATCAAACGCGGTAAAATATTCATTTTTACAGTCGCGATTCTTCCCATCAATGATAAATTCAAAGTGTCCCATTTCTTCATATCTTGCTGAATCTTGTGCCACACCTTTTCATAATTGTTTTTAAACAAGTCAATATTTTTCATGGTTAATTCAATTCCAAGATATTTAGTCTTTGTAACTACTTCACATTGAATTTTCTCTTGAAGTTCTGTTTGTCTTTGTTTCGTCATATTTTTGCACATCACTTTGGTTTTACTTTTATTAACATAAAATCCCGCAACTGAACCAAATTCTTCAATTTTTTCCATCAGTTGTGGAATTTTCTCGATTGGGTCTTGAATCATAAACATTACATCATCTGCAAATGCCCTGTATTTATAGACAAAACCTTTCACTGTAAGTCCTTCAATACTGTTATCTTTTCTTATCGCTGTCAATAATATTTCCAATATCCAAATAAACAACAACGGGGATAACGGGCAGCCTTGACGTGTTCCCTTTTGGACTTGGAAGAAGTCCGTCTTTTCTTTGTTTATATTCAAAGCCGCTTTTTGTTCTGAATATATTGCCACAATCATATTTAAAAAGGACTGTCCAATATCCATTTTTTCAATAACTTGCAGCATAAATTCCCAATTTAAGTTGTCAAAAGCTTTTTCCGCATCTAGGAAGAGGAATCCAACTTCTTTTTCAGGATGCTTGTCATAATATTCAATTGCATCTATCACCACTCTTAAATTGTCTCTGATTTGTCTGTTTGGTAAAAATCCAGCTTGTTCTTCCGCTATTATATCTTTCAGATATTTTTTCAGTCTCTCTGAAATTATTTTCGCAAATAATTTGTAATCATTATTTAATAGCGATATTGGCCTATAATTCTTTACTTGAGTCAAATCCAAACCTTCTTTGGGTATCAATGAAATATTTGCTTCTTTCCATGAATCTGGGATCCGTTTGGTCTTTCTTATCTCATTCGACAGAAGAACTAAAATAGGGGTTAGCTCCTCTTTAAATTTCTTATAAAACTTTGCTGTAAAGCCATCTGGTCCTGGAGCCTTGTTTTCTTTAACTTGGAGAAAAGGGTCAGGTGGAATCAGGTATAGGGTGTATGAGTATGAGGTGAACTGATAAAAAAATTGAGGTAACTTCGTGTTCACACAAACACCAGATAATTTGTTGCCAACAAGTAAGTGTTTCCGCTATTCTACAAGGTCTCTAAAACTTTGAGGAGAGAGGCTTTCTTTTCAGTTTCTGCTTAATACTCAAGCATAGGTTTCTGAGTTTAACTGATGTGGAGTTCAGAAGGCAGGAAGATACAACCAAGTTCCCAAAATACTTCTTTATGCACAGACCAGGGATCATTCCTCTTCACTAGAAGCTATTTCCCTTCTTAACTGGGTAGGGATCATTTCTCTTTACTAGAAGCTATTTTCCCTTTTGGCTTGAATGAGGATCCTTCTTGATCCACTCACTTACTCTCTCTTAGTCACTTTCACAGTCCACAGTCAGTGCTTAATTGTATCTTCTTCAACTGTCAGTTCCCAACTGCCATTCCTTAACTGACTTTCTCAACAGAATTCCGTATCTTCTTCAACTGTCAGTTCCCAACTGCCATTCCTTAACTGACTTTCTCAACAGAATTCCGTTGGAGCAGCCTGTTACTCAAAGGTTCTTAGACTCTGCTAGGCATTAACCCTTGACAGTCTGTCACAGGAACACAGCTGAAAATGTGTAAAATTTAACTTTGCAGGTTATAGGACATGATTTGGAGGTGTTTCTAGTCAGTCTGTCTCTGCTTACACTCCGTACTGCTCTTATGCTGTGTTCTTCCACTTCTCTGATCCTTCTGCCAGCTCTTAGCTGTGTTGCAGAATTCAGAACTTTAGGAATCCGTGTGAATCAGAACCCTAGTGCCATTGGAGCATCCATATGGCAGTTTCTCCCGCTCTTTATTTGCTTTAGTCCCGCCACCTTCGGAGTGCTTTTTAAAATAAAATCAGTAATTACTGTATCATTATAATGTAATAATGCTTTGGCAGGGTAGGGCAGGATATAAATTGGAATATAAATAAATAAAATAAAAATCTGTTGTCTACTAGTGCTTCATGATTTACTAATTCTAGATATTAAGTCTCTCACCTTTTTGGCAAAGAAAAGACTAGAGACTTGCTCTGTTTAAAAGAAGGCTGGGAATTCAGAGGAACTAGTAGATTTTGTCAGCTGATTATTGAACACACATAAAACTGCCTTGTACTGAGTCAAACCAATGTGCTGTCTTAGTCAGCACTGTCTACTCTGACTTGCATTGGCTGTACTGTGTCTCAGGTGGGGATGTTTCACATCACCTACTATCTGATCTTTTTAGTTGGAGATGTCAGTGATTGAATCTGGGACCGTCTGCTTGTAGAGCAGATAGTCCACTGAACCAGGACCCTGCCCTGTAACTTTATAATGTTATTGTGTTATACCAATCTAGCAACTGGCATTTTTTAAAAAGCCCCCAAAGTCATCCAGTGTAGGTAAGAAAAACGGTGTAGATGCAGGTACAAAAATGGACATCTTCCCATGGCATGCAAAGGTTGCTTTGACATCAGTTTTTTCAAAAGGTTATATCAAAACAGGTAGGGGAAGGAGCTCAGCAAATGAGGGGAAAACCCAGAAAGTGGATGTTTAATGGATGACGTCATGTAGATGACCTGAAATAGAATAGAAAGTGCTGTAGCTTGGATGCCAGAGAGGAGCAAAGCCTCTGTGTGGAAGCAACCAAAGCTGGTGAACAGAGGAGTTGGTGCTGGCAGAAGCTGTAGCTAGGATGAGAAACAATTTAAATGAAACACTTTCCAATAAATGCTCAGAAGAGAAACTGCATCACCCCAATTACCGAGCACAGTGTGTGCTTTTCTGATGCTGAAAGCGGCTTTCTTTTAAAAAGTACGACATTACATTATTTAATCAGCATTAATGAATACGTTAAGCAACCTGCTCTCCCATTATTATTTTTGTAATTCTGTCATAAGATTAGGAAATAGTATTTAACTTGGTAACATGTTTCTGTAGGATGGAATTCTGAACTCAGCAGCGTTTGTTACACTGAAAGGAAACAGCTGCATAACTTCTTGCTCTTTGCATAAGCATCAAAATTGTTTAGAGCCCTGCTGCCTGGGAACGTCTCATCATAATAGCACATACAACATTGCTACCTACGATCATACAAATTGAATGAATTTTCATATTATCCAGCTCCTGGAAGACTTTGATCCAATTCCTGTGCAATTCAAGGAACTCATGTTGCATGCACCCAGTGAGACAAATGATGCCCCCCCAAGAGCACACTGCATGCCACATCATACATGTCTTTTGAAATCCTCCCGACCAAGTGTGCCATATCGCATGAAGGGCTGTTGTCCAAAAGGCTGATAGAATACATGGATCAGTGACTTTGTGAGCTGAAACAGAAGACTTGCTCTGAGGCTGGGAGCCACCATAGCTGTTGGTGTTCAAGCACAGAAAGAAATAAGGGTGTGTAACATTGACACCTGTGATAGCCAATGTATATGAAGCTTCTGGGTTGGCTGGGTTTACTGTAACAATTCAAAATCTCACCTTCCTCCCTTGTTTGGCAAGAGGAGCAGTAGAGAGTCAGCATTATAGTGGTCTGAGTATCTAATTAGGATCTGGGAGAGCCAGGTTCAAATCTTTACTCTGTATACAAAAGGCAGTAATGCTACCCAATGCGTTTCCGCCCAAATTGGTCTTCTTCAATGGTCAAAAAATGTCTGTACATAAAGGCTCATGATACAATGGTAAAACAATATACAAGTTGATATAGGACCAAGAAAGGAGTTTTAATTATCAAGAATGGATTACACAAGGCAAAAGAATATTTGTGAGGCTTCCTTGAGACTTGCCTTGTGCCTTAGACAATTATTTATTTATTTATTTATGCCCCGCCCTCCCTGCAAATGGGCTCAGGGCAGCTTACAAGAGGGCAAAATATGCCCATACATAAAACAGTAAAAAACAGTAAAAACCAACGAATATTACAAATAAAGTGCTCAAATTTAAACAAGATGGTCATTCATTTGAGGTAGGTGGTTTTTCATGGAGGTAGGTAATGTCCAGTAGACGTTAAGCTGCCCACTCTAGCGGTACCCACCCAGTGCTGTATTGTGGCCAGATCTTCCATAGGGCTGTCTCCTTACTCCATTTGTTGCCGACACCATTGGTAGTGGTAGTAATAGTGGCAGCTCCTACATAAAAGTCTGACGGAAGAGCTCTGTCTTGCAGGCCCTGCGAAACTGTACTAGGTCCCGCAGGGCCCTGATCTCCTCCGGGAGCTCATTCCACAGGTAGGAGCCGCCACTGAGAAAGACCTGGCCCTCATCACAGCAAACTTGCCTCCCTGGGGCCTGGAATCACCAGGCAATGTTGTGTCCCAGACCGAAGTGCTCTTAGGGGTCTATGTGGGGAAAGGTGGTCCCTCAGGTATGTCAGCCCTTGGCCATATAGGGCTTTAAAGGTAAACACCAGCACTTTGAAATGGATCCGGTATGCTATTGGCAGCCAGTGCAGACTCATCAACAGCCTGGCTGCCACATTCTGCACTAGCTGCAGCTTCCAGATCTGCAACAAAGGCAGCCCCATGTAGAGAGCGTTACAGTAGTCTAGCCTCAAGGTGACCGTCGCATGGATCACTATAGCCAGGTCATCGCGGTCGAGGAAGGGAACCAACTGCAGAGTCAGCCTAAGATGGTAAAAGGCCGACTCGGCCGTGGCTGCCACCTGGGCCTCCATAGTTAAGGAGGGATCCAGGAGTACTCCCAAACTCCTAACCTCCAACACTGGCACCAAAGGTGCCCCATTGAAGATCGGGAGAAGGATCCCCAACCCCAAACTGACTCAACTCAAGCACAGGACCTCCACCTTCGCTGCGTTTAGCTTCAACTGCCTCAGCCTGAGCCACCCAGCCATGGCCTGTAATGCCCAGTTCAGATCTTCTGGGTTGGAGTCCAACTGGCTGCCCAACATCAGATAGAGCTGGGTGTCATCCGCATATTGATGACACCTCAGCCCATGCCTCCAGGCAATCTGGGCAAGGGGGTGCTTGTAGATGTTAAACAACATTGGGGAAAGCACTGCCCCCAGAGCCACACTGCATTTATGTATTTATTTATTAGGCTTCTATCCCGCCCTCCCGCCAAGGCGGCTCAGGGCATCTCACAACAATAAAAACTAATATACAATACAAACATAATACTATTCCCTTTGAGTGGGTATCTCCGGGACTGCTGCTCCCCTAGCACCACCCTTTGTCCCCAGCCTTGGAGAAAAGAGACAAGCCATTGAAGGGCGAGCCCCTGTATCCCTGTGTCGGTGAGGCGGTGGGTCAGTAACTGGTGGTTGACCGTATCGAACGCAGCCGACAGATCTAACAATAACAGTGCCGCCACACCTCCTCGATCCAGATGCCTCTGGAGATCGTCAGTAAGGGCAACCAGTACTGTCTCTGTCCCATGGCCCGGGCGAAAGCCAGACTGGAATGGATCAAGGACAGAAGCGTCATCCAGAAAGCCCTGTAACTGTGTCGCCACCGCCCTCTCAATCAATTTACCTAAATAGGGCAAATTGGACACCGGCCGATAGTTGGCCAATTCAGCCGGGTCCAAAGATGGTGCCACCAGGAACTGCCCCTCAGGGAGGGACCTGTTAACAGTCTCCCTGACGGCACCTCGAAACCCCTCATCGCCTGCTTTAATGAGCCAGGAGGAGCACAGATCAAGGCAGCACGTGGTTGGATGCACAGATACAAGCAATCTATCAACTTCCTCCAGACTGAGTGGGTCGAAGCACTCTAAACCCAGAATCGAAGGCGTGCAAGGGGCCTCAAGGCCGCTCACTGTTTCAACTGTGGCGGGGAGATCATAGCGGGGAGATCACGGCGGAGCGCCAAGACTTTGTTTGCAAAATAGCTCACAAAAGCCTCACAGCCAATATCCAATTCCCTACTATTTTGTCTGCCCTGTGGCAGCGCTGTCAGAGACTGAATCAGTCTAAACAATTGGGCTGGGCGTGAGCTCACAGACGCAATCATAGCTGTATAGAACTCTCTCTTCTCAGCCTTGACTGCCATCTCATAAGATCTCATAAATGTCCTATAGGATGCTCTTGATGCTTCGTCGTGGGCACGGTGCCACCGTCTCTCTAGCTGTCTAAGCTCTCGCGTCATACACCGCAACCCCTGGGTATACCAGGGGGCCAGCCTAGAACGAGTGCGCAGAGGATGCCGGGGAGCAATCTTGTCGATGGCTGTGGAGAGTCGGCTATGCCAGTCCTCCACAAGCTCATCCAACGAGCCACCAGGGGGCATCGGATCCCGCAGAGCCATCTGAAGCCATACAGGGTCCATTTGGCTCTGCAGGCAAGCCAAAATCTGTAATCCAAATTACATACATGCTGAGTGCATTATCTATGGCACATTGGCTCTGATTCATAGTTTGTGTTGGAAATATATATGTTGCAAGGTCTAAAATCCAGTAATTATAGTGTGCCTACTTTGTGTGCTATTGTTTAGACTGACCTGGAAGGGAACCTAGCAGAAAGCCAATGGAAAGAAAGCCTGGGAAACTGAAGCCTATTTACGAACAACCATTGGTTAAGGCATTCAGGTGATTTCCTTCTAGGGGTCATGAAGAAAGAAGAATCTCCATTACTATCAGTGTATCTGTTGTTGCCAGCATGTGGTCTTAAATGTTTGTTGTTTTGTAGATTTTCCTGTGTACGCTTCCATGTAGAAATAAAGATTTTTATATGGAAAGAAAATGCCTCCTCTCCAGTGAACAAAGATCCATTGCAACCTCTGAATATCTAACTATTTTTACCAATTTTCCAACAGTTTGCACCTGCACTCTGTGGTCCAAAATTGGAAGTATTGTCCTATAATTACTTTTAGGCATACAATAAGAAACATCATTCAGCTTGTGCGCAATTGACTAAGGCACAAGGCCAGGCTCAAAAAGACCTCATAAATATTCTTTTGCATAGTGTAATCTATTCTTGATTGTTAAATTCCTTTGTTGGTCCTATATCAACTTGTATATTGTTTTTGTATATTGTTTTACTGTTGTATTATTTATTTATTTAGATTTATATACTGCCCTCCCCAAATGGGCTCAGGGCGGTGTACAGCAATTAAATAATACAATTAAAATAGTGTTAAAATAACAATTTACACATAAAATATCATAAAATACAATGTAAACAAAGAGGTGATCAGATAACCAATCAAGATCAGGCTACTGGTGGACAATTGGCCAGAAAAGCTGGGCCAAAAAAGCTAGGGTCAGAGAAGCAGGAGGAGGGGGATGTCCGCTGCCTCAACCAAATGCCCGGCGGAAGAGCTCCATCTTGCAGACCCTACGGAATTGCAGTAAGTCCCGCAGGGCCCTGATCTCATATGGGAGCTCATTCCACCAGGCAGGGGCCAGAGCTGAGAAAGCCCTGGCCCTGGTCAAGGCTAGTCAGACGTCCCTGGGGCTGGGGACCACTAACAGATGTTGATTTGTGGACCTTCGTGCCCTCTGGAGCTCATATGGGGAGAGGCAGTCTCTGCTGGCCCCTGGCCGTATAGGGCTTTAAAGGTAAGCACTCCCATTTATGTACAGACATTGACCATTGAAGAAGGCTAATTTGGGCCAAAACACATTGGGTGCGTTTAGACAGCGTGCTGGAGTGGTTTAAACTGCTCCGGCACGATGCATTTTTTTTTTTAAACTGGAGAATCGCGATCAGACTCACCTCCTCCTTCCGAGCTCCCCGCCGTCCTCCTGCAGGTGTGGGGGGGGTTTCCCCTCTCCTTTGAGCATGCGCACAGGCAGCCCTCTCCCGAACAGGAAGTTTGGCGGGTGCGCAGAAGAGCGAGCTCAACAGGTCCCTTTAAAGTTTAAATGAAGACTCCTTTTTAAAATGGCCTCCCCGAGATCCCGGACTCCTCTAAATGCCTAAACTAGGCACCAGTGAACCTTTTCTTTTTTTAACTTAAGTGCGGATCTCCGCTCAAGCGCACACCGGTAAGGAAAAAAAAAATGGAGGACTAAAACCGGAAGCTGGAGGCAGCTTCCCAGAGGGGAGGGGGGGTTGAAGCACCTGGAAGTGGCTGGACGGAGCGATCAGACAGCGGAAAGTGCGGCTTGAAACGGAGAATCATGGAAAACACCACTTGGGTAAGTGGTGTCAAAATACTCCGTTTCAAAGGGGGTTTGCTCCAGAAAGCGACGGCTGGGGACGGTGGGCAGATGTTGGGCGTGTGAACGCGCAGGTAAAAGCCGTTTCTGAGCCGTGCCGAAAACGGCTCAAACGGCGCGTCTGAACGCACCCATTGAGTCACATTAGCTCCTTTTTGTATACATTGTATTTTTATGCCGTAATGAGGCTACATTTGGGCCCATAAATGTTTTTAACCATTTGATAATATGTATTTTTGATAATATAGGTTACACATATAGTTTTTAGTAACTGGCCCTATACTGTTTCACAACTAACCTTTTTGGTTCTTGAGTCAATACTTTTGGTTTAAGTCTCTCCTCTCCTCTCCTCTCCTCTCCTCTCTCCTCTCCTCTCCTCTCCTCTTTCAAATCCTCATTCAGCCATGGAAGCTTGCTTGGTAACCTTGCACTAGTTACTCTCTCTGATCCTAACCTACCTTACAGGGTTGTCATGATGATGAAATGGAGGACCGGAGAATATTGTAAGCTGCTTTGGTTCCCCACTGGGGAGAAATGCAGGGTATAAATATCTTCTGCTTGCTCTTCTGACAGTTCTAGCTTTATTTGAGGGCCATGTTCCAAATATTTCAAATGACCTTTCCTCATTGAAAGTGCCCCCCCCATATATGGCTATAAATGTCAAAGACATGTGGGAAGACTATAATGCACCTATATGTTTTAAGGTGTTTTAAATCTTATTGTATTTATTGAAATGCTGTCACCCACCCTAAGCCCATTTACGGGACGGGTGGGATATAAATGCAAATAAATAAAAAAATAGTTGTATTTCCCATTTGGATTTAAGGTTTGAATTTTAATATGGATTTTTTAATTAGTAGATTATTACTGGTAGATTGTATTTTAACCTGAGTGCATTATTGGGTGATTGAACGGATTTGGAAAAGAATAAGGTACAATTGGTCTTGGTTCTCTGACTAGAATAGCAGCTCTGTCAGACACTATTTTTATTCTGGGCTCTTTCACTTCTGGAATTTCTCTGCAAGCATTTGTGACAGGAATTTACTCTTTTGTATTTATATATGTATCCTGAAAATCTTGGATTAACTTGGTTTCCATGCAACCCTATTTATTTTTAGTCACTAAGACCTTAATAACACTTTTCCTGGTAGTGAGCCCCACTGAATAAAATGGGTTTACGGCTGAGTAGACCTTTGTAACCAGGCAGGTAATAGCTTTACTAAAATCAGACTTGATTAGACAATCTATGTATTTTCCCCTCACCAGAGACCTGTAGGTAACATATTTGTAATGGCTATTAGGAATATAATAATATAAAAACTTTAATTGTGCCAAGTGAAGGTCACAGAACAGATGCTTGAACTTCAGATAACCCTTTATGCTAAATTTTCCCCTGCCATGAAAAATAGTTTTTTTTGGCTTGTTTCTTAGTACTTTGCTTTAGGCAGCACAGAAAGTTCATTAGCTATTGAGTGAAACCTTTGTCGTGTGTCTCTTATGTTCTTTTCATGTGGCTGCCTTTGGCATCACAAAATTAGCGGCAGAACACATTACAACCATACATTGACTGGTGTCCGTATGTTACCAGGAATGCCAGAAATAATATTGTGGACTTTTGTCAAAACAGAACTAGGGCAGGGCAGATATCCTAGTTAATGGGAGTATTACTTGATCTATAACTAGTTGGGCAACGAATGGTGGTTTGGAGAGGTCACATGGTTAGGTTTGTGCTATAACAGGAGCTTCCCTAAGTCAAAGGAAACAGAGTTTGAGATTCCTCAGGAAGTGAAGAAGTGAGACTAGGCATACTGGCATGTACTGAACCATGCAGCTTCTCTAATGGAATGGCCTTTCCGATTAGGGGATCTGTGTCTCTTTCTGTTGAGATCCCCCTCCCATTGCAGAGCCCCACTTTGCCCCCAGGCTGCTGATGCCCCAGGAACAGAATTTCAGGAGATCAGTGCAGACTACAGCAGGAGGGGGAAGCTGTAAAGTCCCACTCTCTGAAATGATTTGATACTTAACAATGTTTGGCATGGCTTTTGGAGTGAACTAAACATGGCAATATCCATGTGTCTGGCCTACAGACACTGCTGCCATTTTAAAGCCTAAGGTGGTGGTTTAAAAATGTAATTGAGGGCCTGCAGCGCAGAAGGATGAGGCACTCTTGTTCTTCCCTTCTACTTCTTTTCAAGTGTGGAAACATCTGTGGGGTAGGCAAGTGGATAAGACTGCAGACCAGATCAGGATAGGGACCTTGCAGCATTTTAAAATCACCTCATTAGGCTTTAAAATGGCAACATGGAGGCCATCATGTCTAGTCTGTCCCTTAGATGTTCTTTCTTGGCAAAGAGAGGGTCTACGTGCCTTAAGGGTGTGTAAGGATTTCGAGCAGAAAGCTTATAGGTAGTGGAAGGTTATGAAAAAACTGATTGGATCCTATCTGGTGACTACTTTCGCCTGCTTTATCTGCTGTTCTTGTTATCTTTACTATTTCTAATTAAACTACAGGCTTTAATTGTTTTGTCATGAGGATGTCCTTAATTATCTTCCCTATTGCTTTTTTCTTGCTGAAGTTATAGGTAAAGCCAGAACCCAATGAATATCATAACTCAAATCTGCTGTGTTTATTGGATTCCAAAAGGCAATTATGCATCTTACTGGTACAAAATCTCTCATTTCAGTAGCTTCTTTTGCCTTATACAAGTGTTCAAGTGGAATTTCCAGGTATGAAGAGCACTTGAAGAATTCTTTAATTAGTTTTCCCCAAGTATGCAAAAGCACTTCTGTAATCAATATTTTGTATGCCAGGTCACTGTTGAAAATAAATTTAGGGTTTGATTCACTGGCATAAATATTCTGTACAGTTAATAGTGTCTAATTATAGATAAGAGACAGTACATGTAATAAAAAAATGTAGTCTTTAAAATTCTTACTTCAGTTGCAACCTAAAAACTGACCTTTCTCATCAGTGACTGGCTTCTTCAGGACTCTTCAGAATGTGCCTTTGAAAATTCTCGTAGATGATTACCCTTTTTTATATAATACAATGGGGATTTAATTAAGAGCCCTTAAGTAACTTTCATAGAGATGCAGTCCATCAATATTCAACAACCTTACTATTTTAACTACTTTCTAAAATATGCCCCCAAATAGCTTTTCTTTCTACAGATAAAGGCAATATATAATTGTGTTTATTCTGGAAGCAGGTGCAGTATTTTTATTTAGATATTTATCCTCTGCTTTTCTCTCCTAAAGAGACCCAAAGCAGCTTACAATGCCATCCTCACTGCCTCCTTTTTATCCTTCCAATAATCATCCTGTGAAGTACACTAAGAGAGAATGCCAGCAGAAGGTCATCCAGTGAACTTCCATGGCAGAGCAGTGATTTAGACCTGAGTCTTTCAGATCCTAGAATGCCACTGTAAACACTGAGTAATGCTGGCATGCTGTGGGCTCTCCAGATAGTCATATTTGCATTCAGAGTACTTTTCAAAGTCTAATCCTTATAGCAAATAGTTTTATCTTGATCTATATCAGGGGCTCCAACAGTACGTGGATAGAGAACTGCCAGAAGTACAAGCTGGGTTTTGAAGAGGTAGAGGAACTAGAGATCAAATTGCCAACATTCACTGGATTATGGAGAAAGCACAAGAGTACCAGAAAAAATCTACTTCTGCTTCATTGACTATGCTAAAGCCTTTGATTGTGTGTATCACAATAAACTATAGCAGGTTCTTAAAGAGATGGGAGTACCAGACCACCTCACATGTCTCCTGAGAAACCTGTATAAGGGTCAAGAAGCAACAGTTAGAACTGGATATGAAACAACTGATTGGTTTAGCATAGGAAAAGGAGTATGACAAGGATGTATATTGTCTCCTTGCTTATTTAATTTATATGCAGAGTACATCATGCGAAATGCTGGCCTGGATGAATCACAAGCTGGAGTTAAGATTGCTGGGGAAAAGGTCAATAACCTCAGATATGCAGACGATACCACTCTGATGGCAGAAAGTGAAGAGGACTTGAAGAAGCTCTTGCTCAGGGTCAAAGAGGAGAGCACAAAAGTGGGCTTGAAGCTCAACATCAAAAAAACTAAGATCATGGCATCCGGCCCCATCACTCCTTGGCAAATAGAAGGGGAAGTCGTAGAAGTAGTGACAGACTTCACGTTCCTGGGATCACAGATCACTGCAAATGGTGACTGCAGCCATGAAATTAAAAGACGCCTGCTCCTTGGGAGGAGAGCAATGGCAAACATAAACAGAATGATAAAAAGCAGAGACATCACCCTGCCAACAAAAGTCCGCATGGTCAAAGCAATGGTATTCCCAGTAGTAATGTATGGCTGCGAGAGTTGGACTATAAGGAAGGCCGAGCGCCGAAGAATAGATTCTTTTGAACTATGGTGCTGGAGAAGACTCTTGAGAGTCCCTTGGATTGCAAGGAGATCAAATCATTCAGCCTTAAAGAAATCAACCATGGTGTGATCTGGCCCATGGGGTCGCGAAGAGTTGGACTCAACTGTGCGACTGAACAACAATAATATCAGGTGGCCAAACTTTCTTAATGTAACAGCCACATAGAATAAGCATCAGATGTTTGAAAACCGCAAGACATGAACAAATATTACACACGTTTTTATTGAAAAATATGCATATTTTCTTTATATTAACATTAAATTAGACAGTGTGAAATAGCCACATGTGGCTCCTGACCTGCAGTTTGACCACCCCTGATCTAGATGCTCCTATGTGCCTGGGGGAAGCATGAAAGATGGGTGTCCTTGTTTCTCTGCAATGTTGGCTGATGCTCTTGGGTGCAGTATAGAGATGTTCACAGAGTATGTCTTGAGCCTAGATACGGTATGGTAGCTTTGCAAGATGCCTGATCCTGAAACATAATAGGAAATAAAATAATTTTCAGAAAGTGGAAATTTTTCATAGTACAATAATACCACATGAAAAGTGAAGTGATTCTTCTATCTTAAAAACAGCCTCTATCTTACCTCATCAGAAGTTGGCCCATAATACTCTGCTCTGGATTTGCCACCAAAGACCCAAACAAATGCAAAATGTGATTTGTAGGTTAGGCTATATATGGGTTGGAGTGCAAGCATGCTGCAATTCTAATATAATGTGTTTCCTAGACTGGATGGACATCAGAGCCAAAGCTTTGCAGGGTTTTGATGCACTTAACAGCCCTCAATGTCAACTTTGAACGTAGTGGACTTGCAAATCCACTTTTGCCCAGTTACCATAAATAGGGTTGCTGAGTCCCATCTTCACCCCCAGCAGGGGACTTTGGGGGGCATTCCTGGAGGGGGTGGGGCATCCCCGACGTGATGATATCAGGTTGGGAATGTCACGCCCACCCACTCTTCCAGCAGCGCCAGAGGCCCCTTTAAGTGCAGAGAGCTGGTATCCCCCCCCCGCATGCCCAATCTCCATGGAGAGAGTGTGTGCGGGAAATGCTGGCTTCTTGCACTTAAAGGGGCACCTTTAAGTGCAGAGACCTGGCATTCCCCCACACACACCCACTCTCCACGGAGATTGTGTACGGGGGGAACACCAGCTCCTTACACTTAAAGGGGCCCCTTTAATTGTACAGAGCCGGCATTCCCCCCCAGTGCACCTGATCTTTGTGGAGATGGGCGCATGGCCCGCAGTCACCCCTCTCCTTCCTGTCAAGAGAGAATGGAGACGGGTGGCTGTGGGTGTTGGGGCTTGGGGGCAGGGCTTCCCCAGCGGCCAGCTGGCCGGCGGCAGATAGAAGCCCCCAAAAGGTGGGGAACCCCCTGGTTTGGCAACCCTAATCATAAAGTAAGACTGGCTAAAATTCCAGTTGCTAGCATGCAGTCTTGTTGATAGAACACCCACAGTTTGGCTGTCAGGGATGAGTACATTTATATATTCACAGTGAAAGCCTGTAGTGCGGGGCTGTCAAACATATGGCCTGCGGGCCAGAACCAGCCCATGAGCAACTGACTCTTTCCTGCTTCCTTCTCTGGAACTGCTGCTGCTGCATTGTAGCTTGCCTTCAGCCGGCTCTCTCAATTACGTGAGAAAGATAAAAACCCACCCTCCCTTCCTTCGGCTGACTCCCCCCCCCTGTTCCTTTGGGGAGAAAGGGAGGGGGAGAGAGAGAGAGCACGCAAAATCCCTGAGTCCCACGGCACCTTTAAGGGACCAACAAAATTTTATTGCAGGTATAAACTTTCGTGTGCACACACACTTCTCCAGGGTGGATGCTGAATTGCAGCCCAGCTCTCAATTCTGCAGAAGAGATAAAACCCAACCTCCCTTCCCTCCATGGGCTGTCTCCTATCTTCCTCGTCCTTTGGGGAGGAAGGCGATTTCCCACCACCAGCAGCTTATAAATACTAGTACTACCACCCCTCTGCATATTACACCTAATCCCATCAAGCTGGCTATTGTCATTCATTTGCTATTGCCATTTGGCATCTGAAATCAGCATTATAATGTTTATATCTCTTTTTTTTTGGCCCCCCCGTAGGGGATTTTTTAATGCATTTTCTGTAAACTACAAAGAAATAAGTAAAGGTAACTACAAACTACAGGTAAAAGTAAAAAGAAACCACTAAATACCCAAGAGATGGTGGTCATAACATAATGCTTACAAAATTAGCTTCTAGTTGAATAAGATTATGCTTTGCTACGCTAAGTGAGTACATAATTCTTAATGCTTATAGTAATCACCAACAAATCTGACTATATATAGAGCTCTATAGAGAAATGATTAAAATTCATTTAAAGCAGTATCTAGAGATAATTACAATTCATTTCCCCCCCTTTTGTTTCTCAATCGATAGCTTAATTTAAGGGCAGCCACCACACGTTCAGAATCTGAGTCCTCATCAGAAGGTGCCAGTGCTCCTTCTTCACTTTCCTTGCTGCTGCTATCTTCCGCTTTCTCGTCTTCACCTGCTGGACTGGCACGTTGATGTAGAAATTTGCATGCCTTTACAACAGAGTAAATTTTTTCTTTCTTGTCTTTAAATTTGAAGAGGATGCCTTCTGGAAAACTCCATTTGTAGGGGACATTATTTTTCTGTAGAAACAATGCCAAGTCTCTGAATTTCTTTTTTTCCTTACTTCAAATGGAATGTCCTTCAAAACTCTTATTTCTTTGTCTTTGATTTTCAGGATGGCTGCACTTGTTGCTTTCAGTATTTGATCTCTTACTTGTCTCCTGGAGAATCTCACCACAATCTCACCGGGCAGATTATTCTTTCTTATATAATCAGAATATGACCTATAGATTGCATCTATTTCGATTTGTATAAAATCCGATTTTAAATCTGCAGCTGGCCCCAATGCATCGCACATAATTTGCTTCAAATCTTCTCCTTTTGCTTCAGGTACCCCCTGAAATCTTAAGACATAGCTTGCATTTTCCATTTGCAGCTGTAAAAGTTGAGCCCCATTAGCTGCTCTCTTTTTTTTCCATCTCCTGCATTTGTTTTTTCAGCTTCTGTGTATCGGCATCCACTTCTTTAAGCTCTTGCTCCATTTTCTCTGTCTTTTTAGTAGTTTCATTCAACTGGCTTTGTTGTGCATCAAAATTATTGTGAAGCGATGTCATTTGTTCCAGCAGAGGGTGCAAAGCCTCAGTCAGCATATTTTGGAAGTCTATGGTAGTGTCCTGTCTAGGAACAGAACTCACTGGGCTGGCGTTTCCGGCCGGGAACTTCAGTTTCGATTGTATATCCTTCTCCTCCTTTCTCAGAGGTGACATGGTTGAGAGATTGTTTACTTATTAGAAAAAGTTATCAAAGTCTCACGATCCTTTAGCAACGCTTGGTATATTGTCTAAAGATCCTTATTATAGTTCTGTTCCGCTTTATATTCTGCCCTCCCTTGTATCTTTGTTTAAAAGTTCAGCTTTTTTTCCCCCTTTCGAGGCAGGGTCCCCCTCTCATTTTATTAAGGGGAGGCTTTCAGCTCTTTTACTGGTGTTTCGTTTGACAGTCACTCACATTTTCGCCTTTCACGATTCACTCGCCTGGCCACCAAACACTTGTCCTGGTGTACATCCCTGCATCCATTGCTGGAAATCAGCAGCAGGATCATCAGGGTGGGGAACAGCCCCCCTTCGCTGGCTATTTGCTGGAGGAAGGGCCCTCCAAGTGCCCCATGGCTAGGAGCCCAACGCAAGGGCTTCGGGGGTGTGTGCATACTATCACACCCTTTCCCATCCGCCGATTCAAAGCGCATGTCTCCTGGAGCTCCAGGATATCATGGCCACCATTAAGGGAGCCAAAACCGGAAACCCTAAAGTTTATATCTCCAGTACCTCATGTTACATTTTATGGCACATATGGCTTGGCCTGACAAAGTGTCATTTATGTTGGATCTGGCCCTCATAATGAGTGAGTTCAACACCTCTGCTTTAATGGGAGCATAATGTATTCTAATTCCTTGGTAAACATTCTGCATCAAAGATAATAACACTGCGATTCTACACAGAGTTACTCCAGTCTAAACCCGTTCATTCCATTGATCTTAGACTCAAGTAACTCTGCATAGGATTTTATTGTATGAATCCTATTTTATCCTTTTTCCAGAGAGCTGTGTTGGAGGGACAAACTAAAGGGTATTGATGGATTTTGCTTGATGTGAAGTGTTTTGTCATCCAGCTGAGAAGTAAATATGAATATTCCCTAAGCATCTACAGTAACTTACTGTCTCCATGGAGGCGCCACATGGCTTCATCACCGCCACTGCGCAATTGGGGTCATAGTTCATTATAACATCAAGATTTTTATAGTACTTGTTGCAGCAGGGATATTTATATTCTTGGTAAAGGGGAAAAATTGTAAACAGTGAACTTTTTTGTTGGCATTAATTTCACATTTGTCTGTTACCCTTGCTTTAGGATTTTGCTGTTATCACAAAGCAAAACCAGTTATAGTTATGGGAAGTTTTAGGACAAAATGGCACCTACTATGTTTCAAAATTAATTGATCAAAACTTGGCTTTTGTTATCTTTTAGCTTATGTTGTTTAGAAGGAACACACCTATCTTATGTGACTCTACTAGCTTCCAAAGCTTAATAAAATTTGTATTGAAAGAACAAACCGCCAGCTGCTCGAAGTTAAAGAAATATCTGTTGCTTGTTAATCTAGGCTTGAGAGTGCAGTATGAAAGCAAAATAGAACAGTCTCTTAAGTGATCACATAAGATCCCCAGAACTGTCTCATTAGTTCCCCAAATCTAGCTTCTATATTTACAATTAATTGGACTGGCATGTGTTATTTGTACTGCGATATTCAGACTCTTGCACCAAACTCTTATTAGTAGTCGAATGTGCTAATCACAGTGGCTTACAAGAATCAATTAGTACTGGAGACCTCTAGTCCACATATTTGGCCACTCATATTAAATGGGTGAGTTTTTTACTCACCATCTACCTTCTGGATTCTGAAGCATCCTCGTTGTAGAATTGCTTTGTGGGGAAAGACAGGAATATGCGGGTCATCAAGAGAAGAAGGGGACTATAGTCTTCTGGTTTTCAAGCACTCTTCTACCTTAGTGGTCTTCAGCTAGGATTGCCAGTCCCCAGTTGGCAGTGGGGAATCCCCCATTTTTGTGGGCTCCTCTCCACATTTGGCCAGCTGGTTGGTGGGAGGAAGTCCCCCCCCCAAGAGCACAGGCATGTCAGTGATGTTGGGGAAGGGTTGATGCTCTAGTTTTTGGGCAAAACTCTATGGTTTGAAGTTGATTTTACCATAGAGTTTTGCCCAAAAGCCAGAGCATCTCCCCGGATTTGCCTACGTCACTTGGAAGTGACATAGGCACGCATTCAACATCACTTCCAGTGATGTCGGCACATCAGGGGTGATGCTTCCAGCTCCCAGAGCTTCCCCCACCCCCCACCATTGAATCAAAGGGACCTGGCAACCCTATCTTCAACCTTCCCAAAATGGCACCCAGCATTAATCCCAGGAAGCACCATGGGATCCACTGAACTGCAAACACCTATCAGGATGTCATGTGACATCACAGTCATGTGGCAGAAAAATGAAGAGCCACAGTCTCTGAAAGGATCCCTTTCCACCAGCCATTTCAACACCCTGCTACACCTCTTAGAGTACATGCAGAGAGAAGAGACACAACACTCTTGCCTTCTATGCATGTGGAACAGCAGGTCCTTCCAAAAAGCCAGGGGGAGGCTGTTCTGTATAGGGGCTCACAGTCCAGCAGTTAAGTTTCTGCAGCCCACCTGAGCGTCCCAGCCCTTGGGTAAGAGATCACTACTCTAACTGGTTTGGACAGAAACAGATGGGTGTGGTTTATGTTTGCCTGCTTTATTATTATTTACTTATTGTAAACTGTCTGGTCCCTAATTTGAATGATGAGGGCAGAAAAGATAAAGGTTTCTATGAGACTCATCAGACTTTTTATGAGACTTCCCAGTCATGCTGAAAAACATGGCCTTGTAAATTGATCAAAACCCTTGAAAATGGCCCAGTGGGGACTGAAAATGCTCCCAAAGGGATGGAATACTGACAGCAGCTAAGAGTCTGTTAGGAAAGGGGGGGGGCAAGGGGAAGTTGGCTCACACCTCAGAGGGTTTAGTGAATGCTGGATTTTGAGGGATGGAATAAGAATTCCTTGTTGAGCATGCAGATGTATCCCTATTACTATAGAATGCGTATTGTTACGATTAGCTGACAGATCTAGAAGCTTCCTAGTTGCCTCTAGAAAAGGCTTACAGAATGTAAAATTTAGATTTTTTTTCAACTGTAGAAAATACATCAAAGCTTATTTTAGCTGGATATACTGTTTGCTAACGAGATTATTCTAGCTACTCTTACAGATACTAGTGCAAAGAAAAACTAATGCTTTCCTTTGGTCTTGCACTGATCAAAAGTACATTTGATGAAAGACATCAGGGAACTTTCAACTAGGGATGCCAGCCTCCAGGTGGAACCCTGAGATCCCCTGGAGTTACAGTTCACCTCCAAACTACAGAGATCAGTTCCCCTGAAGAAAGACAATTTTCTTTTCCTTCTGCCCTCATTTCCCAAATCAGAAAGAAACCAGAAATTTTTAAAAATCGAGCTTTTTAAAAAGTATTGTGCATGTTCAGTTTGTGATGAGAGGCCTAATCCTCAACTAGTTTAAACTAAAGCATTTATTTAAAGATATTTTAGGTCCATTGAGGATAAAGAATCCTGAACTAGTTTATACATTTCTTTGAATTAAAGACCCAGCTCTGATATCAGATCTGTCTGAATACCTATAATTCCATGAAACAACCTTTCACCCTTTTTTCATTTTCCAAATACAGATTATTGACAAAGAAATTAACCCATTTGTGGACAAATGGGAAGAAGAGGGCCAGTTTCCAGCACATCAAGTGTTTAAAACTCTGGGGAAGGCTGGGTTCCTTGGAGTGAACAAACCAACTGGTAAGAGACTGCTTAATCTTTCCTTGGAAAGTAATGCCTGACTACTTAGCATTGGGCTTGGAGGCTCAGCAGCAGCTGTTTTTCTATTAATCTTTGGGAGCCTTTTGAATTGGGGAAGGGGCAAATAGAAATATGATCTTGCTAGGTTCTGTCACAGCCACAGGGTGGGTTTTTTTCCTATCACAGAAGAAAAAATTTTTCTCTGGTTTTATTGCTAGCATCTTTTTTATTTCCAGACATGCAAGAATGTTTACATGGTCCTCTAATGAAGAACATGATCCTCCTGGATTACTACAGAAGCAAATAGGCATTTAGGGTCACATTGATGGATGCATCAGCATGACATGCTGTGGAATTAACTTAATAACTGGCTCAGTCCTACACAGCTGAAACTGGTTTTATTAGGGTCTAAGCAGTGTGGTATGGAGCCGGTATGTTTTCTTTGTCTTGCAAATCAGAAATAGGGTATTCAGTCAGGTTCCTACTCTTAGGATCACATAGCAGAGACGGACGTTGTGACTGACTGTCAAAGGTAAGTGCCTCATAGAGTCTGAGAACCTCTGAATGACAGACTTTTCAAATGGAATTCTGTGGAGAGCAGTCAGTTAAGAAATGACAGTTAGGAACTGACAGTTGAAGAACAGGCAATTTAGCACTGACTGAGGACTGAGAAAGAGGCTAAAAGAGGAGTGGGAGGATCACAGAAGATCCCCATTCAAGTTGAAAAAGGGACACAGTTTCTAGTCTAGGAGAAGTAATCCCTGCCCAATGAAACGGGAGATATCTCTTAAGGGAGGAGTAATCCCTTGGTCAGTGTATAGAAGAGGATTTTGGGAACTTGGTTGTGTTGTGCCTTCGAAACCTTAAGAGTCAGGTTAGTGTTTAAGCAGACACTGGAAAGAAAGCCTCAAAGTTTCAAAAACCCTGTGGAAAAGCAGAAACATCTACTTGTTGGCAACAAATTATCTTGTATTTAGTGTGATTACAAAACTACCTCAATTATTATCATCTGTTCACTTCACTGCTGAATCCATCTGACCTTTTCCCCTCCAAGTTAAATAAAGTATTATGTTTATTTTTGAAATTTCAAAAGTCCAACAAATAAGAAGAAAATAGATACAGGGGCTGCTCAGCAAGAAAGAAAAAAAGGAACAAAGGGAAAATCCTTTGCATGAGGAAGGGAAGAGGGTGAGATCACTGTAAAGATCACATTCTATTTTGTTGTATAAAATGAATGTATTTGTAACAGAAGAATCCAGGAGGATGCATTCAATTTTTAAAAACCTCAAATATTTTGTATTAAATCAACCTCTAAGTTAGGGGTTCCCAACCTTTTTGATCCTGCAGGCACCTTTGGAATTGTGACACAGTGTGGTGGGTACAGCCACAAAATGGTTGCCACTGGTGGGCATCTAACCTGACCACAGAATTGCCTTGTAAGTTACTGCAGACTTTTTTAAAAAATCTGGACCTTCATTTATTATTTTTATTTGTGTCCTGAATACTTTACATGAATGATAGAAGAGGAAATGAATAATATATTTCAAGGTAAATTAAATCAAGCATTGGTGCAATCTCTAGAGTATACAATAAACTAGAAAAGACAGTGTTCGTTAAAATCTCTTAATGCCAACATGGTATGAAACCACACAAACTTCTAATTAGGGGAGTGATAGAAGCAGAACACTCCAGGCTGAAGTGCAGTCTAGTCTAAAACAGGAGAAGACTTCCCTGCTGGGCAATGTTCCCTCTAAGCTGTGCAGTCTTGTGAGCAAAAATTCTACTTTATGAGCTACTGGCATTAAAACTTGTGAGGAAGTGATTTGGCTACTGCATAAATTAGTTTGCTCTGGAGCCATCCTTCCTGAGCTAAAACAAAAATGTGTGAGCCAGAGGCCAAAAAAACTGTGAGCTAGCTCACACTAACTCAGCTTAGAGGGAACACTGCTGCTGGGCAATCACCCCTATTGTTGACCCAAATGTGCAAAAGTATTGACAGAACCCTCATGAGGATTTCAGAAACAAAGGTTCACTTTTGAAAACTTTGGAAGAGGTGATGATGAGAGCTCTTGAAAGAATATGAGCTGCAGTTTTCATGACCGCTAGCCCTTGAAGCTATTGTCAAAATACTGAAAATGTAAAGTCAACATCTGATTCAAGAGCATGATTTAATAGACATCAAAGAAACTCATATATGTTTTTAGCAACTTTGGAAACGAAGCTCAAATAATTTGGGTTTAGGATTTTGGAACTGGCTATGGCCCATAATGGCTTCATGCAGCAGTTAGGGGTTTTTCACCTTCTTTTCCATGGATGCTTGGTCACCAAAGCTGTGGCCTTTTTCCTAACAGGAAACCATGTGTATTTACATACACATGTATAAAAATAGGATCTTCTTTGTGGTCACTGTGCAACAACACACATAGTTTTTGTATTGACATCATTAATTGAAATGTATCAATTGAAACTATCCAGAGGGTGTAGTAGTTGTTGCCTTCCTTCTTTCTTCTACTCTGCATCTAATTGCATCAAAAGAAGCAGTGGTGCAATTAGGGCTGAACTTTGGGGCAAAAGTCTAGACGTTTCAACCACTTGGCTCTCAGGATGGGGGCACAAATGCAGATTGTCATTTTGGATGACCAACCTCAAGGTAGGGCCCAGAATTCCCCTGGAATTACAACTGATCTCCAGGCAACTGAGAAAGCAATTCCCGTGGAGGAAACAGTAGCTTTGGAGGCTGGATTCTATGGCATCATAATCCTTGCTTAGCTCCCTCTTCCTCCCCAAATTTCACCCTCCCTTGGCATCATATACCAATCTTCTTGAACTGCTCGAGCCAGAGTTGGTAACTCTATTGTAGCTGGATATGGGTGAACTCTGCCCACTTCACCTCCATCTTTATTTCTCCACTTCCGCCTCTCAGCTCATTCTGGGAAACATAGTTCCCAAAATGCCTGATGTTAATGAAGAAGGGGGTCCTGTTAAGATGATATGAGGTTAAACTTTCCATAATAAATCAAGTTTGGGGGGGGGTGTCTTCCTGAATGTAGCCTTATTTATGGATAACCAGGTAGAAGCCATGCTAGGAGCACCTTTTTAAAAATTACAACTTGCCATTCATTTCAAATCTATTGACCTAGCTATGCTACTTCATACTACTGTAACCTTTGGATTAGACTACTGTAATGTGCTGCATGAGGGGCTGCCTTTGTAGACAGAAACTTTACTTGGTACAAAATATGGCAGCAAGGCTCTTGTCTGGGTTCAGCAGCCTGGGATCTTTAACTCAAGGTCTGCATCGGCTGCACTGGTTACCAATTTGCTTCTGGTCCTAATGTAAATCCTTTCATGACCTAGGGCCCTCATACTGAACAACATTGCACAATATACTCCCACACCACAGTTATGCATTTCAGACAGCCTTCTCCTTGTAGTGCCTCTCATATTTATTTAAAACATTTCTGTGGTGCCTTTCCACCCAATTCAGAGTCCTCAAGGTGACAAAACATTTCAAACATTAAAATATTTCACATTAAAAAGCACTTAAAATACCAATATGTATAAAATGTTTAAAACAGTTAAACAAAACATATATAAAAACAGGCAGGAGGGCTTATAAAAGTTGGTAATGGAATGCTAAGCAAACAAAAAAATCTTCACCCATTGACAATGATTGTTGATGAGTTTGAGAGTTCTGGTGCCACGACCAAGAAGGCCCTTTCTCAGATTGCCCCCCATCTAGCCTCAGATGGGCATCTGACGCAAGGCCTCCAAAGATGACTGCAGGTTCATATGGGAATGGGCAGTCCTCTTAGGGTTATCTGTATAAGCAATAACTAGGCCGTGGGTTTTCCTGGTGGTAGGCAGGCCCATAGCCAGGATTTTGTGGATTGTGGGGCAATTTTTTCTCTGGTGCAGCTGAAGTTCTCAGTGCAGAAGGCAAAGCCAGAATTCTGAGGGTTATGACTCAGCTACTATGGAATCAAGCCTTTTAAAATCAAAGCACAGAGGCTCCTGCAAATTTAGCCCCAGAGTGTGACAATAGCAGGCTGAGAAAGTGTGTTTGTGTAATTTTCTGGTAGATGGTAGGCATGGCACTGGAAATACAATCTGGGTTTGGCCAGTAAACTCACTTCAATTTGTATAAAAATACATAAAACTTTGTTTATAAAAATAAAGGACAAACACAGATGGGGGGAATGTATACAGTTCAGCAAGGAAAGGAAACCAAAACAAAAAATCTAGCTGGCTATTCTACTCACTACTTTTCCTATCAAATGTGTAGCTCTGGGATCTCAACTGGTGTTCTTGATGAGCAGAGTCTCTGGAAGTATAGCAGTAGGGTAGAAGTTGAAGAGAGCTTCAAGGCAATCTCTTCTCTCTCTAAGTCTTCTCAACCTGTCTATTCTACATAGGTGTTAACTGTTTAGCCAATAGAAAGCTGTTACTAGGATAGATTTCAAAATTACAAGCTGTCAACCACTTTAGGTAACGGTTCTCAGCTGCTGCAAGTTAATCACTTCTGCCAGCCTAGCAACAATTCTGATAACAAGCCAGCAGGTGGGAGTGATGAGTTCTATAGTCAAGAAAGCTAACAATTAAGCAGGAAAACTCTCTTAAAGGAGGCCAATTTCTTGACACAGAGTTAGAAGGGATCCTAGAGGTCACCTACTCCTACCTCCATGCTTAATGCAGAATTAGTCAAGTACAGCACTCCATTCTGCTTAAAGGAACACATGCCTTTAAAAATGTTTTTAAAATGTTTTTAATAAACATTTACAGGAGAAATTCTTGTGGAGCTGTTCCTTTAAAAAGGGGGCAGAGCCCCCAAGAACCTCCATTGTAGCTACAGGCTAGTGGTAGGTCCAGTCTTCTGGTAGGACCTACTTGGAATGGTGTGGGCAGGGTGCCTTCATTAACTACATTTAGGAAGGCCTGCAAAAAAGTTTTATCCGTTTGGTGGAAGGTAAAGTGCTTTTGGTACTAACCTGGATAGCCCAGGCTAGCCCAATCTTGTCAGATCTCAGAAGTGAAGTAGGGTCGGTCCTGGTTAGTATTGGATGGGAGACCACCAATGAATACCAGGGTCATGACGCAGAGGCAGGCAATGGCAAACCACCTCTGAACATCTCTTGCCTTGGAAACCCTACAGGGTCATCAATAAGTCAGCTGTGACTTGAGAGCCGGAAAAAAGAGCTGAGGTTTTAATGTGTGTTTATTTTTAAACCTTTGTTTTGTATAGGCTTTAATTTTTATTTTTAGCTTGTATTTGTTTTTATCTTGTTTATGGATTTATGTTTTTGTGGCCTGACAACTTGTTGTTGTGTAGTTAGTTGCCTTGAGTCAAATGTTTTAAATCAATCAGTATTTTACATGAAAATGTCCCATTCTGTTTCCAGAGCGTTTTTTCCCTTATCATAAATTCCAGATAGCATTTATGCATGAACTAATGACCTCTTTGAAGCATAAAGCAATTTAAAATCATGCAGCTGAAGAAACAAACATTGTAAACGTGGAAATATGTCATATAAAATAACTACTAGTGACTTACGACCTGTCTCAGCAATAAAGTCCCTCAGAAAAAATATTAATATTTCCATATGTGAACACAGTATTAAACCTTTTGTTTGCCTCAGCATATTGACTCTGTTATTATCATACATATTTTGCAGAAACAGACGTGTGTGTGTATGTATCTAATAGTGATGTGTGGCCCCATCTGCAGATACTTAAATCCGCATATTGGGACCACACTGAAACTAAATGTATTTTTTGGCAGACTTGGGGTACTCTCCAGGTTTACAGAAAAAATCCAAAACATTAAAAAAATATACTGGGGATTTAAATTCCCCCCAAATTAAAAAAAAAATGTGTATGCACAGACAATGTACTTACCAGTAGAACTTGCAGCTGGCCGTCACTGGAGGTGTCAGCTTCAGACCCAGCTACCATGGCAGAGGATATGTTAGTAGACTCCAGGAGCAGCTTGATGTCCGGCTGCCACTTCAGTGGACATTGGGGGAGGCTCCAGGCCTGGCAGCAGCGAACACTAGGAAAGGTTCCAGGACTGACCATGGCACACTCTGGGAGCTGCTCCCTGCTTGGCTGCCATAGCAAAATGCTCCGGGAGCCACTACAGGCCCAGCTACTCGGTGGAGGACTCCAGGAGAGCCCCTGGGGCCAGGCGTGGCAGTGGAGGATGCCGGGGTCTGCTCTGGTCTTGGAGTGGCTCCCAGGTACTATTGCTGTTGCCAGAGATGAGTGGTGGGCCATGGAGTCATGATGGGGGGGGAGAGATGTGATTTCCCCCTTCCGTGAGTCTCACAAGCCTCCCACTTGTGTCTGTCTGTCTGTCTATGTTTCTGCAAAAGGAGCTAATCTGCACTGTGGATCACTTGCTGGTATTTTTATTATCAAAATACTTCAGTGCAGATCAGAAATGGTTCTGTCCAAAAACTGTCGACAAGTTGTGAATCAGTGAAGTCAGTATTTGATAAACAGTTTTCATTTGAACAGCTCAGTTTTGTGTGCTGGTGTGTGCAAAGAAGCCGACCGGACATACACATTCTCATATTGCTTTCGTTAGCCTCTTACGGCTGCCACTACCTTCCATCCCAATCTGTCCACATTCTTTAAGCACATAAAATATTTACATTTCCACATTTACAGATGTGTGGAAGGGGTCTCCTCCTCTGCCTGTTTGCATGGCCTGGTATTGCTTGATAAAAAAGACAGACCTTCCAGATAGGGGATAATTTGGGCATGTGCATTGTTGCAGTGCTATGCTACAACTGTTTCCTCCCCCAAACCAATTACAGTCAAAGCAAAAAAGAAAAAAGAAAAAAGATACCTACTTACAGAAGAGGTGAATCTCTTAGGAACAGCCTTTCCATAGCTTGTTTTTTCCCTCCCAGAAAGTTTTGATCAATTTCATCTTCACCGCACTGGAAAAACATTCTTGCAATGCAATCCTAAGAAGGGTGTGACTTTGCTTATGATTACAGCTGTAAGTTTGAAGAAATACAGTTCTAGGCCTGGAAACTTGACATGAAATGAACCAGGCCACTCTTAGCCATGGAAGCACACTCCATCATGAAATAAAGAACAAGAAGAAGAAGAAGATGTTTTCCACTGAGATAGGAGGATAGGTGAGGAGCTAGCTCAGAACAGTCTTTAATATTTTGTGTTTGGTTCCAATGTATTCCTTCACTATAAGGCTGTATCTCCAAATAGTCAATATTGTAGACATTTAAGGAACTTGTTCTTCTGTAAAACTTGTTTTGAAAATGATTGCATTGGATGCTTTTATAATTTCCTCATTTTTCACACACAGAACAGGATGTGCTTTCATAATTAGGAGAAAAAATATAGACCCTTTCCATGTAAAAAATAGCTTTTACATTTTTACCTATCAAACTGGTTCCATAGACTCTGTAACTTTATTTCCACTGGTGATCTTGGTAATCACTTTTATTTCTGTTTTTTCATTTAAATCATGCTATTACAAGGAACATATTTAATTGTAACATCTAAATTTACTTCATTGTGACTAACTTGTACTTTTTCTGAGTTTTGGCTGTGCCTCATAATTTATAAAATGCATTAAAGTTATGCAGATGGCTATAGTTTTCTTTTAAATTGTTTGGTTAAAATTTTAGGTCTAATTCTATGTTTACTTGCATCTGTGTATAGTGCAGAAGTGCAAGCTGGGTTTCAAAGAGGTAGAGGAACTAGAGATTAAATTGCCAACATCCGCTGGATTATCGAGAAAGCAAGGGAGTACCAGAAAAACATCTACTTCTGCTTCACTGACTGTGCTCAAGCCTTTAATTGTGTGGATCACAAGAAACTGTGGCAAGTCCTTAAAGAGATGGGAGTGCCAGACCACCTCACTTGTTTCTTAAGAAACCTGTATAAGGATCAAGAAGTAAGAGTTAGAACCAGACATGGAACAACTGATTGGATCACAACAAACTGTGGCAAGTCCTTAAAGAGATGGGAGTACCAGACCACCTCACATGTCTCCTGAGAAACCTGTGTAAGGGTCAAAAAGTGACAGAATGGGACATGGAACAACTGATTGATTTAGCATAGGAAAAGGAGTATGACAAGAATGTATATTGTCACCCTGCTTATTTAATTTATATGCAGAGTACATCAAGTGAAATCACAAGCTGGAATTAAGGTTGCCAGGAAAAAATTAACAACCTCAGATATGCAGATGATACCACTCTAATGGCAGAAAGTGAAGACCTAAACAGTCTCTTCCTGTGGGAGAAAGAGGAGAGTGCAAAGGTTGGCTTGAAACTCATCCTCATCAACAGGGCTCTTTTTGTAGCAGGAACTCCTTTGCATATTAGGCGACACACCCCTAATGTAGCCAATCCTCCAAGAGCTTACAGAGCTCTTCTTACAGGGGGCTACTGTAAGCTCTTGGAGGATTGGCTGCATTAGGGGTGTGTCACCTAATATGCAAAGGAGTTCCTGCTACAAAAAGAGCCCTGATCATCAAAAAAACTAAGATCATGGGATCCGGCCCCATCACTCCTTGGCAAATAGAAGGGGAAGTCATGGAAGCAGTGACAGAATTCATGTTCCTGGGATCCAAGATCACTGCAGATGGTGGCTGCAGCCATGAAATTAAAAAATGCCTGCTCCATGGGAGGAAAGCTATTACAAACCTAGACAGCATAATAAAAATTAGAGACATTACCCTGCCAACAAAAGTCTGTATGGTCAAAGCACTGGTATTCCCAGTAGTAATGTATGGCTGTGAGAGTTGGACCATAAGGAAGGCTGAGTGCCAAAGGATAGATGCTTTTGAATTATGGTGCTGGAGAAGACTCTTGAGAGTAAAATCAGTCAATCCTAAGGGAAATCTGAAAGGCCAGATACTGAAGCTGAAGCTCAAATATTTTGGCCACCAAATGAGAAGGGAGCATTCACTGCACTTGACTGTGCAACTGAACCACAACAACAACAACATGTTGTTTTCACTCATTTCCATCCATGCCAGAATGGCAGAAATTGAAGTTGTTCTCGAATATAATAGTAGGGCAATCTCCTTTGTTGTTCATCTTTGATCAATAGCTCCCAAACCTATATTTATGTTTGTGATCGAAAGAAGTAGCATTGAATAGAATAATGAAACTATGACTTCCTTATATGAGTAAATAGTTTCTAAGCTTTTAAGTAGGGTTCAGAGTGCCAAAGGACTGTTGTTTATTCAGCCACTAGCAGGGCACTCACTCTGGAATCTATAGATGTAAATACTTTTCCTAAACTGTTCTTCCCATTGATCTTCTGAATGTTTGGCTATTTTAATTTATTCATAACTCTGTAATCTATCTCCTCTTTGTTACTTACAGGCTGCCATCCAGGAAGTAAGCTTGGTTGAATAAAATGGGGCTTGCATCCTAACAGACTTGCTCCCATAGTCAGCTGGGCCCATTGTACTCGGAAAAGGGGGAAAGAAAGCAGTATTGCAATGTCACAGCCATTGAACTGAGTGGACTTAGACTATGTCTAGGATTGCAGTATTTGTCTTTCAGGCGTCCTACCCCATGTAGACAATGCAGCAAATGTTAACTGAATCTGTATCAGTGTGAATTCTGGAGACCTCTCTCTGCACCCAGACGACCATAAGAGAAACTGAGTGTGAGGCACAAAACAACCCATGACATTCTATTGTCAGGGATTGTGGAAATACTTGTTGAAATCAGGACTCCCTTTTTTTATTTTCACACCTACTGGAATAATAGTTGAGCTTCAGCTGCACTCTGCTGAAGACCGAACATGACTATACACTGAACGTGACTATATACTTCATGAGATATACAGCAGAAGTGACAGGAAATCAATATTTCCAACTTTTAATTATCCTCATGGGAATCTTGGCAAGTTTTTAGAAGCACTTCCCGACAACAACAAAAGCCAAAGGCTCTGGTTTATGGATTTTACTTTGTAACAGTGTGACTAGCTCTAACCTGTCTACTTTGCAAATAGCTGAATCTAACTTGACAAAGAGATTTTTTTTTCAACTGAAGGAAATGACCTGGGAGAAGACTGTACTTATGGGGCTTTCTTGCCTTCTCCCCCTTACTAGATAATATTACCAAATTTAATTTCCACTGACTCTTAACCCAGTACTTCATCAGTCACATTTTCTCTCTGCTCTTGGCCTTTTTAGGGAACCGTGTGTTCTGTTTGGTACTAGTGGCCCATTGGAATGCCTGCTGGCTTTTATATTCCTATTGGGGGATCCTATTCTCCCTTCTTCTCAGAAAGCAAAGGTTCAGCCTGATACCTGCTCTACACAACATCATTTTATTTATTCAAATCGGTCTGGCATCCTGTGCAAGCCAGAAGATGAGGTCCTGAAATATCTGCTCCCATCCTCTTTTAAAAAATTTCAGCCTGATGAAGAATTCTGAACAGTGTAGACTTGCACACTGTTTTGTATTATTTTAGTTGGTTTTAACAAAAGATATTATATGGCTTTTTCAAACTGTACCTGCTGCTTTTGTTGCAAACAAAGTGTGTAAAAAACAATAATGGTTTCCATGATTACTTTTATCTTAATAGTGGGAGAGGAAACTACGTTAGCCTTGTGTTTGTGATGCCTATAATTATACATGTTTGCTGGCCAGCCTACACATTTGCTGGGAAATTCAGTTTCTTGAAAATTTGTTTGGCCTGTAAAATATTTAAGGTGGAAGGTACAAGGTTTCAATGTTTGACATACACTCACATGCACATTGTTTGACATACCCTGACCTACACATTGATTATACATTGACTATTCTACAGGCCAACACCCTAAAATCCATAGTAATTAATCAGTATTAAGTCAAGCATTCTTTTCCCTGTGCTTTGGCAACTGGGAGCAAGAAATGGCCCTGCAGCTTAAATTTTTAATGAACATGGCCTTGCTGCTGTGCTCATTAGTCAGTTTTAATATGCTTTGATCTGAAATTAATTACAGCAACATGTTTGCAATTAATCATCGATGTCTGCTCAGACCAACGATAGCGAGTTAACTGTAGGAAAAATTTTGATAGTGTCCATTAGGAAGTACGAGTGTAAAGCAGACTTTTAACAGGGTTCCCCATGATGTTCTGATGGGTGAACTAGAGGACTGTGGACTGGACTCTAGGATAGTTAGGTGGATAGGGAACTGGTTGGAGAACCACACTCAAAGAGTAGTTGTCAATGCCATTTCATCTGACTAGGGAGGTGTCTAGTGGGGTGCCACAGGGCTCAGTTCTGGGCCTGGTACTTTTCAATATTTTAATAAATGATCTGGATGAGGGTGTGGAGAAACTACTCATTAAATTTGCAGATGACACTGAATTTGGAGGAGCAGCAAACACACCAGAAGATAGAACTCAACAAGATCTGAACACCCTGGAAAAGTAGGCAGATGCGAACAAGATGCAATTTAACAAGAATAAGTGCTGAGTTCTACATCTGGGTAACAAAAATGAGGAACATATGCTTCTGGGTGGCAGTGTGTGTGAACAAGATCTTGGGGTACGTGTGGGCCGTAAGTTAAATATGAGCAGTCAGTGTGGTAACAAAAAAAGCTAATGTGATCTTGGGGTGTATCAACAGAGGAATAACATCCAGATCACAAGCAATGCTCCCTCTAAGCTGTGGAGTCTTGTGAGCAAAAATTCTACTTTGTGAGCTACTGGCATTAAAGTTGTGAGTGAAGTTTGTGATAGGAGTATCTTGGCCCCTAAACTATCTCCGATGGCAGCATTTTTGGGACAAAGTTGGTTTCCTCCGTGTCAGCAGACTCTCTCTTACCAATCTTGGAGAGACATTGGAAAATTTAGAATAAAGGATTTATGTTGGAAAGGACAGAAATGGTCAGCAGCCTAACTAGAATTGAAATATAAAATAAAAATTCCGTGGCTTCAGCACCATCAATTATCTAACATGCTAGTAAGTAATAACTTTGTGGAAGGTACTAAAGACCTCTCTCGGATTTTGAAGTTTTAATGGAGAAAGAGATAGTAAAAAATAAAGGTATAATTTCTAAAATTTATAAGCTCTTGGCCCGGAAATCTTGGGGGGGAAATCTCAACTCAACAGTTGGCGTGGCATAAAGATATAGGCATAGTATTTACAAGAGATCAATGGATCCAAATATGGTCCTCAAATTTATATACGACTAGATCTTTAGACATCAGATTACAAAATTACAAATTATTTTCACGGTGGTACATAACCCCAGGAAAATTATTTCATTCTAAAATAATACAAAATGCCAACTGCTGGAAGGGCTGTGGTCTGAGTGGTACTATGTTTCATTGTTGGTGGGAATGACCCAAGGTAGTGGAGTATTGGAACATGGTTATTAAAAAAAATAGAGGATATTGTGGGAGTTGGAATTCCTAATACCCCACAATCAATTCTGCTTAATTATTGGGAGAAAGATGTTTTCACCCACACAGAGAGGGAATTGCTCTCGCTACTGTTAATTGCAGCTAAGACCTTATTGGCACAAATGTGGAAGATGGAAAAGATTCTCTCCCTTAAACGATGGTTTGCTAAACTATGGGATCTGGTGGTAATGGACAAGTTAGCATCTCAAATATTGGCGACAGAGGCGCCTGAGAAAAAAATCTAATTTTGTTAAAAAATGGTTTGTGTTCTTTGACTATGTATCTAAGGCTAAAAATTCAACAACGGAGCTTCCTACTAAATATGTTAACTTTGTTTTCTATTAAGAAATTTTTGAGGTTGATTGTTACTTTATGTTAATGATTGTTATATTTGTTATTATATAAAATAAAGTATAAAGTTATATATAAAAAATAAATGTTCTAAATGGCCAAGGATTTCATTTACAACTTAAAAGCCTTTTGTTTTGTTTCTTCCCTTGGCACTTAAAAATAGAATGTATCTGACAGGTTCTTTTTCTTAAAAAAAAAAAATCTTTAGTAAGCTGAAGGAGAATGTGCTTGAATGTACTATCTGATACATAGTGTGATATATTTGAACAAAACCCTTTTAAAATCAAATGAGACCTATAGCTAATTTTCTGGAAACCATTTCATCTGAAATTGTCAGAAATGCTAACCATTATCTGAATGCCCGTGGCAGCCTTTCTAATAGACAAAGAGGGTCAAACCTACATCTGTTTTGTTGGTTCATTGACTGCTGTTGTTTGATTAAGGAAATGCTTCTGTATAGGTAGCAAATAATACTGCTTGGGACATGAGAGGTAGAGGAAGGAATGGCAAGACAGGGTTGTGTTGAGTCATGCCCCATAAAAATACCCTTTAGTGGGGATGGTGCTGCTCGAAAGTGAAGAATTTGAAATTCTCTGTGCAGTTATCTGGAGTTCTTTTCAACTGATTTCCTACAAGCACTTCTCCGCATTCGCTCTTCCCTTTTCCCCCATGGTACATGTCAGTTTCACACTAAGTGCTGCACGGCTGCATTTTGCCCTGCAGCTTTGCGCGATTTCCCCTGCGTCTACACCATCCTCAAAAAACAGGATTGAGTAGACACGGGAAATTGCTCAAAGCTGCGGGTCAAAATGCGGCCGCGCAGCACATGTTGTGAAATTGACACTTACCATCGGGGCAAGGGGAAGAGCGAACGCGGAGCAGCACTAGTGGGAAATCAGCCCTATTTCATCATTCCCTGCTAGTCTTCAGAGGACAAGGCTTCCTTGTTTGCATAAGGTTTTAGCTGTCTCTAAACAGCAGAGCTTTTTGGGGGCAGGAACACAAAGTTCTGGTTGGCTCCTGAGTTGGCCATGCCCAGCAGGAACTCATTAGCATAATAGGCCACACCCAACAGCAGAAAGTCATTAGAATTGGCTACATTAGGGATGTGTGGCCTAACATGCAAAGGAGTTCCTGCTACAAAAAAAGCCCTAGGTTTTGACAACAAACAAGGTAAACAGAATAAGAAGCAAAAGGTGGATGTGGCAGAATGACCACACTTCTGGTAACATGGGGGGTGGTCTAATATGCTAATGAGCTGTGCTGTCAAGAGTGTGGCCTGATATGCTAATGAGTTTCTGCTGTTGGGTGTGGCCTATTGTGCTAATGAGTTCCCACTGGGCTTTTTCTACAAAAAAAGCCCTGCTAAACAGAATAGATTGGTCAGAATTAATTTTAAAGAATCTTACAGCTATTGGTTTTCTTCCCAGGGTTAGTTTTTGTAATTAGATTTTTAACATTGTTTGGGCACCATGCTGTATAACAAATCTTCTGCAGCATCTGGGATTCTTAATGGTTTTATTTCCATATAAAGGACTGCTGGAAAGATTGCATGTGGTTCCCTGAGGTCTGGTCTACATGTACAGCAGATTTGAGGTGGAAGAATTCTCAAGTGGAAGAGAGAAATGTACTATATAAGGTGGAACAGTCATATTTTTAATATTTGCCCATATAAACACTCCCTGTACACATACCTTTTAAACTTTACATGTCACTTTCAAACAAGTAAATCAGATTTCATACCCACAGAACTGTAACATTGACCCCTAGATATTCATAAATCGTTGCTCAGCAACAGTTTTGCTAAGGCTAACTGTTCAGTGTCACCAGTAAACCAATCCAGAAAAGGCCAACGAATTTATATTTTGTTTTAGAAATGTTTCTTCCCTTGAAAGCTATAATGTAAATAGTCCCCTTTCTCATTCTGGGTTGAGGGAAGGAGCTCTTTACGTTGTATGTCATTTTTCAAAATTTTCTTTAACTTTCTTCCCTTTGAAGATCTTTCGATTTCCATATGTTGAAAGGGAAAAGGCTGGAAGCAGAACATTTCCCTCCATTTACCAGATTATGGAAAACAAACCCTTGGCAGCATCGATTGATTTTTAAAAAAATCAAGGGAGGTTGCACTAATTATTTTTTTAAAAACTTTTACAATGTTGAACTATTGATTATATATTCATTTTGGTTTCTGGGGCTTTAAAGTAGATGTTCTTAATTGTGCTTTCCATGTGTTCTGTGCAAGTATTGGATTGTGTTTTTCTACCCTTTCTCCACACCCTCATTTCAAAAAAGCTTACTGAAAAAAATGGCAGTGATGATAGGATTTTACTTTATTAAAATTTTATAGACCTGTCTTCATTACTGTTGTGTAGCGGGTTTGACGCATAAGGAGAACAGACGCTGAGTGATTAGCAGGTCACACTTTACTGGACACAACACAAGAATACACCAATGGGTCAAGCAGCCAACTATGTACAATTCCCAGGTGCCACCCACAGGTCCCATTGGCGGGGTTGAATTTCCTGCCACAGTTCCCATAGGTGCTGGCTAGGAGTCTCAGGATCCTAGTCCCCATTGTTCTCTTGGAGCCAAGCTCCTTGTGTAGACCGCTGTGCCCTAGTGGCGGTCTGCGGACATAACAATTACCTAAAGGAGAACTTTGGAGAGAGAGATTGAGCACTAGAAGCCACACTGGGCCAAAACTGATGTAAATATCTTGGACCCTTTAATCATGAGGGCAAAAAATTATGGTAAAAAACATTCTCCCTGATCTGATACATAGACCCCCCCCCGCACTGCCGTTTGAAGCCTTATGCCTGTAACTAAGATTAATCAAGGTTTGCTATTAACTAGGAGATAACAGTGATGAAAACTTCAACATTTTAACTATTTTTGTTTTGACTTCTTTCATACAGCCCAGGAAGGGACAGCATGATATGTATAGAGAAATTTCTTGCCTGTGAGGGCAATAAACAAGGAAATTTGGGGAAGGTCCTGTAAAATATATTCCACATGAATGGGAGGAAATGTATTCATGGCATTTTCATATGAAAAGCAGGTTGAAGCTAGATTATGTACTAGAAATGTTGATATAAGTATTTAAGATAATGTAGAATCAGGATTTTGTGGTCTTGTGGCATTTCTGTAGTATCTGTCTGTTTACAAATAGGCCGTTTGAACAGGCAGCAGCAGTGGCTGTGTCTCAGTGTTACAGGACAAGCTTTGCATGCACAAAGTCCCAGGCGCAATCCCTAACATCTTCAGTTTAAAAAAACCCTTTAGGTAACAGTAGCTGCAAAAGTAAGCTTGCCATCCTCCAAGGGAGGCTAGAAGTCTTCTGGAATTACAACTACAGAGATCAGTTCCCCTGGGGAAAAAATGGCTTCTTTGGTAGGTGGAGTCTTTGGCAGTACACTCCACTGAGGTCCCTCCCCTTCCCAAATGCTACCTTTCCCAGGGTCCACCCCTAGATCTCTAGGAACTTTTCAACCAGGAATTTGCAACTTCATCGAAAGACCATTCTCTACCAGAGATGCTAGAGAGTTACAGCAAATTGAGCAAGATGGGACCAATGGTCTGACTCAGTATAGAATGGCTAGTTTGTGGGAGAGGGGAGGAATGGGTAGTATACACCAAACAGATTGCCCTGATGAACACAATGTGTTTTACCACTTTTTTCCTAATGAACTAAAATCTTGTAGACAAATTAACTCTGCCTTGTGGTACAATCAGTCAGCACTCCCTCTGAATTTGTTTACCTCATGAGTTCCAGGAATGTGCAACATGAATTTAAAACCATGCTGCCAAGCTATCACCATAGAAACCTTGACAGAAATGTAGGAAGACCACATCCATCAAAATCAGAAACTTAGTCTGTGATTATATCATCTCTAATTGTGCTTTAGTCTCATATATACATATGTTTTCCTCACATTTCCTGCTTGCACACATACCTTTTAAACTTTACATGTCACCTTTAAACAAATAAATCCGCCAACTGGTCCTATTTAGCCGAGATGGCCCTGATTTTCTGGTCTCTTTATCTGGTAAATCACTGTTGCCATTTTTGCCATAGGGGGAGGGCTTGTTAAATGTTTTATCTGTTGTTTTCAGGTTTCTGTTCCCAACCCCAATTCCCTCATCTAGAAGTTAAATCTCTGAGTGGGGAATGTGTCTTTTTTCTACAGCACTGCACTTATATAAAAGTGTGTTTGCATGAACACTAACAGCTGACACATGATTTTGATATAGCATTTGGCCTAAAGCAGGCATGAGGCGTGAGCAGTCTGGAACAGGCGAGCAACATTGTGGAAGGGTGCCTTAAATCCTTCCCCTTACACTTTTCCCTGATTAAATTGCCCCTCCCTCTGTACTGCTATTAGCTCCAAGGCTAAATGCAACTGAAGAAGAGACATTTTCAACTGGAGAAACAGTTCAGGGGAAGAGTTGACCCCCCCCCCGCACGCCTGAACTAGTCCACCACGACCATCCTTGACTGCTTTTGAAGGCCCTAGACCCCACTTTGGGACTTCTGATCATGGAACTCCATCCAGTTGGGTCCTAAGAAATCATGCCGTGAACAGCCTGAAAATTCACATAGTGCAGAAGCTCAGATCTATTTTGATGGTAGATAACCTATTATAGAACAATTTCATTTTCCAAATTTATCTTTAGCCACAAGAACAAATACTTTCTTGGCAGATTAGGTATCGCAGAGTAAAGCAATATAGCATACAGCAGATGGAATATGGCCTTCAGCAGTTTGTTACAGATTCTGTGTGAGCTCAGGGCAGTGATATTTTATATGAGAATTGGGGTGCTATAAGCATCTTCCTGTTTTTATCTGTGGAGTGCTGGAAAGTGTGGAATTAGGAGATCAGTATTCTTGATAAGGAGGTTTTAACAAGATATATATATATATCTTTCTTAAATCATTCTCCAATTTCTCAAAGTGCTAGCTTTTGCAAAGTAGTCCAAGAAATGTCAAGCAATTAAGACCATTAATGTTTTATGTCTAGTATTACTTAGAGTTTATAAAATTCATTAGTTATTCTTCTCCTGGGCTGTTTCAAAGTGCAAATTTCCATATGCCCCCTTTCAATTAATACATAAAAACATAGGAAGAGAAATTAAATCCAGAACTAGAAATATTAAGATCCAAATATTCTAGTATTAAGGAAGACAAAATAAATACAATGGAGCATGTGGCTATGAAATGGGACTGTTAAACTAAAACAAATATATATATACTAGGAATAAGGCCCATTGTGGAAATAAATACAACGGGCTCTAGAAAGAGGCTCTGGGAGAGTGCCCCAGCTTTGGGCACTCAGTGACAATTTACTGTGGCAATCTCAGCAGGGTATAATGACAGAGTCCACCATCTTCTCCAGAGGAACTGATCTTTGCTACCTGAAGAGCAATTGTAATTTTGAGTGATCTCCAGCCCCCACCTGGAGATTGGCAACAATGGTTCCACATCAGGGAATGGCTGGATTGGAGGGTCGAGTCTATGGCATCGTACCTGTCTGAGGTGCCACCCCTCTTCAAACCTCACCTTCTCCAGGCTCCATCCCTCAAATCTCCAGGAATTGCCCACCTGAAGTTGGCAACCTGATCAGGACTGGGCCCAATGAGTTTTTTCCCAAAGGCCAACATAGGTGTGCAAAAGGCCTTTTACTGACAGAGGAGAAAGTACAGGTGCCAACTCTGATTAGGGAAATACCTGGAGATGTGGAGGGGTGGATCCTGTGGAGGGCAGCATTTGGGGTGTGTGTGGAAGGACTCAGCAGGGTATAATGCCATAGACTCTACCCTCCAAAGCAACCATTTTCTCCCGGGGAACTGTCATCTGGAGGTTAATTGTAACAGTGGGAGATCTCCAGGTCCTACCTGGAGATTGGCAACCCTAGGGGAAAGTCAGCCACACAGCGGGGAGTTGAAGAAAATGGTTTGATGGTCGCTGGCCCACCTCGTTAGCCAGCCAGCCATGCTGAAGCTAAGCAGGAGAAAGAGCTTTTTTCCATTTATTCTGATAGGAAAGTGGCCGTTGAGGAGGGGGTTATGGGCTGGGGAGGGGGTTATGCTGAAAGTCCTTTGTTTTTTTATTCACAGAACCAAGCTTGGCTGCCTACCAACAGCCACTGAGGGGACAGTCCCTCACAGGAGTCAAGAGAACTGTCTTCCTCAGGAGAGAGAGCTGGTCTGCCAGTAAATCTGATCTGCAAAAGGGGGAGTGGGTGGCAAAGAGGATCAGACCCAGCACCCGGCCAATGGCACACGAGTACTCTTGAATGGCGGCTGATGGGCCAATGGCTGAGGGAGGGCATTTTACAGCCAATGGGAGCGCATGGAATCTTATGAAACCAAAAGATAAATATTATAAGGAGAGATATACACACACAAAAAATATTAAACTGAAACAAATATATCGATCTATACATTTTATACATATATATATATATATATATTTTAGACAATTAAGTGGGACGTGATAGAGGTTTGTAAAATTATTCATGGGGTAGAGAGAGTTGACAAACAGAAATTCTTCTCCCTCTCTCAAAATACTAGTGGATTCAGGATGGACAAAAGGAAATACTTCTTTATGCAGGAAGTGATTAAAATGTGGAATTCACTACCAGAGGATGTAGTGATGGCCACAGGAATAAACAGTTTTACAAGAGGTTTAGATAGATTCATGGAGGATGTCTATCAGTGGCTACCAGCCATGGTGACTGAGGGGAACCTCCACATTCAGAGGCACTAAACCCCAGAGCCAGGAGACAACATTAAGGGAAGGTCTCAGCCTCTGCGCTCTTGCTGCCCTACAAAGGAACTGGTTGGCCACTGTATGAGCCAGGATGGTGGACTGGATGGACCAGTGGTCTGATCCAGCAGGGCTCATGTTCTTATACTGAATGTTAAAGGGCATGAGTCAAACTTTCAGTGCACATGTTGGGAAGCACATATACAGAGTTTTGCCCCCTGCCCATTCTTGTTGTAGCCAGAAGCAAGGCAGCCTCAGGTCCTGGCCCTCATTGCTGGTAAGGGTGCTGCCTTCTGCACAGGTATACATCTAGTCTGGGAGTGGCAAAGATTCTTAAAGCTCTTTCAGCCTATTGAGAAATCACAGCTTGTGAATTTGATGAACATCAGCTACTAGAAGAGATACCAACATTGGTGAACTTTAAATCAATTATGAAATGGGCAGCATACAGTGAGCAGATCCTGGCTCATAGGGTTGCCATGTGCCCATTGGGGGTAGGAGATTTTCCACCCCTAGGGGTCCTAGCCTACTGGCCCTCCAGCAGCTGGTGGGAGAAAGAAAAAAATTAAATGGCCATCAGCATTGATGTGATGTCAGTGATGTCATTGCTATCTAGAAATCACCAGAAATTCTATGGTTTTATCTTTTGGCAATTCCTAGAAAGGACGAATGTCACTTCTGGGAAAACCTGGACGTGCCCCTCTAGGAACTGTGAGGTCAAAAACAGTATAGTTTTACCAGAGTTTCTGGTGGCTCCTAGAGAGGTGTGACATCACTTTCAGGTTTTCCTGGAAGTAACATCACACTGTCACTGACAGCTACACCCAGTCTGTACTGGTTCCTAGCCATGCTGGAACTTTCCCTGTAAGGATCCCCATGGAGTATAACTTAAATGAGGCAACACTAAAATATTACACTGTATGTTAACATATTATAAACATTTACTTACAGCCCTGATAGGCTTTTGTTAGTCTTCAGTCTTGTGTAGCTGAGAGGAAAAACAGAGAGGGCTCAAGGCAACAATTAAAGCCCGCAAGAGCAGTGAACAACCCTACTGAATTCTTAACAGCCTGAGGAATATCACTTACCGTATTGGCTTCCTTGGCTATGTAGCAGTTCCCTGTGAAAGATGTTGCAGCTTTGCAAATAAGAATCAGTCTAGGCTGAAGATTCTTTCAAGGAAAACCTTTATTTTACTTTCAGACACAGATCAGCTAACAGGTACAGTGCAGACCTCTCTCCTGGCCTGCAGCAGATCCAGCAGGCATCAAAGGAAGGAACAACCAAAATGGAATCTAGAAGAAGAAACTTCCAGGCCCCAATTAGTTACTAGGTGACATCAGCCCCCTATATGTTACTGGATTACTGTGCAAGTAAATACCCCTCCACTTCTGAAATGTGTGATCCATTGCTATTGCTATGTTTATAAGCTGCCATGTTTATAAGCTACCACATATGAGTGAGACCATGGGCCATCTAGCTTAGTACTTTCCATTGGCAGCAGTTCTCATAGTCTTATGCACAGAGATTGGGGATCATCTGCAAGAGCTACAGCCCTTCCCTGTTTGGTCAGAGGTGGCTGAATTCCTGCATGACATCTTCCTGTACAGATAAGCTATCAGGAAAGGAAGGAAAGGGTTAGTAAAAGAAAACCTGTCATGGGACACTTACATCTTCTAGGGATTGGCGTTTTTTACATGTAGAAGATTGTTTTTATTTTTACAGGTTCTTTAGAAAAATATGAAGTCATTACTCAAAGTGCTAAACTTTAGGTGAATTTTTAAAAAATTGTTTCATTTGTTGTTCCAAAACAACCTTCTGTTTTTCCAAATGTCTGTTAATGGCATGCTGTCTATTTCATATCTGATTTTAGAAGTATGTATCTTTGGCTTACTTTACGCGTTCAAATAAGGTTTTCTAACTTGTGTCAACAACAGAGACCTGTTAAAGTCTTGACTGAGTGGTTTTGTGTATTATGGCCAAAAACAGGTTTTTGGGCTGGAAGATGGAGGGTAGTGACAACATTCACTCTGATGACTTCTTGATCCAGTTGGTTTGTCATCATTTTCCTGGAAAAAAGAGTTGATACTATATGTTTGAAAATTGTGGGCTGGATCTGACAAGTCCCTTCTACTGAGTGAAAGATCCTGTAGAAGATTTTTTGTCCACCTTGAGTTTATTTGTTGTAGAAAGGTAGACTGACATGTAAATAAAAAAAGAGAATCCCTGGGTTTGCTTCTATAAGTTTAAGTAACAGTTTTTATCATTTTAAACATACACTAATTTTTTTCATATCAAGAGTATGGTGGCCTGGGATTGGACTTTTCCTACAGCATGGCAGTGGCAGAAGAGCTGGGAAATATTCGCTGCGGAGGTGTGCCCATGGCCATCGGAGTGCAAAGTGACATGGCTACTCCAGCCCTTGCAAGGTAAATTTTTCCAACAAGAAACTCCGACTCCCTCCTCTGAAGTGTTGTTTTCCTTCTGAGAGTCACAGGACTTCAGAATCCTTGGAACAAAAGATAACAGGAGCTGTACAGTCTGATTGTATGCAGAACTATTACACACTTTACAGATTCAGCAAGAAGAACTTGAAAGTCCCTAGTTCATCTCATTCACTGTGTGACTTCTAAGCATGCCACTAGTATTACTTCCACACAATGGTTTACAAAGTGTCATAAGCATTACTGAAATAATGTATATGAAGCACTTTCAGCATGCAGGAAAAGCATTAAATACTAAGCATTATGACTATATCTCCAGTTCAATCCCTATATGCAATGAATAGCTTTGGATGGGGAAGTTCTTTCCTATATGTCCTGTGATGCAATCACATTTACATAATCCATCTAAAGAGACTCTAAACTTCTTTCTTGAGGCCCAGACATCATGTTGATCAAGGGATTAGCAGGACTATTTTTGTAGAAAAAGCCCAGCAGGAACTCATTAGCATATTAGGCCACACCCAACAGAAGAAATTCATTAGCATATCAGGCCACACCCCTGACAGCACAGCTCAGCATATTAGGCCACACCCCATGTTACCAGAAGTGTGGTCATCCAGCCACACCCACCTTTTGCTTCTTATTCTGTTTACCTTGTCAAAACCCAGGGCTTTTTTCATAGCAGGAACTCCTTTGCATGTTAGGCCACACAGCCCTAATGTAGCCAATCCGGATGATTTTCTGCTGTTGGGTGTGGCCTATTATGCTAATAAGTTCCTGCTGGGCGTGGCCAACTCGGGAGCCAGCCAGAACTTCCTTCCTGTGTGTTCCTGCCCAAAAATAACCCTGGGGATTAGCACATCCATGGAAACTTTTCTCATCTCCAGTCATATCAAGTATCACTCACAGCATAATTCATGGTCATTGTGCAGATAATTTTTTTCACCCCTGCTAGTATCCTCCATGACATATTGGGTGCTAGTATTTGGTGGGTAGCCATGTTCTGTAGTAATAGAACAATATCTGAGTCCAGTAGCACCTTAAAGATAAACAAAATTTTCCAGGGTGTAAGCTTTTGTGGGCCCAAGCTCAGTTCACCAGATGCAAATGAAAGTAAAGATCCATCAGCTATTCTATCAAGGTCAGAGGGTGAAAGGGGGTTACCAGGGCCATTTGGAGTCAGGATGCAAATGCACAGTGCAAAAAGTAATCAGACTGAACACATGATCTCTTTACCTTTGATCTATGCAATAGGGTTGTTGTGAAGGCAAAAATGCAATAAAAATCATAGAGCACTTTACAAATTAAGCAATAAGTAGCAATAGCAGGGGTCTTTTCGGGGGGAGCGCACCGGAGCGCAGCTCCGGGAGCTCAGGAGCCAAGCCCCGCCCCCAGCCGGCGTCCCGGAGAGTCTTTCAGGAAGCCGAATGTCAATTTCAGCTCCATTATATCCTATGGGCCATTGAAGTCAATGGTGAAAACATAGGGTATATTCTAGGGGCTGGAGGGGAGGGTTTGAGGGAGAGGCTCGAAACTCACAGGGTAGCTGATGGAGCCTCTCTCCAAGATGCCCACCAAGTTTCAAGAACATTGGACCAGGGGTTCCAATTCTACGGGCCCCTAAACAGGTTGCCCCTATTCCCTCCATTGTTCTCTATGGTGGGAAAAAAATAACTTTTTTTCCCACCATAGAGAACAATGGAGGAAATGGGGCAACCTGTTTGGGGGCCCATAGAATTGGACCCCCTGGTCCAATGTTCTTGAAACTTGGTGGGCACCTTGGGGAGAGGCTCCATCAGCTATCCTGTGATCTTGGAGCCTCTCCCTCAAACCCCCTCCCCTCCAGCCCCCAGAATATACCCTATGTTTTCACCATTGATTCAATGGCCCATAGGGTATAATGGGGCTGAATTGCCACTGAATTTCTTTCATTCCCTCCTTTCCTTCTTTCTTTTTCCTCTTTCCCTCATTCTTCTCTTCTCTCTTTCCCTCATTCTTCTCTCTCTCTCTCTCTCTCTTTCTTTCTTTCTTTCTTTCCCACCTTCTTCTCTTCTCTTTTTCCTCCTTTCCCTGTTTCCCTCCTTCTTCCCTCTCTTTCTTTCCCTCTTTCCTTCCTTCTTTCCTTCTCTCTACTCTCTCTCTTTCCTTCCCTCTTTCCTCCTTCTGTGGCCCAACTCTCATGAGAAGGAGTTTAAACTTTAAACCCCTTCTCTCTTAGCTCCCCCACCCAGACCAGCTGGGGAAGGGAAAGGGAGGCTTTTGAAGATGCTTCCCCCTTTTGCTTCCCCTTCTGACATCACTTCTGGTGATGTCAGGGGGCGTGGCATATGTTAATAGCCTAATAGCTCATTAGCATACCATATGCTAATGAGCTCCTGCAGCTGTTCTTCTACGAAAAGACCCCTGAGCAATAGTATAGTACTATTCCAATATCTGAGTTTCCTGATTACTGTTTTCACTTTTTCAGAGTAGCAAAAATCACTCTAGTTTATCCAAACTTCTGCTTATCATATTTGGAAGTCACAGGCTGTTGAGATAAAAGTATTCATGGTATGTGTTAGTGAGATGAGCCAGCAAGTTAAAAATTAGCTCTTCAGCACATAATGTTACCAAACAACTAAATGGAGACAAGAACAAGATTGGATATGTGATTATAAAAGATGAATGGAAGTAATTCAATGGGAGAGACTAATTCAGCAAGAGAGATTAATATGCAAGAATCAGCAATTTAGCATCTAGACACTAAAATCGAAAAGGCCATAAAGGAAAATCTAAACAGGATTTTTAGTATGCAGTTTAAAAATTGTTTACCTCAGAATTTGTGTGTGAGAGAATAAGGAGCCCTGCTGTGCAAAAAATAGAGCCTAACTGCATATTTACATGGGGATTCTGTGACTGGAAATCCCCGTGTATAGTTTGGCACCAAAAGGAGATGTGGAGGAGGGAATCCCCTATTCCACTCTCTCTTATCCTAATCCATATTGGTAAGCAATGCTCCCTCAGCTGTGGAGTCTTGTGAGCAAAAATTCTACTTTGTGAGCTATTGGCATTAAAGTTGTGAGCCAGCAATTTGGCTACAGCATAAATTGGTTTGCTCTGGAGCCATCCTTCCTGAGCTAAGACAAAAATGTGTGGGCCAGAGGCTAAAAAATGAGCTAGCTCACAGTAACTCAGTTTAGAGGGAACACTGTTGGTAAGGCGTTTTCTCCTTTGTTGTTGGTGGTGGTGGTTGGGATCAGAGTCAAATTACACAGCAGGATGGTCCAATTACAAAATTTCAGCACAATGTGTAGTTTGGCCCAGTATGATGCCCATCCAACTTAAGTAATGCTGGCTTGTGACTCCGAGGCCAAACTGGAACTGAGAGAACAAGTGCTTGAAAAAAGAGTTAACCATGTTACACAGTGTTTTTGCAATATTCCCCTACACGGACTTTGCACCTGCCACAGTCTACCTGGTCTTCCGTAGGAAACATCACAGAGCACCGCACCTCTCCCAAAGAAAGACTATGGCTTTGTTGTTCTTGAGAGAATTCTATGGTGTTTTTAAAGGAGAGGAAATCAGCATCCTTATACACAAGAGAACTTTGTGGCTAAGTCACAGAACCCAGGTCTCCCAAGTTCAAGTCCAGTCCTCTAACCAGCACAGTCATGCTGGATCTCAGAAATCCACTATCCACTATTAGCTGTTGACTGTAACACAATACGCAGAATGTTCTGTCTCCTTCCCTGCTGTCATTTCCTTCTGAATTAACACCACCACACTTCAGTTTATCTGTACAAGGTGGAAATGGAGATATTCCTCCATGATTTATTATGTACCAACACGGCTTCCTCCTGAAAAATTGTTCCAAAGGATATATATATTCTGTGCCTTAAACATGCATGGTATAAACCTACTGGCCACATTCAGGAGCCATAGTTCTACACTTAATCACCTCCTCCAGAATTGTAGCCCATTTATTGTACTGCAGAGGATAAAATGGCAGCTTTATGCAATAGACTGTGGAAGGTAGTGCCCAGGACGGACTTTTATTATTTTTAATTCTTCCCTGTGGCTTTAAAATAAATCAATAAATAGCTGAAGCATGGCTTAATTCCCCCTCAGTGTTTTGGCTTACCTTTGCAGTGTTTTTCAACAATGTGGCAAAGACACCTTCTAGGATTCTGATCACAGTAATTCACTGGCTACACAAAACCTCCACAAAAACAGGAACATTCTTGGAATACACTCTAGTTGAGGTGAGATTAGGCAAGAAAGGATCATGGACCACACATTTATGGGTACCTGATTCCAGTGTAAGGAGCTGTAGCTCAGTGGAAGAGTACGTTCTTTGTACATAGCAGATCCCAGGTTCGGTTCTGGCATGTCTCCCCCCCCCGCCCCCCCGCCCCTGGTTCTATAAACTTTATTGAAACAGAGAAAAATTGTACAATAAGGGTTTAAAAACAACATGCATCAGAAGTTAGAAATCAAAACATTGAAAGATGCTAAATATTAAAGTATATATACAAGGATTACTAAATAATGAAAGAACAATGAGTCAATTAAACTTATTTACAATCATAGATCTACAGCTAACAACATATCTACATTATAAAAGTGGGAATTGTTTGGGGCAGGTGAAGTGGAATATTGCCTCACTGCTTGCTATAAAGTCAATTATAAGTTGCCATGTTTCAGAAAAATCAGAAATGTATTGGTCCGTCTCAATCTGCTTCTGTTGGTCCAGAATTTTCTCCATTACAAATATGTCCCATATCTTCTTGTACCAATCAGATAACAAAGACTGCTCTTCCACGCTGCTGCAATGACTAAGCAGGCTGCGGCACATAGAAATGCTATTAGGCTAAAGTTTAACAGGGGTATACCTGTATTTTGAAAGAAATTCAACAGCATTACTTCTGGCTTAAAATTAATTAGATAGGTTGTGATAGTAAATATCTGAGTTTGAATTAGATGCCAGAATGATTGAACATGCTTACAAGGCCACCAAGTATGAAAATAGGAACCTCGGTCTCCACACTGTTTCCAGCAGGTTGATTGCTAGTTGCAGTTCATATGATGATTTTTAACTGTTGTAAGATACCATCTGATTAATATTTTAAACATCTGAATTTTAATATTTATTGATCTGGAAGTAACGAGTTTAGATTGCCAGATCTGTTGCCATTGAACTTTAGAGAGTGTAAAAGCAAGGTCTCTGTGCCAAGTCTGCAGTTTATTATTGGAGGCCATTAATAAGACTGTGTAGAAGCTTGAGATAATGCCTTTATCACTAGCTGGAGATATTGTTAAAAACATTTCAAAGTCAGTCAGACATTTCGACAAACATTCTGTAAACATGTTAACTAAGTTTCTGATTTGAAAGTATTGATACCAATGGATCTGGGAATCTAATTTGTCCTCTAAAACAGATTTCTCTAAAACCTTAGTGTTCTTGGTTAAATCTATTATCCTTGTACAGGAAGTTTTCCTCCATAACCTGTAAATTTGCATCTGCAACCCTGGTTCATACCATGAGTGCCCTATGAAAGTAGAAAGTGGTAATATTGGGGGTGCAAGCTTGGAACACCAGCTATCCCATATTTGAAATGAATTTAAAAGGAAAATGTTATCAGCCACAGAATTTGGCCTTTCCTTTGGATTATTCCAAAATATTATGGGCAAGGTTTTTGTATAACAAAACTCTGCTCTATGTGTATCCAATCTAAAGTTGGAATTGGATTCAGAGTTTTTAATAGGCTTGCTAGGAGCGATTCATCCCAATATATTTTTAGATCCAGGTAACCAATTCCTCCCTGATTCATAGGCTTACTCAGAGTTTTAAAATTAATTCTAGTTTTTTTGTTGTTCCGTAACTAGAACAATAAAAATCTAAACCAGAAACCCTCCTAAAATATGTGGGGCTTAATACCAAGGTCAGCTCAACACCCGTTTTAGCCATAGGTTGTAGCACCATCTCTGTGTACTAAACATTCACAGTGAATGTTTTACTTCTCATTTCTGGTTTCCCTGGATCATTCAGATGAAACCAGAGAGTGTTCTGAGGAAGCTTAACACAGTCACTGGAAGCTGATGACTTAAAGGAGCATAATTAATCACAATGATTAGTGAGAGCTTTGGCAAATGTAAGCAGAGAGTTATTGTTCATAGGCAGGCTTAAATAAACAAACCTTGGACTAGAGTATTATAAGAAAATGCATGTCTTTATGGCTTGTGTACAATGGAGGGAGGGAGTATGGTATATGTGGATGTTTTAACAAATGCTGAGTTAGATCCAGACTAAATTTTCCATTACCAGAATGAAACTCTCCTGCCTTTCTCCCCTCCCATTACACCCCACTGATCTCCACAAAATGCTACTCCCAGGGAATGGTGAGGTCTGAGGATCAGAGTTTTGAGCAGGAAGGGGGAAGCAATGGAAACTGCCAATTTTAGAGTGTGATCAAACGTGCCAGATAACGTGGGGGCGAAGCAAGGCTATTTGCCCCATGGTAATTTGACCCGCCACTGCACGATAAGACACAACGGTGGGTGAATCGGGGGGGGGGGGTTCTTTGCCGGGTTTTTCTCGTGCGCTTCAGCAAGGGATTGCTGACACAGTGGGAGTGTGCTGGAGCGATCACACGGGGAAGTCCATCTGCGGCCCGCCACAAACTTGTTTGCTACTGCACTTTCCCTGGTATTTTTTAACTCTGCTTCTTCGGCGGAGTGCAACGGGTTGCTGACAGGTGCGGGACACTTGCCAGATATTCCCGTGTGATCTCACTCTTAAAATTTGCCCAGCATTTGTGTCTATAACGCGGCTATTTCTGCATGTGATTGGGACCTTAGTTTGGATCCAAACCACTGTTAATTATTATTAGGATTATTTCTATCCAAGAAATAGCTCAAGGTGACTTGCATTGTATTCAAAGCAGTAAAAGTAATCATTTCACAATTTAAAATAACCAAACAGCAGTATTGAACCATAAAAACTCTAAAACCAGGCTAAAATATTACAGCCAGCAAAAGTAGTAATAATAATCAGCAAGAATGAAAAATCAAAGAAGCTGTAAAAGTAGGACAGTTAGATAAAATAGTGACAGATAAAATCCAGGGCAAGGAAAGGTAATGAAATGGCCATGAGAAGCTCAAACAAAAGCCTGAGCAAATAAAAATTGTCTTTACCTGATACCTAAAAGTAATAGAATATGTGCAACTGAACCTCCAGGGGGAAAGCTTTCCACAGATGTCGGCTGCAATCCCACTGTCACGTCCCGCAGCGCAGGGGAGCGACTTATCCCCGGTGGCCGTGGCCGCTGGCGCTCCTGTCCGCCTGCTCTCACCCTGGGGAAGAGGTACACGGAGTCATGTGTTGGTGAGGCCCTTAAAGGGGTTGGGCGCAAGCAACCTCAGATGGTGGGTCCGGTGGGCAAGTTCCCTCACTTCCCCACGGCCCACTCTGGAACCTGGCCTCCAGCACACCTGTCGGGCTTCAGAGGGGAGTTTCTCTCTCTCTCAGCACTCCCTCCTTTCCCCAGCCAGTCCAGATCTCCTCCTCCCCGGTTGCTGCCTTTCACCTTCCTTTTATTACCCCCGCCAACCTCCGGACTCCGTCTGCCCTCCAGCTCCGCCCCCACCTAAAACCCAGGACGCCGAGACTGCACCTGTGCCTCCCTCCCGTCCTCCTGCGGCCCCGCCTTGGCCCGCCTGTTCTGTCAGCCCCCGGCTCTCCTTCCCGCTTCCGGACCCCGCCCCCGCTGCTCGCAGGCTGCGCGGGCTCGTCCGAGCTCTCCCTGGTCGCCTCTCTCCTTCTCCCATCACAGCTGCGCCCGTCTCCGCCGGGGCCTTCTCCGCCAGCCTCCCGGCCTCTCCCTCTTCGCCCCAGGTCGGGGCTCCAGGTGTGTTTCGGGGGCTCGTGGGGGGGCGGCTGCACCAGCGCTGTCCCCGCTCGGGGGTGGGGCTCGGCCCGGCCCAGGCCAGGACACCCACACACTAAATAATCCCTTTCAATGCACTTTCCAACTGGATTTTGCCAGTTCAGAAAGTAAAATCCAGCTGGAAAGTGCATTGAAAGTGGATTATTCAGTGTGTGTGATCGCAGCCATGGTGCCGCAACCGATAAAGCCCTGTCTCTGGTTACCGCCCCTTGGCCTCTGTAGATGAGGGCATAGAGAGCAGATCCTGAAATTAACATTGAGTTGGCAGGCCAGAGAATATAGCAGATGGTGGTCCATGTAATATAGAATGTGAAGGCAATATAGGACCTTAAGGTAAGAACCGATGCTTTAATGGGAACAAAAGGTAGCCACTACAGATCTGTACCCAACCCTTGATACTAATATGTCATTTGGAACTACAGCATTTGGAACTAATTAAACTTGTATAGTTTTTGTGGGGCAACCCTTGTAGAAAGTATTAGAGTGTTCTAACCTGGAGAAGATCATTTCTAACCAAATTGTGACTGGAGTGGTATTTCTGATCAGTCTTAGTTATGTGTTATCTGCCAAGAAATGCTGCCCCATTTGTATGTCAAGCACAGAGCATATCCTGGAAGACTCAACATCTTTCAAGGAGGTCATGTGACTAGAAGAGTGGTGGTGTTGAAAAGGGGCATGGATGGCATGTCTTAATGAAATGAGCACAAAGAACCCAACTGCAGCTGTTCATACTTGAAGCAACAATTTTAGCAATATGTCATATAAGTGTCAGTCCTAATTAGAAAGTTTTCTCCACTTGTAATTAATTGTATGACATGCAGCAAAGCTTCTTTTCCCCCTGTGAGGAGCCTAAGAATGACTACTATCAATTCCCCCCCCCGACATTAAGAGAGTGGAGCATTGGCCCCATTAAATCAGAATGAAGTGCGTGCATTAGACATGTTTTTATTCTGTGAGGGAAGAATCCCATCTGTCAGAAAGCAAATTGCTTGCTCTTTAAGAGGAATTAAGGAAGCATTTTCCTTGGATACAAGGACATTTATATGCAGAAACTGAGAGTATCTCAAGTCAATGTAATAATGATGTTTAGATCCTCCTGTAAACCCCCCCCCCGGCATTTAAGACTGTTGTCGGAATTGCATTGAAGTTTTGTTTTCTTTAAGATCAGTGTTAGTGCCACTGTCTACTGTACGAAGGGGAATAACTTTCTTATAACAGAGGAGAGAACTGGAGAGGCTGTGGCTTCAGTGGTGCCTCTACCAGAGATCCTGGAGAGCCACTGTCAGTATGAGTAGTCATTGGTCCTGATCCTGATGGATCAAGGGTCTGATTTGGTACAAGGCAGCTTCATGTGTTCAAGAAACGATTTTCCACGTGTGGATGCAGTCTGGCACTTCCTCCTGTACTTAAGTCAGTGAACACTGGAGAAGTAATACATGCACTCATTAACAGAGCCTACGGGAGTATTTGGTACACAAAGAAACAAAGCGTAAGCCTGTTTCTTTCCATGACTTTACAGCAGTGTTTTATTTGGCTAAGAATGTTGTGTCTGGATATGAGCAGGGGTTTCTTTCATTGTCCCTTTTAAGAAGTATTTGATTATCTATTCCTTTTGGGCTGCTCAGAGTATTTCTATTCAGTTTCTCATGGGTGGCTAGCAAAGGTCACATTATGGTCAGCATGTCTTTTATCCTACAAAGTCCTCGAAGTAAATAGGGCACTCTCCAGATGACTCCCCGTTTAAACCCTTTAGGAGCAATCCAGGATTAATAGTTTGAGACCAGCAATCTTATGATTACTTGAACATACATTAGCAAATGAGATGGTACAAAGGCTGTGTGAGTAGATTTGCTTGTACCAATAAAGTTGTGAGTTCTAGTATGCGTAGTTTCCAAGTACTGATCTCCAGACTACTAGTTGAATACAGGGGTCACCATCCTTTTCTTTAATGTGAGCTACTTCTGGGTAATGAAAACTACCTCGACTTACTTTGTACCCTGGCATGTTACCAGGTTTTGTTCTGTCCTAGATACAGCACCAGAAATAATGCCATCAGCTCAGAAGCACAGTGGAAAATCCTATGACACAAAAACGTTTTATGCATATAAAAGGCTCGAACGATTCTTTTGTGATCTTTCTAGAAATCTTGTAGGGGATGCACAGGCTACTCTGCAGCAGCTGGTGTGCTACTGGTAGACCCCTACTTTAGAATATACATTAGGAAAAGAAGAGTCTGTGAAGCCCCTCCCTCTAATTGGGCAAAAGTGGAACCCTTATGTCTGAAATAGATTATCAAACATAAAGGAGATTTAGAACAGACCTGTGGAGCTTGTGACTCATCAAACTGAACACAGACCACCAGCCAGGTAAGCTGGCCCATTATGGGCTCAGATAAAACTATTTTTGCTGCCTGTGTGGGACTGCAAAACCAGGAGATGTTCCAGGTATTTGGCAAGCTGCAGTTTGTGGGTGAAGGGCTACATTTGACTTAGTGGTCAGTTGTCTTGGAAACAATGGCAAATGGCTGCCTTTGTCTGCATTCAGATATCACAAACAAATCTCAATTTGTTCATGATGTAAAAAATGCCTGAAATCCTTTGGCTCACACACACCTTTCATGCTTAGAACCAGAATGAAAGTTTTCCTAGTTTGGAAAGTCTTCATTGTAACCAGTTTGTTGTGATTTACAAATCTGGTTGCTTTAACAAATTGGGGTTGTTTCTTGCCCACAGACTGTGATTCTAACCACAGTTTGTGGATAAGAAACAAACCCCAGTTTTTTTAAAGCACCCAAATTCAGACACAGTAAGGAATTGTGATCAGTTGGAAAACTTCCTAAACCAAAAAAATGTTATGCACAAGGCAGGGCAAGAGTGCACGAACCCAAGAATAAACTGAGCTTGAGCTGCAAATAAAGCCTTTGACTGACATTCTTTGTGATCAGATTGTGAATGTTATCATTTCTTATGCTTTTTTTTAATTTGAAGTAGTACTTTTTATCAAGTTTAGTGTAGTGGTTAAGAGTGGCGGACTCTAAACTGGAGGACCGGTTTTGATTCCCCACTTCTCCACATGCAGGCAGCTGTTTTTCTCTCAGAGCTCCCTCAGCAGTTCTTCACTCAGCCCCACCTACCTCACAGGGTGTCTGTTGTAGGGAGAGGAAGGGAAGGAGATTGTAAACTGCTCTGAGACTCCAAGGGAAGGATGGGATTTAAATCCTCCTCCTCCTCCTCCTCCTCCTTCTTCGTAAGACACATTGCATTTGAAAAAGACCCATGCAGATAAAACCACCCCCATGTTTTTCTGTATGAGAAGGATGCTATCAAATCTCTTCATAAATCTTTTAAAAATTAGCAAATAAAATAATCTGAATATTTTACATTGCAGATTTGGATCTGATGAGCTGAAACAACAATTTCTCACCCCAACTATTGCAGGAGATGTGGTGGCTTGTTTAGGGGTCAGTGAGCCTGAGGCAGGCTCAGATGTTGCTGGTAAGTGCCTGGAATACGCTTAGGACACCAAATATAAATCACTGTCGACTTGCCCTGCAAACCCTAGAATTACTGCAGTGTGTCTTCCATTGATTCCAGTACGGGACAGAGGAGGAGTGCTATGCAAGTGCCAGTGAAAAGCATGGAGAGTGAGCTTGCTAGCCAGAATGCCAGTAATAAATTCCCTTTAGTTCTTCCACTATTGCCATTTTTAAATGCCTTGAGAAAGAAAAACGAGGAAGAAAAACAAAAGAGTTATATAACAGCATAACACTTCCATCAGAATGGACCTCTTTTGTGTTAAGATAGACACAAGGTATGATATATGACCCTGCTACATAGGAGCAAGACCCCCTGCTCAGGCAACCATTTCTAGGCATACCTGGGAGTTAGGGTTCTGTATGGCCTGTCACTGGTTGGCTCACATTTGGTTGGTAGAGAAACAGTGCTACAAACTCACAGCTCTTGGCTGGGTGCTCTTGCAACCATTCTGACCTGTTGTATCAGTAGCTGCTATACAGAAACTGGGCCAAGTGGTATCCTGAACTCAGGAACACTTAAGGTTTACCTTAGATGAGCGTTTGTACAGCAAAGGGTAGTGTGAGCACACAGCCTTAATTTGCTGGATTTGAACATATTGTCTGCTGTCATTATATAGCTTACAAAATATGTTCGCTTGCTATTACAACGCAAGTAATGTCCAGTGCTCAGTTGTTGTGCATTACCTGTTAAAAGGTGAATAATACATCTGCACGGAATAAGAGATTGCTTCATTTCCTATTTCACTCACAAGCCTAAGTTAGCCATTTTAAAATGTATGTGTGTTAAGACTTTTTCCAGATATTTCATTTGTCTTTGAATTCTTCTGGCAATAGAGTAGATTTGTGAACCTTTAATAGTTGTATCCCTATTTGTATAGTATTTTAGTATGAACTGGAGGTAAGTTGGGTGATATCCTGACTTGAGTCTTTCTGGCAGTGTCTTCTAGGCCCATAAAAGATGAAGCCATGTATTTTTAATTTCTATATGCGTTAATGGAGTTGGGATTGAAAGGACCCTAGAAAGTCAGTGTGACAAGCTGTTTCTATCAACTGAAGTGACTCACACAGCCTCCTACAATTTTGGGGGGACCAGGTTAGGTTTAAACTGTAAACCTTCCCCTCAAATACCAGGTGGTCTAAGGGTTGCGAGCGTCTAGGCTTTGGGTTCACTGCTGTGAGGTGAGTTTTGTGGTGCACAAATAGAATATGGAAGTCACTGAGGCAGGGATTGTATAATAACCACAAAGAAGCTTTGTTTATTTACAGATTGGTTTCCAGGAATAGATCAGCAGCATAGGTCTCCAGATAGACAAAAGGGAAACCTGGCTGAGGCACATCAATTTAGAGAGTAGTTTCAATTTTCTTTAATACTCCCAAGCATAAAGAGGTTTTTACCAATCAGCCGCTATGCTGGATCCTAACAAACACATAGGATTCTACCCACCCCAGCCTGCCCTCTTTCAAGAGTCAGACTAAATGGCACGAGGTCTGCTCATTGCCAGAGATGGACCTAACAACTGGGTACTCTATTCTCCATCAGAAGTAGAGCTAAACCACTCTGCCACGCTACCAAGCAGAGCTGTCCTTCACTCTGTCTCCTCTTTTCCTGAGCCAGACCTGAGCTCTTGCTGTTCTCTCCCTGATGCAGAACTGAACTGAACTCTCACTGTGTTTCATTCCAACATTGCACCCCCTTTTCAAAGGGGATTGGATGCTGGAGTCGCATTCCCATAGGCTCAAGTAAGTGGCTGTTTTTCCCTTCAGGGGTGGGACAGCCTTCTGTCTCTCACAGTTGGAGCAGACATAAGCAATTAAGCACAGAAGAGTCTGTGGGTATAAGCCCCAAACCCATGTACTCAAGTGAGCTGGACTTAAGGTTGCCATTCCCCAGATCCAGGCGGGGAACCCCACCCCCAAACAGTGATGTTGCCAGGTAATGTCCCCCATGTGATGACACCACCCAGAAGTGACATCATCATGTCAGGGCATTGTGTGGTGATACTCTGGTTTTGGGGCAAAACTCTATGGTTTGAGGGCAATTTTACCATAGAGTTTTGCCCACAAACCAGAGCATCGCTGCATGATGTCCCTGACCTAACGAGTCACTTCCATGTGATATTGTGGAGCTCCGCCCCACTCCTGGAAGGCTCCCTCCCACCCCCCACCGGCACATTGATGAGATTTGGCAACCCTAGGTGGACTGGCCATTTAAGTTACAGGAAATTTTTGGATGGGCCTCTGCCCACAGGGGCTACTGGTGGCCAGGAGCCAGTCACTTGGCCAGGGGCCAGTTGGTTTAGATCTTTTATCAGCAGTGGTAGTTGCTGTCAGTTCCCCAACTGAGTTTTTCTGCAATGGGTGAGCTAATGCCCATTGTACACACTGTTGAACTGAGTGACCTCTGCAATACTGACCTGTAGTGCCAGGATGCCTTTCCACTTGGCTTGCTCCAAGGCCATTTTCATTTAATAATCCACTCCTGTTCTCAAGCCTGTAGTCCCTTTCAGACATTACATCCATTACATGGTTGGTGAACTGGTACATGTAGCTGTAACATCTGAAAAGAACTTTTGCATTGCCCTTGCATGAAAGGAAGCAAAATTTGCTCATTGGAACTCTTTATTATCCATAATAGAGACCAGGAAAGCTCCAAGCACATGAATGTGGCTTTTATGTCTCTTCCATAGTATTGAAGGATCATCAGAATTTTCAGATTTTTTACTCTGGAAAGAACCACCTATCTGTCTCTTTGCTTTTGAATAGGTATCAAGACCAACGCTGTAAAGAAAGGGGATGATTATGTTGTAAATGGTGGGAAAATGTGGATTACTTCTGGGTGTCAGGCTGATTGGATGTGCCTGTTGGCAAACACGAGTGATGGACCACCCCACAGAAATAAATCTCTTCTGTGTCTGCCAATGGAACTACCAGGTAACAAAGCGAGTGTTTTTTTGAATGCTCTATTAAAACAGCCCTGTAAAGAATACGTACACATATTGCAAGTGCAGTATATTTCTACTCCAAGCCAAACACTCTCACAAAAACAAAAAAAGTTTGTGGTGGTAGGTATCATAAGTGTTTCACAGTACTAAAACACCCAGAGCTTGGAAACACTCTTTGACATGCGGCAGAACACCCTGAAAATCTTCTTGGTCCCTGAGGTGCTACTGGACTTGAATCTAAATGAGGTGGAATGTTTCTTTTGCATAGATTCACCTCCCCCCCTTTCACATGTGGTTCCCTTACAAAACTATATTTTAAAAAAATTAAAACACATAGCAAGTACTTCCTAATTTTTCCAGTGATGATAGATTCATCTTGAAACAATGTTCTCTTTAAGTAACCAAACAAATAGGCCGGGAAATAATGGGGAGACATAAGAGATAGAGAGGAACAAAAAAAGGAAACTAAAAGTTTTACAGACCACCTTTGGTCTTCATGGATTTAAAAATTATTTCCAGAAGATATCTCTTGGATCTTTCAGTTTGTAACCCGATGTGAGAACAGATGAATTAAGGAACAGCCAAAGATAAAAATGAATACTTGTAAAAACATCATTTGAAACTGCCAAATAAAACTGAACAATAGCACAATCAATCTAGGATGTCTTAGTCTTGGAAGGCGTCCACCAAAGCTGTAGGCAGGTTGTTTCTTTTGAAATATACACTGAGAGGTCTTGCAAAGTACGTGATGTTTTTATCTTCACTGGTCCATGGGGTCGTGAAGAGTCGAACTCGACTGTGCGACTGAACAACAACAACAACAACAACAAATAAGACCTGGAGACCTAATGAAATGAACAGTGTTATATTTTTCCAAAATACAGTTCAACCCAGGATTAGTTTCAGAAGAGCACAAAATATATAGATAGGATTAAGCAGATACTGAGGAAATTGCTTGTGTGTTGGGTGGGAAGTATAAAGCTTGCCAGTTGAATTTGACTTGCAAAGGTCCCCCCAGAAATACATAACTAAAGACACTTACAAAATTCTGTACCACAAAAATTCTCTGCCAAATTTTGTTTGATAGAGAATTTGACTAGTATGATGCATCATGCTGGATCCGTCAGCACCTTTTTTTGTTTCCCTCATTTTCCCGCTATGAAATGATTATTTAATATATGTTTGTTTACATATTTCCTTACATATCTTTTGTGTGATGTCAGAGTGCAGAGAAGCTTGCTGTTTGTGCATTCTGGGAAGAAGCAGTTGATCTCAGAAGTTAGTGATTCATGTATTGCAGCTGTTTAAACTACTTATATCTTTCAGCCTTAGCATTCCCCCAAGGTAGCTAACATTAAAAAATCAAATACAAAAATACAAATGATGAAATTCAGTTGGAAGTCCACCATTACAGCTGTTCTACAGCTGTTACATAAAAAACAGGCAAAGGATAACCAGCAGGTTCTGTCATCAATATATTTCAAAGGCTTTCTGGAATAAAAAAGTTTTCAGTTTGTTCCAGATGGCCTATAGGGATTGGTACAGCTCACACCTCCTAAGGGGGTTAGCTCTGAAATTTAGAGGAAGCATCTAAAACGCCCTCCAACCCAGCTCATTTCAGATGAGGCTGGTTCTTGCAGGAGTGCACATTTGATAGTGATTGCATGCTGATGAGGGTGGAGAGAGTCCTTCAAGTACTTTGGATCCAAGCTGTTCAGAGGTTTAAAAGTCAATGTCACTACCTTGAAATGAGCTCATAAATAAAATTGTAACCAGTGGTATATCACTGACTTTGTATGCTCACTCTGGTGAGTATCAGTCAGCAGAGCTTGCTGTGGTGCTTCGTACCAACTGGAGTTTCCAAACAATCTTCAAGGCTAGCCCCATGTAAAGAGGTTTACTGTAATCTAATCAAAATGTTACTGAAACATGAGTGACTGTGGCAAAATCTGCTTTTCCCAGGAATGGCCCCAGCAGTTGTACCAGCCTAACCTGTTAAAAGATAACCTCAGTGCTGTCAAGTTGTAACCAGCTTATGCAAACCCTAGCAAGGGGCTTTCAAAGCAAGTGAGAAGCAGAGGTGGTTTGCCATTGCCTCCTTCTGCAGAACCTGCCTTGGTGGTTTCCCATCCAATACTGACCTTGCTTAGCTTCCGTGATCTGACAAGACTGAGCTAGACCATACCATTCCACATCCCTAGCTATTTGTTTATCCGGTGACAATGAGACATTTGGAAGTACCAGATGTGAGCTTGGTCCTTCAGGAAGTGTAATCCCATTCAGAACTGGCTAAAAACCTATTCTGGAAATAGGCATTCTCCAGTGGTTCAGCTCATGGGACAGTCTGCATGCTTGGGATAAGCTCCTCCCTCCTTCTTAGGGTCAGCTCTGGGCTTTGATCCAGGCGGGGAGGGGCTTATCCCCTGTAGGCTTCCCAGTTCTATCCAGCCCTGTCTTGCAGCAGGATGGGTCTGGGCAGCGCTGCACAGTGCAGTCAGAAGATCAGAAAAAAGAGAGAAGGAAGTTTTAAGAAACATCGGAGCCGCATCCCCAGAGAAAGGGGGAAATGCGGCACTTCAAAGAGGGGTGAGCGGCGCCGGGACGTTCCTGGCTGCAGCGGCTCTTAGACGCCCCAGCACAGACCTCCGCCAGCCTTACCTGCACCTGGGCAGAGGGCCTGCTCCCAAAAGGCCAGTGGGAATGCGGAGAAGTCTTGGGTGATGCAATGGGATGGGGCCAGAGACTCTGTTCCCCCCCCCATGATCGCGGAAGGCAGCGCAATGACGAAGACAATCAGAGGCCAACTCCAGCGCTCGCCTGACTTGCGGTAAGAACCTGCATCTCCCTCTAGGCCTCCTTACTCCCGAGTAGCTTTAATATGGGATGAGAAAGCTGTGGGACAGCCCAAGCCAGATTCTACATTCCACGCGAGAAAGCCCCTGGGGGGGGGATTGATAGTGCTGAGCTCCTGCAGACACCTGGTGGTCCTTTTGGCGGTGGGAGAGAAAGAGAGAAAGGCCTGGAAACTGGGTTCTGACCCCCCCAAGGGCTATTGAATGTGAAAGTTTGGGTAGGAAAATGGCAGTGACCATTTGGTTTAACTTTCGGCGCCAGCGGAGGCGGTGGGAGGAATAGTCCTCCTTGTCTTTCCAGATGGGAGTTTCTGTTTCCATTCTCCTCCCCACAGGAAAGGGCCATGGCTGATAAAGCTTCCCCAGGCAGCTCCCAAGACAGAGGCAGTCCCCAGGAAGAGCCATGTATCTCTAGATTGTAGGGCTCTCACAGGAATTATCAGAATCATTCAGCCAGGAAGCCAGAGAGTCAGATAGAACCAAACTCCTGACCTGGTTTAGAGGTGAGATGAGGAGGGAGTTTAAAGAGATGCTTAAAGAAACTTTACAAAGTGCAACACCCCAGCAACCTCCTGTAGAGAGGGAGAGAACTGCCAAGAGAACCAGGGGTAGCCAGGAAGAGGATTCTTCCAGTGCCTCTAGGTCTCTACTAGACTTAAACAGAAGAAGCACAAATCCCCTATTAGGGAGCGCAGTTGCCTGTTGGGGAACAGAGGATGAGTCAGAGTCCTCCATGTCCTCTCCAGAAAGGAAGGAAGGAGAATTATCTGAGGAAGAGGAGGAAGTGGTGCCTACTGTACAATCCAGACTCTTCCCACAAGAGCTATATTCTCACCTCCTACCTAAGATCTTAAGGACTCTAGACCTCAGTTCCAAACCAAAGGAGCAGGAATCAGAATTCCAAAGAGGTACTGGTAAACTGATGCCTGAACTCTCAGTTTCTCAGCCAGGCTTATCTCTCCCAGCGTCCTTTTACAACATAATGAAGGCCGAATGGGAACAACCTGCTAAGCCTAAGGCTTACCATCATCTTTTTTCTAAACTCTACTCCCTGATGCCAGAGGCTACCAGTTTGTACTCCAACTCAGTGTTGCCTATGGATGCGGACGGCATGCCTAAGGAACACACAGACAGGAGAATAGAACAGGTACTTCGTAAGAATTTTGAGGCCTCTTCTTCTTCGATCAAGGCCTCCACAGCGGGGTCACTGTTAGCCAGAGTCGCATATGACTGGGCTCATAATCTGGCCTCGGCAGATAGCAAGGTGCCTAAGGAACTTAAAGATGAGCTAAAAAAAATTGCTCTCTCAGTGGCCTTCGCAGCAGATGCCATGTTAGATGTGCTGCAACAGTTTGCTAGGGCGCTAGCATGTAGTGTGACGGTGAGGATGAATAACTGGCTATGCCACTGGGATGTGGACTCCTCAGCGCAGGCGAAGGTGGTGGCGGTTCCCTTTAAAGGGGGCAATCTTTTTGAAAAGGGCTTGATAGGTATTTAATAGAGGATAGGGACAAGAAAAAAGTCCTTCCCTCCAAAAGGAGAGAACTTAAACCTAGGAAACGCTTTCAGCCCTTTCGGGAACAGAAGAGGGAACAGAAAACCTCTTATTCTAGGTCCTTCAAGGGAAAGTGGCAACCTAGACAGCAGAGTAACAAGCCCTTCTCCTCCAGAAAAGGAGATCATTCTACCTCCAAAACCCCTAAGAAGGGAACCTCAGCATGACTATACAAGTCCAACACACCTGTTGGGGATAGGGGGAAGGCTTCAAGCCTCCAAAGACCAATGGCAACAGACAGTGTCTGATCTATGGGTCCTCGACACCGTGACACACGGATACAAGCTAGAGTTCTCCTTCTTTCCTCAACAACATTTTGTTCAGATCCCAAAGAATCGCAATCTGATGAAACACCTTCAGACCAAAAAGGCGATACAACACCTATTAAAAATTGGAGCCATAGAGAGAGTTCCACCCTCCCAGCAGGAGTAGGGCGTTTACTCAGTGTTCTTTATAGTACCCAAGAAAAATGGGGATACCCGGGTCATTTTAGATCTCAAATGGCTCACCAGTCACATACGAGACAGGAAGTTCAGGATGGAAACCCTCAAATCCATCCTGGCAGCCATACTAAAGGGAGACTTTCTGACTTCTATAAACTTGTCGGAGGCCTACCTCCACATCCCTATTCACAGCTCTCACCACAAGTCTACGCCAATCAGCACTTCCAGTACAGGACCCTACCCTTTGGGTTGAAATCATCCCCGAGGGTCTTCACAAAGGTGCTAGTGACCCTGATTGCGCAGCTCAGGCTGAAGGGGGCCCAGCTATTCCCATAGTTAGACGATATCCTTATTAAAGCCCCCTCGTTCCAGGAGAGCATTCAGGCATCACGACTTACAGTGAGTACCTTGAGGGACCACAGCTTTGAGGTCAACCTGGAGAAGAATCATCTACAGCCTACCCAGAGGCTGCTTCACCTGGGAGTGGAGATAGACACGATCCAGGATCGGGCTTTCCTCTCACAGGACAAGGAATAAAAAGTGCGCTCCCTACTGATGGAGATCCTATGAAGCCCCAAGTCATAGTTGATGACCCTGGCCAAACTCCTGGGAATACTGGTATCATGCCAAGAGATTGTGCAGCGGGCCCATTTCCACGCAAAGCCGCTGCAAGGATTTCTGCTACCCTATCGGGGGCAATTGCACACCAGAGATTCAAACTGCTACAGCTCCCCATGTCAGTACGTCAGCAACTGGTCTGGTGGATGGCACCTCTCAGGTTCAGCCAGGGGTCTTCTCTCAGGGATCCCCCAAGAACAGTGATGACAACAGACTCGAGCCTGTCAGGCTGGGGAGCTTACTTGAGGGGCCTAATGACCCAGGGTGAGTGGTCAGCTCAGGAGTCCCAAGAGAGTATCAATGACCTGGAGCTCAGGGCAATTCGATTGGGCCTTCTAAGTCTAAGAAAGCATTTAGTGGGCCGTCATATTCTCGTCCAGACGGACAACATGATGGTAAAGGCTTACGTGAACCACCAAGGAGGGACTCAGGTGCGGGCTGTACACAGCCAAGCTGATGACCTGGGCCGAAGGTCACCTGTTGTCCTTGAAAGCCATACACGTGGCAGGAAAAGACAACAGACTGGTGTACTGGCTCAGCAGAAGATGGATGGACCAGTCGGAATGGACGCTGACCAAGACAGTGTTCAAGCAGATATGTGACAGGTATGACAAAGTGGAAGTGGATCTGTTTGCCATGGAGTACAGCCGACAAGTCCCAGAATTCTTCTCCAAAACAAGAAGCATCCAAGCCAGAGGAACCAACGTACTAAGCTGCGAGTGGCCCAAGGGCCTCCTTTATGCCTTTCTTCCGATTCACATCCCGCCAAGAGTGATAGGAAAAATCCGCCAGCAGTAGGTGGAAGTGGTACTGATAGCCCTGTTTTGGCCATGGAGAACGTGGTTTCAAGACCTGCAGAGCCTATCCTCAGAGGAACCGTGGCCCCTTCCCTTGCAGGAGGACTTACTGTCACAAGGTGTAATCAACCACCCGCGTCCAGAGATGCTCAGACTCACAGCGTGGAGATTGAGCGGGACATGCTAAGGGGGGCAGGGTATCCAGAGTCAGTCGTATCCACCATGCTAGCATCATGGAAGACATCCACGAATAGATCATACAATGCCACATGGCAGGTTTTTTGTTCATGGTATGTAGCTCTAGACATAGAGCCTCTTAGGGCTTCAGTCAGGGAGGTGCTATGTTTCTTACAGGACGACCTAGACAAAGGACTCAGCACTAGTACGCTGAGGAGACAGGTGTCTGCTATTTCAGCAGTTCAAGGAGCCAAACATGGGAAGTCTCTCCTTCACCATGCTCACGTCATAAGATTTCTGAAAGGGGCCTCCTTATTGAACCTCCACAAGTCCACAGGTTTCCCACGTGGAACTTAAATACGGTATTAAGGGTCTTGTGCCAACCCCCATTTGAACCAATGGTGACCTGCCCACTCAAGGAACTGACCTTTAAAACACTGTTGTTAGTAGGCATCACTTCAGCACACAGAGTGTTGGAGTTGAGGGCCTTGTCCGTCAATAAAGAGTTATGTGTTTTCTACAGGGACAAAGTGGTCCTCCACCTGGACCCCACCTTTGTCCCGAAAGTAAACTTGGTCTTTCATAGGACGGAAGAATTGGTTTTACCATCCTTCTGCCCAAATCCCACCCATGACAAAGAAAAAGAGTGGCATTTTCTGGATGTCAGATGGGCCCTAAGTTACTACATAGACCGGACAAAGTCATGGAGAAAGTCGGATACGCTTTTCGTGTCCTTTAGGAAGACAGCTATGGGGGAGCAGGTCTCCACTGCTATGCTCAGTAGGTGAATCAAGGACTGTATTATCTTGGCCTACAAGGCTAAGGGGATAGCACCCCTGGAGGGGATAGTGGCACACTCCCTCAGGGGAGCTGCAACCTCGGTGGCTTATAGGGCTTTCCCTACTTTGGAGGCCATTTGTAGAGCCGCCACCTGGAAATCTGTTCATTCTTTCACCAAACACTATAGAGTGGATAAGTTAGCATCAACAGAAGCGGCCTTCGGTCGTAGGGTGCTTCAACACACTCTGTAAACAGGAAAGTCTTCTCTCCCTTGGGGCACTCTGCTCTTTTACACCCCAAGCGTGAGGACTGTCCCACAAGCTGAACCACTGGAGAACAGAAGGTTTCTTTCACTTACCGTGAAGCTTCCTTTCTTGGTGGTTCAGGAGCGGGACAGTCCAGCCCTCCCTTGGGGGGGGGGCATTCTTCCTAGTTTATAGAGGTGGTGGTGAAAGGTACTGTTATGCTCTTCTTAGCTTGGCTCAGTATAAGAGTGGTGACAGGTTGATAGTTTTTGGTTACGTTAATCAGTTTGTTGAGTTTCTCTCCAAGTTTGGGGGAGAAGTTTCTTCCTTCTAGTACCTCTCTGGTGGGAGTCAAGGGGCTCAAAGATGACTGGGAAGCCTACAGGGGATAAGCCCCTCCCCGCCTGGATCAAAGCCCAGAGCCGACCTTGAGAAGGAGGGAGGAGCTTATCCAAAACATGAGGACTGTCCCATTCCTGAACCACCGAGAAAGGAAGCTTCACGGTAAGTGAAAGAAACCTTCCATTCTTCCTGAAACACCACTCTTTGTGTGTGTGTGTGTGTGTGTGTGTGTGTGTGTGTGTGTGTGTGTGTGAATTAAATTTCAGTTTGTTTACCTTCATCCAGTCCTTCACTGTTTTCAGACACTGACTAAGCTGTCCAGAAGGATATCATGATTGAAGCTGTTGAAGGCTGCAGACAGGTCCCCAGTCCAAACAAGCCTACATTCACATATAGGTTCAGAAAACAATATATTACTTCTGTGTTAATTAAGCCAAAATATCACATTGAAGAGGAAAGAAAAATTTGTACTGTAATACATATTCAGCTATGTACTTTCACACAAAAATCCCCCTCCTGACTGAGAAGGTCAAAAGAACAGAAATCCCTCTGTGCAGATAAATTATGATGGACAGAACCAGGGTGATTCAGTCATCCTGATGCATAAGCCCCTTTGTTCTTGGAACATCTTGCTCAGAAGGGAGTCATCATGTAGAGGACCCATAGGGCTGCTGGGATTGTGGGAATGGAGGGTGGGAGTGGGGTTCTTGGTAAGCCAGATGTAGCATCTGAACCTTCTGTCACCTCTCCATTGTCTGCGTTGCCTTAGACATGATGGAAAGTTCCCCCCAATTTTCTTTATTCGGTCATCCATGGACAAACTGCATTGGTGATACTCAATTTAAAATTTGCATTGATAGAGGTTCCACAGGCTCTGAAGATTTTTCTGCATAGTTTCTAGTACAGTAAGGATACAGTCTTTGTCCATCTGATGTCCACAGCACAAGTATTGGTTTCCCAGTATATTTTGTGCCTGGGAAAATGAGGTTTTTTCCCCCAGATGGTAAATCCATTGCTGTTGGTGTCTTTCATAACTGACTTGTGAGGCAGAACAAGTTTGAGTCTCGTGGCACACAAAAGCTTATACCCAGAATTAAACTTTGTTGTCTTTAAGGTGCCACTGGACTCAAACTTTTCAGACCAACACAGCTAGCCACATGAATCTAACTTGTGAAATATCTGTTCTTTCCTTGACTGTCATTTCAGAAACATTTGCTTATTTTTTTAATTTGCTGTATGTGGTCAGGGAAAGATTGCTGGGAAAGATTGAAAGTCAAAGACGAAGGGGACGGCAAAGAATGAGATGGTTAGACAGTGTCCCCGATGCAACAAACATGAAATTGAGCAAACTTCAGAGGATGGCAGAAGACAGGAGGGTCTGGCGTGATCTGGTCCGTGGGGTCGCGAAGAGTTGGACTCAACTGTGTGACTGAACAACAAATGTGGTCAGCAGTAATACTGTTTTATTCCATTAGTCAGGACTTTTCTGCCATTAGGAAATAAGCTCGTGCCCTTCTCATGCGCCTTTAACTGGTATCTTATGATTCCTTCCATCATTATCCTGCAATAGCATACCCATTAGTATTCATGTACAGTAGATTAACTATACCTAGATACTGAGAGATAACATGATCAGAACTTTACAGCATTTTTAATGGGCAAGAACAGCCGAATGGTCCTCCAAAATGACTGGCAAAAGTATATGAGTTTGGAAGGGTTAATCCCCCCCCCCCCCGTCTTCAGCAACTCCCCACCCCCACATATTTGTCTTTCTTTTTAGTTCTGCTAACAGTACAGAGGAATTTCTTTCAGTTGACGAAACTGCAAAGGAGAAGAGTTTAAATCCTCTACCCCTATGCGCAGCCACAATTTAGTTTTATTAAATTGATGGGAGGTCTGATCACAGCTCTTCCACAATCTCTTGTTTAATTAGGTCCTAAGCCTTTGACTTCACCACAGCAAAGCTGCCCAAAAGTGGGTGCAAGATTGTGACCCTTATTTCCTTTAAAAACTGCCAGTAATCTTGACTTCTTTCTTCCTTATCCATGGACAAATCTCTATAGGTTTTTGGAGCTTGTTGAATTCAGCTCGTTTGAGTACTGCTGTCTGATTTTTTTGTTTTTCCTAAGAATGGCACACAGATTTGGAGTTCTAAACAAGATGGCTCCAGAAACCTTTCGGGTTCTAGAGAAAGCAGTGTGACTTCTTTTATTAGAACAACATGAAATGACACAAAACAGTCTGCAAACTTTTGTGTTCTCTAGGATTCTTTATTACACAGGATGTTAAGTAACAAAAACAAAAGAGAGGGAAGAGATAAAACATAGATCTTAAGCCAAGATGTTAATGCCTTGTCTTTCCGGCATCTGTGTAATAGAAAATGTTTTGTTGAGGGAAAATCCATAAACCCAGCATCTTCCCATGATTATTATTCTCCAGTTGAATTGCCTCTATCAGCTGCATTCAGGTGTTGGTCAAAGTAGAAAGGGGTTGCTACCAGTGTTCCCTCTAAGCTGAGTTAGTGTGAGCTGTCTTACAGATTTTTGTCTCAGCTCAGGAAGGATGGCTCCAGAGCAAGCTAATTATGCAGTAGCCAAATCGCTCGCTCACAGCTTTTAATGCCTGTAGCTCACAAAGTAGAATTTTTGCTCATAAGACTCCACAGCTTAGAGGGAGCATTGGTTGCTACCCAATTTGGCTACCATTAGGATTGCTAACTTTCAGGCGCTGGCTGGAGATCTCCTGGGATAATGATAATCTCCAGTTCCTGTGGAGAAAATGGCTGCTTTGGAAGGGAGACTGTATGGCGTTATATCTCACTGAAGTCCCTCCTCAAAACCTGCCCTCTTCCAACCTCCAGGTCTCCAGGAATTTTGCAACCCAAAGCTGGCAACCCTCGCTACCATTGACTTTTTACCTACAAAAAAACCTTCTCTCTGGTATTGTTAGTAAAAGGACTACCATTTTTTTCCTCTGCTCTCAGTCTTTTATGGTATCTGTATGTCCTGTTTGGCTTTAGAGAGACATTTGGTCAGCTGCTGGTTTTTCTAGTTACAAAGGAATGTCGCCATATTCCAAGATGGCCACGTATTTTATACAGATGCTGGTGAGACACAGTCTAAAGATCATGGCCTAAGATAACTGTGCCCCCCTTCCCTTTTAGCATCCAGCCTGATGAAAATTCAAAAGTTTGTGCAGTGTTTTGTGGTCATAATTTTTTTTTAAAAAAATGTGGCTTTTTTTAAAAAAAATTGCTTTCTGCCAATAAGATATCCTAAAAGTTGAGTTCATTTACTGTGACTACTTAGAGTTTCTGTCTTGGACACGAGGTGTGTGTAGGTGGAGGAGATAGCAACAGTCGTGAAGGGACAGACAAACAAGTAAGGAAAGGAATATGCAGCCAGGTACTTTTATTTCTTGAGGAGCACTTTCTTTCCCAACTTGCTCACCCAATTTATCCTAGTGAGAAAGAGAGCATCCCACATCCAAATTCCTGAGAGAGGAAATGAGAGAGCCTCCTCACTTGGGTAGATGGCTGGGCTGCCAAGAGCCATCATAGATTCCATCTGCCCCCCATGACCCTGATCCAAATCAAATATCATGACAAAAACAATCACTTGGCTGGTTGTACCACAAATCTATAGTAATAGGTCTGTCTGTTTATGGCAGGCATAACTCATCAGAGAATAACGCTAGGAAACTCAAAGTTGGCCATCAGCTTCAGGATGATTGTGGGAGTTCCAGAGCCAAAATTGAAAGTCATGGAGATATTCTGGCCCAAGTGAGAGATATACACAACACCATGTTATTTGCAATGGAAGCTAAGGGTCTCTGTTTGTGGTGGGCACAACTCATCAGAAAATAATTGTACATATTTGAAAACTGGCCACCAACTCCAGAATGATGATGGAAGCTGCAGAGCCAAAAACTAAGGGAACTGGAACACCCTGAGCCTGGTTATCTTCACAATGGGCAACATGTAATAAGAGAGCTCTTAAGCAACCTGTCATGTGTCTCTAATAATCAGATTCCCAACCTGCCACTACCAGACCTACCTCACAGAGTTGTTGTGAGCATAAAATGGAGGACAGGAGAACAAAGCAGCTTTGGGTCCCCATTGAGAGAAACACTGGATATGACATTTTATATAAATTTAATTTTAATGACATTAAAAGATTATGTCATTTGTACAGCAAATGGCTTCACAAATGGCTATTAGATCTTCTGCCAACACCATGGTAATGATAGCCACCTAGTGACCTTTCCAGTTTTTGATTCCCATGGCTACTGCATTGTGTTGTTCTGTTAAGTATTTTTCCTGTTAGACTCAAAAGTTATCATATTTTGCTATACACTTGCTGATTGACTTAATAGCTCTGTTTTACTGGGAATCTTTGCTTTTATCATTTGTTATATTAGTAATCAGTTTACTCATTAACTTAATAGTTCTATCATATTTGTAATGCTCTGTAAGTCCCAGTCAGAAAGGTGGACTGTAAATGAAAATAAATAAGGGACCAGCACGAGGAGGAGGAGCAAGTGATAGTGGGAGGGGAACCTGGCGGTTGCACGTCACCATTTAGTTTCCTGATATGCTACAAATAAATGTAGATTAGAAAGATAGCTCTGGGTACCTTTATGCAATGTGAGACTCTTCTAGATGTCTGCCTGTCTTCACCCTAGAATATTGACTCATTGGAGTTAATTGTGATTGATTGCCATTAGAATCATATTCTTGGAATCAATAAAGGGTATTTTTGCACTTCAGATATTTGAATTTCACATATTCAGATGTTTGAATGAGAGGCTGAAAGGTTGAAATGTTTCAGGATAATTTTAAAACATTCTTTAATGTCTTTATTGCATTATCGTTGTTTATTAAGAAAAGTGTTTTGCCATTCAGTAGTTACATGCAACCCTGATTGGTTTGACATTTGCAACTTTTAAAAGTCATTTTACTTTAAGTAAGAAGTGATTAATTTTTCAAGACTATGAAAAGCAAGACCTTATGTAGTCTTGAGAGTTTTAATTTGCTAATTAACAATGACAGGGACATTTTTGTAAATTAGGTGGAAATGGAAACATTAACCTTACTCTGGAAATTTTAAGACATTTGCACACATCCTTAAACTTAACGTATTATTATGCTAAACATAGAAAGGAGTCCATTACAGTAATTTTGAAGAAAAGACACTTCCAGTTGAGACTACTATTTGTTTCTGGTAACTTTCTTGATGAACATTTATTCTTAGGTGTTCATGTTGCTAAGAAGATAGAGAAGATTGGCATGAGGTCATCAGACACGGCACAGATATTTTTTGAGGATGTCAGAGTTCCCAGTAAATATCTCATTGGGGAGGAAGGAATGGGTTTTACATACCAGATGTTGCAATTCCAAGAGGAGCGTCTGTGGGCTGCTGCCAACAGTAAGTCTTTAGTTGCATCTTTGGCAGTGATACAAGCCTGCCTCTTACATAATGATTTTCAAAATTGATTTGGGTAGAGTACAGCCATATCAGCATGTTGGCAATGTGAAAAACCAGTTGCTTGCTGAATTTGAACCCCTTGTCTGTGTAGACAGCCTGTGTTTTCCTCCCTTGTATGTTTCTGAGATATGTGCAACAGACACACAGCTGAATTGATTAACACATGAAAATCACAGGTGGAACAAAAACAAGATTGCAATATTAACTGAACAGAGCAGACATGTGTTTTCCAGGAGGCTTTCTGAACTTGGCGGTAATAAAAATAGTTGTATATTTTGTCTGCATATTAAAAGGGTACAGTTTTCTTTCACTTAATCTTATCCTGTTATGGTTTCATTACTGATAAAATCAAACTTTGCCTTTTATTAATTAGTTTTTTACTACACTTTAGTGACACCTTTAATGTTACCATCCCTTCCAATGAATCTTCACGTGCTGTGTGTGTGTAGAGAGCCATCAAACTGAAGCTGGCTTATGGTGACCCCAGCAAGGGGCTTCCAAGGCAAGTGAGAAGCAGGGGTAGTTTGTCACTGCCTTCCTCTGCGGTCATCCTTGGAGTCTTCCCATCCAAGTACTAACCAGGGCTGACCCTGCTTAGCTTCTGAAATCTGACAAGATTGAGCTATACTATGCCACCTTCCCTTCCCTTCATACATTGTACATATGAACACACAGAGAGAGAGAGAGAGAGAGAGAATGAATGAATGAATGAATGAATGAATGAAAATCCCTATTGGAAAATGCCAGTTTTACAGTTTTATTTCAGCAATCACTTATGATATATTCTTATAATTATTATAATAAAATAGTACTTGCTTTCTACCTCTGCAGTCTAATAAGAGTGTTGTTAATTTTAGCTTAAAGCTCAACTGTTTCTCTGCTGACTAAAGGGTGAAAGGTGCAAGAACAAGGAATTGTTCCATTTATTCGAATAGCTGTTTGCCCTTTACAGATCTAGTAGGAGGGTCCTGCAGAAGGTAAAGTAGAAATTATGGAGTGAGCTATAAAATAGCACAGAAAAAGGCTGAGGACATTTTCAAATAAGTGCCTAGAAGAAATATTTTTAGCTGCTGATCTGCCGTGTGGAGGTAGCAGGGTATGGCAAATTACAGACATGTCAAAGGTTCACAGAATCCTCCTTGGAAGCAAAAGGACACTAAGACCCATTTGTCTTAAATACTGATTGTTCTGAAAATTCATCTGTGACATAAAAATTATATCTCAACACAAGATCTTTTCCAACTGTTTAGGGACTAATGGAGTCCTAAAGAATAATGGTGAAAGTCAACCAGCTTTTTTTAAATAGCTGTCATTATTGATATATTTTTAAGTCCATTATAGTGCAAGAGTGGCTAGAATTTTGTTCATTTATAGTGAAATATGGGGTAATAATAATAACGCTGTGTTTGGTCATGATCCAGAGTCCCACTGGTGTTCCAGTACATAGGGTCTCCCTAAGACCATACCATCTTCCTGTGTCAAGTTTCACTTTGGGTATGCCTTCCTTCTGCACAGATGGCAGTGCTTGAATTACAGCTGTGTCAGGGGGATGCCTGGCCCTCCTGCCTTTTATGATGGTTGTGGCTTAACTCAAGGGGAGTCATGATTTGGCCCCTGCCTCTATTCAGGCCCTCCAATGGCTCCACTACCTGGAACATTCCTCCACGTTTCTTTGACTGTGTGCCTGGCCGAGGGGGCAGTGTGGTCTCCAGGTCTGCACTGCTTTGTTGACTGTATCCAGATCCACCCACATTATGATCTGAGTCAGGATCTTTCTTTAGCCAACTTCCTTAGGCTCACACAGTTCAGGCAGGATTCCCTTATGTCACTCTTGCCATTTCCTCAAGGGTCAACTGTATACACTGCTTGATGGAATTTTCCAGTTGAGTGGAAAGTGCCTTCCTTGAAAATTTCTGTTGTACCTGGGCAGAAGTCAGGAGCCATAAGAATCCTGGCCAGTGCCAAGGTGAGCAGTACACATCCTTTAATTCCATTAGAGGAATCAGGGGAAGGGGAAAGGAGGAGTCCAATTCAAATAAGGTTCAGGACCTACACAAAGGAGGACTGGATCCTGCCTGTTTGCCCTAGAAGCCCTGCTGGAGGGAGGGAGGGGCAGAACTTCTGCCACTGGGGGAAAAAAACATTTATCATGATGCAAGGTACCCAGCTATTTCCTATTTTGCTTCTAATAACCTTGTTAAAGGCAGTAACAAGAAATAGATGGCATATTAAACTAATGATGCTTCAAACCAAGGCCTATTACATTAGCAAATATGTACTGATGATATATGTGCCATATATGTTGTAATGACATTATGCCAGAATTTCAGGCAAAAAATATTAGCATTGTATTGGGATTTAACTATATGGGTCCTAAGACACATAAATATCATAGAGTCTCCTGTTCCCCTCATAGGCTCATAAATTTTTTGTGGTAGAAGCTCTCATTAGCCAGAACTGACTTCATCTGGTCAATGTTCCATGCCTCAGGCATAATGGGCTCTTGCACAAAGAAACCTTCTGCCACAATAAATTCATTAGATGTTTGGGTACCACAAGACTCTTTGCTGTTTTGGCTCACATGGTTGTACCCCTGGAATCTATGAATTCCTGCTGAAATCATTGGGACAAAAATTTAGAACGGTCTCTCAGGCCATGTCTGACATTTAAACATAATGGAGATTTACATGATCCATGGATCTCATGTTAGACGCTGAGGCAGACAAGAGACAAAAATATTAATAATTCCAGGTGGAAGATCTGGAAAGTACAGAAGAAAGAGATGACCAGAAAAGGAATTTGTGTAAGTTATTGTTCAGAGGTCTATTAGACGCCTAATTCCAATTCCATGATTTTCTCAGTGTGTGTGAAACGTATCTGTAGAAGTACTGTAAACACGAGCTGAAGCAATGAACATGGAGAAATGTACATCCATTCACATAACCTGACAGCGGGCTGAAATTTGGAGTACGCTTCTGTGCCTATAAGACTTGCTTACACCTGCCTGTTCATCCCTTAATATGCCATAACAGATAAAGGAGGACCAGAGAGGGAACTAATTTTGCTTCTTAACACAACCTACTGATGCTTTTCATAGGAGGTAGTTCACACATCAGGTGACAGTCAAGCGCTGAGTAGGAATCCTATTTAGCACATACCAGGCCTAAGGAATTGGCTGTCACAGCACAGACCCTTATTCCAGGTTTTTTTTAGGACTTGTGGCCATTCTGACCTTGCCACTCTAACCAGTTTTCAGAAGTTTTCCTGCAGTTTGTGTATATGTTGAAAAATCATGACTTGAGTGCATGCTGAAGCAGTCATATGGCCATTGCAACACACATTCAGGCATGGTTTACATATCCCAGCCCACATTTCTGCCTCCTTTTAGGACTGAATGTATTTATCCCTTTTGTGGTTTCTTCAGAGACATATATTCTTAACATTTTTTTAAAGATCTGAAGGAAATTCACTTGCCTGTTTTTGTCCCCGATTCCTATAGTTCTTGCACCTCTTGAAAATGTGTTACAGGAAACAATTGATTATACTCGCCAGCGTAAGACGTTCAACCAGCCAATACTTTATAACCAAACAGTGCACTTTCGTCTGGCTGAATTAACAACTGAGTTGGAGCTCCTTCGTTCCTTGGTGTATCGAGCTGTTGGTAGGTGCAGTACAGTTTTCTTTTTTCCCCACATTATGATTGGATGTGAAAATACACATTCATTTATTAGAACTGGCTATCTTGATCAGCAGCTAAACATATGATATATGCTTTTATTATAGCTCTCTACATACAGGGCAACAACGTGACCAAATTGGCATCCATGGCGAAACTGAAGGCAGGACGTCTTGCTCGGGAACTAACAGATAGTTGTCTTCAGTTCTGGGGAGGAATGGGATTCACGAATGAGGTGCTAGTGAGCAGACTGTACAGGTGAGTGAATGCTTAGTGGCCAAGTAGAGAAGGTATCATCCCTGTTTGCATTTTTAACACATATACACCAACCGAAATGAGATTTTTAGGTTTACTGAAAGGTGTCGACATAGGATAAACCTTTTCTTCAGTCCAAAGTTTATTGCTGCTTCACATGTGTAACAAGGCTATTGTAATATTTATTGTTCCTAGGAGTCCCTTCCTAAGGGATATTAAAATATGATTTTTTTTGTCAGGGCCCAAGTACCAACAAGAAATACAATTTTCTGTCTTTGTTGTGCCAGGACCACAACAGAGACTGAGAACTCCTGGAAAACCATATACTTGATACACAGATGGCAAATTCAGGACGCTTCCTATGTGTTAGGCATCTGCTTCAGCCATCCGCTGGAAGAAAAGCCATTCCTCAAATCAAACCATAGCTTTGGCTTCAGTTTCATTATGAAGTAATAACATTTCATCTACTGAGTAACATTAAAAATACTCAAAGGAACTGCCAAGAAAAGCTTATCCGTAACTTTCCCTACTTTTGCTGAGGTTTCATTGCAATATTTTGACTTACCAGTGACGATCATTTAATAGAAAGTTTCAGTCACCACAACCGGAAGGCATGTCCATTCTGTCACACCCAGAAGCTGATCTGACTACAAGCTTTAGCAAGCTTCTGGGGAAGCTTTAGTATTCGATGATACATAGGTCAGTTTGCTGTTACTTCCAACAAGAATCACACACCACAGCATCTGTTTAATACATTCAGACTGCACATTGCTTCATAAAGGATTTTAGTCACGCACCATGCAAATTTGTCAGCTAGCTTAAACCTAGATGAACCTTCACCAAATTACTTTCATTAGAAAAGCTTTTTTTCAAGTGCAAGAAATGTACAGAAGGCAATTTCCTTGTAGCCGCCCACCCTCTGCAGGGCTTTATTATATAAGAACTTCTCTCAATATGTTCCTTTTTACCCTGTTATTTTTACTAGCTAAATGATGTACAGTTTTATCTCTACAGAAAAGAAACAATTCAACTAATTCACTGCAATATTTGCATTTTCCCATGTAAAAGTTCACATATGCACATTTTTGCACATGTATTTAGATCTTTTAATTGATTAGGTTTTGCAGTTACAAATTCGTACCACATTCCACCAATTCCTAATGTGGGAATCTACCCTTAATTTTATCTTTTTCTATACTCATATGTGTCTTTTCATCATAATAAATACATGTACATAGTATGCTAAGATGTATATACATCGGGGCTTTGCATGAGGCATAAAGTGTCTGTGCATGTAGTTCTGGATCTAATTAACTTCAAAAAGTAAGGTATAACCACTATGAGACTCTTCTATTTTTAAATCCTTATTCTAATTCCAGACTTTTTTTTTTCTGTGCGGATACCTATTCCCTCCAACAGGGGCCTCACTCTCCCCCAACAGCTTTTCCTACATAGTCAGTAGACTTCCTGGGTTTGTAGAAAAATCCAAACAGTGAGGAAATCCCTTCAGGGACAGTTGAATTCACCCCCAAAAGCCTTTTGAAATGGCCTCTGCAGGGACCTGACTCCAGGCAACAAGGGTGAGAGATTAGAACGTGGGGGGGGAGGAGAGGCTTCTGACTGGCTCTGTCAGTCAAAGGGGGTGGGGGAAGGGCCCTTTCTTTCCAGGCCTCTTTCGGCCTTGGAGGGAGGGAGGGAGCCTTGGGGCCAGGCTGGGGGATTCCTAGAGGTTTTGGGGTGGAGTGCAAGGAGGGCAGGATTTGGGGAAGGGAGGGGCCTCAGCTGGGCATCATGCCACAGAATCCACCCTCCAAAGCAGCCATTTTCTCCAGGGAGACAGATCTCTGTTGTTCACAGATCTCTGGAGTTCACTCTCCAGCAGGCCCCACTTGGAGGTTGCCAACCCTAGGCCTGGCAGCAGTATAGGGTTGCCAGGTCCCCCCACGGGCACTGGCAGGGGATGGGGTAGTGGGGTTGCCAGCTCCAGGTCTGGAAACTCCTGGAGATTTGGGGATGGAGCCTGGGGAGGACAGGGACCTCAGTGGGGTACAATGCCCTAGAGTCCACCCTCCAAAGCATCCATTTTCTCCAGGGGAAGTTATCTCAGTAGTCTGGAGCTGAGCACTAATTCCAGGGGATCCCCAGATCCCACCTGGAGGCTGGCATCCCTAGGCAGCACCCTCTGGGTGACTTGATACCATCTAATTTGCATGACTCAACTTGGCCTGGCTGCTTGCTGCTGTTCAGCAGCCACCCTATGAAAGCCAGCAGTGATGCAGCAGTTAGAGCCTCAGAATAGGTCTGCAAGACCCAGGTTCAGATCCCCATATTGCGGTGGAAGCTGACTGGGTGATTTTGGACCAGTCACAAACTTTCAGCCTAACCAACCTCACAGGGTTGTTGTGCAGATAAAAAGGAGGTGAGAATAATGTAAGCTGCTTTGGTCCCCACTGTGGAGAAAGACTATAATTTTCCTTGGTAGAAGCTGTGGGGGAGGGGGTGGAGACAAAAAGCTGAAGACAGATAAAGGCAGATAAAGGTTAAGTTGGCTGTTGGGTGGGAAGGAAATAGGGTTGCCAACTCTGGATTGGGAAACTCCTGGACATTTAAGGGGTGGATCCTGGGGATGGTGGGGTTTGAGGAGGGGAGGAACTTCAGACCAGTATAATGCCATAGACTCCACCCTCCAAACCAGCCATTTCCTCCATGAGAACTACCATTGCCAACATCTGGGTGAGGGCTGGAGATCACCCAGAATTACAACTGTTGTCTGGGTGACAGAGATCAGTTCCCCTGGATAAAATGGCTGCTTTGGAGGGTTGAGTTTATGGCTCCACCCCCAGAAGGGAGAAAGAGTGTGAGATAGGTAAGGGTAGAGGGGAGGAAGCAAAGGTGTGAGGAATGGGATGACCATCCCGCAAGTTTCTTGCGGGTCTCCACTTGTATCTTCCTAATTCTGTTGCTTCATTAAAGGTCTTCACAAATACTGCAGAATCCTGGCTGCTTGCAGGATAAAAAAATGACTGTTTTTGTTAAGCAGCAAACAGAGGTCATTCTAAGTCATTCTAATGGTTAAAAACACGGTTTGGAGGGGAAAAAAGAAACCTTACCAACTATTTCTGAATCCTTTTGGTCCTCTTCCACATGGCAACAATGAAAGGGGCATGAATCAATCACTACCTAGAAAAGGAACTTTGAATGAATTTCCCCCTGTGTAGATTGCAACAACACATTATTTCTAAGGTTTAAAGGATGATCATTGTTCTCATCCCTATTATGGCTGACCATATTTAACTTTTCAGTGGAGTGAATAGAAATCAAATTTGGCAGCAGAAAACCTTTACATAAATGATAAGCACTTGTGCCTCTTGTTTCTCTAAATAGTTTTCTTGCTTTATCATAATTCACAAAAATACTGTTTGAAGTTGAATCTAAAACACCAGTCACATACAGTAATTTTTCAGTTGTGCCTTCCTGGTGGCTGCCAGCAAATGATCAGAGAAATCTCAGCAGAAAGGGCTACTACGAAGTATGAATAGCCCATCCTATGTGCTCATGGGCTTCTGCAGTTCCAGACTATAAATGTCTCTCTGAAGTCCCAAGATTGGAGAAATTTCCGTATGAGCATGCCAACTTGTTTTAACTCTCTTAGGTATTACCAATATAACTCATAAAGATCTTAAGCATAAGCATTACCTTGGAGACTAGTCTAGTTCAAGTTAATACTACAGGGCAGACAGAGGCCAGGGTACACAATGAAAATATATAGTCCTACATCAGGCTTCACTTGTAAGACTGTTTTTATTTTGCGCACTCTGCTCCACTCTAACCAACCAAGCAAGAAAACAATCTAAGGTCTCACTTATTATTCCAGTCGCACAAAGTATTAGTCTTAGACTTCAGATACTCAGCCTTAGTGAGGTTATGTTTGCTTGAATGGCATGCTCTGTTGCAGTATCCGCAATCTAGTGTAAGGTGCAGTTTATTTCATGCAAGGAATATTTAGTCAGGCCCACTGCTCACCACATGTACCAACTCTACTTTATGTAGTGCCCCATTCCAACACCCCTCCTCATCTAACCACTACCCTGTCCTTTCTAAGATACTAATCTGGAATAAAAGCAAAACAGAGCATATAGCATCTGAGCCTCATTTAAAGGCTTCTGTGTGACCCAGACCTCAGCATGGTCAATCCTTCGTACTGTTGGGATGGTCTATCCTTCATTGTTGGGATTGTTCAGACATAATTAACTTAAAATACATTTGGTGTGGTTCATGGTAGCCATTCATTTTGTCTCTTTTTTACCTGTTCTTCTGTCTTGGCAGGGACTCAAGATTGTTATCAATAGGAGCTGGTTCTGATGAAGTCATGCTTTCTATTATATGCAAGTACATGCAGACCTTACCCAAGAAGCAGCACCTATAAATTTTAGGTTTCCTCATATGTAATCTGCATTAGGTGGATTGTCTTCTTGAATAAATAATCTACAATACAGCAATTCTGAAAGTCAATAAACTTAAATTTGATCATGGTTCATGTTGCAGGACTCTTGCATTGCTTACAGACAAAAGCTTATATATATAAAACCACTGCCAAAAGAAGAAGCATAATCAGGTGCTCTCTCTTTCCAGAAGCATGCTATGGACTCTTGTCAACTCTAGCCACTGTCACACAGGGATGCGGCCTGTTTGTGACTTGCTTATTCTTACAGTTTGTTACAACTAGCACAGAAGCTACCTCCCCTTTTATTCTGTTGATAAAACAAGCTGATCCAAGATACATTAACCCCCCCATGCCTAGACTACTACAGTGTACTCTATGTGGAGCTGCCTTTGAAGTCAACCTGGAAATGGCAGTTGTCCTTACTATGCAAGTGCTCTCTAGCTGCAACCGACTTATGGCCACCCCAGCAAGGGGCTTTCAAGGCAAGTGAGAAGCAGAGGTGGTCTGCCATTACCATCCTCTGCAGAATCTTCTTTGGTGGTCTCCCATCCAAGTCCCAAGCCTGCTTAGCTTCCAAGATCTGATGTTTGAGCTATACCATGCCACCTTCCCTCCAACACAATTGCTAACTGCATCTAATTGCTTTGTATTCTTTACACCTATTTTGAAGTTCTTCCACTGGGGGCCTGTCACAGAATTTTAACACCTAGTTTTCAGTACAGGAGAACATGTTACACCAATTTGTCCTGTATCTCCAAGCATCCTATTACACTGGGGCCTACAAGCAACAGTGAGACACGTCTGGGCTGATCAAGAGTAATTAGTTAGGTTTATTGTTAGTACAGCAGTGTTCAGCATGGAAGTAATTAAGACGGATAATTCACAGAATATATTGCAGAACAAACCTGCTAAAGTTCCATCTGATTGCATAAATTAGTGTAATTTATTACTGACCACCAAGTAGTAGTAATTTACTAGCAATAAGCTGCAAACATTGGTTTGTGATAGTCCCTATAATTTTCCTCCATTGTATAGCAAGAACAAAGCCTTCCTGTCTCTAGGAAACAGGAGTATGAGCTGTGGAATGTCTGTAATTGGCAAAGGGCGTTAGTAACATTTTCCCATTTGTGAACTATGTGTTGAATCCAGCCAACTTTTTTATTCAGGCTCACCCAATTCCCCTCTTCATTGTAGCCACTATCACACATGGCTTTTGTCCATCCAGGTCCCACGATCCTCAGCAGTGCCTTTTTGGATCCCCTTTCACACTTTCTCACCAGTGATAAAGTTGTTGGATCAAACCCTAGGTCTTAAACCAGTTTTTCGCCATCTCAGCAGAATGGGGGGAGGGGGGGTGTTAAATACTCTTCCCAGGCTCTATGCAAGTTTTTCCCCCAAGTTATATACCTTAAATCTCAGGACTGTGGATTACATGTTTCTTACATAAATTATCCAGAGTACAGGATATGTAAATATGGTAGAAATTCATTTGTATCCTTTCATAAGAATATAAGATGCTTGCTGGGTCAGACCAGTGGCCCTAGATCTAGTCCAGCATCCTGTTTCACACTGGCCAACTAGTTGCCCTGGAAAGCTAACAAAGAACAACAAGAAGAGTCGGTTTTTATACCCCACTCTTCACTACCCGAAGGAGTCTCGGAGAAGCTGACAATCACCTTCCCTACCTCTCTCCACAACTGTGAGGTAGGTGAGGCTGAGAGAGCTCTGAGAGAACTGTGACTGACCCAAGGTCACCCAGCAGCTGCATGTGGAAAAGTGGGCAACCAAACCCAGTTCTCCATGGTAGAGTCCACCACTCTGTCTTAACCACTACACCAAACAGGCTCTCACGGCACAGATGCCAAAGTCCTCCACTGATGCTGCTTCCTAGCGCTGGGTTTCAGAGGTTCACTGCCTCTGAATATGGTATAACCCCCTCTTAAAGTCACCTATGCAAAATGCTATGCTGTTCCTAGACGAACATTTTTTCATAGCCTGATCCAGAAATAGGTTAGGGTTAAGGGGCAACCCCTGGATCTAGAGAAGCTTAGTATAAATTTCTACCTGCCAGTTTTGAATGTACAATTTAGTTTTTATTTATTGGCAGTCTTAATCAGAGACTTTAAATTATGGTCTTATGGGCTTTTTATAATAATTGTTTTATTTGTATTGTAAGCTGCCTACAGTTCCACAAGGTACAAAATAAATATTTTAAATAAATAAGTGGAAGTTACTATTTCCAGGCTTTCACTGATCACGAAACTACAATCTGTGCCAAAATCAGCTGCATTTGTGACTTTTTGCTACACTCCTTCCTGGATGGGGGGTATAAGTAACACTACCAGTGACTGTGTATAGGAACATCTGCACTGAAAAAGTCGGGGCTTCTACCACCCTTCCATAACCACATAAGAACTGAGGGAAGCAAGGATTGCAATAACACTGCCTTTACATAATCAAAAGCTATAGGCAACTACTCCATGCAATTACAAGCACCACAGGGCAACTTCAAATGCCTACTGCATGATTATCAGTTCTGTTTCTACTCTATAATTGTTAAAATGTTATAAAATGTCCATGTTAAGATTAGCATGAGTGAGAATTAACCACGGTGTGAAAACTAGCTTCAAACCCTGGTTTCAAATTGTGGATGTTTATTATGGTTCTCTTACACACTTGGATTGTATCTCCTGGTTTTCTATATGAAATCTCCAACATAGCTCACAAGACAATGCTATTAACAGAAAAAGGTTCAAGTACAAAAATAAAATACTACTGATTTAAATAATGAACAAATATACTATTATAGATTTCACTGAGGCAGAAATCAGCAACAAAAGTTAACTTTTAAAAGCACTGAATAAAAAGATTTAACCTAGCACCTAAATCAACATAACAAAGGTCTCTCAGAAATGCATCTGGGGACAGTATATCATGAACAGCCTAATACCCATCTAAGTCCTGCGGATGGGAGCACTCAGTGAAGAACCTCTGATGCACACCTCAAAGCCTGGCCAGGTTTGGGTTTAGCAGTGATGCAGATCTAACGCTACATCATAACTATTTTAAATAAACAGAAAGGAAGGGAAGCCCTCAGGGTTGTCGGTGTATCTTAATTACAGTTCTGTCACGGTTGCATCATGACTGAGCCTCCGCTGTAACTAGTACAAGTGTTAAGCATATTCTTGATAATGCAGCTTCATGTAAAGTAAATGTATGGATTTTAATAATACATTCATGTTAGCATTTCTAAAATCTTCAATAATGGAAAAAAACACTTTCAGTAACAAACGCATACCAGCTAAAAGATTTCATACATGTTTTTATTCTTTAACAGGTAAGAACTATAAATCCTAACATGTTTTATTAAACAGTATTTAAAGAATTTGGCCAAGCATGACAGTAACTCTTCATACTGTGAAAGATCGTGTTATACTATAACAGCAGTGTAATAGTTTTGTTACCTGCAGCATAAAAACATGTCGTGTGGCTTAATAGGATACCAGTGGCCAACACTAGTAGGGCTTCTCATTAGAAGGCATTTGGTATTTTTCTGGCATCACAAAATATTCTTTAGTACAAAATCTGTAATACTATAGGTCCCTATTTTTAAAAATGCTTTCACAGTTAGATGAATCACAAATTAAATGTAAGGTCATCATGATGCAGCAATCTCAAAAAACGGTAATGTATCTTAGTATTTGCAGTCATTTCCCCCAACCCAGAGATATTCACAGCACAGCTGGATGACCTGTTAGTGCTATCAAAAGAGTAACCAACCTCACTGTGCTGACACTAAGCACATCATCTCCGTTCACCAAGTGGAACCAAATGCAGGAACTCTGGCCCAAGACCAATGCTGATCCAGAAGGCGGGGGAGGGGGGGAGCACTGACAAAATCCTACTTTCATGATGACCTTTGCTAAGCTGGACTGAGTGTCTGTTCTGTCTCCCCACAAATAATTAACCTACAGTTGAAGGAACTGAGTGGTAGCACTTCTACCTCTCAACCATTTTTGTTCATTCCAAGTTAAGATAAATCCAAACTGCTGCAACTATGAACAAGTCACTGTGGGCACAAGCCAGCCAAAACACAGCACAGCAGAAGCCTCATTAATTTCTTCAGTGAGAATGTCAAAAGCACACGCTTAAGTTTTCTATTGAACTCAATGAGGCTACCTTGCCTGGATCGTATCCAAAACTTTTAAAAAATTCAATATAATGTGATCATAGCATAATCATAGCATAATCTAAATGAGATTGCCTTTCACTGTGCCTGTTAACTCTGATAGAAAAAAATATGTAGCTGCAAAGTGGAATTTTTTATCTTGGACAGGAACACCCTCCCCGTTTTGTTCCTCTGCAATGTTAAAAAAATATTGTATGACATCTCCTGCCCCACCCCAGTAGCTATTTTTGTCTTCAGAGTGCTCAAACAAGAGCAAAATTCAATGTAAGAACCCTAGAAAACAAGGGTTTATTTAACAGAAAGTTTTCTAGCCTGATAAATACTAAGAAATTCACAGAACAGTCCCAGGTGTGTTAATAATGTTTATACAAAAAATAGTTTCCCGTTTTCCAGAAAGACCTTTCTACGAGTCCGGTGCCACTAATTATAATGTCATAAAGGAGAATCTGCATCACCTCAATTTAATAATCCAGTAAATTACAAAAAAAACAAACAGTGAAAAGAGCATCATGTAGCACAAAAGTTTTGTCTGGCTTCCTCTGGAAAGAGTTTTTAGTCTACCCATTGTCGCACCAAGAAATCCACCCGTTGAATCAAAATCATTATCCTACAGTAAAAAAAGAGAAAATATTTGCATTAATAATTTATTTAAAACATTTCTATGTTGCTTGTCCACCCAATCAAGGTACACAAGGTGGCTTCCCAGAAACCTGTTCAAATCTCAGCCTGCACAAGCTGAAAGACATCCCACACAATTGGACAAATTGGTACCCTGGGACCATTCAGTCCTATTGCTGCTAACATACAGTCCAAATTGGAATGGATGCAAGAGATTTTATCTGCGAAGCGCTTAGCAAAATGATTGCAGTGGCCTGCAGAGCAGTCCTCCTCTTCCTGCTGGCCAGAACCCAATAGACCCGTGACCTACCAGAAGAGTTTTTCAGATCTGCATTGCGCAGATACAATGATGGTGGAACAGTATTGTTCCGTTGCTGCATCACCACCACAGAGTAGGCTTTCAAATAAGCGCTAGCCCGTGCCTTGTCAGATTTGTCTCATCTTTCTCCACCATTGCTCTAGCCATCTCCCCTCCCTTTTCATCATATGCAGACCCTCAGTAAACCAAGGGGCTGCCTAGGCTCCTCAGCCTGAGAGAGGGTGCCTATAAGGGAGTACATTTGGATGTACCTGAGCTGAAAATATACCCCAAAAATACCATAGTGGTATTTTTCAGGTATATGTTGGCTTCCTGAAGTATCTGGGAAACTGGGGGGGAAATCCCAATTAATTCCAGGATGTATTCAGGAATTTTGGATAGATCTGAAAACAGCAGAGAGGCAGGAGCAGTTAGAATATCACTGATGAGTTGCTTTCCCCGATGCAGAGGAGCATGTTCACAGCGGAACGTAACAGCCCTGTTGGAACAGGCCAGTGGTCCATCTAGTCTAGCAGCCTACTTCTCATAGCTGCCGACCAGACACTCCCTACAATTTGGGCACAGAGCAGCCAGGTGCACATGTGCAGAAGTCTTTCAAAAGAAAAAAGTAATTAAACAGCTGTTTAGCGGGTCAAAGGGAAAGGGGGAGTGGGAGTGAATTCAGCCCCCAGTACCCTACTAAACATCTGAGGGTTAGAAATGTTATCATTTAGAAAGAGCTACATCTATAGCCCAATCTGTTGGATCGGAGAAGGAAACCAGACGTTCAAGCACCCACTTGTAAACATACACGCAGCTGGGGATTCATATGAGAATGCATGCACTTTAAAAGCAAGCCATGCCCCTAGCTGGATTAGGGTGCTTGTCTTTAAAAAGGAATCCATGGCATGTAACTGAACTATATGAACGTTTTGGCCCTGAAGTATCTTCTTAACAGATGTTTCTAAACAATTTAGAGGTGAAGAGATGAAAAGACCAAAGCCGAAACTTTTAAAAATATATTGGAAACAAAAACACATAAAACCTCAGTAAGGCCACATTTTAACAAAGAAAACACAAGGAAATGCATTGAGGGGAAAAGACATTCTGAACTCATAAAGCAAATGAAAATGTGGACTATATACGTACCATTTCAGCTAGCATTTTATTTTGCTGTTTAACTTCTGTTCCAATTTCAATAGAAAGCTGTAATGGGGAGGGAGAGGATAGACAATGATCCATTATAACCTGCACTACTAAATGGAATATATTATGTAAAAAAAAAAAATCTGAGGAGAACCAGCTATTGCTAAGAAACCTTAAAGAACCAGCTCATAGAAAAACATCCATAAATGTAAAAGAATCATAAACAGCAGCTGTTTTTTCAAAAACAAATTATCTTTCAAAACAACAGATTTCCCTTTAGTTAATGTACTTATTTATTACATTAACAGCCCACCTTTCTTGCTGAGAGTCAATGCAGCTTATAAAATATAAAACAATGCAATCAAATAACAGCAGACATCCAATACACAATATAATACGACTAAATTTACAAAAATTAGAAACAATGAAAAAAGGTATCAGACGTCATAAACATGGACTTACAAAAGTAGAAAACAACGCAGTAAGAGCAAGATAATATATACAATAAAGAATGGAATAGACTATAGCCCAGTTGCCTTTACCAAATGCCTTCATGAATGATTCCATCAAAGTGCAGCCTTATTCCCTTTATAAAATGCCCCCAGAACAACCCTGTTTCACACTGTGCAGAATGACAGAAGTGCGGCCATTCCAAGAGAAAACAAGATAGCGATAGCTTTGCTCAATTTCTAGTAACAAGCATTTTGCTTACATTTCTCTTTTTAGTTTCTCATTTTATTTTTAAACCATATCTATAGATATTGGAGAAAAACTATGTAATAACACAGAGATTCCCACCCATTTATGATACACTTTGCTGACTTGAGTCCATGAGGGGGGAACCACTGTGCTTCACAGCTGTGGAATAGACTAAGTGGCTGGTTGGACTCTCCAGTTCTATTTTATTTGACAAAGCCCCCACTGCACGGTTTGATTAAAGTTCAAGTGTGATTATTTCTATGGCACTGAAGGACTCTAGCTTGATATCACAACTTTCATTGGCCGGGTTTGCTACTGACCCAGCTGACTTATAACTCCCTGGGGAATCCAGTGCCAGCTCACAGTGCGCCAACGGAGCATAGCTTCTGCTGTGTCCAAACATGCAGCTTGAATCCCGATTAGCCAAAAGGGCAGCTGGACTTCAAATCCAATTAGAGGAAGAATTTGTTCCATGAATGAATGAGCTAGGCTTTTCGATGGACAGTATTTTGCCTGAATTCGATTAAGCAGTCTGATTTTTACAATATTGCTGCTACACTGATTGAGCAAGTATTATGTACACCAATACATTTTAATGCTGTTGCCATAATGATATACTTACTGATTTTATGGCAGTGACTTTGGAACGCAAACTTTCAGTTAACCTTTCATTTTCTTCCTCGTAGACACTGTACCCACTATTGGTATAGCTGTAATTGCCACTAGCCGTTCCTTCAGCTGAAAAGACAATCAGTTTAGGCACCAGAAATTACAAGAGTTTCTGAGGAGAAAAGATCAAATTTCCTTTCATTTTGACTATGCCATCAGCCACATTTAAAAGTTCAAGAGAAGTACACTGTTATGCAATATGAAGTCCTAGACACACTTAAAAGTAAATGTACATAATCCACCAAGTTTTGCTCCCAGGCTTTCTATCCCTGCAATCTGAAACCCATTTCTTTGCTCATACACAGAGCTGTATGAACCATCTGAATCCTTGCTTCCGCTGCCATGATTTTCACAATGGTAAGCAGTCAAGGAGGGAATAATCATTTTTCTTAAAATGAGATCCTCTCTGTCACATGGAAAATATCCTTACTCATGTTTTTTAGCACTGTAACCTCCAGGGCTCCCATTCATAATCAAATGCTATCATATAATTTAAAATGCAGAGCATTAATTTGTATATCCTTAATACATATGCAACAGGTCCCTTGTGTCACATCACAACCATTGTACCAAACCACCTCTTCCAAATGGCAGATGTCATAAAGTCAAGTCTCTAGGGATTTCTGCTCCAGTGTCAAAAGGTAGTTCTGGGACTGGCACATGAGAGCTACTGTTCAAATTGTGTCCTAATATTACATTTCAGTTTTATTAGTCTTGCTGTTTGTAATCCACCACTTTCAGGATACTGCAAAACAGGCTGATTAATAGTGTAGACCTGCTTCCTAACAAACGAGAATACTGCAAAACAGGCAAAGCTTGATAGGACAGACTGGGCAAGAGATCAAGAGCACAATCCATCAAAAGTTATTCATGACTAATTTCCACAGAAATCACCGGAACTGGACTGTGTTGCAGCTAGCATGCTGTCACTGGGCCGAATTAACAACCTGCTCTTCATGAATAGTTTCCTACTATTTGGATCAAAAAAAGGACTTAGGTGTGAAAGTGATTGTCCCAGGATAACCTGCAGGGAATTATCATTATGTTAGCTGACACTGGGACTTCATCACTCCATTGATCCTAATTGATTCGAAATGGTGACTCACTTTGCTTCAGTGTCACAAGTGGGACAGAGGTAACATCACAGTGTCTTAAGTACCACAAGGAATGTACAGTTCAGGTCAGTGATGGTCTTCTGTTTTTTAACAACTTGTCTTCTTTAACATGCTTCGAAGGCTAAGAGGGCGATCTGCAGAAATCCACCCACAGAACGACTCACTTCCATACTATTCATCTTCATCTAAAGTTCTGCCCTGTGAGCCTCCACTGAAGTGCACGGAGGCTAGGCTGGTGGCCACCCCAGACAGGGCTTTTTCAGTGGTGGTGCTCCTTTCCGTTTTAATTCAGGTTTTGGATTGTTTTTATGATTTTGTACTATTGGGATATTTTAAAAATCACTGACTATTGGCATGCTGTTTTTTCCTGACTTAATTTACTGTAAGCTGCTTCAGAGCGTTCTCTGGAAAAGTGGTTTAAGCCATAAGCTAAATAAATTAATTCCTTCCCTGTGGTAGAGGGACTGTCCATGGAAACACCAGGGTTTATTTAGCTAGGATACAGCTTGGGGTACAATCTCAAAATAAAACAATACAGTCTTGGGTGTTTCATGGCTCCAGGCTACGCAAGTCTACTCGAAGACCAGTCCCTATACATATAGTATTAACCTCAGATCTTTCTCATCGCTTAGGACCTTTCCAATTCAAACAATACTAATTTCACAAAGCTAAATTTTCTTGATTGCTGAATAGCAGCATTGTGTAGTTACGTTTTGGCAACAAAAGCAAAAACTGTGCATGATGCATTGTTTCTAAAAGTGAGGTTTATGACCTATACATTTATAAAGCGTGAGGAAAAAATGCTTTACATTTTGCTAGATTTGGGAACAGTAAAGGAGAGCTAACAACTTGAAAAGCTGTTTGACTCTCTTGGTAACAAGAGTGAAAGAAGAAGCTTTGCGTATAAAAAAAATTCATACAAAATCGGGGGGAAATTAACTAGAAGAATTTTCACATCCAAGTAGTCACAACAAGAGAAATGTTGAGATATTAGTCATGCTCTGGTGCACCAGATCACTCATTTAGTCAGCTGGCCACATACGAAAGAACTGCTTGACACGGTCAAAGTCCAGAAACTATGTATGTCTAACACAGTGCCAGTGGTTGCCTGTTTGACGCAAAACATGCAAATGATAGTCCTGTCCTTTCCACAGCACCAAATTCCACATTTTTAAAAAAGCAAAGTTTCTCAATTCTCTCATTTGTAAATGGGAATTATGCTGGCCAATGCCTGGTCTATACAGACGATGACTCAAAATGCTAATACTTAGCTGAAATTTCAGGATTATTTCCTAGACTGCTCTTATGACATTTGTTGTGTAATATTAGCTACTGAACAGCTGCAAGGAAATCAACTCACCAGCTCTCCCTTGACTTCTGACCCAGACATTCAGCACAAAGATACCCTTCTCTCTGTCCTCAGATCCACACTGAACTGCGTGGGGTGGGGGGAGCAGTATGACAATATCCCTCCCTCACCTTCCCGCTTCTTCTGTAGGTCACAGAAAATTCAGAAGAGTGAAGAAAGAAGGTTTTTCTCCCTGCTGGAGATGCGACAGGCAGCTCCTACAAACACTTGGCTTGTGAGAGAGGAACCATCTCACATTTTCTCTCTTATGGCTAAGTTTCTGAAGACACTTGCACTAAAGAGATACAGCTTGTACTTTCTGCAAAAGGATAGTGTGAGGGGAGAAAAAATATCCCTTCCCTCAACTTCTCAGCACTTGAGGGAGAGGAAGAATCAATGACAACCAAAAATTATAGCTCGCTAATAAGCCAAGTCAAAGTACACGGATGGCCTTGTGAATAGCTGATCAATTTTATGTGGCCCACAACAGACAGAACTTTTGAAAAAGCAGCACAGAGGAAATATGGAAGGTAGTTGTAAGAAGACAGAGAGACAAAAACCAGAAAATTGATTGCTGACTAAGGTACAATGCAGACCACCTTTCGTTGTGGAATTTCCCAATTATTCTACAGAGAAGAAAGGCTCAAAAGAATATTGCAGTTTTCTAGCCCAGAATGCTAACCTGAATTTAGTTAGCCTCTGTACACATTTCATAATGTCCCGTCCCCGCGGGCTCGGGACATGGGCCCCCACCCCTGGACAACCAGCCGGAGCTACCAGCACCACCCCACGTACCTGAAGAGCCTCCTACCCGAGGGGAGGCGAAGACAGGAGCAGGGCATGGAGAGTGGGCCGCAGCGGAGGCACCCTATGCCAGCCCTCAGGGAGGGGACAGTGCCGGGCGGGCCCAACAACAGCGCCGGGCTCCCTGAGGAGTAGGCAAGGGCGGCAGAACGATTAGAGTCCAAGAAGGGCCTCCGATGGGCTCCCTTGGGCTGGTGGGGTTGCAGGGTGCCGCAACATCTGCCCCACCCAATTGTCTGCCTGGGCATCCTAAGGGATAAAGGGGGACAGGGCCAAGACGGGGGGTGGGCACAGCGGGACAGACGGGGGTGCTGGGAGCGGGACGGAGCAATAAAAGGCAGGGAAAACGGAGGAGCTGGGGAGGATGAGTGTGGAAAGAGACTGTGTTGGGACAGAGAGATGGACAGCCGAGAGAGAAAGGGGCCAAGTGTAGTCCTTTCACACGCTGGCAGAAGGACCTGAGGGGTGGTGTTAACCCTGTCTCTGCTGGTCTGAGGCTCTTCATCCCTCCCCTCCTGTTGCAAGTATCTCGTTGCCAGGACCGCCCCTCCTGCTGGGCCCTGGCCACCGGGGGAGCACTGCACGGATCGCAGACATGGCGTGACACATAATATGACCATAGTGACTATGTATCTCCTACCTTATCCTCAAAAATTAACACTTAGCAAAGGAAAAGGTCAAGATCAGATAAGGAGAATTTCAGGATGCACTCTGTTCATCTAGTGTTGGGAAGGATTCAGCTGAGTTCAGTGGAATTTACTCCTATATCAGATTAGGATCCATCCATTATGGATACTACACTGTTTCCCAAAATACTCATGGTTGCTAGACTGTGTTATCTGTGCATGTGACAAAGCATATGCAGACCTTGTTATATAATTTGCAGTGACTTCCGTGTCTGCTACTTAATTTCTATATCATCCTCACTGAAATCATCACCTGCCGTCTGTTGCCTGCTGTCTTTTTCAGTTGCAGCCCCCTGCATGTGGAATACCTCTTTACCAGGCTCTTCACCTGATGTCGCATCTGTTGAGTTTCCAGTGCCAAGTAAAAATATATTTACTTGCTCAGGCCTTTTGTTTAGTCATTATTAGTTGATTTGTTGTCTTTGATTTGGATGTTTTGCTTCGTGATTTAATAATTAACATTCCCCCTCCCTTCTGTAATTTTTTAAAATAATTTGGTACATATGGAAAGGTTTCATTTGGTCTTATTTCTCTTCTATCCTGCTTTTAATTTTTTTAAATGCTGCTTACTCTGTTATGCAATACATATTTCAGTTTGTTTATTATTGTTATTTGTCAGTTGTGGCCATGAGATTGGTTTGTTTATAATATTTTTCATTGGCTTAATGCTTTCAGCACCCTGAAGGCCTCAGAGACAAGTCATAGGGTAGATATTTATCAAAAAATCTGCCTCCTGCACCAGTGAGGTTGGCACTTTCTCATTAATAATACATGGGGAAACTGGTTTAACTAGCCTGTTAAATGCAACTTGTCTGAAAGGAATAGCACCAAAAATCCTGGGGTAACTAGTGTTAAAACAGCAGCACAAATAGTCTTGAAATACAAAATAAGTAGCTCAACATCCCAGATGATGAAAAAAAAAAAAGTTAAATGGTATACAAAGTAAAGCAGAGTTTTCTGCATTATGTCTATGGCTTCCATCCTACCAAAAATATCCGCTGATGGAAAGATTTCTCTCAGCAGAGTGCAACTTTCTCACCTCCACATTCAAGCAGCAGCTCAAAATGCCCCCCCCCCCCCAATGCTGCTCTTGGGGGACAGGGAGCAGCATAAAGGACGAACTGCAGCTCTGGGCCTGGAAGAGGGAACCAGAAAAATTTGGTCCTCCTTCTGTCCATAGACATTATTTGTCTGACCCAACCCTGTATATTTTAAACAGATTTTCTCTGACACTTTTCATTGTCAAAGTCCTATTCCAAAACAAAACAACTGGTGGTTATTGGTCCAGAAACGTCTCAGTTGACTTCTGGTTTTCAGCCACTAGCTGAAGGAAAACATCTTTTTCATCAGCATGATATAACATTATTTACACAGCCAGTCTTGGTAACTGATTTGTTCCCAAAACTTGGTTAATACAATCCACTCAGTGATTAATTGCTTTGTTCTGTCTTAATATTTATTTTTATTATAGTTTTATGTAGCTGTATAACAAAAAAGGGGGGGGAAACCACACAAATGTCATTCACGTAAGTAAGAGAAACCATTAGTAGAAGAATTACAGAAATGGAAACAAAGTTATATGCTGTTCTTCTAGGTGCTTTGTGACATCAGCAACAATTAGCTCCTTCCTGGTTCTCTGGTCACTTTTGCTAGGAGGGGGTCTTTCAGTTCTGATTCTATTATTGTGGTATTAATCTGCTGGCATTTTATTTATTTGTGATGTTTACTATATATCAGGGGTGGCCAAACTTAAGAGCCACACAGAATAAATGTCAGATACTTGAGAGCCCCAAGACATGAACAAATATTACACACATATTTTTATTGAAAAATATGCAAACTTGCTTTTTATTAACATTAAATGAGACTTTCAAAAATACAAAACAAAAAGGTAACAAAAGATATTGACAATTATTTATTTGTCCAATGATATTTATTTGTCTAAGAGAGAAAGAAAAAGAAAGCAAATAGATGGGGAGGGAGGGGGAAGGAAAGTAGAGAGAGAGAGACAAAGGAAAAAAGGGAGAAAGAGGAAAAAAGGTGGAAAGAAAGCAAATAGAGGGGGAGGGAGAGGTGGAAATAAAGGAACTTTAACTTTAAATGCATCCTCCAAGCTCCTCCCCCAATGCCCCCATGCCAGCTGGCTTGGCGAAGGGACTGAAAGAGACAAATGCCTTCTTCAAGCTGGCTTGGGGGGGGGGCGCTTTGAGAACACATTTAAAGTTAAAGTTGCTTTCTTTCTGTGTTCCCCCCCACCCCAAGCCTACCCAGCGAGGGGAACATTGGCTGGGGAAGGGAAGACTGATCAGGGAGGCATGCTTCCTCAGCTGCCTGCCGGGAGCCAGACAGTATGTGTGAAAGAGCCGCATGTGGCTCCCAAGCCACAGTTTGGCCACCCCGCTATATATTGTGTTTAGTTGATCGTTAGCCACCTTGATGGTTCTCAGGCAGACAAGTGAGGAAAAAATATTTTTATAATAAACAAATACAAGTTAACACAAAAGACTGTTCCAACCATTTAGTCATCTGGAAATCAAGCTTAACGAAAAGGACTACTGTCTTAACAGGGGCCCTGAAACATTAGAATCCTTTCAATAAAAGTAATAAAGGAGTACCAGTTTATTTGAAACCTATCTGATGTGACTTGTTCCTCATGAATCTTATGGACATATACCAAAATCTTTTCAGAATGTCTTTGCAGCATGCTGGTGCCATAATGTGCTTGATACTTGGTTTTTATGGTGCAATCAGGGAGGGGCTGTGGCTCAGTGGCCAGCATCTGCTTGGCATGAAGAAGGTCCCAAGTTCAATCCCGGTCATCTCCTATTGAAAGGACCAGGTAGTAGGTGATGTGAGACCTCTGCCTGAGACCCTGAAGAACCACTGCCAGCATGAGTAGATAATATTGATCTGATTCAGTATGGCATATGTGGTCTGCAGGCATTATGCGTGATTTTAGCTTATATTTTGGTTCTATACAAAAATCATGAGGATCCATGAAAACTCATTTATGTTAATGCATTATATATTTTTTTGCACCATGCTAGTATTACAAAGCTCAGAATCCCCCCCCCCCATCTTTTGTTTGGTGCTGATGTCTGTGTTATGTAATTTGATAGTGAATTTAGGGACACATCATGAATACGTGTTTTCACAACGTGAAGCACCACATCCATGTTTTTATGGCACTGTTCATTGATAACCATATGATTTGCAATATGATGGTACTTCTGCTGTTGTTGTTAGTCTTCAAGATGCCCCTAGACTTTTGTTTTATTCGGTGTAGAAAACTATACCAATACCTGATGATCCAAACTTTTACCCAATTCCATTCCAACAAAAGCTCACAAATCTAAAGGAGTAAAGGTATTACACTGTACTAATTGCTTACCGCAACCTCCAGTGTAGGGCTAAAGAAAGTGTTGTCTCAACATGCCCCCACACCAACCATACTAGGACCTTTTTCAGGCTCCTTTCAAAATATCCCTACTACCTCAGGCAAAGTGTTCATTTACACACCCGAGTTTAGTCATGGGAGTACGAATGTGGCAAGATGGGAGAGGGTCTAGTCCCCGACAACGAACCACGGCCTTGGCAACAGGCCTCTTCCCTTGTGGGGTACCTGGGCCGGTTTCCCGCATCCCAATCGGCCCCGCATCCCGGCTCGCCCCACTTACTCAGCCCGGCCCGCCTCATCCTTGCGGTCCGTGCGCTGCCCCCTCTGTGCGCGCGGGGGGGGGAGTATCTGACGAAACCTCTTCCTGCGACACTCGGCCAGAGAAGGGGATCCCCTCTAAGAACTCTGCCGGCACCTATCACCCCATAAACGCCACGACATCACTCAGCCTGCGCAGTGCCTTCTGGGCGACGTAGTTCTGGTTTCGATTTCGCAAGGCCTTCTGGGTAGCGTAGTTCGTGACGGAAACCGCGTACGTGAAATAGCTTGGTCCTAAGGTCTTCTGGATAATGTAGTTTCGGGAGCAGGGCTGGCGACTCGAAATTCCAACGAGGGAGGCTTAGTTGTGGGGTGTAGTGGACCCGCGATTCGCTGTTTAAAAACCATTAAGTAAACGCATGTTTTTTTTTTAATTAACAGTTAAATTTAAAACATTAAAAGTTATTTATTTTCACCTTTCCTCCTTTCTAAGCATGTGAACAGCGAGGTCCCCCCCCAAGAGTGTAAAAACCGCAATCCAAGATTGTCCCGAGTAGAAACAGTGCGGTTGGGAAATGATTCACCATGATTGATACCATTTATTATGTTTTCTGTCTTCAGACTAATGTCTTGCACGGAATTTATGTCTTGGTTATTTCCTACATGCATTTAAATTACTTCCTTTGTGACATCCTCTCTGGTTTTGTTGTTTGTTTACTTAACGGTTAATTGGCAAACCTCCTGAGTGCTGGAAACAGTGGCATCCATCTCCCCATACAAGGGGGCATTGTTTGAATGGCCCCTGAACGTTCGGCTCTTTAGCTGGAGCACCAATATGTAGCAAGACAAGTCTATGCTGGGTGAAAAGTAGTCTATAAAGATACGCTAGGGGAAAAGTAATTGTCCTACAAGCTGCTGTGGATGGTTCAAAACATAAAACACTTTAAAGAGAGCCAGTTTGGTGTAGTGGTTAAGTGTGTGGACTCTAATCTGGGAGAACCCGGTTTGATTCCCCACTTCTCCACTTGCACCTGCTGGACAAACCTTGGGCAAGCCATAGTTCTGTCAGAGCTGTTCTTGAAAAAAGATCAATTTTCTCAGAGGTCTTTCAGCCCCACCTACCTCACAGGGTGTCTGTTGTGGGGAGGGGAAGGGAAAGCCGCTCTGAGACCCCTTTAGGTAGTGAAAGGAGGGGTATAAATCCAATCTCTTCTTCTTTAAAGACTAAAAACTCCAGCAATGCATTTGAAATTGCTAACGATACTAATGTGGATGAAGTCTGAACAGTGGCGTACTGGGGGACAGATGCCAGAAGATAAGCCTACCCTTGCTAGAAGGGAACACACCTGGAAGGTATGTCTATGGAACTGTTTCTTCCCAGTAAGCATGGAAAGGCCTTCACATCTTTTCCTATTTTTGCCTGTGGATGAGAAGAGAGATTTAGATATTATAGCATTAATACACATACACCCTACATTTGTCTGCCTTGCCAGACTGTTGTACAGATTACTGAGATAGCGTAAGTGATGTTCTTTGTCCACTTGTAAGAAATCAATATGCTCACTTACTTAGGGGTAAACCCACAGAACAGCCTTGAGAACCCGAATGGCTGATAACGTAAAACTTATATTTTATTAAGTGAATAAAAATAAACTCAATGGGACTCAATAATGAGTAAACATATATAGTATCATCATACAAACTCCTATTAAAATATGCATGATTGTTATAACCAGGTCTCTCCTGCAACATAATTAAAGGCAATGTTGCTGCAAGTGGTGTCATAACACTTCGGATCACTGTGTTATTAAACTCATAGTGAGCTTGGAATGCACCAAACTTAATTTGCAGAGCTAACTGATCTCCCACAACTTTCCTCCATGAGAAAGTTTTATGAACATTGAGGTTTATCATCTTATATTAAGAATGTGACTCATTCCACATGCAACAGGATTATAGATTTATTTCCCTCAATGATAACCTTGAAAGAAAAATGCTGCATTTGGAAAATGTGAATCACACAGGGACAAGTAGTTTCCTCTTTTTATAATTTCGCACAAACTCTTACAAAACTGTTCTTATCAGTTTCTGTGTCATTCATAGCACAACTCTTGTTTATTACCAAGCAGAAGGATACTGGATATCACAATGGGGTAGAAGTAAGCATACGGTAGGACATATTTTTTTAGAAAAAAACATGATGTGTGCTTAATATAATACATGCATACATCTAGCTATTCCTAGTGGAACTGACAGTCAGGAGCCTGGTTTTTTTCACATTCAGGCAAAAAACATGCATTTCTCATTTGCTTTCATATTTTTTTTCTTTTTTCTTTTTTTTTTGGCCCCCCGAAGGGGATTTTTTATTGCTTTTTCTAACTCTACATACAGAAAAGGAAAAAAAAAAAGAGTCTACCATACACAGAGAACTAGGGATGTGGAAACTACAGTCTACAGGTGAAAGAAAAGAAAACCCTCTAAAAACCCAAGAATCGGTGATCACGCATAGCTTTTAAAATTTAAACTCTAATTCTTGAATACAAATTGACTTTCGCCAAAAATTATCATCTAGCTAATAAAACATTCCAATATTTCACCAGCAATTACAGTTTCATAAAGAGCTGTGCCCTAGAATGAAATAATTTTAAGTATTCCAGAGAACATTGACATTCTACTTTTCCCTCTTTCCCCTCTCAACTGATAGCCTGTTTTGGGGGCTGCTGCCCCTAACTTAGAGTCCGAGTCCTCATCAGAAGATCCAACCTATCCTTCTTCTTCGCTCTCCTTAGTGCCATCGGGGTTCCTTCTCCCTCTCCTGGTGGTCGACCTTGCTGACGCAAAAATTCAGAAGCCTTTGCAACAAAGTCTCTCCTTTCTTTTCCATTTGCATATCTAAAGATCAGTCCCTCGGGTACCAACCATCTGTAGGCCACTTTCCAGCTTTGTAAAAATAACGCCAAGTCTCTGTATTTCTTTCTCTTCCTTCTTATCTCAAATGGAACATCCTTCGATACTATAATCTCCTTGTCTTTCAACTTCAAGGCAACTTCATTGGTCACTTTCAATAGTTGATCTCTCACTTTTCTTCGGGAGAATCTTACTGTAATTTCCCCTGGCAGATTATTCTTTCTGATAAATTCAGAATATGATCTAAAGACCGTATCTATTTCGCTTTGAAGTTGATCCGATGTTGTCTCTGCCAAGGGAGCCAACAAATCACTCACAATCTGTCTCAGATTCTCCCCTCTCTCCTCTTTGATCCCTTGAAGTCTCAATACATAGCTCGCCCTTTCCATTTGCAGCTGTAAAACATGAGACTCTTCGATTTGGCACTTCTTTTCAAGTGCCTGCAGTTTTTTATTAATCTTTTTCGAGTTGGAACCAATCTCTTTAAGCTCCTGCTCCGCTTTTTCGATTTTCTGTGTATTTAACACTATTTGCACCTGTTGTGCATCTAGTTTATTATCAATAGCTGTAATTTTCTCCAGCAGAGAGCGAAGCGCCTCTGACAGCAACCTTTGGAGCTCCGCAGTTGAGTCCTGTCTAGGCACAGATCTTGAAGGGCTGGAACTTCCTGAAGGAGGTTTACCTTTCGTTAGTTTGTCCTTCGAGTCTTTCAGTGGCACCATGTTTAAGGATTGTTTACTTTTCGTAAAAGTTTGTCAAAGCCTCTGGAAGTTCTTAATCAAAACGGTAAGCTCTCACAGTCTCTTTATTTCCATTCAATCGCTTTTTACTATTGCCCCCCCCCATTTTCTGACTTTAAAATTGCTTGCAAGCAGTCCTTAGTGGGAGGAGGTTCCCCCCGCCCCTCGTTTCCTTTTAGGGGGGCACAATGTTTGTGTGTGATTCTTTCTTAGACCCTGACTCACATTTTTAGCATTTGTCTTTCTGCGTTCATAATTGCTGGATCACTGCACGCTTGCACTGCACGATCGTGCCCCCACCCAGCCGCAGGCGCTGGCAGGCTTCTCCTGGAGGCCCAGGAGAAGACATCTGCCATGGCGATCGCCAAGACCGGAAAACCTCCATATTTTTTTCCCATTTGGGTTCCATTTAGCCATCATGGCTAATCATTGATAGACCTATGTATGGACTGGTCTAATCCTCCTTGAAAGCCATCAGAATTACCCACGACATCTTGTAGCAGTAGAAGAGCAAAGTTTGAACCCATTAGCACCTTAGAGACCAGCAAGATTTTCAGGGGATAAGATTTTGAGAGTCGAGCTCCCTTTTTCAGATACAAGTCAGAGGGAGCATTGATCCTCAAGAGGTCATATCCCAAAAATCTTGGACTATCTAGCTGTTCTACTGCAGACAAACACAGCTACCTTCTGAAACTACCTTTTGACGGTGAATTCCTTAAGTTAACTACATGGTTTGTGAAAAAACACTTTTGTCTGTGTGTCCTAAGTCTACTGCCCATCAATGTAATTGGATGCCCGACAAATTCTACTTCTATAGAATATGATTATACTTTTTATTTATACAATGGTGGTATAACTATTAAGCAGAGTGGCCCATGCATTATAGTGGTACCTAAAAATATGAGGCAACAGTATATTAATCCCCATTTTTGTAGCCTAATCCACAACTCAGTTAAATTGAAATATTTGGATTTAAACATATATTTTAAAATATTTTCTTCCTCTGCAGCTAAGATATCTTTGACAAAGAAATCACATGTCTATGAAGTAAATTTTATCACCCATAACAGCCCCAGAATAAAGCAAATAAAGCAATAAAGAAGCAAACATGCCATTCTACTTTTTCAAATTGCTATATATAATGTTCTCTTAACAACGACACCCCTTCAGTCTGTTTCTCCCCAGTATATTACAGATGTTGGCTGACATCATTAGTGAATTACCAAGCTGTTGTTATAGGCAATTATGTGGAGGAATCTAAGTTTTCACCCCGTTTGCTTTTTTTGTGAGACATTTCTTTCTAACCCCCCTCTCCCAAGACTTGCCTGTAAATGGGTGATGCATCAATGTAATTATATAATGGCTGACTGAGATTTTTATCAGCACAGTCTACTACATCAGCCACATAAAAGCCAGGGCACATCCCTTTCAAACAAGCTCTTTGTCTTTCCAGCAGGGAATAATGAACATTTTCTTTTCTCCTAATTTAACATTGTATAGCTGTTACTAATAGAACCTGGTAATTGCAAACACATAAATCACTTGGTTGGTTCAATGGAATAAATTAATCAGCTTTAAAATGCTGGCTTCTGTGCTTTTGACTCAGGCATGATGTCCATTGACTTTGCGGCATTCGATAGCCATTCAAATGACATTGGCTGCAGTCCTAAAGTTATTTGCATTGAAAAAGCCCTGCTTCCCTGGATGGAAGCTCTCTGCTGTGGATAGAACAGACCTGCCTGTAACCTCCAAGAGGAATTCTGGGGCTTCTTGCTAATAAAAACTCTTATCAAAGGGTGGAAATGTTTATGGAAACCATCTCTACTGCTTCGTTTACCTTGATAAGAATGCTCAGCCTCCCCCCAAATCTCTCATCTTTTCATTAGTTCCCCTGTAACATCTTTTGCACCATCCATAGGAGCCTCTTGATCCCTTATTTCTTGCTTTCTTCTGGATGAGTGTGAAGCAGATGCTTCACATGTGCGTTGACTACTAGAGCTATCTAATCTTTTCTTCAAGAAGCTCATTATTGGGATATTTGGTTAATATAGTAGAGTTTATCAAGTCATAGAAGCATCATACTGAGTGCAGTCACTAAATCTCCCAAGAAATACATTGCAAAAAAAAAGGTAAACTTGCATTTATTCATTTAGATCCAATTCCCATTCTGGTTGCAGTCAAAAGGAGAGAAAGAAGCCTAATCTAAAGAGTACTTTCCCTATCAGAAGTGGCCAGCTTGTCTGGCATTGTGTGTGTGGGAGTATGAGAGCAGTATCTACAGGACAGACTTGCAGAGATGCATCTCCGTGGAAGGCCATGTGAAGTGAGAGGACAAAGTGAGAGGAGGGGTTAAGAGGGCAGCTCCCAGGTTAAGACAAAGAGAAGCATCCCATTCAAGGAGATAACACATGTACACACTTAGAGTGACAGCACCCCCCAATGTCCAGGCATGCTGAGTCGCTTACTCCAACTCACATCAGTGTGCATGGTCTTATCCATCCTTCCTGGGTCCGCCAGACCTAGTCCATTATTCCTATCACTGCACTACACTAGTCACATTCTTTCTAGACAGGTATCAGGTGAGCTTTTGAGCTTGATTCTTTAGCACTCCACAGCAAAGCATAACTTTATGCTATTTTTTACAACATTTGTACCCTGCTGTTTTGCCCCATAAGGGCCACCAAAGCAGCTAACAGTTAAAATAAGAATTATAAAAACATCATAAAGATAATTTAAATCAGAATTAAAATACACATATAAAAGCACAGGAAAACAGTAATTAAAACATAGGGCAAGAAAGAGGGATCATTGAGGGAACATTAGATGAAACCCATGGGTGGAAGATAGTGACAAGGGGATGAATATCTTTGCTGAGAGGATCCCATAGTTCTGGTTCCATGACCAAGAAGGCCCTCTCATGGGCCTAATCAAAGAAGGCGAGGGCACCTGAAGCAGAGCCTCAAAAATGACTATAGTCCTTGGGTAGGTTTTTTGTATGGCAGTAAGCAGTCCTTCAAGCTGTATAGGGCTTTAAAACTTAACACCAGTACCTTCAACTGGACGCCAGTGTAGATGACCCAATGCCAGAGTGAAAAGTGGTCCTTATGACCCATACACCCCAGCAGATGTGAGTAGCTTAGAAGGTGAGAAGCAGTCAGTTGCTGGCAACCTTTGATTTAGCAGCATGGAATATGCCACACCTATCTGCCACCAAGAGATTTCCAATCATGCCCATGGATATATGGGAAAGGGGGTTGCAAATAGATATAGGAAGGAACCAAGGGAGTGGCCTACTGGCTGCTGTTGTTACTGAGGTACAGAGTCTTCCCTACTGCCCCACCCAGGCTATGTGTGCTTTTCAGTTATGTAGTTCCTACAAAGTCCTGACCTGAATGGCCCAGACTAGCTAATCTCCTCAGATCTTGGAAGCTAAGCAGGGTTGGTCCTGACTAATACTTGGATGGGGGACCACCAAGGGAGTTCAGTGTGGCAATGCAAAGGCAGTCAATGGCAACTCACCTCTGAATGTCTCCTATCTTGGAGTCCCCATGAGGGGTTGCCATGTCAGCAAAAAAAAAATCCTAGGAGAAAGGTAGATTTCTTTTCCATTGCCTTTTGCCTTCTTTCCCTTAAAACTTCTCAGTGGTATTTGTCCCACCCAGGTCAGCAAAGCAGCTTAGGAAAAAGAAGTTGACCAATGTCTCTATATGTATAGAGACAAACATGAGAAAGTTTGTCTACAAGAATGCCATAGAATCTATGAGAATGCCATAGATTTCAGTGAGATTGTGTGGAACGCTTTCCAAAAGTGCTACACAGCAGTCATAATGGTAGGCAAAACTCCAATATTTTGTAAGGATCATTTGTTTGCATTATTAGGGACTGGACTGCACTTTGTCGCACCCGCTGTGTACATAATTTTTTTTTAAAAAATGCTACCTCCACAATGCCAGTTGTGATGGATAGTCTGCTTCAGGAAAAAATCTGCATCTAATAGCTGGTGATAAAGAAAAAACTCTTGTTTCTGTACAGAATTATCCCCAACGCTTGAGGGAAATGATGTTTTGTGGCCCAAAGAAAGAAAGTAATTCTCATACAGAGGGAAGGCAATGATTGAGTTCTCTGCCAGTTAACTGCTATTTGAAAAACAACTGGCTGCCTTTTCAATGTGAATTCACATGTAAAACAAATATGAAGAAAGAAACATTAACTATTTTGTTAGGTGCGATATAATCAGAAAAATACCTTGTCAGCATGTTGGTACCTGACAACCTTCCGTCATGTTCCCATTGGATCAGGCGCTATGTGAAGACCAAATATGCTTGCAGGCAAAGATATTCATCACAGCGTGTCATAAATCACTTGATATGTTATCCTTTCAGTCTTTCTGCCTGCCACATCACTGACAAAAATGTAAGCAGGAAAACTAAAACCCAACAAACTATAGAAGAAGCATCAGCAGCCCTCCCCTGCTCTGCCTACCCTCTTTTCCTTTCCTTGGCCCTTTCTGCACCCATATTTTGCCTTGGTTTCTGAGCACATCCTATTCTTCCATTCTGCATTCCCTCCCGCATTCACTTCCACTTCATTTTGGGGCTTTCTGTTGTTTCTGCACTTGTTTTACAGGAATCTGCATTCAGATTGCTTCCAGCACACTGTTGCCCCACAGCTACCAAAACTCCTTTTGCTGCGATTCTTTGTTCTCATCTGCTTTCGAATGGCTAATCCTTTCTAAAGTAGAATTGTTTCTGCAGGTACTTAAGTGCTGCCTATTGCCCCTCCCCTATTTCCGCCTCTCTCTCTTTAGATTGACAGTCTCTCCCCATTCTTTTTTCTTTCCCTCCTTCTCCAAAGACAGAAGAGGACAAGTCCTCCAGCTCAGGCAAACTTTTAAAAAGTCAGAGAGAGCATAAGAAGGAATCAGTAAATATAAAAGACTCGGAGATTCCCTACTCCCAAATATGTTAGTCTTGCATGTGTGGGTCTGGATTTCCCCTTCCCTTCCCTTTCTTTTTGCAGAATCATGGAGGGAGGGAGGAAAGGGATTGGCAGCCAGTTAGCTCAAAAAATGCGAGTTTTGCTTGTATATGCAGAATGCATACAGGATATACAAATAAATAAACTGGGGGGGGACCAGTGCAGGGGGAATGCATGCTGCTACAAAGTCTCTGGAGCAAGCTGTCAGTGCAGAAAGGGCCCTTGTGGGCCTTTTAGCCTTCCCTAGGCGTTTTCTGGTTAGGTGGTATAAATATAAAGGGGCTTGCTTGAAGGACAGGGTTTCTACTAGCAGGTAATTGGCACTGATTTACTTAAATATTTATGCCCCCACTTTTCTCCTCTAAGTAGCTGACATTGCAACAGAGAAAAATACAAAAGAGAGGAGCTAACACAGCAACAGACCATGTCTTGGGCTGGTCCTGGATTCAGTGGCTGGCTCATACAAAGGCACAGGCTAAGAGCCAGGGCTAACAGTGAAAAGGCCAGGAGCTTGAGCCTCACACCATGCCCAGGCTTTATAGTAGCTGTGACAGGAAGAGCAAAGCAAAGAAATTACAGCTGGCAAAGATGTTCCAATCTGTAATGTATCCACAGGAGAACATGGGCTCTGGACAGCCATGTGCTTGGACTGGTTCTAACCGGTCCACCATGTGGCCAGAGCGAAGGGCCTGAGCTTCGCCCCGAAGGACAATGGACTAGTGGATCCTGACTCCCCCTCCAATGGAGGAGCAGGAGTTAATCCAATCAATGTAAATAGCGAATCACCGGGTGTGTGTGTGTTTGGGGTGTGGGTCACTTGGGAATAAGAGCCGGCCTGCGAGCCGGCTCACTTGTCTTGTTCTTCATCTAATAAAGTATGTGAGAGCTGAAATCACTAGTAAGTCTCAGTACTTTTCACTGGCGACGAGGATGGGATGCCAACTCCCTCCATGAACAACGACCACGAGACGAGCACCGCTGACCGCCCCCAACGCCGAAAGCACCGAACGCCGCCGCCAAGCTTCGTGTCCGCCTCTTCGGTTCTTGGGCACCGCACCGCTCCCTAGCACTGCTGACCCCGAGAGCAGCCTCGCTTCCAATGCCGCCAACTCTACGCCTGAACCGCGACCTCCACGGGTGAGCACCATGGCCGCTAGCAACGAGAGCTTCCCCGCCTTCGACATCTCTCGTCCCGCACACTGGGAGACCTGGATCGAGACGCTGGAGCGTCACTTCGAGATCCATGGCATCACGGATGCGGGTACGAAGAAGGCCTATCTCCTGCGCTACTGCGGCATCGAGGCACACCTCCTCCTGAAGGACCTGGTAAACCCCCTCCTGCCGAAAGACACGGCCGCCACCTACGACATGCTGGTCAAGGCGTTTACTGACCACTTGGCACCAAAGCCCACCAAGTTCGCGGAACGAATGGAGTTCTTCGCGAGAATGCAGGGCCCCGACGAAACATCTCCGGAATTCCTGGCCGGACTACGCCGCGCAGCCACAAGGTGTGCCTTCCCCAACCTCGCAGATACCCTCCTAAACCAGTTCTTGGTGGGGCTGAAGGAGGCGAAGCTGCGCCGCAGGCTCGTCAGCCGGGACGACCTCACTCTGGAGGCCGCCATCCAAGAAGCGGCCGCCTACGAGAAGTCCCACGCAGATCGCCGGCCTAAGACGGTCCATCGCCTCCAGGACTCCGGCCCCTCGGATGACTCGAACGATGAGGAGGTCCTACAGGTGAACCGCCGATCACAGCCACGCACCCAACGCAACAGGGGATCCCCCGCACCACCAAACCAGCCCAACGCATCTGCCTGTGCCAGCTGTGGCGACGCTCACGAGCGCCGGACCTGCCGTTTCCGGGACGCCGTCTGCAGGACCTGCAACAAGGCCGGACACCTCGCCCGAGTCTGCCGCTCCAAGGGCAAGCGCCTGGGATCCACTGCCCAGCTGGACGCCGCAAGCCTGCACACCGTGACGACACAGCGCCGGCAGACGGTATGTAACTTGCCCCCTGAAAGCCCGGACAAGGTGCATGTGACTGTCCAAATAGAGGGGTCCCCCTGCCAAATGGAAATAGACTCAGGGTCCTCGTTCTCTATAATTTCCGCGGAGACCCTTAAAACGCTATGCCCCAAGGGGGGACCCCGACTGAACAAGCCACGGGGGTTGAAACTGACGGACTTTAACAAAAACCCAGTGGCAGTCCGTGGCTGGGGCAAGTTTCAAGTCCGATTTAAAGGGTTCTCGGGCTTGCTGGACCTGCTGGTTGTAGAGGGGCGCCTCTCAAGCCTCCTGGGACTGTCGTGGTTTGGGCCTTTGGGACTCCAAATAGCAGGAGTAAACCACCTCGGGACCGCTGACTGGGAGGCAGTTTGCCGGGAGTTCCCCAAAGTATTCGATGGGACCCTGGGGAGGTACAATGGGACCCCGATTTCGCTAGATCTGGACCCTAACGTACGACCCATCCGCATAAAGGCACGGCCCCCTCCCCTAGCCATGCGGGAAAAAATAGAGGCCGAGCTCGACCGCCTGGTCGCCCAAGGCGTGCTGGAACCGGTCGCGTCAGCGCACTGGGAAACCCCAATTGTAACGCCAATGAAACCGAATGGGGCTATACGCATTTGTGCAGATTACAAATGCACCATAAATAAGGCTCTGCAGGACCACGCCTATCCGGTCCCGGTAGTGAGCCATGTCCTGGCCTCCCTGACGGGGGCCAAAGTTTTCGGCAAATTGGACCTGGCGCAGGCTTACCAGCAGCTGCCAGTGGACACGGCCACTGCGGAAGCGCAAACCATCACCACCCACAAGGGGGCTTTCCGGGTCAATAGACTGCAGTTTGGGGTTTCAGTGGCGCCAGGGATTTTCAATCTTTCATGGATTCCCTCCTGAAAGAAATTCCAGGGGTCCAGCCCTTTTTAGATGATGTCATCATCGCGGCACCGGACTCCACCGCCTTCACCGAACGGCTGCGTCAGGTCCTGCAGAGGTTCAACGAGGCTGGCCTCAAGGTGAAGAAGGAGAAATGCCTCCTGGGTGTGCCCCGCATCGAATTCCTGGGGTTCGCAGTCGATGCACAAGGCATCCACCCCACAGACGAGAAAATTAGAGCGATCACACAAGCCCCGGTCCCCACGTCGAAGCCGGAACTCCAGGCCTTCCTAGGCCTCTTGAATTTTTACCACGCGTTTCTGCCCCAAAAGGCAACGGTGGCTGAACCCCTCCACCGGCTGCTGGACAAGGAGGCGCCGTGGGCCTGGAAGCCGGAGCATGCGGCAGCTTTCCAGGCGGTAAAAGACTTGTTGGTCTCCAACGGGGTGCTGCACCACTTCTGCGAGGCTTTACCTGTGGTTCTGGCGTGTGATGTGTCGCCCTACGGGGTGGGGGCGGTGTTGGGGCATCGGTTGCCGGATGGCCGGGAGGTTCCGGTCGCCTACTATTCTCGGACCCTGTCTTCTGCGGAGCGTAATTACGCGCAGATAGACAAGGAGGCACTAGCGATAGTGGCGGGGGTTAAAAAATTCCACCATTATTTCTATGGCCGCCCGTTCGAGATCCTTACAGACCACAAGCCTCTCCTGGGCCTCCTTGCGCCCGATCGACAGACGCCGCAGATGGTCTCGCCCAGGGTTCTCCGCTGGTCCATATTCCTGGCGGGGTACTCTTACACCCTCACCCACCGCCCGGGAAAGGCCATGGGTCATGCGGACGCGCTCAGCCGCCTCCCACTGCCCGCAACGGACCCAGACCCGGCCCCCGCCCACGTCATCGCACTCCTAGAATCGCTGCCCGATCGCCCAGTACATGTCAAGGAGGTGGCCCGCCTCACGGGCCGCGACAGGGTTCTCTGTCGGGTTTTGAACTGGGTGGGGAGGGGATGGCCGACAGCTAGACAAGACCCGGAGTTTGCGCCTTTTGTCACAAGGCGCGATGAGCTGTCGACCTATAAGGGGTGCCTAATGTGGGAGGCAGGGTGGTCATTCCGAAACCACTACAGGAACGGGTACTGAGGGACCTTCATGAGCACCACCCTGGGGTAGTCAGGATGAAGGCTCTGGCGCGGGGGTATGTCTGGTGGCCAGGGTTAGACCGGGATATTGAGGACATTGTAAAAGGTGTCAGCCCTGCCAGGCCTCCCGACCCGCACCCCCGACGGCCCCAGACAGGGCCTGGGAATCCTCTCACCGCCCCTGGTCGCGCCTGCACCTCGACTTTGCGGGCCCGTTCCAGGGGCAGCTGTTTTTTATACTTGTAGACGCCTACAGTAAGTGGCTAGAAGTAGAGCCGGTACCATCCACCTCCTCCCGGGCGGCCATCCGAGCGATGTGGCGGATTTTCAGCTCGCACGGACTCCCCGACACCCTGGTCACCGACAACGGGACGGCCTTCACGTCTGGGGAGTTCCAGGAGTTCACCCGCCAGCACGGGATTCGCCACATCAGGTCGGCCCCGTTCCACCCCGCCACCAATGGCCAAGCCGAACGCATGGTGCGGACGGCCAAAGAGGCGCTCCGTCGGACCGAAGGAACGGACTGGGACTTCAGGCTGGCGCACTTCCTGTTCGGCCAGAGAACGACGCCCCATGCGACAACCGGCCGGAGCCCGGCGGAACTATTGATGGGCCGACGCCTCACCACCAGGCTGGACCGGTTACATCCCGATCGAGCGCCCGAGCGGGAGCCCTGCACGGAAACGCCAGCGGCGGCGCGAGGGTTCTTCCCAGAGGACCCGGTGTACGCACGGAACTACGCGAGAGGGCCCCCGTGGATTCCCGCCCGAGTAGTCCGGGTCCGTGGCCCCCGGTCCTACGAAGTCTCGGTGGAAGACGGCCAGATCCTGCATCGTCACATCGATCAGCTACGTCACCGGGTGCTACCCCTGGAGCCGGATGAGGGGGAGGAGTGGGACGAGCCAGCTCAACCAGACACGGGGGCGGACACACCAGAAGAAATCCCGGGGGACTTCAACTCCGGACTGACAGCCACCGCAAATGACACACCGGCCGAGATGGTGAGCCCAGCCCCACCAACACCAGAGCGGCCACCAGTCCCCACAGCCGCCCGGGAGGCTGTCAGTTCCCCCATGCCAGAGCCCCGTCGCTCCACGCAAGAGCGGCGGCCCCCCAGCTATTTGAAAGACTATGTGTGCGGGTGTTTATCGGACCAAGGGGGGAGGGGTGTAATGTATCCACAGGAGAACATGGGCTCTGGACAGCCATGTGCTTGGACTGGTTCTAACCGGTCCACCATGTGGCCAGGCGAAGGGCCTGAGCTTCGCCCCGAAGGACAATGGACTAGTGGATCCTGACTCCCTCCAATGGAGGAGCAGGAGTTAATCCAATCAATGTAAATAGCGAATCACCGTGTGTGTGTGTGTTTGGGGTGTGGGTCACTTGGGAATAAGAGCCGGCCTGCGAGCCGGCTCACTTGTCTTGTTCTTCATCTAATAAAGTATGTGAGAGCTGAAATCACCAGTAAGTCTCAGTACTTTTCACAATCTTTCCCTCCCTGCTCTTCATCTTTCGATCACACACTGAGGCTATAATTGTTAAACACTTTCTTGGGAGTAAGACCCACTGAATAAGTTTACAGCCAGTCAGGCGTTAAGAGAAAACTGGTACAAAATTTTTATTTAGATGGTCTATCACCCCAAAGAATATTGAGAAAGTGGACAAAAACTACAAAGGAAAACGCTAGAAATGTCAAGATGTAGATGGAACCTTTTACCACGTGTAGTGGACTTGTAAAAAGCTGCAAAATTATTTTATCAGATCCAATCAGATGGGCTTGCAGTTCTGAGCACCGGAAAGCAGTGACCTTTCCTAGGTGAGATCTACAAATGGAGATTCCAGGAACATTCTCATATGTGAGAAAAGCTGCCAGTTCTAATTTTTCCATTGCAATTTTCTGTTTTTTTAATATTAAGAATACATCAGCCTCTTGTCATCTTTCTTCCCCAGCTGGTGGAATCTTTTCTGTGCTTCCAAATAACATTCTGACACATCTTAGTTGCTTGAATGTGGGTTTTTATATCAGTAGTCATTCATTCAGTGGGGTTCAGCCAGCAGGAATCTTTGCTTACTGTGTAATGGGCTTTGGGGTCAGCATATTTATATTCAAAATCTGTAAGAAGCCACATTCTGATTGCTACCTAATTTGTACATAATGCTAGCTATGTTGTCCTTGTGTAACCTTAAAATAACATTGAGATTGTCAGCTTTGACAGATTAATAATCAGGTGAGTGGGTGATATGAATTCAGCACAAGCCCCGGAGCTTGAGTTTTAATGAGTGCAGAGCTGAAAGAGGAGGACTTGAATAACAGCGACTGGCTTGTATAAAAGCCAGAGGCTGTGTTCAAAAGTAGTTAATAATATGAGGGAAATGGGCATGTGTAATGATGATGCAAGGAACACACCATCCCAAATTCTTCCTGAAAGAGGTAATTAAATCTTGATGTGCCAGTTTGACGTCTGTTTGTATTGACCTTCATTTTGATGGCTGAATCTCTGCCTTTTGAAAATACCAGATGTATTTTCACTATAAATAAAGCACTAACCACATATGTTCCTGTGCTAGGGGTTCTTATTACTATTTTTTTTAAAAAATGTTTACATCTAAAAAAGTAAGTATGAGAGAAGCAAAAATGTGCATCATATATGTGTGCTCATCAGAGAGCTAAGACTGAATACAGTTCCCTGCCAAGGATACACTCAGAGACAAACCAGGCAAAATGCAGGAAGCTCCGTGAGTGGAGTGTTTCTTTTTCTTTCAATAGCAGGTGCATGGACCCAATAGGGTCTATGCTGCAAGGGAGAAGGGGGTTTAAGACTTCTGCCCCATGCCACTTTCCTGGTCAGAAACAGCTTCACAGATCTACAATTTGCCCCAAACAGATAGTAATAACCAGGGGTTACTTTTTCCCCACCCTAGAGAACAATGGAGGGAATAGGGGCAACCTGTTTAGGGGCCCATAGAATTGGACCCCCTGATCCAATGTTCTTGAAACTTGGTGGGTCTCTTGGGGAGAGGCTCCATCAGCTATCCTGTGAGTTTGGAGCCTCTCCCTCAAACCCCCTCCCCTCCAGCCCCCAGAATATACTCTATGTTTTCACCATTGACTTCAATGGCCCATAGGATATAATGGGGCTGAAATTGACATTCGGCTGCCTGAAAGACTCCCCGGGACGCCAGCTGGGGGCGAGGCTTGGCTCCTGAGCTCCCGGAGCTGTGCTCCGGTGCGCTCCCCCCCAAAAAACCCCTGGTAATAACTATTTATACTTCAGTGGGACAAACAGAACTTTCATGGGGCCATTTCAAGTTAAGTAAATGTCACAGGGAGAAGGCTTAAACAGACTCATCTCTCACATCATGGTCCTGATCCAAACTGAATCCTTCACCCTGTTCAATTGTTAATGGAAAAAAATTCGCTGAACTCCCCTCAATCACAGAGTCAGATCGTCTGCATAGAATGCTGTTGCCATGACTATACTGCCTTCATTTTGTGATCTCAGTCCCCCTATCCTTGCAACTTGGAAAAGTCTTGACTGAAGTTGGAGGCAGCAGGAAAAAGGAAGACCAACCATGACACAGATTGAGTCAATAAAAGAAGCCATAGCCCTTAGTTTGTAATATTTGAGCAAGGCTGCTAATGATAGCATGTTTTGGAGGTTGTTAATTCATAAAGTCACTGTAAGTTGATGGCACTTAACATACCATCACCTCTCAGTGAGTAAGGTGTGTTATAAGTGAAGCAAATGAATAACAAAGAAGTGATTTATCAGTGTCAGATGTTTATGACTTTGGTTTTGACTTGATCAACAGGCTATGTTCCCAGTTTTAGCCCTTCTCCCTCAGACTGTCATCCTTCCAGTTTGGTTGCCATTTTGTGCCAATTCTTTTCTATGAGTGGGAAAAAGTGACACAATATTCTTAGGTTCAGATGGGTATCTGTGTTGGTCTGAAGCAGTTTGAGTCCAGTGGCGCTTTTAAAACCAACAAAGTTTTGATCAAGGTATGAGCTTTTGTGTGTACGCTTTCTGACAAAATGTACATGCACATGAAAGCTCATACCTTGAATAAAACGTTGTTGGTCTTAAAGGTGCCACTGGACTCAAACTTTGTTCTGCAATATTCTTAGGAATATGTTCAGTAATAACTGGTAACAGTTGCCAAAGCCCTCTCAGCCTTAGTTAACATCTGGTTTCTCAAAGCTTTCCCCAGTATATTTTGTAATATAATTAGGCTGTTTACAGAGAATTCTCTTCCTTGGAATGGGAAAAATAGCAACAGTATTCATTGAGCAGAAGTCTGAGTCAATGTTCCTGTCACCTGTAAACCACACAGAGACTTCATCAAATTCCACATCAATCCTGATTCTTTTTAAAAATTATTTTAAATTTTTAAAGGGATACAAAAAGAAAACAAGGGAATACGGAAAAACACATAGGAAATATGTGGTTGTACAGATGTGAGGGCATTACTTGATCAGAATACACATGTAAATAAAAGAATCCTGATTCTTGACAGTCTAAATTTCAGACTGAAAACTGCCTTGAAAAGTAGATGAAACCCCATTTGTATAAGATTGCATTGGTGATCATATATGGGGGGAAAAGACTACTATTTTGGCATTCTTGTGACTGAGCTGGGAACTATTTGGACATGATAATAGGTTGGCTCTGGAAAAAATAAGACCAAGGAAAAGAGAGCTATACATCTTGAAGTATGTTGCGCTGAGAATAAAAATTACTTTTTATAACACCTTTGGATGCTTTCTTTGTTCTGTTATGGATTGCTGCAGCTGTCTTGTCTCTATAATGGGAGCCAACCTTGGTTTAAAAGCACTTTCTTTTATGCTTTCTGCAGGCCGCTGGCTCAGTTCTGACACAGATCATACTTCTCCAGTAATTGCCTGGTCTTCTCTTTGCTTCTCAAGAGCCCTAGGATGTTAAAAAATCATTCACACTTTTGTATCCAGCTTTTCCTCCTTGTAAGAACCAAGGTAGCTTATATGAATGTAGATACCCACAGGAAGGTGCAACTGGTCTCCAGGCAGCAGAGATCAGTTCACCTGGAGAAAATGGCTGCTTTATAAGGTGGGTTCTGTTGCATTATACCCCACTGAAGTCCCTCCCAAACACCACACTCCACAGCAGGGATGGCCAAACTGGCGTATGCGGGTCTTTCACACATATTGTGCAGCTCCTGGCAGGGTGGCAGGGGAAGCGAAGGGGAGGCATACCTCCCCAGTTGGTCTTCCCACCCCCAGCCAGTATTTCTCTCCCTGGGTAGGCTCGAGGTGGGAGGGAGCAGAGAAAGAAAGCAACCTTAAATGCATTCTCAAAGCACCCACCCCAGCTGTCTTGGAGAATGCATTTATCTCTTTAAATCCCTTCTCCAAGTGAAGCTGGCAAGTGTGTGTGTGTGTGGGGGGTGTTGGAGAACACATTTAAAGTTTAAGTTGCTTTCTTTCCACCTTTCCCTCTCTCCCTTCCTCCCTTCCTCCCTCCCTCCGCTATTTTCTTTCTTTGTTTATGTTTCTCTCTCTTTCTCCTTTCTACCTCTTTCATTCTTTCTACCTTTCTCTTCCTTCCTTCTGTCCTTCCTCCTCCTCCCTTCCCCATTTATTTGCTTTCTTTATTTCTCTCTTTCTTACTCTCTCTCTTCCTTCCTTCCCCTCCTCCCCCCATCTATTTGCTTTCTTTATTTCTCCCTTTCTTACTCTCTCTCTTTCCCTCTTCCTTCCTTCCCCTCCCCCCATCTATTTGCTTTCTTTATTTCTCCCTTTCTTACTCTCTCTCTTTCTCTCTTCCTTCCTTTCCCTCCTCCCTCCCCATCTATTTGCTTTCTTTGTTCCCCCTTCCTTCCTCCCTTCCCCATCTATTTGCTTACTTTCCACTCTTCTTTCTCTTTTTCTCCCTCCCTCCTTCCCTCCCATCTATTTGATTTGTTTCTCTGTCTCTCTCTCTCTGTGTCTCTCTCTCTTTCCACCTCTTTCTTTCTTTCTTTCTTTCTTTCTTTCTTTCTTTCTTTCTTTCTTTCTTTCTTTCTTTCTTTCTTTCTTTCTTTCTTTCTTTCTTTCCACTCCTCCTTTCTCTAACAAATAAATATCTTTAGAAAACAAATTAATATCATTGGACAAATAAATATTATCAATATCTCTTTTTACCCCTTTTGCTTTTATTTTTCACAGCCTCATTTAATGTTAATAAAAAGGAATTTTGCATATTTTTCAATAAAAACATGTGTGTGATATTTGTCCATGTCTTGTGGCTCTCAGACATCTGACGTTTATTCTATGTGGCTCTTATGTTAAGCAAGTTTGGGCATCCCTGCTCCACAGGCTCCACCCCCAGAAATCTCCAGATATTTCCCAAGCCAGAGCTGGTGATCTTTCATATGCAGTACATTCACTCTTGTTTGTGTGCTATTACTAATGATTCTTTTCTCCACATTACACAGTTTTAACTATTACATTTCAACCCATCTTTTCTCCATCTCAGCTGCATTCTGTCTTCAGATCAATCCTGTGGGATAGATTAGGACAGAACACTAAAACAACAAAGAAATCCCTCATTCTATCTGCCAACTTCCACCTAATAGAAATACACATTTTGGTGTCTATCCTCTTTAGGGCTCTTTTTAAAAAGCTGATGAAAATGTCCTTTTTTGGGGTTGGAAGGTTAGGAATAGAAATAGGCACAAACCAGGAAAATGGAAGTTCACCCTGGTTCATTGTTCAAGAGGTCCAGTGAACCACGAACCAGGATGAACCTCCCCAGCTTCGCGAACCAGTTCAGTTTGTGTGGTTCATTGATCTTCCCACCCTCCTTTCTGCTGGTGGCAGCTTCCTGAGGCCAGCAGAATGGAGGGAGGGAGATCTTGCAAAAGCCATTTAAAAGGAATGTTCCCTTTAAATGGCTTTTGCAAGCCATTTCAGTGATTCCTTTCACTCCTCGATATGCTTCCGGGGGGGGGGGATAATTGAAAGTGCTTCCGACTGGGAAGGCATTTAAATGCTGTTAGGCTGTTGTGTCCGCTGACCACTTGAGGCCATCAGCAAAGGAGCCTGAGCTGGAGTCCCGGAAAACAATGGGACTGGGGCTCCGAGCTCCTGCTTTGGGGAACCAATTGGAACAGCGGCAGGAATTCAACCCCACCAATGGCACCAGGGGGCGTTCCCCTTAGCATGTATATAGTTGGCCACCTGGCCAGGTATTGTTGTCTCGTGTAGTATAATAGCGAACCATGCTGATCACTACATCGTTGTCCATGGTTTCATTATGCGTCTAACCCACTATACAACATAGGCTGAAATATATTCAAGCCATTTCAGCAATCCCTTTTGCTCCTCTCCTACTTGGAAGCAGGGGGTAGCAAAAGGGATGGCTGAAATGGCTTCCAACTGGGAAGGCATTTAAATGCCTTTGCAGTTCACTCACTGAGTCACACCACCTGTTAGGCTGAAATAGATGCAAGCCATTTCATTGATCCCTTTTGCTCCCCCTTACTTGGAAGAAGGGGGGGAGCTAAAGAGATCACTGAAATGCTGAAATCGCTTGCATTTAAATGCCTTCCTAGTTGGAAGCCATCTCAGTGAGACTGAGTTAAATATCAGTGCCTTCCCAGTTCACTTGCTGAGTCATACTGCCACCTTTAAATGTCTTTTGCAAGCCATGTCAGCATTTCAGTGATCACTTTCACTCCCCCCCACACTAGCTTCCAAATGGTGAAGCTTGCAAAAACCTTTTAAAGGTATCCTTTTAAATGGTTTTTGCAAGCGGCTTGGAGAAGGCATTACAATGTATCATAACAATTACTTTGACATCAGTCCTACCTTTCTAACCTCAATTAGAAGAAGACAGAAGTCACACTATGAATCTTTCTGTGAAATTATGAGTTGTCAGCTACATGAAGAGCCTTGGTTGAGCATTCTGAAAGTGAAGTTGCTTTATGCAAATGACCCTGAGCTGAAATATGTAAGATGTGAAGCACAAGAAAAAGCAGAGTAAACGCACTGGTGCTATGATGCATAGCTGAAGCTAAATGACCTTAAACAGAATATGGAAGTTTCAGGACTTAAAAAAAAAAAGTATTAGCTACCAAGGCTTTCTGCAGTGTTAGTCAACTGAAACATATCATTGTAATTAATTTCTTTCCTGTGCCATATTATTAGGAAATTGCCAGCATTCTACAATGAATAACATGGAGTTATAAACACACCTCTTGAGGAAACAGCTAGCTCCCTGTGGAAAGTTTTCACACATCCTAATCAAGGCTTCATTCTGTGACTTTCTGGGATCCTCACACTTCCAAGTCAACATGAACAACTGCTGTTTGATTCCAGTCCAGTAGCTGTTTGCTGTTTGCAAGACAATAAACATATACTGCATTCCACTTAATGTGGAACAAACGATACAGCCCGAAGAAACCTTGAATGGATCTCCAAAGACTATGAGGCTCTGGGCAAGAAGGTGAAAGATCTGGGGGCACAGGTGGTATTCTCCTCCATTTTAACTGTTGGGGGCCATGGAGCTGGAAGGGAGAACAGGATACTGGAGGTGAGTGGCTGGTTACATAGATGGTGCCGTCGAGAGGGATTTGGCTTCCTGGACCATGGTATGTACCTCCAAGATGAAGGACTGTTGGTGACAGATGGGGGGGCACCTTACAAAGAATGGGAGGAATGTCTTTCCTGCAAGACTTGCAAACCTGATCAGGAGGGCTTTAAACTGAAGACATCGGGGGTGGGAAGAAAAAGCCTGATGTTGTGTGGCAACCCCAACACCAAGTTTAAGAAGGGAAGTGATCAGAGAATAAATGAACGGGAGAGAGGTGAGTTCAGCAATTTTCAGGTAAAATCGAAGGGACCTACTGTAGGAAAGGATGTCTGTAATCTAAAATGTCTTTATACTAATGCACAGAGTATGGGAAATAAACAGGAGGAACTTGAACTTCAAATATTGGAAAGTAATTATGATCTGATAGGTATCACTGAGACTTGGTGGGATGAGTCTCATATATGAACCACAGCGATTGAAGGATATACCTTGTTCAGATGGAACAGAATAAACAAAAAAGGCGGCGGGGTGAAACTATATGTCAAGAATGAATACTCTTGCACTGAAATTCAGGATTTTGAGAGTTGCCCTGTTGAAAATGTGTGGGTAAGGATAGAGCGGGGGGGGAGAAGGGGATATTGTTGTGGGGGTTATACTACAGACCTCTGAACCAACCAGAGGAACAGGATGTTGCATTTGTTACAACAGATTGCTAAACTTTCACAGAGACAGGATGTAGTGGTTTTGGGAGATTTCAACTATCCAGATATTTGCTGGAAATCTAACTCTGCTGGACATGGGGCATCCCGCAGATTCTTGAATAGTCTTGTGGACAACTTTATCTCTCAGAAGGTGGAGGTGGGAACCAGAGGATCTGCTATCCTAAATTTAATTCTGAGTAACAGGGAAGAACTGGTTGATGAGGTGAATGTTGTAGGATCCTTGGGGAATAGTGACCATGTCATCTTGGAATTTGACACAGTGAGGGATGTGAAACCAGGACATAGTAGGACTCATATCCTGGACTTCAGGAAGGCTGATTTCAAAAAACTCAGAGAAATATTAGGTAGGAGCCCATGGCTGGAAATGCTGAGGGGGAAATCTACACAGGAAGGATGGGAGATGCTGAAAAATAAAGTGCTTAAGGCACAATCCCAAACTGTTCCAGTAAGAAAGAAAGGTGGGAGATGGGTAATGAAGCCGAGGTGGCTGAACAAGGAACTCTCTAAAGAGCTGAGACTAAAAAGAGAAATGTACAGGAAATGGAAGGAGAGCCAAATTACTGAGGGTGAGTACAAGGAGCAGGCTTGAATCTGTAGGGATGGTGTCAGAAAGGCTAAAGCACAGATGGAGCTGAGGCTTGCGAGGGATGCTAAAAATAACAAGAAAAAGTTCTATGCCTATGTTCGGAGCAAAAAGAAGAACAGGGATGGGGTAAGCTCACAAAGGCACAGGTATAGAATGGGAGGGACTTGGCTTGACAGCAGCTCATGTGAAAGGGATCTAGGTGTTATGGTAGATCACAAGCTCAACATGAACCTGCAGTGTGATGTGGCTGTGAAGAAAGCTAATGCAATCTTAGGATGCATTAACAGAAGCATTGTGTCCAGATCACGGGAGGTGGTAGTTCCACTTTATTCTGCTATGGTGTGTCCAGTTTTGGGCACCACACTTTTGAAAGGATGTTGACAAGCTCAAGCGTGTCCAGAAGAGGGCGACCAGGATGGTGAAAGGGTTTGAATCCAAGTCTTATGAGGAAAGGTTGAAAGAGTTGGGTATGTTTAGCCTGGGAAAGAGAAGACTTAGAGGGGACATGATTACAGTCCTCAAGTATTTGAAGGGCTGTCATGTAAAAGACGGAGTAGATCTATTCTCTCTTGCTCCAGATTGCAAGACTAGATCTAATCGGTGGAAATTACAAGGGAGTCGTTACCGGCTAGATATCAGGAGAAACTTCCTAACTGTAAGAGTGGTTGAGCAGTGGAACAGTCTGCCTCAGGAGGTGGTAGATGTTCCTTTCCTGGATGTTTTCAAGAGGAGGCTGGACGACCATCTTTTGGGTATGTTGTAGGTATGTAGGGCTATCTTTTGGCTATGCTCCTGCAGAGTGCAGGGGGTTAGACTAGATGACCTGCAAAGTATCTTCCAACTCTAACATTCTATGATTCTATGATTCTGTGTGCTCCTGTTTAGGCTACAGTGGATTATGCCTTGTCTTGATACATGGACTATGTTTCCTCTAGAGCAAAAAGTTCAATGCCTTGTAGAGGATTCTGATTCTAACCATATTTTGTTGCTCAATTTATAGAGGCTGCAGAGAAGTGCTGAAGGGAGATGTTTTCAGACATGGGGTCTATTTGGAGGAGGAGGAAGAAGAAGTAGTAGTAGTGGCGGTGGTAGTTATGAAGCTTCTCTCAGCTGATATTTTAGGTTCAGTCCTACTTTCTGCCACAATGATAGGAGGAGACTTCATTTGACCTGGTTTATTCCCCTTCCCACTTTAGTGTTGGCTGAGTGTAGATATGCAGTAAAGCAGAACTCAAGCTGTTTAAATAATAAAGTATGGGCATGATCACATGCAGAATTAGCCGTGCCATAGGCGTGAATGCCGGGCAGATTTTAAGGGCACGATCACACAAGAACATCTGCCAAGTGTCCCGCACCCATCAGCAACCCGTTTTGCTCCTCCGCAGAAGTGGAGTAAAAAAACACTAGGGAAAGTCCAGTAGCAAATGGTTTGCTATGGGCCAGGAACAGACTTTCCCTGTGTGATTGCGCCAGTGCGCTCTCATGGTGTCAGGATGGTCTGATAGGGCCAACCCAACTCCATGCTATTGTTTTTTCCCCCATTTCAGTATGCGTATCATCACACACTGCATAAGCAGCATTCAGTGTGGAGATACAGATCATCAATCCCCTGTTGAAGAGCACTGGAAATATGCAGCAAAACCACCACCACCCCCCATTCATCCATGGTTTGCATCTGATCACGCAGTGGTGGGCTGTCCCACAGCTCCCAGGGACTTTGTGATTGCACAATTGTGGGTCAAATTACTCCGCAGCAAATAGCCTCACTTCCCCCTGCGTTATCTTGCACGTGTGACAGCCACCTATGTTTATTAAGAAGGGAAAAACCTTTGTAAGAAAGAAATCTAACTGCCTAACTAGCTAGGAGGAAGTCAGTAACTAACAGAAGCTCAGCAGGTGCATTCAGCCAATCAGGAGAGAGTAAGGAGACTATTGAAAATAGTATGAAGTCCCTAATCTCACTATGCTAACTAGTTGTCCTTCCCCCTGCAGGATGTTCTTGTCATCTTTATCTATGCACAGTAGACCTTGCATATTCCAACATTCAGAACTCTGAGACCACATTCACACTACAGGATCAGAAAACATATTCCTCCAGTCTTCCACAACCAAGCCCAATTTCACTCACATTTTGTTCCATCTGGCTCTCTCTCTCTGAATCCCATTTGAAAAAGCCTTGACTTTGCATTTGCCCCCCATAATTACCCACGTTGTTTCCTTCCCTTTCTTCCCAGCCCCCACCAACGATACAGGAGATATCCTATTTGGGAACAGTTGTAGAAAGGCATGGCTTCAATTAGGAATTATTTGAATTGCTTGTTGATTGTAATTTACTGCTGACGTGAACCAGAAAACTGAGATTGTCTTTACTAGATAGAGATGGTTGTCTAGTATGCCACAGAAATAAAACAATATACATACCTGTTGGGATGGGCTTCTCAGTTCTGAGGTGAGGGCAAACAGTGGAAGTAAGTCAAAAGATGCCAAGTAATGTAACACCTTTTTGAAATCCTGGTCTGCTTACTATAATCAGCTGTCTAGTCAACCATCCCTTAAGAAGAGAGCTGTGACTCAGTAGTATAGCACTGCATGCAGAAGTTCCTAGGTTCAAGTCACGGCAGCTCTAGGTAAGGTCTCAGCCAGTGACGTGTCAAGAATGATCTTTCTTTGCCAGAGACCCTGGAGAGCCAGTGCCCGTCAGAAAGAAAATACTGAGCTAGATGGCTTGGCAATAAGATATTTCCAACTTTTCTTGATTAAAAACTAAAATGGAACTCTGAAAGTTGTCAGCAATGTACAACTAGTTGCATTTTATTACAAATATAAAAGAGAATACCTTAAAAATACATAATTCTATTCAGAGTATGTCCTTTGTATTCTTTAGAAATCCAGCAAGAGCATGATCAAATATCTTTCTCAATGCTCTTTTCACAGATGCTGTGGTTGAATAATAGTCATCAGCCTTCATTAAGAGAACCATGCATTTCTGAATGAGATGAGGAATGAGTTAGCAGCATTGTACTGATTTGCTGTGAAAACCGAGCTCATTACAATACTGGCTCTTTTCTGGAGCTTTCTGCACTGCCTTGCTAGCACAGCTACAGTGAAAAGGTTGATGCCCTTTATTTTTTATTAGCACCTCATTCATTTCTGGACCTTTAGAACTCTATTGTAATGTTTCCTTTGCCTAGAAACATGGAATACAAATTGCAATTTGACTTCCTTTGTTCCTCCCCCCACCATGTTTTGTTGAAAATGCTGTTCCTTCAGGTGCTACAGGCTAAGAGATAGATACTTATCTGTGGAATGGAAATGGGTGGGGTGAAGCTCTGTACAAGACTCTGCATTCATGCCTGGCTCACTGAGAGCCATTTTGTACCTAACTTCAATGATGTGATTGCAGTTTCCCATGGCAAAATTTCAGGCTTCAGTGGTAACATCTAAACCTAGTAATCACATGGAATGGGAGGACCATATAAGATGTTACTGTCACATCTTACTGTTTTTTACAGCAGTGTACTTTATGGCAGCTTTGCAATACTTCATGTTGCTGCTAATTATCTAAAAGGGCACAAGAAGAAAGCTAGGGATCCACAAACAATCAGGGACAAGAAGCATGGTTGTTGTATTACACCAAAGAACTGTATGCAGAGTTCCATTGGTGGAATGCCTCCTCATGTCTTTGGCAGCCCTGGCCATCAACAAAGCTGCACCTGAGGTGTGAGAAAATCTCATGCGCAGTAGGTGATCTGACTGCAGCTTGAGTGGAACATGCCTGAAAATTGCAGTCCTTCTTGTGGTACAGGAAAACACCCTCTGATCCGACCCTCAGTTTTGTATCCTGAAAACTTCCAGATCATTTTTGCAAAGAAAAAGTTCCTATTTCTCTTTAAAGAGGAAGAATAAATTTCTGACCTAGGGAAGGAAAATGGGAGATGTGGATAGGATTACCAACCCCAAGGTAGGACCCAGAGTTCTCCCAGAATTACAACTAATCTCCAGACTGTAGAGATCAGTTCCCCTGGAGGAAATGGCAGCTTCAGAGAGCAGTTTGGTATAGCACAGATTCTACAAAAAGCAACTGTCCTCGAATGACATCATGTGCTCACTGAGATCTCCCCACCCCCAAACTCTGCCTTCCCCGGGCACTGCTATTTTTCCATTGTTTATTGGAGGTCTTTGCTTTCTGATTGAACTGCTTTTTATATTTGTGATCTGCCTTGAGCCTAAGTGAGAAAGAAGCATTATAAATGAATTTAATAAAAAAGAAAGAAATCTCCAGGATTTCCCAAGCCAGAATTAGCAACCCTGGAAGTGAACCACATAGGTTCTTGTGTGAGAGAATGATGGCAGGATGGACTTGAAAAAGAAGTTTTAAAAAATAAGACCTGAGGAGGTATCCCCTCCTACAGACCTGCCAAACCTTCTTTTCAATCTACATGAACATAAAGTAATTTGATTCATTGTTGTTTTAGGTTTCAGTTCCACATTAAGAGATTGCAATTAGCTCCACCTTTTAAAAAAAAAAAAGTCTACGGGCCTTTCTGCATTCAGTCTTTACTCCCAATTTTCCCGATTTTCCTTTCATTCTGCATATGTAATTATTCGTCAGCACTTTGTGCTGGAAACTCAAGTCTCTGCAGATTATGCTTTCTGCATACTCACAGAAGAAAATGTGGTTTGAGCTCTGGCTGCTCTTATCCTTTGGAGAAGGAGTAGCCAAGGCACCAGCATGATACTTCTCCCTTCCCTTCAATGCCCCGTGTTCTCATTTCCTTTTCACAGACCCCTGACTGGTGGGAGGAATTCTTCCAGGAAAATTGGAATGAGTGGATGAGGCATTCAGTGTTAACATGGCAATGTTTATGAACATTATGTAATGGGAATAACCCAGGGATAATATACGATTATCAACACTTAGTATCAAATCAAAATGCAAACCATCAGACAATGCATCTGTTTTTGTTCTGAGGGAAATGTTTGTGATTCAAGACTGTTTGGCTTAGAAGTGCTTCTTGAAAAACTGGTTTTCCCAGTAGCTCTCCCATCATCCAAACCACTGCGGACTTGAAACAAATGTAAATGTTCAGCAATTGCCCATGAGGAAATCTGTTATCTGTAAACTGGCTGCCTAGCATATACCAAAGACAAAGAGGCTGATACAGGGGAGGGCAGTGGGTGGCACTTAAATATTCACAGAAACAATTCTACTTTAAATAGTGGTATCGATTTCAAAATGGAGCAGAACAAAGGTTTGTGGCAAAAGCACTTTTGGGAGGTGTGGGGCAACAGTGTGCTGGAAGCGGTCTGAGTGCTGACCCCCCTAAAATAAATGCAGAACCAAGAAGAAGCCCTGACACAAAGTGGCAGTGAAAGTGGGAAGGGATGCGGAATGGAAGACTGAGATGGACTCAGAAACTGAGGGAAAAGACAGTTGCAGAAAGGGCCTATGCGTGGTCCAGCCATATTGCTATATAGGGATCATTTGCAAAATGGCATGCAGGGCAACAGCAGCATCGTTGGGAGGATATTTGGCAGATTGAGGATCTGGCTAGTTCAGGACTCATTTGTGTTATCAGGCTTTCTTCTCTTGTCAGTCTGCAGTGCGGGAGTTTGGCAGCTATACTGGACAGCTGGTGACCTGTTGCCCTCTGTAAATTGGCATGTTGGCAAAGATGGTCCTACAATTATACAGAGTGAATTGACTGTTGAAGAAAGTATAATTTTGGATGCTACTAAAGGCCTTTTCATTATTCGATTTATATTATATTATTACATCTCACATAATTGCATTTTGCTGTTTGTGCAGGAGGCTGTTTTTGAATTTTCAACAAATGTCTTCCTCATTCTGTGGCAGGACCAGCCTTGAGTATTTTCTGTCAATCCAAAACTATGTTATAAGTGTTATTCTGCAGCATGAATTTTCACAGGTGACAAAGCATCCATTCTGTTTGAAATGAAACTGCAACATAGATCCTATGCAGACACTTAGAGCTCTTAATGCAATATATACTCCATTACAGGAGTGTACATTTCCCAAGAGAAAGATCTAGGACAAGTGTTGCTTTTTCTACTGATCCTAAATGGACTTGCTTTAATATTCATGTTTTGTACTTAAGCTTGAAGCAAACAAATCAAAGCAGAGGAATCAAAGTTGTAACTGGGGCCATGTAAGCTGAGGTTTTTGACGCAGACACTAAATTGGCCTGCTAGGGAGAGAGTGATCAGTAGCAGGGTAGATTCTTTCACTGCATTATGCCAGTTCACTGGTAGGAAATGCACCTTTCTTCCAACCTCCAGTTCCCTTCCTCCTGCTAGCTCCCTCCTCTCCTGCTCCCTGGCTCTTGATTGGGCTTCCCTCCTCAGCTCACCGCTGACTGAGCAGCTGCCCCCTGCCCAAGAGCCTGAGGAAGAGCGGGGACAACAGGGAGGCTGGCTGGGCTGGGCTGTACTGGCCTGGCTGCCTCAACTGGTCAGGCATGCTCCCCCTGCCAGGTGAAAGGGTTGGCCCAGGCAGCCAGAGCAGCAAGAGGAGAAGGCAGTAGCCACCATTAAGAGAGCCTCCCCATGTGCCCAACCAGGTGGAGGAGGTGCCCACCCCTGTGCTTCCTGGAGGGCTGGCCAGGTAAAAGGCAAGAGTGTGCCACTCTCTCTCTCTGGCTCACTTGTGCTGTTGTGCCACTACAGCACCTGCTGCGTCCTCAGGAGAATCACCCCCTCCCTCCCCATCTTCTCTCTCCCCCATCCCCCACTGGGTCTCCCCTTCCCTCCTCTCCCCTGCTGGCAGTTACTGCCTCCTCTTGCTCCCTGGAAAAAATTCTGGCTACGGGCCTGCCTCCAGCCCTGCTTGGCTAGGCTTTTCCTTTGTCATATAGGGTTTAGCAGGGCTGTATGTCTCCTTCCTCACCTGACATAGGGTTTTCCAGGGCCGCACACCTCCTCTGCCTGCCACGGGGTGAGGGCTACCCATCATTTTGGGCTAGGACAACCCTGGTGGCAGTGTGCCCCTCTGGCCATTGGCCCACAAGAACTTTTCTCAGTGGACTTAAAGGTCAGCCCTTCTCTGTGCCTGTAGCACCCCTCAATTATAAGTTTCTCACATTCACTGCTTTAACCTGGCTCTTGAATATTGAATAGGAAGTTTTCTTTTAAAAATTACAAGTAAATTCCTAAAATTCAACTGCTCTTTTCAAAATGCAAGTTGGGTTCTAAGATTATAGTAATATTATGAAATATCGATACTTACTCAACCTAGCCTTATTGATTACACAATAAAAAGACTTGTGAATCCTTCTAATAGCATTTATGTTTTGTTTTTCAAAGGGGATGGGAAGTGTTTTTTCTCTCTCCCTTCTTCACAGATTTAATTTTCACAGGAACAATGTTTTACCTGTTGTTTTTGACAAACCACAGTATAAGAACACTGAATTGCCCATATATTCTGCATGAAGTTTTCTAATTTCTCTAGGTACAGAGAAAGCAACAGCCACAGGCCAACTAGCCATTACAGAGAAACAAATCTTCACTTACATGTAGTGTGACACACATCCCATCAATTTAGAAGACATTGCTTTAGATTTCAACCAAACATGGCTGAAAAAAGGCTCTCTATTGTTGGAGTATGGCAAAAAAAAAATCAATGCGTTTTTTTATCCATTCTACCAGTATCTCAGAAAATATGTATATTTACTTTAAAATCTAGAACCCGAAATTTTAAAATGAGTGGACTTCTGCTTTTGGAATAAGAACATAAGAACATAAGAGAAGCCAATGTTGGATCAGGCCAAAGGCTCATCCAGTCCAACACTCTGTCACACAGTGGCCAAAAATACCAGGTGCCATCAGGAGGTCCACCAGTGGGGCCAGGTCACTAGAAGCCCTCCCACTGTTAACCCCTCCAAGCACCAAGAATACAGAGCCTCACTTGCCCCTATCTATAAAGGTAAAGGTTCCCTTGCTCGAAAGCCAGTCGAATCCGACTCTAGGGTTGCGGTGCTCATCTCCGTTTCAAAGCCGAAGAGCCAGCGCTGTCCGAAGACGTTTCCGTGGTCATGTGGCCGGCATGACTAAACACCATGGTGCACGGAACGCTGTTACCTTCCCACTAAAGTGGTACCTATTGATCTACTTGCAATTTCTTGCTTTCGAACTGCTAGGTTGGCAGGAGCTGGAACTAGAGACGGGAGCTCACTCCGTCATGCAGCACTCTCGGGTCTTGAACTGCTGAACTACTACTGAACTACTGAACTACTGACCTTCCACAGCCTGCAGTTCAGCATCTTAACCACTTGAGCCACCGCAGCTCCGCCCCTATCTATACCTTGTGGCTAATAGCCACTGATGAACCTCTGTTCCATATGTTTATCTAATGCCCCCTTGAAACCATCCATGATTGTAGCCGCCACCACCTTCTGTGGCAGTGAATTCCATGTGTTAATCACTCTTTGGGTGAAGAAGTACTTCCTTTTTTCTGTTCTAACCCAATGGCTCAGAAATTTCATTGAGTGCCCACAAGTTCTTGTATTGTGAGAAAGGGGGGAAAGTACCTCTTTCTCTACCTGTTCTATCCCATGCATGATCTTGTAAACCTCAATCATGTCACCCCTCAGCCGTCGTTTCTCCAAGCTAAAGAGCCCCAAGCACCTCAACCTTTCTTCATAGGGAAAGTGTTCCGACCATTTTATTATTCTAGTTGCCCTCTTCTGTACTTTTTCCAAAGCTATAATATCCTTTTTAAGGTGTGGTGACCAGAACTGTACACAGTACTCCAAATGAGGTAGCACCATTAATTTATATAGGGGCATTATGATATTGGCTGGTCCGTTTTCAATACCCTTCCTAATAATCCCCAGCATAGCATTGGCCTTTTTTATTGCAGTCACACACTGTCTCAACATTTTCAGTGAGCTATCTACTACAACTCCAAGATCTCTCTCTCGGTCAGTCTCTGCCAGTTCGGACCCCATCAATGTGTATTTATAGTTAGGATTTTTGGCTCCAATGTGCATCACCTTGCACTTGTCCACATTGAACCCCATTTGCCATGTTGACGCCCACTTGCCCATCCTCAACAGATCCCTTTGAAGTGCCTCACAATCCTCCCTGGTTTTCACCACCCTGAACAACTTTGTATCATCTGCAAATTTAGCCACTTCACTGCTTACTCTCAACTCCAAATCATTAATGAACAAGTTAAAAAGCATTGGACTGAGTACTGATCCCTGCGGCTGCCATATTTAAAATTACATTAATAATAAGAAGAGAAGAGATTGGATTTATACCCCGCCCTTCACTACCCAAAGGTGTCTCAGAGTGGCTTACAAATTCCTTTCCCTTCCCCTCCCCGCTACAGACACCCTGTGAGGTAGGTGGGGCTGAGAGAGCTCTTGACAGAAACCGCTCTTTTTTCAAGAACAGTTCTTATCAGAACTATGGCTTGCCCAAGGTCATCCAGCCAGGTGCAAGTGGAGGAATGGGGAATCAAACCCAGTTCTCCCAGATTAGCGTCCGCGCACTTAATCATTACACCAAACTGGAAGTAAAGGTATGCCCTAAAAGATGACTTTTCAAAAAAAAAATATCACAATCCAAAATTTCAAATGTGAAGATTAATTTTTTTAAAATTATACACGACTGAGCTCTAATAATGCTGGAGGCTTTATAAGGAGTTTTCCTTATAAAGGAGAACTATAGGTACAACAGGTGGGTAGCCGTGTTGGTCTGAAGTAGTAGAACAAAGTTCAAGTCCAGTGACACCTTTAAGACCAACGAAATTTTACTCTGGGTATAAGCTTTTGTGCATGTACACAGAAGCTTATAACCAGAATAAAACTTTATTGGTCTTAAAAGTACTACTGGACTTGAAATTTGTTCTACAGATACAATAGTCATGCTCCCCTCCCCTCCAGTTCTTTAAATTCATGTCACCTCAATATAGATAGGATTACCATTGTTTCTAGAGGGGAAAAATAGATCCAGTGCTCTGCTGTGAACTCACCATCTAACCTTAATATATGGTTAAGAAGAAGAAGAAGAAGTGAAGAGATTGGATTTATACCCCGCCCTTCACTACCGCCCTTCACTACCGCACACTTAACCACTGCAGATGTTGTGATTGTGCTGTTAGACTGTCATACTGCTGACTTCCTATTGGAGAGGAAAAAGAGAAACCTGAGCTTAGTCTAGATACATGCTGTCATCCTGATAGAGTTGATTTTCAGGATGACAGCATGCATCTAGACTAAGCTCAGGTTCTTCACTGAGGGGTTTTCTACATGGTTTTTTCCTTTGGTTCTGGCCTGATGCTGCTTCAGTTTATCCCCTGATTTCCATATGCATTTTTGTGCCTTTAGTTTTTACTTTATCCTCCCAATTCCCCCCCCCCAAGTTCTTTTGAAACTACTTCTACTCCAATCTTTCTCTGGAAGCAAATGTTGAGTCGCCTTTCTCCTTGTGCATAATATTTCTGTCACTTTTCTTTGTCCTGCCCACTCCCACCCACCTCCAGCCCACTTTTTGATGACTAGTCTGTTGTTATTGTCAAACTACTACCTCTTCTTCTTCCCCCCAGACTTGGAGACAAGTGGTTTTGTTTGCAATTTTTTTTTAAAAAAAAGGTATTAAAATGTTGGTGTATTGATATGGCTTTGTAGTGATGGGTTCTGCAGGTTCTCTGAATTCTCAACTTTCATTTTTAAGTAAATCTCTAGTCTTCTCCCTTGTGGAGATATGCCTTTTTCTTCAGAAGGGATACCCCAGCCATATGGTCTGTTACAACTCATCATGTGAGACAGTCATGTGAGTTGGGAAATCATCATCATGTGCTTCCTTCCCTTCTCCCACCAACTGCCATTGATTTGGACTGGGGGCAGGGAAGCTCATGTGATGACCCTAGCTCATGTGGCACGTTCTAACATATGGAGCAACAGAGGAAGTAGGGAGAGAGTCAGAAGGATGCCAATCTCCATTAACATTCAGACAACACCTTGATCACGGCTCATGTCTGCTTTCAGATTTTGTAAAACTGCACTTTTAAGTTACCTTAAATCCACTCCCAAATTGGCAATATTACTAAATATTTCACAGTTCCCCCTCTCCCCAATTCAAAGTGGTTTACAGGGTAGATGCAGACAGCTATTTTACAGCTCATCTGTACCTGTGGTAAAGTTCTTCTTACTAGGGTAGAGAAATATACCACAGCAAAGTGAGAGAGCCTGTCCTGAGGTAAACTGGTGGCCTGCAGGGGTTCAGGGAGTTCTTTCATTTCCTATCAAGCAAGTGAACATCTGCTTTACCCAGAAAGAAAAAAAATGGATTATAATAGGGACTTACCTCATACACAGAAAATAACTGTTTTATGCATATTTATTTCTTTTCTGGGTAAACATAGTTTAAAACCTCAGCTGATGAAAGTTGAATTTGCCTTCCAACATATTTGTCCTTGCACAATCTCATTATTTTGCACTTAGACATGTCAGAAGGAATTGGCAAAACATTTTCCAGTATACCATATCTCTGCTGTGAGCTTTATGGACTGTAATGTTAATAATTAGCATGTTTATGCACTAATTGTTTCCACAAAGAGATTGCTAGTAAGTTCTTGTGGATAAACGTCAAATAAATCAAATTTTACAGTTTAGCTATAAAAACCCATATGTTCTCTTTTTTGCTCAAGCTTCAGTCGAGCAGCACACAAAACAATGGGAACAGCAGGCAGCTAGAGAAGCAGGAGGCATTTGGCTAAGTAAGAACTCGTTCCATCAGTATACAGTCTAGCAGTACCAGAACTGGTGATATGTCTCTATCAGATTCAAAATAATAGAAATGTCAGATGGATTGGATGAGGTTAAGAATACTATTTTAAGCAAGAGGAATGCCCTTTTGCTGTATGATGAACATGTGAAGTTGCCTTACTCTACCAGTACTGCCTACAAAGACTGGGAGTATTCTCCCAGATCTCAAGCAGACAAGAGGTCTTTGATCCTTGATCCTTCCAACTAGATTTGCCAGGGATCGAGCCTTGGGCCTTGTACATGCAAAGCAGATGCTTTATCAAGGAGTCATGCCCCTTCCTCATTAAAGATTCCTCATGGGGCCTTTTTCATTGGAAAATTATCCATTTACTGCCAGAGACACTCAAACTCTGCCCACCCCATCTACATGGTGCAGAAAAGTCCCTGTTCTCTTTCAAGAGACATCAAAGCTCTGGGAACGATCAGTGCATGGATGGGGGAATCAGATAGTGAAATGCAGACACACAGACTCTGTGCAAAATACCACATCCAGCACAAGGAGGCTGGCAGCACAGTCAGCAGGTTCAAACTGACTCCTCCACCTCCACGCATTGATTTTTCTTGAAATTGGGGATTAACATTTAGTAAAGAATATAAACTTTTTGATTTGTGTGGATGGTGGAGAACAATTTTTTCACTGTTCCAGACAAGATACTGACAACTGGGGCTAGACTTGGCCTGGCGAGATGCTGTGGACTTTCTTTACTTAGGCAGAGTCAGGGCTATTTTTGGGGCAGGCATGCACAGGAACGCAGTTCTGGCTGGCTTCAGAGTTGGCCACACCCACTACAGCCAAAACCTCTGTGTGCGTGGCTACAGAGGGAAGGCCTGGAGAGCGACCCCCCCAGCGACTCCAAGGCAGATGGGCCGGGGGGGCTCTGGAAGGCCCTGTGCCTTCCCTGGCCTGTCCAAGGACCGGCTTGCCTTCCCTTCCCTTCAAGGAGGGGCTTGCCCGGACTCCCCGCAGCCACGGGGCTCCCAGGCAAACCAAGGAAAGGCATGGTAATGAGCTGTGCTGTCAGGGGTGTGGCCTAATATGCTAATAAGTTTCCACTGTGACCTATTATGCTGATACGTTCCTGCTGGGCTTTTTCTACAAAAAAAGCCCTGGGCAGAGTAAGATGAGCAATATGTAACTAACAGTATGAAATGTTTGAATTAGCGAGGCCTGGGTTTCCCCCCATCCTATTTAAAAATATAGGTAGGGCCTGGAGATCTCTCTGGCATCATAACCCCACTGAGGTCTCTCCCCTCCCCAGATTCCACCCCCAAACTCTCCAGGACTTTCCCAATCCAGTGCTGGCAACTCCATCAGTTGTAATTATGGGAGATCTCCAGGCCCTGCCTATTTATCAAGGACAGGTTCCTAACATGGAAGACAACTTGATCCTGTCATCTCCCATAGTTGTTGCTGCCTATCCTTTGCCTGTCCCACAACAGCCACAGTGGCATCCTGTGTGATAAAAACATGGAAAAGCTTGGCCTATGGGCAGAGACATATTGATGTTACCAGCTGTTTCTCCTCTGTAGTCTTAAGCAGATGGTGTCCCAGGCCTTACTGTGCCATGAAAAAGAAACTAACTTCCCTTCCATTTAGCATCTGCACTATGTAATGACTTCTGATTGGTATGGCACAGAAGTATCAGTGCTTGCTGCTATTCCAAAGCAGAGCATGGGAGTAACTTCCACTATCAGAGCAAAGGAGCAAAGGCCACCTAGCTCCACTGATGTGCCTTGTGTCCTGTCTTGAATACTTGTACAGGAAATGTGTGTTTCTAAATAGTTTTGCATTTTGTAGCAAGGAATGGAGGCAGTAAAGGTCAAGGACAGGTCAGAATCAAAGGCAACGTGAGAGAAGTTCAAATTCTGTAACATGGTATTTTGACAAAGAAATTGGAAAACTTCTCCAAAGGCCAATGCATCATCAAATACGACATTTAACGCACCATTCCTCAACCTATATTCAGCAGCAGAATAGGCTGAATGTGCCCATGTGAATGTGCCCATGGTAAAGCAGCCACCAACCACTGGAACATTCATATTTTCCCCCCGGATCAAATGCATCTTTGGCTATGCTCATCAGCCCCAAGTCTTTTCCTGATTTCTAAGATTCCAGCAATCGCCATATGTTTGTTTGTATATTCTTTTTCCAGACAACTGTGAGAGACAGAAGTTTGCTTCCCCCTTACAATTCTCAGGAAGGTCTAGAGACCCATGTTTAGAAAAGAAACACCTGTGATTTTCTAGAATGGAGCAGCCAGCTTCCAGTGTTTCCTGCATTTCACTCTTCCTTAAAGATATATAGGGGATAGAGTCACTAAAGCAGCAACTTTGCATCAGGAATTAATTTAACTATTAAAATTGGGGTGGGTAATGGTAGTAGTTGGTAGGCTGGTATTTTGCTGCAGCTGGTCTTCTTAAGCAAATTTCCTACTTATTGCTTGGCACAATGAATGCCTACTGTTATGAATTCATGAGTTGGATGAAATATATTAAGAGAGTTTGATTATTCTCCTTAGTTCATAATGGCACTTTCCTTCTTCTGTGCAAGAGAAATCCATTTAATTTCCTGACTAAATGGGTTTAAAGGCATGGGCTCAATTCAGATTTTATGCCAAGCCATGATCTAGAGAGCTTAAACATGGTTTGACATGACATCCATACTAAAAAAAACCCATACTTTGCAATTGGTCAGCAAACTAAAATAGGAAACCATGGTTTGAAGTGTTTCCAAACTGTGCTAGACTCTGACATCTGAATTGATAAATTGTGTTTCTGACAGAAAATTATGAAGTACTTGCAACAATGTAATAATTTTCCATTCAGTTGTCTTGGGGTAGCTCCATATTAATGTAGGCAGAATGTACTCATGATTTGGACAGGTCTAAATATGTGGGAAGGGATACCTGTACTGGTCAGTTTAGAGGATTAAGTATTTAAAGTATGTCTCATGGCACTGTAATCATGTCCAGTCAACTGACTGAATTAAAGCCACCATTCAGTTGGCTCCATGAATGACAGTATATTTTTATAGTTCCAAAGCTCAAACTACAGCCAGCACTGTCAAATTTCTCATTGTTTACAGTTTTTATCAGATTGAAAGTTGTTGTTTTTTACTAGCACATAATAACTCCAAGTCATCTTTGGTCAAAACATTTTTTCAAAAGATATCGAAGCACACATGTACATACATGCTTGCACTCCTTGAAAACAGAAAGTCTTGCATTTTAAGATAGAAAAGTCCATCATGAATTTTTAATTCCAGACAGTCTTGTTGCCAGCTCTTGCTTTTGTAAATCTCCTTCTGTGTTCTACCTTGTGCCAAGATTGGCTTGGCACACGGGATGTCTGGCAGTGCCACCAAGGACTGGACTCTGGATCTCTGATTTACATCTGTTGGCACAAGAGCTGTTACTCTCATTAATACAGCTGGTTATGCTTGTTTGGGACTCTATGCTAGCCAAGAGCTGGCATAGAACTCTTCTGGAATTTTCCTAGTGAAAAAGGGGGTAAAATGGCATCGAAACCTGCCATATAGTGGAAGAACTGAAACACCCTTGAAAAAAGAAATTTTAAATAAAATCCTAGAAACAGCCAAAATGGATAAATTAACCTTAACTTTGAAAGGCCAACCAGAAATGACTTTTGAAAATACCTGGGCAAGGTTTTACAGTTGGTTAGAAGACTACTCCAAGTGAACAATATAATTACTGCAATCTTATTAAGGACAAATGAGCTTCAGAGCTGTTATTTTTTGCAATAAACTTTATTAATGATATAAGGTGAAATTCATAAATGTATTACAATTTAGGCATGAGTTTGTAAAAGAAAGAACTGATAGATTAATATCTCCCACTGTATGTTTGTTCTGTCTTTAAAAATAATTAAAACAATTTTTTTAAGAAACTTGCCATATAGTTTTTTATGCTGGCCAAGAATTCTTCTGCGACTGAAAGCATTTTATCAGGGCAGTTGCAGAAGAATTCAAACCAGTTTGGCATAGGGGTTAAATGTGTGGACTCTGATCTGGGAGAACCGGGTTCGATTCTCCACTCCTCCACTTGCACCTGCTGGATGACCTTGGGCAAGCCGTAGTTCTAGCACAGCTGTTCTTGAAAAAGAGCGGTTACTGTCAGAAGTTCTCTCAGCCCCACCTACCTCACAGGGTGTCTGTTGTGGGGAGGGGAAGGGATTGTAAGATGCTCTGAGACTCCCTTGGGTACTGAAGGACAGGCTATAAATCCAATCTCTTCTCTTCTCTTTTAAGTGATGGATCTTGTGTCTTTTGAAACTTATTGGTGGAAAATGGCATCAAATCACAGCTGATTCATCATAGTCCTACTGGATTTTTAATGCAAGACAGTCTTGAAGAGAACTGGTTTGCCATGGCCTGCCTCTCTGCAGCACCCTCGACTTCCTTGGTGGTCTCCCAGCCAGGAACTAACTAGAGCCTCTGAGGTGTGATGAGATTGGACTCGCTTGGCCCACACAGGTCAGGCCTTGAAACATATTAGGCATATCCATGTGGGCCTTCATGCACTTTTAGACTATATCCTCTACTAGAAGTGTGGGAAGTAGCAGAATGGGGACATTCAAAACAGTGGGCTCGATCTTACATTTTTATTTTTTTGCATTAGTGGCATCCTGGTGTGACACCTAACATATGACTGCCTGGATAACAGTGATCCCACATGTGCGTATGTGTGTGTGTGTGTGTGTGCCGGGCCAGTGCCAGCCTTTTTTGTGCCCTAGGCAAGGCTAACTATTTGCGGGGGGGGGGGGCCTCCACTGCTAACCAATTTTTAAAAACAGATGAATTCTAGGGAATATTAAAAGCACAAAACTTGACACTGCTAATTTTTTTTTAAAAAATGTGGAAATAAGTAAAATGACAGCCTCTGGTTTTCTTTCTCAAACAGAAAACAGTTTTAGCACACAACACACCAAACATTTTGAATAATCCTGTGAATTGTGATGTCAAAAATTAAGGCTCTTGAATGTTTCCATTTCGGGGACGTCAAAATCTCATTTTGTGTGCCTTTTCCTCTGCAAATTTTGTCTCTGATTCCTTCAGTTCAAGTGCTGATGCTTTGGTGTGTTGAACTGATATAACTGCCAAACCAAAGAGTCTCTTTTGCAGCACTAGTTCTACAGTTTTCTCAGTTTTGCGATTCTTGATGTCAGATTTGTGTCCATTTACCCTTTGGTGTAGAGTTTGACCTGTTTGTTCTATGTAGAGAACTGCAATTTACACGTCCCACTGTATTGTTATTCCAGTCTTGCTGTTTTTATTGCTCAGTTACTTATTCATCTTGACTCTAATCATCTCTTCCTGACAACTAGCTTCCCATACCTGCATGTAATATTTGAGGAAATCTGTTTCAGTGTATGTGAAGAAGTGTGCACATGCTAAGAACATAAGAGAAACCAATGTTGGATCAGGCCAATGGCCCATCCAGTCCAACACTCTGTGTCACACAGTGGCCAAAAATACCAGGTGCCACCAGGAGGTCCAGCAGTGGGGCCAGGACACTAGAAGCCCTCCCACTGTTGACCCCCCCCAGCATCAAGAATACAGAGCATCACTTGCCCCAGACTGAGAGTTCCCATCTATACCTTGTGGCTAATAGCCACTATGGACCTCTGCTCCAGATGTTTATCCGATTCCCTCTTGAAGCCATCCATGCTTGTAGCCGCTGCCACCTCCTGTGGTAGTGAATTCCATGCGTTAATCACTCTTTGGGTGAAGAAATACCTCCTTTTATCCATTCTAACCTGACTGCTCAGCAATTTCATTGAGTGCCCACGAGTTCTTATATTGTGAGAAAGGGAGAAAAGTACTTCTTTCTCTTCCTGCTCTATCCCATGCTATGTGTAATCTTGTAAACCTCTATCATGTCACCCCTTTGGGGATTTTGAACTTAGACTTCCCGGATAGTAGGCTGATACTTACCACTTAGACAAACACATAGCATCCAGTCTGTGTCATGGAGCCTTCTCATGTTCTTGACCAGCACATGAAGCAACTTATGTACAAAAGGTTGCAGTGCCCAGCCATTTCATGTTTTCCCCTGGGACCAAGGCTCATAACTCTGAACCTGAGATTTCTGTAGTGAATGTCAATAAATCAAAAGTAGGTTTGCAGCTCTTGAATAGTGTACTCAAGATTGCAACAGCACAGACATTCTGATGCAATAATAGAGCAAGGGGTGTCAGTTAAATGAACAAAATATTGCAAGAGTGCTAATGTTTTAAACGTTTTTAAGTTAAAACTTAACTTTTTAAACCGAGAGCCTGCGGCCGGTTGGAGGGGCGAGAATGCCATCGTGGGGAGGCAGGGTTTCTGAGGAGAGTGAGGCTGCGGCGCAGGCTGGACCCCTTCCGCTCTTCCCTCCTTCTCCCCCCCCCAGGCAAAAATTCATGGCTTGCCTCCATCCCTCGCCTCCATTTGCTTTCCCACCCGGCGCCCTCACCTGCTCCCTTCACCTCCACGCTGCTGCAGACAACGGCTCACTCAGCCATGCCCAGCAGCCCAGGCAGCGCTCACTAATGATGACCGACCCAGCTCAGCGTGGCTCAAGAGGGGAAGGGGGGAGGGGAGAAGGTGGTGGCAGCAGGCAGGACACCGAGAGGTGCCTGCAGGGGCGGCGAGGGGGACTGGTGAGGGGCGCCCGCAGCATTAGCGTAGAACTGACCAGGAGGCGCAGGGCTGCTTGCTTCTTTTTCTCCCCGTCAGGTGAGTCCCGAGGCGGCAGAGATGATGATTCCTGCTCATCTTCAGCACCGCTCTTGCTGTTGTCCTCACCCCGCTTGCGGGCCTCTGCGCCCTCAGAAGTCTCCACCCTTAGGCGATCGCCTCACTTGGCCTTAATGGTTGCGCCAGCTCTGTGTGTGTGTGTGTGTGTGTTATGTGCTTCAAGTCACTTCTGATGTATGACAATGGCATGAATTAATGTCCTCCAAAATGTCCTATAATTTGCAGCCTTGCTCAGGTCTTGGAACCTGAAGGATGTGGCTTCCTTCACTCAGTCAATCCATTTCAGGTTGGATCTTCCTCTTTTCCTGCTGCCTTCAACTTTTCCTAGCATTATTATCTTTTCCAGTGAGTCTCATCTTCTTGTAATATGACCCAAGTACGAAAGTCTCAGTTTAAGTCATTTTAGCTTCTAGGGGGAGTTCAGGCTTGATTTGATCTAGAACTTACGTATTTGTCCTTTGGGCAGTCCACGGTATTTGTTAAACTCTCTTCCAACACTACATTTCAACTTTCTTCCTCTCAGCTTCCTTCACTGTCCAACTTTCACACCCGTACATAGTGATGGGGAACACTCTTGTATGAATTATTATTGATGATTGAGCCAAAGAATAGAAAATTTTTAACAATTTCAATTTCTTCATTATCAGCCTTAAAGTTGTATAATTCCTCAGTAGTCATTACTTTCACCTTCTTGATGTTGAGCTGTAATTCTGCTTTGGTACTTTCAGCTTTAGCCTTTACTGGTACTCATTTCAAGTCTTCAGTATTTTCTGACACTAATTTCTGTGTTTGGCTTTTACTCAGGTGTACTCAGCTATCCCGCGAGCCAACCCCAGCCGAGGTGGCACAGAGCTGCAAGAGAGAATCAGCTGGGGTGGTGCAGAGCTGGGGCTGGCTCCTCTTGCTGGCTTACTTTAAACCTCCTCTTGCAGCCCAGGATCGATTGGGGTGGCAGGAGCTGACAGCTCTGTGCTGCCCCAGCTGATCCTCTTTTGCAGCTTCCCATTGCTCAGCTGTGTTTGGGCTTTCTGCAAACCCCGTTTAAAGGAACTACAGTCACTTTCAATGGGGTTTACAGGGTCATGAACCATGAAACAGTTCGGTTTGCAAACAAACCTCCTGATTTCGTTCAGTTTGCGGTTTGGTTCTTGGTTCATGCCCATCCCTACATAGAACTTTGCTCTGCTGCTTCAGATCAACACAGCTACCAACCTGAATTTATTCCACAATACGTTTTTTACTTAATGGTGTACCAGTACAGAATGGCATTTATGCTGGCTAGGCTAAACACCTTTCTGTCTATGGTTACTGAGGGCCAATTATGCAGGTTTTTCTTCTTTGGATAGAGGTGTGAGTGTGGGGGCAGTCATATTGAGACTTTTGAACATATTTTGCTGTTCTGTTGTTTTGGGGAGAATTTGAGGAAGAAATATTTAGGGCAGTTTGTATCTTATACATTTTATCTTTCTTTGTAGAGTCTAATTCAGATGTTATTATTAGATACAGACAAGAAGGGGGAGCCGTGATACTCATGGGGGGGGAGGAGAAGCTCCACGGGAGGAGAAGGAAGCAGCTGTAGGTGAGTCCCTGGCACCCACGGCGAGGCCCGCACCCCTCCAAGCCTTCTCCCTCCTCCCTCCCCAGCACCGGCGGCAAGGCCTGAACTCTGCCTGCCAAGCTTTCTCCCTCCCTCCCCTAGCAGCTGGCCCGTTGAACTTTCTCCTTGCCCCCCCAGCAGCGGTGAGGCCTGGCCGGCCCACTAAACTTTCTCCCTCCCCCCACAGCAGCGGTGGTGGCAGCAGAGAGGCCTGAGCTCAGCCCACCAAACTTTCTCCCGCCCCCTCCCCAAGCTCTACCCTTCAAATCTACAGGTCTGGCCCTCCCCTTAGTTTTGCCAGCCTCCAGGCAGCATCTGGAGATCTTCAAGATCAGTTCTCCTGGAGAAAATGGCTGCTTTGGGCAATGGGTTCTATGGCATTATACCCTGCTGAGGTCCCTCTGAACCCCAAACCCTGCCCTCCCCAGGCTCTACCCCTCAAAATTACAGGTATTTCCCAACCCAGAGTTGGCAACCCTTTAACTGGCTATGGAACCGCTTTCCAGAACCTTGGAACCCAGAAGACATGGCATAGGAGGAGGTGCTTTTCTACCTTAGCTGCCACTGCATAACCCCAAATCAACATAAGTCAGGGGTGGAGGGAACCAACCTGTTACCATGAGGCTGTCCTCCCATACTACTCACTTGGGGCAGCAAAATGACTTGAGACAGCCCTGCCTTCAGTGAAACAGAAGGAAATAAACATGGCTTGCCTCCCTCTATTTTCCCCTTCCCTCTGCTGCCCCACCAGCCACAGCCGGGACACTCACCTGGAGCTTCCTTCTAGAGTTTGTTGTATTTCTTCCCACAACGGGCCATTAAAGCAATATCATTTGAAAGAGGAGGAGGAGGAGGAGGGAAGAGGAGGAGGAGGAGGAGGAGGAAGAGATTGGATTTATACCCCTGTTAGCAGAAATGCTCTGATTAATAATTAACAGAGCATTTGGAACAGTTTTTAATATCAGGATTCTTTGGTCTGTATATACAGAGGATGGGCTACCACGCTATCTCCCAATAAAGAAGTGAGAGACAGGAGTAAAATAAATCTTTTGTTTACAGTGCAGTAATATTCAGCAGAACACACACAATCACACACACTGGCATACAAGAAACTAATAAAAACAGGAAGGAAATAGATAGCACATTCGCATGAGCAGGTATTGAAGCAATATGGGGCAATATTTACCTCAGGGTGTGCAGCTCCTAAATCTTCCAGCGGGTGGTTCAGGGAGGGAAGGAATATGGAAGAAAAGAATGGAGGAACACATGTACTAGACCTGCTAGAGACACGTGCACTACTTTAGCTGCAGACTGAAGCCTTAAAGCGAGGTAAGGGTTTGGGTAGAGTAAGCTGGGCGTAAGAGGTAATAGCAGGCAGAGAGAGGTCATTGGTAGGGGGTAGGCAAGGCTGTGGGCTCTGAGAAGCGTGTGTGAGTGTTTTAAGGCTTCTCGAGCAGTGGGCGTGGGAGGCCAGGCGGCTTACACCTGAGGACACTCCCTGCTGGCTAGGGATTGGTTGTTAGGGTCAATTTCAAATGCTAGTGGCTACCTTGACCGTTGGACACCTGGGAGCGGGAAAAGAGAAAGTTGGAACAAAGGAGGATGACTCTTCAGTATCCGGGCAGGTTCTCCATGAGGAACATGTGAGTTGGCACGTAGGGGGAGTTAATCCCTTTATTGTGGAGACCGGGAGTCTGGGCTGTATGCAAGAGTCTTTTGTTTGAGTATAAACCTGTGAGTGTAAGACGTGACAAGCAGCAGCAGGCTATGGGGCACCTCTGGAGTGAATTTAGCCAGCAACTCATCGTCCTTGGCTGGCCTCTGTGTCCTCACTGGGCTTTTCCCCAGTGGTGCTTATCATACAGTCTCTTGGCTGGCACACTATCAGGTTTATAACAGCATAAAAACAGTCCAGAAATAGCCCAATAAAGGCGGCTGGGCTAACACCCCGCCCTTCACTCGGAGTCTCAGAGTGGCTTACGAACTACTTTCCCTTCCCCTCCCCACACTTTGTGAGGTAGGTGGGTGTTATGTCCTGAGACCAGGGACAAGCGTCAGCCAGAAGCAGCCTAGCTTCAGTCCAGAAAACAATAGGGACTAGGCTCCTGAATTCCCAGTAAGGAGCCAATAGGAACCTTGGCGGGAGATTTGAACCCGCCGATAGAACAATGGGGCGTCCCCCCCATTTTGTATATAGTTGGCCACCCAGCCGTTAATTGTTGTTCAGTATGTAAAGTATCAATAAATGCATCTTCACTTATGTTGTGGTCCAAGTCCTAATGCATGGAACCCAGTACTTTACTGTGGGGCTGAGAGAGCTCTTTCAAGAAGACTCATAATTCTTACAGTTCCAGTTCACTTGAATTTAGAAATGCAAATCTATTCTTTATGTGGTCTTTAAATTTTTGTTTAGTTTGTACTTTGGCATTGTCATGATCTGTGTAGGACTGGGAGACAAGGCCTAGAGGCTTAGGCCCCAGGAGACCTGTGTGGGAGTGGAAAGCCGACACAGCCTACAATCCCCATAATGCTTAGTGATGGCTGTAACCAATCAGGGTCCAGGGATTTTGTGAGGAGATGTAATTTAAGCTTTGTGAGCTGTGGAACTGTGTTCTTTTTCTCTTCTACTTTCTTCCCTCTCACAGAGTTAAACTGAGGGGACAGTCTGGTTTGAGAGAAAGATCCCTCACTTGGGACAGAGTGAATACAGGCAGAGGTCTGGTATAAAAGGCTGTGGGCCTTGAATAGTAACCAGTTAAGAGAAATAGGTAGTCACATTAGATTCAATTTATTTGCCTTTAGACACTGATATATATATTTAAGCACTTTGTCTTGTTTTCCTTGTTCCATTACTGTATTAATAAACCATTTGTTAATGTTCTCTGCCTGGTCATCATGCCTATATTGTTCTTGGCTTAAAAAGGGGCATTTTGGTTGGCCTTGGGAGGGTACTCTGGGCCTTCCCAGGGGACCCTAAGTCCAGAGTGGTGGCAGAGGAAGGTGGCAACCCACAGGGGGCCATGACAGGCACTATAAATATTCTGGTGTTTTTCTTCAGTTTAATTCTATTTTTTAAAATATATTTAACAGTCCATGGACTGTACCACAGTCAGCTCCTGGTCTTGTTTCAGTTTCTGCTTCTGATTTGAATTCTGTATTGGCTATCCAGTGATATCCACATATATAAGCGTCTGTTGGGGTCCCTGAAGCATGTATTTGCAACAAATAAATTGTTGTCTTCTCAAACTTCTATGAATTGCTCTCCTGCTTCATTTTGTACTCCTAGCCCAGATTTTCTGACAATATTTTATTCTACTTTGTTTCCTAGTTTTGCATTACAATCACCTAGGATTATCAACTCATCTTGCTTAGGTGAATGATCAATTTCTTCCTGGACACTTTCATAAAAGCTTTCAGTTTCTTCTTCAGCATCTGTAGTTGCGGTGTAAACCTGAGTGATGCTTATGTTGGTAAGCTTTCCATGAAGCCTGATTGATATCATTTGGTCAGGCTTTGCATTATATCTCCTGATTGCTACATCTAGCTTCACTATTAGTGCAATTAGTTTCTTCTGTGTTTGTCATTTCCAGAGTAAAACACTTTGTAATTTTCTGAGCGGCAATGTACTAACCCAGTTCACATTAGTTCACTCACTCCCAGGACTGCAACGTTTAAACATTCAATTTCTTGTTTCCCCATTTCAAGTTTACTTTGATTCATACTTCTCACATATTGAACAGGTTTGGACTTTCCTTTTGCACATCAGCCCTTGAATGTCCTTTCAGCTTTAGTTCAGTTGCATCATAAAGAATAGTGCTATTTTACTTGTCTTCTGCTTTTCCACAGTAGCTAATCGAGTGCCATCCAATCTGAGGGTCCTGTCTTCCCGTACTATATCTTTTTTTGTTTTGGATTGTCTCATCATAGCGTTTTCAAGATAAGAGTAGACCAGAAGTGGTTTACTGTTGCCTTCTTCTGCACAATAACAATCAAGGTTAGCTGAAGTGGCATTGCTGTTGTCTGTGACAGACCCTCCACCAGCGTCATCTTCCACTATTGCTGCCACCCAGTAGATCTAGTAAACAAAAATGGTGGCAAATAATGAAAGGACATAGACAGGGGAGAAGCAAGAGGAGGGAGACCAGAGGAGGAAAGGAGAAAGCATTAGTGCTTTGAGGGGAGCCAGTAAGGTGGGAAGAAAGAGTGGATATGGCGACTGTCCAGAAGGAGGAAAGATCAGGTGGGCAAAATGGAAAGCAGTACTTTAATACCTCCCTCCCCTAATACCAAGAAATAATAATTAGCAATTGACTCAATTATTACATGGCCATGATAATAATAATTAATAAATAACTCATCAAGATGTAAGCAGAAGTGAAGGAGAAAATGTAAGGGATTCATGTCCCCAAGAAAACTCAATAGCTCTGACTGTTCACACTAGACAGACTGGAGCTGCAATTGTGCTTTAAATTTAAAATCATTGCAAATCAGTTTTGGGGGGGGAAACAAGGGAGGATAACACTAAAATGCAGCATCACTGATCAGGTTATGTGGATTGGCCTTTTAAACAGCATCAGCAAAGAATGGCAATTGTTGTCACAACATTGGGGTGGGCTTCAGATACAAGGAAATGTTGGTAGCGTGCCAATTAAAAAATCAATCCCTTTTGGTAGCGTAATTCTAGGCACTGATTTTAACCATACACCTGGGTTCTGGGCCAGTAACTCACTCTAGTTACTTAAACAGAATCAGAAATTTATTTACAAAAGTATAACATATATAAAAACATATGAGTAAGGGAAAGGCTGTGTACACTGAAACAAAGACAAACATAAAAAACCTGACTCTCTAGCCACTAACACTGACTCTGTGCAGCAGTCTTCCCAGCAGCACTGACACAGAAGCAGAAGTACTGAAGAGAGTGACAACCTCTTCCTCCAGGTTCATAAGCTCTTCATGCATAAAGTTCTCTCCCCACCATTCTCTGCCATCTTCTGTGTGAATATCCTTGCATACTTGCCTTCCTGGTAGTTTCTGATTCCTGGCTTTATCCTAGCTCAGCTGACAGTTCTCGATTGACTGACCAATCACAAGGATTATCCCATTGATCTAGATCTTGAACTGTCAAGATCATCTGCTGTCAAACAGTTACTTTGACAGCTCACAGCTGGCCATTATCAAGCTAACTGTAACTAACTGCAGGTGGTCATTAGTAAGGTGCATTGTAGCTTGAAAACAATCCATACAAAATTTAGGGATTAACAATTCTACAGAAAATGCAAATACTTAGATCCTGAGGACCAACTTTCATGACAATTGTAAATTAGACAACTAATGTGGGAGCAGCCTTCCCATTTACAGCTCCCAGACTTATCACTGTGCTATACCATCTCTGTTATCATCTATATCCTTCTCTTTTCAAAACCACCACCTATTTGTTCACATTGAATCCTGTGAATCTCGTACCTCCCAGTCATTTTGAAACCTGTGAAGTATTTGCCATTGATTTCAGAGCAAGAGGATTTTGCTACTTTGCCACCTTTATATGGTTTTAAGATTAAGCATCCTGCAGTTGACCCCAGCTGTAATTTCTGTGGGCTTTCAGTATCTGACAAGAGCAGGCTTTTTTATTGAATAGGCACACAGGAGCTGGAGTTCTATTTGTTTCATCCCTTTGACATTCTCTGTCAGGTTTATAGCTGTGACTTGAGCAGTGGACCCAAAATCATTGAATTCTGAAGGCACATGAAAGAAGAAGGTGCAAGACTGCAGAAGACACAAATCGTTATAATTGTGAAAGAAAGGGACATAAATTCCATTTTGAGGTTGTACTGGAACAAGTGTTCATTCTCTGCTCTTTGAGTGCAGTTTCTTTCAAACAATTTTGTAAAGGTTACTTTTAATTGAATGTGACTCATGGACTTCTTTGTATCCTACAGTTGAAAAACCAAAGTAATTTTCTACTGAAGCAAAAATATTTTGTCACTGCCACCTTTTGAAAACTTGAAATGCTTTTGTTGTATCTTGTGTACTACAATTAGCATTTATTGGATGAGATGGTGGGCAGCATATCAGTATGAGAATACACGGTTGGTAGTTAAATGTCTTATTCAATGCAAAAGCTTGGTGACAACTATCAGAATTTTACAAGTGTTTGAAAAAAAATAAAAGCTTCCTAAGAACTTAAGGATATCCACTTTGGGGTCAGAACCGACGGTCCAATTGGTCTAGCATTGGTCCTGTTTCCAACGATAGCAATTCGGAATACTTCCAGGAAGTATACAAGTAGGGTATGAACGCAGCCGTCCTGCACTGCTGCTCCACCCTGCCAAGTGGAATTTAGAGGCACATTTTGACCCTTGAATCTGGAGGCTCCATTTACTTATTATGTTCAATAGTTCCTGAGACTATTTTCCTCTATGATTTTGTCTAATCCTGTTTTAAGGCCATCTAAAGCCACTGGCTATTACCATATCCAGTGGCAATGAATTATGTATTATTATATGAAGAAGAGCTTGCATTTGTTTATCCAGAATCTGTTGCTAATCAAGACAGTTATCTGTGTACAATGCAGATTTAATTCACTGCTTCAGTCCATCTCTATCTGTATGCAACAACAATGATTGACCCTGAATGGAAAACTGCTGTCAGATATTACAGATTTAATTATTCACACATTCCAATGCCAACACCCCTTCCCCTCCTCATACCAAGCAGAAAGGCATAAAATAATTACCTCTCAGCCCCAATTTTTGTAGCGGGTTTTGGATTTTTCCTGTTACTACAGCCTTATGGTTGGCTCTTACTGACTAGACTCAGGTGTCTCTGAGCTGCTAACCGCTCACTCTGCCTTCTTTCCAGCCATCTCATAATGGACCCTCCTCCGTCTGCGCTCCAGTGGTTCTGAAGGAGGTGAGGTGGGATGTTATATGGTTCTGATCCATGGGCCTGAACAGCTGTGAAGCTACTGTCAGACTGTGAATCGCTTCTTGGCAGGGTCGCAGTAGCTTTCTGCAGCAGGTCCTCTGCAAGTGACTGCAAGCTGGGAACTCCTTCATCTGCCCATTCCTCTTCTGCAGAGTCCTCTGCCTCTTCAGGGTTGGCTATGCCTGGCAGATAATAGTGCTTGTTAATTCTTTGTGCCTTGGCTTCTGCCTGGTAGATCAACAATTATTTCTCTGTGAAGTTGACTGAAGGCAAAGGCTCAAAGCATTCATAGCAAATCAATGCAACGTTTTGCAAGGTGGCACTGAAAGTGCCATTTTGGAGGAGCATGAGACAATAGGGTCTGAGATATTGATCTGCCTATCAGTTTCATGCACATATTTCTTGTTGGCTGCTTATACAAGTGGCTGTTTATACAAGTCCATGGATGATTATAACAGCTTGTCAACAGACTGCCAGATGTGCATTGTTATACTGTCAGATTGCACTAAGCACCTTGGGTGATCCTGTCACAGAGTTTGCAGAGCTATTTTTCATCAACATGAACTGGTATTCTGTGTTCATCACATTTCATTTTATACTGATGACATCTTTTATGTTAAAGAATAATTCATCAGAATGTGACTCTTAGCTGCTGTTCCCCAACAGTCTATGTCCCTTATAAGGAGCATAGCTTTATTTTCCCAGTGGGTCTGATTTCCCATAAGATACCTGCTGTGCCTTCTCCCTGGGTACTAAAATCTGCTGAGGATGCCTGGCTCTGCATTTCTTTTCTTGTTACAATATAAGCCACAAGGCTAAGATGATTCATTCAGCTGACAAGTGTGTAATTCACAGCAAACAAGAAAAGAACTGGACTGAAAAACTGGTCTTGTATGCTCTGGTAACAAAAGGACTGTGAAGAACTGGGGTGTTTTTGCAGGGTTTATGTAGTCGAAACTTCTGCACTGAACTCTCCATTCATCTTCCTTAAACCAAACAGATGCCTCAAACTTTTAAAAACTCTCAGTATAGCCACCACCCCACGGTGGGGTGTCCAGAAAGTTCTCCAGAAGGAACTGTGTTTTTATTTATGGATGAATCAAATGATGAAACAAAAAGCAGTAGCTGTTAAAAATGTAATACCAAATATGATATTTAAAATAACATCTATTAATAATCTTAATTATTCTGTTACTTGTTTGTCTAGGGTGGAGTTCAGGGAGGTCAGAGGGAGGGAAAGAATGGAGGGGATGGAAGTTAACAAACACAGAAGCTTTCTGTTTCCATTACTAAGCAGCTAGAACCAGGGACTGCATGAATTTCTCAGCAAACCTGTTCAGCATTCTAAGGGTGCGATCACACACACAATTAGACCTGCCATAGGCATGAATGCCAGGTGGATTTAAAGGGCGTGATCAGACACGAACATCTGGGAAGTGCCCCACACCAGTTGGCAACCCATTTTGCTCCGCTGCAGGAAAGGAGTAAAAAGACACTGGGAGAAATCCAGTAGTAAACAGGTTGCGACGGGCCACAGATGGAGTTTCCCATGTCTAATCACTCTAGCACACTCTCATGGCACCAGGAGGGTCTGATCAGGCCATCCCAACTCCATGCCACTGTCCCCCCCCACCTCAGTATGCGCATCATCGCAAACTCCATAGGGAGCCCTCAGTGTGGAGATGTGATTAATCGATTCCTCATTTAAGTGCATCAGAAACAAACAGCAAAAAAACCAAAACCTGACTCACCCGCGGTTAAGTCTGATCACGCAGTAGCAGGCTGTGCCCGCAGCTTTCAAGGACTGTGTGATCATGCAACTGCGGGTCAAATTCCTCCAGAGGAAATAGCCTCGCTTCTCCCCCCGCTTTATCTTGTGCCTGTGACCACCCCCTAAGTTAGAATCTAACTTACCTTGTTCAACACTCACAGACTGTGAGCCTATCAGGCTGCATCAAGCAACTTGAACAACTACTGAAAACCTTTGCTGCTGTCTGTTGCTCAGAAGCTGATTCACAGCTGATGAGAAGATGGACTGGGAGTGGGGTTGTGATCCACCCCACCCCCGGCAAAATAGCTACACGTTGAAGTTGCAATGGGAAAGGAGAAAGAGCTCATTTTCCTTCCCTTGTCTCCTAGGCAAGTGGGGACCAATGCTCCCTCTAAACTGTGGAGTTTTGTGAGCAAAAATTCTACTTTGTGGGCTACTGGCATTAAAATTGTGAGTGAGCGATTTGGCTACTGCATAAATTAGTTTGCTCTGGAGCCATCCTTCCTGAGCTAAGGCACAAATCTGTGAGCTGGAGGATAAAAAACTGTGAGCTAGCTCACACTAACTCAGCTTAGGGGGAACAGTGGTGGGGACATAAGCAATATTTTTGATATCTGCATTGCAAAAGAGATGGGAGAGAGTGTTCTCCCCCCTCTTCCAAGTCAGCAGAGACATAAGCAATGCTTTTAAACTTGGTATTGCAAAATGGAGGGAAGAAAGAGCTTGTTTCTCTGCCACACGCAGGCACTGGCCTCCACACTGTGTGGGGACAGAAGCTCCCCATTGCAAAAATATAAAAAAGAGAAAGAGCTCATTTATCCCCTTTTCTCTGCAGTCCAAGCTAGCAGCTTGGGGTGGGGAGAACAGAAGGGAAATTGGCTGGGCTTCTGATCAACACCTCCCCCCATTTCAGTAAGTTTGGGAGGCAGCAAATATTCCAGGATGGGAGATTAGAAGAACCCGACTTCCAGTTGATAGTCTGGCAATGAGCTCCTGATTGCTCCATGAAAAATGTTGCTAAGGACAGGATAAAAATTCCTCAGCAGGAGATCAGAAGTCACCTGTTCTTGTGCATAAACACAAACAGGTTGTGACCAGTGAAACAATCAGTTGATCAATTTACTCCGTGATCACCACTGGCAAACAGGGAGTGAACTGATTTGGCAGGTGTTTGAGCACCCCTGGGTACAGCCACAAATGAGGCCAGCACAGCTTGATAGGCAAAGATTATCTTCCCCCTCCATCTCCCCCAGCACCTCAGATGGTCTTTCTTACGTGTCCCAGACATTGCACCTTGAGGCATTCTCAGAAATGTCACGGGGAGTTTCTATTCCACAGACTTCAATATAAGAAAAGGAAATATGATAAGAACACAAAAATGAAGTAAATACAAAAAGTGCATGCCACCAGCAGAGACGCTCATTGACCTGAAGTATCCACTTCATTCACAAGTTGCCATCAGCAGCATCACTGCCTGAGTTCAAAGAGTTTGCATATGGTCAGTCATGCCTCCCCTCAAGAGCGTGTTCTCATACTGCTTTCCCACAGCTTCCTCTCATTTTATTCTGCAGCCTTTTGTGGTGATGGTTGTTTACTTCTTTGCTGCTTTTATGGACTTTTAAAACGGTATTTTCAGGATTTTAAATTTTGCTATCTCATTTTTTATATTTGTAATTGATGGTGTTGCTTCGAGCACTTTCTGGGGGTATAGATAGCAAATAAATTCATTTGTAGATTAATAGTCATAGGAACAAATTTGTGTCAGGCCATTTCGGCAATGGAATTATTGTAGCTTTCCATAGGGAAGTATCATCAGGCACACAGTTCCCTAGATTAAGCCATTGATCAATATGACAGCCCCTTCGCACGTGAAGGATGTAAAGATGCATGGAATGAGAACTGCAAAGTAATTTTCATATTGCAAATAGAAATGTGAGATCATACTTTTTATCTGAGAAAGGTTCTTAAACTCAAGGAAGTAAAATGTCACTGACAAACATTCATCAAATGGAACACCGTCATTACTTGCTTCCTGTTTGTCGAAACAAACTGCAACAGCAGCAGGTACTGGGCTGTCCTGTTGTCCTCTTATGGCCCAATCAGCACGTATGAACGGTTGGCAAAGTTCTCCTTCTGGAAGGAGAGGAAAGAGAAGGTAGTGAGCCATGAAAGCCAAATAGCTTTTGGGCTCAGCAGCCAGGAGCAGGTGGTGAAGTGATGAGAAACAAGCCACAAGAAAGGAATGGGCTGTGAGGCCAGAGTTTAGGTCAGAGAAGCAACCCGCATCAGACCATGGATAAATGTAAATCAGCAAAGAAGTGGTTCCAATGAGCGGCAGAGGTGAACCTTATATCTCGGTGCAGGCCTGTGGTGACTGTCTCAAGCTTGGACTTTAATCTGTCCTATTGGGGCTCCACATGTACTGAACCAGTTCACCTAGATTTCCCCAGCTGGGCAAATAACACCCCCTGAGCTCATTTCAGCTTCGGAAAATGTTATGAGGAGGGAAGTGTAAGGACCCTCTCCGCACACACTCTAGTTCTGATCAAATCAGCCTCTGCATGCCTGGGAATTGAGTTCCTAGGAAGGAACTTATAATGCATGTTTGACTGAAAGTCCTCACAGCAGACTTGGACATGACCCGAGGACTCGTAACAAGTAGTTAAATCTCAGTGGAGAATTATAGGGTTGCCAATCTCCATGTAGGGCCTGGAGATCTCTTGGACTTACTATTGATCTCCAGACAAAAGAGTTCAGGCCCCCCTGGATAAAATGGCATCATTATACCCTGCTGAGATCCCTTCCTTCCCCAAGCCACTCCCCAGGTTCCACCCCCAAATCTGCAGGTATTTCCCAACCCAGAGCTGGCAGCCCTGATGCATTAACAGGATTTAAAGGGTCTGTGCTTTGCCTAAAGCACTGTATTACTATGGTGCTCTATAGTTTCTTGGTAGCCCTGTTGGTGCGTCAGATGAGGATTTACAGGAAGCCCAGGGACTTGGCCACTTTGTGTGCTGTTTATCTGTTGGTATTTATATTCCCCCATTTCTGCCGGATGCAACACATAAGGAAATAACACTTGGCTTCCCATTGGGTTTGGGGCTTCTTTGCTGCCTTTCCTGGCCCATTGACCCTGCCCACATGTTGCTTCATAGACTGTCATGCCAGAGATACTGATTTGCAGAATCATCATGGATAAGATGCCTGTAAGTTTAGTCAGGATCAGCACGTCCAGTGAGTTAAGCAAATGGGAGACAGCTGGGTCAAGGCAGCAATCTCTAATTAGTCTAGGACGGGGATTGGGGAAGTGAAAAATAAGAATCCGGTCCAAGAAGGCCAGAGAAACCAGAGAAACCGATGGACTTGCCTGAACACGCACACATCTACGCATTCGGAGGAAGCTGTGAGACCAGAGGTTCTCGACAACTTGACGAATGCCAGGAATGCTGCACGTGGCCTTGAAGAGCCAGAGACTGTGGCGGGAATCTTCCTGAACTGCTCACCATGAGGTATAGTCTGGGTGCAGGAGCTGCTTAGAAGACAGCCAGTGTCTGCAAGCAAGTGAGTCTTGGCAGTTCTGCGTAAACTCTGAAGCAAGTGGCTAAGCCAGAGGGAGCCGGACGTTCAGGGAGAAAGGATCAACAAACCATCTGTATATAGTAGCTAGATAGTTAGGGTTAGTTTTGTCTATTGTCCGTTTTATTCCACAACTCCCCCTTTATCTGTTTTTACTTTCTTGAATAAACCTTTATGTTTTATAAGCCGGGAGTCTGAACAAGTCTTTGGGCAGTAGAGACTGTTTATGTGCCCTCCTTGCTTCTCCTAAGCTGAGCCGGCTGGCTCTGTAAACGAAGGGGACTCAGGATAAGGGAAGCATGCTACCAGAGTGACCCTGAGCCCCAGTTTAAATTGAGGCCCAGACCCAAGGGGTTGCCTGAGAGATATTGTGGCCAAACACCCACCTGGCACCCCAGGGTCCTGATAGATAAAGTATTTACATCACATGTATGTGATATGGTGGCAGTTATATGACATTACTGAAGTACTGTGAAAAGTAGGGTTGCCAGCTCTGCCATGGGAAATTCTTGGATATTTTGGGGGTGGAGCTGGAGGAGGGCGGGGTTTGGGGAGGGGAGGGGAGGGACTTCAATGGGGTGTAATGCCATAGAGTCCACCTTCCAAAGTGGTCATTTTATCCACGTGAACTGATCTTTGTCACCTGGAGATCAGTTTTAATCTCAGAAGATCTCCAGCCAACACCTGGAGGTTGGCAACCCTAGTGGAAAGAAGCTGTAGTGAAGAAGCTCCCACATATAAGTAGTTTATTTGTGAATCAACGCTTAAGAGATTCAGGATTTTCTCCTATGTTTCAGCATCCACATATTCTGCTGCTCGTGGGGGTGATATCAACTCTTCCTGTCATCTCTAGCAAAATCTTGCAAAATAACTTGACAAATATCTGCTATTTTTGTACTTGCATTAGGACAGACTGCCTTTTGGCTTTGGTTTTGCACTGTTGTCTAAAGAGCTTTTTGCAATGATGCCCAGGTAATTATTGTCTTTAAGTTTTGAACACTGTGATCTCATGAATGGGCATAGGCTGACATTTGAAAACACTATCCTTTGAAATCTCAAAACCACTAAAGCAGCCTGAGTCCTTCAAATTAGCTGGGTTCCCTCCCCCCTTCTGCTAAAAATAATCACATAATGTGTTGCTAAAATGATGTCATGGTGCCTTAATATATTACTGGCTAAATATTTCTATGTGCAAAGAGACAAATCTTGCAGCCTGTAAAATTAGCTAATTTAAAACAAAACAGAAAACAAAACTATGTGGGGATTTAAAGATTCCCAGAAGTGTATCCAAAAATAGCATCACGTTTCTTCTTAAAATTAAACAGTGCAAGTAATATACTTTCCTTTTTATCTAAAAAGATGTTCTCTGTCATCATAATAGCTTCATCTAGAAAATGGGGTGTAGAACAGTAAATAGCCCAAGTCTCAATGGCTTGTTATTGTGGTAAATCTTATTCACTGAGATATAATATAAAAATAAATGAGGGTTTAAGAACCAGGCTGAAGTACTCTCAGTTTAAATCCATAGGAATTTGTAAGATCACTTAACACATGGGTTGTTGCCCCAGCGTGGATGCTATTGGGAACAAGGTTGCCAAGTCTTACCTGTCTGCCGGCAGGGGGCTCTTGGCTTGTTCCCGGGGTCTTCTGGCATGTCGTGATGAGGTCACCCAGAAGTGACATCATCATGCTGGGCACATTGTACAGGGGAAGCTCTAGTATTTGGCTAAAAACTATGACGATGTCATTGCAGTGGACACACTTTGGTGCAGCAGGGCTCTTCAGGGGTGGGGGATTGGGCCCTCCAAATTTGGGGCAAACCCTGTCCCCTTTGGGGGGTTGGCAACCATAATTGGGAAGCAGATTTTTTCCTGTTGTTCCTTCTATACAACTCCCCATGTTTCCTGTGATCTTTCCCAAACCTGCTTTACTGCAATGTTTTCTCACCCATGGGGATGGGAAAGTCCAGATCTTCTGGGTCCTGCTTACATCGGTGCCACTTTGCCTTCTTCAGGTCACTGCAGAAGCTATTTTCCACACCATCACCACCACTGGAAAGGCATATCTCTGCAACAATAAGGAGATATTTACTTTTTAAAAAGAAAGAATGCTGGGAATGGCATGGATTGGTTTAATGTTATAATACTATAATGATATGTCAATTAAGGGTTTGTTTGTTTGTTTGTTTGAACAAAATGAAATTTAAAAATTCCTGGTGATATGTGTGGTAGTAACTCAGGCAGGGAAAATGCAGAGGAACCTGCTATGTGGAAGCCCCATTGCCACTGTTTTGTACTGACAGACACAGGAGCAATGTGGAACCCATACAAGTTTGTCTCCATGTGGGAAAAACCTAAGTAATGAGTTTAAGAATGTAAAATGCATTTCCCACAAAATGTGAATCTTAAATATTTAAAGAGCACCTTTTCTTCAGAAAATTTGTTTATGAACCAAAGACAATACTCGAAACAAAAAAATGCACTCTTGATTTTCCCTTTATTTACCTGAAATAAGTCTAATATATTATTAGAAATGCCAGAACATTTTTTTAAACCTATGAAGTGTTTCACTTTCCGCATACAAAATTTCTTCCAGCTCAAGTGACCTTGCCCCTACAAACCTAGCCATGCCTGATAATCCGTCCTCAGGCTCCACAAACCTGGCTCCCCAGGAAGCCAGGGCCAGTTTATGGCATCTGTAGAGTATCTGACTTTTTTGTTTCTAAAATACTGAAAGGTTTTTAAAATATAAATATCAGGTTCCCAATCATATTGAATCTGTGGGTCCTTTTGAAAAGGTATGTGACAGAGAGGAGGCTGTCATGCCCGTGGAGGGGGAAATACATCCACTCAGCTGAGTCTATGGGACTGCTGCACCAGCATCCAGTCACTTTTTCAGGAGGGCGATGGGATGTTGGAGGGAAGCACGGCCAGAGGGAAGTTCAGTTCTGCCTCAGGAAGAGAGCAATGAGAGCGCATGTCTGGCTCAGCAAAAGAGCAGACAGTTTGATGGTCAGTTCTGCCTGGTGGTGTGGCAGAGGGGTTTCGCTCTGCCTCTGGGAGAGGATAGAGTTACCCGGTTGTTAGGCCCATCTCTGGCAATGAGCAGACCTTGTACCACTCAGTCTAACTCTTGGGAAAAGGCAGGCTAGTTTGGGTGTGTGAGAGGATCCAACCTAGTGACTAGTCATAAAAAGGCTGTTTGTACCTGAAAGCATTGAAATTTTCTTTAAACCACACTCTGAAACCACAAGTAGCTTAAATGTATGTGCTTCAGTCAGGTTTCTCCTCTGACCTATCTGGAGACCTGTGCTGCTGATCTGTTCCTTAAAACCAACCTGTAAATAAGCAAATCTTCTTTGTTATTGATATACAATTCCTGCCTCAATGATCTCAGTCCCGTAACCAGGATTTATTTTATCGGTGGGCATTTCAATTTGTCGGGGGGGAGGGGGAACCTCAGCCAAGCCATGAGCCTCCTCTCTGGCACAGCACAGGCAAGGAAGCCCATGAGTCTGACAGGACAAATGGCTGGCGGAGCACAGAATGCAAAACCCCCACCCAAAGGCTGTGATTCTTTCCCAGCACCAGGCAGCATGCAAAGGCAGCTTTGCCCCAAAAACCACCCCTCTCCTGCAGACAGGTGGAAGCTACTTCTAGCATTGTGGCTGTTGAGGTCTGCTACATGGCACAGCTGAGAGAGAGGGAGGGAGGGAGAAAGTTGAGATCCTTCTTGTACAAACTGAGGATGGGAGAAAACAAAGGTCTTTACCTTTCCATACATTAAAATCTTGGTTGTGAAAGATAGATTTATTAGCCCTGGAATCAGAAGGGATAACAAGGGAAAACTGGTGGGTTTCTGGGAGGTTCCATCTCCTCAGCTGTGGCAACTGTTGAATGGAGATGGCATGCACCAGGCTGCACCTACGGAGCAGGTTGTTACATAGGTACATACACTTTTTTCCCATCTGAAATTCAGATGGAATTTACCTTTATTTCTCTGAGGGTTTTTGAAGGTTACCTATTATAATCACTACCTATTTGGTAGTTTGTTGAAGTCTCTGTTTATTACAGAGCTATTGTTTACAAACTTTTAATTATTTTTGAGGTTTCTCAATCATAACAGTAGCGTTTGTTTTTGTTTTGCAGCCTATTATGTCTTCAGGAAAAAAATAACATTAGGAGTATATTTGTGTCAGCAAAATAATTAAGAAGTACTTGGGTGCATATTGTTCATACACTTTGTATTTAGTGCATGGATTTACAGCTGTCATTTCTTTAAAGAAATCCTGGAAACAAAGCCATTTGGTGCTTGGCACAACACTGTCCATATGTCTTTGTTTAAATTGATTTTTTTAAGGGCCACAGCACACTCACTCTGCAACACATTCCATTTTGGTTTTGTCTAAACTGACATTTGCTTCAAGCTCTTGGGTTGGATGCAGCCAGCCTTTTCACTCAGTCTTGTCCAATTCCCCTCCTTATTACAGCCCCTGTCACATACTGATTTGGCCCATACAATTTCCCTGAGCCCCATCAGAGCCTGTTTAATGGTCTCTCTTTTCCACCAGTGGCAAAGCTGGTTGGACCCAACCCCTCCTCTGGTAATTCTACATTGAACACAATCTCTTTTTTTTCCAAATAATTTTTTTATATAGACCCATTAATTAACAGACAGAGAGAAAAATTATGTCTGCATAAAGTCACGACCAAATTTTGTGTGCATGCAATACTAATGGACGCATTAATGAAGAGAGTTTCCAAAGCAGAGGCTCAGGGGCCCATTTCCTCTATAGTTCTTAGACTCTTACAGAGAGATTTTGTCAAGTACTTCACATGGAGCAACTTGATGGGATAGGGAAACACTGCCAAGAGGGAAAAGGAAGGAGGGCCATTGCAAGATTCATGAGCCCCAGAAGTAAACTGCATCACTGATGAGGGATGCAAATCCTACTTCATGAGAGTCACATATGGTTTACTTTCAACACTTCTTTAAACCACATCCCAGAGTGCTACAGGCTAATAAGGCCCCTATCAGCTGTCAGCTATACAGTTCCAACTGAGGTAAACTGGAATAAATTGAGAGAGGCTGGCTTTGAATGGCAAGGGAACCTGTTCTGGGACTTGCTTCATCACCGGTTTAAATCTTGCTTGTTCATATTGACACAATGTGGCTATTCATGAAAATGTGTGGTTACTGGCAGTAGCAGATGTATTGAGAAATAAGACAACAGTTCACCTGCCAGTTTTGCTAGGCGTGGAAGAAATGGGGATTTACAATTAGTGATTAGTTTTTAAAGTTTCACCACATCTGATCTACTAACAGTGAGCTCAGAGATGCTGAGAACACTTTGTGAATAAACTGTAATTTCCCAACATTACCAAGGACCATTTGGATATAGAATAGTTTTATAAATAATAAATTAAAGAAAACTCAGCTGTGTGCATTCATGAAAGATTCATGATTTTGAAAAATGGCCAGAATTCATTGATAAAATATTTATTTAACCAGTTTCACTTTTAAATTTTGTTTTTTGGGGAGCCATCCTAAACAGACTTATACCCTTCTAAGTCCATTGAAGTCAATGAGCTTAAATTGGTGTAATTCTGGTTAGGATTGCACTGTTGTTTTGTTTCTGTAAAACATTTGATTTTCTTTCCCCCCTGACAAGAATCCCAACACAGGCAATAGATAATGACTGAGTCTGGAGTCAATTTGTGTTATCTATATAGCTAATAGTCAAGTTGCCCCCTCTGTGTGGATATCTAAACTGGTGATAGCTGACCAGGAGAGAGACCTTGGAGTCATGGTATTGGGAGAGGCTGTGGTTCAATTGTAGAGCATCTGCTTGGCATGCAGAAGGTCCCAGGTTCAATCCCCAGCATCTCCACTGAAAAAGACCAGGCAACAGGTGATGTGAAAGACCTCTGCCTGGGAACCTGGAGAGCCACTGTCAATCTGAGTAGACAATACTTACTTTGATGGACCTAGGGTCTGATTCAGTACAAGACAGGTTCATGTGTGTTGTCTTATAGCCTTTGAAAAACTGCTGCCAGTTTTGTTCTCAGTTACCCACATATTTCCTACCCATTTTCTAACATTTGGTAGAGGAGTGATACAACATAGATTTTCCCTAGTCTTCAAAAAGTTAAACACTGAGAACCAATAGATGAGATATAATTGATTGAGTATTAGACTTTAACTGGTGAGGAATGTGACCCTCTTCAGCTGTAAATCTCATTCAGTGACCTTGAGCTTGTTACCATCACTCCAGATGGAACAATTCATTATGAGTTAGTTTTTGTGATTATTTGAGAAGATATTTTTTCACTTTTCTTTTTTAAAAAATTCATGATGTTACTGTAACTTCAGTGAGAGAAACAACTTGGAAACTGCTGACACAGAAGCCTGGTTTTTCTCTGGAACAAGTAGGACCAATCATATTACTAATTATTTGGTTTGCAAAAAATACAATATATTAATATCATAAATACAAATCCAATCAAATTATGCAGCACAATTATACCACACAGTGTCAAATGTATAAATGTATAAAATTAATCACTTATAAATCAAATTCCATTTAGTGTACGACAGTTCAATCCTAAGTAAAATCATAGACGATGCTTCAAAAATAAGGCTTTCAGCTATTATTTATAGTACCCTCAAGTTATGTTCCATGTGCCTTGGTGTTTAATCATGCCAGCCACATGACCACGGAAATGTCTTCGGACAGTGCTGGCTCTTCGTCTTTGAAACGGAGATGAGCACCGCAACCCTAGAGTCGGATTCAACTGGCTTTCGAACAAGCAAACTTTTATCTTTACCTTTACAAGTTATGTTAAAAGTAGATAAAATCATGATAGTGTGGATTTTTTGGCAAGGTGTTGTTTTCCATTAAATATTGAACTATGGGGTACCAAATCACCACCATTTTTGTGTAGTGTTGTCTAAAGTGTAAGGGTTAGACTATATTGAAATCTTAGAATGAAATATTCCCATAATTTCTCTCTCCATACTGACAAAAAGGGAATATATGGGCTTTTCCATTTTGATGCTAATAATGTTGTTGAGGCAGTCAATAACAATGAAATAATCTGTTTTTCTCTTTTATTACAGAAGGATCTGTGTAGAACCCCAGCAGCACAGATTTGGGAGAAAATGGTAGTTTAAACCAGTAATTTTATAGATTTCCTGTAGGATTTTTGTACAGAAGGCTTTAATAGGCTTACATTCCCACCAAGTGTAGGAAATCACCTTGTCTCCCACAGAGTTTCCAACAATTTTGACTTGATGAGTATTTGAATTTGTGGAGGCAGCTCAGATGGAGATACCATCTGGACATAATTTTGAAGGCTTGAAATTTTACTGTAAAGGTAGTAGAAGTTAGACTGGGCGGTGTCCAGATATTCTGCCATGTTTCCTGAGGTCTTAGAAGAACTACATTGTCTGCCAGTTTATTTCCATCTAAACAATAAATTAAAAAAATGTATTTCCAGGTTCAGTTCAGAGTCCTTGCCCACATCTATACTGGACTACTTCACCTTCCATCCCCTCTTCAGGGAAGTTTAGATCTGAGGTGGTTCTAACAACGGCTTTTTCTGTGGCAGCTCTATTGCTATGAAATGGGCTGTCCAATGAAGTGCATCCTATCAGTGTAACCTGATGAAGACTTTACTGGAAGCAGGCATCGTTGAATAGACAGGAATAGGATTCTGAGTAGACCTGCTTAGGACTGCTCTCTATTATCAGCATGTAGGACAGGGACATAGTCTAGGGGTGCTTTTGGACCTAGGCCTATTGTTGGAGAAGCAGGTGGCAGCTGTGGCCAAGAGTGCCTTTGACCAGATTTGACTAGTTAGCCAGCTGCAGCCTATCCTGGACAGAAAAAGATCTGGCCATTGTGGTATATGGTCTGGTTACATTCAGATTAGATCACTGCAATGTGCTCTGTGTTGGGCTGTCCTTGAAAAGTTTTCAGAAACTTCAGTTGGTATAGAGCCAGTTTGATGATCACTGGAATGATAGGGTCCCTATGACCCACTCCAGTCTTGGTCCAGGTACACTGGCTTCCAGTTTATTTCTGGGCACAATTCAAGGTGCACCTGGTCAAAATTCAAAGCAATGGGGAGGGGACAGAATTCTCCAGCCTTAGAAACCCTGGTGTCAGTTTCAAACTAGTCATGTCAGTTTCAAGAGGGTTCTTCTCCCTCCTCCTTTGCCTGCTTCCTTTCTTTCAGAGAGCTTGCAAAACCCCATCCCCCTTGCTTGGATTTCTTGTGAATGTGCTTTGAGATCAGTTATTTGGTTTTATACTTGAGATCAGTTATTTGGTTTTATATTATTCTGTATGTTTTTAATTTGTACTTTTTAAGCTGGCCTTGAGCCAAGAGCAAAGGTAGGATAGGTAAAGGTAAAGGTTCCCTTGCTCGAAAGCCAGTCGAATCCGACTCTAGGGTTGCGGTGCTCATCTCCGTTTCAAAGCCGAAGAGCCAGCGCTGTCCGAAGACATTTCCGTGGTCATGTGGCCAGCATGACTAAACACCAAGGTGCACGGAACACTGTTACCTTCCCACCAAAGTGGTACCTATTTGTCTACTCGCAATTTCTTGCTTTCGAACTGCTAGGTTGGCAGGAGCTGGAACTATAGACGGGAGCTCACCCCATCATGCGGCTGAACTCGGGTCTCGAACTGCTGAACTACTGACCTTCCACAGCCTGCAGTTCAGCATCTTAACCACTTGAGCCACCGCAGCTCCTCAAGGTAGGATACCCGTATTTAAATAAATAAATAAATAAATAGCAAACTCCACCAGGCCTTTTGAAGTATGGCTCTTGTTCCGTAGGACATGACTTTATGGAACTCATTGAATACCTATATTATTTTTTCCCCTTGTGCTATTGATCTATACTGCTTTAGAATGTTTTGTAATTTTTTAACGAAAAGTACACAAATAGATATATGTTCCTTTGACACAGTCACTAACAAGACAGGGAGTTGCATTATAGATATTTTGCACATTTTAAAAGCCATAAAGAAAGGCTCCTGTTCTTGTGTTGCTCTATCAAGGGTAGCAGTTTTGAAGACACAGATGCAAATATTTTTGAAATCTACAGAACTGGAATTATGGAAAATATGGATTGTATCACTGTATCACTCAGATTTATTCAAGGATAGGCCAGAGACCAAGAATTATGCTCTGTGCTCTTTAGCAAATCCATAAATCCATAACTCATTGATGTATGCTTAGCAGCATCTTCTCTGCATCAGTATTCTAATATACCCATTTGGCTTTTGGCTCTGAAACTGATGAATGAGAAAAAAAATAGTATAGTGCTAAATGACACCCCTGTTTTCTCATCATAGTCCCTCAGCATATTGAGTGGTACAGATGTTCTTATCAGCATGATCTCTCTGCATTTGCCAGCCATGTATCATTGCAATAATATTGGCACTATGAAGGCAATCTCATTTTTGAAATGCAAGTAATAGATTATGCAGCTTCCAGTCTCTCTAGACGTGCCAAAACATAGTTCTCCATTTGGAGAAACTTTTTTCACCCCCTATAATGAGTGAAAAGGGGATTTCAGCAGAGGTGGCAATTTATGCCTGATGACTGATAACAGTTATGCATCCACTAATAGTGGGAGGTCAGATAAAACTCTGGCCCCATTTCCTTGTAATATATCAGGTCTAGAAATGTAAAGAGTCTGTTGGAGCATGCAAAGTGCACGTAGGTATGAATTTTTAAATTGTCCACTCCCACTAATGCTTGGGAAATCTGCTTCTGCTGTTTGGTGGTGTAACTGGATTCAAGGGAATGAAATGAAAGTTTGCACAAGAAGTCACTTCAGTCTAGAAACTATATTGGGGGGAAAAGACACCTCGTCATGGAATAACTTGTATAGCTGGCTACAAATATGTAAGGTCAAAATATTACAAGATACTGGAAAAACACTTTAATTGTTCCTTATTGACAAGAGGGTAGAGCGATACCCTAATCTAGAAATATATACACATTAAAGTATACATGAAGTGTGTGTGTGTTTTTTAAACCAAGGGCAATAGAACTTACTCTTAGGTATGTGCACTTTGGGTCACTTGCTCATGGCTTGTCCATCTATTTATGTAGCTGCAGACAGATAAAACAAAGAAGTCTGTAAAGAGGAGGCAGCAAGAACTTGAGTTTCTTGTAGTAGCGGTTTTGGCTATTACAGAAGTGTCATAATCATCAGTGACATGGCGACATGGCTGTGGCATTTAGAGGGGACTGGCAGCTGTAGAGAAGGTGAGTCTCCATCCATGAATGATGGGAAAGTGGAGGCGACACCAAGGAGGGAGGTCCCAAAGAACTGCTGTCCCAGCTACTGCTGGCAAAATTCAAGTTTTTCAATACCTATCCATTCCTCAGAAGGCAGTCATATGGATCATATTGTCAGTCAATCAGAAAGGGGGCATATGGTGTTGACCCAGAGATCTGGCTACCTCAGCCAAGGCCTGATAAAGGCAGCTAAGTGCTTAAGTGGAGCTGATACAGGAAGGCTTGGGCTAAAATGAACTCATTTCCACACACACCCATCTTGTGGACTTTTAACTACTTTATAATATCTTAGATATTATAAAGTAACTTTTTCCCACCATAGAGAACAATGGAGGGAATGGTGGGTATCTTGGGGAGAGGCTCCATCAGCTACCCTGTGAGTTTGGAGCCTCTCCCTCAAACCCCCTCCCCTCCAGCCCCCAGAATATACCCTATGTTTCCACCATTGACTTCAATGGCCCATAGGATATAATGGAGCTGAAATTGACATTTGGCTGCCTGAAAGACTCCGGGGACCCCGGCTGGAGGCGGGGCTTGGCTCCTGAGCTGCTGGAGTTGCGCTCCGGTGCGCTCCCCCCCCAAAAAAAGACTCCTGGTTGAGAGAGTGATCACTGAACAGCTCCAGGCTTTGTCCTGGATGCATTCCACTCTGGCTTCCACCCTGGCTATAGGATGATGACATTTTTGGTCACCCTCACAGATTATCTTTGTCGATGCCTGGATTGAGGTGGGTCAGCACTGCTGTTACTATTAGATCTGCAGCAGCATTTGACATGGTTGATTATGATATTATGACCCACCATCTTGCTGGCATGAGATATGTGCGGCAGCCTTGAAGTGGCTGTCCTCATTCCTCCATGGCCAGGGACGGAGGGTGGTGCTTGGGGAAAGGGCTGTACCCCTCTCTGAGCCTGCTGTGCAGGGAGAGTGGGTTAGGCATTGAATTAAATAAATAAATAATCTATAGGGCATGTGCTAAAGAAATCATTTGGAAGTCTGAGCTTTTGGTCTTATCACTCCAAGCTAACTTTCAGAAATCTTCTAATTCCACCAATATGTATTTCATGCTTCATAACTCCTTCGTTTTTTGAGTTATTGATTTTTGCCTCCCTTTTAATCCCTTTTATAAGAGAACCCAGCCTCTGGATACAGACAAGGTACACATCTTTCCATGCCATTTTTTTTGGCAGTCCAGCCTTATTCAGCAGGAGGTGGGTGGTTTCAGCATTTTTTTCTTTTATATTCACTTCCTTCAATTATTGACTGTAGGACACACTTTAATAAAGACAGGATGTCTTTAGAGATGCATTCCAGCAGAGTAGTCAAATTTAATTTGACAAACAGCCCTGTGACATCTTGAAGACTAACTGGTTGCTTGCAACAATATAATTTTCTTAGGCAACATCCTACTTTGTCAGATGAACAAAGTAGGCTGTGATGGTTCACAAGAGAGGGAGAATTATCTAAGAGTCTGGGGATTAGTGTAATAGCTGCTCAAAAGTATACTCCTTTCCTTGGTACCAGTTACATTCTTCAAACAGCCTCTTCTTCGATGTGTCCTTCCTTAGGACTGTCCATACGGCAAGATCATGGGCCTCTTCCATAGAGTCCTTCAAAGTGACCTGCCAGAGGGAGTGAGGAAGGTATCTTCCACTGCTGTATTTTGTAAGACTTGCAATGCAGTCCTATTTGGAGGAGGTGAAATTTCCCAACAAATTTGGCTGTATGTTTTCTGATCTGATGTTCTTTGACTATTGTTGGTTTTAACTATGAATGATATTGAATTAGTTGATTGTGTATTGTAAACTGTTTATTTTTGTTAACTGGATTATGGTTCATCTCTTTGCAACCCTGTCCTCCCCAGGTTCCATCCCCATAAACTCCATGAACTTCCCAACTCAGAGTTGGCAGCCTTAATACACAAGAATAGTAAACTTTGAATTTGTAGCCATGCCGGCCACATGACCACTCAAACATCTCCGGACAGCGCTGGCTCTTTGGCTTGGAAACGGAGATGGGCACTGCCCCCTAGAGTTGGATTTGACTGGCTTTTGAGCAAGGGAAACCTTCATCTTTACCTGCACCTATCAACTTTAATAGAAACATCAATCAAGGCTGTGATACAACTGTATGCAACTGCAGTGGTTGAACATGGAGCCTAGTAAGAAAAGAAAGGGACTCGCTGATCAGCTATCCAAAGGAGGGGGAAATAGAGAAGGGATTCAAGCTAGATTCTGACTTCTGTTCCTGGCAATGCACTAACTAACAGGGCAGTGCACATACAGCTCTAACATCTGGATGCAGGAGGGGAGGGAAGGAAATCATATGCATACCACCCATGTATGTTCATGGTTTCTCATCTAGTTAGGGACTTTTGTTTGGAAGCCTGAACCTGTACATGTATGGGGGCTGAATCCAGCCAGCTTTTCCACTGGTAAAAAGGGGAGGCCAAGGGCTCCTTTAACCACCCAAAATACTATGCTGGGGACTGTGACTAAAAGCTGGCTGGATCCAACATATGGTCCCTAACTGGACAGCTACACACATCAATTAACAGAGATGCAGCTAGGTTGCCGTCTCTTGGACAGCACAAAGTTGGCAAGTTCATCCCCAGGCATAGAGTCAGAGGCAAGACCAGCAGGGTTAAGGAGTAGAATTTAGTGGGTTCGAGGGGTGGAAGCCACATACCCTGGGACAGACCTGAGGAGGTCAAGGGGCATAGCCTGCTAAAAATGCTAATTAATCTGATGTGCAAAGCATTCTCTCTGCATGAGTCTTTGGTCCCTTTTGCATTTGCCTGCCACCCTGGATTTTTACAGTGTTCGAGTCGAGGCAATTTAAGTCCACAGCAAAACAGCATCCAAATAACCTGGGGCAACAGCAGGCTGAAACCAGGCTGACCACTGAAGCGAGAGAACAGAATGCAGAATGGCGGGGGGGGGGGGGAACCTGGAATAAAAAGAAGGTTGAACTCGATTTTAGTGCAGAATTGCTTGGAGGACACCACGGTGAACATGGATTAAAAAGAGAGTGCAGAAAGGGCCTTTGTCTCTCTCCACTGTCACTTTCTGTCTGAGGTGACATCAAGAGGGAAAAGGCAGCAGAAAAGGCAGCCAAAGCAGTTTTAAAAGAAGCTGCTTTTGAGGCACTGAAATGTTCTCAAACACAGTTAAAACTGGTTGCAAGGCTAGTGTTGCGAAGGACTTAAAAGCACAGTACAGCATAGTCCTTTGACCTATAAGGCACTAAACAGTTAAAAATCAGTCAACCTCCTAATTCCATTTCTTACATGAAAAAAAGATAATCTGGCAACTAGACAGAAGGCAAAAATCTGGTCAGGCCAGAGGAAACTGGCCAGTTGGCAGCCCCAGATACAACATGTAGAATCACATTTCATTTATGAAGTGTCTGCAATGAATTGTACAGCACACCCAAGGCAACTCACTTAAAAAAATAGAATAATGAGTACCCAAAACAAAAATCCAATGGCAAATACATTGAAATTCGTGAAAGAAAATATTGCAGATTTTTCATCCAACTCTGCAAGTGTCAGCAGTTCTGAATAGTTTATAATAGCAACTTCCAATTATAATATTTGCATAATCTATTGAAATCTATTAACTGCAGAAAGGCTTGTAGTGATACCAGAAAATGTAGATGTATGAAATAAAAACAATGAAACAAAGGCACCAGAGAGACATATACAATGAATTATTCTTTCAGTATTATATGTGCAAATTAGACCAATTAAGCTATGAGATGCGTGACCATGTTTTGCTTCCAGATGCTAATTAACGTTTGATAGAATAGTCACTGATAGTAAAAGTAAGCAAATGCAAACAAGTGAAAAGGCAGCCTAAAGTAACACATCATTTCCTCCAGAAAACACTCTCAGAAAGTGCTTCAAAGAGAGTCAACTGGTCCAAAAGAAGTAATTTGCAACTCTGTTGCATTCCAGATATCAGTATGACTGAACAAACCAAAAAATCATGAAAGCAGCCTGTTTAGGTACTGCACTTCCCTGTCATTTATATTGTAATATATATATTTTATTAGTTGCCATCTAGTGACCAAGAAGCAGGTATTTTATTGTTGAGCAGTCAGAATAGGCATATTCCTGGAGAAGGTGAGGTTAGGTCAGGCCTTATTCCTAGATGAGTTCCTGGCTGAGGTCCCCATCAGATGGCTCTTTAGATCTGCAACATGCACGATTTCCTGGTGGATTTAAGCCGAACGACCAGACACAAACATCTGGGAAATGTCCTGTCCGTAGACATCCCATTTTGCCGCACCTCGTAACCAGACTAAAAAGATAGCACTTTAAATCTGGAGTTTTCTGGGCCCGACGGGACAACAGCGGACTTTCACCCATCTGATCATGCCACCAGTGCACAATCCTCCCGTCGGGGTGGTCTGACATTGGACCATCCTGAGCGGGTGCAATTTTTTAAAAATCACTATCCAATATGTGCTTAAACACATTTTAAAAAGAGGCTGCAGAACCCCAATTCAGCGCCACAAAGAATTTAATGTTTATGAATGACCCAACACTTTAAGGACGATTGGTTAATGGGATGGGACCTTGAGGGAGGATGAGTCTTCTAACATGCAAAATAGTCCCTCCATTGAGCATGATCTCAATGGCAAGCGGGATGGCTGGGACTCCTTTAGTCCATCCCTGCAAGCGCCTCGGATCTACAAGGATGCACAGTCATGCTACATGCATGCGCAAAAAGGGTTTTTTTAAAAAAAGCCCCACCACGCGCACCTCCTTCAGTGGATGCCATCTAGACAATCCACAGCAGAAGCAGTGCGTGGTAAGGCGATTCCCACGGGGGATGTCTGATCATGCGAGGACAGAGGCTGAGCTGCTAAGAGAACCTACAGATCTCAGAGGAACATAAGAACATAAGAGAGAACATAAGAACGTAAGAGAAGCCAATGCTGAATCAGGCCAATGGCCCATCTAGTCCAACACTCTGTCACATAGGGGCCAAAAATACCAGGTGCCATCAGGAGGTCCAGCAGTGGGGCCAGGACACTAGAAGCCCTCCCACTGCTGCCCCCACACACACACCAAGATTAGAGTGCATCACCTGCCCCAGACTGAGCGTTCCTATCTATACCTTGTGGCTAATAGCCACTGATGGATATGACACCATCTACATTCCCGGAACCCAATCTTAAATCTTACAAACTAGTAAGTCTTGAGAACCTCTCTCTTCTGTTAGATCGCCCTGGCAACCTGGAAGGCCACCATTAGAGAAGTTCTAGGTCTACAATTTTATATGCTCTGGCATCCCCCACAATGGCTCACCCAATGGGGCCAAGACTCTACTTTCAGCTGCCAGACTTTGAAGACATGGCATCTAGAACAACCTGTGGCTCCCGGAGACAGATGCATGAACATGTGAAGGTGCTTTATACGATACAAATTACAGTGAACACACACACAATCTGTGCAAAATGCATGCTTGATTTTTCTTTACACATCCGTTGAATAATTCTCATACTACATTCAATGCATGTACAGCTGAGTGCGAGACTGAATCCACCCATTTATCCAGGTACTGGTGCCAAGTTGCACTTTGAAAGTTAATGTGTGCTGGCACTTTCTTACAAACAAGTATATGTGCTTACATGAAGGATGCCAGAATGTCCACTGTAATTTGTGAACAGGGATAGTGAGCCAAACCATTGGCCTATCAAGGTCAGCACTGCCTACTCTGGCTGGCAGTGGTCAGTCTGCTACTTGCTCCTTTTAACTGGAGGTGCATTAGCGGGCTGTGTGTAAGCAGAGGGATGAAATCCCCATGAGGCTTGTTGCTTTAGGAAAGAATGGGATCCTCTATATTGTTAGAAAAATCCATACTGAGATAGAAAAGGAGAGGCAGGCACTCTAGATGCCTAAGAGTAGGATAGAGAGAGATTCAGAGGGTGAATGCTGTTCTCTTGAAGGTTTGAAAGAGAGAACAGAGACAGGAGATTGCTGGAAGGAAGGTAGTTCCTTGAAAACGGGTAAGAGAGAGACAGCAGCCAAAGAGACAAGGAAAAGGACACATAAGGATCTGAGGGGTGGGAAGAAAAAGTGGCTGGAAAATGGCCTCCATAGCAATGTTCTAGAATTTCCCATGTCTTTATTATCTTTACTGTAGAGATTGGAGAAATTCCCACAGCATCACTCACAAGTGACATCACATCCTCCCCAAACTCTACCCTTCCCAGGATCTGCTCTCAAAAACTCCAGGCATTTGCTGAAGTAGTGCTGACAACCCTAGAAAGCGGGGCTAGACTCTTCCTTCCTGCCTAGAGCTCCCAGGAAAATCCAGGACTCAGGATTGGTCCTTGCCCTTTATGGAGGGAAAATTGTAACCAACCCTAAGTAAGGAGGACAAGGATTTGGGGAAAGTGTATAAAATACTATTTTCCCAGTATGCGTTTTCTAGAATTGCTCAGCCAGTTAGCTGCTGTGGATAGAAAAGTGTGCTCTCATGCATGGGTGGTTTGGTTTGATCCATGATCTGGAGCAAGGTAAAATAGATGCACTTGGGACCAATGCTTCCTCTAAGCTGTGGAGTCCTGTAAGCAACTGCATACATTAGTTTGCTCTGGAGCCATCCTTCCTGAGCTAAGACAAAAATCTGTGAGCTGGAGGATAAAAAACTGTGAGCTAGCTCACACTAACTCAGCATAGAGGGAACACTGCTTGGGACCAGTTCAAGCTAGTCTCATTAAGAACTTTATTGTCCTTTTCTTTCCTCACTCCCTTTATTCTGTTAGCTTGTGGAGACATTTTTCTTTAACCAAAGTTTGGGTCACCCATTCAGTGTTTTGAAAATTGCAGGTTGTTAACAACTTTTTGCACTCAAACCTGTCTAACAATGAAAACTTGACCTTATTTCTCTGTCATGGCCAGGCAAAAAAATGCATGGATGCAATTTTACTATGGAAAGATTCATGACCAAGATGAAAAATTTTAATACTCACAGTCCCAGGTTGAATCTGCCTTTGCATTGTTAAATCAGTTTCATGCTGCTGTGATGCCGTCAAGCATAGAGAAAGACAGCGGCTGATTTCCCACAAGCGCTGCTCCACGCTCACCCTTCCCTTTTGCCCCAATGGTATGTGTCAATTTCACACAAGCTGCTGCGCGGCCGCATTTTGCCTTGCAGTTTCATGCAATTTCCCCCACGTCTACTCAATCCTGTTTTTTGAGGATTGAGTAGACACAGGGAAAATCACGCAAAGCTGTGGGGCAAAATGCGGCCATGCAGCAGCTTGTGTGAAATTGACATGTACCATTGGGGCAAAAGGGAAGGGCGAGCGCGGAGCAGCGCTTGTGGGAAATCGGCCAGCGTCACAGCAGCACAAAACTGATTTACAAATGCAAATGCAGCATGAAACTGATTTAAAAATGCAAATGCAGATTCGACCCCAGTCAAATACGAAAGTCACCTCCCTGTCAACACGCTGTGGACCTCTGGTAGGCAATGTCCTTACAGATGAAAAATACTCATCTAAGCTATATTGGATACTTTCCTTAAAATACTGAGCCCTAAAACTCCACCCCACAGAGGAATAACTGAGAAAGAAGAAATCCCCCCCCCCAGTCTTTCGGAGGCTGGCCCATCTGCCACAAAGATACTGAACGATGATAGTGCAGTGTCTGGGAACTAGAGGGCTGCACAAGGCCACAATGCTGATTTATGAATGGAAGATTGTAAGATAAACAATAAATCAAATGTCTGAAGCAGGAAATCAGTTTGGCAGATTCACAATTCATATGGGTTTCTCCAAAAGCCAAGGACCATTTTTTAAAAAATAATAAATTGTACTTTCTCAGCAGTACACGCAATGCCACCAGGACACAATCATATTGTAAATCACAGCAAACAGCTTCTTGGCTTTTTCTCATAGGATTTGAAAGATTGTTACAGGGATTATGAGAATAATTACTCCGGAAATTAAAAGCAGCCATATAAGAAAAATAGAAATGTCATCGGGGCCAGGGCAACAGACTGTGGAAGGGTTTAGTTTTCCTTCCGTTTATCGTTCCTCTTTGAACAAAGCTGGCACTCAAGATGAGCACCAGGTTCTAATAGTAAATATCACCACGGAATCCTAGGGTGGTTTCAGATCCTCCTTTTCAAATACATTGAGTAAATATTTTAACTACTTTAACACTGAACAAAGCAGTGTTGAAATTGGGAGGGCACTGGTGGACTTGTAATAAAATCCCCGCCCCCTGTATCCCATGAATGCTGCCCCCTCCAACGGCTTATCATAAACATCAACCACAATTTTGTGCTTAGAGGATGCTGCACAAATTATTCATGTAGAATATATTTCATTATATTTAAAGTAGGGAGGCATTTACCTGTTATATTAAAGGACATCCCCCCCACCCTGTTCTCACTAAGTTTATAATAGGTGGGATCAGAAAGGAAAATATTTAATCTTTTTTTAAAAATTAGTTTTTCATACAAGAAGAACACAATACATGATAAAGCACAACTGTACAATGTAAATCTTAGTGAGTCAGTTAAATTAAAAATAAAATATATAACATCTTGTCAAGACTCAGTGAGATAAGCATCCTATAAGCAATCACTTCGTAGAAGATCATAAACGCTGTATCCAAACAACTTCAGTATCACAGCTACATTGAACCCATTTTGTCTAACAAACTTTAAGATACCTTGCATACCTAAGATTAATTATATAAGATTATTTTCTTTTCCCAGCCATCTGCTACTTCACAATCAATCCAGCCATAACCTTGTCATATAAAAAATGCACAGATGAAAACATCAAATTGAATACCCAGTTCTCTCTTCCAAAAATCAAAAAGGGCTTCCAAAAATCAGAGAAGCAAACACATTTTTACCTCTCCCATCTCTCGATTGAATCAGCTAAGTCAATATTTCATCTTAATCTGGGCTGAAAACTATTCTCCTACCACTCCCTTAATTCCACAATGGAATTTTCAGAAATTTGCTCTTTGCCTTCATTCTACAGCAGACACCAGCTAGGCCTAGTTTTTCCCCTCTGGCAGAAATTCTGCTCCTCCCTCCCCCAGAAGGGCATCCAGCCCCAATGGACAAAATCCAGTCCTCCTGCATGTGGTTCCTGATGTCCATTGGAGATGCTCTTCCCTCAGTCCTCTCCTACTCACTGTCCTGCAGGAATTCAAGTCTGTGCACTGCTCATCTTGGAACTGATTAGGGTCCTTTTGGCTCTTGACATTTCCCCAGATTTAAGGAAAGCTTCAAAGCAGTTGGCAAGGCACTTTCCACTTGGCTGCATCCTTCCCTTAACTAGCAGCTGGGCCTCTTGGAGTACAACAAGAGATTCTGATTGATAGGACTGAGTATCTGGTCAAGCCAAATGTATGGAGGGAGAGGTGTAGGCAGGCAGCCATTGGCTGCAGAGAGATCTTATTTGGGATTATAATATGGGTGGATCTGGAGAGAGTAAGCAAAGCAATAGCCTTCCTCAGCCAGGAAGTATCCAAATCATGACCTCCCAGAAGCCTTCTAAAACGGCATCTAAAGGGACCTGTCACAGGAAGTAGGTGACCAGGCACCTTAAAGAACCTATCACAGGAGGTAAGGGACCAGAACCACTCCCCTGGTAATCTGTGTACTGGAATAACAAAGATAAAAATAAAGCCCAAGTAAACTGTGTTAAACAATCAACAATCTATCTTGAGCCCAAAGGTATTGATTTAAATAACTCTAGCAAATGTTAGTTTCTAACTACAAAAGAAAGATCTTTAAGTTCCATGGAAGGCAAAACCCAAGGACTCCCAATGTCATCACTGTGTTTGAGTTAATACCTTTCCTTTTAGTAGTACTTAAAATGCTTTTTATCTTTTAACCACCACCCCCAGCACACAAATCCAATCATTTATATTATGCAAAGATGGGCTGTGCTGAGAGTTAAATTGACCATATTGATTTGAATCCATTATTTTATTGGCAGAGCCCTTCCATATGAGCGGTCTTCCTTGAGTACAAGAAGCTTTCCTCCATTGGTGATCCACTGAAGGTAGATTCCTTATGTAGTAGGAAGCCTCCACTGTTAGTGGAAAAGTCTTTGGAGCCAACCTGTTGTTTTAAGTGGTCTTTATCAACATTGGGATACTTGGATGTTTGCCATTCTTGGAAATTTTCCTCCTTTGTTTTTCTTTTTTAAACCGCCATGGATTAAAGACACTCCAGCTGTCTTGGTGTATAGTGCATTATCAGGTTCAAAATATATTTCTAGACATTATCTTTTCCCCTGCTAGCAACAGCTAATAGCTATGTATGTTCTGACTGTCATTTAGTATTCTATAATGGTGGGAACCTAGAAAATAGTTTATTTACAGGTTTTCAGCTATGAGGTTAGAACACTGTTATGGCCGCTGGCTAACTTTTGTTTAGCAATAGCTCAGAATGGTTATCCGACATGAATAAGAGCCAATGGCTGGAGATTGTTTTCAGATAGCTGAAGAATCTGGGCAAAGTCTGGAGAAGGTGATGCTCATTCCAGCAGCTGAGTGGAGGGGTCTGTGTATGTCTGCAGGCGTATTTACCAGTGTGTGTGTGCACACACGCACACACACAAGCAGCAGTAGGAGTACTGGAAGAAAGAGAGAAAGTTACGAGTGGCTGAAAGTGAAGCATCTTGTGGTTCTGGGTCTTCCTGAGGTTTACATTTATTGAACTCTGCCTTGAGCCTCAGGCTATGCATGAAGTATAGTAAAGAAAACAAACAAACAATAAAAATTAATTATGGAAATGAAAAAGCACAATAATTATTGTTGTAAGGCTTCCTTGTGTGCTACATTGATTGTCATACTATTAGGAGCTAAACTCTCACTTCCATTGAAAATAGAAAGACCATCATTTCTTGATGAAGCAACGTTGTTAAACATCCTTGTTAAACATAAACACTATTTATGTAAAAGAACACCATTTACTAAGATCAAATATTGTCAGAAATACTAACAGAAAGTGACACTGAAATAGCATTAAAACAATAAAAGAAAATACGTTTTATAAATCTATGCTATACTAAGGCTATTAAAAATAGTTTGCCTTGATTTGCAAAACCCTTGCTTTGCCCCTAGGCAACTTTATGTAGGGTGACCAAGAGTAGGAGACAGAAGAAAACTATTTATTTTAGCTCCTAATGGAAGGACAATCAATGTTTTTTGTAAGGAAGACTTAGTACCATAATTAATTATTATGTTCTTTTATTTCCATCAGGCAAGCAACAAAAAGTAAATCAATGAAGTTTCTAGTGGGCCACTGGTCATGATTTGGAGTCTGCGTTCAACTTGGTGAATCTCAAATTTAATATTTATGTATTACATTTGCAGACTGGCCTTTCTTCAAGAAGTTTGGTATAACATACATACATCCTCCCCCATATTTTATCTTCACAATAATCCTGTAAGGTTAGGCTGAGGCATAGTGACTGGTTTAAGGTTACCCCATCAGCTTCATGGCAAAACCCATCCACTATATATCACAGGTTTTGGCCTAGAGAGATTCCATACTAGGTGCTCAATTGTAGATTAATTTGTATTGAGATTTTGAGTAGCAGGCTCACCTATCATGGCAGTTTGGGGAGCCTAGATCCATCATGTATGTTAGAGGTAAAGTAATGAGTAACTTCCATACAGTACAATTTACCTTATATCAGTCTACCATTAAAAGAGATTGTGCAACTATTATTCTTAAATCTGCCTTAACCTCTGGTATTCTATTTGTGTCCACAAATGAACATGGGTTTTGTGCTGACCTTTAAAAGTTCTCTCCAGAGCGCAGTGAACACAGTTTTGTTTCTGAAGAGAAACTATATTAGCTCAATTTCCAGAGATTCCTGGCAATTTTAAGGTTCTGTTTTTACTTGATAATCAAGATACAGAAATAATTGAAATAGTAGCAAGGTTTCTTCTTAGTGCAATGGCTATACATTCTGATAAGTAAGCACTAGGATTTTCTGTTTTTATGCTGTCTTTCTGTATCATAGCTCCAATTTTACCCTTTATGGATTTGTATTTTCCGATCTATATTTAACCTGATCTCCTCCTATATGCATATACATATGCCAATAAAGGCTTGCCAAAGAAACACATTCGTTTCTCAGCTTTCCTCCATCCTTGTATTTTCCTTTTCCAAAAGGGGGTGTGTTTAAGTGATGTGACCCTTTTTGCAGACCCTCAATCATCTACCCTTTGGATTGAAGCTAACCATCACCTAATTTCCAGTGCAGAGCTGACTCAGAAGGTATTGCTCATTTACTTAAAAGTTCACATACAACAGATTCTGACTGTTGAAGCTTGTCCAAAGCAAACAAAACCTGGAAAACTTAACTGAACACTGTGATCACTGAACTTGGACCTGCTTTTTTTGAAATAAATCATGTCTGGTAGAAGGTGTGGGAAAAGGAAGTAGCATCAAAACCAAATGCATGTAATTCCTTTTATGACGACCAACCGAAAACAACACAAAACTGTGTGAGAACTTTCAAGTTCTCCAGACCATTCCGTCAAGCTGGGTGTTTTTAAAAAAGGAGGGGAAAAGATTTTTCAGAGCCTAATCTGGAAACCTCTTGTGGGCATCCTTTATAGAGTGGCAGGCAGACATAAATGGATTAGGTGATGCAGGGTGAAGCCTGCTAGTGTTGTTTCACCTTTAGCCTTCTGGGAAGAAAAAAATGGCAGTTTGAAATATAAAAGCCCAAGAAGCTGTAAGTTTTTTTTAAAAAAGATGTAAATTCTGCGGTTTTTGTTTTAATCAGTGCAGTCTTTATATTGGTGGGGCACAGAATCAGATAGCATGAGAAACAGAGAGAGTGAAGGATAAATATGACATTTGGTGAGGATTGCTAGTTGAAAGTCTTAGGCTGAGTTCAGACTGGCAGTTTGGCCCGATATAGGCACGTTTCAGAAATATTTCACAAACGGATTAAATGGCTGGTTCACACAGCCATATCTGTCAGGCGTTCCCCAGCTGTACTCAACCTGTCTTGTAATGCTTCCCTCCTGAGTTTAAAAGATACCAGTTGAAAGTGGTAGCAAACCCTGGAGAGTGCATTCATTCCACTTCCCAGAAGTGTGAACGTGAACAAGCTGATCTGGTAGGGATGCTCTTATGCGCATGAGTGCACGCATAAGCGCATATCGTCAGTTGTTGTTGTTGTTGTTGTTCAGTCGCACAGTCGAGTCCGACTCTTCGTGACCCCATGGACCAGATCACGCCAGGCCCTCCTGTCTTCTGCTGTCCTCTGATGTTTGCTCAATTTCATGTTCGTTGCATCGATTACACTGTCTAACCATCTCATCCTTTGCCGTCCCCTTCTTTGACCTTCAGTCTTTCCCAGCATCAGGGTCTTCTCCAGTGAGTGCTCCCTTCTCATTTGGTGGCCAAAGTATTTGAGCTTCAACTTCAGGATCTGACCTTCCAGGGAACAGTCAGGGTTGATTTCTTTTAGGATTGAATGATTTGATCTCCTTGCAGTCCAAGGGACTCTCAAGAGTCTTCTCCAGCACCATAGTTCAAAAAAATATATTCTTTGGCACTCAGCCTTTCTTATAGTCCAACTCTCTCAGCCATAAATTACTACTGGGAATACCATTGCTTTGACCATGTGAATTTTTGTTGGCAGGGTGATGTCTCTGCTTTTTATCATGCTGTTTAGGTTTGCCATTGCTTTCCTCCCAAGGAGCAGGCATCTTTTAATTTCATGGCTGCAGTCACCATCTGCAGTGATCTTGGATCCCAGGAATGTGAAGTCTGTCACTACTTCTACAACTTCCTCTTCTATTTGCCAAGGAGTGATGGAGCCGGATGCCCTGATCTTAGTTTTTTTGATGTTGAGCTTCAAGCCCACTTTTGTGCTCTCCTCTTTGACCCTGAGCAAGAGGCTCTTCAGGTCCTCTTCACTTTCTGCCATCAGAGTGGTATTGTCTGCATATCTGAGGTTATTGATCTTTTCCCCAGCAATCTTAACTCCAGCTTGTGATTCATCCAGCATTTTGCATGATGTACTCTGCATATAAATTAAATAAGCAAGGTGACAATATACATCCTTGTCGTACTCCTTTTCCTATGCTAAACTGATCAGTTGTTCCATATCCGGTTCTAATTGTTGCTTCTTGACCCTTATACAGGTTTCTCAGGAGACATGTGAGGTGGTCTGGTACTCCCATCTCTTGAAGAACCTGCCATAGTTTATTGTGATCCACACAATCAAAGGCTTTAGCATAGTCAATGAAGCAGAAGTAGATGTTTTTCTGGTACTCTCTTGCTTTCTCCATAATCTAGCGAATGTTGGCAATATCGTCAGATCACATTCCAAAAAGCTGCTTACAGCTGTGCCTCCGCCAGAGGCGGGCCAACAGTGCAAACGGTCCCTTGCACCTCCTCCCCGGTATGCTCCGGCATCAGTTGGTGCAGTGTGACTGGGAAAACCTGGAACAAACCTGTTCTGGGTCTTTTTGCCATGACTCCCTTGCACTTCAAACTGCCAGTCTGACCTCAGCCTTAAATTGGCAATGTAGTCTGTGATGCTGTAGTATAGTGTAGCAATTCTCAAATGCTCCTAAATGCTCAGTATTTCACAAAGGACAGGATGTGTGAAAGAAAATAAATCACATATGACATACTAAGCAATTCACTGGACATTTATGAGACATGCAGTCAGGTACTATGGAGACTGAACCGTTAGGAGGAAAATGCATAGTAAAAACAAAACAAAAGGATATCAGGAGATGCTATGCTGTGGTAATTTGCAATCAAATGATTATAATTCTTTTGCTTTTTAAAAATAAGGATGTCTTGTGATGAGAGATTAGGGATGTACATTTGGAGATATCCAGTACAAATATATACTTGGAAAATACCTCATTAGTATTTTGGTTATACTCAGGTATTGGGAGTGGTATTCAGGATTCTCAGGAATACCGTATCTTAAGTCCCATATATTTCTGGAAACAGTCATTAATGCCCAGGCCTAGCATTTTAAGGACCCCAGGCCTGCCCCCCCCCCCCAGTTTCCCAAGCAATGGGAAGGTGGCTTGCAGCTAGTGAGAGTCTCAGCCAACCTGTGGAGGACAGCTTGCAGTGAGACGAAATCTTGCCCAATGCAGCAAGTGTGGCTTGCAGACAGTGTGAGTCTTGTCTGGCCCAGCAGAGCTAGCCCAGTTCACTTGAAACTAGCCCAGATGTGCTGCCTTATTCTAGGGTAGCCCCGACAATAGGGGCACCCCACTTTCTAACCTGAGCCAGAGACCCACAGACTCAGGCCAAGGAAGATACTCCAGGTTCTGAAACACAAAGCAAGCCATAGCTCTGGAAAAACACTCTCCATTTTCAGGTGGCACAAGGCAGCCCTCAAAGCAAACCTCAAGTCTTCTCCCCCACCAGGAAGGTATGCATATGAAACAATGGGTTCCAGCAGGTAAAGTATCTGCATTTCCATTAAGCTATTCAATAGCCACCTGGCGAACAGCCCTTCTATCTCCAGAACTTCACCCAGCCCTTTTATGTGCACCTATATCTGTGTAAAAATCCTTTGTCTTCACAACTGTCTTTCCTGCTCCTTCCCTCAGGTTACCAAGATAAACCAATCATACATTCAGATGTTTAGCGATCCTTCCTGATGCTAATCAGGGACTCATCTCCCACCTTTTGTCTGTATTTGGGAACCTATTCAATCTGCCCTGGCAGAACTGTTAGTGATCATCAAACTCATTCAGCCATATCCAGTAATCCCATCATAGCTATTGTGAATCCTGACTCTGCCCCTCTGAGACTTCATTGGTCACACTTAAGTCTGGCTCCTCCTGACGCTGTACCCTCTGGGGCCCACATAATCTTTTGTCTTCACCTGAGACAAGCCCCTCAGGGCCTCCTGTTGGTCAGCATTGTTCTCCAAGGTCTATATCTGTCTGCGCATACACATACTCTCTCTCTCTCTTCCTTCTCTGGGGCCTTCTCCTAGTGCATAATGCTGGCCATTGGCGCTATTCTCTTCAAGGACTTCTACACATCTCTACAGATAGTATTACCCCATAAGTGGCCCCTTTATTCGCTATCAGTCACCTCTGCTTTCTTAGTTCTGTATTGCTTGCTCTTTTTGAATGCTTAGTGTGCTTGTAATTAGGGAAACTTTTAAATAAAAACTATTTAATTTACTCTTCAAATCAAACGTCTTCCTTGGTATACAATTGGTGTGCAGTCTCTGTACCCCTCTGGTCTCCAATGCCGCATAGCTAATTTCCCAAAACAACAAGGCAGGCCATTAGTGGTAACACTTGGGGAGTGGACAGGCATCACTAGGTCCCCTGCAGTTCTGGTGCCATTTGATTGACAAACAGCTACTCTAAGCACACACCCCCCATAAAGTCCTCCCACAGGAAACAACTGAACCTGAATAATTCTGGTGCTACACAGATGGCCTTGGATTTAGAATTTTTCATATACATTTTTCAAGTGGCACTGGCTAAAGGTTGTTGTCATAAAAATCAGAAGATGCTGGAAGTCCTACTGGATGGTTGTCTGGAGCAGTGTGGAAAATAATTCTAGTACATTCTGGAATTCCTAAGTTTAAAATATACACAAAAATCACTGTTTCAGATTTTTACCATGGCTTTCTGCAATGGTTACTCATATCCGGTGGCCTAGGGAAGGCAGCTCTCAGAGGGTGCAAGCCAGACACAGGGTTTGGCAGAGCTGCAAGTCTGGCTGGTTCCTTCTCCTTCCCCCTCTGCTGGGAGGTGGGACCATTTTTCCTCTGCAAGTAGGATTGGTGGTGGCACCTTGTTTGAGGGCCAACAGAAATGGACCCCTCAGTCCACTGAAACTTGGTGAGTCTTAGTGGACTGGCAGCACTAGCTCCCCTGCAATTTCAGTCTCATTTGGTTGAAAAACAACCACTCCAGCCCCCCCCCGATTAAAGTCCTACCACAGGGAACAATGGAACTGAATAATTCCAGAATTCTAGGGGGGAATCCCAAATTTGAATCCCAAAACAGTACTGGCTGTCTTGCAGTTTCAGTGTCATTTGATTGAAAAACAGCCAATGCAGCCCCTCTTATGAAAAAAGTCCCCCATAGGGAATAATGGTTGCAGTTCTGACAAGCTCCTTTTCCTTCTCTCCCTCTATTTTGGGGATGGAGTCTTTCCCCCTCTGCAAGTAGGATGGTTGATAGAACCTTGTTTGGGGCCCTGTAAAGTTGGATCCCCTAGTCCAATTCTCTTGAAACTTGGAAGTGTCATTTAGATAAGAGAGAGGACTATATTCTGTGCAAATGTGGTGCTGGTGTCTTTAACAACAGCTGCCCTAGATGTTTGAATGTGTTCCCCATTGAAAATAATGGTCCTAAAAAGTCAGACCTCCCCCACAAGCACAGATTTGACGCCTGAAACAGTAATGTCCTATCCAAAACCCAGCAATCACTTTAAAGTCCCCCCTACAAATCCCGGATCTGAAATTAAAATGATTTTTTGGCACACCCCCCTACTAACCACAATCATATTAAACACACACACACACACACACACTTTAGTGGCAAAATGGCAGCTGATTTACCTAAACTTCTCTACATCATCTACATTGAAGTACAAAAAGCTAGGCAAAAGGATGAACCAGATGTGTATTCTAAAGAAGCTACATCTACTCCCAATCTGAAGCAACTTCCCAGTGTTTGATTGTCATTGTACTGAAAGGATGACAGCTGCCAATGGGTTTGAATGAGTTGCATGGTAATTATTAATTTATGGGTGATTTGTGTTTCCTTTGGCATGGAATGTTCTTTTCCTTAGAATATAAATGTTGCTATTGCTAATTGCTGGCAAAAAAATTCTATGCATCTTAGTCATTTTAATTACTGAGGTTTTTACTACAAGCTGCGGTCGATTCAGTGGAATTATAATAGACATTTTATTGCTCCATATTTTAGCTGTTAAAAGGAAATAAGATATTTCTTAAACATCCCTGTTAGGACCCGAAAGACTCTGTAAGGATTAAGAATTGCTTGCCCTTGCCCTGAAGAAGACTTTCTTTCCGCATCAGCTGCTGCTTTTGCATTATAATCCACCAGTGATGGGAATAAATAGTAAGCCTTAGGGTGGCATCTCATTATACTGAATAATACAGCTGTGCTCACTTAAAAGTTGTGTTGCTTGCAAGACAACTTGTTAAATCCTTTAAGTGACTTTTAATTTATGGATTTAATGTCTAGATTCTTAGTCCACTATCAAGTGTGCAATGTTTCCTTTGAGGTTTATACAAATTATTATCCATCCATGGAAGGGTTCAAATGAGATCATTCAGCTACCTTTGCTTTAGTAAGGAGTCCGATTTGCAGGTGATATAAACATGCACAAGGTTTCTGCAGAAACATGCCATTCTGCTGGTTTTGCTTTCGGAAATGAAAATATGGCACTTCATCCTGATCCTTGGATGACTGCAAATATTCAGTTGTTCATAGGACTACCATTTAAGGTCAAAATCTACCTATGGAAGGCTGTTACAACCATAAAAGATGGTACAAAAACCTAGCCATGATTTTTCAAAACACCTGGATATTTTTAAAAATTCAAATATCTCAGAATCTCCTGGAAAGGTATCCATAATTTGGAGGCCACCATGGGAAGCGTCCTCCTACTCTGTGCCCTAATATGTTTTATACAGTGCAGTAGCCCATTCTTTCCCCGAAACTCAGGGTAGGCAATTTATATAGATACACATCCTACATGGTTCAGGGGGGAAAAAAACCCTAAGCCCCAGCCCTCTACATAAAAAGGTCAAATGACACTTTTGGAGGATCTCAATTATCCAATGAATGAAGGGCAGATTCACACATTACTAAATCCATGTGGCAGACTAAATCCATGCATGTATCTGAAGAAGTGAGCAGTGATTCATGAAAGCTCATACCCTACCACAAATGTTGTTAGTCTTTTTACTGCTACAAAGTATTTGGGTCGGACATGTGCCTGGAGTATTGTGATAGGAAGTGATTTCCAAGGAGAGTGAGCACATGATTTGGTTTAGGACCACAGCATGCAGGAAGGGGATCCGGCCTTTCCCAAGGCCATTTCTCCCACCTGAAATGGTTCCTGGGAGCAGCTATTTGCTACACTGGAGAAATTTCCATGTAACCATGTAAATGCAAATTTTCCTATTTCAGGTTGGGGAAATCGCACAAGAAGAAAGTTAAAACTTCTTCTTGTCTGGTGCCATGTTCACAATCCGAATAAGGCCTTTGCATACTTGGGAATTATGTTCCCAGCTGGGAACTCCCAGAATAAGAGATGTCTACAAAGTTTCTATAAGAACTTCGTAAAGTAAGAATTTCTTTTTTTCTTTTCTTCATTGGCTTATATAATGATCCCCTATTTTATCCTGAGAGGTAGGTTAGGTTAAGAATGTGTGACTGGCCCCAGGTCACCCAGCAAGCTTCCATGGCAGAGTGGGGATTTGAACCTGGGTCTCCCAGATGGTATAGCACTCAAACCACTACATTACAACGGCTGAGTCTCAGCCTATGAAACTCAGTCCTACTTCCCTACTATTTCCCAGTCCTGAGTTTCCTAGGAAGATATTCTAAATGGCTGTGCCAAGCTTTGGTCTCCCCTCTGTATAGAGATCCACCAAACTCAGCTTTCTAATGAATCTGGAGTGAGTGGGATGTGATAATAGTTGTGTACTTTATGCATTTTAGAACAATTTTAATGCTTCTAATTGTTGTTACATAGGAGCTGTGGTGGCTCAAGTGGTTAAGACGCTGAACTGCAGGCTGTGGAAGGTCAGTAGTTCAGCAGTTCGAGACCAGAGAGTGCTGCATGACGGAGTGAGCTCCCGTCTCTAGTTCCAGATCCTGCCAACCTAGCAGTTCGAAAGCAAGAAATTGCAAGTAGATAAATGGGTGAGCCAGAGGTACCACTGCCTGTGGTACTTGTGGATACTTTGTAAGCACTGTGAATGGCTGAGAGCAATCCTGTTCTATAATTTACAGAAACACCCATTCAAAAAGCTTTTAGCACATAGACTTCAAGGGTATGGAAGGGGTCATGGCTTAACGTTGCATGCAGAAGCTCCTAGATTCAATCCACAGAGTTTTTAAAAAGGATCATATAGACGGTACTGTAAAATACCTCTGCCTTGAACCCTAGAAAGCCACTACCAGTCAAACTAGACAATACTGATCTTAAGAACCAACAATCTGATTCAATATAATGCAATTTCATATGTTCAAGGACAGATCTGCACACATGGTAGACTGATGACTAGGGTCTCCTTTGAGTTGTAAAGCAGTGGGGACAAAGGTTAGAAAGTTCACTGTGTGAGCTCATTAATATCCTCATTTGTGACACTTATTTGACATTGTCACCCAAGCACCCCAAGGCTTGGATGCCTATCTAGACTCTCAGTTTGCTTATGTAGACTCTCCCTTGAGCAAAAAAGAAACTAAGACATCTGCCTCTTATTACCTGCCTGTCAAAACCAAACCAGTAAATACAAACACTAGTCGCTTGTCTGATTTTATAGCCTCCTCAGGCTGTCAGATTCCAAATAGTCTCTGACTTCTGGGAAGCCATGGAGACCAGTACATAGCATAACATCTGGAGGGCACAAAATGTTGAGCGAGCCAGGTCTCTTGAACGTTTCCAAAATGGAATGACCTTTGAGTTGATGAAGATGCATCTGCCTTCCATGGATGGGAACAGGCTTACAAAATGCTGATTCTTTCCACAGAGTGCCATCTGCTGGAGCTTGTGAGCAGTAATGAGTCCCTCCTTTGCAAAGCCCAGTTCGAGAGATTTGGGCAGTACATTACCACTAAAGTAGGTTAGCTGTGATTACCCCTAGGGGCCTCTTCCACATTATCTACAAGGGAGTGCAGCCACTAAGAAAAACGTTTATGTCTTAAAATTTCAAAAGGAGCTGACCTCATTTGAGTACACCTAACATCAGATAGAGTTGCTGTCATAGAGAAGGAGGATAGGATTCAACAATATGTGATCTTGCACTAAACTGCCTTCAGGGGCTCCAAATCTATGTGTCACTCACATGATGCCATCTTATAGACTCACAGCATCGCACAAGCTCTCACCTGCCAAGAGCAGGTCTGTAAATTACACTGCAGATTAAAACAAAACAAAAAACCAAGAAGGTGATTTTCTGTTATCACGTGGCAATCAAGACTTGTGAATCTTTTCCACAAAGAGATCTGAGAGGCCTGGCTGACTTCTGACACACATGTCTGTGACTGTGATGTGTGTCCTACTTCCCATGTTAGAACAGAAGCAAGGAAATGGAAAGCAGAAGTTACACCTTAAATCTTGTGGTGCAGCTGTTAGGCTGGTCTGGTCATTATCATTATTCAGACATGACAATTATGCATACCCGGAGACTGCCAGCTGTGCACAAATACTCCGATATGCATGGTTGCTATGTTGGCTGAAAAGGGCAACATGCAGATTTATACCCTTGGTACATACAAACAAGAACCTTCAAAAATCAGTTGGGGGGGGTTGCATCATGTAAGGAGGATGTGGAAGGGAAGGCAGCATGGTATAGCTCAACCTTGTCAGATCTCAGAAGCTAATCTGGGTTGATACTTGGATGAAAGACCACCAAGAAAGACTCTTCAGCTCCAAGTTGGAAAATACCTGGAGATTGTAGGGGTGGAGCGTGAGGACAGCGGGGTTGGGGGAGGGGAGGGACTTATAATGCCATAGAGGCCACCTTCCAAACTGGCCATCTGATACAGGTGAGCTGATCTCTATCACCTGGAGATCAGTTGTAATAGCAGGGGATCTCCAGTCACCACCTGGAGGTTGAGAACCCTACATACTCCTGATATACGCTGTTGCCATGATCCCATTGTGTGCAGCTGTAATGTCTGAAAAGAGCTGCTATCAAATGAGAATATAGTTGCTGCTGTCCTTTCATGTGAATATTTATTTGTTTGTTTCATGTATACTTTACCTTTCTCTCCAGTGGGGACCCAAAGCAGTTTATATTGTTTTCATCTTCCCTACTTTATTTTCATAACAATCCTGTGAGGTAGGTTAGGCTGAGAGTGTGTGGGTGATCCAAACTCACCCAGCAAGCATCCATAGCAGAGTGTTGATTCAGACCGAAGTCTCCCATATCCTCGTTCAGCACTCAAATGACTGCACCATGCACCATAAAGGCCCAGCTGTGATGAACTGATTTCCAGAAGCAGGATGCTTAGTGCATCAGATTCAGAGAGCTGGGAGATTAGCGGTTAATGCCTGACTGTAAAGCACAGTTTGATTGACAGGCTGCTGCTTGTGATTCTCCCCCCCATTGGTCAGTACCAGCTGAGGAGAGTTTTATAAAGTCTTGTCAATCTTATCAGAGAGAGTCAGTCATTGTGTGGACTTTGTCTTGGCAGTTGCCAGTCAGGAGAAGTGTGTGTGTTGGTCTGAGGGAAACAGACAAGTTCATTTGGGAAGAGAAGGGACACAACTCCTTGCCCTTACTGTGTATCATCGCATTTGAGGAAAAGTTCAGAAATCAGAACTTAAAGTCTAAGTGTCAGCCCTAGCTGAATTCCATTTATTCACAGTCTCCAGAACTGAGGTTTCGGTTTGACAGAAGAGACTGGAAAGGAAGTTGAAAACTGCCATCTAGCCAAACAGAAAAAGGATTATCACTCCTAGAAAGAGGAGGATATTTCTTCCCAGTTATTCAGTGGGTTTAACTCAGAAGGGACCCCTGGTTTGCGTAAAAAGTGGAATAGTCTTAGATGCCTTAAAAGTAAAAAAGGGAAAATTTTAATCCCACAAGGGGAGTATGTAAATACAGGAAGAAAGTACTAACTTCCAGGAAACTAAGACAGTTAAAGACACATTGTTGCTGAAAAAAATCTCCAAGGCAAACAAACCTCTCACAGTCAAGAACGGAGTCTCTAAGAAAATAAGCTTCAACTATACTCTGTTGCCTATTCAAAAGATCATTATAATTTGTACAAACAACAAAATTTACCTCAGCTTCTCATCCCCTGCCCTATTTCCTAACCCGACTGTGCCTGTTCAATAAAATCAGCCTTTTTGTTTGAACTTTACTTCATGTCAAGTGCCATTCACAAAGGGATTTATAAGAGGGTTCCTGCTTAGTTACAAAAGCCAAATAACTTCTCTATCACAGGGTGGGACACACAGAAAGTTATAGTTCTATTATAATTGTTTTATCTTAATTTATATTTTACATTTTATTGTAAACTATGTGCTGATTTTTGTGTAAGCCGCCCTGAGCTGGCCTTGGCTGGGAGGGTGAGATAGAAATTTAATAAATAAATAAAAATTTAAAAATACACTACTAAGAAGCTGCTCAGTCAGAGTGGTGAATAGCATTTTGGCAGGAAAATCTGCCTCATGGTGAAGAAGCAGCAGCAGGGGTCCATCATACCAGCTACTATGATCTCTGAATTACAGAGCATTATAAAGGTACACATAAGAGAGGTAGGGCACATACATGCATGGTATGCCCACAATATGACTTTTCAGATTCTCAGTTCAATGTTTGTGTTCTCAACCAGAAGCACATTAAGCTGCCCAAAAACATTGCTTCAAAATGCAGATACTTTCCCCTGCAAGTTCATAGCACTGCTTCTACCATGCAAACATCATGAATCATGCTGGGACAAATGCATGATACAAATGTGGGGGAGAGAATTTGTTAATGATACATGGACTATTGGAGGTGGACTAGCAATGGATTTGGAATGTCCACTACCACCTTTAAAAGGTTTTTTTTGATTAGTTGTTTTACACACACACACACACGAGTCTCAGATAATTATCTGAGAATATACTTTCTGTTCCTCTTTATCTACCATTTTGATTACAGCAAGCAGAGCCTCTTGAACATGTTCAACTTGCAGTTCAAAATTTGCAACAGGTTATTGAGTGCAACAATACAAGGTGGGATGGGGGGCCATTTGTTTGAATGCAAAGAACATTTATGATACCAAGAGAAGTGATCATTACCAATTGTGTATCAACTGATAAGAGACAGAATTGATCTGATGTGGCATTTGATCAATAGTCGTGCATTTGTAGCTAATGCTGTTCCCTCTGAAAATTCAGCTATATAGTTTTCTCCAAAACTCTGCAGACAAGCAAGATGTAATTGTGTCTCAGAATAGTAAAAAGTAAGCAAAGGGAAATAACTAGTGTGTTCCTCCCTCCTTTTGACTGGTCTGAGAAAGCCTTTTGGAATTGCCCTGTCTGCATACTGAGAACAAAGTCTGGAATTAATATATTTTTTGCAAGTCTGAGAGATGTTTGGAACTATTTTTATTTCTTTTTCCACAACTGGAATGGATATAGGAGATGAAATATAATTCCTTACATGTTCATTAATCAGCATCTCAGCCAATTTTGAGTTATGTAAGGCATAAAACCTAGATCAGTTTGGTTTATTTTTCCTTTCCCATAATGCAAAGACAGCTTAATCCTACAATTCTTTGGAAAAGTGAAGAGATGCCCATTTTCAAGTTAGGGAACAGGCAGGTCCACAAATGCTAGTGCCTACTGGGTAACATATTTCAAGAACACAAACACAATGTATCACATCTGCCTCAACTTTCCCTAAGCTAAAGACACATCTCTGCAAAAATAGTTAACTTTTCACCTTTCTTCCACTTTCTCAGACAAATCCACCAACTCAGCCCATTCTTGGAAACAAGCATTCTTGCCAAACAGATAATGCTTTTTAAAATCTGATGTTGTGAACTAGCTACTTTGATCATTAAAGGAACAAAGATTCTCCAAAACCACGTAACAAGCAAAAGCAATCAGCCAAATGCGCCATCTTATGTCAAATTTGACATGACTGTAGAACGCTCTCTCGCTGTGGCATTTCTAATCAAATCAAAACAAATAATGGGGAGGTTTCGGTTTCCGGCGTTGCGAATGGCGGCCACCTTTCGGGAAGCTCCCGGAGGTGGTTAGCCCACACGCAGTTTGGGGGGGTCTTTGCAGGTTTGCAAGACCCTAGTGAGCCTTAGGCAAAGGCTCCAAACCGGGGGCGCTTGGGGAGTAGCCTCTTTGCTGGCAGTCAGCCGGGAAATTGAGGCTTTCTCCCCGCCCCAATCGGCCCTGCTGCGGCGTGACCGTAATGGGACTTAGCAACGCCACCGATTTCCAACAGGAGTGAGGAACAGCGATGAATTAAAGCAAAAAGAAGAAACGGCAGGAACCGTGAGTTGGAGGTCTGAATCTGAAGCGAAACCCGAGCCCTTCCCCCGTAAGCGAATAAGCGGCTGGGAGGAGGGGGAATCCCCCCCCCACTGAGAAGCGGGATTTGTATAAGAAAGCTAAGGGGGACGAAAGGGAAGAAGGGTTGGCGAAATTACCTTTGGGGTGCCATTGAAGCGAATGAGTTAGCGGGACTCCTGAGCGACGCGTCACGAACTTTTATAAAGTAAACAAATACAAGAAATGTCAGCCATGAAGAAGGTCCCTTTGAAAATGGAGAAGAAGGGAGGCGGGACTTCCGGTCCGGGTAATCCCCCTCCAGAGCCGACTGTCAGTCAACAGACAAGCGAGCTACTGCACCCTTTGCTGGTCCAAATACAGAAAATCAGCGAAACCTTAACTAATATGGAAGGTGTTCTCAACAGTCAACAGAGGCAACTAACAGAGACCTCAAAGAAGATGGAGGAGATCGCACAGAAATGTTTGGTCTCGTCGGAAGACATCGGAAAAGTGAAGAAAAGGGTCAACAAGTTAGAAAAGCATCAGGATGTGCAAGAAAAAAGAATTTTGATGTTGCAAATGGAAAAATCGAATCTGACTCTTCGATTTCAGGGCATTAAAGAAGAAGAGAAGGAAGATCTCAGATCTATACTTGCGAATGCCTTGGCACCCGTAACTGGCAGAGATCAGCGTGAGTTAAAAGAAGAAATGGATAAGGTCTATAGGGTCTACTCCACATTTACAAAAAAATAATCTGCCAGCAGAAGTGGTTGTCAAGTTTGTCAAGCAGAGTACCAGAGATCAAATCTTGCGTGCAGTTGCAGCGGTGCCCTTGAAAATTGGGGAGCAGACCATCAGAATATTGAAAGATGTGCCTTATGAAATCCGGATGAAAAGGAAAGCTTATAAAGGATTGACCACTTTTCTACAAAGAAGACAGGTCATATACAGATGGACCTATCCTGAAGGCCTTTTGTTCAAGTACAAGGAGAAAAGAGAGAAGATTGACTCCATCTTCAAGGCGCAGGAATTTCTGAAGAGACACGCCAGTCCAGAGGAAGAGGCAGCACTCGCAACGTGGACAGATTTGAGTAGTGAAGACGACAGCGGCCCAGAGGAGGGAGGTGCCGGAGCGGGAGAAGTGAAAACCAAAGGTGGCCCATCCTATAACTTGAGGGATACCAAAGGAAGACAACCTAAGAAATAACTGTCAAAAAGGAGATGACTAATAACTAACCCCAAAGGACATTACTAACCTCATTAACAGAGTTATTTTGAATTTTTGTTAGATGAAAAGAAGACCCTCAAATCACGGAGATTGCCAAAAACTGTATCTATATTGATTTAAACTAACCTTTATTAACAGAATACTCACTCCGCTCTTTTCTTTATCCCTCTATATACCCTACCCTTTTCTATTTATAAAAAGAATAAATTCCTCTCCTTTTTAGGAGGGTTTTGAAAAAAAAAAAATAATGGGGAAAATTCTCCTCATGAGATGGAGCTGTGGGGCAATCTTCTTGCCAGTGTGGTTTAATGGATAAGAGTATTTGACCCTGAGCCACAGCAACCCAGAACTTGCACGGCCAGCTACAGGTTCCAAGCTGAAATATGGGAACAACAATTACCCACTTCACAGAACTGTTAATTCTTAAACTCGCAATCTTTTCCAAAAAAATTCTTTGGAGGCATTCACACTTGTGATTGCAAACACCACCAAAAACTGACCAAAGCAACTGCAGTGAATAAAAGAGAAGGGAACAAGAAACCAAAGAAAACAAAGAAGGAGGAAGGGACAGGAATGAAGTGATTTTCAAAGAGACATTCCCAAAGATAATGAGAATCTTCTCATTTCATCTAGGGTGATCAGAGAGATAACAGTCTACACAGAAAGACTGTATTCCAGATCAACACCTTTCATTGATTCATACAATATTGTAACAAAAACAACACATGTCATATATGTAATTTTGAATCGGGCTGTAGAACGTGGATCTAGCAATTGAAAAAAATGAGATGGGGGCAGACGGGAGATTTCTATACAAACCTGAAGCCACAGGTTTCCAGGAAAATCTGAAATCTTAAAAAAATCCATTGATGGATTAAAACAATAAAAACAATGCCTATAGATGTAAGAAAAGAACACCCATTGAGACCATATTCTGAGATCTCAAAGCTGCCTTGTGGGTTGCTAGGCAGCCACAACATTTCCTCCATTTGGTTTCTGTAAAGTGAAGCTCTGGAGGGGAGCAGGGGTGAACTTGGAAGCCAAAAAAAGCTCTAGCCAATTTCCCGTCTCCTTCCTGTCATGTCTCCTGATGGAAGAGTACTCACTGGGGGTAGGCCCAGCAGTGACCAGCACAGACCTACCACCCACTGGCATTAGCCACCATGTGACTCAGCCTGGCCCAACAGCAGCCAATGCACAACTTGGTCAGGCCTGGCTTGGCAGTGGTAGCCACTGCACACCTCAGCCAAGCCCAGCCCAGTATCAGCGGCAACCACATAGCTTAGCCAGGCCCAACCCAGTGGTGATGGAGATCAGGTATGAGGATCCATTCTGTTAGTCGAGTCTTGATCACATTATAAGAATGGACTAGCTACATTTACCTGTGTTCTTATGCCCCACTAAATGGCGTGATTTACACATTATGGAGGACACAGGTTGAACTCCAATTCCTCTCCTTGTGTCTTGTATAATAGTTAATTGCAGGTTCTCCTTAATTTCTATGTGTGGTATTGAATTCAGATCGTGACAGCAGCACATGTGGATGATGGGTGTCAACCTTCCCCCTGCCCTATTTTCTTGACCTAAAATGGTTCCTGGGGGTACTGTGTGGCTTGTCAGGGAAACCTATGAGCATACATGTGGGTTTCCCCCAAACAGCCAAACTTTGGCTGAGTTCAGACTGGCAGTTTGGCCCAAGATAAGCACGTTTCAGAAACGTTTCACAAACGGATTAAAGGGCTGGTTCACACGAGCATATCTGTCAGGCATTCCCCAGCCGTACTCAACCCGTCTTGTAATGCTTCCCTCCCGAGTTTAAAAGATACCAGTTGAAAGTGGTAGCAAACCCTGGAGAGCGCGTTCATCCCGCTTCCCAGAAGTGTGAACACGAACAAGCTGATCCAGTAGGGATGCTCTTATGTGCATGAGTGCTTATGCACAAGAGCGCATATTGTCAGATTCCATTACAAAAAGCCGCTTACAGCCGCGCCTCCGCCAGGAGCAGGCCAACAATGTGAACACTCCCTTACGCCTTCTCCCTGGAATGCTCCTGCATCAGTCAGTGCAGTGTGACCAGGAAAACCCGGAACACGTTGTTCTGGGGCTTTTTTCCATGACTCCCTCACGCTTCAAACTGCCAGTCTGAACTCGGTCTTTGTGACTCCAGGACATTTGCAGCTTGGGAAACTGGCGCACTGGGAGAGGAAGACTGAAACTGGTTCCCCAAGCTTGCCACAGTCATGATCCAGGACACAGAGCAAGGACCCAGGACATCATATATTTACTTTGTAATGTGTGAATTGGCTTTTTCGGTTGTGCCAAAATTTTCAAGTGTCATCTTTCTCCAGTCTTCATATTTGCACAAATAGCTTTATTTGTCTCCATGAGGGACCTAGCATAAATGAAATGTGAGGGACCAAGCCTGGAATATGAATAAATAGCACTCAAATGCCTGACTGGTGGCTTTGTGGATCCTCATAGGAATCTTTCTTGCCTGCCACCCCCCAAGCATTTATTTTGTGGGTGATATGGATACCATAAAGTTATAAATATCCTAGGCATCAACTGACTTCATTTGTTACCAGATGAAAAGCCTATTTTATTTTCTCATTTTAGATAGCAGCCTAGCAATAAATATCAATGTGATACGGATCAGTATTTCAGGTTGCAATATGTGCCGAGCTGAACAGCAGTAAACTGTGCATTTGGCCACCTGCCTGAAACACAAATTGTTCATTGATGGCTGAAGAAGCAAAATTAATCTCTCTTTCCTCAGAAAAAGTGATGTATAATCATTTATACCAGCATTGGCTTTGATTCTGGCCCTATCAATTTTGTATATGATTTGTAATCATGTGTGTTAATATGAGTGTATAACTAATGGCCCTATCAGTTGAGCCAGAGCAAGGGAAGCATGAATGTATTATTGATTCTAAGGGCAAAACTAGATGTTGATAGCCCAAAGGCATGTAAAGAGGGGATGATGCTTAATAGTCAGGAGGTGGGAGCTGGTGAATCCTCACACCAGCGTGGTAGTTCTCCACAATCTGTCCCTTGGTGTCTCTTTTTTGTCAGCCCAATTCTGATTCTGGAAGTAAGTCCAAATGGGAGAAAACCCACCTTCAGATAGGTAAGCTATAGACAGGGCAGATTCAATGCATACAATAGCCCTATTCAGACACTGTGTTCACATGTACCAGGAGCTCAGCAACTGCACGTATCAGGGGCATCTGCCACCTCCCATTCTCCCTGTGAAGAAACGACCTGCCCCCCACCAAAGTTTACCACTAAGTGGGTCTGTACTTCCTCCAGGCACAGAGGTTTCTGAAATGTCTTTTATTGGCTACTAGATTGGAATACAGAAGGGAGGGGACTAATCTCCCAGCTAAAGAAGCAGGAATGCAAATGGCCTAACTCAGGAAGAGCTACATCACACCTCAACCTATCAAAGCATGAAAGGTGTGTGGTCCAGTATCACTTTCTCCTGACAGACAAACAGATAATGTGTTACTTTCTCTGGAAAACAGGAAAAAAATTCCCTGTCAGGGAGGGGAAAGAATGAAAGGGGTATAAAAACTCTAGACTGCAAGAGAGGGTTCCCCCCCATTGTTACTTATTCCATTCCTTAAGCTCCTGGCTACTATTTTCCCTTCCCCTGGTGTCCCATTCACCTCCTCTTCCCTCTAAACCATCTGTTCATCTTATCCCTTCCCAGCCTTTTGCCTAGTTACACTGGTTCTTTTCTGAGGACATCTTTCAGGGAGGAAAGTGGACTGAAAGCTGCGTGCATTGCCCTAACCCTATTCTTTCCTGAAAGCTTGGTGATCCAACCAAAGCAAATTAATTGGCAATGTTCCATTTTCAACTGTGAGGTCTGGGATTTGAATAGAAAATGGGAGCAGCCTATTTGCTGAGCTACTTTTAATGAAGCCAATGCCTTTCCTCAAAGGTTACTCAAGTTGTGATTAAAAGCTGTTATGTGTGCTCTGGGTAAAGATGAAAGGAAGAACAGGATCTTGGTGGAATGGTAAGCAGCAAAGGGGGAAAAAATTATAGAGCCCTCAGTTGGCCATGTGGTGATGTAATTTAGAACAAAAACAAAAATTATGAACACCAAAGGAATTCTCCAGCAAGGGGACTATGAAAGCCTGAGTTAGAACTGTTGCAGGTTTTCGGGATGCACAAAAGGGTGGATCCATTCATCCTCTAAGTGGCAGTTCCTCCAATGTAAGTGGCTTTTCCTCCAACAGAAGAGCCACTTAAACTGGAGGAAGTCTCCCTAGACTGGAGCAAGACTTCAAACTTCAGTCAAAAGAAAAGTAGGGTATAAATATTTTAATAAATGAATGAACAAACTTTGTTCAGTTGAGTGGTAGTATAGTGGTAGGAGGACCCTCCCCAACATGAACAATAATGTCAGATAACAGAGGGACAAACTATTAGTAGAAGTAATTCTTCTCTTAAGACATCATAGTTGACTACTTTCTGTTGGCATATATTAGTGAAGACTTCCATGTTACAAAAAAATCTTCTGCCTTCTAAATAGTTGTGTAAGGCCGAGGTTTGCAATAGCTTTTGGGACTGTATGTTGGTCTAATAAAATACATAATTTCATTTATTCATATATAGGATGAGTATAGCAACAACTACAGTGTAAGGAAATGCCAGACACAAATCAATGGCTACATAAAATCTCTGAATAAATGTACCAACTCTTCAGTGTTTACGAGACAACACTGGGAACATTGAAACACATGAAAAATAATTGGAAGTGTTTTCTGGAACATTGGAACTCCTAAAATAACAATTGCGCTGTTTCAGAGCATATCTTGGCTTTGCTGCAGCAATTCTTTATTTGTGGGGAGAGGAACAATAAAATACATATTATGGTTTTCTTAGGTGTCCTTCATGATTCTTCTTTTAAAGACATTATTGTAGTTGCAGTGCAGCTGTACTTAGATATCTTAGTACAACTGAAAGCACTTAAGAAGCCCAGGAAGAGCCAGAAAGCCAGGGACCTCAGCTCCTTGGGTTCCCAGTAAGGTAAGTAGACTTCTACAACAGTAACCATACAAATACAAAGGGTTTTAAAAGGGGGGTTATATAAAAGTATTTGTTTAAAAACAATTATGAAGCCAGAATGCCAGCAGGGGGTTGGGGGCTATCCAGTGTTTTGCATGGAATGTCACATGTATTACTATCTGCCCACTGGTCAGAAGTCTTGGATGTGTGCTTGGTGCAAGGAGCTCCTGGTTCTCAGGGAGTGAGTTTGCTCCCTTGAGGCCAAGGTGGCTGACCTGGAGAAGCAGAGACAGTCAGTTAGGTGCACGGAGAAGACTCTTGGGGACTTGTTATATATGTCCCACTCTGGATCTGACAGCCCAGCTGCTGCCAGGGAGCATGAGGGTCAAGGGGAAATGGGGCACCATGCTGAGGATAAGGGGAATGTGCCCTCAGAAGGGACCTCTTCTTCAGCTGGTGAACGGGTATCCTTTCTTACCAAGGAACCATCCCTGGGAAGGGTGGGAGGGGGGCTCTTGGTAGTTGGTGATTCGATCCTTAGGCAGGTAGACAGCTGGGTGGCGAACCCGCATACTGACCATATGGTGACTTGCCTGCCTGGTGCGAAGGTAGCAGACATTACGCGTGTTTTAGATAGGCTGGTAGATAGTGCTGGGGAGGAGCCAGTGGTCATGGTGCACGTCGGCACCAACGATGTGGGGAAATGCAGTCGTGAGGTCCTGGAGGAGAAATTTAGCCTTCTGGGCAGGAAACTCAAGGCCAGGACCTCCAAGGTAACCTTCTCAGAAGTGCTAGCTGTTCCACGCGCAGGGCCAGAGAGACAGGCACAGATCAGGAGTCTCAATGCGTGGATGAGACGATGGTGTAGGGGGGAAGGGTTCAAGTTTGTTAGGCACTGGGATGCTTTTTGGGACAAGAGGGAGCTGTACAAAAGGGACGGTCTCCACTTGTCCCAAGAAGGAATCAGGTTGCTGGCGCTCAAAATCAAAAAGGCGGCAGAGCAGTTTTTAAACTGAATAATGGGGGAAAGCTGAAAGGAGATGAAAAGTCTCTGGTTCGGGATGGCTCATCTCAAAGAGATGAAGGGGTAGCTATTGCTTTTGTACAAGGAAATGGATTAAAATTGTCCACTGAGACTGTGGCTAATGATAGGGACTGCCTGGCAAGGTCTCGAGGCAGCAAGAGGAAGGCTGTGGGCTTAACAAGCGTGGGAAACTATAAGTGTTTATACACAAATGCTAGAAGTCTCCGAGGTAAAATCGGGGAGTTGGAATGCTTGGTGTGGTGGGGGGGAAATAGACATTGTGGGTATTTCAGAAAATTTGTGGGATGAGGAAAATCAGTGGGATACGGTGATTCCTGGTTATAAATTATATCGGAAGGATGGGGGGAAGGGTTGGAGGTGGGGTGGCTCTGTATGTCAGAGAGGGTATACAGTCCAGTAAGATTGAGAGGGTAAGAAAATTGTATTCGCTTCTGGAAATGCTATGGGTTGAAATAGTGGGTCCAAAAGGAGGCTTAACAGTGGGAGTTTGTTATCGCCCACCAGATCAAAAGATAGAGGAGGATTATAAAATGATGAATGAATTAAAGATAGCGGCTAGAAGGAATAACTGTGTCGTAATAGGCGACTTTAACTACCCACACATTGATTGGGTCAATATGAGTTCTAGTCTGGAAAAAGAGATTGAGTTTTTAGACACTCTCAATGACTGTGCTATGGAACAGATGGTCACAGATCCTACCAGGGAAGAGGTGATCCTGGATTTGGTCCTAAGTAACAACCAAGACCTGGTGAGAGATGTAAAAGTGATTGCACCGCTTGGGAACAGTGACCATAATGTCATTGAGTTTAACATTTGTACAGATAAGGAGTTGCCCAAAAAGACTGATGCAACCACTTTTAACTTTAAAAGGGGTAACTTCTCTGATATGAGGGGACATGTGAGGAAGAAATTGAAAGGAAGAGTGGAGAAGATCAAAACCATTGGGGAAGCTTGGAGACTATTTAAAAATACAATCCTAGAAGCTCAGAAAAAATATATACTGCAGGTTAGGAAAGGCACAAATAGGTATAGAAAAAAGCCTGCATGGTTAACTAATAAAGTAATGGAAGCTGTAAAAGGTAAGAAGGATTCCTTTAAGTGATGGAAAGCTAGTCTCAGTGAGGTTGATAAAAGGGAACCCAGACTGTGGCAAATAAAATGCGTCTGTGATCGGGCAAGCAAAAAGGGAATATGAGGAGCATATCACAAAAAACATAAAGGCCAACAATAAAACTTTCTTCAAATACATTAGAAGTAGGAAGCCAGCCAGGGAGGCAGTGGGGCCCTTGGATGACCAAGGGGTAAAAGGAGTAGTGAAGAATGATAGGGAAATGGCTGAGAAGCTGAATGCATTTTTTGCCTCTGTCTTCACTGTGGAAGAGGAGAAGTGCTTGCCCACTCCAGAAGCACTGATTTCGGGAGGGGGTTTGAAAGACCTGAATCAGATTGTGGTGACAAGAGAGGAAGTCCTCCGACTGATGGACAATTGAAAAACTAATAAGTCACCAGGCCCGGATGGCATTCATCCGAGAGTTCTGAAAGAACTCAAATGTGAACTTGTGGATCTCCTGACAAAAATATGTAATCTTTCTTTAAAATCTGCCTCCATTCCTGAGGACTGGAAGGTAGCTAATGTCACTCCCATCTTTAAAAAGGGCTCCAGGGGAGATCCGGGAAATTACAGGCCAGTCAGTCTGACATCAATACCGGGTAAGTTGGTGGAAACAGTTATTAAGGAAAAAATTAGTAGGCACATTGATGAACAAAAACTATTGAGGCAGACTCAGCATGGGTTCTGTAAGGGAAGATCTTGTCTCACTAACCTGTTAGTGTTTTTTGAGGGACTGAACAAACATGTGGACAAGGGGGACCCAATAGATATTATTTACCTTGACTTCCAGAAAACTTTTGATACAGTTCCTCATCAAAGGCTCCTAAGTAAGCTCAATAGTCATGGGATAAAAGGACAAGTCCTCTTGTAGATCAAAAACTGGCTTATAAATAAGAAACAGAGAGTGAGTATAAATGGGAAACTTTCTCAGTGGAGGGTGGTAAGCAGTGGGGTACCACAGGGATCAGTACTCAGTCTGATGCTTTTTAACTTGTTTATTAATGATTTGGAATTGGGAGTAAGCAGTGAAGTGGCTAAATTTGCAGATGACACAAAGTTGTTCAAGGTGGTGAAAACCAGGGAGGATTATGAGGCACTCCAAAGGGATCTGTCAAGGATGGGTGAGTGGGCGTCAACGTGGCAAATGGGGTTCAATGTGGCCAAGTGCAAAGTGATGCACATTGGAGCCAAAAATCCTAAATATAAATACACGTTGATGGGGTCTGAACTGGCAGAGACTGACCAAGAGAGAGATCTTGGAGTCGTAGTAGATCACTCAATGAAAATGTCTAGACAGTGTATAACTGCAATAAAGAAGGCCAACGCTATGCTGGGGATTATTAGGAAGGGAATTGAAAACAAATCAGCCAGTATCATAATGCCCCTGTATAAATCATTGGTGCGACCTCATTTGGAATACTGTGTACAGTTCTGGTCACCACATCTCAAAAAGGATATTATAGCATTGGAAAAAGTGCAGAGAAGGACAACTAGAATGATAAAAGGGTTGGAACACCTTCCCTATGAAGAAAGGTTAATATGCTTGGGGCTCCTTAGCTTGGAGAAATGACGGCTGAGGGGTAACATGATCGAGGTTTACAAGACTATGAATGGGATTGAGCAGGTTGAGAAAGAAGTACTTTTCTCCCTTTCTCACAATACAAGAACTCGTGGGCACTCCATGAAATTCCTGAGCAGTCGGGTTAGAACAGATAAAAGGAAGTACTTCTTCACCCTACGAGTGATTAACATATGGAATTCACTGCCACAGGAGGTGGTGGCAGCTACAAGCATGGACAGTTTCAAGAGGGAATAAACATATGGAGCAGAAGTCCATCAGTGGCTATTAGCCACATGGTATAGATGGGAACTCTCAGACTGGGGCAGGTGATGCACTCTATTCTTGGTGCTGGAGGGGGCAGCAGTGGGAGGACTTCTAGTGTCCTGGCCCCACTGCTGGACCTCACTGTGTGACAGAGTGTTGGACTAGATGGGCCATTGGCCTGATTCAACATTGGCTTCTCTTATGTACTTATGTACCTACATTTGACTCTGAGCTAGTATGTGCATGACCCAGCCTTGGACTTTAATTAGTTGTTGCAGAAGAGAGAGTGGTATCATTGCACTAATGTTCAGAGTTAATGATGTTTACTAAGGATGCTGCACATTTTGTCACAAACATGTTTGATGGTTGAACTGAACCATATTCAAAGGTGTCAAGTCCACTGTGAGACAGTCACCAAACCTGTTTGATTTTTTTTTGTTGAACAGTCAGGAAGCCTGACAAACAGGTTTGCATTGGGCTTTTGCAGAACTGCTCATGCACAGAGATGCTGTTGATTCAAACCAACTGGCATCCCTCAGTGTCACTAAGACTACTCAGGCAAACACTAAAGGGTAAGATTTTATTAAAACACAGCATTTAAATGTAAGGAAATCCTTCCATCTGACACTATCTTTTCCTCTGCTCCTCCACTGGAGATTAAAGCCATTCTTATGGCCTGATGTTAAACATTCAGTAATTGATGGCTGTTGTATTTTACTCAGTAGTATTTTACTTAGAAGAAGCAGTCTTCATAAAAGTCTTTAACAAAATTGTTGAAATAATTTCTCCACTTCTGTTTTATTTATATGCTCTTTCTTGTTACATGCACACATACACAGGTCACACCACACAGTTGGCCATAGCTAACTTAGCAACCTGGGCAAAATAAGGCCTGTAATGTTCTTATACCGCTAACTAGTGCCTCATTGCCTGCACACTACACACCAAACCTACTTAGGAGAAGTTTAAAGCTTTGGGCAGGTTATAATAACAACAAAATACCTCATAAACCATCTAATAACAATCACTAAAGAATGACAATGAAAATCATAAAATTTCCATCAACTCAGTAAAATGTGTGTTACAGTGCAATCCCAAGAACACATTTCAATAGACCTAAGAAGGATTCTGAGTACACACGCTTAGGATAGTTCTCCAAAATTCTTCAAGGATAGCTTCAGAGTATAATACAGTAGCCTAACCAATGTTTACTAAAGTATATTTGACCACCCTTCTCCGCTTGCGCAGGGTTAGGGTCTCAGGGCAGTTCACAATAATTTGGTTTGTTACAATGTAAAATAAAACCATAAAAACACAATATTTAAAACATTCAGAAACATTTAAGCATGTTAAAAACAAGGTGGCAGTATTAGCATTCAGTCATGGGGTAGGAGGGTGCCAGGCAGATGAAAAGGTCATTAGTGCATGCAGGTGTCTTTTTGTAGAAAAACAGCTGCAGGAGCTCATTAGCATATAGTATGCTAATGAGCTATTAGGCTATTAGCATATGCCACGCCCCCTGACATCACCAGAAGTGATGTCAGAAGGGGAAGCAAAAGGGGGGGAGGCATCTTCTAGAGTCTCCCCTTCCCTTCCCCAGCTGGCCTGGGTGGGGGAGCTAAGACAGAAGGGGTTTAAAGTTTAAACTCCTTCTCATGAGAGTTGGGCCACAGAAGGAGGAAAGAGGGAAGGAAAGAGAGGGAGAAGAGAGAAGAGAGAAGGAAAGAAGGAAGGAAAGAGGGAAAGAAAGAGAAGGAAAGGGGAGGGAAAGAAAGAGAAGGAAGAAGGAGGGAAACTGGGAAAGGAGGAAAAAAGAGAAGAGAAGAAGGTGGGAAAGAAAGAAAGAGAGAAGAGAAGAAGGTGGGAAAGAAAGAAAGAGAGAAGAGAAGAAGGCAGGAAAGAGGAAAAGGAGAGAAGGAAAGGAGGGAATGAAAGAAATTTGGCAGCAATTCGGCCCCATTATATCCTATGGGCCATTGAAGTCAATGGTGAAAACATAGGGTATATTCTGGGGGCTGGAGGGGAGGGGTTTTGAGGGAGAGGTTCCAAACTCACATGGTAGCTGATGGAGCCTCTCCCCAAGACACCCACCATGTTTCAAGAACATTGGATCAGGGGGTCCAATTCTATGGGCCCCCAAACAGGTTGTCCCCATTCCCTCCATTGTTCTCTATGGTGGAGAAAAAGTTACTTTTTCCCCAGGATGCTGTTAGTAGCTCTGGGGGGGAGGGGGTTTGAGGGAGAGGCTCCAAATTTTCAGGGTATCTTTGGGAGCCTCTCCCCACATCCACCCCCACGTCTCAAAGCAATTGGACCAATGGGTCTAATTCTATGGGCACCCAAACTGGTTACCCCCATTACCTCCATTGTTTCCAATGGGGAAACCCAGCCAGCAGCACTTAAGGCAGGCAAGCAGGCAGCCACCCAGAAGTCAGACTCTCCCAGAGAATCTCAGGGAAAGTGAACTGTCTTGGGAGGTGCTTGTTTGCCATGAGAACAAGTGGCACACTCCAGAACAAGTGGCACTGTGGCAGTGCAAGCATGCCACAGTGCCACACAGAAACCCCAAAAGACCAAAAGGAACAACATTTATACATGTATAAATTGATGGTGCAAGCTCATTAGACCACTCACACCACCCACACCTAAAAAGAATATTTATAGCACTGGGAAAAATGCAGAAAAGGGCAACTGCAGATGAAAGGAAGTACTTCTTCACCCAAACAATGATTAACACATGGAATTCACTACCACAGGAGGTGGTGGTGGTGGCTGGCATGAACAGCTTCCAGATGGAATTTGACAAACGTATAGAGGCTGGAGTAACTTTTTCCCCCACCACAGAGAACAATGGAGGGAACGGGGCAACCTGTTTGGGGGCCCATAGAATTGGACTCCCTGATCCAATGTTCTTGAAACGTGGTGGGTATCTTGGGGAGAGGCTCCATCAGCTACCATGTGAGTTTGGAGCCTCTTCCTCAAACCCCTTCCCCTCCAGCCCCCAGAATATACCCTATATTTTCACCATTGACTTCAATGGCCCATAGGATATAATGGGGCCGAATTGCCACCGAATTTCTTTCATTCCCTCCCTTCCTTCTCTCTTTTTCCTCTTTCCCTCTTTCCCTCCTTCTTCTCTTTCTTCCTTCCTTCCTTCCCTTTTTCCTCCTTTCCCTGTTTCTCTCCTTCTTCCCTTCTCTCTCTTTCTTTCCCTCCTTCTTTCCTTCTCCTTCTTTCCTTCTCTTTATTTCCTTCTCTCTCTTTCCTTCCCCCTTTCCCCCTTCTGTGGCCCAACTCTCTCTTCACTCCCCTACCCAGGCCAGCTGGGGAAGGGAAGGGGAGGCTTTTGAAAATGCCTCCCCCCCCTTTTGCTTCCCCTTCTGACATCACTTCTGGTGATTTCAGGGGGCGTGGCATATGCTAATAGCCTGGTAGCTCATTAGCATACCATATGCTAATGAGCTCCTGCAGCTCTTTTTCTACGAAAAGACCCCTGATGGCATGTATTCCGCCACTCTGCTCAAGTTTCAGCTTTCTTCCAACACAGAGAACCTTCTTCCAACAAAAGAACTTCTGTTTATGTATTTATTTGTTAACACATTTATATCCCATATTTCTTTGTGGCTCAATCAGCTTACAATAATACTTAAAAACATTTCCAGTTAAAATCAAAATAAAATAGCAGACTCCGGATCCCTAACCCCTCTCCCCTTAAAAGATGCCCACCATTCAAATCCCCTCAAAAGCCATGGCAAACAAGCAGTCTGGAGGAAGCCTTCTTGGACTGGAGAAAGGCTTCATAGGCTGATTCTGTATTGGCTTTTCCCTTCATTGTTTTATGAAATCCACATTGGAACAGAAATTCCCCTCTGCATTGCATGCTATTTTCGCTTTCTTTGATCATTGGATTTTATGGTTGCCCCCACACTCCATGCCGCTTTCACTTTGTTTGATCATAGGATTTTATTGTACCCTCTGTGTAGATTTATGGCTGTTCAGAGATGACTTTGCAGTCAGAATGGCGTTGCCCCAAGGTATTTGAATGCCGTTTTGGGTTGCATTTTTTCATCCCAATTGAGAAAATGTGGAGTGAATGGTAGATGCAGAATCACCCATACTTGGCTGAGTGGAGTGGTAGGATACCACTTACCACCCAGCATCTGTTAAGACCTGGTTTAAACATCATTAACTCTGATGCATTGTGGTTCAGTCCTGCATTTCTGGAATCCAAGTCTATCTATAAGATTTTTCTTCTCTTGGGATTTTATTAGTATTATTTGGAATGAGTTTGGGTAGGATTCCAGGAGCTTTCCATTGGTATAAGAAAAGGGTATGTGATTTCACCAGGTTCCCCTTCAGGCTACATTTCATGTTATTTACTAGCCTTGACCCTCAGTGAAGGAATTTTGGAAGTCATGGCAGTTGCTGGGAGAAGGAAGGTGGGAAAAGACTTGCCTTCACAAGAAGAATGTAGGATCAAACCCAATGCATTTCAACACTTGTCATGGTTAAAACAATTTAAAACTGGAGCTTAAGTGCAAAAGATAAAAACAACAGTTAAAACGTTGTGGAGGAAAGAGGGAATGAGCAGCATGGAACAGAGTTGGTGAAGGGGCTAGGGGAGCGTGGAAGAATTTTGGTATAGGCAAGGTAATCACAGGCATGTGCATGAGACCTAGAATTTAAGCTTGCTAAATGGAGCATTTGGGAGGAAGCTCGGGCAGTCACTGGCATGGCTGGTGAGTCTCAAGCAAAAGCACATGCAGGAGAGTGCTCTAGCTGGAGACTGGGCAGGTTTTCTTAGCTTTTCCTTGTAGCTGCGACATGTACAATAACAACAGCTGAGTATGGAGGGAAGGGTTGGCTTGGCTCTGAGTCATTCTGCTCCCACCAAGTCTGAATACCCCCTCCCCAATTCTGAGTCTTTGATAGGAGGATAGAATTAGATAAACATATGGAGCAGAGGTCCATCAGTGGCTATTAGCCACAAGGTATAAATAAGAACTCTCAGTCTGGGGCAAGTGATGCTCTGTATTCTTGGTGCTTGGAGGGGGGCAACAGTGGGAGGGCTTCTAGTGCCCTGGCCCCACTGCTGGACCTCCTGATGGCCCCTAGTATTTTTGGCCACTGTGTGATAGAGTGTTGGACTGGATGGGCTATTGGCCTGATCCAACATTGGCTTCTCTTATGTTCTTTTGTTCTTATATACCAAACTGATATTTTGATTAATTTTGACAGACTCCTCGTCGTATAGCCCATGGCTGGCAAACATTGTTGAGGAGATCAATCCTCACTCACTCACTGACTCACTCATTCACTCACAGCAGCATCTTGGTAAAGGTGCAAACTGGTATTACATAGACAGACTTGTCCCCATATAGCAGCCATAATCTGGAGATCATGGGATTGTTCAGGAAATGTAGACAATTTCAACATTTCTTTTGATTACTTGTTGTATTAGAGCCTTGTGATAGAGAGTTTGACCAGGTTTCTCCTAAAATCTGATTAACAATTTTTGAGGGCCTCTTTAGAGCAGGGGTGATACATTTGGGCTGTAATGGGGGTGGGGGAGGTATTAATTCTGGATTGCCATACAAGCATGCCCAGCCAAACCGATTAACAGCTTTGGTACACAGCTAGAAATGTGACTGCTGATATAAACAGCAATAAATGCAAATGACAATTAGTAAACAATCTCTTAATGAGTACTCACTTCTGGAATATATCAGTTTGAACCAAAACCAGATGCTATGCATGTGCCTTAGGTAAATTTCAGCAGGATTATTTACAATGTTATCCTAAAGAGAGTTATACCCTTCTAAACCACTGATGAGTGAATTTAGAAAGGTATAACTCTGTTTAGGATTGCAGTATTAAGTGACACCTATCTGTCATTGCATTCAAGACACTTTGCAATTCAAACTAACTGCCCACAGTACAATATACACAATGAAAAAGGAAAAAAGGGAGACAGAAGACGAGAAGAAGAAAACTGACCCGAAGATAACTGTTTCTTAATGACCAGATGGAATGGCTGTGGATGGAAGCAGTTTGGAAAGGGAAGAGCCACATGCCAGCTGGCCCCCACCCAGACTGGTGAAGAAAATAATTTCCATCCCACCCTTCCTCCAAAGAGCTCCGGGTAGCCTATATGGCCTCCCCTTTTTATCTCCATAATGGCCCTATGAGGTGGGTTAAGGGGAGACAGAGAGAGACAGAGAGACAGAGAAAGAGAGAGTCAAGATCATTTAATAAGTATCATGAATGAACAGGGATTTGAAGCTGAGTTTACCCAGTCTAACAGCAACTGTATAATAGGAAAACTTTTCACTCAAAGGCATGCTTATCTGAAAAATGATTAGGCAAGGCAGTTGCTTTAGGTATTTATTCAGTAGAACCTATTTTGAGGTTAGTGCCCAGAGGACTACAGACAGCCTCCCTAAACTGCTTTGCAAAAGGCCAATATATTTGACAGCAGTGTGACATTAAACAACAGCACTGAAACCAGATTAATGCGGAAAAGATGATAGCACTCAAATTGCTGATCCTATTATATCTGGAATCTATATACATTACCTGGGTGGGGGGGTGTCAATTTCTAATGTTACCATATCAAAGGCGAAGCTTCATCAGGCATTGGCCTTTCCTCTGTAGTCCAAGAATAAGTTATAACTGAGACAAACTGACCATATTTAATGGTGACATTGCTGTGGCATTGAAAACTGTGGATGATATCTCCTCTACTTATGAATAATGTCTTCTACAAAATAAAGTGGAATGATGAAGCTGCATCTCTACATAGTAGGTTTTCCTGATGAATTGTAGTTCAGGAGAGACAGCAGGCAGTTGAGGAATCCCTGCTAAGTCTGCTGACAATGCAGATTTCCTAAGCCATCATCAGCCCTGGCAGTACAATGAAGTGAAAGACAAAAGAATGGCAAAAAGTTCATTAAAGTTATCATCTCACCCTTCCTGTGACAGTGGCTTTAGTTTCTTCAAAGATGTTCACATGTAGTTGGGGCTGGATTCAACATTATAATCTGCTGTACTTAGTTTTCTGAGTACAAACGTGTCTATGATGTTTATGAAGAATGAGAATAAGACATTCTGTAGGAAAAACTAAACTATTTCCTGCAATCGGTTTGACAAGAAAATTGTATTTTTCATGTCTTGGGTGTGCCGCATTCACAGAATCTGCTGCCTGCAATCAAAGCTGCAGACATTTCAGTGCCTCTTTCAGTCTTTGTTGATATTACATTCATTACATGGTTGATAAACTTTTGTTGAAACATACCTTGATTTTTTTCTCTCAAATGGTTTTTCTAGTACTCTCTACCTTTGATAGTTTGGTCACATACAATTTTACCCATCATCCACAAATTCACATTAAATGCTGAGCTCCTTGGAATGCTACTTAAATTGGTGTCTAGGGCATTATTAATGAGAATCTGTAAGATTTGATACATACGTTAAGATGCTTCATAAACTGATGATCACCGGATGGGGACTAATTCAGAAATGCAATATATGCCAATGCACATCTGGAAACAGAGTTTTTGTATAACCCTCTGCTATCTGTCTTAGATGTATGTGTTTATAATACAGTAAATGATTGGCAGCATTCCATCTGTGTATGTGGCTAATTAAACCTAAATTGCTAGCAGGCATTTTTAATCTTACAGGATTACAACAATATTTGATAATTTGGAAAATGCCTTGAAGTGTTCATTATTTTGAAGACTGTGCAACTAATGGGAAAACATATAGTGCTGGGTTCCAAACCACATTAGATTATATAATCTGGGTTCTACTAAATTTCCTATGTTAAACCATAGGGTTGGATCCAATGGAAGAGTTTGCAGAAGGTGTTGGCCAAGAAGATCTTTCCCTACCTTCCTCTTCCCTCAGCAACCAGCCATTTGTCTGAAAGCTCCTGTCTGAAGGTTGGGAGGGCCTTGCAGATGAAATGTACTGCATGACAGGGAGCTGCAGTGACAAGCAAGAATCAGAGAAAATTGCCTCTTTCTCCAGTCTTCCACACCCATGGTGAATTTTGCTTGCGAGGCTCTCCCAGTGCTTAGAGTGCAGTTTTGGGACAAATGGTAGACTGCTTGGAGAAGGGAAGGTGAGGAAGGTGAGCTTTCATGAGATCCAACCCATAGTTTGGGTCCTCTTTACACACAAATAGGATCATAGGCAAATATGTACACACAGAGATACAACCACCTTCAAGTGGATGCACTTTGCATTCTGCATGATATATTAACTAGGTTATGAGTATTTTAAACTGATCTACATATACATCTAGTAGAGCAGACACCATTCTTGAAGGAATGGTTCTCATCTCAGTCAATTAGCTTATGTTAAAAGGATAGGCTAAACATGCACATTTAGTTATGTTATAGCTTTCAGATAGTTTGACTGAAGGTACACTTAAGAACCATTTCTAAAATGATCTCTGATTAAACATGAGGAAAAGCAGAGCTTTATGGAAAAAAGCTCTATAACTTTAAAAAGTTCCAGAGACTGCATGTGCCATTGTGAGATATACTCTATATCCAGGGGGAAGAAAAGGTTTGAAAAAAGGTTTAAACCAAAAGAGAAGTGTGGGGTCAGCTCTTAACAATACATTGATATTGTTTCCTGCACCACTCACAAATTAATTTCAAAAGAAGTACCGATAGTTGTGAAAGTATTTTTAAAGCACCAAGAGCCAAATGGACCACTGCCTTTCATATGAGCCTACTGGACTGATATGGTCATCTTCCAAGTCTCTGCTTGGATACCCCACCTTCTGAGATTAGGTGGTTGGCAACCTATCTTCTGGCCAAGATATCAAAACTATGGAACTCTCTCTCCAGGGAGATTCAGCTGTCCCCTACTGTCACTGTCTTCTGCCAGTGAGTGATGACAACTTCTTTGTTTCACCCAGCATTCCCTCAGTTATCCCTCTTTTTTGCTCATGTTTTAATTGCTGTTTCCTGTGCTTTTATATATGTGTTTTCCTTTTGGTTTTATAATGTTTGCCTTTACCTATTAGCTGCATTAGTAGCCCTAATTTTGTAAATAAATAAATAAATAGACTTTATACCAGAAGTTTGTAATACTTTCAAAGATAATATATTTTTTCAAGTACTAACTTCCTGTCTGTTTTTAGATAATAAAAAGGCTTTCGACAGACTCGAAGGGAAATTATTTTCTCTTGCATTTGGTAACAATTTTCTAAAATGGATTTAAATTACCTATAAAAGTTAAATTACAAGAATCACTTTAGGAACACTTTAGAATATATGGAACAATTAGGCAGCTTTACTCTTTGCTATTTCCATGGAATTTTTTGTGTTTTATATTAGGCAAAATGATGAAATAAGAAATATGCTATGACAACAACATAGTTATTTATTCATTTGATAAATGGCCTGGGACCCTCATATCTTTGGGACCACCTCTCCCAGCATGATTCTCCCTGGCTTCTCCACTCTTCATCTCAGAATTTATTGAAGGTCCATGCTCCATGAACTACCCACCTTGTATCAACAAGGGCAATGGCCTTCTCAGTAGTGCCCCCCCATCCTGTGAAACCAGCTGCTTGAAGAGATGCGTACCTTGCAGGACCTCTCTAGGTTCCATAGGGCATGCAAGGTTGCTCTTTTTCAGGCAGCCTTTGGGTAATTGGGATCCACCAGGCAGCTGATATACTTCAGCTGTATCTTCACCATCCACAAACCCGACCTTTGTTGATAGTGGATAGATTTTAATGGAGATAGATTTTTAACCATTTTATATTCTAAAGGCTATTTATTGTATCTTTGTATTGCTTTTATTGGTGTATTTTAAATGCTGTTAGCTGCTCCGAGTCCCACTCAGGGGAGAGGGAGTGGGATATAAATTTGATAAATAAATAAAAATTTAAAAATCTGATACCCAAAAAGCATGTAAAAATTTGAGCCCATTAATTGAAAATTATGCAGTTGCAAAGATTAAGTTTGGGTAAGATGGATGTTAAACCACTGAAAAAGGCTATCTTCTGTGGCAAGTTAACTGGAATAATTGGGAATCTTGTTGAAATTATATCTAAAACCAATAAGGATCTGTTCAAAAATATTTTTAGGCCATAGATAGAATATATAAATCTGATTCAATACATTGGTTGACTCTTTTTTTTTTAAAGATATCTTTATTCAACCCAATAAATTACAAAATTCATATACCAAACATAAGATAACAAATCTAAAGATACAAATATAGCACATAAAGGAAATGCCAAATACTCAATATAACAAGGTTTCCATCTCTTCCAAGGCCATCAGAACTTGTTCTTTGTGGGAAGGGAAATATCTCATGCAAGTCAATTTAATGACATAAATTTAATCCAATCCTTCTCCCCCAAGGCCATCACAACTTATTTTTTGCAGGTAGGAAAATAACTCAGACTAGTCAATTTATTAACATTGATTTAGTCCAATCTGATAACCATCTTGTCTGGTCATGTCAAGACACAAAGCTTAAAAGGGGAAATCACATAGCCTCAAAATTAGGGGAATAAGAGCCTGATTCTGTATTTTGAATTTTTGTGGTCACTTTTTCTAAAAGCCACAAATCATAAATTTTTTGGTACCAGTAGTCTATATGTGGTGGTACAAAACTCATCAATTTTGGGGCAATTACCAATTTTGCAGCCGTACATAACAACACCACTAGCTCTTTTTTCTCTGCCAAGATTTCCCTATCCAGCCACAAATTTAAAAGCAAAACTTATGCCTTGAACGATATATTATATGAGACAATCTCACTGATTTGGGCATGTATCATCCGCCAGAATTGCTCTATGAATTTACATGCCCACCAACAATGCCAATAGGTGCCTATTTCACTACAACCATGCCAACATATCGAGGAGGAAGATGGATGTAGATGGTGCAGCCTCTGAGGCATCAAATACCATCTAGGCATATATTTAAAGGTTACAGCTCTATGGGTTCTTTCTTCTTTTTAGTGTTCAATAAGATTATATAGACAATAGAAATTAAGCCCTTCAAGGTAAGGGAACTTTGAGTCAAAAGGGTTTAATAAGCTACTAATTATCTTTTCAGACCTTGTGAAATGGCTGGGGCATTTACTGTGTATTTTAGTTGTATATATTGATACCAGTGCATAGGTTTATCCTGTAATTTGTACAGATCTTTTCTGTCCATAAGGACACCACTCTTAGTTATAGCTATCAGTTTTGACACTTTAGCAATTCTCCATGAATCAAAAGATGCAGGGTCAAGTGCTTGTCAAAACCAACTCTGGCTTACGTAGCTAATTAGGGGGAGAAAGGGGGGGCTAATAGTTTTTCCATTTATCCCAAATTGATACAGTTGTGTCAAGAAAAACATTGTTACCAGTCACGATAGTACATTCCCTAGGTGTGTTCCATAGTTATTCAAAGATTTGTTTAGGGCCTGTGAAAGACTATTCTGTATGTGCCCATGACAGTTCAGTAGTACCTTGCACAAGGCTTAAAAGGTTCATTAGTTGGGTTGCCTGATAATATCGTAATAAATTTGGGTATGCTAGTCCTCCTGAGTCCCAACATGGGGGGGTTGCATAAGGTGTCAAAGTTCAGCCTTGCCTTCTTGTCATTCCAAATAAAATTATTTAAAAGTTTTTGCCATTGTTTAAAAAATTGATTCAGAAATAGTGATAGGTAATGTTCTAAATAAAAACATAAATCTGGGAAGAATAAAGGACTTCACTAGATCTAATTTGTCAGCCAATATTAGGCTTAATGACTTCCAATTTTTAATAGATGTTCTGACATCTGGTAATAATTTACCATAGTTAGCTTGAAATAAATCTTGAAGTCTCAAAGATATCTGGGTGCTTAAGTATGACCAGTACTTGACAATCCATTTAAACTGGAAGTGTTGCTTAATATATTGAGATGTTTCTTTATATTGGGTAAAATTCTGATTTTTTTGGATTAACCTGAAGCCGTGATACTTTTTTAAAAACACTAAAAATGGTGTTGATTCTTTCCAAAGATTTTAAGGAGTCAGTCAAATACAGTACCACATTGTCTGCAAAAAGTGAGACTTTAAAGGTGTTATCATTGAAATATGAACCTCTGATATCTGGTTCTAGGTGAATCACTGATGCGAATGGCTCAGTGGCTATTGCAAAAAGCAAGAGGGAGAGAGGACATTCCTGATGAGTTTCTCTTTGTAGAGGGAAGTAATTTGATTGGTAGCTGTTAGTCAGAACACTAGCCTTTGGGGAGGCATAGATAGCCTTGATTGCCCTCAACAAGCGATAACCAAAATTAATTTTCTGTAAGAGCATTTGTAGATATGTGGGCTCTAAGGAATCAAAGGCTTTTTCAATGTCAAGAGTCAATATCAGGGAGATTTTCTTCAATCTAATGTGATTAATGATATCCAGGGTTTTGCAAATGTTATCTGTCAGGCTGCATCCTGGTATAAAGCCTGACAAAATATTGTATTATAAATTTATTAAGCTGTGAAGTCAAAAAAATTTAGTATCATGATTTAGAAAGGATGACAGGAGGCCGGGTCTGTTAGATTTCCCCCCTGCTTGAGTATCACTATTATATTAGCCTTTGTCCATGATTGCATTGCAAGTGTTTGATAGCAGCCCTGCTAAAAATAGGTTGTCATTAGATAGAAAACTAGAAATATCTTACACAGAAGGGTCTCTGGAGAAATATAATTTTTTGATAGACTTGAACAAAGGCTGTATTTATGGAAGCTGATTTAGTATTAACTGTGTGTGAATAATCTTTGATTAACATAATAGGTTACCTCACATGATTTTTCTTTACTTTCCATGTTAAATATTTAAGAGATTTAGTGGTTCTAGTTGAGTATTTGGCTTTTAAATATAGAAGTTTTTAAAAAAACTTTTGAGATTTCTAAAGCATCTAGTGCTTTTCACTTTAACACCAGTTGCTTATGTACCCTGGCATTCCCAGACCTTTTATGTTGCTGTTCTAATATTTGGATCTGAGAGAGTAGTTCCTGTTTCATTTTATTCCTTTCTTTTTTATAGTGAGCCGAGATTGAAATGATAGCACCTCTCACCACTGCTTTCATAGCATCCCAAATCATGGAACACGGAGTACCGCAGTCTGAATTGTCCATAGGTGGGAAGCATCTCGGCATTTAGTCATGCAGGCCACATGACCACGGAAATGTCTCCTGACAATGCTAGCTCTTCGACTTGGAGATGGAGATGAGCACCACTCCCTAGAGTCGGATTTGACTGGCTTTCAAGCAAGGGAAACCTTTACCTTTAAAGTACAAAAGGAATGGGCAAGTAAAAGGTTGATGAGTCAGAATATTTCCCAGAATAAATGAAGAAAGGGAAGTCATGGAATGCTACTATAGTTAAACAATTTACTACAAGATGGTGGTGGTCAGTGTTTGAGTACAAGTCTGAGACTCTGGAGAGCCACCACTGATCAGAATAAACAATATTGAGCTAATGATCAGAGTCAATATAAGGCAGCTTCATGTGCACACTTGTGATCCTTCCCTCACTTTAGCAGAATAATCTTCTGTGAAAATTCCATTATATGTTTACTATGTTTACTGTGGATTTCTAAGCCAAAAAGAGAAAACATGACAGTGATTATAATTTTTATTATCTACACCACACTGGACATATGATTTAGCTACCACAGTAAAATTTCCCTGCCAATCTCCCTGTTGGCCTCAGTAGTAGGAAATGCAAAATTTAACTTAGATGCTCTTTTAGGCATCTTTAAGAGAACTCTAGAAAAATATCCTAGATGGTTACACGGATCAGATTGTTAGTGATAATGTCACTTGTTGAGTATCAAATATTTACAATATGCATAATACTCGATGCTGAATAAATATTTAATATTAGAATGTACATTTTGTAATATGACATATTTAATATGAAGGAAAAAATAATAATACAATTGTGAGTAGTTTAATGAATCTATATTATGAAGTAATAGTAAGGCACACACATACCCCAAATAGCAATTATAAGCTCTCCTTTGATGCAAAAAATTTATTTGAACAGCTTTGATGTTATCCTCTCAGCCTGCAAACATCATGGAACCCATGTGATGAATTCAAGGACCAAGATCTCAGGAAGCATCTCAAGCAATTTACTGGTTGAGTGCAAAATAGCTAGCATGAGATGTCCACAACTGTATTTCATTTTCTACAGTTGGATGGTCTTGGTCACTGGGGAAGGTGAAAGCAAATGAGTAATAAATTGAAAAGGACATCCCCAAAGTTAAAACGGGCATCACAATACAAAGCAGCTGTTATACATTCAAAAACATCTGCCTGGATGTACCAGTTTCTTCTCAAGTAGAAAGGCAGCAGCTGCTAGCCTCTGGTCAGTTAGAATAATGGATATACAGAAGGCCAGGAAAACAAAATCTAATTTGTAAGCAAATGATTGCTTTGGGAAATGTTCTTTCAGAGCCATGTTTATATGCATACATTGTTCTACTTTTTCCTTGACTGTTGGCAGTGAAAGGCAGTTTTCAAAAGATTCTACATAATGCCCTCTCTCCATATCTATAGATTGGGAATCCACGTAGGCATAACCAGTATCCTCAAAGCAGAACTGGCATATGACCAAATCCCAATAGGGAAAAAGTACCCCTTTCCCCCAGTTACATCAGCACAATCTCTACCTTTGACAACAAGAATAAGGTAGAAAAAAGAGCAAATTATCTAGTACTTGCACTTCTCCGGATGTCAATATTCTGTTTGGAGTAAGCTGGAGATGAGACAGACCAGCAAGCAGTTTGGGTTCTCCATTCATGCATAACCAAATAATGTGTCATGTCTAGTGATACAGAAGAATGGTGTTGATTCTTTGGTTCAACCTGACTGAACTTCAATTGCAAGTCTTAGAATGGGTGAGCTTCCCCCCCACTTTCCTTGGCCTGAAGTTCAAAGAATGTAAGTTCTTTACTGATACAAAGATCTTTCAGAAATGATAAAAAGTAACATGTTCTTTTAAATATATAGCTATAGTCCCCACCATTGTTGAGAAAAGGTTGGCATTTTGTGGGTACCACAATAAAATGGCTGTCATGAGGCTGGGTGCAACCATAAAATGCTAAGAGCTTCTGCCATGGAGGTAGCTGTTTCCAGATGGTGTTCTCTTTATGTTTACAAAGTCAATGCATCCTGGGCCCTTCTGAAGCACCTCGTACACCAGTGAGGTGGAGAAAAGCCAGGATTAAATCTCTGTTTTAGGGAAGAGATGCTTTGGGGGAGAAGTGTGGGAGTACCAAGAAATACATTGGTGAGAGCCATTTCATCCACAGGAACCATTTGGGGGGAGCACTGATATACAGGGCTGGTGCCAGGTTTTTTTGCACACTAGGTGAGGCTACCTTCTGGCGCCCCCCCCCCATGCGCCCCCCAATTCAAACATAAATGTATTTTAGAAAGGCACATGGAAAAGAGGAGGCTCCTCTCACCTTTTTGGCATTCCTCAAAACCTGGCACCCTAGGTGATACCCAGTAGTTGGGCCAGCCCTGCTCTCACGCCACCCATGCCCAAAGAGAGGGAGAAAGGACTTTTGAGCAAGTGTTTCTGATGTTTTTGTGCTGGATGCTGTAGAAGGAGACTTCTTTATGAAAGGCATTGTTTCTCCCAAGAATAAATTCATTCCAGCATTGTTTCGCATATGTTAAAGAATGAGTGTCTTCTACAAGATTAATTCCTTTCTTGGCCATACGCTGCATGCATGAGCATGACTTGGTTTGATGCATGTTTTGGCTCACTTCCTGGAGTTATCTGCTCTGTGGATCATTTCCTGATATCTGATTGTGGCACAGTTGCAGTCAGAACTGTGTCTGGACGCAGCCCACACTTGGGGAGAGGAATGGCAAAAAATTAAATAAATTTATCTCTTCCAGAGATGATAAAATACCTGGTTGCAGCTCTGCAAATTACCTTGAACCTAAGTCTCCAGCAGTTGTTGGGTCCCAGAATCCTGCTTTTCCACCTACCTGAATGCTGTGTAAATTACCTTTGCTAAGAGCCAGCCCCAAGAGTCACTTAAAAGAGAGCAGGGGACAGGTTTGTATGGATCCCTTTTAAAAAGAAAATGAAACTTGGGAACTGAAGACAGGAATTCCACAGGTGCAACTCTGCCCCACCACAGAGAAGCAGCAACTGTTGGAGCCTTGGCCTATTGAATATTGGACAGCTGCTAAAGATAAAACATCTGAACCCGACCCCCCCCAAACCAGGGAGATTACCTTGGAGAAGCCTGGAAAATGGGCCAAAGGCCATCGAACTGATGCTTCTCCGTGGTGCGGTGGGGCTGGCCAGAGAAGAGGAGAGGGAGAGATTCTTCGCTGGGTATTCCTCCCCGGAGGCATTTGGAACCTTGCTTTTGGGAGCACTGGGAAACAGCCATGCAGTAGGGAGGGGCCACGCCAGCCAAGCTCCTGCAGACCAGGAAGGGCCTGTTCAGCTTAGGCTTGCCAAGCCCCCGCTGGGGGCGGGGGAACCCCCGATTTTGACCCCCTTACCCGCTTTTTTGAAACCTGGCACCGGGGGACAAAATGGCAGCCAGAAGAGGGACGCTCTGGCATTTTAGTCCTCCAAGTCTCTATGGCCATGAAAGCCATAGAGAGGAGGGCTAGAGCGTCAGTTCCACTTCCCTCTAGTGTGCGCTGCTGAGTGATTTTCCTCCCTCCAGTCCCGCCCCTGTTGTTTGCAGCAGGAGCAGCCTGAGCAGTTCTCAGAGCCCAGAAGAGTCAAGGGTCCAGAAAAGTAAGGTTTGGGCTGGCCCAGGGCTCTACCTCATTGTCTTGTTTATTTTTCCTTCGTTTTAAAAGCGCAGGCAGTCATTTCAGAGCTCCATTCCCCCCCCGCCTAAAAGTGGGAAGGAGCGAAGGGAGGCTTGCAGTGGCTGCCTGCTCTTTACAGCCGGCAGTCCAGGTCCATCTGCCAGCTGCTCATTTTAAAAGCACAGGCAGTCATTTCAGAGCTCCGTTTCCCCCCTCCACCCCAAAAAAGCAGGAAGGAGTGAAAGGGAGGCTTCTAATGGCTTCTTTCTGTCTTCCTTCCTATCATTTTTCTGCCTGCTTGTCTTTCTATCTTCCTTCTTTCCTTCCTTTCATTTTTATTTTTCTCTTTCACTCCTCTCTTCCCATCTTTTTTCTACCTTTCCCTTCCTGTCTCTTTTTCTCTCTTTCTCTCTCTGTTTTTCTGTCTTCCTCTCTTTTTCTTACTTTGCCTTTTTTCTCTTTCTCTCTTCTGTGTTTCTGTCTTGCTTGCTTTCTATTTCTCTCTCTCTCTTTCTCTCTCAGTCCATTTTTTTTCTTTTGGTGCAAAATGCCTTCTGCTCATACACACAATGCCACTTCTGTCACCTCTTCCAGATGATTCCTTAAAGTCCATCTATTCTATGAATTGTTTGTAACTGCCCAGTCCCCATTTTCTGCTGAAATTGACCATTCCTACTGAAGACTACTCCTGCCAACCTAGCAGTTCGAAAGCAAGAAATTGCAAGTAGATAAATAGGGACCACTTCGGTGGGAAGGTAACAGCGTTCCGTGCACCTTGGTGTTTAGTCATGCCGGCCACATGACCACGGAAACGTCTTTGGACAGCGCTGGCTCTTCGGCTTTGAAACGGAGATGAGCACCGCAACCCTAGAGTCGGATTCGACTGGCTTTCGAGCAAGGGAACCTTTACCTTTACCTTTTACTGAAGTCTAAACTGCCTATTTATCCTCTCTAACTTTGTCTGGTCGGTCTTTCTTTCTTAAGGGAAGAGAGATTATATTTGAATAATTTCTATAATTAATTTTAAAAAAACAAAGTCTGTCTGCTCACAATTTTAAAGCTAGCTCCATAGCAAACACATGTTAACCCTGTAGGGTTTTCAAGGCAAGAGACATTCAAAGGTGGTTTACCATTGCCTGCCTCTGCATAGCAACTCTGGGCTTCCTTTATGGTCTCCCATCCAACTACAGACCAGAGCTGACCCTGATTAGCTTCCAAAACCTGATGAGATCAGACTAACCTGAGCCATCTGAGTCCATGACATGGTGTTATGTAGGCAGGGCTGCTGTGTGGGTGCCTCCCAGGCTGTCATCTCCAACCTGTTCTTGGGAGCACAATCATTAGGGAAGAGCCACGTGACAGAAGTGTAGTTTGGTGCAGTGTGCTGGAAGTGAACATCATCAGAAATGGTGGAGCTTGAGAAGTGACATTACCTGCCATTTGACCTGGAAGTGACATCACAGGAAGTGACATCACAAAAGTCTCCTGGCTCCACCCCCAAAGTCTCCTGGCTCCACCCCCAAAGTCCTCAGATATTTCCAAAGTTGGACTTGGCAACCCTAGTTCAGCTTGCACCACTCCCGGGCCCCTTGAGACTCAAAACACGCAGCTTGGCCGGCACAGCCAGCCAGCCAGCCATCTGGAGTCAGTGCCGCAGTCTGCTTTCAGCAGCCAGATTGGAGAGCCAGTGGGGCTTGCTTGGCCTAGAAGGGTGCCTCTGCCTCCCTCCCCACCCAGGATGGTCAGGACCTCCCTTGGCCACATTTACAAGCTGTTGAGCACATTGCTGAGCCAGCCAGTCCCTTGGGACCCTGTCCTTCCTCCGAGGTGGCAGCTGGCATGCCCCTGCCCTCCCAGTTAGTCTCACCACAGCCTCACAAGGGAGGTGGGTTGTCAGGCTGCACAAGAGTGGCTGGCTGGCTCCAAGTCAGCTGGTGAACTTTGGGGAACCTGGACAACGACTTCCCACCCCATTTCCTAAGTGCCCGAGAGGTGAGGGAATGGAGGGGCAGCAGGCAGCCCAGTGTGATGCCCTCCAAGGAGCACAGGGCAAGCAGAGCCGTGACCCGAACAGGGCTTTTGATGAGGCGAGTTGATGCAACTCAGGTGACGGAGGGGAGGGGTGGCGACCAAGGAGGTACACAGGGTGAGTGGAGCAGCAGCTGAGCAGGGTGGTGAGGCAAGGCGAGGGCCAGCAGGGCAGTAGGCAGGGCAGCAGGGCGGCAGGCCGGCCAGCATGATGCTCTTCTTAAGGTGGCGTTCTACGCAAGTGCCTAACCTGCCTCTATGGATGCACCAGCCCTGCTGATATACATAATACAGAAGATGTGAGGGGAAAGAAGAAAAGACAGTCTGAGTAACAGAAGAAGAAGAAGAGACTGGATTTATACCCCGCCCTTCACTACCCAAAAGTGTCTCAGAGTGGCTTACAAACTCCCTTCCCTTCCCCTCCCCACAACAGACACCCTGTGAGGTAGGTGGGGCTGAGAGAGCTCTTTTCCAAGAACAGCTCTTATCAGAACTACAGCTTGCCCAAGGTCATCCAGCCAGCCAGGTGCAAGTGGAGGAGTGGGGAATCAAACCCAGTTCTCCCAGATTAAAGTCCGCACACTTAACCACTGCACCAAACCACTACACCAAACAGAAGTATTACATTAATTAAAAGTAAGAAGAATGAGTATGTAGAGGATTGATTCTATGAAAGAAGAGGAACGGGTGACAGAGAAAGAGGCAACAAAGACAGAAGGGGTCAATTCTATGAAAGAAGAGGAAGGGGTGACAGAGAAAGAGGCAACAAAGACAGAAGGGGTCAATTCTAATAAGTTTGTGTTATTCCTAAATAGACAATTACCTAATATATTGCAAGAGGAAAACAAGGGAGAGATGGAGGGGTTAACAGGACAAGGAATGTTTCCCCAGAATCCAGGGGGGAAACAAGATGTCTACTCTGGCTGTCTATTTTTCAGATTTGTAAAATTATAGTGTGTGAAAATTCACCAAAATCAAGGAACATTCTCCAGAACATTATCCAGAACACTCCCATGTCCTTTGTGTCATCTTTGTAGAGAAAATATTTCTTATCTTATATTTTGTGAGATCCAAATTCTCCTTAAAACAAGGATATTGGATATCTTAGCAGTCACAGGAAAGCAAGGAACTTGAACAGTTATGAAATGGCAGCATATTCCTTCTCCATTTAAATAAATCTTTAGAGGCTGTGTTCACTTGTTCATATTCTTTCTCATATGCAATGGAAAGGCTAACCACTTGTTTTTACTTGTTCAGAAGGAGAACTATGTTGTCATTAATACTTAAAAGAGAGAAACAGGTTCCGTCAGCCATTCCTTCTGTGTGTTAGTCAGGGAAGTCCAGTATTCCATTAAAATATTGTATTTTACTGCTACATCATTTTCTTTTTTTTTTTTAAATACAATTTATTATTGGATATATCACATGTTCATACAATTTAAACAAACCAATACATATCCATTTTTCTTTCTCCCTCTCCCCCCCAAACAAGGCTTCCCGCACTGCTCCAACCCCCTTGATATTTCTCTTATACAATTACATTTACTACTAAACATATTTCTTTTACTAATGGTAACAATTCAAAGATCTAAGTCTCTTTCCACTTCTCCTCAATAGCTGTCAAAACAAATCAAACCACGTTTTACATCCCAATTCTTCAACAAGTATTCTTGAAAGTCTTTCCAGTCTCTGAAAAAGGTTTCGTCTTCTTCATTGTTTAATTTTCTTGTTAATTTGTCCATTTCTGCCATAAACAACGTCTTTTTAATCCATTCCCATGTTTCAGGTACTTTATCTTGTTTCCAACATTGAGCAAAAGTCAGTCTAGCTGCTGTAATCAAGTACCGTAGTAGTGTTCTCTTGGCTATATTTATTTCTTCCATTTTAAGACCTAACAATAACATCTGTGGGTCTTTCTTAAAAATACATTTCAAAATTTTTTGTATCTCATTGTGAATCTCAGTCCAATACTTTACTGCTTTATCACATGTCCACCACATATGGTAAAAAGACCCTTCATGTTTCTTACATTTCCAACATTTGTTAGACATACTTTCATTTATAATAGCAATTTTTTTAGGCGTCATATACCATCTGTACATCATTTTATAACAATTCTCTTTAACATTTACACAAGTTGAAATTTTCATTGACTTTTTCCACAAATATTCCCAAGATGTCATTAATATCTCATTATTAATATTTACCGCCCATTTTATCATTTGCTCTTTTACAATTTCGTCCTCAGTATACCATTTCAATAAAACCTTGTACAGTTTAGAAATCATTTTTTTACACTGCTACATCATTTTCAATTCAGGACTTTTCCAAACAGTATTGTAGTAACTGTCATGAACTGTATAAAACAAAAGCACTAAGGGAGGAAGAGGCAGAACTGGGGAAGATCCTGCTAGTTAGCAGCAGCTGAGTAAAATCTCCTGAGTTTGCTCTCCTCTCTGCATGCAGGTATTTAAGGCCTGGGCTGGGTATGCCCAAAGATATGATTCAGAGGGCTCTTGTGCTTCAGCACATAGCCTGAGAGTAAGATCCTAGAACTGGGCAGAAGATTAACTAAAATAGAGAGAAGTCCTGCTTGACAATTGGAAGACACCTATTCCTTTCTTGTTCGTTCTATTGTATTTTTTCCCTGTGCATTCCTTTCTCTCCTTCTTTCCTTCTCTCTCTCTTTCTTTTTCTTTCTTTCTTTCCCTCTCTCCTTCCTTTCCTTCTCTCTCTTTCTCTCCTTCATTCCCTCCTTCTTCCCCCCCCCCCCTCTCGGCTGCCTCTTTACTGCAGAGTTTTGCCAGTGGGCAAATTGCACACCCACTTAGTAGCTGCATTGATTATTGATAGCAGATTTGGAACATAGAAGTTGTTTTCACATTTGTGATGTGATCTCCCCTCCCAGCTGCATTCTCATCTTTTAAACTCTGTGCTGACAAGACTTGGGTAAAAAAGTCTCTCTTATTTTCAGTCAATGAAAGTATTTTATAAACTGAATAGCCCAGAGAGGGTCCTTAAATTTTAAATCACTGAGTGTTTTTTCCTCTTCATAATTGTCCTATTTTCCGAGTGGCTGGTGATGGAGGACTCATAGAGATTACTTTTTTTTTTTTGCCCCCCAAAGGGGATTTTTTTTATTTGCATTTTCTAAACACTACAAACTACAACAGAAAATGGGGAGGGACATCTAATCTAGGGAGAAAGAAAAGAGAACCACGACTAACTAAAACCCCAAGAGATGGAGATCTTCAATAATGCTTATATCCGTGGTAGTCCATAAAAAGCTTTAAAAAGCATTGAGCATGATCTATTAGTCCCAATTCTGCATCACCTTAACTATTTTCCCAATTCCAGAACCCTCCCCAAGTCATCTCATAAAATAAAGCTTTATACGGGCTTTTAAAGTCTCAGTCCTTATTTTTGCTTCTCCTTACGATTTCTCAGTTGATAGCTTTGTTTGGGAGCAGCCGCCCCCTTTTCTGCATCCGAGTCCCCCTCCGAGGATACAGAGTCCAACTCACCAGTAGATTTGCTGTCTTCTTCTTCTTTCGTCTCCTCTTCTGGATCTCCCAGTTGCAGCCGCAAAAACTCTCGAGCTTTGAAAACAGAGTCAATTTTTTATCTTCTTTCCTTTATTTTGAACATGACACATTCGGGAATTAACCATCTGTATGCAATGCTATTTGTTTGTAAGAAAAGGATTAGTGCCTTGTACTTCTGTCTCTTTTTTCTTATCTCAAATGGAATGTCTTTTAGAATCCTTATGTTGTTGCCTCCAATTTTCAGGGGTGTATTTGCAGTCATTTTTAAAATTAAATCTCTTAAATGTCTCTTTGAGAATTTCACAACAATTTCCCCAGGCAGATTATTCTTCTTAATATACGTGGAGTAAGCTCTATAAGCCACATCCATTTAGCTGAAGATATCTTCTGATTTCAAATCTGTCATTGGGGCCAATGCTTCGCTTAGTAGTTGCTTTAGATTCTCATTTGGGGCTTCTGACACCCCTTGGAACTGGAGTACCATATCTGCTCTTTCCATTTGCAGCTGTAACAGTTGTGTTTCCGTTGAAGCTTGCTTCTTTTCTAGCACTTGCATCTTTTTCCCTGCTTTTGTAGAGCTGGCATCAAGTTTTTATTTTTTCAACCACCTGCTCTGTTTTCTTTGTGGTTTCTGCAAGTTGCAATTGCTGTGCTGCAAAATTCTGGTTCAAAATTGTCAATTGCTGGTTGATGTTGGTCATCTGGTCCAGCAGAGGACGTAGAGAATCTGTTAGAAGCCTAGGAAACTCTATGGTCTCTTCCGACCTTGGACTCATGCCTCCTGGTGGTTTCGGTTTCTGTCCTTTGTCGAGTCGTCTCCTCGCCATCTTTATGTATTGTTTACTTTAACTGAGAGTTTGCAAAGTCTCTGAATGCCTCCAATATGCTTTGGCTTTGACTGGTAAGGTTCTTTATGTTGGTTTCTATGCTTAATCTTCCACTCCCCCCTTGCTAGTCTGCTTTAAAGTCTCTGTGTGTGGGAGGGGTCCCTCCCCTGATCGCTTCCCACGCTTCTGCCAAGGGGGGTGCTTTCCTTTTTAAACTGCCGATTCTCCGCTTTTGAATTACTCACTGCTCCTTGCTTATCTTATGACATTGCCTGTGTTCATCTGGTCGCACGATCTCCTCCGCTTGTCCTGGCCAGCGTCTCGAGGTCTGTTCGGATGCACAGCCCCCCCTCCAATCCGCTGGCACACAGATCATGTCCCAGGAGCGTCCCAGAGACATGTCTGCTTTCAAGCCGCCATTAACCGGAAATCCGAGTGGCTGGTGATGGAAGACTCATAGAGATTACTTTCTTGACCTACAGGAACGTAAGATACTGGGAAACCATTGTGAACCTACATTTTCATGAATAGTCAAAATATATGCACTCAGGTTACAATGTGCTTGCATAAATCAGAACCAGGGACCAGATCCTCATTGCTGTGTGTTGGTTGCCTAAATCAGTGTTCTCCAGCAAAACCCCTCTGGTGTAAATAGGGTGGGCACCAGGCCATAAACATGAACCATTTCTGAGTAGCTTACGGTCAGATCTGATTCATTTGTTCCCAGAGCAAAGGGATTGCCACTTTGCCAGTGGCCAGATCATACCACTACTCCAGTGATGTTTGAAAGATGAAGTCACAGTGCAAGGGTGGTGTGTTCCAGGGAGATATGGAGATCAGAGGGTGATGCGAACAGCAATGAAAGAGTCCAGTGGCATCTTTAAGACCAAGTTTTATTCAGGTACAAGCTCTCCCTCCTCTGTGAGGGCAGATCTGCATGCCCCCCACATAGCTAGCAATCCAACATAGTCCAGTGGCAGCATTAAGACCAAATTTTATTCAGGTACAAGCTCTACCTCCTCTGTGAGGGCAGATCTGCGCCCCCTATTTAGCAATCCTAAAGAGTCCAGTGGCACCTTTAAGACCAAGTTTTATCCAGGTACAAGCTCTCCCTCCTCTGCGAAGACAGATCTGCATGTTCTCTCCCCCCCCCAATAGCTAGCAATCCAAAACAGTCCATGGAACCTGAGCAGTGGGTGTTGCCTTCTGACACACTGATGTCAGGAGGTGTGGCATATGCTAATGAGTTATGCTAATGAGATCCTGCACCTCTTTTTCTATGAAATGACCCCTGGGTTTACCAACCTTGAGGTGGGGCCTGGAGTTCTCCCAGAATTATAAGCAATCTCCAGATTACAGAGATCAGATCCCATGGAGGAAATGGCAGCTTCAGAGGGTCGACTTCCTGGGCTGGCATCACATTCCCACTGAGCTCCCTTCCCTCCCCAAACTCTCCCCTCTGCAGGCATTGCTCCCAAGTCTCCAACAATTTCCCACGCTGGAGTTGGAGACTTTGTCCCTGCATCAGAAGTGCATGCATATCCTAGTGGGAGGAGATTACCACCATTTTGGCCGATAGAAATAAGCACAGAAACAGAAGTGCAGGTCACCTGTACTTTTTACTTCTGTGCAGGTGAAAATATCTCATGTCAGTAGATTGAATCAAAGACAGCTAGAGGAATTCATGGTGCAGAGCAAACTTTATTCAGTTTTAATAGATATTAGCTAATAGTCAGAGGGCATTACCCTAAGAACATCCTTATTTACGTATTCAAACATTTGTATCTCCTTATATTAATGATGGCTAATAATAAGATTACTTTAAAATCACCTTAAAATTCATTCACTTTAAGAACATACCAGAAATGTAATCATTCGATATAATAATTATGGAAGAGAAAAGAGTAATTGTGCTGCCTGCCACTATTATTATACTGTGAGAATAAGTTCAGCGACTAAAAGCAAGAATAGAAGAAAATATTTCTTTAAACAAGAACGCACATACACACAACCCCCCCTTTGAAAAAAAATCTAGAATTTAAACCACAGTAATTATGAAGTACAAGAAACAGAAATTGCAGTAAAATTCCACTTTAGCAACAGTGTTGTTCTTCTAATCCTAGCCAAAAGTGTTCTAACTCAATACAAGTGCTCCTCTTCAGGGCAAGAGTATTTCAAATCCAGATTTTCTAGGCCTCTAGTTGAACCCAATGTATTATATAACAGAACATACCAAAGCACACAGTAAAATGTGAGCCAAGCCATTCAGGGCCTAATTATCCCTAAAGCGCTAATATGATTTTTCAGCAGCTCTTGTATGACAAAAAAGGCTGCTCCTCTGCTATTTTGAAACCAGGGTTGCCAGGTCGGGTTGTGACATTCCTGGAGATTTGGAAGTAGAACCTATGGAGGTTGGGGTTTGGAGAAGGGAGGGACTTCTATAATGCCATAGAGTCTACCTTCCAAAGTGGTCATTTCCTCAATGGGGATCTTTGTAATCCAGGGATCAGTTGTAATTCCTGGAGATCTTCACCCCCACCTGGAGGCTGGCAACCCTATGCCACCAGAGAAGCATTGGCTACTTCTCCCCATTGTTACCAGACAGAACCCCAGACAAACCCATACAGAGCATGTGCAGGTGGGATGCATATTGTTATGCACCCCTTCTGCTTTCCTGAGGAGCAAGAAGTTCTATAGGCAGCACTTACCTGGGTTTCATTCCCTTTGGAGGGAAGAGCCATGGAGACTCATCGGATTGTGTAATATTTCACTTTTGTACAAATACTTAGGTAGAGCACAGGTGGAAGCAAAGAATCATTCCTACAGGGCAGCAGATCTACCACCCCATATCAGACTTCTGAGAGAGAGACCTTCAAGGTCTCCCACATAGAAATACATCTGTCCCTTAACCTAAGCTGGATACAGTCACCTCTTCCAAGCCTGGATGGGTGCTTGGACAGAGTGATTTCCTAACAATTAAGTCCCACTGAGGTAGTATTTGGGGTCAATAGGAAATATTGCCATTCCTTTTTATCATGGACTCTGGCTTTCCCCAGATATGCCACTTTAGACCACGCCATAGGACAGACTCATTCAGTGATGAAGGGCAATTAGCTGGTTTATACCCCTGTAAGCTTAATATATCCTTGAAGTGAAGATTGGGGGGGGGGATTTCCAAATTATTTCTCTCTCCTATGATTTCCTTGTGGGTCCCCAAGTTTGCTTGTTTTTTCTGTCCACTACGCACATTACCTTACCATAACTGGGCCTTGATGAGGAAGACTCATGACACCTGGTAGCACCTTGTGCAAACTGGAACCTTATTATGCATACAAACGATATGCTCATTTTCAGAAACACATTGTAATAAACTAATAGCACTCTGGAACAAAGTAAACAACATACTCATAGAGCTAAATGCCTTTTAGATCATCATGTTCCTACCTAGCCAATGTAATAGCACGTGAGATCTAATTGGAATAAACCACAGTGAAGCGTAACATGTTGATTATCCGATAAGCTTTACCAGTTCCCCAGATGGACTTCATTTATATTTTGAGATATCAATTAAAATGGCATTAGTATATTTATGCAGTTGATGCTAACTTGATAATACCTTCTTGGACCTTTACCAAAACCTTAGCGATGATACTGCAGCGCGTGCAAGAATAGAGGGGAAGGACTTTCGCTTGTTACTCTCCCTGTGTGACTGTTTGTGACTGAAACAAGTTACTCTTGGGTCCCCTAGAATGTAATGTCACCCAGGCCAAGTAGCCCCTTGGCTAGCACAGAAAAAACCCTGTTTCAATCGTGTCTATATAAATAAGTCCCCAAGGAAGCAACAGATATACAGGGTTGTATAAATGGCAGGGGGTGGTGAGGTCCTTTCAAAACTATTTTCTCTAATCCCTTCTGCTATGCCACACAACTGATTGAAAGTCACATGATTAAAAAAATTGCCTTCATCTTTTCCCCTTTGCCAAACTCCCAACCCGAATGTAGAAGACAAGGAAGACCTTTGGGAGGGATGCAGCTTTCTAGCCAGCAGACTTGAATGCATGCTTTTCCATCTGTCTGGCTATGGCTCATGGCAAAAAGACTCATTATTTTTGGCACCTTTTCGTTTACTCAAGTGAATATTTCTAGAGTTGCTGCTGAGCAGAGCCACATGGTGGTGAACACACAGTCGAAGGGGGACTTAAACCTGGCTCTTGCAAAAGTAGCATCAGTTCTGACAAGAGGCTGGGAAAGATTATGGGATTAGAGAAATGTAAAAGCAGCTTCAGTGACTCTTTGATGGGCTGCTCTAATTTCTAATTGGAAAAATCATCTGGATGGTTCTTGTAACATCATTGTGATGCCCAGAACCATACAAGAATGGTTTCATGATCTGCTACTGCCTCCTAGAGGAGTTGCATGCCTGAAGAGATGCAAAATGAGACTACACAGCCAAGATCTGAGTATGGGGATTCTGGAGAGTGTGTGTGTGTGTGGGGGGGTATCTAACTGAAGCCAAGCCTTCAAGTAGGCACACCACCAGTTCTGATATTCACACTCACCTTGACAGTATAGCATAATGAAATTATTTATATGAAGCTAAGATTGTGTGATATTTGTCCAAACATTTATGCCAGAATATGGCTTTAATCAAAATCTGAGGTTTTCTTTCTAGCCTTGTATTCTTTTTCTCTTTGAAAGTGTTTTCTTGGGCGACTTCCGGTCGGGGAAAATGGCGAATTGACACACTTTGCGAGTTGTGCAGAGTGTACTGCGGCATCTGACGACAGTCTGGGCTCTACTTGGCCCAGCGCAGCACTCTCCAGGCGGGGGAGTGGCAAGCAAGCCGCGAAGCCTGAGGGGGGTTGAGATCGGTGTGGATAAGCTTCGGAGGAAGCTTGTTTACACTTTGATCTCCCTCCGTGAAGAGGGCAGTTGCAAATCAACTCTACAGATGCCAGCCGGGCTGAGAATTCAGCATAAATTCGCCATCTACCGATCTCTTCATCATCTGATTAACATCGTTTACGGAAGAAGCACCGCGAAACCCCGAAACTACAAGCAAGGTAACAAATATACGATTAAGCGCTTACCGGTTTAAAGAAGACTGTGATAAACGTACGGATAAGCGTTGAAACGCTTAAGGAACTATTCCGCTTGAATTAAAAGTAAAAAGAAAGCTTTCCGTTAGAGAAAAAGGCTGAAAAGAGACTTTGTTTTGCATTCCTGTGGTTATTCAAGTCTAAACGTTACGTAGTAGAAACGAAACTAACTGTGACTCTGTGATACAGGAAGTGGGCTAGAGTGGAGGTTTTCAGAGGCTGCTGTGTTTGAAGCGGATGGACATTTTATTATGTGACACCACCTTTACCGGAAGTTGGATTATAGAGACGGACAGGAGAACAGGAAGTTCGGAAGAAGCCTACTCTAGCCGGAAAATCATAGAGAAATTGCGCCCGACATTTTGGGGAGGACCAAAATTTAAAACGTTATTTTCAGGCCGAAAAAGTGTTTAAACAAGTTTTAAAGGTGGCGATTTGGCTTGAAGACTGCTAATATAAAGACTAACTAACATTGAAGTGGCCTCCAAGACGGATTTGCGAACAAGACCTAGAGCTGCTTCATCACCCAGCCCAAGAATGACTGCAAAGGAAAAAAAGAGTGGCAAGCAGCTATGGAGGCGATGGAAAAACGGATGACTGAAAATCTTGGAAAACAAATAGAATCACAGTTGCAACAACAATTGGAGCAAATAGAGCAAGTGCAAATTCAAGTACAGAAAAAAATATGGAAGAATTGAAGGAACTGGTACTTGCAGAAGTGTCAGGGATTAAGAAAGATACAGAAGAACTCAAAAAGGAAGTCAAAAGTCTGGTGACAAAATCTGAAGATATGGAACAAAGGGTTAAAAAAACCCTGTCAGAAAACGCAAGGCTGGAGACCATAATGGATTACAGGGCTACTCAGAATCATCTGAGATTGAGAGGGATAGAAGAAGAGGAGGATCAAGATTTACGGGCTCTAGTAATTAAGACATTGACAACTTACATAGGGGAAGACGAAGGAGACTTGGATGCAGACTTTGACTTGATTTACAGAGTAAACTCAGCCTATGCCAAAAGAAAGCAATTACCTAGAGATGTAATTGTTCAATTTGTGACAACAAAGATGAAGGAAGATGTTTTCAAGAAACAATTTACACAACCGTTGGAAATTAATGGAAAGAAAATAATAATTTTGAGAGAAATTCCGAGATCGATTCTACAAGACAGAAAGAAATTCAAGAAATTGACAGACAGATTAAAAGAAATGAATATCAGGTTCAGATGGGAGATTCCATATGGACTTACATTCATGTACAACTCGGTGAGATCAACTCTTAAAACAGAAGGAGACTTATATAGATTTAAAGCGAGCAATTTGGACGATTTTAAAGATATTTAATTCAACGCCATTATGGATTACAAATTTTTATCTTGGAACGTAAATGGACTAAATTCACCAGGTAAAAGAAGACTGGTGAATCATTGGCTGGAAAAACAAAAATGTAATATAATTTGTCTACAAGAAACACACATAAGAAAACAAGACGATAAATATCTGACTAATAAAAAATTGGGAGAAGAATTTCATTCTTCAGCATTTAATAAGAAAAAAGGAACAGTGATTTATATTTCAAAAGATTTGGATCCTAAACAAATTTTTTCCGACAAAGAAGGGAGATATGTAGGCGTGGAAATCTTTATGGACAGAAAAAAGACATTGCTTGTTAATATATATGCACCCAATGGTGCAAAAGAGACTTTTTAACGATTTGGCTAAAGAGTTGGAGTGTTTGAACTATGACCAAATTGTCCTGGCGGGAGACTTTAATGGTACAGTGAACAACACATTGGATAGAAAGTCCAAAGCAAGTGGAGAAATAGCTGGAAAGTTACCAAAAAATTTTTTTCAATTGATGAAGCAAGAGAAATTAGAAGATGTTTGGAGGAAGTGGAATCCTAAGGCTAAGGACTACACGTTTTATTCGAATAGACATAACTCCTTTTCTCGAATTGACATGATTTGGATGTCAGAGGAGATGGCGCAAAAAACTTATAAAATACAAATTTTACCGAAAACTAATTCTGATCATAATCCCCTACTTTGGGTATCTAAAGCAAAACCCAAACAGTTATTTTGGAGAATTAATGAAGATTTACTGGATCAAAAACAAATTAATGAAATTTTAAAAAAGGAAACGAAAAGTTTTTTTGAATTGAATTTGAATAAAGGAACGGATATACAAGTTGTATGGGATACATACAAAGCAGTAATGAGAGGTATGCTTATCTCTCTGAACTCCAAAGATAAAAAGCAAAAGATCCAACAACAGAAAGACCTACATGAAAAAATTCGACAAAAAGAAAGGGAATTAAAAAAAGACCAGGGAAGAAGAAGATTATTAAGGAAATCCACTTCTTGCAAGACCAGTTGAATGTTCTTTTAAACAGAGAATTATATTGGAATCTGAAAAAACTACAGCAAAAAGCATTTGAGGGTGCAAACAAACCAGGGAAGTTTTTAGCATGGCAATTGAAAAATAGAAAAGAAAGAAATTTTATATCTAAGATTGTTGAAGATGGAAAGGACGTGATGAATCTGAATGGTATAAAAAGAGCTTTTTTTAAATACTACGCCAAATTATTTCAAAAGAAAGGAATTGACCAACAGAGAATCAAGAAATATTTGGAGAAGATTGAAGTTCCAGAGCTGGGAAAACAAATTAAGGAATTATTAAATGGTTTAGTAACAAAAGAAGAAGTGACAATGGCGATAGAGGATGCAAAGTTGGGCAAAGCTCCAGGACCAGATGGCTTTACAGCAAAATTCTATAAGAAATTTAAAGAGGAGCTAACCCCCATTTTAGTACTTCTGTCGAATGAGATAAGACAGACTAAACGGATCCCAGATTCATGGAAAGAAGCAAACATTTCACTGATACCTAAAGAAGGTTTGGATTTGACTCAAGTAAAGAATTATAGGCCAATTTCGCTATTGAACAATGATTACAAACTATTTGCAAAAATACTCTCTGAGAGGCTGAAAAAGTATTTGAAAGATACGATAGCGGAAGAACAAGCTGGATTTTTACCAAATAGACAAATCAGAGACAATTTGAGAGTGGTGATAGATGCAATTGAATATTATGACAAGCATCCTGAAAAGAAGTAGGATTCCTCTTCTTAGATGCGGAAAAAGCTTTTGATAATTTAAATTGGGAATTTATGCTACAAGTTATTGAAAAAATGGATATTGGACAGTCTTTTTTAAATATGATTGTGGCAATATATTCAGAACAAAAAGCGGCTTTGAATATAAATAAAGAAAGGACGGACTTCTTCCGAGTCCAAAAGGGAACGCGTCAAGGTTGCCCATTATCCCCATTGCTGTTTATTTGGATATTGGAAATATTATTGACAGAGATAAGGAAAGACAATGGTATTGAAGGACTTACAGTAAAAGGCTTTGCCTACAAGTACAGGGCATTTGCAGATGACGTAATGTTTATGATTCAAGACCCAATTGAGAAAATACCACAATTGATGGAAAAAATTGAAGAGTTTGGGTCAGTTGCGGGATTTTATGTTAATAAAAACAAAACCAAAGTGATGTGTAAAAATATGACGAAACAAAGACAAACAGAATTGCAAGAGAAAATTCAATGTGAAGTGGTCACAAAGACCAAATATCTTGGAATTGAATTAACCATGAAAAATATAGACTTGTTCAAAAACAATTATGAAAAGGTGTGGCATAAGATTCAACAAGATATGAGGAAATGGGACACTTTGAATTTATCACTGATGGGAAGAATCGCAACTGTAAAAATGAATATTTTACCACGTTTGATGTTTTTGTTTCAGACTATTCCAATATTAAAACAAAGGAAGGTATTGGATATGTGGCAGAAAGAACTATCTAAATTCGTATGGGCAGGAAGAAAGCCAAGGATTAAAATGAAAATTTTATGTGATGCAAAAGAGAGAGAGGCTTACAACTACCGAATTTAAGACTGTATTATGATGCCGTCTGTTTAACATGGTTACAACAGTGGATTAATTTGGACAATAAGAAGTTATTGGCCCTGGAAGGACATGATAATAAATTCGGATGGCATGCATATTTATGGTATGGAAAAGAAAAAGTGGATAAATTTTTTAAACACCACTATGTAAGACAATCACTGTTCGGGACATGGACGAGATATAGAAAATTCTTCTCAGAAGAAAGACCACTTTGGATTGTACCAGCGGAAGTAATTAATCCATATTCAAGAAACCAAGGACTAGATTGGCTACCTTATAAAAATCTTTTAAAATCTGAAGGGAAAAATTTTGTGTTAAAAGATAGATTTGATGTTGAATTTGAATATGATTGGTTGAAGTATAGACAGATTTATGATCTATTTAAGACCGATAAAAGAGAACATGGTTTTAGAGCTAAGAATATTGAAATTGAAACGGTATGGCTTGAGAAAGATAAAAAAATGATCTCTAAACTGTACAAGGTGTTATTGAAATGGTATACTGAGGATGAAGTTGTAAAGGAGCAAATGATAAAATGGGCTGTAAATGTTAATAATGAGATATTAATGACATCTTGGGAATATTTGTGGAAAAAATCAATGAAAATTTCAACGTGTGTAAATGTTAAAGAGAATTGCTATAAAATGATGTACAGATGGTATATGACGCCTAAAAAAATTGCTATTATAAATGAAAGTATGTCCAACAAATGTTGGAAATGTAAAAAACATGAGGGGTCTTTTTACCATATGTGGTGGACATGTGATAAGGCAGTAAAGTATTGGACAGAGATCCACAATGAGATACAAAAAATTTTGAAATGTACTTTTAAGAAAGACCCACAGATGTTATTGTTAGGTCTTAAAATGGAAGAAATAAATGTAGCCAAGAGAACACTGTTATGGTACTTGACTACTGCAGCAAGACTGACTTTTGCTCAATGTTGGAAACAAGATAAAGTACCTGAAACATGGGAATGGATTAAAAAGACGTTGTTTTTAGCAGAAATGGACAAATTAACAAGAAAATTAAACAACGAAGAAGATGAAACCTTTTTTGAAGACTGGAAAGACTTTCAAAAATACTTGTTGAAAAATTGGGACATTAAACGTGGTTTGATCTGTTTTGATTGTTATTAAGTGGAAAATGAAATAGAATTAGATTTCTGAATTGTTACCGTTTGCTAGAGAAAATAAGTTTAGAAATAACTGTAATAGAATAAGAGAGATATTAATGGGGTGGGAACGGTGCGGGAAGTCTTGTTTGGGGGGGGAGAAGGGGAAATTAGAAAAAAGGGTATGTAGGTTGGTTGAAAATGTTTGAACATGTGATATATCCAATAATAAATTGTATTTACCAAAAGAAAGTGTTTTCTTGGGGCAAATGCAATGTAAATATTGGCATGGCTAGTGCTTCTTAGCTCACATCGACACAATTATAGGCTATGAGGTTTATGTGGACAGGAATAAATAGTAGGGCTGTCACTAGCTTGATGAAAGCTCAGTCAATTAATCATCTGATTATTATAGCTGATTTATTGTTTACATTTGCAAACGCTAGCATATGTAAAAAAAAATCAAGATTTCTGATAAAGAATGTTTTCTTTAGTTTTAGGGATACTTTGATTTTAGAACACTGTGTTGGATCCAGCCAGTCTTTCTGCTCAATTTCAATCAATTCCACTTCTTATTACAGCCCCTCATCACACACATGACTTTTTGCATGCAGGACCCATGATGCCCATTCCAGTCCTTTTGGTAGTAAATGGGGACCCCCTTCTCTTCCTTCCTCTTTTTCACCAGTGCAAAAGCTGGCTGGATCCAACCCATTATATTATTTAAAAATAATTCCTCTACAACATCAGGTATTCAAACTAGGCAGCCTTATGGCCAAGTCAACTGAGTAGCTGACAACAGGATACAAGCATGGTGGGTCATGTAGGCAAAAAATTAAAAGTCAGGACGTTTATCTTAAAAGGTAAAATTCACTCTCAAATATTGAAAGCAACCATGTAATAGGCTGCCTGAAAACTGAATATGTGGTAGCAATACCCCTGTACAGACACACAGCAAGAGTTCATCTGTAGTCAGCGCCAAGAGTCAGATCCAGCATTATCATGTCATGTGGGGAACTTTGGTCATGGCAGCACTGGGATTAACCAACTGTCTCCTAAACGGATACCATATTGGTTAGCATATCTACTACCACCCTTAGAATCTGTTTACTAGTAAGCTACATTTACTTTTCAGCACTACCCTTTAGAACTGTCACTGCACTGAAATTGTCTAGTGTGTAGCTGATTTGGAAACCTTACCCTTCACCTTAGAAAGTCTTCCCCTGACAGAGGCTGTGGTCACACACACTAAATAATCCACTTTCAATCCACTTTCCAACTGGATTTTGTTGGAAGTTCCGGATGCAATGTCCCCTGTCTCAGACCTCCAGACTGAGTGGCAAGAGAGACTAGACAGCTAGACAGGCACACTGACCTCTCTTCCTGTATCTACTCCTCTGCCACAGTCCTCTTTGAAATGCAGATTGTGTTCTCAGGGATCAATTTCCTCTTCCTCTTCCTCTCTCTCTGGATGAAGACGTGCTCTCTGCCTCCATGCACCAAGAGAGGGACATGTGGTCCTCTCTTGGTACCATGAGGCAGACGAGCCTCTCACCATCTGTCTCCATCCTTTACCTAGTAAGGTAGTACTCTCTCAGTCTCTGCTCTTTCCTATCCAAAGTGTACTTCTCAAATAAAGAGAGAAATATTTCTCTTCTAAACTTGTAATGTGGCTTTGTAGCTTTGTAAACTGAGTAACCTGGTAAAGTGACACTCCTGCATTTGTACCTTTATTTAAGCACTCTGCTAACTAATGGTGACTGGACTAACCACACCAGTTAACCTCAATAGATTTTACTGTGTGAATGGGCAAAATCCAGTTGGGAAGTGCATTGGAAGTGGATTGAAAGTGGATTATTTAGTGTGTGTGACCACAGCCAGATACTTTTTGTATTTACTGCTGCTATATTGGTGTTAGTGTGATGAGCAGACATGCATTCTGAAACATGGAGGAGCTTGGCTGCTAAATGCTCCCCCATAATACATGTACCAAATCGCTTATGAACATTCACCAGTCTTTTGCACTTTTGTACTGAATTGTGCCAAACGTTTGAATAAATTTTCATAAAAAGAATCATATGATCTACAATAAATATGGCTGGGTATAAAGGTAAGAAATACATACTCGTATCTGCATCACTTTAAAATCCTCTATACAGCTACCTACCTTTTAACAAGCTTTTTAAAAAGCCTGTTTCCTGTGACTTAAGGACTTTCACTTAGGTGAAAATGAGGAACATATCCAAACCATGTGAATATACTCATTTGGCAAATAGGAAGTATTATGACACAGGAGACCAGAAATGCATATTTCCAATGACACCATTAAGTTCAGTTACATTGTTTAATTTGATAATACATCCTGAGTCTTTGTGTTGCATAATTTCCCTTGGAAAATTGTTAACATTCTTTTATTTTCTTTCAGACTCCTAATGGGATATGTTATCAACAAGTATTGTCTTGTTATGTTACAAAAAGAAAATGAATTTAGAACAAATTGCTTTTGACAGCCATGTGCCACACAAATGGCATTTGTGTTTCCAGATCAGTTCTCCTGTATCCCGAAAGGTCAAACATAAGGGCAATTATGAGTTCTGAGAAACTGCATAAAAATTCATGGGGGTGGTGGAGGAGAGATGAACACTCACACACTTCAAATGTCAGAGAACTAACTAGAAAGAGCAGCATTCACTTGAACTATTTTCTCTTTTATATCAATATATATCTTCTAGTTAACTTGCCCCACCTCTTTAATATCAATATATCTAATTGTCAACATTCCCCTACCTTAAACCCTCACATTGGAGCCATGTTGAAAGAAGAGAGATCTGTCTACAAACTTGGGAGAACACCCCCAGGTTTGCAGAAAAATCCCAAAGAGACAGATTAAAAAATAAAGCAGTTGTCTGAACTTGGCACAGATGCCTCTGAACCAATGCTGTGGGCAGGCAGGGGAGAAGAACCAAGACCCTTCTCTGGCAATCCCTCCCCACAACCCCAATGCAACACTGACTGACATAGCTCCACCACCACCTCAAAGGTGAGCAAGGAAGAGTGAGACCCTCTGCTGTGTCCTCCCTCCTCTGCTGTCATGGCAGCTGTTGCCACTGCCACAACTTGAGCCAATGGCTTGGTGGGAAAATGGAGGGGTGGTATGCAGTTGGGTGTTTAGAACAGTGGACATGGGGATGGCTGGACAGGCAGGTACAGTGGTGGAGAGGGGGTAGGCAAGTGAACCACCACCACCCCACAACCACCACAGAAACAATGATGTGGGTGGGCAGTGGAGGAGAACGGGAACTTCTGCTGCCAACCCCCACATCCCAAACTCATTGCCAACCCACCTACTCCCACTGCCACTTCAGGGGCTGATCAAGAAGGACTGGGAGCCTCCACCATGTTTCCAAACACCCCTCTTCACCAGGGGAAGAGAGCTGGGCAGACAGGCAGAGTGGCAGAAGAGAGCAGGTGAGCAAGTCAGCCCCCTGTGGGTCTCACAGGGAGGAAGAAAGAGTGTGAGAAAGTGTGACAGAGAAGGGATGGGGGAGAGAGATAGAGAAAGCATGCTAGAGTAGCAGTGGAGAGAGAGTTACAGAGAAGGGGGGACAAAGACCATGAGAGTGAGAAAGAGTGACAGAAAGACAGGGAACGAGTGACTAAGAGGACGGGGAGGAGAGAGGGGAGGAAGCAAAAGCAGGGGAAATGGAATGACTCCTCCTTGCAAGTTTCTTGAGGGTCCCTGCTCATAACATTCAATCTCTAGCAAAGGATAGAATAAATTATTTTAAGATTAGACATTGTCCAGAGATAGTGTCAAACTGGGGGCTGCACCTCCCCGCTCATGCTACCAAAGCCTTACATGGGCATGTCCTTCCTGATGCCCCCAATGGGGTAGAGACTGAAATAGCTGAGCGCAGCTTCACCCAACAAAGCCAGTAGCAAGGCTGGGACAGGGATAGTAGCCCAGGGGGAGGTGACAGTCCAGCTAGGAGGTCAAGCATGCTGCAATGTAGAAAGGGCCCACAATCACAGTATCCCTCCCCACTGGCTATACTGCCTTGTTGCAAGTAGGAGTCAGAGAAGGGTGGTGTGATGGACTGCACTTTTTAAAAGCTTTGAAGTGCTGTGTAAACTGATAAAGGACTGTGAAAGGTTACTTCTTCACAGAGCCAGAGAGCCTTGAGTGACAGACTGCTCCAAGAGCTCTGACTGACTGGGATCAGCTGAGCAGAGAAAGACTTCTGAACTGGATGCTAAGGAGGATTCAGTCTGATTTTAGTCCTAGCTGAGAAGAGTCGAGTGCTGACAGTTTCAGAATTCAGCACTGACTGATAGCAGTTTAACACAGACAGGAGAGCTGGGGAAAGTTGGCAAGGACGAATGGATAGTTAGACAGAGACCCCCATTCAGGCCAAAGAAAGGAGATAGATATTCTAGTGAAAGGAGAATTTTCCAACCAATCAAACAAGGAATTAGCTCTGAAGAATGCAGAGATCCTTGGTCTGGTGTGGTTAGAAACTGCCTTTAGAGACCTTAAGAGTCAGTTAAAAACTCAAGACAAGTATTGGTGTTTCAAGAGAAGGGGTTTGGGTACTGGAAAGAGTGTGCCAGTCTTCTGGAAACCAAAAGAGTCAGAGAATACTCCAAAAAAGTGTACTGAAGTGTTTGGGGAAAGCACTGGAACAAAAGCCTCTCAACATAAATCTTTGTTACTGTGAAAAGCTTAAGAAACTCACATTAGCCTAAAATGTAAGAACTAAACTCTGTGCATGTACTCGTTTTACATCAGAAATTTCAGCTCCTGATTTCACCTGACCTTTCCCCTCTATGTTAAGTAAAATATTTTGTTATTTTTGAATTTCAAAATGCCTCAAGTGCCATTTAAGTTGCTTAAGGTAAAGGGGGCTCTTGATCCTTACCTCAGGATCCTGGGCTGAGCCAACAGCCAAAATATCGTACTGTGACAAGGTGCGACAGCCAGAGTTCTTCAAGAAAGAAGAAAACACATTACTAGGGCAGCTCAGTCAGTAAAGGGAAAGAAGAATGGAGGGGAAATCTTGCCTCTGAGTGAGGGAAGTGGATGGGGCCGTCATAGGTGGAGCAAGGGCTAGGCATGGGAAAAGGGAAGAGGTAATGAAAATCACTGGCCTTTTAAGCCAGGGATTGGCCAAAGCACAGCCTGGGGCAAAACCCAGCCTGGAACTGAGTGCCAGTAGGGGAGGAGTGGAGACAACAAAGATTAAAAGGGAGACTCCTGATGATAGCTGTGGAGGAGAAGCAGGTTCAGCTTAATGCTGTGAGAGCTGCTGCTTGTGGAAGAGAGGAGCAAGTTCTGAGGCCTAGGAAGGACACATAGGCTGTGTTAGGATGGCAGGGTGGTGACCAGGTGGGACTAGGCAGGAGGAGCACCACAATAAGATTCTTCCTTTTTGCTTGCACGGCTCACTGAAAGTGTTCCCTATTGCCTTTGGTCTCCTCCCCCCATGCAATGTGCTCAGCTATTCCCAATACCATCAAGCCTTCCTGCATTTTGCATGCGGTTATTCAGAAGCCTGCTCCCTTCCAGACTTCAGTGCACAAAGAATGAAAGTATGCCAAGGGCATTGTGAAGCATCCTGTATAGAGTAGTGTGAGAGACTCAGAGCAGGAGAGGCCTCAGTGGAAGTTGAAGGAAAGTGCTTCCAAAGTTTTATACCCATTGGGTCGGATCTACTGACGTGTGTGAGAAAAAGAAAGTGTATTTCATGCCCTTCTGCTTGTACAACAGACAGTCCACGTGATTTCATTTTAATTTGGTTTTTAAGGTGCATCAGAACAAATAACATGCTAAGTCTTATCTTGTGCATGCGGAAAAGATAGTGGGGATACAACTGCTTTCACTTGGCACACGCAGACAGTGAGGAATGATCACAGCATTACAGCTTGTTCAAGGATTGTTGTGCTGATAGAAATCTTCCATGAGATCCAACCCATTATACTTCCCTTCTGCCAACTGATAATCATCCCGCTATTTTTGGTCTATGTGCTGAAACGATGATAGGGGAAACAAGCTGGTAGCTTCTATTTACTTCTAAGTATGGTATGACACTTTTACTAAGCTTTGTCAGATTAAGCTCATTTTTATCATGGATTTAACAGAACAGCCATAAGGGATGGCCCCAGAAATACTCTTATTGTTATTTAAAATATTTATTAGCCACCTTTGTCCTTTGCGGAACTCAGGGCAGTTTACAATATAACCATCATAAAAAACACATTAAGAACATATAAATAAAATGACAATTTTAAAAACACATAAAAGGTCACAATTTAGGTTTAAAATCTCAAAATTAGGACTGCCAATAAATTAACAGTCGAAAACAGCTCTAAATAAAAACTAAATCAGTCGACTGCAGTCCTAAGCTGCCTCCTGAAGATCGATAGGTGAGGTAAAGCGCCGTGTTTTCATTTCTAACTTTAGACTATAAACAATTTGAAACAGGACTAGAGAGAGCCGAGTTCAAATTGCTGCTCAGCCAGGACCCTTGCTGCTTGACCTTGGCCCAGTCACTGTCTCTTAATTAAGGTTGCTGTACAGATAAGAGGGGAGAACCATGTGTACTGCCTTGAGCTCCCTGGAGGGAAGGTGAAATGAAAATCTAAAAGATAGAAATTGATTGTGTTAAATAAGACCATTCATTCATAATAAATTGATAAACTTTATGCATAAGCACTTATTTATTTCTTTGTCTCATTTATACCCCACCCTTCCCACAAAGCAGGCTCAGGGCGGCTTCCACTCAACATAAATACAGTTAAAACATCATAAAATCATATAAAAAACCCCAACAGTTAAAACAGATACAGGGAGATTAAAGGACCTTTCGTCCTTTGAATAAACCAGGAAAAGCCAGGAAATCTGCCACCATGCAGGATAAAACAAGACACATATGTAGGTAAAAATGAAGTGAGTATGAAGCCTTTAGCATCTAAACAACTAAGAGTTATGACAGTGTCCTGACTCCCACCAGGACGGTGCAGGAAGGTGCAGCAGCAGTCCAGGGATGCTGCCAGGGTCCCCCTCCCCCTCCCCAGAGGGGCGCCGCTGTCCAGGGACAGCCCCAGCAGCACCCCCCCCCCGCCCTGGAAGAGCACTCACCGGCCTCTGCGAGGATGTGCCCCCAGGAGGAGGTGGCGTGAGACGCGGGCCCCCGGTGGGGAAGGGGGCCGGGGCGGTGGAAGATGGCGAGCCACGGGCGGGGCAGGTGAGGCCCAGCCCGTGGCATGCACAGTGGCCCAGACAAGCGGCCGCACCCCAGGGCTGGGGTGCAGCGGGCAGCGCATGTCCAGCTCACACCCAGGCCAATGACACGGGGGCCAGAAGGGCGGACGCCAGCTTGGCGTCCTTGCCTTTGGAGAGAGGCGGGGCACCGGGCGGGAGGAGCCAAAGGGGGATGCAGGGGTAATAAAAGAAGGAGAAAGGGAGGCGGATGGGGAGGAGGAAGACTGGGCTGGCTGGGGCTAGCCTGGATAGCAAAGAGAGAGGGACGAAGCCCCAAAGGCGAGAGCACCCCTGTGCCAGAGGCCAGACCCAGGGCAGGCAAGAGAGGTGAAGAAACCCCTCTGGCAGTCCCACCTTCTGAGGCTGCTACCCCTGGCCTTTGGCAGACTCCGCTATCACCCCTTTTGGCCCCTCTGCTCAACCTGGAGGAACAGACGGCGAGGTAGCCACACCTCGGGGAATAGTTCCGGCGATGGCTGCTAGAGGGCACCCTCCTACCGGCCGTGGAGGGCACCACAGACAGCTCAAGGGGATTTTTGTACACCAAGAAGTCACTATGAAGTCTGGTATCAATGATAATATGATTTTATTTCCTTAAGACAGCAGTGCTTGGCAGAAACTGTATGAGGGAAAAGGAAGGCTTATGCATGGTAGAGATCAGCATTTTTTTTAATGAGATCTAGTGGCTTCCTAGAACATATTCTCAGGGGGAGACAAGTATTCTGAATTTTGGATTAAATGTGCTCAGAAATTAGAATGGAAGTTTAACTGTGAACTTTTGCTGAACCTTGTTTCCTTCCTGTATATTGTGTTGTAACAAGTTAATACAGCTTACAGCTCTCTATAAAGATATAAAATGCTCCTTAGAAGGGAAAACTAACAGTGTGAGCTGTCCTTACAGTTTTATTGACCAAACAGTTGCATTTATATCCCCCACTTTTTCCTGTAGATTCAGGGTAGTTTATGGCAATTAGGTCAACATGTATCCATATCCTCAAAGGGCTCATAATCTAAATGTTAAATTTGAATGGCTCAAGGAAACAGGGAAGGCAAACAAAACACAATATATTATTTTCTCTCTTATACTATAATCAATATCTCACATAATTTACACTTTATTCTTTTTACTTCCAATCCCTTCCAATTTTCAGAGCACACATACATAACAAAAAGGACATAAAAAATATAAGTGCCCCCAAACGCCCTTACCCTCCACACTTTTTAGAAAAGGTAATCCTTAGTGCAATCCTTAGTAAAGATATATCCTTTCTAAGCTCATTGGCTTCAATAGAATTAGAAGGATGTAATACTGTTTAGGATTGCACTGTAACTCCTCAAGTAGCCAGTTATGAAACAGAGTTTCACTCCCAGGAAACAGTTATTACCACCACCTCTACCTGCTAAAACTCCTAGTCTCAGCAGGGAAAGATGGTGGTAATGACTTCGCTTTTGCTTCTCTTCATAGGGCAGTGGGTCCTAAAAGGCCTCTATCAGCTGAAGAATGATAAAACTTCCAGTTACAAACAGATAAACATATGGAGTATAACACTCCATATATCACAATTGTAGAAAAAATTGAGAAATAGGGTTTTGTGAGGCAAAACACCCCTGATTCCTCTCAAGGGTTAACAGCTTATTCCACCTTGCAGGTGTTGCTAATTGGGTCTTTCGGCCTACACAGTCCTTATCTTGAAATTGTGGTAATGAGAACCTGTGGCATATAGGATGGGAGGGAAGGAATCAGGTGTGATGAGGCAACTTTCTAGAAGGTTCCAGCAAGAACCTGCCCTGATTGGGTGTCATCATCACCTGATGCTGCTTGGCCAAAAAATTATAATTGAGCTAAGAGTCTGGAGAAAGGAGGCTAGCTTGGATATTGATGGACTACTGGCCTGGACTTTGATATGCTCATATTGCAATAGGCAGCAATGTAGTGAATGCATAAGCTATGGCCTTTGACTCTTGAATCTAAGGTTTGTGCCATCTTACACAAGCCTTGGAAACATGCTAGATAGTTAAGCTACTTTTTCTTCTTGCTGTGTGATTTTAGAGTGTTGTGTTGTCTGCAGATTAAACACTTTGTTCTGAAGAATATTAAACTTTATATATATATTTTAAAAAATTGTTTGGATACTTGTGTACATCAGCCCTGGGAACCCACACGGTTCCGCCTTGGACTCCTTGACAGGTTTGGATCATTGACATTGCAATCTCAGGACAAAGCAGAATAGAAAAGAAAGAATAGGAAAAGTTCACAAAATCTATTAATAGAGTTAGAGTGCCTCTGGAAGAAAAAGGTTGCTATTGTGCCAGTTGTCATTGGAGCTGAGCCAGAAGTCTCAAGAAATACTTGGGCATTCTGGGCATTGAGCAAATAACATCAGCTGAGTTCCAGAAGACAACATTGCTTGGAACAGCAAGAATCCTGAGAAGATACCTCTGCAAATCCCAAGGACTTGGCTAGATCTCGAATTGCAGAACAGCAGTTCATGATGATGATGATGATCATCATCATTTGTATGTCTGTATTACTAATACTGACTAGAATGCATACCCTTCCTTCCTTCCTTCCTTCCTTCCTTCCTTCCTTCCTTCCTTCCTTCCTTCCTTCCTTCCTTCCTTCCTTCCTTCCTTCCAGCAGCAAATAAGGTTTGCTTCTATATCTCCTCTACCTGAAATTCTGTAAGTTGAATATAAATATTTGGCTGTCTGCCACTTTCAAAATGCTGTCTTCCTGGTGCTTCAAGCATCTGTGCCCCCATCATACTACTGCCAATTGTCTTAGGGGTACAAGCAAAACATCTGCCTTTGTGCCCTCTCTATAACTCTTGCCTTCTTGGGGCATCCAGACTCTTCTCTCTGTCTACTGCGTAATGCTTGGAGGTGCCAGATAAGAGCTACTTCCCACGGTAATTTTTTTCTGCTTTCTTAGGCAGGTCAAACACCTCCCTATGTCTGCTCTGTAATGCTGCCTGATTTCTTCAGATGCCAAATGTCTTCCTCTGTCCATTTTGCCATGTGAAAATCCCCATGGGACTCTAGATATCATGATAACTGGATAAGCAGCTTTCTCGATTCTATACTGCACAGTTTGTTTTAGATTCATGAGCTTTTATTATAATTGCCTATAGAACTGGAACCTCTTCTGCACTTTTCTGAAATTTAGCATACATTATTTTTACACTACAGTCCCTGAAAATGTCAATCCCATGAGACAGAAAACTCAGAAGGTATAGCCAGAAATGTGTTTCCCATTGAAAGCAATGGAAACAAAACAAATGTAATGACAAAAGCAAACTCATTTCATAAAAAATATGGTACAAATGAACAAAATTTTTGAAAAAGAAACTGCATGTCCAAATCTATGTGATCTCTGTGAGAAGAGGACAGGACTATTCCCAGCTGGTGAATCTACAGCAGGTGAAGATAGTGGAGATGACAGTTCACCTTGTCATCGCCTCCTCTACATATAGCACCTTGTTTCTTACACACTTTAAAATAAAAGTCAAAACTGGATGATAGATTACACCACGGCATAGCATACGTTACCAAAGTGGCTGTTTACGCTTTTGCCCTCTATCACCTCAGTGTGTTAGTCTGTCCAAAACTGTCAAACAAATCCACAGAAGTGTCAACCCAAATACCACATTCTATGATAACTGCACTCCAGTTAACTCAACCCTGCCAGCAATGTCCATAAAGTCTCTGAGTGATGGGAAGTTCTGAGCACCCTTACTAGCATTCATTTCCTTCAGAACAGAGAGCACTGGAATGTTATGACAGATGTAACTGAGGGTGAAAACTGAGGAAATATAAAAGCAGAGCACATAGCAAATTCATCCGCTGATGGGTTGGCTCAGTTTTGCGACTGAAATAACAGAGAGACAGCCCAGCGAATCTAATGGTGGTTCAACCACTAGTTAGGCCCCTTCCACATGCTTTCAGGCAGGTTTTTCACAATTCTTTTCATTTCCAAAAATACTGCATGAGAGGTTAGACATTTATTTCATTTGCTTGTTTATTTAAAACACACATTTATGCCACTTTCCATCAAAAAATTATTCACCACATGGCTGATATCCTCAAATCCTTATAAAATCCATATAAAAATCCATATTAAAAATGCAACCCGGAGTTGTGGGGAGGGGGGAAAATTCTCTTCTTGACATCAAGTGGGGCCAATCAATCAACACTGTAAACTGGTTTTACTTAGCCCAAAGGGTTCCCATTAGTATTGGTTATGGGTGCACCCTCAAAAGACTTCTTTAGCCACACAAACGGAATTGGACAACATCTTATATCAGATCTCTGAACTTTAAAATACTAGTTGCATGGGAGCACAGTACCTCAAGAATTGTTGACCTTAGGAAGTCAGATGTAGGAGAAACATACATTTTGTTTCTTCCCATACTCTTGATCAAAGCACATAATTTATTAAAGGCATTCTCAGTGGGATTAGCTCAGACAGCCTGGATACACCATAGATGTATTCATCAAAGTCCCCCTTTAATCTTATGAAATCCCTTGCACCTTCTTGGACCTAAAGTATGACACAAGTTTTGCAACATAAATAATCAAAGCAATTTAGATTTCCTTTGCAAATTCAATTCCTGGAATACTATCAACAATCTAGGAAGGAGCATTTGGTCATCTCTCGGATACCATCAGCATACCTGTGTCAATCTTAACATCTACCCCAAATGCACTTTTGATTCATATTCTAGTGCCCCTGTTTCGATAGGACAAGGCCTGTTATAGCCCAAACTTTCCAGTATATATCAACAGTCCCAGATCCTGAGTCACGCCAATCAGGATCAAGCCCATAGTCCACCAATAATAGTTAGTCTCCAAAATTATGGACAAATGCCAGAAGACATCTGATATTGAACTACTAGTTACTCTTCCCCATAGACACCCAGGCAAATTCAGATTTATAAGAGAGGCTCCACAAGCATTGTTCCCTCTAAGCTGAGTTAGTGTGAGCTAGCTCACAGTTTTTTAGCCTCCAGCTCACACATTTTTGTCTTGGCTCAGGAAGGATGGCCCCAGAGCAAACTATTTTATGCAGTAGCCAAATCACTCACTCACAACTTTAATGCCAGTAGTTCACAAGGTAGAATTTTGCTCACAAGACTCCACAGCTTACAGGGAACATTGTCCACAAACTCTCCATTTTCCGTAGATGGCTCCTGTGACAGTTTCTGTCAACTGAGGGAACCCACACAGCTTCCTATGATTTGGGGGGAATCAAGTTTATTTTGAACTATAAACCTTCCCCTCAGATACCAGGAGTTCTAACTGTAGTGAGTGTCTAGGCTTTGGGTTTGCTGCTGTAAGTTTTGTGGTACCCAAGTAGTATATGGAGGCAGGAACTATATACTTACAACAAAGAAGATTTATTTATTTACAAGTAGGTTTCAAGGAGCAGATCAGCAGCACAGATAGACAAAAGAGAAACCTGGCTGAGGCATATCAATTTAGAGAGTAGTTTCAATTTTCTTTCATATTTCAAAGCATAAACAGGCTTTTACCAATTAGCCACTGGCTGGATCCTAACAAACACACAGGATTCCACCCATACCAGCATGCCCTCTCCTAAGAGTCAGACCACGACACAAGGTCTGCTCATTGCCAGAGACAGGCCTAACAATAGGGTACTGACATATCCAGTCCCACACAGGGACTAAATTTGGTAGCACGTATTTGTGTGACTCTTTTTTCTTTTAAAACCAAGCTTTCAGCAGAAAATTTTGTGTTGATAAGGTGTTCCCAGATCAGCCCCACTGCTCCCCAAATGTTCCATGTGTCCTAAAGATCTTGAGGCTAGGCATACCATCTCTGGTTTCAATTGCTGTCTCTCCCTCATTCTTTCCCTGACTGCAGTGCATAAAACAGCAAGGCCTAGAACATTTGTGTAACAATGTCTTTTTCAAGAGCAAAATTTTCATATGTTTACTACAGTCTTTCCTTTTAGCCATCAAGGAAGAGTAACAATGGATTACATAAATCAAAATCAATGAAAGGAACAGATCAATATGGGCAGCCTTGTTAGTCTGCCTGTAGCAGTATAAAAGAGCAGGAGTCCAGCAGCCCCTTAAAGACTAACACAATTTGAGGCAGGGTATGAGTTTTTGTGAGGCAGTGAGCAGTGACTCACAAAAGCTCATACCCTGCCACAAATGTTGTCAGTCTTTTAAGGTGCTACTGGGCTCGTGCTCTTTTCTGCCAATAAAGGGCAAACAGTGTAACAGCAAATCTACAGAGAGGGGAGAACACACCATGATGGGAAATGGGCATGGTGGTTTTAGCTGTGATTGGAAGTGCAGAGACTAGGACGAGCTGTAGTTATGATGCAACACTGTCCCTGAAGGATAGTTACAATTGCCTTGAGGAAGTGGGATTGGTATGTCAACATGTTTGGCAATGGGACACTGTGGAATTCGATTACATAGTAAAATCTCTGTAGTGTCAATTCCAGGTGGCTCGATTTTTCTTCATTGTCTCCCAGTGAGGCTCATTGGCAAACTGGTAAGGGAAATTCTCCTGATTCCTCTTTGGAGTCTGTTTCTAATCAATTCCATTTTGCTCAAAGGGAAATCTGAAGAGAGGAGAGGCAGGAAGGGAGCTTCTGCAAAATTTCACTCCATAGATGCTCTGAGTCAGGTAATGTCTTCCCATCCCTTCCTATCTTCCCATTAGAGCACCACCCTGTGGTGTGTAACAAAACAACTGCAAGGGATGAATTTATAAAAGGGTGCACTGATTTCTCTTCAAAGAGAAATGAATGTGGAATCCCTCTTTTAAAAGAGCAAAAAGGAGAATAAGAGGAATCAAAGGCTATATCTAAAGAAGTGAATTTCTGAAAAAGACGTTTCTGAATTTCAGAAAAAGAATTCCTGAAAAAATAACCAGGCTGGTAAGCACACTCTCCTTCCCTTGAGCCACCACTCAACAGTAGCCAATCAGAACGCTTCACCCTTCTTTGCCCATTGCTAAGCAACTGGATTTTCCCATTTCGTTTAGGAAATAAATCTTACAAAGTTTAGTTTGCCAATATATAGCCAACAGCGCAAAATGCCCTGTTCTAGTTACGGGCTAATGCACATGACAGCTAAGTCTGTATTAACCCCTTATTTCTTCCACCAGTCATTGTTTGTTATAGACTAGAGTGCTGCACAAACGACAGGCTCTGCTTGTGGTGAACTGTTCAAATAATCCACTTTCCTTTTACTGGGAGCTGCCACAAGCTGGAGAAAGCTGCCATTACAAGTGCCACAAGTGGTGGGTCAGTTGCCTATTTGTAAGGATTCCTTTCTCAAAAAGGGAAGTTCTCGTGCTAAACTTGTTTAATGGTCTGTCAATGTTTGTACTCTGTATAATTACATCATTAATGGCTGCATTCTATCATTTTACAGTTATGGTTTGGTTCAGCTACAGAAAATCCAATTTGCATTGCTATTTTACTGCAGCCCCAGAATGAAGGATACCACTTTCTACCCTGCTTCATGCAAATGAAATGCTCTTGCTGTGCCTAATGTCCTCCGTATACTTAGCAATTTCCAGCAGCAGAGGAAAAGAATAGTCCATGGCTCAGCACAAGACTCTGTCAGGTCTAATCTGTCAGGTTTAATGCTGTGGAAGGACTATACAGGCTTGGCATAGCTATCAGCAATCTCTCTCCTTCACCCATGAATGTCTAGTAGAACACAAGAAGCTGAACCCAGAAAAACAAACAAGCAAAAGGAAACTTTGTTGACATTCATCTGCCACAATGTTGATGCATCCTCAGGCCAAGGAGCATTCCAGATCATGTTGTACAATGCAGCATTGCTCACTTGCCTGAGACTGCTGGGTTTGTTTTTATTAAACATGTTATAGGCATCTTCAGCAAAACAGTGTTTCCTTCTTTCCCCTGTGGATCAATATCATGCAGATTACAACAGAGTACGTGGTGGATATAAACTGAACCATGACTCCACAGTGTGAAAAAAGAGGCTAATTTTCTTATGGTCTAGGATGTGGCTGTCCAATGGGGAGGGTCTATAGCTCAGAGGAAAAGCCTCTGCTTTGCATACAGAAAATCCCAGGTTCAGCCCCCCGCCATCTCCAGTTAAAAGGACCAGGTAGTAAATAATATGAAAGACCTCAACCTGAAACTCTGGACAGCCACTGCCAGTCTGAGTAGACAATACTGACCTTGATGGTCTGATTCAGTATAAGGCAGCTGTGTGTGTGTATGTCTTCTATCCCTATAAATCCCACAAGTTCATTAAAAGGCACAATTCATCTCTCTGGGTCACACAGCACTTGGTTTCATCCCTTGTAAAATCTGTAACTACTGTCTTTTTATCTATAGGTCACACAAACTGACCTCCTACCTGTAGATCTGCAACCCACATGGAACTCAGCCCATTTGCCCGCCCCCACCCCCCACCCCGGGAATTGTTTGTGCAAAATGTAGCCTATAAATATATTGCCTGCCCGGCCAGGCCCCATGAGTTTTTCCTGAAAGGCCAAAATAGCCCTGGAAAGAATCTTGCCCCTCTACCTGCCTTTTACTGACAGAAACCTTACTGCTATTGCTGTGTGGTTGCTTAGCAACAGCCAAAGAAGTCATTTGTTTCTTAAAGCTACGGGCACTACTTCTGTGAATTTAAAGTGTTAACTCCCTCACCAGTTTTATTTGTTTGTTTGTTTTTAGATTTCAGATTTTTCTGCAAGCCTGGGACTTTTCTCGAATTGTAAAAATATTTGTCTCTCCTGCCCATGATCCCAGCCTCTGGATTTAAGTATCTACAGATTTGGCCATGTTGAGAATTAGTTATATTGATGATGCAAACAAAAGCATTATAAGACATGGTGTACCATAATCGATGCATAAAATTGAATGACAGAAGTAGAAGGCAATGCAGAAAAGGCAGATAATACATACAACAAACAGTGTAATGGTCTGTATTGGCTTCTGCATTTCTTTTCTATTATCACCTCCCCTCTCAATGAGTGAAAAAAAATCTCAAAATTACTACCTGAAAATGAATTCTTTAACACTGTGATAGAAGCAAATTTCTCCTACTTACCTGAAATACCAAAGTGGTTTTATAATGTTTCAAGATGACTGAAATTATGCTAGTGGATTTTTCACACATTGTACAGGACATTTAGCAGCTAACCTTTTCCATCATGAAATGCATCCTCTTCCAATAACATGTTCCATCAATTCAATTGTTTCTTTTTAGTCACATCAAAACAGAAGAAGACACTTTTTTCCCTATTCACTGGGTGGTTTCCCACTCCATTCATGCAGTATGTTTTAAAAACAATTCAGAACAGAGTGGTACATGTTAAAATACAATTAATCATGTTCAGAGGGAAGTCCCATGATAAACCTTACCTCACTAAGCCAGTCAGCGTGGCATAAGTACTCTAGAAATCCTTGACCATTATTTATGGATGTGACCTTTTAACTTCTGCTCAGCAAAAAATGATATCTCTTTGCTAATACCTTTGAAATACTGGATGATAAAAGAAAAAGGGGGAAATGAATCATTCTCTGCGTGCACTATACTCACTTGGGACATACAAGCAAACAAATTAAGAACACATTTTAAGGAGCTTTCTTTTGTTTTTAAAATGGCATATATCAGAGATACTGTTTGTTTTGTTTGTGCTTAATGTCCATATATGTGTGTAGATGCAAATTTGTATAGTTTTTTAGAGGATGCTATACGTTTTTTCACTCTTCTTCCAAGGAGCTCATGTTAAATACTGGTAAAAGCCACATGTACTACAACAGAAAAAAGATATACTCAATATAGGATTGCAAAAACTTTACCATACAGAAGATAACATTACAGTCAGAATCTTAAGGATTTGATTATTGTACTAGAATGGAATAATAGAAAATAAAGGCAAAAGAAACTTCTTCCTAGCTTCAGCTGTCATTGGGCAGTCAAATACATGTGCTACAATCTCAATTGTTTCTGCAGGGCATGAGCAAATTCTCTTGGAATAGGGAATCCTTGAACAATGTCCAATTAAACAGCTGATGGTAAAGCATCCATTCAGTCCATCATAAAGGCTCATCATAACAAGTGGGCCTTCAATGTGTATAAATATTTTGGTATTTTATGCTAAAAAGGAGAACAAACTCGTCAGGCATGAAAACATGTACTATTATAGTCCAGTTTTAAAATACAGTCCTTGATAATTTTATAAAGCTCATTAGTGGGTGAACTGGCAATCATGTCCATTGGCAAATTCAAAGTAGACAACTTAGAATCCATGAGATTTCCCCACAATTATATAAACGAATCTTTACAAATAAGTGGCAAAAATCCAGAACCCATTTCAGGTTTAAGTGTCCTGACACGATTATTTTAAGGCACTAATCCATGCCCTTGCCTCGAAAGAGTTTTGGCCCTGCTCTGCTCATCCAACAATTCCAGCAACATATTTGGGACTACCAGTAATTGTACACAGAAAATGTAGCAAGGGATGATCAAATTTATCTGTTATCCCCACAATCCCTTCAATCCAAATAGGTGCACCATTGACTTCAACGGCCCATAGAGTATAATGGGGCCAAATATTCGGCACTCCTGAATACCATCCAAATTGGTTTGCATTGCCAAAAATGGTATTCAGGAGGTATTTGGGGGCCCGAATATGATGCGCCCGAATACAGCCAAATCTGAATCAGGCTGATTTTTTTTTCCAGTGCACATCCCTAGTTTGGGGTGGGGAGGGACTTCAGCAGGGTATAATGCCATAGAGCCCACGGCCCAAAGTAGTCATTTTCTCCAAGAGAACTGATCTTGGAGATCTCCAGGTGCTGCCTGGAGGTTGGCAATACTAAGGAGAAGGCCAGGTTTGTTGAAGGAATTCAGTGAGGTATAATGCCATAGAGTTCCCCCTCCAAAGCAACCATTTTCTCCATGGGGACTGAACTCTGTAGACTGAAGATCAATTGTAATTCAGAGAGATGTCCAGGCCTTCCATTTCCCCAAAACTCCTTTCAATTCCAATGCTGCTCCTTGTTTAACTAATTGTTTAACTGACTCCCTGCTAATGCCCCATAGCCTTTGCAATGGTTGCAGTAAGACCAGCTGAGAAATACAACTACCAAGGTGCAATGCATCAAAGGTGGGGGTGTGAGAATGAGAAGCAGGTGGGATGGGGCAATAGGACACCAAGGCAGTTTCCCCAGTGGCCAATGGGAGAGTAGGTGAGTAGTCACCAGCAAGGCTTGACATATATATATATAGGATTCTATTACCTGTTCTATTAGTTTTTCATCTAATGTCCAATGATAAAGACACTGAATGGACTAACAAATTTTTGTTTTATCATAATTTCCTTCTGGGGAACCATTGTTGCCAATCTCCAGGTGGGGGCTGGAGAGCACTCAGAATTATAACTGCTCTCCAGGAGGGAGGGGGAAGGAGATAGAAAGCTGAAGTCAGAGGGGCAACTAAAGGTAGGTTGATGGTTGGTTGGGAAGGAGATAGGTTTGCCACCTCCAGGTTGGGAAATTCCTGAAGATTTGAGGGGTGGAGCCTGGAGAGGGTGGGGTCTGAGGAGGGGTGGGACCTCAGACAGGTACAATGCCATAGACCTCACCCTCCAAACCAGCCATTTCCTCCTGGGGACCCATTGTTGCCAATGTCCAGGTGACAAGTAGAGATCACTCAAAATTATAACTGCTCTTCAGGTAGCAGAGATCAGTTTCTCTGGAGAAAATGGTGGACCCTGTGGCATTATACTCTGCTGAGGTCACCACCGCAAATTGATGCTGAGTGCCCAAGGCTGGGGCACTCTCCCAGAGCCTCTTTCTAGAGCTCATTGTATTTATTTCCACAATGGGCCTTATTCCTAATCTTATATAATCTTTAATCAGGACTTCTTTTATCATGCCCCTTATTATCTCTCTCTCTCTCACACGCACACACACACATATTCCATTGTGTCCTTTGTATATTTGTTTATTTTCTTGGTCTCTCCCTCCTGAATATCAGCATTATCCCAGCAATAAAGAAATACTGCTGCTACTCCTGTCTGTGTGAGCATAATTCAGAGGGAAGTCTTTCACCAATACATGGTAGATATTAATTTAGAGCAGTTAAAAGGAATAACAGCAACTGATATAGAACATGGACCTTCGATAACATAGCGCTTTATTAGCAACCTTATCTGGTCTACTGAAACCTTGGTTTGTTAACCCCCTGAGCATTAAAAACAACAATGCTTCTATCACACTCTTCTGATTGGATTTGAAATTAAAGTTGTAAATTGTCTTGTACTAATCTGTAATCAGGATATTCAAGGACATACTGTTATTGTCACTGATGAATCCTTTGTCATCTAATAAAATTGCAATGCTGAATAGAACACCACCTTAAAGGATTATTATTTTGTTGTTGTTTAATATAAATATTATGCATTACCCAAAGCATATATGATAAGAAATCACAGCCTACAACAACCCGTATAAATAGAACTAGATATGGTCTAGATATGACAGTCAGATTGAAGCACACTGAAGTGGGATTTTGCATGCTAGAAGGAGTCTGTTTTGAATGAGCACATTGCAGTTCTTCCTGGAGATCTGTGGGCAAAGCTTGGGGAGGGTAGAGAGTAGATGCTATAGCATTGTACCCTCTCCTCTCCAAACCTCACCCTTTGCCAGGCTCCAACCCCCAAAATCTCTATGAATTTCCCAAGCCAGAGTTGGCAGCATAAAACTATTACTGGCATATTAATGGCAGCTTACTCTGAGTCCTTGAATGATCTACACTTGTAGTTTTATACAAATGATAAATAGACTGATGTTGCAGATCCGACCAGTGACCAAGTCTTAATCAGCCTGCCTAGTTATTCCACTAACTTAAATTAAGCCCTCAACATAACATCAAGCCCTACCTCTAAATTACTTCCAGCCTATGTAATTAAAAACTAAACTAAGTAGAGCTTTCTAAGTCTATTTCATTCAAAGGCATTCATGTGCAGTTCTGTATGGTGCACCACAACTGGTTGCATTCAAAAGTACTTTGGCCAAGACACAAAGAAGAATATGAATTAAATTAGAAACAAGGATACACGGACTAACAATCTAACGTTCATTTTAATGGTATTTTCCAACCTGACTTAAGTGTATTTTAGATTAAGTTGCTGTGCTGTCAAAACAGCGATGAAATTGTTTTTTCCCCTAAACTGGCAAGAGAAAAACAGGTTACTAGTTCTATCATGATCATATTGAAACAAGAGTGAGAATTGCTTGTGACAGTAAATGGTGATAGGTCCTATAGTGACCTTTTAGACATCATTGCAAAAGTCAAAAGAACTAGCCCCATACATGGTAACTTTTAGATAATAGAATGATGAACAATTTCTTAAAAATCTAGAGCATTGGTTAGTAAAATTGCTGGAATACTATTTGGTAGTACAGGTACTACTTCCCCATTATACCCTTCTGGATACTTTGCATCACTTTGCCTCCCCACTTGCCTCACAGTTCTTCAGAGCATCTAACGTTATAGGAATGCAAGGGCTTCAGGCTGCATGTGGAAGTAGGGTTGCCAACTCTGGCCTGGGACATCTGCAGAGATTTGGGGGCAAACCTATGGAAGGGGAAATTTGGGGAGTCATTTCACCTAGAATCAGTGGCCCTTTCCACATTACCATTTGAAAGCAGATGTTATTTATTGTTGGCCTGATTTCTAGTAAAGCAATAAAGGGACATGGATTTCATACAGTGTATTCCCTTCCGTTCAACAACCATCTCTGAAGTGCTATGGTCAATTCAAACACTGTCGCTTCCCCCCCACACACATCTTTTTTTTGCTGTGCGATCTTCCTCAGACTTTTTTTTTTTAATGTTCTAAGGGGATTGCTATAGCACTAAACTGCTATGGCACTTCAGTGCTATAGTGGCACCACTGAGATGCATTTCAATGGTGCCACTATAGCAATGAAGTGTTATAGTGGTTTAGTGCTGTAGCACTCACCTTAGAACATAAAAAAGAAAACAGCCATTTCCCTTAAAAGTGACTCAACCACACTTTGCTAATCCGACGCAAGTGGGTTTGTATGAATGGGTAAATAAATTCCACTAGCAGCCGGTTACTAAAATGTCTGTCTGAAATGAAAGGAAAAAATTCATTAGTATGGCTTGTGGCCTCTTGTTCGCCGCCCTGAGCCCTTGTGGAAGGGCGGGGTATAAATCTAATAATAAATAAATAAATAAATAAATAAATAAATAAATAAATAGTAATCAGTTACTAAAATAGAATACAAAGGTAGTTTGAAAAGGGTCTATGGTACACCCTAGACTCTGCCATCTGAAACTGCCGTTTTCTCCTGGAGAAATGAGGTTTATAGTCGGGTGAACAGTGGTAATTCCAGGAGAACTTCAGGCCCCAACTAGAGGTTAGCTTTCTTAAGTGGAATGTTGCATTTTGTTTAAAGGTTGCTCTGCTTTTTTAAAAAGGCAAGCAAAACCTTAGCACACCAGGAAGGACAATTGTAAGCCATCTGTCTCACTATTAAGTTAGTTGTGTATTTATATAAATTTTTTTGCACATTTAGAGATGTCATTGGAACACCAGTCTGAAGCAGTACAGTCCATTTTACCACCTTAGTACTCACCCCCACTCCCTTTCTGCCACAAATCTAGAGCAGGCCTTTGCATACAAATATCCAGGTGAGGAATTGTTGTCCAACTTTTCACAGGCCGTTAGAATAATTGAGTCTTTAGAGATGAGGATCTTTTGATTCTTCCCTTTTCAAAAAGTGGGAAGGAACAATTTGTTATAATGGTTAGGATTGTGTCAGACTAGGACTGAAGGGATCCTAGTTCAAATCCTCACTGAGCCTACATTCACTCACTGAGCCAGTTTGGTGTAGTGGTTAAGTGTGTGCAGGCCTGGTTCTTTCATAAGGCAGGGTTAGGAGATTGCCTATGAGGGCACCCTGCCGGCCTGCCGCCCCTCCCGAGTCCGACCGCCCCCCTCCCCCGAGCACTCTGGAAGGGAGCACGTGTGGTGCACATCGTTGTCGTCCTCCTCCTCCTCCTGCAGTTGCCACCAAAGGACTCCACATTGTTGTTAGACCCTCCTTCACAGCACAGTTTGCCACTCTCAACCATCCACGCGGCCGCCACCGTTGTTTTCAGCAACCAAAGCCTGCCGAAGTACACTTCCCCAGGTCCAAGCATCCCTGGACTCAGGCGAAGGGGGGGGGGTGCTTGTTGCCATGGGGACTCGGCACAATGGGGTCAGAGGCAGCAGCAAATCAAGTCGAGGGTGGTGGGGGAGGCTGGCTGCTGAGTCTTGAGATAGGACCAGGAGGACCTTGAGTGGCTGGCCCTGGCGCTGGACCGGTGAGGCTAGTGGCATCCTGCTGCCGGGGCTTCCCCCACCCGCTGCCCCCTGCCCGGCCGTCTCCCAGTCCCACGCACCCTTTCCTGGGCGTGGCTAAATCACCCAGTGGGCGCCCTTCTGGAGCTGCTCCCTTTCCCCTCTGCAACGCTGTGGGCGGGAGGGCAGGGGCCAGAACCCGGCAGGCAGAGGCTTGGTGGACACACGTCCCAGGCCATCTTGGTCTTCCAAGCAGGAGAGCAGTAGGAAGGAGGAACTCCGAGTCTCTGAGAGAGGTGCATAATTAATTGCCTGCAGGGATATTTTAAGCCATTTTCTACCTGCTGCTTCTGTCGGATGACAAGCCTCCAGAGGTATTTTTGCTTTTTAATGAGGGACCTTGGGCACCCACTGCCTTCTCCTGCCCTTGAGATCAGCAGCAAAATTAGCCAGCTGCCAATCCCTTCTCCTCTTTGAGGAGAAGCCACCAAGCATGGCGGAGCATGAAGATTGCGGCCAGGGTTCCCTGTAAACTGCGTCAGGGCTCACAGATTCCCCCCACGCAGCGCGGAACTGTTCAGCTCAGTGCCCGTGCTTCCAATCCGCCCCTCAGCTGGGGCACACCAGCCTGCTCTATAAAAGGGGTGCTGCTGGCCCCCGCTGCCCAAGAGTTTCATTTCCCAGGAGCTGCTCCTTCTGCCCTGCCCCATCAGGACTTGGAAGTAATTTCAGAGGTGAGTCGCCAACTTGACTTTCCCTCCCGTATTGGCCCCTACCATGAGCCGTCCACTGCCAGCGCTCCCGGGTTGTGTGTAGCAGATCTCTTCGAGTTCCAGCCCCCCTTCTCTCCCTCGGCAGCTCGCCTCGGCGCCCTTCCATGGGCTCTTGCTGCTGAAGTGAGTGTGTGTTTTCTGCTGCTGAGCCCTTCAAGTTCCTTCCAGCCAGAGGGGGAGGGGGAAGTCTTTCTCCAGGGACTGCTGTTTACATGGAGGCGTAGTATTAAGCTGATCCCTCTGATAAAACAATTAGGGAAAGGATTTGTGGTTCCCCCCATCCTTCTTTGCCTACCTACTCATGGCCTGTGGCCTGATAAAAATGCTTTCCTCCTCCAGCTGCACCAGTGTATTGCCCAGTTAGTCTCCAGCCAAAAAAACCTGTGTGTTTAGTTAAAGAGAAAAGAGCCAAACCCCTCCTAGTTTTGTTTTTTTCCCCTTTTGAATTGAAGCCAAAAAGGATCCCCTCTTCTGTTTCAAGTGGGCTGGATATTTTCCCAAACCCCTTTTTGAAGGGGAGGGGGAATCTTCTAAGGAGTGAAAGGGGGTAGTAGCTTGAGGGAAAGAGAAGCTTAAAGATTTATGACAACAGGTTAAGCTCAGCAAAACATCCAACACCAGATTTGACTGGAGACAACTAGAAGCTGTCAGGACTCTGGGTTCATAAAAGCAGGAGAGTCTGTTTCCAAGCCCAGACTCCCCATAGTATAGGAAGGGAAGAAGAAGGGGGGAGGCTTAGGAGAAAGGGAAAGGTGCTAACCCCTGATCTATTTGAAATGCATTTTATATTTCTCACCATGTGTGGTTGGAGGTTATAATTTTCTTTCTGTTGTTATTTTCCTAATGTCTGAAGTATGAGATGCCGTTTGAGACACTTTCAGTCCTTGCTAAACAGTGTAGAAGACAGTGTTTGAAGTAACTCCATTAATGCTTGTCGATCTCATTATTCTCTGTTACAAAACAAACAGAAAGAGGTATGTTGCACTTGGTACTTGAGATAATCCATAACTAATGTATGCGGCTCAGCTATGAGACTGAACTATATGTGCAAAGGGTAAAAAAACAGATAAGTTCAGTATATCCAAGCACTGATCTTGACTTTTTATCCTCATGGTCCAGAAATTCCAGAGGGGCACCCTTGTTAATTGGTTATAGCCGGATGAAAAAGAGCATCTAGTGGAACCCCAAAAACAAATGTTTGTATTGTGGCATAAGCTTTTGTGGATTAGAACATGCCTCACGCATCTTGATCCCATACAGATTTACTTGGGATTTGCCCAATGAGTTCATTGTACAGCTTACTGTTTTAAAAGTATCCATAGGATTACCTATTAGTCCCATTGCTTTCAGTGGCATTTACTTCTAAGCTAGTGGGCTTCAGAGTGCAGCAATATGGCCGCAACAGACCAAAGTTTGAGTCCAATGGCACCTCAAACTTTGTTCTGGGATATAAAAACTATCTCTTTTTCTTCTTCTTAGCTCACTCATTGGCTCCTCCTGAACCACTGCTCACTGATAGCAGTAAAAGTAAGGAATAAGAGGACCCCTGTAGTGGATTATGGTTATGTCTACAGGTCTGTTTGTAACACTGTAGGGACCGTTCAGTATGGCTTGCTCCCAGATCCTCTGAACTTCCCTCAGATTGCTGTCAAAAACTCCAGGATAGTGTGCCTAATGTTTCTGTTGCGCTAAGGATCCTTCTAACATTTCCAGTGTCAGTGGCAATCTGTGAATGCAGCTTCTCAAAACTCAAATTTATAAACACACACACACTTGACAATGCTGTAAAAGAGACTACTTGATTTCTGTTTTTCTGTTTGAGAAAACCAGAGATACTACTTGTTCTCATAGTTAAAAAAAAATAGCAATTTCAAATTTTGTGTTTTTCATTCTTCCTAAAATGCATTTATGTTTGAAAATTGGTGGGGGCACGGGGGGCACCAGAAGGTAGCCTCACCTAGTGTGCAAAAAAACCTGGCACCGGCCCTGAGTGCGTGGACTCTAATCTGGGAGAGCTGGGTTTGATTCCCCACTCCTCCACTTTCAGCTGCTGGATGACCTTGGGCAAGCCATAGTTCTGGCGCAGCTATTCTTGGAAAAGAGCAGTTTCTGTCAGAGCTCTCTCAGCCCCACCTACCTCACAGGGTGTCTTTTGTGGGGAGGAGAATGGAAAGGAGTTTGTAAGCCGCTCTGAGACACCTTTGGGTAGTAAAGGGCGGGGTACAAATCCAATCTCTTCTTATTCTTACTCACTCAGCCTGACTCACCTCACTGGTCTGTTGTGAGGAGAAAAAGGGAAAGAACCATACAGGCCCATAGCCAGGATTTCTTAATTCGGGTGGGCTTTAAATAAGTCAGGGGGCACTGAAATTAAAATAAAAAGGGTGTTTTTTTTAAGTAATGGAAGCCCAGCACCAGGAAGCTGGCCTCTGCCAGTGCGCCAGCTGGGCATCCAGGTGAAGGAAGAAGAGGAGGTGCAGGAAGAAGGAGAGGTAGAAGAGGAGGAGAAAGAAGTACCCTGGCCCAGCCTGGCCACCTTCTGAGCACTGCTAAAATTTCTCACCCCCACCTCACCTGCCAGCCCGCCAGCCTAGCTGCCTCATGCCTCTTCCTCACAGTCCTGTGCCACCACCAGCTCAGGAGCCCCATCCCCTCTCCCCTATGTGCCCTGGAAGCCAGGCACTGCAGAGCACTCTGGCTGGAACTTCATCTCTCAAAAACCAAGGCATGTCAGCATGGGCGAAGTTGCAATGGGACTGGCTGGAGCAGGGCAGGGGGAGCATGAAGCTCCAGCCACTACTGGTGAAGTCCGGGCAGCCGATGCTACTCAAAGGGGAAAGGGAGCCGGGGCTGGGAGCTGGTCTCCGTTTGTCTTCATTAGGGGTTGTGTTTGCTTTGAAACTACCTTCGCACCAGAACGATTTTACCACTAACAGAAGGGGGGGTGTCTCAACAGAAGAAGTGAAAGAAAAGAGGGGGAAGACAGGGGGGAAAGGAGGGCCCCGCTCCCCATTCCGGAAAGAGGTTCTGCAGCCCCCACCGTGGCCACTCCCATCCCGTACTGACCATCGGTGCCTGGGCCAGAGACTGTGAGGTGGAGGCGGCTGCTGGGAGCAGCCCAGTCAGGGGCAGAATGCCAGGGGGTGAGGCGAACAAGGAGTGCTGTGCTGGGCCACCAGGCACTCTGCTCATGGGCCGGCCAGCAAGCGCTTCTCGGCTGGGGCCCATCTGGTTGCCTGCTTGTTGCAGGTGATGATGCGCCCCAAGCACCTGCTGGGCTGGACACACCTGGCTAGCCCTTCGAGGCCAGCAAGGGGGGCATGAGGAGGAGGAGGAGAGGCCGGCGACAGAGCCCTGGGGCCCCTTCACACCCATGGAGCTGGCCTTGCCTAGTGGGGGGTAGTTTCTGGGCAGCTGTTTGCCAGCCCCAGGTGCAGGCTGAGCAGAAGTTGTGGAGCCTCGGAAGGAAGTCAGGGGCCAGGTCCTGGGAGGCCCCACTGTAGCTACGGGCTTGGAACCGTATATGCTCCTGCAGTTCCTTGAGGAAGAGTTAATAAAAATTTAATAGCAACAACAACAACAACAGAGACCTAACACTCTAACTGTAATCAGAAAACTGAGGAGGGAAGATCTGTGGTTGCTGCCCTGAGTTCCTTGGAGGAGTGGCAAGATAAAAATGGATGAGATAGATACAAAAAATCATTTATAGGGGCATCGCAGTTGAAGAAGGATTACAAATTAGAAAGGATGTTGAGGTGAGAAAAGAGGGTGATAAAAATCCCAGGAGACAAATCATATGAGGAAAGACGAAAGAAATGGAAATATATTTTGTCTTAGAAAAAAAGATGATTAATAGAATGAATGAAAACCAGCAGTTTTCAATATCCAAAGGGCTATCAGAATGCTGAAAGGATGGATCAAGGCTTGTAGTGAGACCGAAAAGCCGCTGGCCTCATTTAACTGTGGGTAAGCTGAATTCTTCTAGTAGCAAAGGCAGAATTTAACAGGCAACAGTCCTACATTTCAGCAATACCTCAGTAACATCCATCTTTGCCAGCAGAGTGTGCAACTTTCCTGCCTACGACAGCGAAACAGCAACAATACACTTAGTTAGGCAAACTTTATTCCCAACTGAAAGAACTGACAGAACTTCATAACTGCACCACAACTGGTCATCAACACAGAAGAACAATACTTTTGCAGCAATAGTATCCTGCAAAGCTACAGTAATAGGCTGCACAAACCATCTAAACGGTAAACACCATGGCCTCAGAGAATGAGGGTGGGCACTGTTACTTAAAGAACAGCAGTAGATCAGAGTGGTACTGTATGAAATAACTAAAAACTAATATAGCAATGCAGGTGTGCTCAAGTCTAAAGGAAAGTAGTCAGGGCCTATTCTACACAGCAGTAAATACTCCACATATGGAAGTAGTGCACTGAATTAAGAGGGGACTGTACATTGCTGTGCATTTGCAAAAACCATGCTTTTAAACATCATATCTTCCTTGTTACATTCCACATTTCGGAGAGGTGACATTCAACATGAATTTATATTCTAAGGGTCACAGTTCATCAAACTGATGGTTTAGACATACTCATCTATACACAGTGGTTTTTTTTTCCGGGGGGGTGTTAGTCCAGACCTATCAAAGGCAAAGGTAATATAAGACAGCCATATATAAGTATGGCAGTCTTGAGTATCCTTCCTTATATATATTTGAGTTTTGGTCATACCTTATATGGTCAAAATGCGCGCCGGAATCAGTTGGCCGAGGGACTTGCCAGTCAGAGACGGAGTCCCTCGCCACTGGCTGCTTAGCCTTCCGGCGTGGCTGTGCGCCCTCCCACTCAGCCACCGCGCAGCCTCACGCCCCCAGTCTGCTCCAGCCGCCAATCGCTTCGGGCTGGGGGGCGGCGGCGGCTACCGGCTCGGAGGGACTTCACCCAAAGCTGGGTATGGAGGCTTTGTGGGGGAGGGCGCAGTGGGCCTCGGGAGCGCTGCCCGGCCACCCGTCCCTGAAGGCTTTCGGGAACGCGATGTGCGGGGGCGGGGTTGCCCATTTTGGAGGGCCCTCCCGAACGGCGGGGCAGGGAGGCTTGCGCGCGGAGTCAGCGGCGGGCCTCGGATGCTTCCCTTGCCCGGAGAACACCGCCCCTCCTCCCTGCGTGACGGGGCCAGCCCAGCCGCCTTGCCCACCCCCAAGGACTCTCCCTAGGGCCCGTTGCCTCGGCTGCAACGGGCTTCCCCCTAGTTTCATATAAAGGCATAAAATACTAAGCGTAGAGGACAGAGCATTAAATTAAACACATAACTATATTTTCTTACATTAAAAACAGTACTGAGAATCAACCCAAAAATTATTTATTTATTGCATTTATATCCTGCCCTATCCGATGGGCTCAGAGTGGCTCACAACAGAGATAAAACAATAACTATAGGAATAAAAACCAATTAAATAAAAACAGGATGGCAGCAACACAGAACATTAGTCCTGTTAGGCGTTAATAAGATAGTAGGCATTTGTAGGCTTACTGTGGGAAGGGGAGGCCAAAATGGCAAAAAAATCTGCTGCCTCAACCAAAGGCCTGGTGGACTAGCTCTGCTTCACAGGACCTGCAGAATTGTAGCAAAAATGAGTTAAGAAGTATGAAAGAAACTTAGTTTTCTTTTTAAACATTGAAGGAGTAGCACCCATTCAGAGTCCAAATCCTATTTATCTCCTGGGCTGAAAAGAAACCTGCATATCACAGCACTGTGCATGCACTCGATGGACCTATGCATGCCCAGCTGGTTGTGGGACTACGTCCCCAGATGTATATGCATGAATTACTGTGAACCGGTTTCTTTTAGCTTTCCAGTTATTCAGAACTTCAGCAGATCTACAGATCCAAAAGCATGACTATTTTGTCTTTGTGTTTCTGATCCATTGGGGGGGGGTGATTCTTGGCATCCTCATTACATATGCGTTCCAAGAAATGCAATGGGGATAACAGTAAATTCAAAGTTCGGATGCCATATAGTTGTCCACAAACACACACAAATGTTGGTCCATTAAGTTATCTGTAATCTGCTCAGTTTTTCATTCCAATTGACTAATATATCCGAATTTTTTTAAAAAGAAAGCTACCTATGCCATATGTGTCAGAACAGTCCCACTGATCCATAAGCACTACTCCATTTGGCTCTACAAAGTGCCTATGCACCCAGTAACCATTACAAGTCTCTACCCGGTGATGCATTGCTCTCCCTGTTCACTTGACCCTCCGAGGGGACTTCTTCTCTTGCTTCTCCTTCAGTACACTGCCACTAACTGGTCATTTTAGGAACTACCTGCCTGCCTAGAGGGCCAGTACTCACATCTTCCCTTCCCACACTGCCATTCTAAGACTCTGCCTAGAGCCCGAGTCTTCCGCTACCTAGCAACTGGTTACCATGGAGATAGATTACTGCACTTGTGCAGTCCCAGGGAAATAGCAGTTTAGCAACTGACAGCCTCCCTTCCCCTGGTGCCTGTTTTAAATAGCATGTTTGAATGGTGGCGGACTATGTGATATGGAGAACAACTACCAGCCATTCAAAATATTAAAGAAATTGATCAAAAGTAAAATTCACACACATACTGTCTGCACAGCAGTGGATTGAGCAAGGAATACAAAAGAAAAGTATAAACATGCAGTTTCACTGTCCCTCACTCTGTATAAGCCCTAGCTGGTCTTATTTTAAGGGGGGTGCTTTAACTTGGAAGTGCAAGGGAGGAAACAGGAGGCTGCTCAGGGGGAATGGGCAAAGCCACTCTGATTGTGGCTTCACCATGGCAGAACAATCTTGTCTGCAGTAGTCAAACAGAACACCTTTGCTTCAGTGGCAGCCACTGCAGCTGCAATCATGCCAGCTCAGGGTTCCAAGGTGAGGTCACACACCTCTCCATTTGACCTGTAGTTCCAGAGATGCTGTCCTGAATGGATGTGGGGTTCAGCATTTGCATGTCGGGGGGTGTAGATGATCCTCTGCTGGGGCCTGCTGGCAGCCAACACCACTGCCATATTTGTTCCCCCCATGTGGTGACTGTGCTTTGGCCCATTGGGGCATTCTCCAGCAGTTTCTTGTACACATTGGGGGACTAGTCCTGCCACCAAGCACATGACTCCGTGGCTGGGCCTCCCTCCCACTTGGACTACCCAGTGGCCTTCAGCTGTAGGTGGCTGCCGCCTGGAGGGGTGGTGCCAGCAATTTCCAGTTCTATTGGTCTCTGGGTTGCCTGAGGCCTCTGCCACATTTGCAGCCGTGTGTGTTCAGTGGCTGCCTCCCCTCAGATTATTGAACAGACTTTGTCCTGGGGTGGCTACTGTCACATGGGGGTGGTGTGGCTTGTTCAAAATCTCTGGCTTGAACCCCACACATCTCCCCACCATGGATCACCTGGCAGCTTTGGTCAGAGATGGCTCCTGTCACACGGGCATCTCTGGCTTATTGGGCTTTGCTTGGCCTGGGTCCTGCTGTGCACATGGCCTTGGACCTGGGCCACCATCCCCAGCTTCCATAGGTGGGGGGGGTTAATTCAACTTGTCTTCCCAATCCCCTTCCATGGTGGCTTGGGAGCAGAGGGGTGTTCACAACACCCAGCCATTTAGTGTTTTTACCCAGGGGGCCAGACTCACAGTATTGGTGGCCGGAGTGGGCTGGAGAAGGGGTTGCCCGCCTCCTGGTAGCCCAGGAGCATCTGCCCATGTGGGTTTTCCTTTGAACCCCCCACAGCCCATGAGGCGTTGCAGTGAGGACACATCAACTCATTGCTTACCAGCTCCTGTTCTTTATAAAGTTTATATTTCCAGTACTTGGCATTATGTTTTATGGCGCACATGGTCTGGTCCAGCAAAGTCACATTTATATCAGATCTGGCCCTTGTAACAAATGTGTTCGATGTCTCCAGTCTAGTCCCTCTCAACCTCATCTCTCTGTGTCTCTTCTAGGTGTCAGAAATTCAGCCAAGGTGTGAGCGGACTATGGTCTTCAGCCAGGCTGGCTATTAGCATTTTCAAAGCTTTAATGATTGATATTTGGAGATGCTTGAAGGTAATGCCAGGAGAGAGAGAAACTTCTTAAAACTGAATGTGAGGCTTGTGTCAGGCCCAAACCCTGTATAATTCGACTCTGAGAAAACTTCAGTCTGTAGCAAACATTTTTTTTCCGTGATGACAATGGATCCTCCACAACTTTATACCTTAGAACCACAACAATTTCCTTCTTAGGATAACATTGTAAAAATACGACATGGACTGTACCCTTGAGGAAATTCTTATTCATAGCCAGTTATTTCAAAGAGATGGTATGCTTAGGGTAAAGGTCATCTGTACCACAGGCAAGAATCAACTCAAGTAAGGAAAGATGAATTTACATGTAATACTTTTTTCTATTACAAACAATTAACCTGAAGAATATTGTCATAATTAATTAACATATGTTTAGAAAATCAGGACTTCCACACTGAGTGAATCCATTGCATTATTTCAAATTAACACCCTCACACACTTCAGCCTTGGCCTTCTTTGCAGAAATATGTTGTGTGCAAAATTATCCCTGTCAGGATATCCTAAGTAAGCAGGTAACACTGGGGCTAGATAAAGCTCTCTTAGGCAACTATATTAAGAGCATGCATACATCTGACATTGGCATTAAATTTTCCAGGGTTGTAGCTGTGCACCAAATTGTGTAAATGAACTTATTTCCAAATTTAACACCTTGAGATTTTCTTCACAGAGCACGACGATTATTCCTACTGAGTAGAAACGGATTCCAGATTTTTTAAAAAACAACAACAAAACAAATTACAGAAACGAAAATGACTGCTGCCTGCCCCCTCATCTACAAAAAAGACTGACCAATATTTAATAACAATTGTAGGATGAAATGTACTGATAATTAACTAGGGTTGTTGGAAAACAGCACCTTAAAGCATGGGAATTCCTCAAGGCAGAAGTTTATTTTAAAAACTTTAAAAAGTGCCCCCCCTGCTTAGCAGGGAAATATCTTGCAACAGCAGTCCGGAATAGTGCAGTAAAAGCAAATGGTTTGACTTCTGCAAAACTACAAAAAAGGGTTTCAGAGAAGAAGCTGTATAATCCCAAGTGTGGGATCTGGACGAAGGAGATTGGTTGGCATCTCTGCTTTTTATTCTGACTTCCTGAAGCAATCCTGTAATGAGTCCCATACTTTACTAAACCTATGTGACTGAATGGGGAGCCACTGGCACCGGAACTTTTTAAAAACAAAGTTTTATGGAATGTTATGAAAAAAGCCATGAGTTAGACAGGCCAAAGAATGAGATTAACATGCATTTTAATTTCTCTGAGAAAATTTTCAGCATTCTTTACCTGCTTTTTTCAAAGCCTCCAAGCAAACTTCTCTCACTGTAGTGTGGGTGTAGATGCCTGCTCCGAGTAATAATTTTGCTTTCTTTTCTCAAGAGTGTGTTCTTGCCTAGAAGCAGCAAAGAGGAGAAATAAACGTTTTCCGGTCAGCTATAAAAATGGTTTAGATTGTACTGACATCTCTTGTCTTTTACTGAAGTGTTGACTGGAGCATCCTAGGAAGTAAAATACCTTCCAATAAAGTTTATACAATGTACCCATATAACCATTTTATGTCATGGGCCTGCCCGCCAACACCTCCTTGAATGAGGAAGAGATGGAAGAAACTAGACTAAGCCCTCAGTGGCTGCAGGAAGACCTACCAGACAAGGCAGAGACTCCATCAGGTGCAGACTGCAGTCAGTGTGCCACACCCTTAGGCCTGTAGCCTGAGATAGGAAGCTGAAGCAGAGGCCTTGCAGCTGCCAGCTTCACCCCCAAAGCCTCCAGAGCCCTTGGAACACTGGAGAAGGCAGGCCTGGAGGGAGGCGCAGGAGCAACACCATAGTGTGGGGTTGGCAGCCCAGCACTGGGTGTCACGCCCCTCGGCGCTGGGGGGCGACGTACTTCCGGAGGCCGTGACCGCTGGCGCTACTTCCCTTCTGCTCTTGCTCTGGGGAAGAGGTACGCGGGGTCTGGCGTTGGTGAGGGCCCTCAGAGGGGTTGGGCATAAGCAACCTCAGATGGTGGGTCCTGCGGGGCAGGTTTCCTCACTTCCCCATGGCCCACACTGGATCCTGGCCTCAGGCACACCTGCAGGGCTTCAGGGGGGAGTCTCTCTCTCTCGCAGTCCTCCCTCCTTTCCCCAGCCAGTCCAGACATCCTCTTCCCCGGTTGCTGCCTCTGGCCTTCCTTTTATTACCCCCGCCAACCTCCGGACCCCGCCTGCCCCCTGGCTCCGCCCCCGCCTAAAATCCAGCATGCCGAGCCCGCCCTTGTGTGTCCCGCCCGTCCTCCTGCCTCCTCCCCTCGCCCTCCTGCGGCCCCGCCTTGGCCCGACTGTCCTCCCGGCTTCCGGCTCTCCTCCCTGCCTCCGGACATCGCCTCCGCTGCTTGCGGGCTGCGCGGGCTCGGCCGTGTCCTCCCGGCCTGCTTCTCCCCTCCTCCCGTTGCAGCCACACCTGTTTCTGCCGGGGCCTCCTCCACTGGCCTCCCAGCCTCTCTTTCTTTGCCCCAGGACAGGGCTCCAGGTGCGTCCCGGGGACTCGTGGGGGGGCTGGTCGCCCCTGCGCCGTCCCTGTTTGGGGGGTGGGGCTCGTCACAGCCCGAGCCAGGGCACTGGGCAACCTCTGCCTGAGAACTGGAGTCATTGCAGAACCAGGGCTGAAAGTCCTATAGTCTGCTCAGCCATTGAGGACTTGCACCTGTCCCTGACTCAGTAGGTTGAGGAGTTTCACCTGGCCTTGAATGACTCCTGATAAAAGCAGCCAGAAAAGGGAGAGCCAGCATGGAAACAACTTGTCCACAATTTTTGTTTGTGTGTGCTGTAGATTTCTGTGTGTGTTGACCTTTTGGATCATGACTTGGCTTTTGCTCTTTGGATTTGCCTTTCTGGACAGTATTTGGACTTTGCCTTGTGCCCCAGGTGCCTGCCTGAACCAGGACATTTTGATATATGATCCGCCAAAAGGGATTAAGCATATAATCCACATCATCAAGAAAGATATTGCACTTGCCAGGCACCGTCAGATCAACTATTACAACTGCAATCCCCACCACAATGTTGTGTAGGCAATGGTCTGGCTACTAAAGAAGTGAAGAGGGTACTGAGTACCAGAGGCCACACAAAAGAGAAGGCTGATATAGTACTTTGTGTGCAAAACAAATAGTCATATATACTGTGCAAAAAATACACCATGATCAGTGAAAACAGTCCCTATATACAGTGTGTAATACAGTGTAGTATTGTGGTTTCCCACAAAGGTCTCCCCACACCCTTTTTTGCTCTACTAAAGAAATGAGCCAGACACCAACTGCAAATCACCATGTCAGCCACTGTCTTGTTTCTGATTGTCGTAAAGACAAGACTGCTACGACAGACTGCACTTTTAAAAAGCTTAGAAGTGTTGTGTAAACAGAGGAAGGACTATGAAGGGTTAAAACAAGCTCCTGCTTGAGATCAGGGCCCTGTGGGGCTTATTATAGTTCTTCAGGGCCTGTAAGATGGAGGCCTTTGGTTGAGGCAGAGGGCCTCCTATGAAGTTGGCCTCCCTCACTGAAGTCTGTCATCATTGGCTCTCTGGACCCAACCACTCCAGCTGAAACTGTTTTTGTGTTTATACACAGCTGTTTTAAATTGTATTACCTAGTTTAAAATATTGTTATATTAGTGTATGTTGTTATCTATTTATGATGTCATCCACTCTGAGGCCACTTGTGGAGAGGGCAGAATACTAATACAAATAAAATAAATGAATAAATAAAATGATTCTTAACAAAAACAGAGCACTGAGTGACAGGCTGCTCCAGACAATCTGATTGGTTAGAATCAGCTAAGCAGAGAGAGACCTCTGAACTGTGTGCTGAGGAGACAGTCAGATTTCTGCCTTGACTGAGTTGAGTACTGACAGTCTGATTTCAGCTCTCGCTGAGAAGAGTTGATTACTAACAGTTTCAGAATTCAGTCCTGATTGAGAGCTGTCTGAAAGTTGGCAGGAAAGTTTGGGAAGTAGATGAAGACTCTCATTTGGGCCAGGGAGTTAGCTTTGAAGACTCGAGAGGTCCCCGGTCTGATGCAGTTAGATCCAGGAGCTCAGGAGCCAAGCCCCACCCCAGCCAGCGTCCCAGAGTCTTTCAGGCAGCCGAATGTCAATTTCAGCTCCATTATATCCTACGGGCCATTGAAGTCAATGGTGAAAACATAGGGTATATTCTGGGGGCTGGAGGGGAGGGGGTTTGAGGGAGAGGCTCCAAACTCACAGGATAGCTGTTGGAGCCTCTCCCCAAGATACCCACCAAGTTTCAAGAACATTGGATCAGGGGGTCCAATTCTATGGGCCCCCAAACAGGGTGCCCCTATTCCCTCCATTGTTCTCTATGGTGGGGAAAAAGTAACTTAGCATACCATATGCTAATGAGCTCCTGCAGCTCTTTTTCTATAAAAAGACTCCTGATAGTGGTTAAGTGCGTGGACTCTAATCTGGGAGAACAGTGTCCTCCACTTGCAGCTGCTGGATGACCTTGGGCAAGCCATAGTTCTGTCAGAGTTGTCCTTGAAAGGGCAGTTCTCTCAGAGCTCTCTCAGCCCCACCTATCTCACAGGGTGTCCATTGTAGGGAGGGGAAGGGAAAGGAGTTTGTAAGCCATTCTGAGACTCTGAGTGAAGGGTGGGGTATAAATCCAATCTCCTCCTCTCCTCCTCCTCCTTTTCTTCTCACAAAAGGAAACATCCCAGATAAGAGGTGTGAATTACTCAGTAACTCTAGGCCTTTTTGTGCCTGATATAATAACATGGGTAGACCATCAAAAGATGCCAGGCACATCTCTTCCTTCTGACACTTTTATCAGAGGTAGAGCAGGAAAGGGCAATTTAAGTTACAGAAATACTTTCGTTTCCAAGCCTATACTCCTTTCTTTTAAATCTTCCATTTAGCTCTACTCTAAAGGCCTATTAGAGGAACAGAACAACAATAGCTGGAGGCATAGATAAGGACAGAATGTGTACCAACTCAGCTTACATCCCAGCCTGCTGCCTTGTCATCTTAATTTGGCCAGTATCTGATGCCTTTGCAGGGAGAGCAGGCTGCTAAATATTAAACAATATACTTGATTACTTCTGCTATGGTAAAATCAACCTATTACTACTAATACTGTTTATAACATATTAAAATCAAATTATTGCTCCATCTGCTAGTTTCACACTCTGAAAATCTTGTTGGTCTCTATGCTGCTACTGGACTCTTATTCAGCTTTTCTACTGAAAACCAACATGGCTACCCTCCCAAAACCTTGTTAAACTGGTTATTTGTGAAATTATTGCTATGTAGGGAAACCTATCTTGTCTCAGCTTATAAAGACACTGAGAAAACACCCATAGTACTTTTTTTACAGCCGTGCATGTACAATAATCTTCTTTTCCTATACCACATTAGTGTTCCCTTAGGACAAATGTGACACTAGATCACAACACATCCTAGACATACTGAAAGGCATTGATAACATTATCAGCTTTCTGTGTGCTGTTTCCCATGGTAGATTTTCCCAACTCCAAAGTTTGCACATGATAAACCGCATGATGATGGAATGTGTGTTTGACATGCACATCCCAAAGCATAAAACATTTTTTAATCTTTTAAATTGCCACAAGATTCTTTGCTGTTTGGGCTGCAGCAGACCAATGTGGATACCTCTTTGGGATTCAGCCAAAGTCAGACACCGTCTTTTTATAATATAATATCTAACAAATACCAGTTCACAGGGAAAAGTTCACACAAGGATAAGTGTGAACTGATCACTAGTCACACAAACCTGTTTACACCTTATAATGTCTCATCCAATATCAAGCAAATTGTCCAATAAGAAGAAAACAGTTGGTTACAGGACCGAAAATATTCTTGTAATTACTATATGGTGCTATGTCAGATTCCTGCAAAATCATCCTCCTTTGGGGTTTTTGCTGAAAGACCACAAAACACCATTGCTGTTCCAAGTGTCTCAATATGGACATTTCAATCTAGAGCTTTACACAATACAGCCAGCTTTCCTTCCCCTATGCCTTTGGTCTACTGTGCTCAGCCAAGAGCAATATTTTCCATCCTATAATGAAAAGCTAATGAATAGGTCTTGCATAGCTGCTATTACACAGCTGCACCTATTTGAATGTCATTAACTGACTGACTTTGTTTAAACAAGGAATGCTGAAACATTTCCCAAGTAACATCATGTGCAAATAATTCAAACATGTTAACCTACAAGTGGGTTTTAGATCTAGCCAGATACATCCCTGAAATTGAATTTCCATAGCTCTTAGTCCTGATGATGTCAATATTTAAGTCCATGGAGTAAGAACAATTCAGCATTCAAATATCACTAAAACAAAAGAAGGAAAGTGATCTGTCCAGAATCATGAGGTAAATTCTTTACAACATGAAAAGGGCATCATCTCAGTTCATATTAGAATGGGGTCTGACAACTCACTACAAAAAAAGTCCTTTTTTGGTTTCACATCAGACAGAACATGAAAGAGTCTTAGGAGCAATAGCACAATGATTATTTAAAAATGAATACCAGAGGGAGATTACAGTACTCCCACATAGTGTAATTAAAATGCATTGGTTTAATTTAGGACAGCTAATTATACAGGAAGATTTCATTTTTCCGCATAATTGATCTGCATTTAGGATAATAAGTAGTACAACATGAAATGAAAAATATGAGATCAAGCCCTGTAAAAAAGTGAAAGTAGTCTATACGTCAAGAAAACATTGAAGGGGAGGGGGGCTACAGGGACAAATCCTTAGGGGTTTATAGATATGGGCAAGTTTTGTGATGTTTGGTTTGGGTCTAAATGGGGAAAGAGTTGAAGGAAAGAACAAGGGTCCAGTGGAACTGCCAAGACTAACAAGATGTTATCCCAGCATTTAAGTTGAGATTTAAGTTATCTGACCCAAGTTACCATCCCCAGGCTGGCTTTCTTCATCTTATCTTAAAGGATTCGGCATCTAACCTCTGGTTGTCCCTTCTTGCTTGTAAACTTAGGGCACTGGGAGTTCCAATTTTCTCACCCACTGAAGAGCTCGTACCTTCTCAGCTAATGGAAACTCTGAAGATACTTAAGCAGCTGGATTGGGCCAGCACAGTGGCTAGGGCCAGACGTACCTGCTCACCTCTGGCCCTGGGGCTGCCTCCACCAGAGAAACTCCTTGCCTTTCACTCAACGCTTCCAATCCCATCCCATCGTTGCGCCTTTTTAATGGCCCGCCTAAATGCATTCCCAACTATGGTAACTCTGGGCAGATTTGGAGGATTACCTTATTCAGATCGCCTCTGCCCTTGCAATTCAGGCGAAATTGAAACTTTAGATCATCCTATGTTTCGCTGCCCCCATTGGACTCAGGATAGAGGGACATACGTTACTCCTATCCTTATCAAGATGAATCTTCCTCCACATTCCTAGGTGCTATCAGTATTATTATGTGATTCAAACGCTGATGGACTGATAACAGCAAATGTGGCTCGGTTTCTGGCCAGGGTAGCTGCTTTTAAAAAGACATTGAAAGCTTCATCATCGCCGATATTATCCTTATAAGCATTGGATGATTTTAGTCAGTCTGCTCCGTCCCAAGGTGATTTTAACTTCTGGGCCAAAGCCTGGGTTTTATTCATTGTTAATATAATCATTTTATGCTGCATTTTCTCTCTTTCCTTCCCCTTTTCCTGATCAAGACTTTGGTCCAGGTTGGGAAATTCCTGGAGATTTGAGGGGTGGAGCCTGGAGAGGGTGAGGTTTGAGGAGGGTTGAGACCTCAGACAGGTACAATGCCATAGACTCCACCCTCCAAACCAGCCATTCTCTCACGGGGAGTCATGAGATCAGTTCCCCTGGAGAAAATGGTGGACTCTGTGTCATTGTACCCTGTTGAGGTCGCCACAGCAAATTGACGTTGAGTGCCCAAGGCCAGGGCACTCTCCCAGAGCCTCTTTCTAGAGCTCGTTGTATTTATTTCCACAACGGGCCTTATTCCTAGTCTGAAATAAAACAGATTTCTCATAAATACAGTGCTCACAGCAGACCTGTAAATATTGGAGAGAAACCATCCGGGAGACAGCAGGCTTCTGGATGGATGGAAAAAATTCTGTACATGAATCTGTTTTCAAGGATTTAGGAAAACAGATTTTGACAGTTACATCTTGGTGGGGGGGAGGCCATTTTGTCTATTTAATTCCTACAGAATTTTCTATACTTTTCTAGGAAAGGCTTTATTACAAAGAAAAATAACAAGAGACTGAGACAACAAAATCCAGTTAGCAAAGAAGACCACAGAAATATTACATCACTGCAACTGGGTGTCTATAGCTTAATTTTCAAGAAATTTACATGAAGAATCATGCAAAGACTTAACAATCACCTTTTGTGTGATGTTGCACAAAATGATGATATACCTCTGAGCCTCAAAGAAATGATGGTTTTAAGTGGAAGTCTAATTTGGGCCCTTCTCTTGATGGGTGGTATGAAAAGATATAGATGAAACTTATTATGGGGAAAATTACAAATGGCATATCTAATCAAACCAGTGAAGATTATCAAACATTATTTGTTTCTCCGTGGTATCCAATAATTCAATTTCTTTCAGAAAAAGTAGTCCCCCCTTTTGTTAAGCATAAAACATGGCTTTGGTTTTGAGACTGATGGCTTAAGATAGTTAATGTTCTAATAACAGTATAGCTCCTTGCTACATGGGGTACAGCAGTATACCTTAAGTTCAAGCTGTTCGCTGTACTAATGTTAAAATGGTAGATAACCTACGTTTTTGCTGATATAAATTGTATGGATTATGTTATGCTCTTGAATATGTTAATTGTTCAATTTAATTTTTTTTGAAAAATTAAAAATCTCATGGAGTACATCTGGTGTTTTGCCCTCAGAGTTATTACAGAGACCTGCCTGTCAGATCAGCCCACAACTTTTTTTTAAGTACCTCCTTTTCAGGAGATAATCTTGGCCTTTATCCAAGCATCAGCCTTTTCTTTGGTGACAGTCACTTCATGGAATAGTCTTCCAAAGGAAGACAAAGTACCTTGTCTGATTAGATTTTGTAAGTTATGGAAGGTTAATAAAATTTAAAAATGCCACATCTTCAAAGTCCTGTTTGAAGTGGCTTAAACAAACTATTAAAAATAAGCCATTGGACATAAACAGAATAATACCTATCCATAAGACCATTAAAAGTCTGTTAAAATAAACCCCCTAATTAAAAGCCTGATAAAAATGTGTTTTGGTCTGGCACCTAAAAGAAAATAAAGTAGGTTCCAGGTGAGCCTCAAGAGGGAGGGCATTTGAGAAGCGAGGTGTCAGCACTAGGGATGAGCATAAAACAGCTCTCGAACCAACAGTCAGCATGAACTTGGGCCAAGTTGTAGCCCCAAAACTTTTGTCTGGTTTGGTTCAGCTGTTCAGGGCCATTTAAACCTCACAGCTGAGTGGTGTGGGGTCCGCAGCTGAGGTTTAAATGGCTGAGAGCCATTTCACCAGTCGGTTTTGCTATCTATTAGGGTTTTTTAAAGCCCCACCACGACCTTTTTCAGATTTTCTGATATTGTCGAAACATCTCCCATCTGCACCTAGTCCCAATGTGCAGATTTTTTGATCCATACTCTGGGGCCAAGTTCAGAATTACACACATAGGCTTCTCTCATTCCGATTTATCTCTCCTCCCCCCTGGCCAATCCTTTGCAAAACAAGGAGATGAACTATTAGGAGGCAAAGAGTGACATTATTTCATTTTTTTGGTAAAGTTTTATTGGTTTTACATACTACATCTTATGTCTTAAAGGGTAGGGGTACAGGGGTAGGGGTACAGGGTAGGGGTACAGGGGCAATCTATCTCTAACTTATGGCAAGAATATTTCGTAATGTAACAAATACATGTATCACTCCTACAAAAATAGTAATAAACAAAGATTTATAAAGACAGTGAGATCAATCCTCTATCTGTAATTGCTTAATTACGCTAAAATCAAGTATTTTGAAATTCAGAATGTAATGTTTATTTTTTGTGATTTTTCTTCACTTTTGGTGTTTTGGGTGCTGCTGCTCCTTTCTCTGACTCAGATGTTGAACTGCTGGAATCACTTGAAGAACATCCCAGTTCTTCCTTGCTGGGCTCCTCTTGTTCCTCTATATTTGGATCCTCGTCTTTATCTGTACCCAAATGTTTTTTCAAAAAGTTTTTGGCTTTTTAAACTGAGTCAATTTTAATTTTCTTATTGTTGTATTTAAACATAAGTCCTTCTGGGAAACTCCATTTGTAGATTATTGCTTTGTCTTGTAGGAAGAGGACTAAGTCTTTGTGTTGTTGTCGTCGCTTACAGATCTCAAATGGAATGTCTTTCAAGATTTTAATTTCTTCGTCATTAACTTTTAGTGTTTTCCCTGCTTTAGCTTTTAAAACATTGTCTCTCATTGTTCTCTTAGAGAATTTAACATAAATTTCTCCCGCTAATTTATTTTTTCTTATAAAGTCAGGGTAAGTATGACAAGCCAAGTCCATATCACTTTGTAGATCCTCTTGTTTAAGGTCTGAAATTGAAGCTATCACCTGATTTAATGTTGTTTTTATGTCTTCTCCCTTGTGTTCCGGGACTCCTTGAAAACGAAGAACATACATGGCTTTGTCCAGCTGAAGTTGAAGTAATTGGTTTTTATCTGTGTTTCTTTCTTCCTTGACTTCTTTTAATTGTTGCTTAATATCAATAGTCCTTGTTTCAACTTTCTCCATTCTTTTATTAGTCTTATTGGCTCTTTTTTTTTCCATTTGAGAAAATTGTTTATGCATGGAATCTAGCTTGGAGCTGATAGTAGACATCTGATCCAGCAGAGGGCGCAGTGCTGCCATGAGCATATCTGGAAAGTCAGCAGCCGCTTTCTGAGAGTGGGTGGGAGTCAATGGTGTAGTATTTCCTGGGGGAAGTTTCTTTTCCATCGCTGCCATTCTCCTCGCCCTCCCCACCATTTGTTTACACTGAAGAAAAGTTTTAATTTTAAAGTTTATCTGAATTCCATGTTCTTAGCCTTAAAATGAAGCTTGCAGGCTCAAATGAAGTCTCGTACGGTTAGTTTCATTTTATCTTTCTTTTTTGTGATGCTGGGAGACTGCTCCGTTTTGGGGGGGTGGATCACCAACTCTTTCCTGCCCGCCGCTCCTTCTAAAAATGATCTGGTGAACTGAGACTTCTTTGCTTATACAGAGGTTTGATTAACTCACTGTTTAGATGAGTTCGCTTGTTGTGGAGATTAGTTTAGCTTATTTTCTCATCTGCTCGTCCGGAGGTCGGCTCTGGGTGCCATACAGGCAAGCCTCGATCCCTCGACTGTCACCTTGGGAGAGGCTTATCCTGGCTCCCCAGGCTGCGAGTCTCCTACAGAGACTCTTTTGGGGTCTGGAACCAGCCAAGACCCCTCCTGATCACCTCGGCTTGGCGCGTCTCCTTCGGACAGTCAGTGAGACACGTCCAAGAGCAAGCTGCCATAAACCAGAACTCTCTGGACCTATCTAGAGTGATTAGATTATTTCAGAGTTCCCTAGATGGAGAGGGCTTCAACAGGAGCACCAGTCATGCCAATGTAAGATTCTCCAAGAGCCCTCAGAAAACCATTTGTATTCATTAGTCTTCATTAGTGGACCATTTAAATAAGCTCTTGACACCTGAGGTTTCAAGTGCCTTTGAGTTCAAATCTCACGAGGCAATAGCCTGCCCATGACAAAAAGAGGAATAATTCACCATGACTACTACTAGCAGACCATCAATGCCCTTTTCAAAACAGCGAACCAAATCCAGAGCATGGTGTGCATTATGTGTGGAAATTATGATACTTTGGACAGTCCCATAGCCATCATAAACTCCTGAGCCAGATAGAACATCCTCCATATGGGTGTCATTATGTTAAAGAACAACTAGCCTTGAAACCTCGATGTCAGGTCTGGGAAAAACTCCACTAGCTCAGGTGGGGCCATTGTTGGGCAGGAGGGTGGACAGTACACTAATAAAAGCACAAAGCACTCAAGGGACTTATTTAAATGTAACTTTATTCACTTGATGGAAATGTCTAGAAGTTGCAGTGTGGGTAGCTTAGACATCCAACAGTTCACTGGCTCTTATTTAAATTTGTACTTGTCAAACTGGCTCAGAGGTAGAGATGCTGACATTGCAAAACTCAGTTTGATGATAAATTCTGGAGTGATATTGACAGACTAACAGAGAGACATTCGAATGCAAACACTAAAACAAAAATAAAAGCTGGTTTCTTTCAAGTGGGACTAATAAATCATAGATATACAACCAAGATGAATGGTGCCACCTATTGGTATAGTGAGTAAATTAGGTACCGGCACTTTTTAACTTTTCAGCCAGAGAAAATAGATTAAGCTTTCCAGCCACTTCCAGTGTGATCACTCAGGACAAATCTAATCTTTATCCCAGCATAGGGCTATAGCTGCTGCAATCTCTCTTGCACAGTCTCCTTCACTGCTATGTCTGTCAGCTGATTCAGTGACAATGGCCGTGTTGTACCTGCACAAGCTCAAATTTTGCTTCATCAGTTAGTAGCTTAAAAAAATTCCCAAGGGGGCCATATTGAGAATTATATATATTGAAAAACAGGGTACCCATAAGGATTTCCAGGGAGCATCTCTTTTTCCCTTCCCCACTATTCTGTCTCTTCCATGAAAATCCTCACAGCCACTTCCCTTTTACTGCCTCCCTCTCTCCTTTTCACCCATCAACCAACCTATCTTCATCACCCCCCTTCACCTTTTCCTCCTTCCTTAATCCCAAGGCAACTTCAGCCTAAGAAAATTATGGCCTCGGTATGCAGTGCCAGCCACCAGGCTGGTCCCAGTTGCATTGTGTGAAACTCACAAAGACTTGTGGAAGCACCTCATTTTCCCCTTTCCCTTTCCCCACACTATTTTCTCTTTCCCTTTTCTTGGCAACTCCCATAATCTCACACTTCCCTGCTTCCTTCTCTCCTTTCAGCCCACCAACCAACCTAATTTTTAGCTGGCCTTTCTTCAGCTTTATTACTTACTAGGAATAAGTCCCATTCTGGAAATAAATACAACGAGCACTAGAAAGAGGCTCTGGGACAGTGCCCTGGCCTTGGGTACTCAGCGCCAATTTGCTGTGGCGACCTCAGCAGGGTACAATGATACAGAGTCCACCATTTTCTCCAGGGGAACTGATCTCTGCCATCTGAAGAGCAGTTGTAATCCTGCGTGATCGCCATCCCTCCCCTGGAGATTGGCAACAATGGTTCCCCATGAGGGAATGGCTGGTTTGGAGGGTGGAGTCTATGGCATTGTACCTGTCTGAGGTCCCACCCCTCCTCAAACCTCACCCTCTCTAGGCTCCACCCCTCAAATCTCCGAAATTTCCCAACCTGGTGTTGGCAACCCAATCTCCCTCCCAGTCAACCGTCAACATACTATTATCTGCCCCCTGGCTTCAGCTTTCCATCTCCTCCCCCTCCTTCCTAGAGAGCAGTTGTAATTCTGAGTGATCACCAACTCCTACCTGGAGATTAGCAACAATGGTTCCCCATGAGGGAATGGCTGGCCTGGAGGGTGGAGTCTATGGAATTGTACCTGTCTGAGGTCCCACCATTCATCAAATCTCACCCTCTCCAGGCTCCATCTCTCAAATCTCCAGGAATTTCCCACCTAAAGTTGGCAAACCTATCAGGAGGGGCCCCAATGAGTTTTCTCTGAAAGGCCAAAACAGGTGTGAAAAGGGTCTTTTAGTGACAGAACCTGATTGCCTAGCAACAGGCACTGAGGAGAAAGCACACTTGCCACCTTTGATTAGGGAAATACCTGGAGATTTGGGGGGTAGATCCTGTGGAGGGCAGCATTGGAGAGGGATGGAAGAACTCAGCAGGGTCTACCCTCCAAAGCAGCCATTTTCTCCAGGGGAACTGATCTCTGTCATCTGGAGATCAATTGTAACAGCAGGAGATCTCCAGGTCTCACCTGGGGATTGGTAACCCTAGGGGAAAGTCAGCCACACCACAGGGGGTTGAAGAGAATGGTTTGATGGTCTCTGGCCCACCTCGTTAGCCAGCCAGCCATGGTTGAGCCAAAAAGGAGTGAGAGGCATGTTAAATTTATTCTGGTGGGAAAGTGGCCAAGCTGGGGGGGGGGTGTTATGCTGAAAGTCTTTTGTTTTTTTATTCACAGAAGCAAGCTTGGTTGTTTGGTTGCCTAACAACAGCCACTGAGGAGACAGTTAGTCACAGTTAGTCTCACACAGGAGCCAAGAGAAGTATCTTCCTCAGGAGAGAGTCCAGCTTTCCAAGAGCCACAGCTCGTTTCCTCTAGGCCAGACTCTCCCTGATGCTGCCGCCACTGCTGAAGGAAGGCAGAGGAGCCTTTGAAAGGAACCGGGCAGCCTTCTCTGTGGTGCAGGCCTTGCGGCCAAGGGAGAGGGGCTATAAAGGGCAGTGAAGGTGAATGCTTCCCCTGCTTGCTGCCGCTCGCTAGGTCTGCCTCCTTCTTCCCCGTGGAGGGGTTGCCACTCTCTCAGCGGAGTGTCCATCCCCTTTGCCGGCTCCCTCCAGACTGAGGGCGAAATGCTGCCCGCTGGCTTGGTGCGCAGGGCCAAGCCAACGCAGCAAGCCAATGCAGCCACAGGATTGGTAGGCTGTGAGAGTGGCATCTCAGTGGGCCAAAGGCTGTGGAAGCATGTCCAGGAGGGACACCAAAACTCAAATATATATAAGGAGAGATTTGTTTCATGAATACTCCAACTTCTTCCACAATGAGGATCCAAAACAGCTTATCTCACTCTCTTCTATTTCATCCACACAACAACCCTGTGAGGTAAATTAGGCTAAGAGTATATGACTGGCCCAAGGTCACCCTGTGAGCTTTCACAACACAGGGGAGATTTGGACCTGGGTCTCCTGTACCCTAGTCTGAAACTGTAACCACTGCACCACACTGCCTTTTCCAGGGTGGCTGCTGTTGAACACTAGCAAGCAGCCAGACATAGATAAATCATGCAAGTCTCCTAGTGGTTGCTGCTGAGCCTAGACCCAATGCATCCTCTGTCAGTGGCCAAAATAGCCCTGGAAAGGGCCCTGCCTCTTCCCCCTGCCTTTTAGTGATAGGAACCAAGGCTTGAAGTTGGCAATACTGTGCGGTTGCCAGCAACAGCCAAAGAGAATATATGTTTCTTAAAGTTACAGGATCTACTTCTATTATTTTACTGGGTTTAACCCCCCCCCCATGTATTTTTTTAGGTTTCAGATTTTTCTGCAATCCTGAGGCAGGTTCATAAAACATGGTTCTAGTCTCTGGCTTTAAGTATGCACAGATTTGGCCATGTTGAGAAATATACATATTCACATATATCATATATGATATCATTGATCATATAGGATTGTTATACTTTACATAAAATATACTATATAAGGCATGGTTTAAAACAAAAGCAATTAGGATCCTAAACTTGTGGCAGGATTGAAGACAAATAATACTTTGCTATCTTTCATTGTCCTGCCTTCCTGCTTCAAGTTGAGTTATCCTGTGCCCTCCCCACTGCCAGTGTCTACCGAAGCCCTTCCAGCACGAACTTCTCTGTGCCTGCAAACAGCATGTCTAGCAATGTGATTCCTCAGTCACTGAGGGCTGCTGCCCTTTGCTGAGACTGCATGAGCCAGTGGTTGCCCCCAGAATTAATGATGAGAGGCCTCTGAACAAATTGTACCAGTATATTAAATATTCATGTTGGAATATTAATGTGGGGTCCATGGTCATTTTGGAGACCCCTGAAGTGAGAGGTTAAGATTGATTGTTAAATACGGGAAGAGCTCCAGGCTCTCCAGATGGAAGTTTTCAGTTAACTGAAGAAACTAGCTCACCATAGCACCTTTTTGCAACATGATCTCCAAAAAGAAGGATGTCTGGTTAATTGGGACTTTCAAGTATGTTGCAGCCTGAAGTGTATAATTAACTTGTATGGCTTTTTGAAATCTGAATAACTTTAACCACACAACCAGGAAGGCAGAAGTGTTGTGAATTTTAATAACAACAACTTAGCTGTCTCTCCAGATAGGATCGGTGAGTGAAGTTCCTGCAGACAGACAACTGAAACTGCATTTTCTCAGAATTAAGAAACTAATAAGACTCTGTGGCACAACTCACCATCTACTGATGCACAGATGGTGACTTTCTCTTTAACTATTAGCAGCTTTATTGAGTTACCTATAGCCCAGAGCACAACTTGATTTAAGAGTGCTAGGGAAGGGAGGTGTTCCTTATTCTACCACTGGAACAATTAAAGGAACATGCAGTTACAGAGCTCCATGAATTGACTAGGATAGGAGGAGGGCAGAAAAGCCCTTAAAAGGACAGTAACTCCCTTGCCAGGAGCAGCTTCCTCATGTCCCCTCTATAAGCTTTTGAAGACGTATCTGTTTCAGAATGCCTTCAAACAGGATTTTGTGTTATCCCAGGGGTTTAGGGAACAATCCTAAGCAAGTCTACTCCAAAGTCCCATTTTATTCAGTTAGGAAAGTATTACTCCAAGGAAAGCATTTGGGGGATTTCGGTTTTATTTTTGTTAAGGATTTTTATAGATTACATTTTACTTTATATCTTTTAACTTAGTAAACTGCCATTTTATAAACAGGAAGGTGAGATACACATTAAGTAAATAGATAACAAATTAATTAGTTATATTAAACTGGGAAAACTGAGACAGGTTATTTTAAATGGCTGTATCAGAGTGAGGGGGGCACCATTTCACGTGGGGGCAAAATTTTTAGCATGTGCAAAGGCCTTCTCTTGAGTATATTCAAGATTAACCTACGGAAAGGGGGTATATCATAAGAAAATTTGTGACTGCTGTAATTATCAATACAGATCGAACATTTACCACCCCTTTTCAGCTTCTGGCATCATACCTAGTACAGAGATTATTTTAATTGCCTAAAGCCCCTGGGTCCATCAAATCAAAAATCTGACTAAAAATATAGGAATTTCTGAATGGTGGCACACATTCCAAATGGCTGCCCCATCATTTTGTTCTATGCAAATTCCATATCCACCCCAGCTGGGCTATTATAGATCCAAGCATCTCCTTTTGCCATGCATTCCAGTGGAATCCTTGTTAAATTGTAAATTGTACACTGATGAATAGATAGTTGTAGATATGAGAGGGTTATATAATTGACTAGGAAGGCGTACTCAGACAACCTCCCCACTTTAAAATCTATGAAAGCGTTTTGCTAGTAAAAGCATCGGATCTCGTCAGATCACAAAAGCTAAGCAAGGTCAGCCCTGGTTAATACTTGGATGGGAGGGCTGCTAGGCAGAGGCAGGCAATGGCAAACCACCTCTGAATGTCTCTGGCCTTGAGAACCCTGTGGGATCGTCATAAACTGGCTACAACTTGGTGGTACTTTCCACCACCAGTAAAAGCATCAAGTTAAGTTATGAGATACTGATTGCCACTAGAGTGTGCTGTTCTTTCATTTCGGCAATATAAAATTTGGCCTGTAGGGCCATTGTAGTTAACTTGGGATGCCATGAGCAAGCCTCGATGTTACAAGGGAGCAGACTGGACCGCCGTGAAGAAAAAAGGCTGTACTCCACTTTAAAACAGACCGGGAGTGCCTAGGCTTCGAAAAGTGAGACAGAGAACAGGAAGACAAGTTGCAGATTGCTGCAGAAAAGGGAGTAGTCTTTCTGGTGTTTGTCCTGCTTCGTAATTTAGAAGGCTACAGAGGGAAGTGCTCAGATTCCAAGTCCTTCTCTGACACAAATACAATCAACATTTTTTTAAACAACTAATAGTAACATAAACTTGTAGCTGTTGCTGGTCATCAATGATTTATTCATTTACTTCATTTATTCCTCACCTTTCTCTCCAGTGGGGACCCAAAGCAGCTCACATTGTTCTTCTGTACTCCATTTTAACCTCACAGCAACCCTGTGAGGTAGGTTAGACTGAAAGAGTGTGCTTGGCCCAAGGTCACCCAGCAAGCTCCAATGACAAAATAAGGATTTGAACCCGAGTCTCCCAGAGCTTAGTCTGACACTCTAACCATTACATCACACTGATGTCACAAGCACCAGCCAATCTATATACTATTAACAATGTGTTGCCCCCATCTATGGGTACCTAAATCTGCAGATTGGGGCCACACAGATGCTAAACAGATTTCCCCCCCCACAAACTTGGGGGACTCCCCAAATTTGCAGAAAAATCTGAAATATTTACATATCCCCCCCCCAATTCCCCTCCTCCAAATTTTAAAAATAAAAACTTTGCTTCTGCAGTGGCACTTGGTAGCTGTGGCACAGCCCAGCGATGGATGCTGGGAGCTGTTCAGGGCCTGAGCCTGGTGGTGGCAGACACCAGGAGATGCTCCAGGCTTGGCAACTGTGGTAAACACTGGGAGCTACTCAGAGCTTGGCCATGGCAGCAGTGCATGTCAGGAGCCACTCTGGGCTCAGCCACGGTGTCCGTGATGCCAGGCTTGGAGCAGCACCCAGACACCACCATGGCCGAACTCCAAGGTGAGCAATTGGGCTTGGCCATACATGCTGGCTCATCAGTGTTGGGGAGATGGGATTCCCCCCATGAGTTTCATGTCCCACCTTGTAGTGTATAATACACCACCACCTTTCACACAGGCATATAAACTGTAAAAGGCCACTAGCTGGGAGGAAAATGGCGTGTTTCCAGCAACAAAATATAAAGTGAATACATGAAACTGTGATTTTCTTAGAACTGTAATACTAACCTCCTGCGAGGTTAAGAGGATAAATTGTGCAGCAGAGAAACTGCATTTCTCAGGTGCAAAAAAACTTGTGCTGGCAACATACAATTGTCCTGTACAGGACAACTTTTATTTTATTTTGTTCTAGTCAAGCTATATGATACATTGGAATGAAATCTATGGGGGTGGGAAGAGAAAGGCAGCACGGCCTGCACTTCTCATCAAGGGAAGCTCATCCTTCTATTCTTTCTAATGTCATCTGAACCTTGTACTATTATCTTTGAATGTCGTACAAATGTTGTACAAAAGGATGAGATACACCTTGTTCTATTATCTTTGAATGTTGTACATGAGGATGAGATACACAACACTGATTGCCTGGATCAGCACCTTGGCTCTGAACCTAAATTCACACGCCTGCCTGTAGATTCAACTAAGCGTACTGCACTTGCTTCAGAAAAGACTTCTCTTGGTCTCTATGGTAGTGATATATGTGTTCATCTCTTGGTCATAGTTAACAGTCAACCAATTATTTTCCTGACAGGAACATCACAAGTTATTAATATTGAGAAACTCCAAACTTGATTCTCAAAGAATAGTATCTTGGAACATCAGTCTTAGCAAAATACTATTAAAATGTTCCAGAATCATTATATTTTCCTATAGTTCCACTTGCCACCTTATTACTAGATTCAGGTGTGGTCTTTTTTCCAACAAATGTTTCAATGTATCTGAAGAAGTCTGCATGCACACAAAAGCTTATACCCAGAATTAAACTTCGTTGGTCTTAAAGGTGCCACTGGATGCAAACTTTATATTTAGTGCTTGTGTAATTTGGATGTTAACTGGGGTAACTTCTCATTTTCTGTACTTCTTCAGCTCTGTGATTGATAGGTGTCCTGTCATTCATATTCCCTGCCTTTGAGCTAGGAGGTTATCCGTGTACATAAGGATGTAAAAATCCTTAAAAAAAAAAAAAAAGTAAAGCAAAATGCGCAAAAGAATCCATATGAAAAATGTCAAAGCACACGAAGTCTCAAACTATTCTAAAGGAAAAACTAATTTTACAAAGAGACCACCCACTCCCATTACAATTCATTTTGCTAAGAAATTCACGCTTTCCCAAAATGGAGCACTCAGTTGCCAATGTCTGTGATACCTCAAATAATTCATACTTGCAACTTTTTTCTTGGCACCTCACAAAAAGGAGGAGTGCCCCTGGAGACAAAACAATGTAAGGAGAAGGAAAACTTCCTTTTAAAATATTCATGAATGTGAAAGCCAAACTTCTCACCTAGCTTTTCACACTGCAAGACTAAATGTCTGTGCATTAGCAAGATGCAGGATGGTCATTAGTGTTGTTTCAAGGAACATTGTAATTAACTTGACAATGTGTGGTGATGACATAATTGGTGGGACGAGATCTGAAGAAGACTGTATAGGAGCAATCCTGTATGTTGTAAGTATTGTGGGAATTTTCTTCAGCAAATGTGTGAAGTCTGGACATAACATGCAGGTGTGCACACATCTTTACATTCATCTGGGAATCCTGGCTTGATGCAGTAAATGCCTTCCTATGCAATACTGCTAACCGGTCAGCTAATATGATTAGGGATGCTCAAACACCCAATTCAGCATATTCCTTCCTAAGGGTGGGGTACAGCGCAAGTAGTTTATCACATGTGTGCATTCTCAGACAGCCCAAGCAAATTCCACTCCCCCTCTTTCTGTATACTGTTCCCGTGGGTTCACCACAAATACCCATCCCAGTTGCAGGTAACAGAGAAGAGGGGCATAAAATCCCTCTTTTGACAAGGCCTGGTTAAGATTTCCATTCTGTCTTTTCTTTGACAATATAGACACCATGTGGTCCATAAGGTAACTGCAGCAGCATCCTACACTTTTGCCAGGGGAAATACAGTGCTGTAGAACTGTGCAATGTGTAGTATAAATACCATGATGAGCCAGATCCCTTAAAGTTGAACTACAGTTAAATACAGAAGGCAGCAACTTTGTCTTTGTTCTTTCAAGACTCTGGAGAACATTCATCCTCCTGAGTTGCAACTCAGAATATTCATGAAATTTGTGTTCAGCAACTCTTACTACCTGGGTCAAGAGGAGCAGACCTGCTTCATTAATAGTGCAGTCATATGCAGAGTTACTCCAGTCTAAATCAGTTGAAATCAATGGGTTTAGACTGGAATAACTCCACCTGGGATCGCACTGACTAGTATATAGTGGCTGCAGTTACACGTGCCAATTGATGCTGAGGGGAAGCGAGGCTATTTCCTCCGGAGGATTTTGACACACAGTTGCGAGATCACACCTCCCTTTGTAGGTCCGGGTGCAGCCCGTCACTGTGTGATCAGACGCAACTGCAGTGGTTTGGGGTTTTTTTGCCATTTGTTTCCCATGCACTTAAACGAGGAATTGAGGAATTGAACCTCCACGCTGAGGGCTCCCTATGGAGTATGCAATTATGCGCATACTGTGAAGGGGGGGAACCAGCATTGAGCCAGGATGGCCTGATCAGACCATCCCGATGGCTTGAGAGCATGCTTGAGCAATCAGACAGGGGAAAGTCCATCCATGGTCCATCGGAACCTGTTTACTACCAGATTTCCCCCGGTGTCTTTTAACTCCGCTTCTGTGGCAGAGAAGCATGGGTTGCCTTCAACTGCGGGATGCTTCCCAGATGTTGCTGTCTAATCACTCCCTTTAGATCCATCCAGCATTCTGGTTGCGTGTGATTGCAGCCAGTGCCTATCCAAGCCACATTGCTTTTCTCTCAGCATCAAGAAAGAAAGGCTGTAGTATCCTCCCTGGTACTCAGCCCTGTAGCTAACAACTTTTTGTTCAGGGGGGCAATGTTTTTCTCGGGGGGCCTGCCATTATATGTCTGTGCATTACTGTCATGCCATGTTCATACTTCTAAATAACGAAATATTAAATAATAAATAAAATAAATAATAACAATACTTGCATTAAAGTTGTGTATGAGCAATTTAGCTGCTGCATAAATTAATTTGCTCTGGAGCCATCCTTCCTGAGTTAAGACAAAAACGTATGAGCCAGAGGCTATAAAACTGTGAGCTAGCTCACACTAACTCAGCTTAGAGGGAACACTGGTGGGGACTCAGGCTCAGCTCCTGTTTCTGTTTGTCCCCTCGTCATCCTGCTGGGGGTGTTTCCAGGGGACCTTCTTTGGCACAAGGGGGTTCCATCCAAATGGAGGGGGCGGAATGCAGCCATTCTGAACACCCAGCTGGGATGTGGAGTGAGGGGGGAGTCTAAGGGGCAGCATGAGAAACAAGACGTTACTGGAGTCGGACTGATTTTCTGCTCTCTGTCTCTCTGCTGCTCCGGTGACATTCTGGGGCTCTTCTACCCGGTAACAGCCAGGTCAGCACCCGGAGCCTTTTCTCATTGGCTGCCTCGGCCCTATCCTCTTCCACCCCCCTCTGAAGGGCCAGGACAGGGCTCTGTCCAACTCTGGCACCTCTGCCCAGCCCCCACTGTTGCTCCTAAAGCTGCCTGGACCTCTGTCCACACTGGACTTCTCCCACCTTGACGAAAGCAGCAGGAATGGGGGGCTTGGTGGGGGGGCCTGTGGCTCCTGCTGCTCCTGAGTGGGCTCCCAGTGGTAGGTAAGCCCACCCCACCCAGGGGGAGGGGCTCATAAAAACCATGGGGGGGCGGGCCCTGCAGTAACTAAGGGCCTGCGTACTGTACCCTTACAGATCAGTAAGAGCGAGCTGTTGGGCCTTTTCCTACAGGCCTGATTCCCTTCCCACAGAACTGTCTCTGAGCAACTTGTTTCCACCTTGTAATGAAAATAGATCAGCTTCCTAGCAGTATCTGTGGACATAGGGTTGCCCTGCTCATTTCAATGGCCTTAAGTCTTCTTAACAGTCTATGAATCTTGACCACTGATTTGGACACACACCCAAAATAAAAGGGCCACACTGAAGTGGATACATATTCATGTTTTGATGTGATATACAGCTAAGTCTGCTCCTTTCAGGTTTTGTTTCTAAAAAAAAATCTACTTTTAATTTTAAGACACAGCTAAGCACTTTTGGGTCCCATTGATTGCACATGCTCATCTCTCCCATTGAAATGAATGGGACTTGGGTTGACATCAGGAGTTTCATGCACCATATATTTCCTTGCACCAAATCTTTCCTGCTGCTTATAATTTGAGTGAGGTTGATTTAATTTACTTTCCTTCACACTGTGAACAAATTCCTGCAATGTAAAAGTTCAAAAAGTTTCATCTGTTGTATTCTGGGCTGGGTTTTCCTCTCATAATTAGCAGCAGGAGAAGCATCGTCCATAGTCACCACCCTGTTTGCCCTGGCTCTCTCATAAATGTATGTGTTCGCATTCGCATGAGACCCACTAAGCTACAAGCATGACATCATAGCCACATGACAGAAAGAGGAAGAGAAGTGTTATGAGCTTATCGCTATCAAAAACAGAACCACAGACAGCAGACCAAGAGACCTGAGAACAGGAAATACAAGCTGAGTACCAGAAGGTATACTTTAGCGAAGGTCACATAGAGTTACCAGGCCATGCCTGGCAACTGGCAGGAATCTGAGGAGCCAGGACATGGGGGGGTCAGCCACAAAGTCATGTGTGCCGTTACATCACTTCCTGTGAAGACCCAGAAGTGACACAGGATAGCTGTTCTGAATTTAGGCTTTGGCTGGTCCCAAGAGTAAGGACTTACTCCACACTTGGTCACTGACTGTAGCTCTAGGAATCACCAGAAGCTCTGTGGTAAAACCACAGAGTTTACAGCAATTCATAGAGCTACCCTCGGTTACTTCCAGGCTTTCTCCAGAAGTGGTATAATAATGCATGCGATGCTGCCAGATTTTTTTAAAAAAAATATCCCGTAAGGCAGGCAACGAGGTGGGGGAATTCGCCACTTTGACTAGGGGACAGGCAAGGCTAGGGTCAGAGCTATGGAGGAGTCCTGTCCACTTAGTGACCTGACCTTACAGTTCTGCTGTTCCTCCCAATATCTATAAAGAGAGACAGGGTGTGTGATAACTTTGCTCTCTGCACATGTGGATTAGCAGCGGGTATTTGAAAAAAATCAGCAAAAAATGCATTGTGGTCCTTTAGGGGCTTGCAACTCAGCCACTGGGACTCCTGACCAACAGATAGAGATCACATATGTGTTATACGGTATTGTACTGGGAACAGCAGTGTTTCACAAGGTTGCTTCCAGGCTATGGTTGCCAATCTCCAGGTGAGGCCTGGAGTTCTCCTGGAATTACAATTGATGTCCAGATTACAGAGATCAAGGCCCCCCCTGGAAGAAATGGCAGCTTCAGAGGGTGAACTGTTTGGTGTAACATCCCTTCTGAGCTCCCTCTCCAGGCTCCGCCCCCCAAATCTTCAGGGATTTCCCAACCCTGCATTGGCAACCCTATTCCAGGGCATTGGAAATCCCATCCATAGTTGGACAATCTAGCTCAAAATTGGCAGTGGCTATTTAACTGGCACCGACTCTCCACAGAGTTTCAAGCAGGAACCTCTTTTCCAGCCCTGCTAACTAAGGTCCTTTCAACTGGGGATGTCAGAGACTGAATCTTGGGTTTTCTATAAGCTAAACATATGCTCTGGCTGAGCCACAGACCCTCTCAGATGATTTCTGAGATTCCATCAGGCATAGTCTTTGCTTCTGGAAACCTATCTAGCCAAACTGGAGTATTTGCTGTATTCTGACATTGCAGCAAATTTTTGTTTGTAATTAGCATAAACCTGATGTTGTGCTGTGCCCATCCCTCTTCTCTTTGCTCATGAAAGAGTAAGTCAAGGCCTTCTGGTTTTAGAAGCCTCCAATTTAGCATGGTCTGAAGGCTGGTACTTGGGCAAACTGGCATTTGTTTCCTTCTCAGCAACTAACTGGGATTCTAAATTGGAAGTCCCAATTTGTGGGGAGGAAAAAAAACCCCTCTAATTTGTTCAGGCACCTATATTCCGTTTGGACATTGCAGCAATTTGGATTTTGATTCAAGGCTTCCACAGCTAGGAAGGCTTCGATTGCACTGTGTGTGTGTGTGAGAGAGAGAGAGCAGGGAGGCAGGAGGGCACACATGAATACAGCCAATAGATTTGTTTGTGGCATGAGAATGCAGACATTGACTTTCTAATTTGTGAATCACACAATATTCAGGGTTTTTTGCTCAGTATTCTTGCAGAACTGCGATGGAACAAGCCCCACTCCCATGCTCTGGTTCTGTTTTTTTCCTAGCTTCTTCTGAATTTAAGAATAGGGGTTTCATTTTCCAAATCTCATGCATCTTCCAAATCTCATGTATCTGGGTAGTACAATACAAAGAACACTAGGTGGTCCCTGTGGTTCAGTTTTTGCTTTTTAGGAGCATTTACTTCTAAGCAAAATTATGGAACTTCTACAAGAAGGGGGGGAATTCCCATAGGAAGTCACCACCCAGAACCACATCAAGAACTGCAAAAGCAATGAGGGAGATTTTCTCGGCCTTTAAAACCAGAGACTGACGTGGCACTCTCAGCCTCTGAAGTAAAGCAATGTAGTCCTTTGGAAAATTGCTTTAAAAACAATTGGCTTATGGGTTCTGCTGAAGTTGGATACACCCTGTAATACTGAGAGGCTGAATAACCAAATTGAAGCTGTGAGATGAAAAAGAGAGTTACAAATAGAACAGAGGGTTGGGATTTGATTGCTTTTCAAGAGTCAAGGAAGACCAATGTTCACTAAAGGAATGTTCAGCCGGATCAGCTTCTGTGGACATAGCAGCCCTCAGCATAGGGAGCAAAGAGGCAGCTGCCAGAGAATCCATGCTATCCTGAAGTCATCCCAGGCTTCAGCCACACAAGCAGCTATGGACTACGCAGTCTTCCCTACCAGCAATGCTGCAAAGTGAGCCTCTGGAGTTCAAGTCATGCCTCTAGCCCTGAAAGTCAATGTGCCTGATTCCCATGTGGATGAGATCAAGAGAATATACTCTTCATATGCTCAGAGACACTCTTTATTACTGATAAGTGGGAAAAGGTTATGAGCCACATTAGGTTCTGCCAGTTTTTTAGGTCTTTCTCCAAAGTTAACAATTGCCTATTGCAGTACAAATTGCTTTCACAGCATAGCAACTAATACCAAAGTACAGTCTTGGTCCATATCTGTTCCTATGCCACGCAAGAATTCAGCACACAATTTCCTATTCAATAGGAAACAAAGTGAAACAACTAATAATGGGACGTTTTTTGTAGTAGGGATGCCAGCCTACAGGTGGGACCTGGGGGTCCCCTGGAATTACAGTTTATCTCCAGACTACAGAGATCAGTTCCCTTGGAGAAAATGGATGCTTTGGAGGGTGGAATCTATGACACTGTACCCCCCACAGAGGTCCCTGTCATCCCCAGGCTCCATCCCCACATCTCCTGGAGCTTCCAAACCTGGATCAGGGAACCCTACACCCCCACCCCTTCCCTACCGATGGCCAGGGGGAGCTGGCAACCCTAAGGAACTTGGATTCCCTTGTGAGATTTTAGAACAACAAGCTGAAATGGAGGAATTTGTTCCCTTAAAAGGAAGCATGACGTTACATGGGGGAACACAAGGCTGTCCTTAAATTGCATGGTCTGCCTGGGTCTTAATCACACAAATATGCCTTGGTGTGCAATGCCAAACAATGGGAGATCAGTGTGTGCTGAAGTCTTAGAACTTTGGGGTTCGCTAGTGTGCACCCCTTAGTTGTGTTCGCTAGTGTGCACTCTTTAAAAATTAATGTAAGTAGAATTGCAGGTGCTTTTTTCATTGTCGTATCAGCCTTTCAGAAAGGGCTTGTTACTATCCCTGTTACTGTCACTTTAAAAACTTCTAGCCCATTACATTTTTTTAAAAAAGGAGGTCTTAATTGAAACCTCATGGCAGTTCCTTGGCCGCAGGATTCTGACTGGTAAAACCAGAACTATCGTCTGTTAAAGCTATGTGGGTCAATGGTAAAGGGGGGGGGGGTGGAACGGAGGAGTGAAAAAAAAGGCAAACGTTTTGCTTTTTTTAAGATGCAAAGGAAAAATACTAGTGGCTAAGAATTAGGTGATGAGACAGAGGAATCTGGCAACAATAGGTCTATGAGCATGGGAAGAAGACAAGGAGAGGGGGATGGGGTGTAAATGTAACTTTTTAATATATAAATCCTATTGCCACTGCGTTAAGATTCAGTAAATCCACTTGCAGTAGCTGTCCGTTCATGTCTACGCCCACTTTCTTTGCAAAAACTGAAAAATGACACCAGATTCTCCACATCTTCCAACTTGCCAGCATTTCCTTTCCTTAAAAGGGATGTGAACTGTACTCCAGCCAGCAGATCTGGCTGTAAATATTCTCCCCCCACTTCAGTGCAGTCTACGTGGCTGAGTCCTTTTCAGTGTCAAAATGGCAATGGAATCCTTCCCAAGGAAGAAAGCCTGTGTGTGCAATATTCACAGGCTTGCTAAAAAGCAATGTCAGAGAAAAAACAGTTAGTCCATATTGGGGACTGCAGGCTGACTACGTGGTCCTTAGTTCAAGAAATCCATGCTGCTCTATACTAGGAGGCCAGGGTTTGAGCCCCTCCTGTAGCCATAAAGCTTTGTCCTGGAGCAAATTAACATGTCTTAGCTTGCAAGAATAAAAATGAATATATTGACAAAAAAGAGCCAAAGGAATAAGTAAAGCGCCTGCATCCACCCACTAGTTTGTCACCCCTATGGCTACACTAGTCTGTGACTTGTTTGAGGTTATGATCTTTCTAAAAAACAAAAACTGTGCAAACCATGGTGACCAAATAGTATATGCAACACCCAGCTTGACTGATTTTTTAAAACAGAAAGGCTAAATCCCAAAACCATGCTATTTGCTTTGGAATTTATACCCACATCCACCAGCCCCAGCTGCCTAAGATGTTGAACCAGTTTGAACTGTTTATTCTGCACCATCTGCATTATCAAAACGGGTCACTGCCATGTAGATATACTGGGAAACTTAACAGCTTGGAGAGGGATCCAGACTAGGAAGCTGATCTCTTCAGAGGGTAGAGCCCCCCTGATTTTGTAAGAAATAAGGGTTGGTAGTCAGAATGACCCTTGCTTCACTTGTTGTTGTTCAGTCACACAGTCGAGTCTGACTCTTCGCGACCCTATGGACCAGATTATGCCAGGCCCTCCTGTCTTCCGCTGTCCGCTGAAGTTTGCTCAATTTCATGTTCGTTGCATCGATGACACTGTCTAACCATCTCATCCTTTGCCGTCCCCTTCTTCTTTGATCTTCAATCTTTCCCAGCATCAGGGTCTTCTCCAGTGAATGCTCATTTGGTGGCCAAAGTATTTGAGCTTCAACTTCAGGATCTGGCCTTCCAGGGAACAGTCAGGGAACTTGCTTCACTACTGGATCCCAAAATTCAGACCAAGTTAAGGACTGTGTACATTAGCAACAGAATTTTGAGCACTGACAGGAAAGAACCACACACAGGTACAAATTCTAAGCCAACAACAGACCTTTGAATAAGGCTGAAAGGACTCCCCACCACCACTGCCATCGGTAACGTGGCTTCTCAGTTTAAAGAAACATTGGGGGGCAGGAGTGAATTGGGAGGGCACACTTTCTTTGAGGCCATTTGCTCCTCTTGCATCATCCACCACATTTTATCACAAGATTCCAAAGCTCTACTGGATTTTAAAAAATCCTCAGGAGACAGTGAATTATATAGACCTTTTACCTCAGAGTATACATCATCTAGTCATACTGTTAAAAGGCAGCTAGACTGCCTCTGCCTGAGTGGGGGGGTCTCACCTTCTCAGGTACTTCATAGTGCCCAATGGTTGCGGAACAGTAATTGGTGATGGTCATTATACATTTGTGGCACACTGGCAGTGATTTGCTGGAAGGCATTAATACTGAGGTGAAACTGTTTCAGTATCTAGAGGAGCTCTCCTCCCCCAATACAGGCCTCTCAACTTTATTCCTTCCTTTGCTTTCCTCCCTCCCTCACAGTGTGTCTGTTTTCTCTATTACTTGCTCTTTCTCACTTTCTTGGGATTTTATTCCTTTGCATTCCATCCTCTGGGTTATTTCACATAGTCCTCTATGAATATCTTCCTTCTCTGTCTTCTACCGTCTCCCTTAAATATTGTATCTAGTTACCATATGAAAAGAGAGCTCTTATCTCTTTCCACACACAAAAATGGAAATTGGTTGAATGACATCCTTTAACCTGCTAGTTCCCATAGGTTTTCCTTTCCTCCTCAGTGACGTATTTCTCCAGCAAGTAGTTGCTATCAGTGCACAGAGGAGTCAGCTTGGGGCCCTGAAGGAAGCACCAGATGCACAGAGAAAATTAATTTGCCCAGTTCTTAAGGAAACTTCAGAATACAGGGAAGGGGTAACAGAGGTAAATCATTACCGAAGGAAAATATTGATCTGGCTTGTGTGACTGAGACCTGGCTGGATGAAAATGATGTGATGTGTCTGTAGGGTTGCCAAACTGCACTGGCAACACCTGGGAGCAACAGGGGGGGGGGACTAGTGTGCTAGTGTCACATCAGCGCCCCTGTATCATTTCTGGTTTAAATGGGAAGTGACACAGGGGGACACTTTTGCAAAATGTAGAATGTCCAATGTCACTTCCAGTTTAAGCTGAAAGTGATGTAGGCATGCTGGCACGATGCCAACATGCCTGGCCTTCCCTCTCCCTGAATTCCTCCGCTGATATCTGCATCAAAGGAAACTGGCAGGATCCTGGCATCCCTATGTATCTTTCTCAGCTAATTCCACCTGGGTATGTAGTGCTTCACCAACCCCAAAATGGAAGTGGAGAAGGGCTGGTGGCCAATGCTCCCTCTAAGCTATGGAGTCTTGTGAGCAAAAATTCTATTTTGTGAGCTACTGGCATTAAAGTTGTGAGCGAGCGATTTGGCTACTACATAAATTAGTTTGCTCTGGAGCCATCCTTCCTGAGCTAAGACAAAAATGTGTGAGCCAGAGGCCTGTAAGACGGAGCTCTTCCGCCAGGCCTTTGAGTAGGAGCCGCCACCTCCTCTGCCGCTATTTCTACCATCTTATGTGGTGGAGGGAGGGGACAGCTGAGGAAGATCTATCTGGGCCCGCTGTGACCAATACTGCCGCATGGGGCCAATACCGCCGCATGGGGCCAAATAACACCGAATGGCACCCTCTGTGAGTCTGACATCATAGGGATGAGCCGAGTGAGTAACTGTTGAGCACTTTACTATGAATACCTTTCTGGAATGTTTTATCTGTCTTGTATGTTTTAAGCTGTTTATCTTTGGCACTTAGTTGCCTCATTGTAAGCCGCCCTGAGCCCGTTCGCAGGGAGGGCGGGGTAAAAATGGAATGAATGAATGAATGAATGAATGAATGAATGAATGAATGAATGAATGAATAAAAACTGTGAGCTAGCTCACACTAACTCGGCTTAAAGGGAACACTGCTGGTGGCTGTCACTTTTCATGAATCTCCATGCCAGCTATTACTGTTATTGATTGTCTGTTCCTTTTACTGGGTTCCAGGGATAACTAGGCATTCTGCTTATTTACTAGCCACCCAGTTCCATGCTGGGAACCCTCTCAAAGCTGGCCAAAGTGCTCTCAGGTTTAGTGCTAGAGATACTTAGGTTATCTTGGGTCACTTCATGGCCAAGAGTCCCATGCTGAGGCCAGCCAAGAATTTTGTAGCCTCTTTGGCTGCCATGAGCCTCTCTCAAGTTGTGACAGGCCCTGCACATGATAAAGGTGGCACCTTGGGTTTAATCTTTTGTACTGAGCCCTTGAGAGGATGTTTGGTTTAAGAGCTGGCAGTTCAGCATGTACTATGGTTTGACCACAAGATTGAATGTGGCTCTGAAACTCAATAGGGAAAAGGGATTAGTTAAAATGCTCTGTCCATAAAGACTTGTAGATACTACTGGATTTCTGAATGCTCTGGGAGAACTTTAGGATTCCAAAACAATGCTCTATAGAGGCCACAGCTGGAGCTTGAAATACTCCTAGAAGCCATCAACAAGGTTACTCCTTGTTGATCTCTCCTACCCTTGGGTTGGAACATGGCCCCGTGGTTTATCTTGGAGTTCGGTTACATGAAGAGAACTGGGAGACATTTAGAGTGACATTGGTGGAAGACCCATACCAAATCCAACAGAATGTGCTACAGAGATAATTGAAATACCTATGAAGCAGCAGTGACAGCAGCGAAGAAATCTTGCTTCTTTGCTATCATTGCATCAGTTAGTTCATGACCATTCCAATTGCTTAAGGTATCTCAACATCTATTGACTCTCAAATCTCAGCTGATGTCATCTCTGAAAAAGGAAAATATCTGTGATGCATTTGCGGGTGGGGGGGCTAAAAAAAATCAAATATGGTCTGATTTGGATGCTGGTTGTTGTAAAGTACATTGTTCTCAGGAACGGAGCTTGGCAGCTTTTTGCTATCTCTAGTTCCTGGTCTTAGGACATAACAGTTGTAACATGGTTAATACTGAGGACTTATCTCAAACAATGCCCAGTATGCCACCTGGCCCAATTATGGGCCATTTTGACCCAGTTACCATGATGGATATTAACAGGATCCTGGGATCTGTGACAGCTATCACTTGTGCTCCGGATCCTTGTCCATCCTGGTTTCTGAAATCTTTTAAGCACTACACTAATGAGTCATTGATGTCCCTTATAAATTAATCACTGACTCACGGCAACCTTCCTTTGGCCACTCAAATGAGTGGTTATCTGTCCTCTGCTTAAAAACCACCCCTAAAGAAAAAAGGTGTGGTTGACTATCACTTAGTTTCTAATCTGTCTTTTCTGGGCAAGGTGATTGAGAGAACAGTGGCAGAACAGCTCCAGGCTTTCATGGATAACTCATCTGCTCTGATCTTTTTTAGTCTGGTTTCAGGTTGGGCTATAGCCAGAGACATTACTAGTGGCTTTAGTTAATCATCTCAGTCTGAATATGGATAAAGGCTATACCTCTGCTGCTCCTTCTGGATTCATCTTCAGCCTTTGATACAGTGAATCATAGTATCTTATTGAGACATATGGAGGCAGAGATAGGTATCAGGAGTGGTAATCTGGATTGATTCAAATTGTTCCTTACCAACCAGAGTCAAAGGGAGACCAGTTATTATCAAGGTGGGATGTGTCTTGTGGGGGCTTCCACATGCTATTCAATCTCTATGGAAAGCCCTTAGGAGATATCGTTTGTAGCTTTGGGTTGGTTGTCATCAATGTGCAGGTGCCACCCAGCTCTACATCACTCTATCCAAATCTCCTGGTGATGCACTAGAGGTCTTGAGCCCCTGCCTGTTTTCAGTGTTAAATGGCTACAAATGAACAAATTGTAACTGAATTCTAACAGGATGGAAGTAATGCTGTTCGGAAGACTGAGGTCATGAAGGGCATTGTGCTTTCCACTTTCAGTGGAGTTTGCTAGATCTTTGCTGACTCAGTTAACAGACAGGGAGTTATACTACACCCAGCATTACTCCTGGAAAAGCAGGTTAACACAGCTGAAAAACTACTTTCTTCCAACTCTGTTTAGCTCAGAAGATGACTCCCTCCCTAGACACAGCCAATCTGACCACTTGGATCCATGCCAAAGTAACACTGAGACTAGACTACTGAAATGTACTTCACATAAGTCTGCCTTTGAAGTCAACTTGGAAACTCCACTTGGTTCAAAATGCCACAGCTTGGCTACTCTTAGAAGCTACACGGAACATGCATATTACACCCATACAAAGCCCTTCTTGGCCTTGGATCCTCACATCTGCAGAGCCACCTCTTGCCTTATTCCCTGCCATAATAGCTTCATTCATCTGAGAAGGGCCTTTTGCAGGTACCATGCTGTAAATGAGGGAGATCAACAACTGCCAGGACACACACAGTCTCTGTTGTGGACCTCACCTCATGGCATGGCGTGCCTGAGAAGGCCACTTCCTCCCACACTTCTGGCACTCTGCAAACTGTAAAACAGAATTGTTTGAGGGGAATGTTGATAAAGGCAATAAGACTATGTTATGATGTAGTATTTTAAGAAGGTGATTTAATAAAGGGAATGAGACTGCAGGATACACTACTGTGTATAGCATATATTATATGTTTGCTGTATATGTTATCTTGCTCTTGCTCTACCTATGTGATTCTGCCTTGGAGAGAAGGTGGCATGGTATATAGCCTGATCTTGTCAGATCTCAGAAGCCTAAGCAGGGGTGGGACATGGATGGGAGACCACCAAAGAAGTCTCTGAAGAAGAAGGTAGTGGCAAACCACCTCTGCTTCTCACTTGCCCTGAAAGCCCCTTGCTGGGGTTGCCATAAGTGGGCTGCAACTTGACAGCACTTTACACTCACAATTCTACCTTTTGGCATTATCATTTCTAATACTTACACCCTGTTTTCTGGGGAGTGGGGCTATAGGATGATGGGGGCCTCCCCAGGGCAGCTGTCCTGGATGCCCTGTGGCTAAGACGGCCCCTGAGCTCTACCAGTGAGCCACAGCTTCATGAACATGAGAGCTTCATGGACAAGTGAAGATCTGAACCAAGCTTGTCATGGGTTTAATCCTAAATGTGTGGTAAAGTCAAAATGCAACTGTAAATCAATTTTTGTGCATGGTTATTAATCAGTTCAGAAATGTAGTACAAAGCATATTCAAAACTTCCTTCAGCTATTACTTTCTACCGTCTCGGCTTATCTTGTGTCATCCTACTTTCCTTGATTAAACATGATTCTATGCTAATCTTACCTTGCCTAGCTGTCAACAATTGCGTGTCATCCACACCCACTGCAAGTAGATTGATTATTCTTATGACTGGATCTTGTTTTAATTGAGCCTCACAGCCTCTCTTTCTAACATTTCCTGCCTTGTTGTCCTTCCTTAACTTTAAATATAAATGGATCAGACTAATGGATTTACATGTCATGCAACTGATGATGTGAGTTCTGATTCAAGAAGGCTTATTCTGGAGTAAATTTTGTTAGTCTTTAAAGTTGCCATGGGACTCCTATTTAATAAAACCACCTTTGTGTTTTTCGCACATCAGACACCAGTTACACACATAGAATTGTCTTTGTGTTTTCTTCAAGTGGCAAAGAACAGCAGAAGGGCTGAAAAGCATTTTGAGTGGCTTGTGTGAATTCACCCTAAATGACTGTTCTCTACATCATATGATAATGGTTCCTGGATGATACAGCAGTGGGCATAGGTGTTATTCCTCTAACTGGAATGGAAGAAATCAGAGATATGGGAATGCTCAGACTCCTTCCCACCTACGTCCCGTCCCGCGAGATGTTGGTTGTGGTGCTAGGAAAACTTACCCTTCTCTGACACTGGTGTTATTTAATGCCAGGTCTATCAATAATAAGACTGATGTGCTCTGTGACTACCTCATGGGGTCACAGGTGGACCTGGCTTGTCTGACCAAGACCTGGGTGAGGGATGGTGAAACTGTCACCTTGAACCAGGTTACCCCACCTGGGTTCTCTGTCTTTCACTAGTCTCAGGTGTATGGGCAGAGGGGTGTGTGGCTTTGCTCATCCATGAATTTTATTCCTTCAGTTCGCTACCCACCACAACAATCTTTGGCACTGAATGTGAGGGCCTAGCGTGTGATGTTGAGGAGAGTTTGGCTATCCGGCTGGTGCCTAATGCACCAGCAGATACCCTGTCTGACTGTTAGATGCTGGGCATTGGAATACCCTAGGCTCCTGGTCCTGGGTGACTTCAATGTCCATGCCGATGATGCAGCATCTTTCCAGGCTAGGGACCTAGTGTCATCCATGGAGGCACTGGGACTCTCCCAGTTTGTATCGACTTCCATGCACCAAGCAGGCCACATGCTGGATTTGATTTTGGGGATGGGGGATACATGTGGATCTGATAACTATGGATGTAGTTCCAATGGTCTGACCATTTCACCCTGAAGGTCCAACTGAGCATGCCATGCCTTCCATGTTTAGGTGGCAAGAGTCTTTATGCTCACCTGCGGAGCCAAATGGACCCTAGTCAGCTTCAGGAAGCTCTGCAGGGTCCAATGCCCCCTGGCAGCTCCTTGGATAAGCTGGTCGAGGACTGGGATAACAGGCTCTCTGAAGCCATCAACAAGATTGCCCCCAAGCACCCTCTACACTGTTGCACCAAAGCAGTACTATGGAGGTGAGGTGGTGGCATACTTGTGACAAAGTGTTGTGAACATCTTATAGGACGCTTATGAAAGCCTATGAGATCGCAGTGAAGGCCGCAAAGACGAATTTCTACATGGCCTCCATTGCGTCTGCAAGCTTGTGCCCTGCCCAATTATTTAGAATAATTTGGTCTATTACAACTCTGCCACAGGGCAGACCAAATAGTAGGGCATTAGCTATTGTCTTAAAGGTGTTTGTGAGCTATTTCACAGATAAGATTGTGACACTCTACCACTCTACCATGATCTCCTGACCGCAATTGAGACAGTAAGGGAACTGGAAGCCCCTTGTCCGTCTTCTGGTCCAATATTGGACCACTTCAATTGACTCCCAGGAGGAAATCAACAGGATCCTGACAGCAGTGTGGCCTACTACCTGCCTCCTTGACCCCATGCCTTTCTTGGCTGGTGAAAACCTGCAGGGAGAGCATTCAGGTCCCTCTGGGAGAAATTATCACTCTGTCCCTTTCTACTGGGACTTTCCTGGAGACTCTGAAGGAGGCAGTGGTTTGCACGCTCCTGAAATAGCCACCCGATGATCCTGACCACCTATCACCCAGTAATGAACCTAACATTCCTGGGTAAGGTGGTTGAGAGAGCAGTGGCCGAACAACTCCAGGCTTTTCTGGATGACGTTTCCCTCCTGGATGCCTTCCAGTCCAGCTTCTACCCTGGCCATGGAATGGAGATGGCTCTGGTTGCCCTTACAGTTGATCTCCGTAGACACCTGGATCGGGGTGGATCGGCACTGTTGTTGTTATTAGATCTAACGGCAGCATTTAATACAGTTGACTACGATGTGGGAGTACATGGGATTGCCTTGAAATGGTTTTCCTCTTTTCTCCATGGTTGGGGACAGAGGGTGGTACTTGGTGAGAGGGTCTCCCCAATACCCACTGGAATGTGGAGTGCTGCAGGGTGTGATTCTCTCACCAATTTTATTTAGCATCTATATATGCCCTCTCGCCCAGTTAGTCCAGAGATATGGGCTGGGTTGTCATCAATTTGCTGATGACACCCAGCTATATCAGCTAATGGATGGCCATCCATTTCCCATCCCTGAAAACTTGGCCCAAGCGCAGGATGCTGTGGCTGGTTGGTTGTGGCAGAGGCGGTTTATGTTAAATCCATCAAAGATGGAGGTCCTGTACCTGAGTCGGGGGTGATAGATGTGGGCACCAGGCTTCCCACACTGGAAGGGGCACCTCTGGTGCTGACCCAGACAGTGAGGAGCCTGGGAGTAACACTGGATGCCTCTCTTTTTATGGAGGCCCAGGTTGTAGCAGTCACCAGATCTGCATTTTTCCATCTTAGGCAGATTAGGTTACTGAAGCCCAATCTCTCCCCCCAGGACTTAGCTACAATGACCCATACAATGGTCACTTCCAGGCTTGATTACTGCAACTCACTCTATGCAGGCTTGCCCTTGTGGCTGACTCAGAAATTGCAACTGGTGCAAAATGCAGCGGCACACTTGCTAACGTCAATGCCTGTGCGGGCTCACGTTCGGTTTGTGCTCCGCCAACTGCATTGGCTAACGGTTGAGTACCGGATTCACTTCAAGGTGTTGGTAATGACCTTCAAAGCCTTACATGGCCTGGGAAAAACATATCTAAGGAACCGCTTCTCTATATATATGCCCCAGAGAGCGTTGCACTTGAAAGATCAACACCTCCTGATGGTCCCTGGCCTGAGGGATGTCTGTTTTGCCTCAACCAGGGCCGGGGCTTTCTCTGCTCTGGCCCCAGCCTGGTGGAACAAGCTCCCCACTGAGATCAGGGCCCTGCTGGATCTTCTTCAGTTCTGCAGGGCCTGCAAGATGGAGCAGTTCTGCCAGGCCTTTGGCTGAGACAGTGGGCACCCATACATGGCCTCCCTGAGGTTGCTGTCATCTACCCACTGATAGCTGATCATTATTCCATCCATACCAACGGGCCAGGATTCTTATAGCCAGCTGATTTCATGTTTTAGTTGTAATTACCAATTTTTTATATTGCTACCAATGTTTTATATTCCTTTGTGTTTTAAATATTGCTCTGTGTTTTACATTTTAAATTTTGGCTGTATCTATTGCAATGTTGTTACCTGCCCTGAGCCCATTTACGGGATGGGCGGGATACAAATATAAATAAATAATAAATGACAGAGGGGATGAAAGAGACTCTTTTTTCTCATTGAGAGGCAATGGAAAACAAATGCCTCTGTTATGGTCAGGTGCAGACATGGTACCTCTCACCTAATAAGCAAAGAAGAAGGAATATCACTCAAGAGACTGGGAATAGTTTCCGCTGCCATTTTGTTTAGAGCCAGCCTTTTCCTCCTCCCCCCCTCCAGTTAGTCCCAAAATAGTGTTGACATCACCACATAAATTTCCCTATTAAACAATTGACTTTCATGTTTAAGTCAGCAAAAGGATTATATATTTATTACTAATGCATGAAAGTTTCATTGTATTTTTATCATTGTACTTCAGCTACTACTGGATATATTACTTTTCAGTATTTACTGAAAATATTTCTTTAATCATAAAGTACTGAATAGTGTTCAGTACTAAAGGGCCTGATATATTTTTCTCATACTATCAAAATGCATCTTTCCTACATTTTGTCTTAATGCATTTTACTGGGATCAGTGTACAGCTGCTATTCCTAAATTGTAAGAATACCCAGAGGAGAAACATGTTAACTCTTTGTAGATGTGAGTCTGGTATGACTCAGAATGAGTCCATGTGGCATAATGGTTTTTTCTTTTTCTTTTTTTAGTCTATTCTATTTTGCCAAAGAAATCTCTCTCTCTCTCCCCCCCCCCTCGTGTCTTTTGTATAGTTTGCTAAGGAAATTGTAGATGGACCACAGCAGCAGCAAATATTTATTCTGGAGAATTATCCACATATATAAATACAAGCCATTGCCCACAATGTGTTTGCTTGTTTAATTAAAATGTTTATATCCTGCCTTTGTTCACATGGAATCCTGGGTGGCTGTTTTGTAACTTCAAGTGACAATTCAAACCACAATTTAAATGTTTCATCAACTAGAGCTCTTTTCAGATGTACCAGGAACTTCCTAAGATAGGGGTCTTCATGTTGTGTGAACCGAGGCGATGCATATATTAACCACGTGTGGAATTTCTGTATGCGTGAACTGACTGTGTTCACATGCACTGAGGCTGTGTGCACTTAGTAAATACATGTGTTGCTCCCATTCACACAGCATGGCAACTGTCCATATCAGGAAAGAACACAGGCAGTGCACACTCCTCTTATGCATGATTAGTGGTCTCCTGGTACAAATAATTGCAACATCTGAAAGGGGTGCAGGGTCTAGCAGTGGTTCTCCATTCACTTCATGCTTCTCTAGCTAGCTAGTCCAGGAGAGCCATCCATAAACCAGCTTCACTTGCCAATAGATTGGTGGAGCATCGTGGTAAGAACCTGAGCTACAAATGAGAAAGTCCCATGTTCAAATCTCCCTCTACCATGAACTCACCATATGATGGTGATAGGCAAGCAGTCTCAGTTTCCATTCTGCTAGAGAAGGATGATCTCTGGCTTACTTTATAGGATTGTTGTAAATATTACATTGAGATAATGTGCGTCATGTACTTTGAACACTTGAAAGCACTGTTCAAATGCTGAGTCTTGGCATCAAAAAGTACTTGAAACATTTTGTCCACACTGTTCTTTATCACTCCTCCCCACCTAGCCATGTTTCTCTTTAGCCACCACCAAGTTCATTAAGAAGCTTCTGATCGAGGCAAGAATCAGAGTTTCCCCCAAAACAGTGGATTGTTTTGGTATCTGAAGAAGCAAGCAGTAACTCACAAGAGCTCCTGCCCTGCCACATATTTTGTTAGTCCTTAAGGTGCTACTGGACTCTGGCTCTTTTCTGCTGCTACAGACAGACTAACACGGCTGCCCATCTTGATCTATTTCCAAAAATAGTTACATGTGCTACTTTCCTTAGGCTTCATTTCACACTCAGCACTTTTTGGATGAACATGAGAAACAAGTCTTAAGACCAAAGGCTGAAATATAACTAAACCCTTCCCCACTTAGTGAATGGGTTAAAAAGAGGAGGCAAATGATAGCCTCTTTACCGAAACATGCACAGTGCATAGGATATGGTGTACACTACAATTTAACAAACTGTAATGCTATGGTTTTGGTAATTGCTATTCATAGCATTGCAAGGCTGGTATAAGTGGTCTGACAGTCTCCATTGGGACTCTGACTATATCATTTAGAAGACCTTTATTTAGAATGCAGAACTGGCCATAGAGTTGTTCAGTGCAAATGACTGGTACCACTAGCCATATTATCTTACCCCACCCAACTTTATATCATTACCAAATGCTACCGTAGCCCTTCTGCCATCCAATCAGAACCTTACTATTAGAAACATTTCCCTTGCATGAATACATGTGTCAATATCTTGAATGAGAATTTAAAAGTTTCACTGAGATAAAATCCACCAAAAACTCATTGCAATGGGTCTGTTTCAGCCTACAGCTCAAGGTCCTCAAAGCACTGATTTTATACAAGTTAACATGTCACCAGAAAGATGGGAAGCTGTACCACAAAAAGGGTTATGGGCTTTCCCCCTCTTTCCACAGTAGACCCCCACGCCAAATCACAAACTGCTTTTGCAATTACTTAAAACTAGTTTAAGAAATTACTTGCCAGATTAGTCCAATGGTTCTTGATAATTAGTCAATTTTATTAGGCTGCAGTCACATGGTCATTTTGATCGGGTTTCACCACTGTTCCCTCTCGGATTTAAAACTGCTGATCAGACGGTCGCATTCATCTCCCGCACCAAAGTGGGCTCACTCGCACAATCCTCCTGGTTCCCTAACAAGTTTTCCTACACCTGGAAAATCAAGTACTTTCCGGATATTTGCGCTTTGAATCCGCAATTTCGCTGATCTGGACAGCCATTTCTCACAATGATCACGATTAGGTCATCTGAACATCCTTCTTGCAATTTTTTTTTTACAAGTTTCCGTCGTTGTGTGCATGAGCAATCCTGTGCTGAATAAATTCAGTGTATAAACATTCAAGTGCACATATAGACTCCAGCGCTCAGTTGTACATCACCAGTTAATTTTGTTTGCTGTTGGGGGGGGATCCTGCAAGAACAAGGGAGTACAATGAGTCCTAGTGGGAGTGGTGATCTGGCCAAGTGTATATGCACATGCACAAAGCCAATTAAAAAAAAAAAAAAAAAAGCTGTGCCACCCAAGTGGCGATGCAGCTATCTGAATGGTGCCCGGAGCCTTGTTGCGCGATGCAAGCGGTTCAGGGAGGGATGTGTGGTCATCCCAACCTGAAAAAAAATATTCCCAATCAAATCTATAGTGAGAACAAATTGGGATAAGCTTATCATGTGACCACAGCCTTACTCATCCACGACCCTGGGAGGATACCTGACTCTGCTCCTTTCATCAAGAATATCTAGCTAATGGTTGGTGCAAGAAAGCAGTCTTATGGACAGGAATGCGCTATCACTCAGTTCTTGATTCAGTTTCCAGCCTGCTCATCGATCGCTATCGAGGACCCCTGTGTTCATCACATTGTTTGGATGTGTCTGAACAAATTGAGATTGGTGTGCTTGCATGACAGGATTACTTTCTTGCAGCTGTTGCTCGATCACCACCACCTGTCTGCTGCCAAATAGGTGCTACAGGAGCAAAGAGCAGGCAAAGGATCCATCAGGTGGCAGAACTTTACCACCTATTTCCTTTTCGTCCCCTGTAGATTAATTTGTTGCTGCCAGGTATATTTGTTGTATTTTTGAAGGCATGGATTCATGTATGCATTTACTGCAAGCTGCTTTGAGTCCACACTCAGTGGAGAAATGTAGGACACAAGTATCCAATTAATAAAATATCCTATGCCAGTCATCTAAAATATGCATCTATTGCAAAGAGAGGAGGAAGTGAAAATGATTCTTGTTGTTGTTGTTGTTAGTTGCACAGTCGAGTCCAAATCTTCGCGACCCCATGGACCACATCATGCCAGGCTCTTCTGTCTTCTGCCGTTTGCTCAGTTTCATGTTCGTTGTGTCGGTTAACACTGTCTAACCATCTCATCCTTTGCCATCACCCTTCTTCTGTTGCGTTCAATCTTTCCCAGCATCAGTGTCTTCTCCAGTGAGTGCTCCCTTCTCATTTGGTGGCCAAAGTATTTGAGCTTCAAGAATTGATTCTTGAAAAATAAGCAAATTGCATTCCTCAGGCATAGTTACAGGCCATGCAAATATAATAGTGGCTGCAAACTGCCACTTGTAGGTTTTTTTCTTATTACCAGGGAACAACTGGTCCCTCTGCAATGCAAAGCTGTTCAATGCTGTGCTCAGGACAATCCGATCAAGAGATTGCCTCACATGTAAGTGAGCTAGAATAGTGTGCCTGTTCATTCCCCCCCCCACACACACACTTTCTTACTATGGTCTCTAGTTGAACAGGATTCCAAGTCTATATAATCTGTATAACTTGATCAGAGACCCTACTGAGACAAACCAATGTGTTTTGTGAGCAAAAGCAGCCCTGTTGTGCTCTCAAGTCTCTGAAAACCCATCTTCTGCATGTAACATAACTGGTGGCCAGTCCAGCAGCTCTAAATGTTCCTTGACTCAACACCACCTATCTGAGTAAATGCTTCTAAATTGGCTTTAAATAGGTTCATATTCCGGAATAGCCCTCCTTAGAGTCTAAACATTCTGAGGTTAGTTTACAGTACGAAAGCGATGGTGTAATAAGCTACTCTCGCATTATAATTAAAGGTAATTGCTCTGCTCAGCAGAATTTGAATGCTGAACATTTATGTTTATTCTCTTTCCTATAGCTATAGAAGGAAAGTCGTGGAAGGAATCTTTAGTAAGGGACAGCAATAAAAAGCCAGTCTATTTGTTATATTCTATTTAGTTGACTGCATTTGATTAAATTTACAAGCAGTCCCGATCTGTGATTTTCAATTCTGGTTTTTATGTTTTTAATATCTTTTATTTTATATGTTTGTGTTGTAAACTCTGTGTTGTAAACTGCCCTGAGCTCCATAAGGAAGAAAGGTGGCTCATAAATGTTGTAAATAAATAAATAAATAAAAACAAATACCGACAAAGAAGTGAAATCTAACAGCCTGAAATCCTGTATGTAGTATTCTGTATGGTGTTATTAGGTCTACACATTAATCACTGGACATGTTTGACATGACCCAGAGCCCTAAGAGGAAAAGAACTGCCCTGCTGGATTAGATCAATGGTCCATACAGCATTCTGATTCTCACATCTTGTATCTTCAAGCCTACAAATACGACTTGGAGACCAAAGCCTCTTCCTTGTTGTTGCCTGTTAACAATTGCTATTTAGAGAGACACTCCTTTAGAGCCATGCAGATTAGTGGGCATCACTACATTATCTGTAAGATAATGAGGTCTTCCTTCCTTATGTCTGTCCTCAGTCTACTACACATAAACTCCATGAATATATCGATGAACTGTCAAACCAATTGTTGAAAAATCAGCTCTCTGTTCACAATTAGAGGACACAAGCCAAACCAGTAGGTGTTCAAACATCCCTAGTGGGAACATCAACAGTTCATTCCCTTGCATCCCTAGAGTTGGTTCTCCTCCCCACTGAAGTGAATGTGGCAGTTCTTATAGTAGGGAAGCCTTCTATGAAAGATCATTAGATTATGATTAATGTCTCTGGGTATACAAACTACTTGTATACTCTCACATACAGTAATACATATTTACTAGTAATAAGGCCTGTTGTGGAAATAAATACGATGAGCTCTAGAAAGAGGCTCTGGGAGAGTGCCCCAGGCTTGGGCACTCATTGTCAATTTGCTGTGGCAACCTCAGCAGGGTATAAGGACACAGAGTCCACCAATCATCAACCTACCTTTATTTCCTTCTCACTCTTCAGTTTTCCATCTCCCATCACCACCTGCAGCCTCTACTGTGCTCTGAAGCCCTGACTGCTACATCACATTGGCTGTCATAGTGGGGCCATCTCAGCATGGTATAAGGACATAGAGTCCACAGTTTTCTCCAGGGGAACTGATTTCTGCCATCTGGAGAGAAGTTGTAATTCTGAGTGATCTCCAGTCCTCACCTGGAGATTGGCAACAATGGTTTCCCATGAGGGAATGGTTGGTTTGGAGGGTGGAGTCTATGGCATTGTACCTATCTGAGGTCCCACCCCTCCTCAAATCTCACCCTCTCCAGGCTCCATCCTTCAAATCTCCAGGAATTTCCCACCTGGAGTTGGCAACCTTATCTCCTTACCAGCCAATCATCAACCTACCTTTATTTTCCCCTCACTCTTCAGCTTTCCATCTCCCCCCCTCACCTGCAGCCTCTACTGTGCTCTGAAGCCCTGACTGCTACATCACATTGGCTGTCATCCTGTCTCGATTTTGTGCACATCCTTTTTGAAGTGAGGAAGAGAGTTTTCTTAAGTAAACATGGTATAATTGTATTCACAATGAACAAAGAATGAGCACAAGGATGAACAGAGTCCGTCCTAGCAGTTTTCCTAGCCAGTTTGCCTTTAGCCTTAAGTAAAACCTTCTCTGGAACTGCTCTGGATTCTGGTACCCTGGAACCATTACAAAACATGAATGGGACTTCTAAATATTACACCTGGAACTGCCTGGGACACTTTTGCCCGTTTATTTGAAATCATCCCTCATAATCCATTTTTTTCTGTGAGGCCATTGACACAACTCCCTTCCCCAAATCAAACCTAAACAAGTAACTGGAATGAATGCATATTTTCCCCTCATTTAACCCTACCTCCCCTCCTTTTCTAGACTCTAGGGTTGCTGGCCATCAGCCATTGGCAACCAGCGGGAGAAGGCAGGGGTGGGGATGAAGAAGATGTCATCCCTGAGTTCTTCTCCCACTTTTTCTGACATTTCTCCCCTGCCACCCAGCCACAAGGTGACAAGTAACAGAGAAGGTGGCCTCCCTAGTGGACTCCCTTGACTCAGATGCTGGATTTGAGAAGTAGTTAATGATTCCTTAAGAGAGAGGGCAATTGCCCCAGCCTTGAAACAAGCTGTGGTGCCTCCACTTCTAATGGGGCCTACCCTTGATCCAGGAGAGTTCAATAACTATCAACCAGATTCAAACGTTCTGTTCTTCAGCAAGGTGATTCATCAGGTGGTGGCTGGACAACTCCAAGACTTCCTGAGTGAGGAAAATTGTTTAGGTTCCTTCCAATCTGTTTTCAGGCTTGGTTGCCCAGGTGGATGACTTACACTAGGAAATGGACACAGGGACTTCAACTTTGTTGATTCAACTCTGTTGATTGAAAACAAATCAGCCAGTATCATCATGCCCCTGTATAAATCATTGGTGCGACCTCATTTGGAATACTGTGTACAGTTCTGGTCGACACACCTCAAAAAGGATATTATAGCATTGGAAAAAGTGCAGAGAAGGGCAACTAGAATGATAAAAGGGTTGAAACACTTTCCCTATGAAGAAAGGTTAAAACGCTTGGGGCTCTTTAGCTTGGAGAAACGACAGCCGAGGGGTGACATGATTGAGGTCAGTGTTCCCTCTAAACTGAGTTAGTGTGAGCTAGCTCACAGTTTCTTAGCCTCTGGCTCACACGTTTTTGTCTTGGCTCAGGAAGGATGGCTCCAGAGCAAACTAATTTATGCAGCAGCCAAATCACTCACTCACAACTTTAATACCAGTAGCTCACAAAGTAGAAGTTTTGCTCACAAGATTCTACAGCTTAGAGAGAACACTGATTGAGGTTTATAAGGTTATGCATAGGATTGAGCAGGATGAGAAAGAAGTACTTTTCTCCCTTTCTCACAATACAAGAACTCGTGGGCACTCCATGAAATTGCTGAGCAGTCAGGTTAGAACAGATAAAAGGAAGTATTTCTTCACCCAAAGAGTGATTAACATATGGGATTCACTGCCACAGGAGGTGGTGGCAGCTACAAGCATGGACAGTTTCAAGAGGGAATTAGATAAACATATGGAGCAGAAGTCCATCAGTGGCTATTAGCCACAGGGTATAGATAGGAACTCTTAGTCTGGGGCAGGTGATGCACTCCATTCTTGGTGCTGGAGGGGGCAGCAGTGGGAGGGCTTCTAATGTCCTGGCCCAACTGCTGGACCTCCTGATGGCACCTGGTATTTTTGGCCACTGTGTGACAGAGTGTTGGGACTAGATGGGCCATTGGCCTGATTCAACATTGGCTTCTCTTATGTTCTTATGTTCTCCTGGACCTCTCAGCAGCTTCTGATACCATTGATCATGGTATCCTCCTGGACCACCATTCTGCAGTAGTTCCAGCCCTACCTGGACCACCATTATGCAGTAGTTCCAGCCCTACCTGGAGGGTAGGTTTCAGAAGGGGGTGCTGGGAGACTGCTGTTCAGCATCTTGGCCTTTGGCTTATGGGGTCACACAAGGTTCCATCTTTTCTCCTGTTCTTTTTAATATCTACATAAAATCGCTGGATGAAGTCACTCAGGGATTTGGGCTGGGTTGTCAGTTCTGTATTCATCTGTAAAAGGCAAATTGCAAGCTCTGAACTGAATTAGAATGGCAAAGGTAGGCTTGCCAACTCTAGGTTGGGAAATTCCTGGAGATTTTTTGGGGGGGTGCTTGGAGAGGTTGAGGTTTGGGAAGGTAAGGGACCTCAGCAGGGTATAATGCCATACAGTCCACTTTCCAGAGCAGCCGTCTTCTCCAGGAAAATAGACATCCACAGTCTCAAAGTCAGTTATCATTCCAGGAGATCTTCAGGTCCCAGCTGGAGGTTGGCAGCTCTAGGAGGAGAAATCTGAAGTTTTATTTTCTTGGTTTTAAATGACCATGTTTTAAATTGTGACTTGTAAGTTGCCTTGAGCCATGACCATAGGTGGAATATAAACAAATAAATATGTGGAGAAGGGAAGGGGTTTTAACTCTTTAAGTCCTGTTGAGTTGTGCTGATTGAAATGCGGGGGGAGTGCAGGTGAAGTACAAGGGGAAACAGTGGTGTTGTTTTGTTAATTAAATGTGTATTAGGCCATTCAGGTAAATAATATTGACTCGTCCTGCAGAGAAAGAAAGAAAAGGAGTTTCACTTTCATTGAGCTATATTGAGCGTTGTTGCCTTGTCAACTTACTTTTTGTGGTTCCGAACAAATGAAGCAGGCCTCTGCATTTCACTCTCTAATAACACGTTCGAAGGGAACGGCTGGTTCCTTGGAATGCGTCTGTGCCTATATTTCAAACCATAATTAAAGGAACTGCAAAAACGTTGGAGCAGTCTTTGGAACTCTGAAAATGGAAGCTTCGTTAACAAATGGTAGGGTGGAAATTGGAAGAGGAAGTCAAAGAGCCCAAACTGGCAGGTTGTGGCAGTTAGAAAGTGTACTCTGAGGATACCTTTGTGCTGTGCCCCTGAGAAATTAAATATGTTTCTCATGGGTTTTTAAAGTGCATAGAATAAAAGGTCAAACAAAGTTTTAATTAACAGGGAAGGAAGGAAAGAAGCTATGGACTCTAAAGTTCAAAGGCAGACAGGGAAGTGAATGCCAGAAATTAAATATGCATTTATACTGAATGCCAGAAATTATAGTGTATTTAAATGGAGTGCCAGACATTGATGTGCATTTAGCAAAGTGGATCAGAGTGGTAAGGCTGCCAACTTCCAGGTGGCTGCTGGAGATCTTTTGGAGCTACAACTGATCTCCAGGCGACAGAGGTCAGTTCCCCTGGAGAAAACGTCCACTTAGGAAGGTGGATTCTATGACATTGTATCCCACTGAAATCCCTCCCTGCTCCAAACCCCACCCTCCCCAGATTCCATCCCCAAATCTCCAGGAATTTCCTAATCCAGAGCTAGCAAACCCACTACTGAAACCTGTCACCCAGAAAAGGAGTAACCGCCTAGAATACCCCAGGGATGGTATGTGAGAGCTGTACAGAATCTAGATATTCTTCATGTGACCTTCAGCATTTCAAGCACACTGGGTATCAAGTGAATATGAGACAGTTCTGTTTTAAAAAACAGTTTTAAGGGTTGCCAACCTCCAGGCAGGGCCTGGAGTTTCCCCAGAATAATAACATCTTCTGACAACAGAGATCAGATACCCTGGAAAAAATAGCTATGTTGTAGGGTGGACTTTATGGCATTATACCCCACTGAGGTCCCCTTTCCCCAAAGCCTGTCCTCCCCAGGCTCTACCCACTCCAAATCTCCAGGAATTTCCCAGCCAGGAGTTGGCAACCCAAAGTAGGGGCACTGAAAGTGAAGCAAGCAGGAGAATCACCTCATAATTTAGCTTGTTTTCAACAGCATCCTGTATGCTAATTAATAGCTTTGCTCTCAGGAATTAGTGGATTGCAAGAAAGCCACTAGACTTTTTTTTAGAGTACATTCTCTTTTTGATGTTAGACTGCTGGCCTGTTACTTTTCTGTAACAACTAAATACCAGCAAATGCTTTAGCTGTTACCGCGGTGATAACATTGCCCAGTAGTAACCAAAGAGGGGAGAAAATTCAAATGGTGAAGGGGTGAGAGGGGTGGGATTTTTTTTCTAGAGCAGGGAGAAGGAAGCAGACGTACCAATCACTGGGATTGGTGAGAGAGGCTGTCAATCAAAGGAATTATTTTCTTCCTTGCATATTCATAAGCTGAATCTTCTTTGCAAGGGAGCAGCATTTGATTGGGTCAAATATTGCTTTTCTTAAAAGTAGAAAATTCCATCTTGCTTTAATCACTGCCCAGTGCTAGTCTTCCTTAACGACTGCCAGCTGCGTTCCTTTTATGCTGTTGTTTTGGCTTAGGTTCCAGACAAAATTTGGATCTCTTCACACTTAAAAAAAAACAAAAAAAACTTCATGGCCTCCTCTCTCTTCTAACAGAAAACAGATTTCACTTTAGTTATATAAGTATGTGATGAGTTGGAGGAATAAAATGGCCACCATCTCTTTTCCTAGCGTTTGTGAAGATTTGATTTTGTCACAGGAACAGCATGCGGACTGCCTCTAAAATGAAAGTGCAGCTGGATCTGAATGTAAAAGCTACAGTGTTTCCTGGTGTATCTTCAAAAGTTAAAGCACGGTTTCAAAAACATAATTAGTTGTACTCTTATTTGGTTCTGCTGCACAGTGGAGGTTTGCAACAGAAGCAGTTGTATGTGGGATCTGCTATGACCTGAACAGCCCAGGCTAGCCCGATCTTGTCAGATCCTGGAAGCTAAGCAGAGTCATCCCTGGTTAGTATTTCAATGGGAAACCATCAAGGAAGTCCAGGGTTCTGACAGAAAGCCAGGCAATGGCCAACCACCTCTGTTCTTGCCTTGAAAATCTGATGGGGTAGCCATAAGTTGTCTGCAGCTTGACAGCACTGAGCGCTTACACAGACACACATGTGGGATCCAGCAATTTGAGTTCAGGGTCTGAGAAAATAAAAAAATTTGCTGCTGCAAAGCCCACCCACTCTTCTCAGCTTGGTCACAGCCTCATTCCCCATCACAATCCTTCCACACCCTTCTGCCCCCTTCTGCCCTCACACCATTGCTTTACAGTGGTGGCACGGGGCACAATCTCACTGGGTTCCCTACTTTTCAGGACTCCACAAGTTCTGTCCTGTTGCTGAACCCATCTTCTCATTCTTTTGGCAACTAGAGCTGACTGTACATGCTGGTAGAATATTTTAAATTATAGCACACTGCAAGGGTGGCAGATGCATTTTCTCAGTTTCCAACCCCAATTATTTCCTCAATGCAAACAGGAACCTTGCATCCCAGTAAAGGTAGCTTAGATGAATGGCTCTCAAGTGGGAAGGGTGGGAGATGGCCTTATCTCTCCTTTACTTGTATCCTGTCCTTCACCACTGTGTAAGAATTTAGAAGGAATTAAGTGGGAGTGAAGGCAATTGTCTTCAGCCTTGCCAACTCCAGGTTGGGAAATTCATGGAGCTCTGGGGTGGTGTCTGGGGAGGGCAGAGTATGGTGGGGAATGGAACTCAGCAGAGACGTGATGTCGTAGAGTCTCCCCACCAAAGCTGCCACTTCCTCCAAGGGAACTGATCTATGTCACGTGGAGATCAGTTTTAATTTTGGGAAAACTCTGTGTCTTAAGGTTGGTATCGTTACCCAGCACCTTGCCACACCTGAGGTCGAGGTGTCACTGCTGTGAGAAGGTGAACCTTGCAAGGCAGGGGTCTCAAGCCACCTTTCAAATAACATCCTACGAATTATTAAGTATCAACAATAACTAAGACCAGGTTTAGTCATTCACAGCATTCTTGTATTAATTTATTTATTCCTCAAATGTAAAGGAATTTCTATATATCAATGAATAAAGAAATGTTATGATTAAAGTTATTGTTTCCTTTTCATTTATACTGAGAACAGCTTAGCTGTTATATGGTTTTTCAGAGGACCTGGGAAGACATTTCTATGTCTAAGAGCTTTGTCTTAGTTTTGGGAGAACTGCATTAAGTTATATTGTCCCTAAGCTTGTACTGTCTTATGAATGTTTGAATATAGCAAAATGTGGGTTAATGTGCTTATGGTGATCACTGTACCTGAGAGCAATAGAAACATTCGACTACTGCTAGGGATGCCACCCTCCAGTTGGGACCTGGGGATCCCTTGGAATTATAGGTCATCTCCAGGCTACAGAGATCAGTTTGCCTGGAGAAAAGGGATGCTTAGGAGGGTGGACTCTATGGCCACTAAGGTTCCTGCCTTCCCCAGGCTCCACCCCCAAATCTCCAGGAGTTTCCCAGCTCAGATTTGGCAACCCTATGGGCCTCCCATCCCCCGCCAGTGGCCAAGGGGTATCTGGCAACCCTAGATTACTCTGTTACATAACAAGGCCATATTACCATGGAAAAGAGAACATAAAGGGAGAGGTACTTAGTCTATGAGGAGAAGGGGGAGAATGTCTATGTATGTGTCTGTGAATGAGAAAGCCTAAGCTGGAAGGCAGTTTTGTGTACTTGTGTTTCTGAAGGAGGGGGAACTTCGGTTCAGTTGGGGTCAGTGGGGAAGAATCAGAGCTGGGCTCTCACTAACCATGAATCTGATTCCCAACCTCCACTTTTGGGGTGGTTGAACCCCATCTGTGAATACTGGGGTCTTCTCACCTGAAACTAAAACCCTGAAACTCAGGACTAAATTACATGTGGTACTGACATTCTATGATGGGGTTTCTATATGTGTTATTGAGTATTGTTAATACACATATAACGATCACTGTATTTAATAGAAAACCATCCAATTTACGGGAGGATGACAAAAGCCACAAATAAAGTAGAAATTTCTGTCTACTCAGGGAATTCCCCAAGCAAAAATTACCCCAAAGAGAAAGAAACCCAGGCCATTAAGGCCTGAAAATGCTTCCAAAGGGACAGACCATTGAGAACAGCTTGTGAGTTTCACTTAATGGGAAAAGGTAGGGGGAAGGGGAAATGAGTCTGCTCAATCCCTTGAGAGTTTAGAGAATCCTGGAGGAGAGATCTTTGGGATTTGGTGAGATTTCCAAAGTGTTCTCTCTGCTGTGATTCCTCTCAGAAGAAATAAGCAAAAGATATTGCAACTGGAATAATGTGGTGGAAAAGAGGTTTGGTTTAAGCTTTAGAATAACAGAGAAGGCTAGGGATGAGCCCTGTGTAAAATAGCCTCTCCTTTCTGGTTATTCTCACTGAGATTTAATTCCTTCCTCAGCAGAACCTGAGAAGGAGACTAAAACAGCAATCTTAAGCAAGTCTACACAGAATTGTAATACCTATTCAATCGGGCTTACTCCCAGGAAAAGTGTTCTTCAGATTGCCTAATAACCCCCTGAATTCTTAGCTCCAAACCCTAGCAAATGGCAACTACAGTTACAGGAGGAACTTTTTAATAAACACCAGCATCACCACTTTTGCACTTCCTATGGAATTTCTGAGTGAACTGGAGGATACCAACTCCCAAGATGCTTCTGGATATTGGTAGTGTAACTGCAGTAGAGATTGGTCAAAGGCACTTAATATATCTTGTTTACTCTATAGAGGGCCCTCTCTTTCCAGTTATAAGCTTTCATTAGGACATCATCAGCCTGAGCGTGGGCAGTCTGGAAGAAGCTGATCAACTCCAGATGAGAGGAACCATGAGCCTCTGAAGCTGAAAAGGCACTCTCCAGCAAGAGTGGGTTGGGATAATCTGTAGTGAGCCCAGAAGACTGCTGATTAGCCAAGAATATTCTGAAAGTCATACTAGTTTGTTATCATTTCCCACATGGTGTGTTTCTTCATAAAGACTTCACGGCCCCAGGGTGTGTAACCCACATCCTACTCAAGTCAGTGTCAAAAGCTGCATTGTTTTAATGACTTTAATCCCAGACAAAAGGGATCCGAAGAAGCGACTGTTGCTGGGGGAATAAAATCAGTGATAAGGATGACAAAGATAGTGACTTTGTTCTTCTAAATCTCATCTGTTTTGTTGATCAGGGAACACTACACCAGTCTCTTATCAGCTAAAGAAAACCATGGCTAATGAAAGCACAGTATGCATATTGCTGATTAAAAAGCGGTTTGAGGGTTCCTGAGGAACTCTTGCAAATACAAATCTGAAAAATGTATTTAAAGGGAAAGCCAAAATATAATATATGGGAGAACCCAAAGAACCTTTTGCCACATGGCTCCTAATCCTTACCTGCATTCACCTGTGGACAGATGCCTGTTCTTTGATGTTGTCATAATTCTTGAAGGAAGTAGGCATGTCTGATCTCACCACATTTTTTCATCTGTGGATGGGTTAGGACAAAGATATAGGTGTGGGGGGGGTCAGGCTGCTCTTCCAGCAGGAAAATCTGTACACTTACCTGAGAGTAAGCCCCATTAAATACGTTGGGATTCAAAATGTTGAGCGGATCCAGGCCATGTTTTTGCAGCATATCCTTGGGTCTCAAACTGTGTAGGTTATGCAGCCATGTGCCTGGATACAGGGCAGGGTCTTCTTAGGACTAGAGCTTGGCTTTCTATGCTGAAATGTTCATTATGGCTCCATTACAGGGCAGGGCCTAGTAGTTATATCTCCCCGATGTTGTCGCATTTATTTTCATCTAACTGGCTTCATTCAATCTCAAGGAAAATACAGTCCATTGGTATATCTGTGGACTCTCTTTTTATGTTAGATGAACGTCAACTGTTTAGATCTCTGAAACAGAGAACCCTCAACATTGAGAAACAATCCTTCTGGTCTCTTGCAGGTAAAAATTGTTCCCTTCTGCAGTTTACTATCACACCAAGACAGGGGCTTCCAGCTGGCTATTTTACACAGCTTACAGCCCTACGATTACATCATGCCTTTATGCTTGCATGATTCAATGTCTTCCCATCAGTGGTTCTTCATGGGAGATTTGCAAATCTGCCTTACCATAAAAGAATCTGCCCATGCAGTAGTAGAGAGCCAGAATCAATTGCTCATATTTTGCTTCAATGTGAGTTTTATGTCAAAATATGGGATGTCTTAATTAGCCCTATTTTACATAACAGGCATAGCCTCCCAGGAATGAGGCTTGTTTCCCTCCTCTTATCAGATCAGTGTTCCCATATCACTCTCTCTCTGCAGCAAGGATTCTTCTGATTGCTATGAGGATCAGGAAATTCTGGAGGATCAGGAAGTTCTGGAGAGATTATTGATTTTTTATTAAACTCTGTATATTTAAATACTGGTTTTGTTTGACTTTAATTTATGTCAATAAAGGTTAAAAAAAAGAATGATCTCATTAGTAGTATGTACAGATACTGACAGACTTAAATACCCTGCACAGGTTTACAAAATGAATTGTGTGCAGCATGCCAGTAGACAGAGCTGAGGGAATGGGCCCTTTGTCTGTTCAGTTTGGTGAAGTGGTTAATAGTGGTGGACTCTAATCTGGAGAACTGTGTTTGATTCACCACTCCTCCACATGCTGCCAGCTGGGTCACCTTGGGTCAGTCACAGTTCTCTCAGAGCTGTTCTCTCAAGTGCAGTTCTCTCAGAGCTCTTTCAGCCCCACCTACCTCACAGGGTGTGGGGAGAAGAATGGAAGGAGATTGTAAGCCACTCTGAGACTCCGAGTGAAGGGCAGGGTATAAATCCAACTCTTATTCTTTATTTTTTTCCTCCTCCTCCTTCCTCCTGCTACAGTAGGAATGAGCACCACCATCTAGCCCTTATTTCACCTTCCAGGTAGCTCAGATTCGCAAGGAGATATATGGTGTGGCCCCACTAACATGTTTGTGCCACCTCAGAATGCATGTTATTATCCACTTGTTCAGGAGTGGTCAGAACCCCTCTGCATACTAGGGCTGCCAGTTCTGTGTTGGAAAAATCCTGGATATCTGGGAGAGAGGCCTGGAGAGGGGAGGGACCTTGGAGGGGTTTACCCTCCAAAGCTGCCATTTTCTCCAGGGGAACTGATCTCTGTCATATGGGGATCCATTATAATTTTAACAGATCACCAGGCCTCACCTGGATGTTGGCAACCTATTGAATAAGTAAGTTTACATATCAGGCAGAAGGTTTCTAGCCTAGCCTTCTCTAATACCTGCTAGCATTCTACTTCCATAGTTTCTGTCGTATGTAGAGTTCTACTTTCTAATATGTCAACAACCTTGTGTATTCTGAAATGGTACAGTCCTGTAAGGCTGTACCATGCACGCTTTTCTGAATGTTTGAATCCACTCTTAGTTAACAAAGAGGAAGCCTGAAAATTTGTTTTACTGACTTAGTAAGTTTTTTCAAGGGCAAAGTAGGATTCTCTTTGAATGAGTAGAAACTACACTTTATAGTGCAATCCTAAGCAGAGCTACACTAGCCAAAGTCTACTGAATTCAAACTGATTTAGAAGGGTATAACTCAGGCCTGTAGCTACAGTTGGGCATCTTGGGGCCTGGCCCCCCTGACTTACTTGCTAAGGCCCCCTGACTTCCCATCCAGCCGAGGCCCCCCGACTTCTAATTTTTTATTTTATTTGTGGCGCTCCTTGGGGGGGAGTGCATGGTGCTTCCCGACTTATTTAAAGGCCTCCTGAATTAAAAAATCCTGGCTATTGGCCTGGAAACTCTGTTCAGGGTTGCGCTATGAGTCTCCCTGTGGTGATCTAGGAAAAAATTTGCTCCTCTCAAAACTCCACCTCTTAAATGACAGGCACAATTTCAGATCCTGTTCTTTTCTGGAATTCTCAAAAGAATTTACTGTTCATAGAGTCTCAAATATTCTCTCAGCCTAGATGAGTATCAAGAAAATTCTAGCTGACCAACGTATGTCTGGCATCATCCTCACTGTGAAATGTGAATTTGGAACATATTCATTTCTAGACCTTTGGTACTAAGTGCTATTCTCTAATTTCTACCAGCAACAAAAATGCTACAAAAAAAGCTTTGTGGTTAAATAAAGCAGCCCTTTAAAAAAGGACAATAGTGTCCAACTGTTCCTTTTGAAAAGTCTTTTATATCCAGTTATTTTATTTGTGTTTCTGTAAATACATGAAGCAAATAAGATATTTTCCAGAAATGTTTTAGATACTATTGCTTTGATATGTCTATAAGTGAAGCAATTTCTAAAATTTACCTAGGGAATGGAGTTGTAGTCTGTTGCACTATTTACTGTATGTATAATCCGGTTGTTACAACATTGTCTTGTACTTTTGTGATCCATTTTCTACACTTTTATTTTATGTCATATCTTATACTGCTTTGTGTTTACACTGTTTTCTAAATTTTGTAATCCTACTCCTGTTGCATTGTTTATTGGATGTTTTACACTGTCTGATTGCAGTGTTTTTACATTTCATAATCTGCCTTAAATTTTAGCAAGAAAGGTGGGCTAATTGGTGGGTAGCTGTGTTGGTTTAAGTCCAGTGGGGCACCTTTAAGACCACCAAAGCTTTATTCAAGGTATGAGCTTTTGTGTGCAAGCACACTTCTTCAGATACAGTGAAACAGAATTTCATCAACCATTACATATAGAAAGAGACAGGGTGGGTAGGTGGGTTTGATGCCAGGAAAGGCTAGTTAGAGTCAAGATGCGAGACTGGATTAAGGCAGTTGGTAATGACAGTAAATTAGCATACAAATACAAGAGTTAACAAACAGATGGGAGAACGAAGTTTGAGTCCAGTGGCACCTTCAAGACCAACAAAGTTCAGTTCTGAGTATAAGTGAGAACTGAGAGACGTAGCCTGTGTACAAGCACTTTCCTTCAGATCCATTGAAATAGATTCCTTCAAGTATTAAATATGAGGGGGTTAGTTGCCAGGAAGAGCTAATCAGAGTCAAGATGCATAAGTAACTGAACAATATATACAGCTAAGATTGGAATGACACATTTGGTAAGACGTGTAAATAACAGCAAGTTGGCATGCAGATAATAAAAGTGGACTATAGATAAAGTAAAACAAGTTTTACAAACATTTTGTCTATCATAACTAATTATCCAAATGCCAGATTTATTAAAATACATCCTCCCCCTCAAAAAAAGCTTCTCTGGATTATTCCAAAGGAGTTTAATAAAGCCAGTCTATGATTTCCATGTATGTATTTGCTCCTCTGCAGGACTCTTAATACACAGCCTGAGTTCCATCTCCTTGACACGTCATAAAGGGAAAGGAGGCCTTCCAGTCTGGCAGAGTTCCTACATGAGATTCCTTTTATCTTAGTGTGAGCCAGCACTTCCAAGCCCTTGACTCTCCCTGGTCTGAATCTGCATATGCTTTCCAGATGAGAAGTTTAACTGCACAGCCATGAGCAGAACCAGCTCAGATTTTCAATCAGAAGTCTGTCACATACTGGGTTTGTATTATGGCAGAAAAGAGGCAAAGCCTTGCCTCTTTTAAAAGTAATGGAGACATTTGCAGCTCCCTAAAGATCATCTCCTCTGGAACTTTTTTCTCCCTGTGCTTTTGGGTGGTGAGATGGGGGGCTGTTTTTCCTCTCCTGCACTCAAAGATCACTTACACCCTCATGTGAAACACTTTTACTTGAAAGTAAGGGCAATTGATTGAAATAGATCCTAGTTTCAAAACAGGTGTTCTAAAAACTGGAATCTTTGCATACTGTTTTTATGCTTATGTGTTTCTTCCCTTCACAAAGCTCAAATTCTCCTCACTAATTCAACTAAAGAACTGACAACTGCATTACTTCATCCATTCAAATTCAAAAAATTACATTTTTGTTGTCAAAAATCCCATTTTTCTCTAAATCTAGCACCGAAAAAGTAAATCTAAACAGATAAATCAAATATGTATAAGTTACAAAGGGAGGAAAACCTGGTGGTGTGAAAACCAGCTAGACAAAAAAAAATCTGGCTTTCCACAATTCACTTCTTAGGATCTAAACTTCTCAGGATGACGTGGAATAAAATTCTTGTGGAGGGGGGAAGGTTTTCCACAGGCTAGATGGATATAGTCAAAGCAGGGAAGAACATTTAGAATTAAAAGTCTCAGGGAATAAACCATTTTTTAAAAAAAAGAAAAGAAAAGGAAGGAAGGAAGGAAGAAACAAACAAACAGGCAAAGTGCAGAAGGGAGATAAAGTTTTCACATTAAGGGATATGGACTATCACAGTCATTCTTCAAGACAGAAGAAAGAATGTTGAGTATGCATTAGACTCATAGATAAGTCCATGTTAAATTAGATTTCCCAAACTGTAGTCTCTGCTGCCTGTTAACTGTTAACTTCTCTGAGAGAAAACCCACGTGTCTTCTGTGCCCTTTCTCAATATCAGAACGCTGAAGCCACTGGAGGTCTTCCAAAAAGAAGCACTGCTGGAGAGCCTTGGTACAGTCAGCTGCCACGTGTGTAGATATCCAGTTCGGAAAAAGGAGAGGTGGAGCTAGCAGGAAGGAATACCTTCAATTTGACAGGCTGGAAAAGAAATAGCCAGGACTTGGAATTCCTAACGCCACATCAGCAAAACTGGAATCTTTGAATGCCGAGATTTTAAAATAATGCAGATGAATACATAGACTAAAGGACCTTTCTCATAATAGAAAGACCATCTTTTTAAAACCATTTTGATGTATGCTATATCTTGCATATTCAGGCTAAATATATCAGCCTCAGCACCATCCCTCAGGATTGCTAAAATATTGACATTCAGTATTAAAAAGTTAAGATTTCTAGCTCTTATTGCATATATATTTTATCACATAATCATTTTCCAGTTCTGGACCCACAAACGTTCTAGCTGAATTGGTTCATATTAAGAGTTTAATGCAATATATTCCTTGTCTATAAAATTAAACTATTACAGTTCTGTCACAGATTTAATGTTCTACTTCTCCAGGGTGTCTTGAAATCTGCATTGCTGCTAAACAAAGTGACAAGGCACCCATTGGATGAGACATTCAATTCAGACAGATGCCCAGCAGCAGTGATACTGGGCAGATAAAGGAAGGAGAAGGTTTGGTACAAGAATGTACATAATTAGGCTACATCTGGGCTTAGGAAAAAGGGGAGAGGCATTGTACTGGCTGAGTATGGTAGTATGCCTTCCATGTTCTCATTTGCTTCTCACAGAACACCAGAATCTTAATTTTCATTTTTAAAGCCTAGTTTTCCAGCTAGGTCATACAGTCCAACTGTCCCTATTTACCAAGCCCATGCCTTATCTGTAGAATCTGTGTCTGGCAAATGATTGCCCTTATTTTTGTTGTTTGGGAAGGCCTTGTTAATATTTTGTTAGAGTCGGTAGCTAGAGTTTTTGATCTTCAGACTTCAACAGGGTCTCCAGAAGATACATTCTGAATGGGAGGTGGTGGTTGCAGACACATCTCTCAAATGCATCTGCACAATGTTTAAAGTGTATATATTGGGAACCAAGTTTAAAGAAGGACGTATACAATGAAGTTGAGTTGCCGTCCTCCAGGTAGAGCCTGGAGATTTCCCAGAACTGCAATTGTTCTCCAGACAACAGAGATCAATTCACCTGGAGAAAACAGATGGCCTGAAAGGGGGACTCTATGGCATTATACCCTGCTGAGGTCCCCCACCTTCCCAAACACCAGCCTTTCCAGGATCCACCCCCAAATTTCAAGGAATTTCACAACCCTACCATTGAAAGCAACAAAGATGGTCAGGAATCTGAAAAAGAAATCCTATGAGAAAAAAATTGACAGAACCTTTATACCCTGGAGATGAGAGGACTGAGGGACAACATGATGGCACTTTTCAAGTACCTAAATGGCTGTCACGTACAAGAATGCAAAAACTCATTCTCGGCTGCTCCAGAATCTATTGGGCTTAAGTTATAGAAGGGAAGATTACAGCTGAACAGACTCTTATTTCACTTTTAAAGCAGTGTAGGACAGAGTAAATGCAATGTTTGCTGCAGAGTAAATGAATGCACTTTATAGCAAATGGAATAATGCAGGGGTCATGATATGAGAATAGGGAGGGTTGTGAACATATGGGATACACTAGGTGTAGAGGTCTTTTAAAATATCTTGTCAGTGTTGGCAAAATAGATGGTATTCATTGGCCAGAAAACACAATCTGCTTTCAGTATTCTGTCCTTCTCCATAGGCCTAAGTCTTCCTTCTTCTGACCTATAGCCTACCAGTGTATTATAATTTGCCTAATTTACCTCAATTAGAGAACAAAGTTTAGTGCAAGATTTTAAAACATACTGCTACTGAGATTTTGATAAATATTTCCTATAAAACTGAACAACTGTGCACCCAATTGCGGACCCAGTCTTTTTCATGGTGCAGCACATCATCAAGAATGAATTAGGTATGAATAGTCTCTGTGTAATCATTAATAAATGCTGAAAGAAAAATATAATTTCTAATAGCAACATTACTTAGTTTTCCAGAGTTTTTGGAGTTACCTGTCCTTCTCAGTCATTCTGAAATGGCCACAGTTACTAGGCCCAACTTGGTGGAGAATTTTGTCCTAAATATCAGGCACTATCTACTTTCCTTTGAACCCTCAGGGGGCAATCTCAGGCAAGGATCCCCAAACTTTTTAAGTTTGTGGGCACCTTGGAATTCTGACCCAGGGTCATGGGCACAACCACGAAAGTGGCTGCCACAAAAGGTGGGAGCCAACCATGAAATATCAGGGAGTGAAGTTATGCATAACTCTGATAGTCAGCATTTCAGGCAGAAGCTGCGTTTAAACAGGATGCCTTTTAAAATGAACGTTTTGTTCAAAAATATTTTCTTGTATAAACACAAAATAAGTATACTTATTAAGAAAGCTAAGAAATCCTCCTCTGGCAGCATCTGTGTTCAGTTTGCAGGTATCTAACACATGCAAAAGAATGAAATGCTTCTTCTTCTGGCTATACCCCTTACATGAGCCATTCTCTCAGAAACCCTCTTGGGAAAAAGCCCCACCTGCCCTACCTACTTTCTAAAAACACTTGATATGCTCCAGGAAAGGTGTCAGTCTGTGCCACAGTATCCACGGGTGCCATATTGGTGGCCACTGATCTAAAGTTTCATGTCTATATCTTCCAAATGTTGTTAATGGTTCCCAAGTAAACCTACAATCCCAAAGCCACTGGTCCAAATCATGGCCAGGGAGAAGCAAATAAGAACATATAAGAGAAGCCAATGTTGAATCAGGCCAATGGCCCATCTAGTCCAACACTCTGTTACACAGTGGCCAAAATATACCAGGTGCCATCAGGAGGTCTCGCAGTGGGGCCAGGACACTAGAAGCCCTCCCACTGCTGCCCCCTCCAGCAGCAAGAATAGAGTGCATCACCTGCCCCAGACTGAGAGTTCCCATCTATACCCTGTGGCTTATAGCCACTGATGGACTTCTGCTCCATATGTTTATCTAATTCCCTCTTGAAACTGTCCATGCTTGTAGCTGCCACCACCTCCTGTGGCAGTGAATTCCATATGTTAATCACTCTTTGGGTGAAGAAATACTTCCTTTTATCTGTTCTAACCCGACTGCTCAGCAATTTCATGGAGTGCCCATGAGTTCTTGCATTGTGAGAAAGGGAGAAAAGTACTCCTTTCTCAACCTGGTCAATCCCATTCATAATCTTATAAACCTCGATCATGTCACCCCTCAGCCGTCGTTTCTCCAAGCTAAAGAGCCCCAAGTGTTTTAACCTTTCTTCATAAGGAAGGTGTTCCAACCCTTTTATCATTCTAGTTGCCCTTCTCTGCATTTTGTTCAATGCTATAATATCCTTTTTGAGATGTGGCGACCAGAACTGTACAGTATTCCAAATGAGGTCACACCAATGATTTATACAGGGGCATTATACAGCATTGGAAGTTATCAGGAAGCCATGGCCACTAGTGGTCCTCTTTCAATCACCAGCTTGGTATAGTGGTTAAAAGTGGTGGACTCTAATCTGGAGAACCGGGTTTGATTCCCCGCTCCTCCACAAGAAGCCAGCTGGGTGGGGTTAATCACAGTTCTCTCAGAGCTGTTCTCTCAGAGCTCTCTCAGCCCCATCTAGTTCACAGGGTGTCTGTTGTGGGGAGAGGAAGCGAAGGAGATTGTAAGCTGCTCTGAGACTTCGAGTGAAGGGCAGGGTATAAACAGGCCCATAGCTATCAAGAGGCCCACAGAACCTGGGGCCCCCACCATGGTTTTTGCGGGCCCCTCCCCCTGGCCCCCTCACCCCTGATCGATCATCTTGTTGGCACTCTTTTGGCTGACTCAGGAGAGCAGCAGCAGGACGTTGTGGAAAACAGAAAGAGGAGCATTGGCTGCCTTATTTGGAATAATGGGCAGGCTCTAAACAAAGAGCCCATCGAATACAAGTTTAAGCCAGCCACCCCGTCACTTCCTCCAACTCCAGGCAAACTGCAGCAGGGCATGAGAATCTGAGCCTTCTGCTTGTCCTCCTACACAGTCCTGGGCCATAGCTCCTCCTTCTCCTTCTCTTCCTCCGTCAGGACGTTGGGACCCTGGCAGGTCTGCCTTCAGCAGCTCAGCAGTCTTGGAGGAAGTCTCCTCTGCTGAGCCTGTTCATCTTCCATGGGGCCGGGCTGGCTGGCTGGGGTTTGTTGTTTTACCCCCTCATTTTTGTGCTGCTGCATTTCCAGCATCCATTCCTCCCTCCACCATTGTGTAGCCTGCAGGACTCCAAGTTCTGGTAGAGACCAGAGGGGCACATGGGGGGGATGTACTAAAAGGAAGGACAGGATTGCCCATTGCAAACAATGGGAGAGACTTGAAGGCCCACTGGAAATAATGGGAGCCAGGAATGCCAATTGACTTCCATGGGCTCCATCGAAATACATTACAGCTCAAAAAGAGTTGCAAAGAAAATGTGGAATGGATTTTCCATTAAGGTCGCTGGTCCCAATTATACTGCTCTAGGACTGGGATGACTCTGGGGCCTGTCATTCCAGTCCCAGGACACATCTACTACCCTCCTGGGCTGTCATTCCACTGTCTAGTCCTAGAGCAGTGTATTTGGGACCAGAGACCTTAATGGAAAATCCATTCCACATTTTCTTTGCAACTCTCGAGTTGTAATGTATTTCAATGGAGCCCATGGAAGTCAATTGGCATTCCTGGCTCCCATTATTTCCAATGGGCCTTCAAGTCTCTCCCTGAAACATTTTTGTGCAATATTATTTAGTTGTTGTTTAGAAGTATGAGCATGGCATGGCAGTACCACACAGACATATAACGGCAGACCCCCTGAGAAAAACATTGGCCCCCCAAGCAAAAAGTTGTTAGCTATGGGGCTGGGTATAAATCCAACTCTTCTTCCTCTTCTGCTTAACTGAAAATTGAAATTCTACGTTCCCATTCTATATTACACAGGTATTGCCGCTGCTGCTTTTTCTTCTTCTTCTATCTGACATGGCTTTATACCTCGCTCACCACAAGGAAGGTCAATTAACAGTATATACTGAGATTGATGTGCTGAAGCGTGATAGCAGCTCATACTTTATTAGTTACATTCAAGACTTGAGATGGCTACCCGGCTCGCAGGCTGGTTTATATTCCCGTGTTCCCCACTCCCCCAACACACACACACACACACACACACACATGATAGGTTATTTACAGTGCACCTATTACTCATTGGTTCCTACTAGGATCCTAGCCGTCCAATAGGTGTGGGCTAGGATCCGTTTTGGCTATTGATCCTGGAGGTGATGCTTGAGTCTTTCTCTAGACCACGTGTTTCCCTGACCACGTGTGTGGTCTTTACTTGGTATACAACAAACAGAACCATGAGAAAGAATGACTTGAGAAAGTTTGTAGGCCCTGGCATAAGGATGTCTCTTTGACTGCTCTCCTGTTTCTCTCATGTGTAAACACAAACCTGCATTTTCTCAGACATAAGAATTTAGTGACAGAGAACACATCTTCAGACTGGATTAATTCATGAGCATGTACAAAATCTCTGGTAGTTTGGATTGGCGACCTCCATGTGAGGCCTGGAGTTCTCCCGGAATTACAAATTATCCCCAGACTACTCAGATCAGTTCCACTAGAGATAATGGCAGTTTCAGAGGTTGGATTCTACTGTATCATATCCCTGAATTGCTCTCTTCCTTCCTCATACTCTATCCTCTCCAGGCACTGCCCCCGAGTCTCCAGGAATTTCTCAAGCCAAAGTTGGCAACACTAGTTGTTGCCCCATGTATAAATTCTTTTGTAGATAGACATGTTTGGCAAGTATTAGCTCCAAGTTACTCCATAAAATAAGTAGAACAGTCTGGGTTATGGTAACTTCCTTAATAGAAATACACGAATGCCAATTTTCATTTGCAGATGGGAATAGCTGGACCTAGATGGTCTGAGGAAATATCATATATGTTACATCAATATTTGGTTGTTTAATGAATATCCCAAGGGTCTGTGGCCAAGGTTTCTGCTTAAATGAGTAGTTGCTTTGAAAGGCCTGTCATGTAAACAACTTACTTCAGTTGGTACTGTTTTCTTTGGAAAGACTCAGACTGTGGTATTTATTTATCTCCAGGTATTTCAGGACTCCATCAAACCTCAAATGAACAGGTACTTAAAACTGTCTGTGGCGAGGAGGTGAGAAATTCATTGATAGATTTTTGTCAGGATCATTTTTCTCATAAAACTTTTATTTACTAAAATGCATCTTCCTTGCCCTCCAGAAACTGCCAAATTTATCTGATATAAACACACCAAAAATATTTTGAATTTTATGTGTTGGTTTTTCCTTGAGTGGTTTTTCTAATAGCACATATAATGTGCCATACTTTGAAAGCTAGCAGGGCATAGTGCTTAGAACCTCAGACTAGTATTTGGGAGACCCAGATGCAAATCCCTGCTCTGCCATGGAAGCTCACAGGATGACCTTCAGCTAGTCTCTCCCCCTCTCAGGCTAGCCAACTTCATAGGGTTGTTATAATGATAAAACTGAAGGAGGCAGAATGTTGTAAGATGCTTTGTGTCCCCACTGGGGTGTAAACATCTAAAAAGATGTATAAATAAATTTATATATAAACTAGGTATAAGGCTCGTTGTGGAAATAAATATAACGAGCTCTAGAAAGAGGCTCTGGGAGAGTGCCCCGGCTTTGGGCACTCAGCGACAATTTGCTGTGGCAATCTCAGCAGGGTGTAATGACAGAGTCCACCATTTTCTCCAGAGGAACTAATCTTCGCTACCTGAAGAGCAGTAGTAATTTTGAGTGATCTCCAGCCCACCCCCAAGATTGGTAACAGTGGTTCCCCAGGAGGGAGTGGCTGGTTTGGAGGGTGGAGTCTATGGCATTGTACCTGTCTGAGGTCCCACCCCTCCTCAACACTCACCCTCTCCAGGTTCGACCCCTCAAATCTCCAGGAATTTTCCAACCTGGAGTTGACAACCCTATCTCCCTCCCAGCCAACCATCAACCTACCTTTAGTTTTCCATCTCCTCCCCCTCCCTCCTAGACAGCAGTTGTAATTTTGAGTGATCTCCAGCCCCCACCTGGAGATTAGGAACAATGGTTCCCCATCAGGGAATGGCTGGATTGGAGGGTGGAGTCTATGGCATCGTACCTGTCTGAGGTGCCACCCTTCCTCAAACCTCACCCTCTCCAGGCTCCATCCCTCAAATCTCCAGGAATTGCCCACCTGGAGTTGGCAACCTGATCAGGACTGGGCCCAATGAGTTTTCTCCCAAAGGCCAACATAGGTGTGGAAAGGGCCTTTTACTGACAGAGGAGAAAGTACAGGTGCCAACTCTGATTAGGGAAATACCTGGAGATTTGGGGGGGGGAGGCAGCCGCACAGCGGGGAGTTGAAGAAAATGGTTTGATGGTCGCTGGCCCACCTCGTTAGCCAGCCAGCCATGCTGAAGCTAAGCAGGAGAAAGAGCCTTTTTCTGTTTATTCTGACAGGAAAGTGGTTATTGGGGAGGGGGTTATGCTGAAAGTCCTTTGTTTTTTTTTACTCACAGAACCAAGCTTGGGTGCCAACCAACAGCCACTGAGGGGTCAAGAGAACTGTCTTCCTCAGGAGAGAGAGCTGGTCTGCCAGTAAATCTGACATGCAAAAGGAGGAGTGGGTGGGGAAGAGGAGCAGACCCAGCACCTGGCCAATGGCACGTGAGTACTCTTGAGTGGTGGCTGATGGGCCAATGGCTGAGGGAGGGCATTTGACAGCCAATGGGAGCGCATGGAATCTTGAGTACTCTTGAGTGGTGGCTGATGGGCCAATGGCTGAGGGAGGGCATTTGACAGCCAATGGGAGCGCATGGAATCTTGCAAAACCAAAAGATAATTATTATAAGGAGAGATAGATTAGGCCATAAATAATATCTAAATCAGTCATATTCACTCAGTGACTCAGGAGCTACATGTGGGTCTTTGACATGCCACCTGTGGCTCTTCTATGCCCTGTTTCCCTCCCATGTGGTACCTGCCGCATGTTTCAGGAACATTGGCGATATCTTTAGAGGTAGTTTCATCATTACTACAGGCCCAACGTAAAAGTAGTTTATTTTAAAACAGAAAACAACTTCTCTATAATGACTATATCAACGTTACAGAGTTTTAGGGGTTCTGTGTTGGAGACTGGATCAATATATGCAGCTGAGTGAGATGGTGGAATGGAGCATGTCACTGCTGAATGATAACATAGAACACAAAACTCCTTGTGAGTAAAAAATTTAGAAGCACAGAGAGAGGTTCTTCTAACCACTCCTAGTAGAACTAGAGTGAAACTTTAAGATAACTTCTAACATAGGGAAATGTTTGTTGTTGTTTTTTAATATCCACCCTAATAAAAGGTTCCGAGTGAACTGGAAAGCTTGTGTACAGTTTTGAGTCATAACTCTGACTTGCAAGCCATTTCCCTCACTTCAGATACACAATGGCTGCCTAATGTTCAACAGTAACAGAGACAACCTTACAGGATCAGAAGTGCTCTGGCGATTAAAAGGAGTTATATTGTAGCCTAGGGTAGCCAGGTCCCCCTGGACATTGGTGGGAGGTGTGGGGGTAGGATTGCCAGTTCAAGGAGATTTGGAGGTAGAGCCCAGGGAGTACAAGGACCACAGTTGGGTACAATGCTATGGAGTCCACCCTCCAAAACATCCATTTTCTCCAAGGGAACTGATCTCTGTACTCTGGAGATGAGCTGTAATTCCAGGGGTTCCCCAGGCCCCACCTGGAGGTTGGCATCCCTACTGTAGCTATATATCATAGTTTGTCTGTACCTGAGGCAGTACCAGGGCATACAGTACTCATGCAGCTCTTATGGTTGGTGTTAATTGCAAGTGTGGCTCTCCACTATGTATGGAAAGAGTTACGGTAGGAAGTGCCATCAGGTCGTAGCAGACTTACCCTGTAGGGTTTTCAAGACAAGAAGCTAACAGAGGTGGTTTGCCATTGCCTGCCTCTGCATAGCACCCCAGGACTTTCTTAGTGGTCTCTCATCCAATACTAACGAGGGCCCACCCTGCTTAGTTTCTGAGATCTGATGATATCAGGCTAGCCTGAGCCATCTAGGTCATGGCATGGAGTGAGTATCCCTGAGATAAATGAACAAATCATTACTGAGCATGTGTGTGTAAATAAATCATGCCAGATATCAGGACTTGAAGCAGAACTTTAGAGCTAGGATCTAGCTCACAGAATTGTCAAGGAACTCTCTTGAAGTGCAGAAAGGAATAGCAGTGTACAATATTAGTGATCAGATCTTTCAGTTAGCAAGCTACATGAAATCTCTAAGTCTGGTCAGGCTTAGTATTTGGGGCCTGGTCATTTTCTGTTTCTTTATGGTTGAATAGTTGCTTGTTTGTTGTAGCCTCAAGCCACTGACCTAAAGAACCCTGATCATACTCTCCCCTCCCCCACACACAACATGTTCCCAGCCTGGCTCTAAAAGAATCCCACTCACTACCCTAAGTAAGGAAGGCATGGATGAATAGAATGAGCTGGCAAAGATGCATTTTTAAAGGCTAGAATCCCTCAGGTGCAGCCAGAAAACCCTATTTTAAACAAGGCTAAGGCAAATGTGAACTAATCAATACAACAGAAATGTCTTTCTGCAGGACTGCTGATAGTTTCAAGCCAATGTAGCTGGTGCATCTTACTGAAGCTTTCTCCACAGCTTAAGTAGAGGGGTTGGGAGGACTTTCAAGGTATTCTTTCATAGCTCTCAGGGTGCTTTTGAAGATGTTAGATGCACACAGAGTCCCACTGGCCCATTTTTACACCTTAAGTTATTTCCTCTGTCATCACCACTTCAGCCATTTCTTTTTCTTCTTCAGCAACTGACCAATTACATTTGGAAGAAGGGGTTCACCATTTCTTAACCTTTTAGAATAGGTTTGCAAATAAGCTTATGGAACTAGTTATCCATTTGTCAACATGGCCTTGGCCCTTTGACTGGTTCATTGCAGCCAGTCATCAGACAGCTTCCCATTCCCATTCCCATTCCCATTCCCTTTCCCATTCTTACAGGAAATAAGTTTCAACACCTAGAGAAAGTTCATGCATCTCTGTGGATAGCATGTTTCTTTCAGGACTCTTTTGCTCCAATAATAGTTGATGGTCTGACCTCCTGCAAGCTAACTGACAATGGAATATGCTGATTGGATTGTTTATTAGTTAGACTTCTATCCAGTCCTTCCGCCAAAGCGGCTCAGGGAGGCTTACAAACAATTATAAAACCAGCATAAATACATACATAAAATAAAACTCAGTAAAATTCCAATAATAGGGTTAGGGTTAGCTTTGAGCATCTTATGTGACCTGGAAAAGGTGGCTCAGCATATTTATAAAGAAATAAGTAGCACCTGAAGAATACCTGGAAGCTTCAGCTGATGCACCATTTCCACCCCACTGTGGCAACTGTAGCTTCTGCCTGTTAGTGTCCAGTGCAATTCAAGGTGCTGATGTTGATCTGTAAATGGTCTGGACTATGCACGCAAAAATGGCCATTCTCCATTATGAGCTAATGGATCTATGTAACGAACAATGGCATCCTAAGGAGAATTATACCCTTCTGTGCTCATTGACTTCAATGGACTTACAAGAGGGTAACTCTGCTGAGGATGGCACCTTGAGAAGACGTGAGTTACAGGCACCAATGTCAAAGCTGGGGGATTTACTGCATTGGAAGGAAGGGCAGATAGGCTCACCATGTAGGACATATGTGTAAGTGGAAGTACAAGAAGTGTATCCATGCACAGAAATGACTTCAAAAGGTCTCAAGCTGTGAGAGTTATTCAAAAGGGGAGAGGTCAAATACTTGATACAACAACCGAGTTATGGGTCATGGGTGAGTGACCAGACTCAGTCAGATAAACTTTGGGAGAACTCACCTTAAACACGGCTTGTTCACTCAGCACTGTGAGGGAGAACTGCTGTGGGGGAAGAAGGAGCTTCCCGTTTCCATCAGTGTAAACAGTGGCAGGGGGCTTTTTGTCCCTTTTTTCTGGCTCCTTCCTAGAGCACATGGAGGCAAAGAAAAAGGACAACCCCCTGCATCCATTTCTGCTGGTGAAAGCAAGGCAGGAAGGAAACTGGAAGCTCCTTCTCCCTGTTGCAGCACCCCTGCACAATGGTGACGAAGAAGTGTTTAAGGTGAGTCCCCCCTGATGTGTGTCTGACTGCAAGTGCAGCCAAGCGCCCATGACACCACAATACATTATGTGTATTATGCATTTGAGTCCTGAGAAACTGTTAGGCAGAAAAGTCTGTTGTTCCATGGCTGTGACAGAGGCTTCCAGCTCATCAGTTCGCAGACCACCTTTGTGCAAGTCAAAATCTTCTTTGGTGGAGCTCTGGGTCTCCTGGTAGCTGTCAACTTATCCTGCTCTTCCTCTGAGGCACTCAGAGCAGTTTGCCTTCCACGTAGACCTGCTTAGCTTCTGCGGGGGAATTGCATCAGATGCCTTCTGACATTTTCTCGGTTCCTCCCACTTCCTGACAAAACGTAGAAGAGAAAGTTTAAAAGAGCTGCCTGGCCTTCCCTGCTTGCACAGAAAGTCTGCTGTAGTCTCCCCGTTTTTGTTACCAAGAGCAAAACTTAGGCTAATATGGGACATGATGAGAAAATACCCCAAGCTCTCCCCGTGTTTTAAAGGCCTCTCAGTGTTGTTGTTATTGTTGTTGCTGTGCATTAAATCCCACTCCTGAAGAATCAGGCCAGGCAAAGTGTACCTAAGAAACAGGCTGCAAGACAGAGTACACTTTTACTTTGAAAGCGGGGGAGAACCGAGACTTGATTGTGATGCGATCATTCTTTCCATATGGTTTTGTTTATAGCATTTCTTTTCAGACCGCAGTATTTAGCTGGCAGCTGTTTCTAGGTTAATGAAAAAAGGTCTTCCTCAAATTCCAGCTCTGCCATGTGACAAGAACTTATATGGCTGAGGGGAACATGACTGGCTGTGGAGGGGGATGTCCCATATTGATGATTAGCAATCCCCACAGGCATAGTGTATAGAAGCCTGGGTTAGGAGAAGTAAAATATTGTCAGCAATATATATATTTACTTGCTGGCATTATGAAGTACCATGTGACTATAAAGGAGCCCTGAACAACCAGGAAGAAATCTAGCTCACTCACAACTATCAGAAACAATAAAATGACCACTCCAGTTTGAAAGTACAATGAGAAAACACCTAAAATTTTGATCTGAAAATAGTAAACTGTTTTTAGCACCATTCTCTGCAATGTCAAATTTCATTGGGTAAGCAGTACGTGTGATGGAACCTTTCCAAAGGCAGTATTGAGAATATGGATTGGCTAGCCACTTCCTTGATGACCTTTAGAAAGGTAGCATTAATGCCAAATCTGATTGGTTGGTTCTTTGGCATTATGACATCATTACTTACACACTGTGATCACTGACTGGCTGTGATGTTGTGAAGATGAAACTGCTCTTTTGGAAGGCAGGAAAATGGCACCAAAGCTGCTGTTCAGAAGGACAATGAGCAGCTGGTGAACAGGGATTATAAAGGCAAGATTTTTGCAAGTCTCTTAATGAATACTTCAGCCCTCCAAACTTCCCTTTCACCTTCTTGCCAAAAATGCCTACAAAAATTTGATGCAGCCTTTAAAACATTTTTATAAAGAAAGTTAGGATCCAAGGGGAAGAGATAAAGAGAGAAAAGGTTCTGCAGTGATCCAACTATAATGTATAAATCTAAAGGAAGGATACACTCTTGATAGAAGTTCATATAAAAATCAGTAAGCACATCTGCTTTGGGATGCCACATTCGCCATATGTCCAACATTCGACAAAGTGTTTATTCTGATTTTCCCCCCTCTTGTATTCTCCAGACAAAGTTTCCTGCTGTAGAAGGCTGGAAAAGAAAACATGGGCTCTTGCTATGAACTGTTAACGGGCTCTTGCTCTGCTTTGCTCGGTTTAAGTATCTTGCTTAGATTGGCCCGAGACTCTGTTTTTTCTGGAAACGTCATTTTGCTCTTGGTCAGCATTCCAAAACCGCAGCACTCTGAAAATAAGTTCCTGCTCCACTCGCTCAGCTTTTTCAGGTTTCCTAGCTCTCCAGCTTTTCAGTTCTTTCAGACCTTCTCTGCTTTACCTGTAGAGAGGTACTTCTGCTAGTATTTCTTCTGACATTGATCCTCATTATTGAATTATTAGTTAGATTTAAAAGAAGAAATCAGTTTGGCATATTTTGTGGAAAAGATTACCGCAGAAACATTTGCAATCACTTAAGAGTGCATTCCCACAATGCTTTGCAGGAAAAAAAAACCCTGAAAATATTTCAAAGACAAAAATGAACAAGAAGTTATACAGAGGAAAAACAAGAACATGGTTTTCTGTTATCTGGAGCCTAACTATACACAATTCATGTATTTAGAAATGGTCCTCTACCTATGATTATAGCATAGATTTGAATGAAACGTATATGTTCTTGCAGTCAAACAGCAGTCATCAACATCTGTTTCTACTTAAACTATACCTCACTTTGGCATCCATTCAAAAAGCAGCCTTCGCCTGCAATGCACTCTATTTTTAAAGGGCCGGATCTCATTGCTGGTTTACCAAATATAAATTTGATGTAATTACATACATTTAAAGTGACTGAGAGACTGTAACTGCACTACCTGTGAGAAGTGAAAACAGCATGAGCAATTTAGCATCTTTTCAGAAGTATTAGTATTTGAACACGTACAGCAGTGGGCCATTCCATCTGTTGACAGGATTCAGTGTTTCCCTTCCACAAAATAAGGAATCTTCTGTTGGAGGAAGCTGTCTTCTAGCAGAAGGAATCATCTTCAGCTGGAGGGAATAGAAAGGAGGTGTTTCAACCCAGTGACCTCAGCTGATGCATTCTGAGAGGGAGGGTGGGAGAAGAAACAGGAAATTCAGCTGTCTTCATATACATACATATGCGTGTTTTCATTGTATAGATACACAGAGACAGGAACCTACCTTATACCAAGTCAGATCACTGCTCCATCTTACCTTAATATTGCCTGCTAAGGTTGACAGTGGTTTCCCAAGCGCTCGAGTAAGGAAAAATTTATCCAGTACCTGCTATTTGAGATCCCTTAACTAGGCACACCAAGCATGTTCTGCATACAAAACATGTGCTCTGTTACTGAGTCTTTCCCTTTGCATTTGCTTTTCCTCACATGGCTCATGATTTCTGGAGCAGGATATGTTATCTTCGAGAGAGGGGGGTTATTATGCATTACCAGAGAGATCACAGACCACAGAGTAAAATTCTCCTCTACTGACACAGGTCCTTCCTAGGGGCCAGGAGGTTCGTGTCCACCCCATCCCAAGATCTAGTACTAGGCAGCTTTGTGGGTATCCTCATCTTTCTCTATCTCCTTCGCCTGTCTCTACTTTTCCTTTGGGCTTTCAACCGTTCTTGTCTAGCCTCTGACCAGGAACATCCTACCTCCACCCTGCCACTTGGAAATTGAGATGGCTGCTTTAAAGACACTAAGCTCAAAAATTCTCTTTGAGCTTGCTGCAATTTGACCTTGTAACTTGGATGGTGGTGTGGATGTGACCTAACACACATTGCAGCATACACTGATGTCAAGGGCACAGCAGCTCTGCAGCTTGGATTGTAATTACAGATTTGCTGGGAGTAAGCTGGTGTGGGGCCACCATCATAATGTTGTAGCCCAGGGGCAGGTATGGGGATCAGCCCAGCACACAGGCCTCATGGATGTCATTAGCTTCAGATGACATCTGAGAAATTAGCCAGCTATGTGCTTTGAGGGGAGACAAAAAATCCTCTCTTAAAAGCCAATTATTATTTTTTTTTTTTTGCATGTGCATATATGTGTACATGTCAGTTTGGGTGCACCTGGAAATCATGGCAACCTCTGATGACTGACTGTGTGTGCACCTGGAAGTCATGGTGACCTCTGGTGACTGACCCCTACTGGGGCCCTGGAGGATATTCAGAAAGGTTGCTGAATAAAGCCTGCCACCACCTCCTGCCTCTGGCATTCCAAGGAGGTCCCCCATCCAAGGACTTGCCAGAGTCAACCCGGCTTAGCTTCCAAGTTCTGACAAGATCGGGCTTGTCTGGGCTATCCAGGTCAGGGCTAATAGCCAATTATTAATGAACTGCGTGAAAACAGGTGAATCTGTCAAACCCTCTCCTTTAGGTATGATCTATGTACAATATCATCTTTAAAGTCAAAAGCTGTGTATTCTATAGCACCATATTTTAGTTATTGCTCTCCAACTTTAGTTAAAATAGAAGAAAATTTTAAAAAATCTATAATATTAAATTGTCATTGATTCAGCTTTATTTAAGTTACCGAATGATTTTGCTAGTGTCCCCAACAAATACACTTCATATAGTGATTTAATAGCACCAGACCTTTTAACTATTCAGCTTCATTTATAGTCTGCCTTTGTCATTAAGACTCAAGTTGTATGACAAAATATAGAAAACCATTCAGTCAGACAGCAAAGATATACAATAAAGGATGCAATAAGATTAGGATTATAGAAGTGGAAAACCACATAAACCAAAAACTGCCTAAGGCATGCCGTACTATAAAGCAGGATGTGGATTACAAATGTAGAAGACTATGAAGCACAAGAAAGGTGATACCATACAATAACGCTGCAATAGATTACAATCCCATTCCCTTACAAAAGCAATCTCCTTTATCATTCCATTTTAATACAGTTACAACAGAAAAGGCACTTCTGAATCAACAGGGAAATAAATCAGGTATTGTATAAATAAATAGATCATTTTTTCACATTCTGCCATAGAAAAATCCCTGAGCAAGCTGGGAATTTCTGCTTTACATTTATGTAAAAATCACACCATTTTCATGTAAATAAAGTTGCAGCTAGGGATGCCAGGTGATGGCCAGACATCACTGGGAGCTCTGGAGGTGGGGCAAGTGGCAGTAATGACACTGAGCTGTGTGCTAATGTCATATCCAGGCAAAAAAACAGGTGTGACATCAGCCCTTTGACCAATGTTCTTGAAACTCTATGGTATTACCATAGAGTTTCTAGAGCATTGACTCATGTCTGATATTGCATCTTGGGTTTTGCCCGAACATGATGTCAACATGTAGCCCAATGTCATTTCTCCCCCCGGTCCCCTTTCTCCCACCAGCCAGTGGGAGAACTTTTATGGGGACAGATCCTCCTCCATTTGCTTCATGTGTATAAAATCTCACATTCTTCTAAGAAATAAGTTATTGTAGAAGCTGGAACCAGTGTTCAAGCTACACAGCATGTAGTGTGGTGGTTAAAGCCCTATATTCCTCTACAACATTTAGATTCTGCAATGTGAACTCATCTACTGATCTCCAAATTTCATGATGAACATCATGGGAGTACTGTATATATATATTTTCAAACTCAGTCTTGAAACCTCTTTCCTTTGAGCTCATAAATGCAAATGATGAATCCTGAGAGCAGCGCTAAACATGGAGACTGAGACAAAAATGTAATGATAAAAGAATGTCTTTCCCCCCCTCTTCTTTTTCACAGTGGTAGCAAGAGTGCCACATAGCTGAGCAGCTGGGATGGAGCCAAACCAAAGCTCTGCAAAGCCAGCCCTGAACTCTGCGTAGACGTGGCTCAGCTGAGCAGTCAGTTCACAGAAGGAGATCCATAGAAAAAGAAGTCACAAAGGACCGTGTCATGCACCCTTTAGCTCCTGGCCTGCCATGTGTTTTAAACTACCTTTCCTGGCTTCTACTGGCTTTATTTCATTACTCCTACTCAAAATCATCTGTAAGAAAACCTCACAGCAAAACCCACCTCTCACTTAAGTCAATGGCAAAATAAAATTTGGAGTCAACTTGGGAGCCCCCCTAAGAGGACTCTGATAAATCCCATTACATTTAGAAACAAGGCTTCTGAGATCTTCCTGTATTATTAATTATTGGATCAAGACCACTCCACTGGATGTAGAGAGCTTGCAAAGATCCATTATTAATGTTATGGAAGGTAGTGCATGGCTCCAAAGAGATGACAGGCTTTTTTTCATGTTTCTGTAGTTTTTCTGTGGACTGTTGTTTCTCATAGTAATGCAGCCATAGTTCTGAAGAGTCCCATATGCAGCTCCATGCATGTGGCAGGGCAGGGCTTCTTGCCAGATGGCAACCTTATCTTTTGCAACTAAGTGTTTTGTATCAAAAGACAATTTGTTGTTTCAGCTGCAACAAACTAACATGGCTGCCTAGGTTTGCCAAACTCCAGGTGGGACCTAGAGTTCTCCTGGGATTACAACTCATCTCTAGACTACAGAGATCAATTCTCTTGGAAAACATGGCAGCTTTCAAGGGTGGACTGCATGGCACCACATCCCTGCTGACCCCCTCCCCTCCCCAAATGCCACCACCCCCAGGTTCCACCTTCAAATCTTCAGGAATCTCCCAACATGGAGCTGGAAACCTTACGGCTATCTTCCATGGAATTTACCTTCAATGTGTGAACAAAGGTTGAATTTGTGTTGCAAATGTCATGCAAGTTTCCCACTAGCATTCCAAATCCAGCTTGGGGAAAATCCTGGAGATTTTAGAAGTGATGTCTGGGGACAGAAGGGCGTTCAGCAGAGGTGGGATGCCATAGAATCTGCTCTCCAAAGCTGTCATTTCCTCCAGGGGAGCAGATATCTGTAGTCTGGAGATTAGTTGTAATTCTGGGAGAACTCCAGGCCCCACTTGGAGCTTTGTAACTTTCCCCTACCTTTTTCCTTCATGAAGTTTCTTTGCTCAGTGCCTTTAATAATCATATGAGAGTTGGAAATTGAGTGGCTGAAGGTTTCCCCATCGAGGTATCCTCATGCTGGGAACGTTTCCATTGGTTGAATTTATGTCACTTGCAGAAATTAAAATTCAGAGATTGTTATCCCAAGTTAAGCTGATCGTGTGAACAAGCCCTCCACAGAAGTATAATACATAATTCAGATCCATATTTGCAGGAATTTTTACTAAGCTTGGCACTTATATTCTTGTCCAAGACCTACAGAACGAACAAGTCAACTGTGGAAAACATACTAATATAGAAGCTTGAAATGAAGGCTTTTTTGAGATTTTTGCTTTAAATAAAAGACTACCTCTAGATGCACGTTCCCCAAACTAAGACCATGGTTCCAACCTATCCTCTTCTAGCCTTAGAATAACACTGTTATATTTAGAGTTTGAAATGTGTTTGGTTAAAAAAGCCATGAGTCAGATGGATTTCGTTGCTATCTAAATAGCTATTATATTGGCCTAAGGGTGTGCCTTTCTGTGGTGCCCTCATTTTGGAGACTTTCATTTATATAAAGTTAATTTACTCATAGTGGAATGCTGAAAAGAGACAATGGGAAATTATCTGGGTCTCCATTTCCAATATATTTCCAGCTGTTCTTTTAACAGTAGAGTAGCTATTGCTGTTTACTTTGCTTATATAGTGCCAGTTGCCTGGCTATGATGGGCAATCTCCCACTCCTGCCCCCCTATAGTCCATGCTCAGTTTATTGAACAGAAGGAAAAAATGGGGGAATGAAATTCCAAATATGATGTCACGGTGACCACAATGCTCTAGAAACTGCCCCATTCTCTATGGTAATTAGCATAGAGATTGGTGGGATTCCTAGAGCATCACAGATTCGACAACTCTAATAACAGGACAAGGCCAGTATGAGCTGGGCTGTCCTGAATTCCTTGGAGGAAGGGAAGGAGAAAGTAGAATAAATTAATTCTAGCCTAGTAGCTGCTTGTCACCATCTCATTTAGCCACTGTCTTTAAAATCCAAACTCAGTAAAATAATTACTACAGGAATACTGCTTTAAAGTAAGTAATCATCCTCATACTTCAAATTGCAGGGTTTTGCCTCACTTTCTGTTTCATCCTTTTTTCCTGCTTTTTATTCTATAATTCAGACAGTGTAAAGAAACCTTTCATTGCTTTGGGTCTGAAATCAGGAAGAAGTTGTAAACCTGAGGAAGTATAGAGAAAAGGGAGAAAGCACTACAGCAGAAAATTATTTGTAGAACTTTTTGTTTTAAGAAATGTGCATCCAAACGCAGCTGCAATGCATCAATGCAGCCCACAAAGTGGCAGTTTCCAGAGCACAGACGAACTTGAATTATCTTTGTTAACACTTTGGAAGCAAAAGAGAAAACATCCATATGACAAAAAGAATTCTATATTTCTCTGTATATGGAGGTGTCTATAGAGATACACATGCACAGTTGCATATTGTAAACTCTTCAGAGACTGTATATCTTAACTGGATGGCTTGCTAGTGAACAGGAACCATTGACTGGACTTTTCTCATTGGAATGGTATGACAGAGGTGGCATTTCCTTAATGTACAATCTACTTTACAGTCTAGGTTGTCAGTAAGACAGAAAAGATACGGGTTACCCTTTGTATTATGATAAAGAGCCAGAAAAGGCTGTTTGCCTTGGAGGTAGATCTTGTTGTAGTGTTTTTTTTCCCAGGTTTGGCACCTGGAAAGTGTGGCTTACACACACACACGCCTTGAGTTTCAGTCACAAAGGCTGACTATAAATAATGCAAATCAATCAATCAATCAATCAATCAATATCTAAATATGTAACAGAAGTTGCAATTCTGGGAAAACTCCAGGCCCCACAGGGAGGCTGGCAACCCTAGGTGGAGTCCTGTGAGTTAGGGGCACAGTCCAAGCTTGGGTGGAGGCTAGTGGCTTTTATTGGTTCCAAGGGCAAAACTCAGTGTTTTTATTTATCATATCCCACCTTTCTATCCCATGGGGACCTAAAGTGGCTTATACTGCTCTCCCCTTCTCCTTTTTTGTCACAACGACCCTTCAAAGTAGGTTAGGCTGAGAGTGTGTGACCGTCTCAAGGGCACACAGTGAGCTTCCAGGGCAGAGTGGGGTCCCCTAGGTCCCTAGTCCCGCCATCTATATATATATATATATATATATATATATATATATATATATATATATATATATATACCTTTCTGTGAACCCTCAAGAGCTCATTTCTGTTTCCACCTGCTTGAAACCTGTATGGGCCCCACTTAGGTCTTGTTCTGAGGTTGTGTTGTTTTTAGTCTTCCAGTGTGTGTCTTAATATTCTCCATCTCTTAAGTGTTCTTTCCCAGTTGAAATCAATAAAGAGATTTGTTATTGAAGTTAACCAGAGTCTCCTCGGACTACTGAAAAGGACTGAACAGTGATCTGATAGGTAAGCTTACCCCTGTCTGCCACACCTCAGAAGGTGCTACACTAACCAATACACCCTGCTGTCTTTCCCAAGGTATGTTGACAGATGGCCCACATCTTAAAATCTGTTTGTTTATCTAAACAATATAGCTGGGAATAGGAAGGACGAGGGCAGTAGGATGGAGTGGCTTTATCCTTTTCTTGGCAGCAAGTTTAAAAGCAAAGAAAGGGTAGGCAGCCCTATTTATGCCAGCCTCTTTAGGCACTTTGTACCTCTAAGTGTGGAGGATGCTGCTGTGCTTCCCTCCCTGCTTTTCTACAAGGCTTTTTGCCGCCACCTCCCCCCCCTTTTCCTTTGGCTTGTTGAAATATGTGCTGCTCTCATTCCTTAAAGATTCATCACTGCAAAGATTTAAGGGGGAGGGGCTAAACATTTCAGGCTGCAAAAGACTTGTGCACAGCATTCAGCATTATTCAGCTCAGTAACCGCACTGCTGTCAGCTTTGCATCCACCCCCTCATGCACAGACCCGTGGCAACCTTCTCCAGCTGAGCTGTTTTATGGACCATGGAGAGACATTTATTCATGGTGATAAATTTATGCAAAGAAGCACTATGCATGATGGCCATGGTAATTGTTCTCCTAGCCTTCATAATCGCAGATGCTACTTGGAAAATAAATTGGTTGCTTGTTTGCTAGGAGTTTTATGCAGAGCATTTCACAAGCTAATGTACATTTCACGCTACAATAAACAACACTCTTCAACCTTCACGCTGCTGACTCGGCAGATGGTAGCATCTATGGACCTAGTAATGCTTCTTCCTGAGGGGTCATTTTAACACATAGTTAAAGGATTAAACATGTTAGATCAACTCAGGCTGACTTTTCTACCCTTCACAGTGACCACATGACTCCAACGGCCCTATGAAATCCAGGACTTCAATGATAAAGAATGCTGGATGAGGGACATACACAAAAGGTAACAGATACATGAGGTGATAGAATGGACTGCACCACTAGAGACTGCAGGAGGAAGGTCACATTTTAAAAAATTACGTTAAAATGTCTGCAAATGGAAAACTAGCATAACAGAAAAGGGGCTGTTTTTCCCCACTTAGTGAGTGTTTTTACTTGCAGAGATTTTCTTTTATGTGGGGAGGTATTTGAAAATGTAGCCCTACAACCTGCATCATGAAATGGTACAGTCCATTCTATTACCTCAGGTGTCTGTGTCCCTTTCTGCCCAAAACAAGGCCAAAAATGATGAGCTGGTACTTAATGTGGGGGGGGGGCAGAAAACTTCCAGCACAACTCGAAATGCCAGCATCACACTTGGGCAATGGGCTAACACTCACCCCCAAAGTCATCATGTAGTGACAAAGATCACCTCCCTCCATTTTGCTAGCCTGCTTTTGCCTGCCAACCAGATGAGAATCAACGGGCATTGGAAACAATTACTGGGAGTTTGCCCACCATTAGTGGGCACCTCATAAGTCTATTAGGAATTTTCCAGATAACACAAACATAAACACAAAAAGCAAATAAACAAGACAAAGCATATAGCCACATGAAGAAAAGTTTTACAGCACTGATCATTCAAATTGGCTACCAACAGAGTCAGCACAAAAAGAATTCAGGTAAGCCTAAAGGTATCAGGCCAGGAATTTGTTCTTTATGTTTTTGTTTTTATGGCAATAATGTGCTAGGGGGGGAAACATAATTATCCTACAACGGTCTCACAAAGAACAAGAGTTTTCATTTACGTTCTGCAGACTATGAGTAACCTTTCATGTAACCTTTCACTATGTCATACTAGGGTGTAAGATTTTTATGCAGACATTTTTCATTTTGTCCTTGAAAAACCCCTAATAATACTGGGCAGAAAACTAGAATGAAATGTATACCATGTGAGAGTCTCTCATCTGTTTGCAGTGAGGAAGCTGCCTTATGTGTAGGTAGAGCAATGGGAGGGGGGGGCAGAAGGAAAAAAAAATGAAATGTCCAATTTCACTGAGCCTTTTAATCCTTAACTGCAAACCACTTGGCTATTTTTTTGTGTGTGTGAAAGAATTTATGCCTCTGAGCATGTTCAAAGTACCTTTTACTCAGCAATGAATACTCACTACCAAGCTCCTGATGTCACCTCTCCAGATATTTGGAATTAGGGCTCAAGAACTGAAAAGATGCCCCCCACCTATATGTATTTATTTATTTGTTTATTTAATTATATTTATAAATCGCCTAATCCCCACAAGTGTGGGGCTCTAGGCAATGTACAGATTAAAAGCAGTAAGAGCCATAAAACCATAATCAGACAATATAATTCATTAATTAATTAGAATCAAGTGGCAATTTTCATGGTTCCATTTCTGGCTTGTGGGTGCTTCATGGACATGGGAGGAGGGAATAAACTCCACAAGGGACAGGAATCCCGGAGGCGTGCCAGCCATGATGTAAGCCATTGCTGTCCTCAACTGGCAGAACATCTCTGCCTTACAGGCCCTGCGGAATTGCCTAAAATCCTGCAGGGCCCTGACGTTATTTGGCAGAGTGTCCCACCGGGTTGGGGCCAGGGCCGAGAAGGCCTTAGCCCTGATTGAGGACAGCCAGATGTCTCTAGGGCTGGGGACCACCCCAGCTCTCCTGGGCGTATAACAGAGGAGGCAATCCTGCAAATACATTGGTCCCAGACCACTTAAGACCTTAAAGGTCAAAACCAAAACCTTGAACTTGACTTGGTGCTCCACTGGAAGCCTGTGCAGCTGGCGCAACACAGGTCAAATGTGTTACAAGTGTAACATTTGAGGAAAATCTGTTTCAATGTATCAGAAGGAGTATGCATCCGCACATGATGAGTCTCTCAGTTCCCGCTTGTACTAGAGTTGAACTTTGTTGATCTTGAAGGTGCCACTGGACTCCAATTCACTTCTCACGCCTCTTTGTTAACTCTTGCATTTGCATACTAATTTACTGCTATTCACAGATTTTACCAAGTGCCTTAATCCAATCTCAGCTATAATCTCCTAGTTACTTATGCATCTTGACTCTAACTAGTCCTCCTTGGCAACTTACCCCCCTATCTATATGTAATGGTTGAAGAAGTTTTGCTTAACTGTATCTGAGGGAGTGTGCATGCACATGAAAGCTTATACCTTGAATAAAACTTCGTTGCTCTTAAAGGTGCTCTTCTCTGAATGTTTAGATTCAAGACACTCGGTATGCAGAGTGCTTTCCTCTTACCTCACATAATCATGCACAGTTACCTACTGGTTTTGGGGGGATCATTTCTAGCTTGGGGGGATTAAAATGCAGTGAGGTGCAACTCAGGAATTTCTCTTCTTTGGTAATTAAACCTCTGATTAATTGCCACCTCCCTCATTCCTCAGTTTTCCTAACTCAGTTTTAAATTTATCCCTCCTGTGTTCTGCAACATCTCTTGAGAGAAGAATATAAATTCACTGTGTAAACCAGATAAGTACTAATAATGTGATTCTAAGCAAATAATTATTCCATGAATACCTGATAGCGTGCCATAGTTCAAGTATATGGCTTCTTCATACATGTCTGCTTGAGGTAATTGGAGAGGGGAAGCAATAACCTGGCACAGCTCTGCTATGTCTTATACTTGCCACATACTTAATTTCCATGTTAGTTCACCAGGCACATCTCTTCAAAGTGATGTGACTGACTATACACATTCATAGATACAAAACCCTCTCAATATTCCTATTCCATGTGACATCACCATGTCCCCACCAATAAAATCATCAGGCCCATCCAGTGAGGAGAACTGGCAACTCTATCACCCTTTAATGTACTCATGCCCCTCACCGTAAAATTTCTGGCCTGTCACCAGGAGACTATACCTACCTCTGTCAAGGCTCTATGGTAGTGAAAGAGCATCTCACCCTGAGATAAGAAATAACATCTCACCCTGAGATCCCAGGAGCCCTTTATGGCCTTCTTCTCACCAACAGGCTATAAAGTACAACTAGATACCTTGGAACCTCAGGAATGAACAAATTAGGGACCACTGGACTATCACACCAGGACTCTACTATTTGCATATTTACTTCCTTACTCCAGGATCTTAGGGCCGAACTTAGAGATGCCAACCTCCAGCCTCCAGGTGGGACCTGGAATTCATCTCCAGACTAAAGAGACCAGTTTCCCTGGAGAAAATGGATGCTTTGGAGAGTGGACTCTATGGCATTGTACTCCACTAAAGTCCCTGTCCTCCTCAGGCTCCATCCCTGATCTCCAGAAGGTCCCAGTCTTGATCTGGCAGCCCCCCCCCCTTCCCCTGCTGGTGGCCAGGGGGATCTGGCAACCCTAGCCAAACTAGACACGATAGCATCCAACCCATGGACACCACTACAATTTTAAAGTGATTTTAAAATGATACAAGGGATTGAGCCCACAGCATGGCGGGCTGAGGTGCTCTTGTTTCCCCCAATGCTCCTTTTCAAGTTCCATAACTGCTGCAACCTCCCACCTACAGCTATTTCAGCACTTGAAAAGGCAAAAGTACCTCAGCCTGCTGCAGGATTGGGCTATGGCATTCTGAAATCACTTTAAAATGGCAGTGACATCCATAGGTCTGACTCATGAATACCATCACATCTAGTAGATTAGAGTCTAAGAAGTAAGCATCTGGCAACCCAGTCAGGCAGTCCAGTGCTGAGGGCTGCTGGGGCTATGTTTGCCACCAGCCACCACTGAAATAGCAGCACCACTGGTCAGCTCCCTAGTGACATTCTGTGGTGTGGAGGGGGACCACATGCCCCTCCTAACCAAGCATGGACCCATAGAAAGCACGCCAGAGTCCCTAACAACTCTGGCAACAGACACCAATCATGGAGCAGTGACCATCGACATCACACTAAGTGGCACAAACAGGCACTGTCAAACAGTGCCTGTGGCCCCTTGATACCCTCCCAGCAGAGTGCACAGATGACTGTTGGAGTTGCAGCAGAAGCAAATTGTCAGCAAAACATAAGACAGAGGTTGGGCTTGAACCCACAGCCCCCACACCCAAGACGAGTACCTAGTCGCTGGGCCAAGCAGGCACCTGCAAAGGTGGAATGCCTACAGACATTTCACTGTAGCTCTGACATCATCACCAACTATATGGGGCCAGGCAGGGACCATCAAAAGAGGTGTGGCCTAGTTGGAAGGCACTGGAATAGCATGGCCAAGGGCGCTGGATCAATTCCCACATGGGGAGCTGCCAAGCAGTACATTGCTCCCCACTCCCACTAAGTGCAAAAGGGGAGAAGAGGCAATCCAGTTGATGAGTTGCCTAGGACTGGCATGCCCTTTTGCAAACCCTCTGTACCATGTCAGGGCCCTTCGCTGCCATCAGCCCCCTTGCAACTCAGCTCTCCCTCTACCCATAGATCCCTCCTTATGAGGGCATACATGCCCAGACCCAGCTTACCTCTCCCATGTCTGCTGCACACAGCAGCCAGCAGCGTGTCAGCCTGTTGTAGCTGAATTTAACAGCAGCAAACATGTGAACCATTTCTTACTTTGATAAGAAAGCTGGGGCATTCTCCTTACATTCCTTCTTGGTCCATCTGTTGAACCAATACTAGATTTACCAAGATTTGTATGAACCTGGGAAGTTGTCGCTTCTATTCAGCACAATCCCATGTCTGCATATTTGTCTGGAAGCAAATTCTAATGAGTTGCAGTTTAATTTTGTAGTGCATGCATGAGTCAATGTGCCTCATGCAGAGCTCTTGCAGTCTATTTGTTTATTTATTTGTTTGTTTGTTTGGAGGGTCTTGCATGTAGCAGCTTGGGGGAGGAGGGAAATCTGAGAGTCTAGAAATGTAGCCAAAAACAGTTCAGCTAGGCCAGCATCATCTTAAAAACATCTGGAATGTGACAACTTCAAGCACTTTCCAGTGTAAGTTATAGATCTGGGAGCAGCTGCGGGAAGTGAAATTTACCCAAAGTCAAAAGGAAGAAAAAAGTGAACTCCCTTGCATGCTAAGACATGCATGCTTTGCTGCATTTCTTTATTTATTTATCTGAAGACAGATTCTTACAACTATTCTTAGCCTGATCTTGCTGAGACTAAGGCCTCCATGAGTGCAAGGACAAACTGAACACATTCAGTTGTGCAAAAGAAAAAGTTGTGCTTCTATGAAAAATTAAATATCCATGCACACATATAAAGATTTTCCTTTCTTTAAAGAACCTTTAATTTTAAGGAAAAAAGAATGGCCCTAATTATATCCCAGGCAAAGTGTTTAGAGTAGCAGCTTGTTCTTTATGCATTCCATATCTAATACATATAAACAAAAGGCCACCACATTTATATGTGTTGAATGTAACATGCAACGGAGGACAAGTAACTGAGGCAAATGAAACTCATCATAGGTAAGTGGAAGGTGATGCATATTCCTAACTTTAAATATATGCTGATGGGGACTGATTTGGCTGAGACTGAGACTGAAAGAGATCTTGGTGTTGCAGTGGAAAGCTCAATTAAAATGTTGACCCAGTGTCCAACAGTGGTGAAAAAGACAAACTGCATACTAGGAATTATTAGGAAAGGGACTGAAAAAGTGGACAGTACCCTTGTATAGATCTATGGTTTAGCTTCATTTGGAATTCTGAGTGCAGCTCTGGTCACCATATCTCAAAAAAGATACTACAGAACTTGAAAAAGTACTAAGTAGGATCTGCAAAATTATTAGGAGGTTGGAGCACCTTGCCTGTGATGACAATCTGGAGAGTCTGGGACTTTTCAGCCTAGAACAAATATGGCTAAGGGGAGACATGATAGAGGTTTATACAATTACTGGCAATAAGGCCAGTTGTGGAAATAAATACAATGAGCTCTAGAAAGAGGCTCTGGGTGGGTGCCCCAGCCTTGGGCACTCAGTGTGAATTTGCTGTGGTGACCTCAGCAGGGTATAATGACAAAGAGTCCACCATTTTCTCCAGGGGAACTGGTCTCTGCCACCTGAACAGCAGTTGTAATTCTGAGTGAACTCCAGCCCTCACCTGGAGATTGGCAACAATAGTTCCCCAGAAAGAAATGGCTGGTTTGGAAGGTAGAGACTATGGCACTGGACCTGTCCTGGCCCTGACCAATTGGAACTCTCTGATGAATAACATCAGGGCCCTGTGGGATCTGATGCAATTCCACAGGGCCTGTAAAGCAGAGATGTTCTGCCAGGCTTTTGGTTGAGGACAGCAATGGTTAAAAGTGGCATCCTCCTTTTTTTTACTTTTGGTCCCATATCCCCTACCCTGCCCTGCTGCACAAAGAGCATGGCAGCCAGCAAAAAAGGGGTTGATCACCATCTGGACTAGTTGTTTTATTAGTATATCATAATAATTTCATTATGTTGATTGTATTTTATCTTTTTAATGTTGTAAATCGCCTAGAGCCTGCTTGTGGGGTTGGGCGATTCAGAAATCTAATAAATAATAATAATGATAATGATAGGGTCAACCGTTGTAAAGCAATAAATACATCAAAATAGCAGATAAATGCCCAAAGGTGTATTTTCTAATTGTGAGATTAATTCTCTTTCTCCAATAATACTAGAACTTGGGGAAACCCAAAGAAATGGCTGGGAAATAGGTTAAGGACAGACAAAAGAAAATACTTTTTTACTTAATGAGTAATTAAACTGTGGAATTCACTGCTGGCAGAGGTAGTGAGGGCTATGAGCACAGATAGATCTAAAGGTGGGTTAGAAAGATTCATGAAGTAAAGGTCTATCATCAGAGATGAGCAACAACAAGGCAAGCATCCATCTGAAAATGTAGAGGCAAAGATCTTCCAGAGTGCAAAAGCATAGTGAAAATGGTTCAAAGAATGGGTGCTAGGGCTGGCAGGCAGCAATATTGTCTTACTTTTACTTCCATGTGTAGTACCATCATTTTTGTGGGCATCTTGCTCACCAGTTAGAATGCAAACAATACCAGACACTTCTGGTAGGACACTCAAACAGTTTACTCTGAAGATTAATGGGAGTAAGTGATCTGAGCAGTTCAATGAATTTTACTATTTGATCCCTCAATTTTTATATACTTCTATTTTTGTTTGTGTATCCTACTTTTGGCATAAGTTCAAGGCAGCTAACAGTCCATTAGAAATGCAACCATAATAAAATTACAAGAATGGAAAAAATACATAAAGCCACTTCCCCCCTATCCATGGTTCACTAAACAATTTTACAACTCAAAGAGTGGATGCCTTCACAAAAAAGAACTGATTTACGCTGCTTTCAAAATGCCCTGCAAATCCCCACTGAAAGCCGTTTCAGAAAACAAGCTACTATAGCTGAAAAGGTTCTTGACTGTCACAACTAACACAACTATTGGGCAGAAGACACAGATAAGAGGAGCTGTTTTGCAGATCGGATTAGGTGCATGGGTTTATACAAGGAAAATCATTTTCCAAGTATGTGTCAATAGGTACAGATCAGAATCTTTTTACAACAAAGCAGCATTCATTCTAGCTATAATGATATATTAACTAATCACAAATCAAAAGTATCATTTAATGTCTGGTAGAACATATATCAAAGGAGACCATTTCTAAAAGCCCAAGCAATGATTCAGGTAAAGACATGTTACAGACAGTGTATGACAAAGATACCAATATATGGTGTACTTCTTTGGGAAGAAAAATCAAGACAATTCAGCTTCAAAAGCCACTCAAACATTCCTTCACCTAAGTAGGAAGATATCTACTTCTTGTTAGTATAACTTAAAAATATAAGGAGGGGGGATGGGGTTAGCGAAATCGTGTTGTAAGGAACAAGTTAAGTTCAGTAATGGAAGTCTGTCAAACTCACCTCTTTTGTAACTGTCTGACTGAAATGTAAATTTAAGATGTGAATTCTCTGTGTTTTAATAGAAGAAAAAGAGAAGGAAGAATTATAAACAAATTGTCCCTAAACCATTGAAAAATGGGTAACTAAGGGTTATCAGTGAGCTCCCCAAGGAACCTAGTCTTTCTATACTCTCATAAATATCCCAAGGCTTCTCTGAGAACACTCTGGAAAAAATTCAAGAAAACCAGGCCCATTCTGAATTGAGGTGCTGTCCCCACAATCTCTTTTCTAATTATTTTCTAAAACAAAATGAGAAAATATTCCAATTTCACATTATTACAGTTTGTGTTCCAGTGGCCAATAAATAACAGCCATTTCTGAAAGACACTGTCTGAAACAGCATACTCATCTCTGTGTCCATTAGTTCATCCATCCAGGTAATATCTAGAACTTTAATTCCATAATGGCTGATGAAGAGGCTAGTTTTCAGTGCTGTGCTAAAGCAGTTTTAGCTACGATTGTTGAATTTTGTATCAAAAGGATCATTAATGCATCAAATGTCTACTTCTCATGGAGGAAGCACTAATAAGCATCTGAGAAATTTAATGGAAACCCCCCCCAGAACACAAGTGGAAAACAAGTATAAGATTAATGTGAATGTGTGCATTTACCTTGCTTTTTGCACCCGTTAGCCCAATTATGGCCCCAGTCACACAGGAGGATTTGCCCCACGAAACAGATGGGTTGAGGGCGCATCAAATGGGCGCAATCACATGGCAACATCTGGGAAATGTAGCACACCCATCACCAACCTGTACCGTCAGCCCGAAGAAGCGGATTTTAAAAGTACCAGCAAAAGGGTAGTAGCAACCAGAAAACGCAGGTCGCAGGTGAGCAATGGATCGCAGAAGTGGAGTTAATCCGGCGCATCTGGCAGACGCATGCATCCCATCGCACCGGATGTGTTTTTTCCAAGCCTCCACAGTATGCAAAGAAACATAAGATTGCGCATGCGCAAGAATGCGAAAGCAAAACCCTTTGATGCGCTTCAACATCGCCGTGTGATCGCCGGCTATTGGCATATGCGCGGCATCTCGGCGACCCGTCTGATCACGCTACTATGCATCTTTTTGCTCCAGCTCTAATTTGCCTCCCTTCAGTGGCACAGTATCCCGCTTGTGTGACCGGGACCTATGCGTGCTTATTAAAGCCCATTGATTAAAACAAAACCAAAGTCTGTGTAGTATTTGTTGGGCTATTTCTATGTTGTGTATACTCTTGGCAGATTTGCACCCTGTGGACAATGAACAAAATCCTTCTGAGTAATCCCCACATGGGTTGTACATTCATTCCTACATGAAAGGTCTTCCATGTAGGAGTTATTGTCATGAATGGGGCTGCTCCCTCTAAACAGTCATTTCACAATCCAGCTATACAGCAGAGGATGGTTTCTTTCTTGAGCATTTCTCTGAGATTTGTTGAGTTAATTAAGAAACTGGTATTGGGATTCCTGCAAGCTGTCCTGTCTGATCTGGAAGCCCTTTGGGCAGGGCAACCCTAGGCAACAAGGCATGCTGATGGGGGTTTATATGGTACTTGGGAGAGCTGTGCTTGGCTGCAGAGTTTGCTGGTATTCTGTGCCAAGCAGTGGCAATGAGATGTGGCAGAAGACAGTGGCAGGCAGTTTGTTCTTCACTCCCAATGAATTCAGTGAAACTGAAAAGACACTCCAGAATTTATCTGCTGGGTAGGGCTCAGGCTGGAGCATCTTGAGATAGCAAGTAATGCCTTTCCTGCCCTCTCATGCTACTCATTTCTATGCTGCCCTCTGGGGTTATACTGGCATGTGCCAGCATGCCTTAGTCCTGGCATATCTCCAGTTACAGTAGCAAATCTTGAGTTATGCCAGTCTCAGCCTTGGCTGGTCTTCTGAGCACTTCGCGGGCTGTTTTCAGGATTTCTCCCTTAACTTTCACTCTCTCTCAGCCTAACATACCTCACAGAGTTATTATTGTGAGGATCAAACAGGGGAGGGGAAATGTTGCAAGCTTCTTTAGGTCCCCATCTGGAAGAAAAGTGGGGTATAAACAGCTTAAACAAATAAATATTCTGACGAGCTGTGGTATTCAGCGGCAACTCAAAGGGACTCTGCACATGGTCAGAAATATTATCTGTTTTTTCAGGTTCCAGCTCTGAACACAGACAGAGCGAGCAGGTTCCACAGAGAGCTCAGAAGCTGCTGTTCTTCTTAGTCTAACTTGTTGCTGCTAGTTGATGCGACGGGGCAAGAATTTCTTTGCCTGGCAACAAAAAAAGAGGAGGGGGATGGGTGGGAGGAGCAGAAGAGCAGCAGCCTGCAGGCTTCCCTGCACGCGCGCACACACACACACACACACACACACACACACACACCATCTTTGAAGAGAAAAGTGGGAGGAGAAGAGAGCCTTTTGTTTCAGAGTCTTGGGGAAGGGAAGTCACATACCGAATGGAGCTTCTCTGCTTGAGGTGAAACCTCTGCCAGCTCACCATCCCTGAGATGCCCAAGGAGGGATCAGAAGGAAGAGACACCCCATTGGATGGAAGGCAACTTGGCAAGGAGGAATGGCCATGTCAGCCACCGCAGAAGGGGGAGGGGAAGGGGGTGTGGCTAGTGGGAAAGTCGGGACAGCCGAGGAAGAGTGACTGATGACGCCCAGCCAGCCGAAGGAGGCCCAGGAATTCTGGGAGGGGGGAACAGGAACGATGTGGAGCCAGAGATGAAATCCTCAGCTCGCTTTCTTGGACCAAAGTTCCCTAGAAATCAATGGAACTGACTTCCAAGGAATGGAGTTCTCCAAGTATGCAGAGGCCTTGCTGGACTTTGGCCAGTCCTGGTGGCCTGAGGTTCCTGCAGGAGTTAGGGTCCCTCTACAGGCTGGAGGTGGGAGGGGAGGAAGACAGGCCAGGAGGCCAGCTTGTCTGGACCAGGATCCTTAGTCAGCCCTGAATTTCCCCCTTGCTGCCCTCCACTGTTTTGAAGGGAGGAGGCATGAGATCAGGGCTCTTTGAATAGGTGGGGATGGAAGGCGCTCGGCCTGCAAACGGTGCAGGATGAGTTCATTGGCTAAATGGAATGGAGAGGGAAAGGAAGCCAAGCCAGAGGAGAAAGAAGGGGCCGCCCATGCGACTTAAGTGCAGTGGGGCCAAGCACGATTGCACCGAGAGGGAAAAATGGCGTGTGCATCTCCCCTCTTTCACTCTCTCTCTCTCTTTCTATGCAAAATTGTCAGGGGACTCTGGAGCCCTTCCTTTGTCTGGCAACCTCCTCCCTGGTGTGAGGAAGTTCAGAGGTGGAACAGTGGAGCTGCTGACCTGCAGTAGCCCTGGGCATGAGCTTGGGAGCCCCAAGGAGAAAGATTCCCAAGTTGGCACCTAAGGAGGGAGCCCCAAACCCCCCACTTCCGACTGCTCCCCCAAAGCACTTGCTCCAGAGGAGTCCTTTTCCAGTGACAGCTCCCTAGTAAATGACCCTTAAGGAGGGCGTCGGGGTTTGCTTTGATCGCCCTGGATTCTAGAGAAGGGGCGGGGGGTCAGGGGCTCCAGGTAGCTGCAGGTTTCCTCCCCGCCCGCTGGCGCCTGCCCTGCGCTGCCCTCCCTCACCTCGATGGCAGGACCTGGACAGCTCCTGCTTTGAAAGCGGCCGGCTGTGCCGCCTGCCTGCAAGTCCCGACGCTTCCCGAGCGGGGAACCCACAAAAGAAGACAAAAGGGGGAGGGGGGACGGAATCCAGACAGCCAGTCATTTTTTCCCCTTCCTAAAGCCGAGAAGTGTCCACGTCCTCAGGAAGAATGGAACCAATTTTACATCCCCGCCTCCTGCCTCCCGCCCCCCTCGCCCCGCTCCAGGGTCCCTCCCCCCGCCACCCCCCTTCCCCTCTCCAGTCTCTGCCCCCCGCCCTCCCAGCAGCGGCCCAAACTGCCGGGACAGGTTGGAGATACAAGGCCACGTGACGATCTCGCCGAGCCCCCGTGTCCCCCCGCCCGCGCGTCTCGCTGCCCTCCCATTGGATGCGGCGCGTTCCGCAACTCGGTCGGCGCAGGGAACCTCCTGCCGTATAAATAGGGCTGACGGGGGCTTTATTATTTTAGCATCCCGGGCAGCAGGTTTCTGCTAAGTTTGGAGTTACCGGCCACCACGACTGTATGCCTGCGTCCCTTAAGTAATAGCTTTCCACCGACCCAGGGACTCTGAAACACAAGGAGTCTGCATGTCTAGGCAGTAGACATGCTCAGCTTTGTGGATACACGGATTTTGTTGCTGCTCGCAGTAACTTCATGCCTAGCAACAAGTCAATGTAAGTGCCTTCGGATTGTTTGCAGCTGGGTGGGGAGGGGGGTGCCTGCTAAAGACTGTTGCCTGCCATTGAAACCTTCCCCTATATTTCCTTTTGCGGGATGCTGGGGAAATTCCAGATCCGCTGAAGCTGGGCACGTTTCAAAGCTTAGGAACCTATATTGCATGGATTGCTGTTCCGATTTGGGAGTTAGAGCTCCTTTAGGCATCTGATGGAACAGGCAACGAGAGAAAGATCTTATTTCCATCACACGCACAAAATGAAGAGTTTAGACTTGTTCAGAACTTTCTGAAACTTCCTTCTTGGCTCAGATGCACTGATACTGGCTAGAAGCCAAGCAGTCTCCCCCTCCCACGTACTCCCCCCCTATTTTAAAGAGAGGGAGGGGCGTTTTCAAACTGAGACCACCACTCTTAAGAAAAACTCAAAAACTAGTATGAGGGAAAACCATCATGAGGACGGTGATGAGGTTGGCATTGAGTAAACACAGAAATCCTAAATGCGTAAGCATCGCCTGCTTGGAGAACTACAGCGAAGTTTTAACTTACTTTTTTGCCCCACTTACTGGATGAAGTTCAGGAAACAATAACAGAGAACCATCTGCTCTGAGAACATAGAGCGCGCTTTAGGGCGTTGTACATGATCTTTGTGTGAAGCTGGAGGGCTGTGGATGCTCACCGTGCGCCCTCTAGCGGGAAGCAGGAGGTAGCACTGGGGATCCGATGTCAGGGTTTAGATTCTGGAGGGACCGACCCTGATGAAAATATTATTGATAGGACTGTTTAGTTATTCGTCCCGACACAGGAAGAAGCCAGGGAAGAGATTGCTAACGAGGAAATCTCTTGGGATAAATTGTTCAAAACGTTTCCTTTGATGTATCTTTGGGGGAAAGAAGGCACTTTTGAGAAAACTGGAACAAAGAGGGAAAGAAAATCTATTTTTTCCTAGTTCGGGGGTGGGGTGGCAAAGAGAAAGGAACAGATATGTCTAATGGATATCCCAGGAATGTTTTGACGCTGTTAATCCATAGCGCCCCCTTGTGGTGGAGAAGACAAAAACGTGTTCCAGAATAAATGTACATATGCTGTGTGAAAATTTCACAGCAACAGGCTAAGAATGAGAAGATTATTCAACTAAATAATGTTCATTGAAACACTCATTATCTTTAATCCATATGTGTGGGATTTTTTTTAAAGACAGTGAGTGAAATATTGAATATAAAACTTGTGACGCACTCCTGCTGGTATCCTAATGTCAGGTCAGGACAGTATTTTAACTTCACAAGTACGTTGTGAGGTAAATTATTCTGGCAGAAAGCAACTTCGCTAAGGCCAACTCCTGAGCTTCATAACTGAGAATGGATTTAAACTGGTTTTTATGTGCAAGTTAAGCTGTTGAACCACACTGGCTATGGTGATATTTTGAACTAGGCCCATTTCTTTTCGTCTCAGAGTAGGTTTAATGTTGCAACAACTGACTGAGAGAAGAAGTCCTGTGTGTCTCAAAACCTCCCATGATACACAGTCAGAAGTTGGTCCAGCAAAACATTATCACCATACCTATTTGGTATCTTTAAGTATACGCAGATTTTAACTTTCAGACCAGCACTTTGCTATGTTAATCATGCCAAAAATTGCATGAGGCAAATTCTGTCCATATTGTAAAAGAAACATTTACACTATACCCGTTTTGTGTAACAGGCTACTGGATTAGCTGAAGCAAGAATTCCCTTTAGGGTTAGTAATTGAACACTAGCCAAAAATAACGTAGGAACATTTTCTTCTTTGTAATTATATTTTTGCATCATTGACTTGATCCTGACTTGTACACCTTGTAAATAGATTTTCTTCTCACTCTGGTGACAAGGAGAAAGAATGACAGGTTTCCCAACCCAATAGCACAGAGCTACTACAGCACCAGTTGACAAACCCCTTCTCTAGCAAGGTGCCATTTGCTGTGTATTGTATTATTTGAAAAGAATACCTAATGATTCAGTCATCTTACAAAAACACAATTTTGGAATATTTTTTCATCTGGTACATCAAATAACTGAGAATGTGCTAATCATTTCTACCGTAACTTAGTTTCTCATTCGTATTCTTCTGGGTCAAGATTTTCCTTTATGTGTTGCCCCAGACTTGCTATTAAACGTTATCATAGTAAATGCATTTTCAAAATTAACAAGGGAATCCTAGAGTTCATGTCAAACAGTTTGGCATAATTTTAGAACACTTTTGCATTTAAAAACTCATAGCAAGTAGCAGTTCTCTCCAGACAAGCAGGTTTTCAGATTTACCTCTCAGATGTCCCTGTGGCATGATCATGGGCAGACAAGCCAGTATTTATTTATTGATTGATTGATTGGTGCATTTCAGTGGAGTTTTGCCCTGTCCCCAGACTGGAGGCAGCATTTGGCAGAAAGGGAATCTGAAACACTGTGTCATTTTTTTTGTTCTGCTCCAACAGGAACTTTACTCACCCTTCTCTCCTGCTTTGTACAACTTACAGAAAAGTGTGGGGGAAAGAAACCACTGCATGCTATCTCACATTTGCAAGGCTGGTATCAATATTTTAACAAGGTCACTTAAAAACCAGAACAGGCAACTTTCATACTGGTGGGTCAATAGACATGGCACATTAGTGGCGACCTGTGGACCTGCCCCAGTGTGTATCTGACCTTTTTCTTGAAACAAGGCCTTCCATGCCATATTACAAATTAATTCTAAAATGCCATTTTAAAAAATGGTTTACCATTCTCTATATGAGGCTGTTATTTGAGAAACACAACTCCAAATTCTCTCTAGGCATATGGAAATAATGTCATGATTCTCTGGATATGAGCTTATGTAGGGATTTGGACTTTATCTACAAGAGCAATTCAGCATGTAATCTTTTACCAGTTTAAAATTTAGCAGAATAAAATATTCAGAAAGAAAGGGAATGCCTTTGCTGATAAATATGCTAACATTTGAATTCCAAAAGTAATCATATTGAAGGAATATTCGTATTCAAGCAAATATAGGGTTGCCAGCCTCCAGCTGGGGCCTGGGGATCTCCCTCTTTTACAACAGATCTCCAGCTGATGGAGATCAGCTCCTCGGGATGAAATGGCTGCTTTGAAGGGTGGCCTTTATGATATTGTACCCTGCTGAGGCCCCTCCCCTCCCCAAACCCCACCCTCTACTGGATCCACCCCCAAAGTCTCCAGGTATTTTCCAGCCCAGACCTGGCAACCCTAGTAGCATGAGCAAGAATATCTGAAAGAATAACCTGGCCTCCTTAGCATTACAAAAATATGAAAATTAATAAACTCAGTTTGAATCATCTCAGATTTAAATGTTCAACATACTGATTTTTCCATTTCAATGACACACAGACATGCTTTTTTCCCCCAAGAGGTCAGTCTCACATTTCTTCAAAGGAACGTGGCTCAGTTGCCAAGAGTACACCAGGGTTGGGATTCAAAGGACCCTTGCATGAGCATTATTTATTGATAACTATTTAAACTACTTCTACCCTGCCTTTCTGCTAAGAAAGACACAAAACGGCTTATTATCAAAGCCAATAACCAGTATTAAGTACTTCTGTGTGTGCTGGGGGGGGAGTTACTTATTTTTCTTTCTGGGTCTATCTCTGTTCTACCATTCCACACAGGAGGGTCCCCTGATATTCAGGAGTGGTGGTGGTGGAGTAGATGGATTACACTGTGAAGTGGGGGGAGAAAAAACCCAGTTTGTTTCAGGTGTTCTATGTATGGTCCTTTAGATCCTGGCTCTGATTTTTAAGCCATTAAATGTAGCCTTTAATTAATATATGATTTAAAACCAGAACTTTGAAGTTCTGTTTTACTTTGAGGTGCCTTTTGAACCTGAATGTGAACAGAGTACTAGAGTGATCCAAATTTAATTAGCTTTAAATGCATTTTCATTGGAGCCCTTCCTGCTTTGGGCATTTCAATACTTATAATGGCAACATTTGTTAATAAGAAAGGTTCTGTGATTTGCAAACTAATTGTGTATTTTCTTCCTTTTTAATCTTTTTTCAGATGTAAATGAGGTCAGTGCAATAATTCAAAAGATAAATCCTAATGGACAGAATAGACTATACAGCCAGTTACTAACCAAGTCATGCATGGGTGAACTGATGATTATTAAGTAGCATGGGGCCTGCCTGAAAATGTATCCTCCCCTAATTTCCTAATGGGCAGTCCTTCTCATACCAAAGCTACCTTTATAGGTGAATGCAAGATTAAGAGCATCTGACTGGCACAGCAGCAGCAGGACCCACACAGCATGCTTAATAGCTTGGGGGATGGATAACTACCCTTTAAAGCCAGGAGTCAGAGTAACATCACGGCATCAGAAGGAAGCATGAATGAATTCTGGTATGACAATTTCATTGCATTTCAATTGCATGATGTAGCAAATACTAACTTAATTTAGTTTTCTGTGCTAAATATACATTTCTTTCAACTAATTTGCCTAATAACAAATTTGGTTAATGCTAGCATTTAGAATGAAATATCGATAACTTCAGATTTTTCTCAAAGTTTATATTTGTTTTTTTCTAGGAAAGGCAAGGACGAAAGGTAAGAAATTATTCAAAGATTCTCAAAGAAGAGTTTGGGAGCTACTGGGGGCAATCTGAAACAGGTCTACTCAGAAGTCTTGCTTTTGTCAATGCTGCATCGTTCCAGGAAAGCATCCTTAAGATTGCAAACGTAGTTTTCTAGGGAACATACTTGGATGTGTGAATTTCTAAAATGAAAAGGAAATCGTTGAAGTTTAATTGGAAATAAATCCCATTAAGTTTTAGTGAATTTTCTTTGGCTCACAGCTAAGCATGTGCGAAGCCCAATTCCATTTGCATTCATTGAAGAACTTCTGCTAAATTCAGTTCTATGCATTTTCATTCAAGAAGTAATTTCCGCTAATTGCATTAGAGCTTATTCCCAGGGGACAATGAAAAGATATTGTAATATTAGTTTAAAATAAGGTTTACTGAAGTTTTTCAGGTTTCTGATGTGTTTAGGCATGTAGTATATTGATTAAAGTGTATTGAAATACATGAAACTTGAAACCAACATTTAGAAGAGAGAGTAAGATCTAAACATACTTCTTGAAAGTCTTTCTGAAATTATTAGTATCAAATAATTGTGCAAACTCCCTGTATACAGAAGATTTTTAAGGTATATACGTGCTTGCTTTATAGCACAATCATGTAATAGATTAATGCTAGATATTGATGAGCTAATTGGTAGTAATTTTTTTTAAAAAATTATTTATTCAGTTGAGTAAACTACCAGTAGAGTAGACCTCCAAGGGACCCATTGGCTCTTACTTCTCATTGCACTATTATATAGGGAAGCTATTGTTTCTGGCTTTCATAGAGTATTTTTTGCCACATTTTCATTAAGAGACAATTCTTACCATGACTGTGGGTTTGGGCATTTAAACTGTTTACTTTAAAGATAACCCACAACTGATGTTTTTTCTTTTGTTTTGTTTTTCAGGGCCCCAGAGGAGACAAAGGACCACAGGGATACAGGGTAAAGAATCATGATTGTGCTGACTTTTAACTGCTCCAGCAGAAACACTGCTAGATACCTGGGGAAATCCTGTTGGCCAAGCGTACAGTACATAGTGATGAATCTCAGTTTTCTGAACTTCAGTACTCATTATGTAGGGATGCCAGCATTCAGGTGGGACCTGGAGATTCTCCAGAATTACAACTGATCTCCAGACCACAGAGATCAGATCCCCTGAAGAAAATGGGTGCTTTGGAGGGTGGACTCTCTGACATTGTACCTCACTGAGGTCCCTGCCCTCCGCAGGCTCCACCCCCAAATTTCTAAGAGTTTTCAAGTCTGGAGCTGGCAATCCTACCCAGTCCCCCCACCACCACCAGTGGCCAGGGGGGACCTAGCGACCCTATCACTATTTCAAATTATCACGTACCTGTACTTGTGGGAAAGGGCATGGCTGCTTGTTCCAACATTCTCATTCTCTCTCTCTCTCTCTCTCTCTCTCTCTCTCTCTCTCTCTCTCACACACACACACACACACACACACACACACACACACACACTTTCTAAGGTAATTCAGATGGATGAGATTATGTTATGTATGACTGAACAGATTTACTTGTGATACGGATATGTGCATGGTTTGGGAAATGTCAGTGAAGTCAGAGGAGGTACGTGTTTTCAGATGAGGTCAGAATGTGGACCACAAGTGTAATCATTTAACCGTTTTGAAATGGGATGATATCTGCATTTCCAAATCCTACTGAAGTGTCTGGATTTGATTACCTTTACCTTTAATGGACATTCAGTCTGCGTCCATATAGTGTAGTCATGAAATGTATTTACTGGGAGGAGTGCTCTGTTCCTTATAGCGTGATCAGTGGAGGCTCTTAGCTTCATGATGTGTCAAGGAAAAGCTCAAATAAACTTCATGGTTAAGAAGATTGGGTTAAAAACATCCCAACAGAATGTTTGTGTGTGTGTTTAGATATATACAGATTTACATGCTGAATGAGAATAGCAGTGCTAACCTAAACTGAATTGGGCCCTTCCAAGCTCATTAACTTCAATAGACTTAAAAGAATATAACTTTGTTTAAGATTGCACAGTAATTCTTGCTTCTGCATTCTTCTTTATTGACCATGGGTTCAATCAATACATTAAGAATTAACCCCCTTTGATTTCCACTGACTGGCTGGCAGCTCTTGTATCGCTTAATTTGACTTGTTTACTTTACTGGCAATTTGTTGATGTAGCCACGTGCCTCATTATCAATGTGAGATTTGATAGATTTGCCACAACTGTGGCATAAGTTTTTGAATTCAGGAATGGTGACTGCAAATGGTTCCCAGTGCTATCTTTCTACCAATCCTCAAACCTTTGCCTGCTGCATTCTGCTAAATACAGCACTCTTTTCCACACTGATCTTATGCTTCCTACCCAATTCCTTCACAAATTTCCCCTGAAGTGATTTCTCCAAATATTCTGTCTGGCCAGCTGAAGAACACATATTTATAATCCCACTGTTTGGCAGAAAGGCCATAGCCTTCCTACTTTCCCTCCCTGATACTACTTTCCCTCCCTATAGGACTGTCTGTTTCCTGTTTCAGATGGAATAGGGAAGCAGGCAATGCTTGGATGTTGATTTGACAGATCGGTTACTGTGTATGGGGTTTCTACCACAGAGAGATAAGAATGCAAGTCATATATCAGGCCTGAGGGATGCAGTTGTTGACAATGCCATCCTAAGTAGAATTGTACCTTTCTAAACCCACTGACTTCAGTGGACTTACACAGGGTGCAGTTCTGTTTAGGATTGCACTGCACATGCTACTTTGTGTATATTTTCAACATGTATATGAAAAAACTAAAGATGAATGCATGACAAAATGCATGTTTTTCTACCATCTTATACTATTAGCACATATGCCAGGGAGTCAGGAGTACTGTTGCTCCCCACAGCATCTGTGTGCAGTGATAGTTATAAATTTGTCACCACGCAGCATGTAAAGAGCCCCTGGGGTATTTAAAAGTATACTAATAAAGGTAGTTTCAAGGCATCCCTCAAGACTCTTGTTGTTTGACATTTAGTGAAAGGGTTGCCAACCTCCAGGTGGGGCCTGGAGATCTCTGGTTTTACAACTGATCTCCAGACAACAGAGATAAGTTCCTCTGGATAAAATGGCTGCTTTGGAAGGTGAACTCTATGGCCTTGTACCATGCTGAGGTCCCACCCATCTCCAAACCCCACCCTCTTCTGGACCCACCCCCTCCCAATCTCCCAACCCATAGCTGGCAAGCCTGTTTAGTGAAAACTATAACCATTTGTAATCCAGGTGTTCAACACATACACACCACCTGTTGTCTGAAGCCCAGGCAAGTGTTATAAACAGTTTATTGAGATTTCAATAGGCCACCATGCTGTATTTAACTTGGTGGGTCACAGTTTGTGTGCAGGCCTGATTTAGAGTTAATCACGTGCCAAGGAACTAAGGCTTTAACCTGAAATGGTCTGTGTTGTATGCAGGGCTCTTTTTGTAGCAGGAACTCCTTTGCATATTAGGCGACACACCCCTAATGTAGCCAATCCTCCAAGAGCTTACAGTAGCCCCTGTAAGAAGAGCTCTGTAAGCTCTTGGAGAATTGGCTACATTAGGGGTGTGTCACCTAATATGCAAAGAGGTTTCTGCTACAAAAAGAGCCCTGGCTGTATAAGGTGTGTAGGGATCCATTCCTCCAGCAAGTATGCTCAGTGGAACAGTCAGTGCAGTTCCAGGTACATTTTGGGACAGCCAGAAGGAGCCCTGCTTGTGACCTGCCTAGTATATATCTCATCGCTGGAATTAGCAATCAAAAGCATTGGTGGGAGGGCTGTTGGAAGAGTCCTATCCTCAGTCTCCCAACACAGATATATGAAAGTAAAGTTATCAAGTTATATATATAGCATCACCTAGAACACCACTTCCACTCCACTAGACAGAAAATGGCTCTCTGATGCTAAAAATCTGATAATCTGAAAATAATTTAGGATTTGGCAAATATCAGCAGAGATTTTGTGCCTAATGAGTGGGTATCTGTTAACAACTAAAAAGTTGTTAATCGTTGTAGTTTCTTGAAATACGGATATGCCCCAACAACCCTAATTAAGTAAATTTGTTGTTGATTATAGGACAAAGGATTGACTATCCATATATTTGTAATTGGTTTGAGAGCCAAATTGACTTGCAGTCTGTTGATATATACAAAGTCTTTAATAGCTATAGCAAAGGGAGGCTACTAGAAATCTTGGGACAGGGAGTGCGTATTTGTATGATGCTTGAATTGTTATTTTCTTTGTCTAATTTACATATAAATTGCTGTAAATGAACATGTCTGTTTGGGGATTAATGGATATATAGACGTTGTTTTATTAAATGGTTTATTTTCATAGTCCAGTTCTGGACAGCCATATTAGTCCTCCTCTTACTAATTCTTACATTATAGTTGTTGTCATTGTACACTATTTGTTATAAATATTCACTGTACAAAAAACACCCAGTTTTGCCTTTGTATCACCTTAAGTGACATAAATTAATATGAATTACATGAAAGACTCATAAACCTTTTTACAGAAATGTTGGGATTAGAGTATGCAGTCTGGGACCATCCTGGCATACTTTGGGGCCAGACAGACAAGAATTCCCCAAGATTCTGGGAACCTTTCTTTGTATTATGGCTATGGGTTGGGAAATTCCTGGAGATTTGGGGGTGGAGCTTGGGGAGTGGAGGGGTTTGAGGAAGGGAGGGACTTCAGTGGGGTATTATGCCACACAGGCTACCCTCCAAAGTAGCCATTTGCCCAAGGGAAACTGATCTTGGTAGTCTGGATCTTTATTCTCCTCCACATGTCAATTCTGTACTTAATTTTTTAAAATTATTGAAATTATAATTAATATGTCCATAAAATTTTAATATGGTCCTCCTTCTCCAACTCCTGTGATTCCTATGGAGAAACTAAGAAAACTTAAATGGTTTTAGCTTTCAAACTTTGTAAAGATATCTGGGATTATGCAATACCACCTTTTATTTCATCATAACTTGACTACTTAGAATCTCCTGGCTATTTCCATTTTTTATTTAATATTGTACAAATTTTTCCCATAGGGTCCACCAGGCTCACCAGGTATAGATGGTGAAGATGGTCTACAAGGCCCCCCAGGGCCCCCTGGTCCTCCCGGTCTTGGCGAAGTAAGGCATCTAAAGTTTTATTTATTGAAGTTGTTTGTTGGTGCATTGTAGCATAAGTAGCTTAGAATTCTTTTTAAAAGGAACAAACATCATATCCATGAACATATCATCTCAGATGTATTTTCCAGATTCCATTGTGTTCCATAGGAACATCTCCAGAATTATGTACAGTCAAGGAATGAATGTTTTATCTACCATTTTCCATTTTAATTCAGTGTTCCTTCACTCTGTACACTCAAGAACTGTTCTCCCATTCAGGAGTTAATTAACTGAGTTCATATAAACAACACAGGCCACCAAGTCACTCATGCTGTTTTGCTGCTGCTGTTGTCCAATGCCCTCTAAACATTAAAAGGGGCTATACACTTAGTATATCCTTACATGGCTAGACTTTTCTGTGAAAAAAAATTCTTATTTGCAAAACCAAAGGTCTTGAGAGCCAGACTGCTAATTCTACTTCCCCCTGTCTATTTTCATGGGAAAAATTTCTACCCTGCTTTTCTCCAAATTGATACTAGATGGTTCAGTTAATAGAAATTTTAAGAGAAACATCAATTAAAATCAATAAATGGATAATATTCCATAAAAGAAGCTAAGCAAATATTATGTAAAGCACTGAACCATGTTACTAAAGCTTTCTTGACAAGGATATCAGGTGACTCTCTAATTCTTGAATCCTAGATATACTTACTAGACTAGGAAATAAGGCCAGTCAATGTAATCTATTTCTGATTAGCAAATATGTTTGAAATGAAGCTAAAAGCAGAAATGCTCAGATATAAGTCAGTGTGACTCAGCAAGGTTAATTTGGCATAAATCCTAGAGCCCCATTTTACAGATCAGGCTGTTTAATCAAAATTATCATCCTGGGATTTACAATGCCATCCTCAACAGAGTTCTACTTGTCTTAGTCCATTCTGATCAATGGGTTTAGAAGGGTGTAAATCTGTTTCAGATGGCACTGCTGAACCCCTGCAGCCTGGTCTAGAAAGACTGGTTGCCTTTTCAGAAGGATCACTGTTCAGTGTTTTAGCAAGCCTACAATGGAAATGTAAAACCAGATGATATGTAAGGCAATCATGCTTTAAAGCTATTTTCTGATCATTTGTGATATAAGAAGAGCAAACAGACAGAGCTGTTGATTTGTGATATAAGAAGAGCAAACAGATGGAACTGTTCCGCCAGGCCTTTGGTTGAGGCAGCGGACGTCTCTATAGGGCCTCCCTGAGGTGGTTGTCACCCATCTACTTATCAGCCCAAATAATATGCCAGGGAACCCACAGCCAGCTGTTTTGTTAGAAGTGTGACTGTTTTTTAATGTTTATTAATTGTAAATTGTTTACATTGTTTAACTTTAATTGTATTTATTGTATGTTTTATGATGTTACCTTCCCCAATCCTGCTCGTGGGATGGGCGGGCTATAAATACAAATAATAAATAAATAATAAATTAATAGCTCTTTTCAAGAACACCTCTTAGATATCTGTAAAGCTCTGCTTTAATATCTGTATAGTTCCGTAGCATGCTTAGAAAAGGCTAGAATACTAATTAGATTTACTCAGTATAGTGAAAATATTTTTGTACTAAGATATTTATTTTCCTTGAATCAGCCTGAGCTCTTAGTTTCGTTCTGAGCTTTCACCATCAATAAAATATGAAATTCCATACTTTCCTGGAAGCAAAAGTGTTAGATTTATTACAAAAACATGCATTTCGGGATTGCCATATTGTGTACATTACTTTAAAAGCTAAAGAATCTCTTCTGTATTATAGGAATATCTCCTTTCTGTTTCCTACAGAACTTTGCTGCTCAATATGATCAATCTAAATCAGCTGACTTTGGCCCAGGACCAATGGTAAGGAAGTATTTTCTTTCAATACTCATGCAGATAAGCATATAACTCACTGAAGAACTGTACATTGATACAGAGCACAAACCTGTCCCTATCAGTGGCAAGCAGAGATGAAGATATGGACATCCTGTTGCATGTACATATATACGCATGCACACACACAAAAAAAAATCAGGCGAACCAGTGGTAATTGCCACCCTCCAGGAGTTATGTGCTGCTGCCACTATAGAATGGCACCTCTGAACGTCTCTTGTCTTGAAAACCCTGTGAGGTCACCATAAGTCAGCTGTGACTTGACGGCACTTTCCACCACCAAAAGCAGCCGAGGGGGCCCTGCAATCCTATCCTGCTTCAAAGCTCAAGAGGGCCATAGCCCCATTTCTCCCACACGGCTCAATATAAGAGCTCTGGGATTTACCCCTGCCCTCCAGACCCCTGGGACACCTCAGCCATGAATGGCTGGTTTGTGTCTCTCCCCACCCCACCACCAGTCTTTGGATGCCTCAGGGATCTTTGCAATCTAATCTAGTATTTATTTTATTTACTTCATCCCTAATCCACTTTTATCTCCGATTGGGATCCAAAGTGGCTTACATCATTCCCCCCTCATCCAATTTATAGAGTGCTTCAAGCTGTATAATTCCAGTTATCCCTGTTAAAATTAGGCCCATTTAATTAACCATACCCTGAAACAACAATTTGAAGCAGCTTAAAAAGATCCCATTCCTGGCCAGTTGGAGGGGGAGCCCCAAAAATTCCTGCTCAGCCTCAAAACAACCAGCTAATCCCACTTTGCTGATCAGGGAGGGAAGGGTGGGAAGCTCAGGACCGAAAGCTCAGCTGGCTTTAAAGAGCACTCTGACCCTGCATCTCTTTTGGTCCAGCTTCAAGATGCAGCCATTTTCTCCCCACCCTTTTTGACACTGGTAATCTTCAAATAGCTTAATGGGTCTCAAAAGTTTCTCCTACTCCTAATGTTATTCAGAAGTAGGGCAAAGAAGCATGACTGACTTGTGCTTCTAGGCCTGCATATCTCGACCAGCAAGTCCCAACCCAAAAGTGGGTCACAAAGCCTGTGAAAGCGGATCCCTGGCTTTTGCAGTTTCATTGATCTGTGCATGCTCTGCTTTTGTAAGCGGGTTAGTATACCAAGTCAATTTGGACTTGTGAGTCACCATACCAAAGATTGGCAACCACTGGCATCTAGACAATGCCAAACTGGTTTTCTTGGCTTTTGTATAAGGTTAAAATCCCTTTCTCATTTTACAAAATGTAGACTAGGAGTCAGAAAATGGCAGGGGAAAAAATTGCATTACCTCTTTGTCAGAAAGGTTAAACCTGGCTATGGAATGAATGAATCATAGAAAAGATTTCAAGTCACAAACCTCAGGGAGGCATTATCAGATGACTTAGAGCCAAGGATATGCATATTCTCACTGTATCCAGCAAGGCTGGAGGCCTTCCTCGCCCTAGACAACCGTCCTCTGGTGGAAGTGGCTCTTCTTCCAGTGGAGGAAGGCTCCACAGGCTAGAGAAAGGCTTCAAATTCTTGAGCAGTTACAAACCAAGAGGAAGCCACTGGGAAGCTTGTCATGTAGTTCCTAGAAGTGCCTGGAGAGAGTTTGTCTGTAACCCTTAGCTACATGAATAAGCTCAGCATAACCACCCTTTTCCTTTTCCCTACGTAGTTATAGAGATATCATGTATTTCCTTACATAGTTACAGAGATACCATGCAGTTAGCTTTGAACCGTGGCTCCTAGTCATCTCAGCCTACTGTTGTGTATTGCCCTTCCAATGTTGCCAAGATGGGAGGCCCTTCTGTTACACTTGATTTTGCAATAGGAAATTGTCATATTGGAACTTTGGAGCACAGGAGCCAGCACAGTGATCACATGTACATGTGAGTGTGGTGCTTGCAATTATGTTGCATATTGCCGTGTAACCAACATAGAAATCTGCAATACTAATCATAGAATCATAGAGTTGGAAGGGACCTCCAGAGTCATCTAGTCTAACCTCCTGCACAGTGCATGAAATTCAGAACTACCTCCCCCAGTGACTCCTGCTCCATGCCCAGAAGATGGCAAAAAACTCTCCAGGATCCCCGGCCAAACTGGCCTGGAGAAAATTGTTTCTTGACCCCAAAGCAGTGATCAGCATTTCCCTGGGTGTGTAAGAAAGGGCCACAAGAACTAAGCACTGATGCAACCTTCCAGCCCTCCCTCACATGATCTGCCTAAGTTCACAGAATCAATATTGCTGTCAGTACATTTTCAGCATGTTAAACAGAGATTAAAATCCAGATATCCCCTGGAATGTTTTACTTTGTTCTGTGGCAGTCTTAGATTAAACATAGCCTATAGTGCCCACCTAAGTAGGTCTACTCAGAATCCTACAAAAGTCTATGCAATGGGGCTTACTCCCGGGAAAGTGTTTGTAGATATTCTCCTGATGACAAGTCTTGTAGAGAGGCTATTTTTAAACAGCCTCTTGATTCAAAGGTAATTCTGTTTTCAGGACGATAGAAAAATATTCCAAGAATGATGTTTATAAGCAGAGAGAATGAGCAAAAGAGAGGGAGATTATTTTTAAACTGTGTGCCCAATGCCCCAAAGAAAAGAAAACATACAACATGTAATCCTAAAACTGGCAACAATGTGAACTTACTTGTGATTAAAGCCAGCAGTAATATAATATTGGGTGGTAACAATGGACAAAATCTTGATAACTGTGAACTGATGCTCAGAGAGATGATCTCTCTGCACAGTCTTGGGTCCAATAACCTGTTACACTGAGATCCCTGAACCAGAGTTCCATCCACTTCAATGGATGAGACACCTCTGCTTCACATCTAAGTGAAGCCCTTGGAGGAAAAGGAGCTCTGTGTGTGTACTGGAGTTCTCATGCTCACAAGAAACCTCTAAGTTAGGGTGAACAGCTTCAGCTTCCTATCCAGTACATATTTTCCATGTGTTGGCCATTAGATAGTGAAGCTCGACCATCTATGCCAGATCCATCCCACTGAAGTGTGGAATTGTTTTTTGTGTAAGTGGTCTGAAAGTTGCAGACCGGGGAGAAAGCTGCTGATGCTCCTTCAGCGGAATCGTTGCCTACCTTTCACCAATCGATTCGTTTGCAGCAGTCTTATTTTAATGAATAGGACTCAGCTTTACGAGAGCACTACTGTCCATTTATTTTGGTGGGAGAAACATGGTTCATTGTGCTCCTTCTCCTATTGGTGTCTGTTAATTTTACAAAGTCTAACCTTCTGCTCCTTATTCGTTAGTTTTTACAGTGGGACAGAGATGTTTTAGCACTGGAGCAGAGGAATAGGGAAAAGAGTGAGAGTGGCTCTATGGTGGATCTACAGTCCACTTGCTCTCCCCCCTCCCCAGGAGTTCAGAGTGAAAATAGGGACTGGCTGGAGACATGGGCTCTGTGCAGCCTTTGCCAGCCTTCGTGAATCAGCTTCCCTATCCTCACTCTCCATATAAAGCTGCCTTGAGCTGCCTTGACCAGGGAGAAATATTTTAGTAAATAAATAATAAAATTCAAAAGCTTGCACTTGCTAGGCCAAAGGGTAGAACTGAGAACATGGAAACCTCAAACTACAGCTATTCTCAAAGAAAGTTATCTAGCTGAAACTACAGTAGAATGAATGTTCATCGTGTTGGCTGTAGCTATTCGTCTTCTAAGGGTAAGGGGAACTGTCTTCTTATTCAGTTAGGGCACCAGCCATTCTTTCCTTTCTCCTGTTCATACAATAAAATCAGTAAGGTTGCCAACTGGCTACCTTTGTTACAGGCAAGTTGCCTGAAATTTTGCGTCGAAGCCAGAGATTTGCCTGTAAATTGGCAACGGTATTTTTGCCAAGCTCTTGTCTAGGCTTGGTGTGCTACTGCATGTCACACTGTAGTGCACATGTGTGTATTTGCTCCACAGGGGCTCCTCAGATTGAGCTGGAGGACAGGGGTGGCTTGAGGTATTTTGCCACCTGAGGCTGCCTCTGCCACCCATCCCACTCATGGCTGCTGCCCGCAGCTTACCCAGAGGGTCAGAGAAGCTAATGCTTCTCACTTCTTCACCACCCGAAGTCATTCTGAAGTTAGCATGGAACACCTTACCACACCTGCACACCTTAGCCACTTGAGTAAATAAGGCAATTTTGGTATTACCTTTACTCTTAATATGCTGTGATCTGGAATGGCCTCAAAACTAAGGCCACTGACAGATACAGTCCTTAAATGCTTGACAAATTACAAAGAAAAATAAAACACAAATTTTAAATAGTTGTTCTTGTTTTAGTAAGACTTTTGAAAGCATACCATCATATGAACATGGTATCTGAGACCATTTCCACAGTACAGTCTTCTTTCTTCTGCTGAGTACAATTCCCTTGTGAAGCTTCAAATCTGCAGCACTCCTTCCACAGTATGGCTTTTGCTTTGTAGGTGTTGTCTTTTTAATCCCACTCCGTGCATTCTGCATTTACTGTGGGGTGGGCATGCTGCCTTCCATCATGCATTTCTTCATTAGAGGAACATTCTTTAAAAAAAATTGTGCATATGTAATGACATTGCAAAGTTATTACATTGTCCAAAAAAAAAAAAAGCCTTGCTTGGGAATGGGGAAAGGCTCTCTAGTCCTCCGGCCAACTCCTGTTTCCAAGCAAGCCAGAGAAGCTGGGAAAGTCACAGGCATGGAGGCAGCGTCTTGATGCATAGTACCCTGAGGCCCGCTTCCCTGGCAGGCTGTGCAACAGATTGTTGCTTTTGCACTTGCATCCCCCACACACACACCAAGAGTTCAGGTGGACTGGAAAATCCAACCAGGCCACCTGCCCTGCACCCTCCCCTGAGTGTCCCCTGGGGACAGCCCCGCTCCCTTGCCCTGGCCCACAGAACCCCTTCCCGCAGAAGCTGCTGCCTCCTGTGGGAAGTCTCGATCCACTGCCAGAGTGGGCAGCTGTATTCTCCCTCCTGGCTGCTGCCTCTCTTCCCCTTCATAGCCCCAAACCGATCTGCCACTACCCAGCACTTTTGGATGCCTTTATCAGATGGAGAAGAGAGATGTGTGCTGGAAATTTCAGAGGAGTGTTTGAAAAGTCCCTTTAAGAAAATAGGAATATAATCACTCTCAGCTGGCTACTACACTTCTCAGAGTCCCACCAGGATAGGTGCACCTTCCCCAGGCTTTCAACCCCTAGCAGTGACTGCCACCACCCTTCTAATTTGCCACAGAGCTAGAGGCTCACGCAGCTGCCTCTGGTTCCCTCTCGCAGCCCAATTTAAAGGAGGAAGCCCAAGACTGCTGAGCTGGTGGGGAGAGCTGCCCAGCCAGGAGAGGAGAAAATGGGAAGCACCTTCCCAGGCGATCCCAACCCCACATTCTCCTGGCCTCAGCAGAACAAGCAGTCATTTCCATACTGCCTGTTTTTTCACAGTGTTATAACATTGGTGTATAATAATGGTTAGAATCACATTCCTAACACAATCAATAAAATGGCAAATGTCTCTGGGACAACCTGGGGGGTGGAGGGTGGTAGGCGGGCTGAACAAGTGTGACTGACGGCACAGCACAAATGGCAGCGTGGTGGTGGGGAATTCAACTGCAGGAATTCCTCACTAAAAAACTGTGAAGTTAGGATCTGAATTTTTAAAAGTCACTGAATATGAGGATTCTGAAAATGCAGGGTAAGGGGGTGCAACATTCAGATCTACTCCTGCGGAGGCAAAATTGTTTGCGGAAGTTTTTGCATAGTTTGAATATTTAAGAATGCAGATGTGGGGGGTTGGTCTTTTGTGGAAATGGTCTAAAAGACCACCTGTTCCTGTATGAACCTGCGTGGGTGTTAAGATCATCCCTGGAGATCAACTCCACCCAAGGTGAGGTGACTGACTTGGTTAGAGCCTCCGTTATGGAGGTGCATCATCAGTGGAGTTTCTTCTCTGAGCCCAGTCAACTGGTGTTTACTCTGATGACTTTTAGGCACCAAGTACAGACTGCAGTTTATCCAGGCCTCTAGGGGAGCTTAGAGCAATGACGATGGTTTTGCTGCAATTTTTTAACCTACCAGTGTTGTGGGGTTTCTTTTTTGTTTAATATTGATTGTTGTTTAAAATATTAATTATTGTTTTAAATTGCCTTGTTTTAAAGTATGTTGTAAGTCACCTCAAAAACCTTGGTCAGCAGCTAGGATGAAAATATTTCAAACAAATATTGTAGTATAGGATATTCTACTAAACCCCATATGATTGAGTCCAGCTGGCTTCTACATTGAATTTCACCCAGTTCCCCCCCCCCATCCTACTGCACATGGCTTTTGTCCATGCAAGTCTGAGGATTTCCAGCATTACCTTTGGTTGGTCAAAGGGAACCCGCTCCTCCTTTTTTTCACCAGTGATAAAGTTGGTTGGATCCAAACCATTGTCTGCTGCAAGGATTATAGAGATATTACAGCTTGTATTATGCTATTAGTCTAGACTAGGGTAAAGTGAATTCAATCTCTGGTGTTCTGCTCCACTGTTTGTTGACTATAGAATCGCAGGCAACTAATTAAACTAATGCCAACAGCAACAACATTATGACTGTAACAACAACACAATCTCTTTGTACCTTAGTGTCACCTCATTTGCCTGAATTAAATGATGCTGGCAATGGTATTACTTACTGTTCTAAGTGATCTTTGCCTTATATCTTTTTCCAGGGACTTATGGGACCCAGAGGCCCTCCTGGAGTAACTGGACCCCCTGTAAGTATATTCTGATTACAGCCATTGGTTATATACATCAAGCATTGCTTATAAATCAAGCCTAAGCCAAATCCCTTCCTGTAGAAGAGATATTAACTGCCAGCAAACTGTTAGCAGCCCCCACCCCGGCTAGCGTTGCCACTACCAGCCTCTGGGTGCTGTCTGGAGAACTCCTGGGATTATAATTGATCTCCAAGTGACAGTAGGGTTGCCAGCCTCCAGGTGGGGCCTGGAGATCTCCTGCTTTTACAACTGATCTCCAGCTGACAGGGATCAGCTCCCCTGGAGAAAATGGCTGCTTTAAAGGGCCGACTCTATGGCATTGTGCCATGCTGAGGCCTCTCTCCACCCTCTCCTGGATCCACTTCAAAGTGTCTCCAGGTATTTTCCAGCCCAGACCTGGCAACCCTAAGTAACCCTCAGTTCGCCTAGAGAAAATGGCCTCTTCTGAAGTGGACTCTATGGCATTATACCCCACTGAAATCCCTCCCCAAACCCCAGCCTCTTCAGTAGGATTGCCAGCCTCCACGTGGGGCCTGGAGATCTCCCACTTTTATAACTGATCCCCAGCTGACAGAGATCAGCTCCCCTGGAGAAAATGGCTGCTCTGAAAGGTGGACTCCATGGCATTAAAGCCCACTGAGGTCCCTCCCCTCCCCGAACCCCACCCTCTCCACCCCCAACTCAGACCTGGCAACCTTATTCCTCAGAATCCACCCCTTAAAGCTCCAGGTATTTCCTAACCTTGAGCTGATGACCCTACCCTCAGCACTGGGTATGGCATATTGTATCTTTGACCCTCTTAACCTAGTACAGAAGTACATCTTACTCCTCCTTTTGCTCCCACTCCATCTGTTGTGCCCTTTTCTAAACTCTTACCTTAATAATCATGCTAAGAGGGAACAAAGTACACAGTGCCTGGTATCTCTCCATGTTTCTGCTGGTCTTTTGTTTGGCCTTTTATGATATGGAAGTCGCCTATATGTAGTTGCATCACAGCCTAGCACTCTGGGGCTTTCCCAGTTGTGCGTCTGAACCCTTGACCATGACACCAGCTTCTTGGTACCATTCTGTATTCAAATCCAGATATTTTCTCCAGATTCTTACATTTCTGGAAGAGTGCTCACCATTTTAATATGGATTTTTTGTTGTTGCCCTTTTTGTAGGGTCCTCCAGGCCACTCTGGACATGCTGGTGAACCTGGTGAACCCGGTCAAACAGTAAGTAAAAATGTTTTCAGTCATGACAATGATTGGAATTTTGAAATTCCATCCTACATGGAATACTTGGTCTGAAAAGTGTATATTCAGGGTATTAGGACTGAATAACAACCATAAGAGGCTGCTAGAAACACAGCCTTTATAGCAGTTGCCACAAGGCTATGGAGCGGAATGATCTTTTTTGCTTTCAGCAAGGGTTGTGAGGTTACCTCTTTCAATTAGTTTGGTGAGCTAAGTGCTGAATGGATTTTTTTGTCCAAAAAAAAATCTATGGATGCTACTTGATCTTGCCATTGGTTGCTTATTTTCTGATATAGTTGCAAGTTTCACTACTGTCTTCCTTTGCTGTGTAAGCCATTTTGCACATACAAAAACTGACACAAAATGTTTTCAGTAAATAAACAAGACCTTTGCATTTGTGAAAGCCAACAAACAGGTCCCCAAAGCTTGGAACAACTGGACTCAGACTCGGATCCTGATTTGGACAAGGTCACTAGTGCATATTTAATCCATAGAAGCTGGTACTACTTGTGTCCATTGTTTTGTTTCAAATTAAATTCTTCTTCATTTCTAGGGTCCACAAGGTGCTCGTGGTCCACCTGGTCCTCCTGGGAAGTCTGGTGAAGATGTAAGTATTCATGGAAAATTTTAGAGCAGTAGGAGCCATCTTCTAATCTAAACATCAGTTATCATTCATTGTACTCCTCCTCCCCATCCAACCCCACACAACTACATTTCTGCGTATCCAGACTTCTAATTGTCCAAATGTTTGGATGTTTCTTATGCCCAGCAGACATTTTATTAATAGCTGGATGTCACAGTTATCTTAATGTGTAAAACAGAATTATTAATTCAGTCTGCAGTGTGTCTTATACTGAGTCAGTCCACTGGCCTGTCTAGCCCCCACTGTCTGCTTGGATGGACAGCAGCTTTCCATGGTTTCAAAGATTTTCCCAAACCTGATCGTAGGTGGCAATGGTGGGATTGAACCAGGGAATGTAATGCTTGGGAAGCAGGCAGACTCTGAGCTGCGGCCCTTCAAGGAGAGCTGGATGTTGTTTGCAAAATCCAATTTCTAAGCAGGAAGTTAAGGAAAGGTCTAGAGTTGGCAGAGAAAAGCTTCCTATACCTTTGACCATCTTCCTCAATATCCACGCCTACACTGAAGAACAATGTGCCAAGGAGCCAGACACCGGCTGTGTATTGTATTGTGACCCCACTGTGGCCAACCGGGACAGTTTTGCCATCTTGTATAAGTAACATTTGTGAAATGTGTTTTATGACTTAATGTGCTTTTATGTTTTAATGTTTTATGATACCAAATGGCTTTGTAAGCTGCCCTGAGCCTGCTTAAAAATGTTTAATCAGAAGTCAGTCACACTGAGTTCAATGGGATTTACCTCTAGGTAGTTTTAATCTTTACATAAAACAGCTTTAAAAGTTGTCAACAATCTCTTCTTAAAGAAAAAAAAATATCCTGCCTATAGGTACATTAATATGTCTGATGTACTTGATGTTTCATGCAAAAAAGAGAGAGAGTAAATTTGTTCCCCCTTTATTTACTGACTTTTAAAGGGTCATCCTGGGAAATCTGGCAGACCTGGTGAGAGGGGTGTTCCTGGACCTCAGGTGAGTGCTATCTTTCCTAAAGTCTTCAGAATCTGCCAGTGAAATCTGGCTGCAACTATGAGAAAAGGGAAACAATCTCTTCTGTTGTTCTTTAGGAGCAGATTTAGTGTAATGACAGTTTTGCATGTTGTGTTACTGATTCTAGATATTTCAGTCATTTATGGTATTCAGCCCACTTGCCCCAAGAGCAAATAGGATCCCCTAAGGAGATCCTATTGATAACCCCAGGTCAAAGAAAAGAAGCAGTGGCTGCAGCAATGGGATTGACAGGGTGGCAGTAGCCTGGCCCACTACTTCCTGCCCCTTCTTCAGGGTGGTCCTATAAGAAAACCAAGTGTTGACCAAGAATTATGGGTAAACAAGCTGTAGCATCAGTACAAATATACCTAATAGATATTTGGTATTTCATATGCATAGAATGTTTTAAGTCACCTTGAGAACTTTACATGTGACGTGCAGGGTACAAATCAAATACATAACCCCTTACTGTGCATGTACATTCAGAACCTATGTGCTTAGAAGCTAGGTTGCTACAGGCACTCATTCTATATGCATTCTGTTCTTAAGCACATTTTTTTGGAAGAAAGTGCTGTTGATTTCAAGATAAGTTACTTTTGAGGCAATGAGCTTAGCCAGGGGCCCCTAACCTTTTGGAGCCAAAACTGCCTAACACAGGAGGAAGAGCCCAACCCAAAATGACTGCCATGGGAGGTGAAGCCAAATAGAATACCTCCCTCCTCACACCCCTGGGGAGAAAGAAAGCCTGAAAGGGGAATGGAATCAGACACTAACAAAGGAAAGCCCGGGTGCTTAGCAGTCCTAATCCTCCAATGAAATGCCCTTTCGTTTGAATGAGGACAGCCAATAACAAGCTCTGTTTTACAATATGAAAAGCTCAGCAGGCATCAAGAGTAGTACTGGTAGGCACCAGGATACCCATAGGCATAGGGCCGCCAGAGCCCCTGGCCTAGGTGGGGTTTTCCCCCGATTTTCCGGGCTTCTGTTCACTGCCAGCCAGCTGGCCAGCAGAGGAAGCTCTGCCCCCTAATGGACATCACACATCAACATCCCCGATGTGATGACATCATGCAGAAGTGATGTTACCATTTTGGGACATCACACGGCGAGACTCTGGTTTGGGGGCAAAACTATGGTTTTAGGCCAAAAAGACACAAACCCATAGAGTTTTGCCCAAAATGCAGAGCATCACCGTGCGATGTCCACGACATGATGATGTCATGATGATGTCCTGTCCACCTCTTGGAATGCCCCCCAAATCCCCCTGCTGGCAAGCTGAAGAGACCTGGCAATTGGTCATAGGCACCAAATGTAGTGTTGTAGCCTGAGGGGTTTCTGTATGTGAAGTTTAAATTGCATGCTGGCTGATCTTGTGGAAAAGAAAGATATTTATAATGCAAAGGAACATTCTGTGAAATCCGCTGCATTAGAAACATGAAAGGATGAAGCCTAATGTATGAAAATACCCAGTTGTAAGCTCTGGCTCGTGACATGTAAAACTTGTGAATGGATTTCACTCAGGAAGATTAGCTTCCAGATTTCAGAGTCTTTCTCATAGTTGTAGCTTCATCTGCACATTCTGACATGTGAAATTAACTGCTCTTACATGTAAGCTTTTTTTTCTTTTTAAGGGTGCTCGTGGCTTTCCTGGAACTCCTGGTCTCCCTGGTTTCAAAGGAATAAGGGTGAGCATTTGATAGGGAGAGGAATACAGCTGAGGATATTGATAGTTAAGGAGACTGACAGTGGCTGTGATCACATGCTCCTTTAGATCTGACATAGGTGCGAATGCCTGACAGATCTAAAGGGAGTGATCAGAGCAACATCTGGGAAGTGTCCTATAGTTATTGGCAACCTGTGCTGCTCCACCATAGAAGTGGAGTTAAAAGACACCGTGGAAATTCTGGTGTTATCTGGATAAGGCAGGCCACAAGCAGACTTTCCCCTGTCTGATCACTCAAGCATGCTTTCAAGCCATCGGGATGGTCTAATCAGGCCATCCCAGCTCGGTGCCCTCCCCCCCACCTTCACAGTATGTGCATCATCGCATACTCCATAAGAGGCCCTCAGTGCAGAGGTGCAATTCCTCACTTATATGCAAGGGAAACAAATGGCAGAAAACCCAACGACTCACCCACTGTAGCATCTGATCACACAGTGATGGGCTGCGGCCACAGCTTCAAAGGGCTGTGTGATCTTGCAACTGTGTGTCGTATTCCTCCAGAGGGAATACCCTCGCTTCCCCTTCACTTCAGCTGGTGTGTGTGACCACAGCCAGTGCCATCCTAAGCAAAGTTACACACTTCTAAATCCATTGACTTCTACACAAGCATAGGCTGAGCAAGGCTTTCAGAAACTGGGTCTAACATGAACCAAACATGAATCACATTGTAGGGCATGTCTTCACCAGCCCTTTGGGGGCTAGAATGGAGAAACTGAATGGATTACCATGGTGGGAAGAGTCCGTCCTTATCCATAATGGTCACCTGATGCCTATGCTGTGTGTTATTGCAGGACCAGCAAGGGATTGCCTGAGTGCTTTCTTTCAAGGTTGATAATGGTCTGAAATGCCAAAATGCAATGTTTTGTGGCTGGAAAGTAGTTGTCCCCATCACCAAATGTGACTGTTGCCTCCAGTTTGTTTTTGGAGTTGTGCTAATGTCATGGGAACACTTTGCATGGGTCCCTATGACATCAGTATCACTGCAAAGTACTTCACATGTCCTTTCCGTGCCTACTTGCACCACTTTGAATAACCCTGCCATTGCAGAAAATATTTTCCCATGTTTTCCCTTGGACTTCTGTTTGTCTGGTGCTCTTATAAATCCCTGGCAGTATAACAGTGCAATCCTAAACCGAGTTATGCCCTTCTAAATCCATTATTTAGGATTGCACTGTAGAACACACAGACTATACCCCTCCCCCCCCAAAAAAATCTTATTTCCTGGCTACAAGCCATTACCTCTGTTCAATAGGAGAATCTGCGTGCATTTAAAATGTTATTGATTTAAAGGGAGATTTTAAGAATACATATTAAGAATAAATAAATATTCTTCATTCATTACAGGGACATAATGGTTTGGATGGCCGCAAAGGTGAACCCGGTGCTCCTGGTAACAAGGTAAAATTTACTGACAATACAAGCTATATGTGTCATTTTTTAATGGAGAGTGCATATATTATATAGCAAGATCTGCATTCCTAGTGCTATGTTTATGTGTTTTAATATATTGTTTACCATAGTTAACAAGTTCTATAGATAAAGTCAGCTTGTGCCAAGAATGAACTGTGGTGGGAGTTCAGTCCTAAAACCTCAGGACAAATGTGAAAAAACCAGTGAAACTTTTGGATCCAAATTCTAGCACTGAAGGTGTGTTCAATAAACAAGCTAAGCAAAATGCTCTGAATTTCTGGTTTCAGTTTCAGCAATTAGATTTGCTAATACAAAAGAGGAGTGATGTCACACTGTGTTAGGAATCATGAGAACATAAGAGAAGTCAATGTTGGATCAGGACAATGGCCCATCCAGTCCAACATTCTGTCATACAGTGACGAAAAACACCAGGTGCCATCAGGAGGTCCACCAGTGGGGCCAGGACACTAGAAGCCATCTCACTGTTGTCGTCCCCCTCCAAACACCAAGAATACAGAGCTTTGCTTGCCCCAGGCTGAGAGTTCCTATCTATACCTTGTGGCTAATAGCCACTGATGGACCTCTGCCCCATATGTTTATCCAATTCCATGCTTGTAGCCACTACAACCTCCCGTGGCAGTGAATTCCATGTGTAAATCACTCTTTGGGTGAAGAAGTACTTCCTTTTATCCATTCTAACCTGACTGCTCAGCAATTTCATTGAGTGCCTACGAATCATAAAATCATAAGAGTTTCTGGTGCTTCCCAGAATGGAGTGACATCACTTCCATATTTTTCCTCACAGTGATATAATACGGTCATGCCAACATCAGTTTTAAAATTTATTTTCCTTCAGTCAGCTGATGGAGTGGCAGTGGGGAGCAGTGGTTGCCAGCAGGAGACCTAGCAATCCTAGTTAGGGGAAGAGCCACTTAAGTTTTAAAAAAGGCTCCTTAGGCTGCAAGGAGACTTCCAGATTTGCTCAGTGACTGGTAGGATATAGGCCAACATTTCAGTTGCCAAGTCCCAGTTTCCACTGTTGGCTTACCCCAGGCCCATCAAAGTCTGTATAAATATTAAATACTGTTATCTTTCCCTCTGCTGGTTGTGCCATGAAACACTAGTAAATACATATATTGCACACCAGGAAAAAGATTATCAGCCCTTTTCTTTAGTTGCAGTGGTGAACTAAGGGAAACAGCTGCTCTTGAGTTTACAAGAGAAGTGTTGAAAAGGAGTTGTAAGAAGACAGAACTTTTAAATTAGGGCAAAGAATCCCTTACTCCTCTGCCAGGTTCTGATGACTGCTCAGGAGCTAGGGAGGTGAACCAATGAAATGGTACCATGGACTGCAGCTTGGACTATATTGTTTCCACCCTCAGTTACTGCAGCAGTTGACATCTGATTATACAACATATGGTTCCCATCTTAGAGACACTAGAACACAGCATATCCAAAGAGTATTCAAACTATATCAAAATGGATCTTTGTAAGTCAAGGAAATTATAGCCCATGCCTTCTCAAGGCAAAATGAAGCCTGATTTGATTGGCAGGTCTTATCCCCACTTTAACCTAACATGCAACAGATTTAAAGGAATAGGGTGGTGTGGGCCTACACATGTGTAGGACTACCCAGTGCTCCATGTACTTTCTTACGCACATTCAGAGCTCTTGTTTAAGTTGGCCATACCATTTATTGCATGGAATAGTCCTGCACACCCACAAAATATACGTTAATTTTCTTCCTTCATTGAAATGAGTGGGCAAGCCTTTTTAAGCAAGGCAGCTGTGAATTCCCAGGCCTGTAATCTTGTTCAACTAGAGGAACATTTTTCATTGATGTATCAGCCATACAGAAAGACTTCATGGGGCCAACAAACTTATAAAAATAATATTCAATTAACCCAAAGTATGGGGGGGTGTTCATTGGTCTCAAGTCACTTCCAACTTGGCGACCCCATGAATTAATGACTTCCAAAATCTTCTCTCTCTAACAGCCTTGCCTCAGGTCTCGCAAACTGAAGGCCATGGCTTCCTCTGTTGAGTCAGTCCATCTCATATTTGGTCTTCCTCTTTTCCTGCAGCCTTCAGCTTTTCTCATTATCTTTTCAAGTGATTCTTGTCTTCTCATAATGTGACCAAAGTACAATTCAGCTTCTAGGGAGAATCATTTGAGTTTCAAGGGAGAGTTCAGGCTTGATTTGACCAATAACCCACTTTTTTGTCCTTTTGGCAGTCCTTTGTATCTGTAAAACTTTCCTCCAAGACCACATTTCTTCCTGTCAGCTTTCTCCAGTTTCCAACTTTCACACTCATATATAGTAATGAGGAATACTATGCCATGAATTTCCTTGATCTTGGTAACCAGTGACACATCCTTACACTCAAGAAACTTTTCCAAATCCTCCAAGGCTGTCCTTCCCAGTCTCCATCACCTTCTGATTTCTTGGTTGCAGCTTCCTGTTTGGTTGATAATGGAGCCAAGGAATAGAAAATCTTTAACCATTTCAGTTTCTTCATCGTCAGCCTTAAAGCTGTGTAATTCTCCAGTAGTCATCACTTTTGTCTTTTTGATATTCAGTACTAATCCTGTGTTGGCACTTTCTGCTTCAACCTTCATTAGTAGTCATTGCAAGTCTTCACTATTTTCTGCCACCAATGTAGTGTTCACTACATATCTGGAATTTTTAGTATTCCTTCCATCAATTTTCACTCCACCTTCATCTCAATCTAAACCAGCTTTTGATATCTCATGATAAGTTATGCATATAGATTCAAGAGATAGGGAGATAAAATATATCCTTGTCTGACATTTTTGCCAATTGGAAACCATTCTGTTTTTCCATATTCTGTCCTAACAGTAGCCTCGTGCCTAAAGTACAGGCTGCACATCAAAACAATCAGATGTTGTGGCATGCCCATTTCTTTTTAAACTGCATTTCATGAATGAGTGGTATTTTCTTTATGTAGATCATCTAAATCAATAGGATTGCTTTGGCTAAAATCTATGTATATTAGCTTAACTGGTTTATGGCTCAGCTTGCCCAAATATTGTTATATCCTGGACATTTTCAGCTAGCATATTTTTTTCCTCAATCCAAATATTGAAAGGGTTTAAAGTTAATCATTACTAAGTTTGTTTTCAGTGGGATTTAAGTATGAATACATTTCTCTAGACTGAAGCCCAAATTCATTCTTTCACTCTTCTAATGGCAAAGAGTGATTTGCTGTTGCTCATCACTAATCTGATAGTTACTTTATTCAAAGCAAAATTTTATGTGACTGTCTGGGTGCGTTTAGACAGCGTGCTGGAGCGGTTTAAACTGCTCCGGCACGATGCGTTTTTTTTTTAAACTGGAGAATCGCGCTCAGACTCACCTCCTCCTTCCGAGCTCCCCGCCGTCCTCCTGCAGGTGTGGGGGTGTTTCCCCTCTCCTTTGAGCATGCGCACAGGCAGCCCTCTCCCGAACAGGAAGTTTGGCCGGTGCGAAGAAGAGCGAGCTCAACAGGTCCCTTTAAAGTTTAAATGAAGAGTCCTTTTAAAAATGGCCTCCCCGAGATCCCGGACTCCTCTAAATGCCTAAACTAGGCACCAGTGAACCTTTTCTTTTTTAAACTTAAGTGCGGAGCTCCGCTCAAGCGCACACCGGTAAGGAAAAAAAAAAATGGAGGACTAAAACCGGAAGCTGGAGGCAGCTTCCCAGAGGGGAGGGGGGGTTGAAGCACCCGGAAGTGGCTGGATGGAGCGATCAGACAGGGAAAAGTGCGGCTTGAAACGGAGAATCATGGAAAACACCACTTGGGTAAGTGGTGTCAAAATACTCCGTTTCAAAGGGGGTTTGCTCCAGAAAGCGACGGCTGGGGACGGTGGGCAGATGTTGGGTGTGTGAACGCGCAGGTAAAAGCTGTTTCTGAGCCGTGCCGAAAACGGCTCAAACGGCGCGTCTGAACGCACCCTCTGTAAAACTGGACCAAACCACTTGTTGTCTTTTACTGAAGACAGTAACAAGCATTGTAATAAAAAAGCACTCTAAAAAATATGTTACATTTGTACTGTTTGTTATTTGCAGGGTGAACCTGGTGCCCCTGGAGAAAATGGTACCCCAGGACAAGCTGTAAGTCATGTGCTAAATACTAGATTTATAATGTGTAAAATGTTAGATGAACATGATACTGGTAAAGTGCCATTTCTTAAAAGTGTGCTAGTTGCAGTGATGAGACATATTGAGAACTTTAGCTAGATAAGCATAACTCCTTTGAACTCCCTCAGCTGTCATGGCCATTCCAGTCATTAAAATGACTTCTGTAAAGCCCACAGTCACTTGCAGTTCATCCGTTCTTCATGCTAGCTCAGTCAAATGCATCCTTTAAATGTCTGACATTGGCTAGACTATGTTTCCTGAGTTTTGTGCCTTGAAGTCAGTGGTATCTATTCAAGAAGCTACTGCAAGAACTAATCACAAGAGTAGCTAACTTCATGAACAAATGCTGAAGGCACAGAGAGACACTAAGTAATAAGTCTCAACTCAAAACTCACAATATGCTTTTTAAAAAATTATTGCCATTTTTAAAATGATAGGTGGTAGCTGTGGAAGGCAGGGGGCAGCAGCAGTGCTGTGAAAGTTTAATCATACATGATTTGTATGTTCTTTGCTTTTAGGGTGCTCGTGGTCTCCCTGGCGAAAGGGGAAGAGTTGGTGCTCCTGGACCAGTTGTAAGTGATAAACAACCTAGACAACTTTTTTATTCAGATTTAGATTTCATTTCTGATCTGGATTCTTTAATTTCATACTAGGAATTCAAAATGGTATTTGTTTTCTTTAGGGTGCTCGTGGCAGTGATGGAAGCGTTGGTCCCGCTGGCCCTGCTGTAAGTCAAAATTTCAATGTTACACAGTTTTTTAGTCTGTCTGGAATTCATCCCAAGTAATTGGGAAATAGTTGAATCCGTTCCATCTGCCGGCTCCACCCCCTACTGCCTTTTATCTATTGCACAACAGGGGATATTTAAAAATACAAACCTGTCACTTGCAGGTATGTGTCCAAGTGCCAAAACATTACAGGTAACATTCTTAGGGAACTCTGCTGACTTTTCCTTACATTTCTTAGGTGTACACCTAAAAATGTAAATTAAACACAGAGATGTGCTTGAAAATATTTGTCAAACAGGTATGCTTGTCAGAAATTCAGGATTGGTTATGTTCCCTGACAAATGAATACTTCGTAGTAAACATATCAGGGAATTTTGAGATCAAGCCAGTGGCCCATAGTCCCAATGTCAGCTAGATCCAGCTGACATATTAAGTTTTAGGAGAGCTCTTGATACAGTATTCCCCAGCATAACAACATTTTATGTCTAGGGCTGTTACTGAGCTCACCATTTGCCCTGTTCTGCCAGGCAAACTCCCACATATGCTGCCCCATCTCCACTGGCGCTTAAATGACTGGCGTGTGGAAGTGGAGGTGAGAAGGAACATCAATTGACTTAGGGCTGTCAGGTCCCCCTGGCCACCAGCAGTGGATGGGGATAGGGTTGCCAGATCCAGGATGGGAAACTCCTGAAAATTTGAGGATGGAGCCTGTGGAGGACAGGGACCTCAGTAGGGCAGAGTGCCATAGAGTCCTGCCTCCAAAGTATCCATTTTCTCCAAGGGAACTGATCTCTGTAGTTATAAGAACATAACAGAAGCCAATGGTGGATCAGGCCAATGGCCCATCCAGTCCAACACTCTGTCACACAGTGGCCAAAAATACCAGGTGCCATAGGTGAGCTGTAATTCCAGGGGATCCCCAGATCCCACCTGGAGGCTGGCATCTCTAAAACATTGCAATGTCCCTTCTCAGGTGACTCCCAAATGTGATGTCACAACACTCTAGGAGGCCCCAAAAATTCTATAGTTTTACTGGGTAAAACCCAGAAGTGACCTTGATTGATGCTTCAACTCCCCGTGTCCTGCCCACAAAAGCTCTTGGTTGTGGAGGCCAGAAGCCTGGCAACCCTATCTGCAGCTAACCTGTGCTTAGTTCTGGCTTAGCCAGGAAATGTGATCCTGGATGCATCTTTCAGAAATAAATAGTAAATCATGTTTTATCTACACATCTAATAATGAAATTTAAACCAGACCTTGGTGCTGAGTTTATTGTAAATTTACTACTGCAAGCAGTTTCATCCAAGACAAATTTACTAAATGGATTTCTATCAAACTTTCTTTCAAATAGATATGTGCATGTACATGCAGGATGTACGTACATTCTCTGTAATATGAATAGGGCTCAAGTAACACTGTTATTTACAGATTTAAAACTGAAAACTGGGCAATGCTTCTTTTATTCTTATAATATTCTTCAGTCAATACCAGTAGGACTGCCAGTCTGGGTTGGAAAATACCTGGAGACTTTGGGGATGGATCCAGGAAAGGGTGGGGTTTGGGGAGGGGAGGTGCCTCAGCATGGTACAATGCCATAGAGTCCACCCTCCAAAGCAGCTATTTTCTCCATGGGAGCTGAACTCTGTCAGCTGGAGATCAGTTGTAAAAGTGGGAGATCCCCAGGCCCCACCTGGAGGCTGGCAAACCTAGATACCAGCAATATGTATGCTTGTTTACACTGTAAACACACACACACCATTTTTTTGACTGCCTCTCAACATGTGTCCGTGCCACAAGTTGACGAAGGATGCAGGGGGCAATAGTGCATGGAGATCTTTGTATAGATTGACCTTTAGAAAACATCTGGTTCCTGGAGAGCTCTAATATAGTAAGAAAACCATAAACGTTTCAAAAATGCTGGAGTCCTTTCTCCTACCATAGACTCTGGCATCAGGAATTAAAGAAGTAAAAAGTTAATGATATGGTTGTATCCAACTTTATCATAAAATACTCCTGCTTTGAAGAGAATTCTTTTATTTCAGATATGTAGGTACCTCCCACATAAGAAGGCCCCTCCTTGTTACACTCCACATAAAGTTTCACAGGAACCTCACAAAACTGACAAAACAGTTTCAGCATGTTCTGTTTCTTGGATATTTGATGTATAAAACTGACTAAATCAAAAACTGGCATCTAGTAAGTCCTTTCATGCTATCTTAAGACCATGTGCAATACTAGATTGAGTTAAAGCCGGAACTTCAAGCTTGGTCTTCCTTATGCAGTGCTTTCTTGTGCTTGCGTTCAGGCCTGATAACTTGTGAAACACTGATGTAAATATAGCCAATGAGAGTTCACTAAACTGTCCCTCTTGGTTGTCTGTCTGGGCTGCAAATATGGATGCTAGACTCCAGGTGGGACCTGGGGATCCTTTGGGATTTCTGCTCCTCTCCAGACAACAGAGATCAATTCTCCTGGAGAAAATGGATGCTTTGGAAGATGGAATCTGTGGCATTGTACTCCACTAAGTTCCCTGTCCTTCCCAAGCTCCATCCTTAAATCTTCAGGTGTTTTCCAATCTAGAACCCTCTTTTCCAACCAAGTGGGGACAGGGGATCCCCTGATTTCACAGGCTCCTGCCTGCTGCTGGCCAGTTGGCCAATGAAGGGAAGCCGTGCTTCCAGCAGCCATGATCTGGCTTGACATCCCTGATGTCATCACACTGGGGATTTCATGTGGTGGTGACGCTCTAGTATTTTGAGCAAAACTCTGTGGTTACCACTTCTGTGTGATGTCATCTTATTGGGGATGTCATGGGTGGTAACATCCCCCCACTCCTGGAAAGCTCCCTCTCACTGCCCGCCAGCAAGGAAGTAAGACCTGGCAACCCTAAACCTTACTTCCCAATCCCCCACTGATAGCCAGGGGGGATCTGGCAACTGTAGCTGCAATGACAACCCACAATTTAGAAGAAAAAAAATATTTAAAATGTCACATGCTTCAGGATTTAGCTAGTGGACTTCATTTAGCTAGGTGAGTCACAAGTTGTGTAGGTCTGCTTATGGAACTGCCAACATGGGCCAATCATAACATAAGAAATGGGTCCATAGCTGCTGTCATTAGATACTTTACAACTGCCTTGAAGATCTGGTAATGGATATAAGCTGAAGTAAAAATATTTAGATTAAAGAGGCCTTTCTGAATGGCTCCTTGGTTTAGACTGCAGCTTTAAAAAAATCTTGACTAAGCAGGGAACATCCTTTCAATGTGCTATGGTCATGAACAGTGAAGTCTCCTCATTTATGCAAGTGGGACTTCTCATGGTTAATCCCACCCTTCCTGTCCCCATCAGATTGTTTTTCTGTGGGATAATATTTGATCCACAGTTTCATTTGTTATGCACTCATAATCACACACTCACATAGGTCTCTGCAAATGTTATCCATCATGGCTTCTAGAAACTGGGCCTTGTGATTTCAGTATTCTAAAAGATGCCTTAAAAGACTGATTGTTCATTGATTCACATAGGCCTGTTCTGTTTTCTCTATTTATCCCATCAGAATACCAATAACTGCAAATCTCTTTCTCTCTCCCCCCCCCCCACCTTTCTTCATCTCGCAGGGTCCCATTGGTGGTGCTGGACCATCTGGATTCCCAGGTGCTCCTGGTCCCAAGGTACGGACAGCTTTAACAGTAGGGCAGCAACCTGAAAGGTATCATAGAACTGAGAATGTTCAGCAAAGTGTTGGCAAAGGTTTAAAACTGAGTACTTTCAGATGTGGCAGGATTTTAGTTATACACTTTCAGCACAATCCTACATTACACCCTTCTAAACCCATTTATTTCCATGGACTTTGAAGTGTAACTCTATTTAGGATTATGCTGTTTGAAGATTGCTTCCTATTAGCACACATAATAATAATTTAAGGAACAGTCATATCTCAGTGACAGTCCACAATTTAGAAGGAAAAAACTGTTTAAACCGGCTGTTAATGATGATCCTGAAATTAGTTGAAATTTTAAGGTAAGGTATTAACACTCCATTGTGTATGTAGATCCATTTCTAATCTGAATAACAAATGTTATCGTTATTATGTACACTCTGTACTAGAACATAAAAGGTGTCATATTGGATCTGACCAGTGGTTCATCTGGTCTAGCATCCTGTCTCAGATTAGGGCCAACAAATCACTCTGGAGGGCCAACAAATGGGGCATGGAGGCCAAGGCCTTCCCCAGTATAGCCTGCTAGGACTGCTGCTCTGAAGTTTACTGGCTCTTGACATAGAGGTTCTAGATGTGGAGCCCCTTATAGACCCATCTTTAATTTGCCTAAACCACTCTGAAAGCCATCTATGCTAATGGCCATCTCTATGTATCCTGGCAGTGATTTTCACAATTTAATTGCTCATTGAGTAAACTAATTTTCTCTGTCTTGAATATATTCCACATCACTTTCATCAGAGCCCGCAAATTTTAGTATAGAGGAAGATAATGTTCTCCCTAGTCACTTTCTCCATGCATAATTTTATAAATCTTTGTCATCATCATCATCAAAGAAGATCTGTTCTTAAGAAGTCATCTTTGGATAAGAGGGATGTTGGCCATTATTGACCTGTATCTGATCTTCCCATTTTGGGTGAGGTGAGCAGGTTGTGGCAGAGCAACTGCAGCCATTTCTGTCTCTGATCCATTGCAGTCTGGCTCCATATCTGATTTGGGACTGAATCAGATTTATTGGCTTTGGTGGATGATTCAGCTAGATAGGGGGAGTTCATCACTACTGATATTGCCAGATCTATCAGCAGCATGATATTTCAGTCAGCCATGATATTTCAATGGATTGACTGGAATCAAAGCTTGGGATAAAAGAGATAGTCCTCCATTAGCTTTGTTTTTAACTTGTTAGCAGGAAGCAAAGCATTTCCATAAAACAGGCAGAATCAGGTAGTTGGAGCTGAGGTCCAGGGTGCCCCAAAGATCCATTTTATCCCCAATGCTCTTTAATCTGCATGTAAAAATCTTTGGCTGAGATCATCAGGAGTGCTGGAGTGAGTTGTCACCATTATGCTGATGATACCCAGCTTTATGTATTGCTGTCTAAGCTTCCAGAAGCAACTGTTCTGGACTAGTACAACAAATTCGGAGTCTGGTGGCACCTTTAAGACCAACAAAGGTTTGTTCAAGGTATGAACTTTCTTGGCATGTACACTTTTTCCGATAAATTGAAATGGAAGGTAAGGTTAAAACTTATAGACGGGCTGAACAGCAAATTAACATGTTAACATGATGAAGATGTTGTAAGATATGCGAAGACAAAACTAAATAACAAGCTAAGATTATAAGGTCAACAATTATAAAGCAACAAATATGTTGACCTTATAACCTTAGCTTGTTATTTAGTTTTGTCTTCACATATCTTACAACATCGTCATCATGTTAACATGTTAATTTGCTGTTCAGCCCCTGTCTATAAGTTTGAACCTTACCTTCCATTCCAATGTATTTGGAAAAGTGTGCATGCACACGAAAGCTCATACCTTGAACAAACCTTTGTTGGTCTTAAAGGTGCCACTGAACTCTAAATCTGTTCTACTGCTTCAGACCAACACAGCCTTGATCTATGTTCTAGGCTAGGGTATTGATAACCATGGTCAGGTGGTGGAGGGTAAACAAACTGAAGCTTAACCCAGATGAGAAGAAGGTGATGCTATTTGAGAATGCAGAGTTCCTACCTGGTGTCAGTCTGTCAGCCTAGGATGGGGTTGAGTTTTCTTGAACAGATCAAGCTAAGATCCTGGAGATTCCCTTGGACGTGGCCTTGTTGATCAATTACCAGGTTGGTTCTATAGCTAGGAGCACCTTGTTTCATTTACAGCTGCCTCATAAACTGGCCCCTTATTTAGACTTGGCTGACCTAGCCACACTGATTGATGCTACCATAATTTCCAGACTGGAATATTGTAATGCACTGTACATGAGGCTGCCTTTGAAAAGCATTCAGAAGCTTCAGTTGGTGCAAAAATGCAGCAGCAAGATTCCTGCCTAGAATCAGCAGCTTGGAACATATAATTCCAGTGACGAGTCAACTGTAGTGGTTGCCTATCTTATTCCAGGCTAAATTCTAAGTGCTAGTTATCACCTTTAAACTCTTTCATGGCCTGGGGCCCTCATATCTCTTGGACCACATCTCCTAGTATTCTCCCATGCATCAGTTAAGCTCCTCAGATAGCCTTCTCTTGGTGGTAGGATTTGGCAGCAGTTCAGTTTCGATCTTTTTGTGCGATAGGTCCATTTCTCTGGAATGGCCTACCAAAGTGTGTGTAGAGATCATCTTCACTTGCCGCATTCAAGAGGCATGCAAGACTGTTTTTTATTCCAGGAAATATTGGGTGGATGGTAAACTGTTTTGGAAGATTTACCTGCATTTTACTTGTGTGCAGGGCTATTTTTGGGCATGAATGCACAGGAACGGAGTTCCGGCTGGCTTCCAAGTTGGCCATGCCTACATCCTCCCCCCCCTCGGGTTCTCCAGGCACCTCACAAGCTGTGGGGCGTCTGGGGAAGCCAAGCCGATCCAGGGAGGGAAGGCAGTTTAAACTGCTTCCCCCACCAGGTTCCCCCTCGCAAGCCACGGGGCTTTTGGGGAAGCTAATCCAGAAACTGCCTTCTTTCCCTTGGGTTCCTCATGTGCCCCGCAAGCTGTGGTGCACCTGGGGAAGCTGATCCTGGGAGGGACTTGTGCTGTTAGGGGTGTGGCCTAATGTGCTAATGAGTTTCTGCTGTTGGGTGTGGTCTATTATGCTAATGAGTTCCTGCTGGGCTCTTTCCACAAAAAAAGCCCTGCTTGTGTGTATTGGTTTTTAACCACATATACTGACTATTAGTTCTAACTTATTGCTGGTCATTTGTGATGTTTTAATGACCTGGCAGCTTTTACTGTTTTGTTAGCTGCCTTGAATCTGTAGAGATAAGGTGGGATATACCTGTTCTAAAATAAATAAATCATGTCTCAATGTAATCTGTTTATAAACGGAAGAGTCCCAGACACTCCAGCCTTTCTTCGCAGGAAAGGTGCTCCAACTCCTTAATCATTTTGGTTGTCCTCTCCTGCACTTTTTCTAGCTCTGCAATTTTTATTTCTATTTTGTGGAGTTATATATTGTTTTGTTCTGGTGTCTTCAAATGTTTGCAATTCCATAAAGACTTGCAGCCGCATCCTGAGCATATCTACTCAGAATCTTCCTTAGGTCTATTCAACTGGACTCATTTCTATGAAAGTGTTATTAGGGACTATTCCTCCTGCCCCATCAGATGCAATGGGTCACATGACCCAAATCTGAATGCCAAAAAGTGTTCTATAAAACCAATTGGAAGATCCTCTCAGTTTTGTAGAGTGATCAGCCAGTGTTTGATCATGATTACTCTTGCTAGTGCCTCTTACAGTGAGTTAGACGAGCCTACTGGAATTATTTTTCATCTTTAAAATTAGACTAGAATGGTATAGTGGGAGCCAACTTCTGTTGCTTTGTGTATGAAGATTTATATTTGAAATCTCTTTCTCAAACAGGGTGAAATTGGATCTGCTGGTAGTCCTGGCCCATCTGGTCCTGCTGGTCCACGTGGTGAAGTTGGTCTCCCTGGTGCTTCTGGTCCTGTTGGTCCCCCAGTAAGTTAAACTGAATCTCTGAAATATCCAGATATGAATTCTAGTGGCCAGGATGAGTAAGAAAGGGAAAGTATATATATCTTTAATTTTTTTTACATTTCTTTTTAGGGTAACCCTGGTGCCAATGGCATTAATGGTGCTAAAGGTGCAGCTGTAAGTATGCATCCATTGAACTGAATCACTTTATACAGCATATTTCCGTTTATGCTACAGAGAAGGCTGTAATGTGTTCTTCTCTTTCCTTTTTTCTTTCTGCATAGGGTCTTCCCGGTGTGGCTGGTGCTCCTGGCCTGCCAGGTGGCCGTGGTATCCCTGGCCCATCTGGTCCAGCTGGTGCTGCTGGTCCCAGAGGACTTGCTGTAAGTGACGTTGTCTGCAATATGTCAGACTCTATAGTGGCTTCCACATGCATAAGGGCAACATAGTTTAACAGCAGATACTCTTCATTATACCTATTCTCATGCAATATCTAAAAAGTACCTGCTGGTTCTGTGCATTATAGCACCTTGGCATGCCCCAGCACAAGACTTCTGGATTGCCTATGGATTTCATCTTCCCTACATTCGGGTGTCTTTGCCCCATTCTTAATATTTGGCCAAGAATGAAGTAGTAACTGATAATGGTAATTACTCAGACTGAGTAATGCTTTTGACATCCATCTTTAATGCCATAGTCATTGTCTCACATATTCATTATTATTTAACACTATTCTTCAATAACATTTGTTATTTTTTAAAAATTGAGTGTAGGTTCTGCAGGGACCCTTCCCCCCAGTGGATCATCCAGGCTAAGGACAACAGAATTCTGTTGGGCCAATAATGCTAAGCTTTTTAGCTAGGTTGTTTGCTGCTAGCATTCTGTTTCTTAGAGAATGTGCCTCCTTAGATGGTAAAATACAATGGAAACTTTTTTATGTTCTTTTTTGACTTAGGGCGAGCCTGGAATTCCTGGAGCCAAGGGAGAAACTGGTAACAAGGGTGAACCCGTAAGTATTGTAGCGCTTAATTATTAACAGTATACTGGTGTGAAAGCATTCCCCCCCCCCCATTGTAGCCAGATACTCAAGGCTGTGACTGTTTTGCTCTCTTTATGCAGGGTGCTGCTGGCCCATCTGGCCCAAGTGGTCCAAGTGGTGAGGAAGGCAAGAGGGGTGTCAACGGTGAAGCTGGAGCTACTGGTGCACCTGGCCCAGCAGGTTTAAGAGTAAGTCCTTTTACCCAGTGCAAAAATAGCAAGAGAAGATGCCAGGGTGATATATAAAATTAGCATTATGACCCCTACCAATCCTTGAATGGGGCTTTCTACACTTCCACAGATAGACACAAGAACAGGCCAAGGCTTAATGGAGGGAAGCCATGCTTTTATATGCATATGTCCTGCAGCTTCAGTGAAAGGATCCCAGTTAATAGGGGTGGTGAAAACCATTGCCTGAAGGCTCTGGACATCACTGTCAGCTATGGTATTGGGCTAAATAAATCATTGGACGGATTTGGTATAAGGCAGTGTCTAACTTTGTCTAGGAGAGTCTGTCTGTCATGTTTCAACTACATAGTTAGCGTGTCAGTTAGCATGGCTTCTACTCTTCTGTTCCAAGGAATACCTAGATGAGCATACAACAAACAAATAGAATGCAATTTCCATAAAACAAATGACTTCATAAAAACAACTTTCATTAATATAATTTCAGAGGACAGCCATATTGGTTTGCAATAGAACAGTTAGATTCAAGAGTCAGTCTGTCATGTTTCAACTACATAGTTAGCTGGTCAGTTAGATTTCTGTCCCACCTATTCTAAGGAATACCCAGATGGGCATACAACAAACAAATGAAATGCAACTTCCATACAAACAGTGATTTCATAAAAACAACTGTCATGGAGATAGTTTCAGAGGGCAGCCATGTTGGTCTGCAGCAGAAGATCTAGGTTCCAGTCCAGCTGTGCCTCAGAAAGGAACAAGTTGGGGGGGGGGGTTAATAAGCTTCCAAAAGTCAGAGCTACGGTGCTACTGGAATGGAATCTAGCTACAAAAACAACTGCATATTCAACATTCAGAAACATTTCAATTTAATTAATTCAAGTCTTTTTTTAAAAAATCACTTTAACGGAAATGTTTCTAGCTAGTGTATCAATAGTATATGTGAGCACCTTGCCAGAGTAGCTTTAGAGATGTAATGTGTTATGCATAGGACTTGATTGCTTCCAGACTAGCGTTGCCAGGTCCATTTTTGTCCCCAGTGGGGGACTTTGAGGGATGTTCCCAATGTGATGATGTCGTAATGGGAACATCTCCACTCCAAGCCCTGCTCCCAAGAAAAATCCCCGGTGGCCACCCCCCTCCCTAAACTCCTAAGAGATTTAAAGGGCCCGCCAATTAGGTGGAAGGTCCTTTAAATCTTGCAAGGGGGAGGGGCCGGTCCCACTGGGCAGAAGCACTTAAAGGGGTCCCTTTAAGTGCTTCTAGCTAGTGGGGTCCCATGGGCCTGAAATCCAAGCAGCATTTTAGGTGCGCAGGACTGGACCCCGCCAGCCAGAGCACTTAAAGGAATCCTTTTAAGTGCTTCTGGCTGGTGGGGACCCACGTGCCCGATCTCCAAGCGGCAATGCTAGGCCTCGCCAGCCAGAAGCCCTTAAAGGGGTCCCTTTAAGTGCTTCCAGCTGGCAGGGCCCCGCGCACCTGAACCCCAAACAGCATTGCCACTTGGAGTTCAGGTGTGCAAGGCCAGGCCCCACAGGCCAAAAGCACTTAAAGGGGTCCCTTTGAATCCTTCTAGCCCGCAGAGCCTGCATGCTTGAACTCCAAGTGGCAATGCAGCCACCCCTCTCTCTAACCTCTGCAAAATTTAAAGGGCCTTCCACCTGTCAGCTGGAGGGTCTTTTAAGTCTCTCAAAAAAGAAGAGAGAGGGGTGGCTCCAGGTGTTGGGGGTGGGGATCTCGCCACTGCTGGCAGATTGAAGCCCAAAATAGTGGGTAAACCCCTGCCAGGCCCAGGGGTCTGGCAACCCTATTCTAGACCCATGTACTGTATATCCAGATCCAGAGACAAGAAGCAAGCCATATGCACAACACATTCAGACATGTTTCCTCCAGGTTATCCAGAAACACAGGTCAACTGCAGGAATGCTTCCATTAGTGAAATATAATGTGTGAAATGGTTCTATCATCATCATTAGGACAAATCTTGCTTTTGTCCTGTTGATTTAGGGTTGCACTATAGCTTCCTTAGTCACAACCAGTGCTCCCTCTATGCTATGGAGTCTTGTGAGCAGAAATTCTGCTTTGTGAGCTACTGGCATTAAAATTGTGAGCAGATGATTTGGCTACTGCATAAATTAGTTTGCTCTGGAACCATCCTTCTTGAGCCAAGATAAAAATATGTGAGCTGGAGGCTAAAAAACTATGTGCTAGCTCACACTAACTCAGTTTGCAGGGAACCCTGGTCACAATGCCCCTCCCATAATAGTGCAGTCAAAAGACACTTGTATTACAGTCTGGGAATGTCTGAAAATTAGTCTGGGAATATAGCTTTAATAGTTTCAAAGTTGCCATAGGTTATTTCTCATTTGGTTCCTTTGGTTGATTTTCATTTGCTTGGAGCCTTCACTAAAGTCAACAATATAGAATTAAGATTTAAATGCCATGCTAAATTAGGAAAGCTCTTTAATCAAATTGGCTCAAGATTAGGGATATTTCCAGACTAAGCTATATCCAGAGATATAGTGCACGCTCACCATCCTTCTGATCAGTCAAGTTCTAGAGGATGCTTCAACTCAGCTGGTCCCAACAACGAACAGATAACAGCACAGCTGGCTTTGAAAACTGAGTGTAGTCTTGAGGAAACGATATCTGCCATTCCAAAAGGTACTTCCTGTTATCTCTGCTATGGTCTGTATACGCAGTTAAAACCACAGGACAGGTGCTAACTGAAGCTTCCCTTCAGTTATCTGAGGGTGCTCTGGATTCAAGTTCAATTTTAAAGAGAAGAAGAAATGAAATTTTGGAACATGAGTCTTATTTATCTACATTAAAGGAAGTTCACCATTAAGTGTATGACTAATGTCAGGCATTGCTCTTTAAGGCCTGATTTATACAAGCCCTCTCTTTGTCTTTGATCTGGAGAATTTTTGATTTCTGACCTGATTTTTATGTTCCTTTCTCCTCCTTTTTATAGGGTGTTCCTGGATCTCGTGGTCTCCCTGGATCTGATGGCAGAGCTGGAGTTATAGTAAGATGACTTTCTGAGTTTTGTAATGACTACTTGAGTTTGTTTGGGGGGGTTTACCCAGAAGTCAGAGGAATTTTGACCTTATTTCCAGTTTTGTTCCCTCTGAACTGAACTTGATGCATTTCTTTGTAGGGTGCTGCTGGTAATCGTGGTGCTACTGGCCCTGCTGGTGCTAGAGGTCCCAGTGGTGATACAGGTCGCCCTGGTGAACCTGGTCTCATGGGTGCAAGGGTAAGTATGGTTGATGTAGCTTTGCAAGGGAATAATATCCAGATCAATGGGTGAAAAAATGTAAACATTTTAAAGAATATGTTGTCGAAGGCTTTCATGGCCTGAGTTCATTAGCTACTTTAGATTTTCCGGGTTGTCTGGCCTACAATGCCAAAATGAAAATCTACAGCAGCTAATTTTAGAGAATGCTTGTTTGCTGAAATTAGGTGGTTTTTTAAAAATGCCTCAGTTTACAAGTGCACTATATATTAAAATACAGTATGCTATTGTTAACCATACTCCAGTCGCTCTTCATGTGATCAGAACAGCTTTTATCCATTCTGAAGTCTTTCCATTTTACAAATGTGAAACTGAGGCATCAAATATATGTACACTTGTTTACTTTTACATTCCATTAAGCTCAATAGGGCATTTACTTCCCAGTCTCAGTAAATTTGTATAGAATTGGTGGGCAGCAGAACATCTTTTAACCTGAACTTTGTGCAAAAATATGTGTGTATGAGAGAGAGAGGCAGAGAATTGTTTGTATTCTTATCTTACCTAAGGCCCCCAGAATCACATTAAGATGAAACTTCTGTGCTTTTCAGGGTCTCCTTGGTCAGTCTGGAAGCCCAGGCCCTGCTGGGAAGGAAGGTCTTGCTGTAAGTATTCCACACTTTATTCTGCAAAGATGTATTTTAAAAACATATGTCTTTTTAGCTAGCTTCTATATTTTTTGATAAATTGTTTCCACAGCAGTGTTCAATGTACCAAGCACCTAATCATTGCATTACATTGATCCTGGCAATCATCCCATGACTTAGCTTAGACTGAGAAATTGTATTTGCACACTGGGAGCCATGACTGATACAGAGCTGAAATGTATGTTCCCCCCCCCCCATGGCCAATATTTGTGGGTACTAAACATAGGGCTGTTTAGAAAATGGTGGCTAAACAACAGTGACTAAAAATTGTTGACCTAGCTTTGTGGTTAAAGGACCAGCTTGGTGTGGTTGCTAAGAACCCCTTCTATCAACTCAACTAGGTTTATAATTTATCCTTCCTTCTAATTTCAGCTGATTTAGCCACAGAGATCCTTGTTCTTGTAAGTTTAAGGATGGATTACTGTAACATCCTTTACATGGCGCTGCCCTTGAACATATTCCAGAAGCTTCAGTTGGAATAAAATGCTATGACATACTTATTGTGAGGTTTAGTCACCAGCTGAGTACAGACTGGCAGTTTGCCCCAGTATCCAGTCGTAGCAAAAAAAACCCGGATTAAACTATACCGGGTTTTCCCGTCCACACAGTGGGGGCCGCTGCTGGAAGATATGGGACGGAGGCGCACGGGAGCGTTCAGACTGCCGCGCCGGAGGCGTGCTATATTCACCGTTTCCCCATTAATTCCCCATTAATTTTTTTTTTTTTTTTGCCCTGCAATGCCAGCACCGCAATGGGCAGTGGAGCAGAGCGCAGCCAATCAAACCGCTGCTGCCTCGTGCCCAACGCGGCTTCTGCCCGGCTTTTCGCCTGCACGTTCAGACTCCCCGGAAGCGGAGAAACGTGCGACGAACGCGGGCTTTCGGATTTGCGACGGCTTTTATCAGGTGTTTTTTTAATCCAGCAGTGAAGCGCAACAGCACCGGTAGGCTACGGGTGGGGGACGCCAGGCAGATGTGCCTGTGTGAACGTCCCATTTACTCTGGTATTGAATCGTTGTTGGCCCGGGTCCCTTCCCGGGGCAAATTGCCAGTCTGAACTCAGCCACCTATTAAACTTGTGCTCCTACACCTTTGTTGTATACCAATTTGTTTCCAGGCTCAGTTAAATAGTTATTACCTATAGAGCCCTTTACAATTTGGGGCCCACACATCTGGAAGACTGATCTTTCTGTAGGAACCTTATGGAGGTCCAACTCACCTTCATATTCAGGCCAAAGTGGTGAGATCTCATACTTTTCTGTGCTCGCTCCCCTCACTGGAATGGCCTACCAGAGGAAATTTGCAGAGTCCATTTCCTTAGGTTAAATTTCACAATGTGTTGTATTATAGTTTGGTTTTATGTTGTAATCTGCCTCAGACATTGGAGAATATGAGGTACAAATGAGCAGATGAATAAACACAGCACAACTCATTGCTGAATATCCATTCCACTTGTGTAAACTGATGAATCAAAGCTAGACTGAAATTTCAGCCTTCTCATAACACAGAGAGTTTCATTGCCAATGTACCCAGAATAATTGGATTTATCTTTTCCTTTAGGGTCTGCCTGGTCCTGATGGCCGACCTGGTCCAGTTGGTCCAGCTGGTCCAAGAGGTGAACCTGGTATCATAGGCTTCCCAGGACCAAAAGGCCCCAATGTAAGTGCAATGGAGATTTGCCGTGTCACAGTTTTAATTATATGGCAGCTTAAAGAGTACTTGCATCCCTTCAAGAACCCAGTAATGCACATGAGAATGATATCAGCAGTTTATCCAGTCCTTTGTTGGCACAAAAAGCTTTGGGACCTAGTTGTCAGTCTCACATTTGTGGTCATTTCATGCATAATAATAACTATGGATGACATGTAGCAGAATCTCTGATGCATCCATGCATGCTCATAAAGGGTTTGACTTCATTTCCAGCATAGCATTTCATTTAACTACAGACTGCTTTTAAAGTTGGGGGGAGCAATGCGTGTAAAGGGTGGAGATGTTGCTGAACCAACAGCAAAAAAAAGAAGATATGTGGCCAAAAATTCTAAGGGCCAAAAAACACATTCAGAAATATTACTGTGGTACAAACTTTCCTGGACTGTACCACTTTAGACTTCAAGTAGAGTTTTGTATGATTGAAGGTTCCTGTCTGTCAAAAACTCACTCTGTCTGGAAATCAAGCACATGAGTGAGCCTAGTACTCTCTATGATATGCTAGCTTCATATACTCAAGAAGGTTCAGTTTTTTGAAACATTGGGAACATTCAGACATGCGGTGTCCCACATGCTGTTTAAGATGATACATTCTCAAGAGGGCTATATCATGATAGCCCTGAATAAAACACTAATTTTGCTCTGTACAGTTCTTTTTCTCAGCCGTGACATCTTGCATGTGACAGGCCATTTGAAAGCCTTATGGATATAACTAATTGTACCAAATGCCACTGACATAGCATGTTTGTGTAGCACTGGCTATTAATGTGGATTCAAATCATAGTACAAAAGTATCCCAATTAACTGGTCAAGATCACAGTGGAAAGGTTTGCCCAGGGAGGTTGTGGAATCTACACCCCTGAAGATCTTCAGAGCAAGGTTGTTCAAGCATCTCCTTGGAATAAATTAGATAGTGGGGTAATGAATTACACACTTCTGATTCCCTTCCATTACTCAACATTTCTATGGGTTTGTGGTTGTAAGGACTGCGAGTGGATCCTTAGACACGTAGAAGACTAGGGATATGTAGGAAGAACTAAAATCCTTGGGAAGTATCTGCTGTTCACTTTGATCTGGTGACTTCCACTATTTTTTTCCCCGCATTCTATCCTAGGGTGAACCTGGCAAGCCTGGTGACAGAGGCCACGTTGGTCTTGCTGGCCCTCGGGTATGTGCTACTTTATATCCTGTATAAACTAGGGGAACATGATTTAGAAAAGGATAGTCAAACATCTAAGAGAAGGAAATGCAAGTTGCATAAAGACTACTAATTTAAGGCCCCGGTCATACGGGCCAGAAAACATGGGGGGAGGCGTGGCAGTTCGCCCCAGAGCAAAATAAGGCACAGTAGCCCGATCACACGGGCCACCGGGTTGCCACACTCCGGAGCTGAGCACCGATCACACAGCACAGAAAAAAAGTAGCGCAGCAGAGCAGCAAGCCACGCTGTAGCAAAGGACGCATATGCCGTTGGGGGGGGGGCACTGTCAGTGTCTTGCATATGCACATGCCTCATTCAGCATTGGTGCACATCCCCTGGAAACTTACAACATCCAGAAACCCTGGGACATGGGCCGGAGTCGGAAGCCACGGGATACTGGCGCTCCCGCAATCAGACGCCGGCCTTTGCCCCGGGGGTTCCGGAAACTAGTACTTCGACCCTAGTAGGTTTTTACTCCGTGTTTTCCAAGGGAAGCTGTGGGTTGGCTATGGGAGTGCTACACCTTCCAGATGTGCTGGTATGATTGCACACGGAAAGTCCGCAGGGCTACCGTGCCTTCAGCGGAGCAAATGCTCCGTGTGAACGGGGCCTCAGTCAGGTATATTCTTAAGTGGGGATGTGGAATGGTATGGTATAGCCCAATCTCATCGGATCTCAGAAGCTAAGCAGAGTCACTACATGAATGGGAAGACTCTGCAGAGGAAGGCACTGGCAAACCACCTCTGCTTAATCACTTAATCAAGACAGCTGTGACTTGATGACACTCTACATGCACACAAACACATATTCCTAGGTTCCTCTCAGTGACTAGAAGTTAATATCTTGCACTGTCTTTAATGTGACCACTTTTCTCTAATGGAAACAGAAAATAGGCTTTTCAAGACTAAAGCAATTGTTTGACATTCTAGTTACATCATGTTTCTGGAAAAGAGCTCTTGCATGGAGGAAGGTGTACATGAATATGCTAGAATCAAATTTTTGTCACAGAACTAGTGGATCCTCAGAACTGTGAACATGTTCCTCTAATGGCATAGGGCTTTTCTGCTTTCCTACTGTAGCCCTATGGGTTCTCCCAAAAGCATAAGCAGACTGTCCAAAATGGCATACAATATGGCTGCAGCTGGGGTGGATTACTGGAAATTCCATCTGTGCAAATGGAAGTGCTTTCTGCTCATAATAGGATATCTCTAGACCTAGCTATAGCTTCTCATTAATTAAATAGATTAGTTCAGCAGTTTTGGGCTACTTCATTTTTGGAAGGGGGGAAAGCATTGTGTACATTTCCTTTTGTAACTAAATCTCTTTTACTTTAGGGTGCTCCTGGTCCTGACGGGAACAATGGAGCTCAAGGACCACCTGGTGTTATTGTAAGTACAATATCTTTTGCAAGATCTGTTAACCTTTAATGTACACATGGAATTCCACCTCCTGGAATAGTTACCCACTCGTTTCTATGGATAGTGTGATTAGCACATACATTTCTTTGGATAGTTCTGCATGAGAGCAATTGCCTTTTTCATTATGTATTGTAGAACGTCTTGCATTAATAAAAACATTCTAACTTGTTCCCACTTCAGATTTAATAGATTCATACTTGCTTTTACTACATTTAGGGTAATGCTGGTTCCAAAGGTGAAACTGGTCCTGCTGGTGCTCCTGGCTTCCAAGTAAGTGACAGATAAACTTAGCTAAGTAAATATGGAAATTCTTATTAGAATCTAATTTTAAGGTGCAATTTGAAGATTCTATGGTTGGCAACCTTTGTTTGGAACAATAGCGAGATGTTTTATACTATATGGATCAGTAAATAGAAATCATTTTCTGCTCTGTACATTCTAGTATGTGTACCTTTAATTATCTGGCTGGCAAATGAGCTAACCTAATAATAACATTCGCTAAACCTGAGTTTCAGAACTAAGGCTTGCATGCTAAGGAAATCTAGATTAGATTTACAGGTATCTGAACACAAATGCATTTGGCAATGGAACTGTCCTCACCCCAGTTTAATTCTATCTACTCCTGATAACACCCAATGACATATAATCACGTCCTTGTCAGGTGAAATCTGGAGGTAAAGGTCACAAGTTTATGACCTTGTGTCCACTGGATTCTATGAACATAGGCATCACTACACATTGTATTCAACACATGCAGGCTTAGCTGGGAGTGGATAGAAGGGTATATTCACATTGATTTATTATGCATTAAATATAAATATATTTAGGTTCCCATGAAAAGGGTTGTAACTAATGTTCAAGCAAACTGATTAAGTAGCAGCTTTCTTAAAAAAACTACTTGGAATTCCTGTATGTCTTGTATAGGGAATGAACAGTTTCACATGGTGTTAGGCTTTCTTTGAGCTAAGGAGATCTACCTTGTTAAAAAAGATTATCTAACATAATAGATTTTGTTCCATTAAAGTGGAACAAAAGCAAAGTCAGGAGATAAGGTTCTAAAGCAGGAATGAGGAGGGTTGGCCTTTACGTTAAAGCAAAAATAAAGTGGAATGGCTAGAGATAGCAGTGAGAGAATGAAAGCCCTCAACCTCTGTAGGACTATTTTGGTGTATTTTGAATCAAGCATGTTATTCTTCGCTTTAAATTGTCATCTTGATTAAGTTGCTTCTTGGTTCATTGTTGTAATCCCTGTTTAACTTATTTGTTGATATTTTTAAATGCATAGAATAATGTTACATATTTCTATTCATCTCTTCATGCCTTTTCATTTAGGGTCTACCAGGTCCATCAGGTGCAGTCGGTGAAGCTGGCAAACCAGGGGAAAGAGTAAGTGATAACAGCACTCACTTGTAACAAGAGAGAATCTCAACTACATGGAGTTAGGAGCTAGATTTTGTGTTGGGCAACAGGGAGGAAGTATAGTTGTCCCTGTGGGTATTTAATAGATGTAAGAGACACTCTATCTTGCCATTTAGCATGCCAGTTAGAACAGCAGGTTGTGGTAAGGGCCTCTTAAAGAGGCTCTCTGGTAAGGGCTAGACCTCTCTGGCTTCCCATGGGGTTGAGGGACACACTTAACAGCAATACTAAATAGTAGCATTCTTCTTCACTTTGCCTGCTTGTAACCACTGGGCACACTGCAAAATATTGCAGCTCTATGATTTTGACTCATTAAATCCCACTTTTCCCTTGTGTGAATCAAACCTATGATTCTTTATCTTTGTGCCATTTTCTGTATTGTTGAGGTGAATTTTCCCCCTTAAAATGAACACATTTTTTGACATTATTTTGCATCCATTGCAAATAAATGGTGGACTGGTAGCATAAAAATGGCACAGAAGAGAAAAAAGAGTCAGGAATGAATGTCAGCAATGGAAATGAGTGGGATGAGGGTTGATAATAACAACTAATGGACATTTAAAAGAAAAAGAAAGGCATATTGGTATAAGCCCTCATCCTCACAAAGCCCTGTGGGGAGTGATGGCAGCATGCCAGAGTCTCAGAAAAGGGGAATCATTCCCATCCCATGATGCCCTGCAGAAGAGAGGGGGAAATAATGGAATGTATCTCCCCTTTGTCACTCATGCCTACTTGTAGACAGGCTTACCAACCTCCAAGTGGGGCCTGGAGTTCTCCCAGAATTACCACTGATCTCCAGACTACAGAGATCTGTTCTCCTGGAGGAAACGGCAGCTTTGGAAAATGGATTATCTGGCGCTACAGCCAACTGAGCTCCCTCCTTTCCTCAGCCTCCAGCTTCTGCAGACTCCATTCCAAATCTCCAGGAATTTCCTAAGACAGAGTTGGAAATTCTAACTAAACAAGCAGTTTCATAGCTTCTAAATAAAAATAGTGTGCAATGTGAGAAAGAGGCGTTTTAAGGATGACACTTTGAAAATGTGACTATTTAGTTTGCCTAAGTTACTAGATGTTTGTTTTTCTCTGTCTCTGATCACACACAGCTTTAAAGACATAACTTATTCTTGATGCATCTATATTTGTTTTTATTTATGTATCTCATTGTTAACCATGGAACTCAGGACAGTATATGTGCTTTCCGTCACCCTTGACTTTTATCTTCACAAGAAGCCCATGAAGTTTAATTAGGCTAATAAATATTGACTGGCCCAAAGTCACCCAATTAGCTTTATGGCTAAATGAGAATTTGAACCTGAATCTCCCCAGTCTAACACTTCAAACCACTATACTACAGAGCCATCATCTTCTGGCACAGATCAAGACAGAATCCAGGTTCTTTTCCTTTGGACTGTGACCTCTCCTACCATAGAAAAGACTGATTATAGTACCTCTAAGACCATGAAAATGTTAACATTTGAACATTTTTATGATCTCATTGTATCAATGCATGAAATACAAAACTAGTTTTAATTCTCTTGGGAAGAAGTCTAGGCCTCATATTCTATTGCATCATAGTTTCGCAATCTTTTAATGCAATCTCACTGAATGAGAATATCCTTAGTTGATCACAAAAGGAATTTTTAACTAAGAGAACTCTTATCAAGTAAACTTAATAAGTCTTCCTTTTGCACATAGGGTCTTCATGGCGAATTTGGACTGCCTGGTCCTGCTGGTGTGAGAGTAAGTTGATTTCACTATGCTTGCAAGGCTTCAAGAGGGGTTATTTTTAACAGACTGATTTACACATGCATTTTCATTGCTTGATTAGGCTGCACACCTAGTTACTATACATCTGATAACTGGCAGCTGAATATGTGAACTGATTCAGTTGAAAAACATAGTGGCAATATGAAAGTTCTGGGTTCTATCTAAGAGGAAGGAGAGGGTCTCTCTTGACTACCATGAAGGTTGAGCTGGGAATCATGCGTTGGGACTTGCAGTGAGGAGGGGAATTAAAGGAGATCAAGCAGAAAAACTGGAAAGATCCAGTCTTCTGTCTTTGGGTTTATGTGGCCCATTCACGCAAACAAGTTATCTCTCAGTGTTACAGTCATCAAATGATGAACATGCATATGTTATCCAGATTAGGAATCATAAGGCTTTTCCAAACTTATGTGCAATAAATTTAACTATATTCCCAGTTTATGAATATTCATATAGAATAAATAAACTTAGATATTGAGATAGAACTGCTCAATGACTACATTGGCTTGAACAGTTCAGCATGAGAATAGGGTCCTCTTTAGATGTTGTGTTTTGTATGAACTAGGCAATACATATGGGAATTCCACACATTGCCCAATTTACATGAAATGGGAACTGCATGCATAATGTACATTGATGGGCTCCAAGTTTGTGGGAGTTGATGTGCAGTTGATGTGCACACATTAAACCTTCTTGACTCTATTGAAATTCACATCAGTCTGTTTCCTGCAGGGTGAACGTGGACCTCCTGGTGAAAGTGGTGCTGTTGGTCCTGTAGGTTCCATTGGAAGTCGTGGCCCATCTGGTCCACCAGGGCCTGATGGTAACAAGGTAAGGCAGAGAAGTTGCTGTTATTCTGAAGTCCTGGGGAAGTTAGTCTATCTTCCTCGAAGTGAGTACTTATGGGGATATTGATGGCAAAATCTCAGATTTGATCCTGAAATATTAGGCCAAGTCCCTGGCAGATGTGAATGGTATACACTTGTGACTCCAAATTAAATTCTTGCCTTTCCAAGTATAAATGGGAGAATTACCTGTATAATTAGCCAAATGTAACAGCATTCATGTCTAATTGGTTTTGGTTAGGTTTTTATTGCAAGCCCTGGTTGTTAGAGGTACATTTATTGGGAAGTTACATCTGTGATTCTCAGAGCTCACTTTTGGCACCCACGAGAAGAGACACTTGCCACCTTTTCCTCAAAATGGTGGCTTCATGTTCTGCTCCAAAATTTGCTTCGGAAGCTCAAAGTTTTGAGAGGGGGTGGTTGTGCAGTTACTGGGGAGGCTGCTTTTTGTCAAAGGAAACTTGGAGTGTGCAGCTTGTCATGTGACTCTCAGGATCAGTGCCTGTATGATTTACTCTAGTTCCTTCTGTTGGCACAGGGATGCATGTGGGATGGCACGTTATAGGAGGGGACTGCAGTTTTAATCCTGGGAGGAAGTGCCATTGGCCAGGCCATTTTGGAAGACCTTAGCAAGTATTTTCTTCCGGCACAAATATGTGTAGAGACAGCAAGGAGAAAGCAGTCTGGAAGCAATGACACTAAAGTTTAAATGGAAGTAGAATGAGTTAGCTGGAGTCAGAAAGAAGAAGACAGCATTTATTACACTGGGAGAGGGATATTAAGATGACAATGCAGGAGAGGAAGTTACAAAGAAAGGCCTGCAAGTTACCCCACCTCAGTCTGGCACTTTTAGGAGAAGGCAGTGAGATAATTCAGAGCCATCTGGGAGGGGGATCAAAAAAATGACTATAAAGGCCCAGTGGAAATAGAGCCAAGAGATGGCAATGTAACTCTTTCTCCCACCAGGGTTGCCAGTCTCCAGGTGGGGTCCAGCAACAAATAAATATACACTGCAAAAACCTTTTAACAAACTAATGTGTTCTATTTGTAGTCAGACAGTTTAGCATCAATGTTTGTAAAAAGTCAAGCCCTGATTGATGCTAAACTGTCTGGTAGTTAGAAATCTATATGTACTGAATGTTACTGCTTAATGAATACAATGAATATTACCTGACTGGGATGAAATAATGATATACTATGCACTTTACTAAATAATGACTATAAATAGAACACATTAGTTTGTTAAAAGGTTTTTGCAGTGTATATTTATTTGTTGCTGGACTCCCCCAACACTGCAGCTCAAGTTTCTTCAGTCTCCAGGTGGGGCCTGGAGTTCTCCCATAATTATAATTGATCTCCAGACTCCAGAGATCATTTCTTCTGGAGACAATGGCAGCTTGGGAGGGCAGAATCTATGGTATACCATAGATTCTAGGTGAGGGCAGAATCTATGGTATACCATAGATTCTAGGTGAAATCCCTCCCTAAATTCTCCTCTCAACAGGCACCGCCCCCAGATCTTCAGGAATTTCACAAGATAGGCAAACCTATTTCCCATGCTGTGTCCTCAGTGTACATATATATGAAAATAGAAAGCTGCCTTGTACTAAATCAGACCCTTGATCCAGTTTGGTGTAGTGGTTAAGTACGTGGACTCTAATCTGGGAGAACTGGGTTTGATTCCCCACTCTTCCACTTGCAGCTGCTGGATGACCTTGGGCAAGCCATAGTTCTGGCAGAGCTGTTTTCTTGAGTACAGTTTTCTCAGAGCTCTCTCCCAGTGTTCCCTCTAAGCTGAGTTAGTGTGAGCTAGCTCACAGTTTTTTAGCTTCCAGATCACACGTTTTTGTCTTAGCTCAAGAAGGATGGCTCCAGAGCAAATTAATTTATACAGTAGCCAAATTGCTTGCTCACAACTTTAATGCCAGAGCTCACAAAGTAGAAATTTTGTTCACAAGTCTCCACAGCTTAGAAGGGAGCATTGCTCTCAGCCCCACCTACCTCACAGGGTGTCTGTTGTGGCGAGGGGAAGGGAAAGGAGTTTGTAAGCTGCTCTGAGACTCCGAGTGAAGGGGTGGGGTATAAATCCAATCTCCTCTCCACCTCTTCTCTCCTCATCAGGATCAATATTGTCTACACAGACTGGCAGCAGCTCTCCAGGGTCTGAATTTGAGGTCTTTTACATCACTGACTACCTGATCCTAAAGATGCCAGCCTCCAGTTGGGACCTGGGGATCCACCAGAATTACAGCTGATCTCCAGACTACAGAGATCAGTTCCCCTGGAAAAAACAGCTGCTCTGTGGCACTGTACCCCACTGAGGTCCCTTTACTCCTCAGGCTCTATCTCCAAATCTCCAGGAGTTTTCCAGCCTGGATATGGCAACCCAACCCCCCTATCCCCTGCTGGTGACCGGGGGTAGCTGGCAACTTTACCTTAACCTTTAAACTGGAGATGTTGGGTATTGACTCTGGGAATATCTATATGCGAAGCAGATACTCTGCCACTGGTCTACGACCAATGCTCCCTCTAAGCTATGGAGTCTTGTGAGCAGAAATTCTACTTTGTGAGCAAGTGATTTGGCTTCTGCATAAATTACTTTGCTCTGGAGCCATCTTTCCTGGGCTAAGACAAAAACATGTGATCTGGAAGCTAAAAAACTGTGAGCTAGCTCACACTAACTCATCTTAGAGGGAACACTGGGAGAGAGCTCTGAGAAAACTGTACTCAAGAAAACAGCTCTGCCAGAACTCTGGCTTGCCCAAGGTCATCCAGCAGCTGCAGGTGGAGGAGTGGGGAATCAAACCCGGAGGCTTTGTGAGCTGGAGGCTAAAAAACTGTGAGCTAGCTCACACTAACTCAACTTAGAGGGAACACTGCTTATGACCCCTTGAAAAATGTGTTCCCTTTCGGGGGGTTGTCATCCAATAAAGACAATTCCAGGCTAATCCTAAATGGATCAGTTTGACTCATACAGCCTTTTTCAAAATTTAACTCGGTGGTACTGTTTGAGGTTCTATGTGCTGCTTTTAGCATGTACAGCAGTGTCTAGGAACGCCAGGAACCTGATGTAGTTTCATTAAAGCATAATCCAGTTTGACACAGGGTTTATTTAGAATGTGCAGCAGACATCCTCCAAATTCATCTACAGTAGTTAGACATACTCTGAGTCTGTTTAGGATAGGGTTCCCCAGCCTCCAGGTGGGGCCTGGAAATCTACCGCTTTTACTACTGTTCTCGACAGAGAACATCTCCCCTAGCGAAAATGGCTGCTTTGGAGGGTGGACTCCATTGTACCATGCAGAGGCCCCTCCCCAAACCCCACCCTCTCCTGGATCCAACCCGAAAGTCTCCAGGTATTTTCCAACCCAGACCTGGCAACCCTAGTTTAGGATACCTTTCACTATTTCTACCTGCATGGTCAATGAATGGATCATTCAAATGACACAACTACATGAGATGTTATCATCAATTTTTTATGAAGTGCTGAGAAAGACTGCACATTTCAGAAAAACTAGCAAATTGATTTTAAAAAGCAGGTGGTACGCAGTGGATTAAAATGCATTGTTCGTTTTTTTCCCCTATGCATCCCTTACTTGCTCCATTAGGGTGAACCTGGAACT